>BRZY01000003.1:16622516-17946020 GCA_030159175.1 Glycyrrhiza uralensis | reverse complement strand
TGGCATTCTTTGGACCAAGTTCGTCTCGTTCGTCCATCTTCGTCCTCCCATTTGATCCGTAGGCCTTCTTTGGACTAAGTTCGTCTCGTTCTACCATCCTCGTCCTCCCATTTGGTCCATAGCCCTTTTTTGGACCAAGTTCGTCTCGTTCGTCCATCTTCGTCCTCCCATTTGTTCCGTAGGCCTTCTTTGGACCAAGTTCGTCTCGTTCTACCATATTCGACCTCCCATTTGATCCGTAGGCCTTCTTTGGACCAAGTTCGTCTCGTTCGTCCTTCTTCGTCCTTCCATTTGATGCGTTGGCATTCTTTGGACCAAGTTCGTCTCGTTCGTCCATCTTCGTCCTCCCATTTGATGCGTTGGCCTTCTTTGGACCAAGTTCGTCTCGTTCGTCCCTCTTCGTCCTCCCATTTGATCCGTAGGCCTTCTTTGGACTAAGTTCGTCTCGTTCTACCATCTTCGTCCTCCCATTTGATCCATAGGCCTTCTTTGGACCAAGTTCGTCTCGTTCGTCCATCATTGTCCTCCCATTTGATCCGTTGTTATTCTTTGGACCAAGTTCGTCTCGTTCGTCTATCTTCGTCTTCCCATTTGATCCATTGGCCTTCTTTGAACCAAGTTCGTCTCGTCGTCCCTCTTCGTCCTCCCATTTGATCCGTAGGCCTTCTTTGGACTAAGTTCTTCTCGTTTTACCATCCTCGTCCTCCTATTTGATCCGTTGGCATTCTTTGGATGAAGTTCGTATCATTCGTCCATCTTGGTCCTCCCATTTGATCCGTTGTTGTTCTTTGGACCAAATTCGTCTCGTTCGTCCATCTTCGTCCTCCCATTTGATCCGTTGGCATTCTTTGGACCAAGGTCGTCTCGTTCGTCCATCTTCGTCCTCCCATTTGATCCGTTGGCCTTCTTTGGACCAAGTTCGTCTCGTTCGTCCCTCTTCGTCCTCCCATTTGATCCGTAGGCCTTCTTTGGACTAAGTTCGTCTCGTTCTACCATCTTCGTCCTCCCATTTGATCCATAGGCCTTCTTTGGACCAAGTTCGTCTCGTTCGTCCATCATTGTCCTCCCATTTGATCCGTTGTTATTCTTTGGACCAAGTTCGTCTCGTTCGTCCAACTTCGTCCTCCCAATTGATTCGTTGGCATTCTTTGGACCAAGTTCGTCTCGTTCGTCCATCTTCATCCTCCCATTTGGTCCGTAGGCCTTTTTTGGACCAAGTTCGTCTCGTTCGTCCATCTTCGTCCTCCCATTTGTTCCGTAGGCCTTCTTTGGACCAAGTTCGTCTCGTTCTACCATATTCGACCTCCCATTTGATCCGTAGGCCTTCTTTGGACCAAGTTCGTCTCGTTCGTCCATCTTCGTCCTCCCATTCGATCCGTTGGCATTCTTTGGACCAAGTTCGTCTCGTTCGTCCATCTTCGTCCTCCCATTTGATGCGTTGGCCTTCTTTGGACCAAGTTCGTCTCGTTCGTCCCTCTTCGTCCTCCCATTTGATCCGTAGGCCTTCTTTGGACTAAGTTCCTCTCGTTTTACCATCCTCGTCCTCCTATTTGATCCGTTGGCATTCTTTGGATGAAGTTCGTATCGTTCGTCCATCTTGGTCCTCCCATTTGATCCATTGTTGTTCTTTGGACCAAGTTCGTCTCGTTCGTCCATCTTCGTCCTCCCATTTGATCCGTTGGCCTTCTTTGGACCAAGTTCATCTCGTTCGTCCCTCTTCGTCCTCCCATTTGATCCGGAGGCCTTCTTTGGACTAAGTTCGTCTCGTTCTACCATCTTCGTCCTCCCATTTGATCCATAGGCCTTCTTTGGACCAAGTTCGTCTCGTTCGTCCATCATTGTCCTCCCATTTGATCCGTTGTTATTCTTTGGACCAAGTTCGTCTCGTTCGTCTATCTTCGTCTTCCCATTTGATCCATTGGCCTTCTTTGGACCAAGTTCGTCTCGTTCGTCCAACTTCGTCCTCCCAATTGATTCGTTGGCATTCTTTGGACCAAGTTCGTCTCGTTCGTCCATCTTCGTCCTCCCATTTGGTCCGTAGGCCTTTTTTGGACCAAGTTCGTCTCGTTCGTCCATCTTCGTCCTCCCATTTGTTCCGTAGGCCTTCTTTGGACCAAGTTCGTCTCGTTCTACCATATTCGTCCTCCCATTTGATCCATAGGCATTCTTTGGACCAAGTTCGTCTCGTTCGTCCATCTTCGTCCTCTCATTTGATCCATAGGCCTTCCTTGGACGAAGTTCGTCTCGTTCATCCATCTTTGTCCTCCCATTTGATCCGTTGGCCTTCTTTGTGCCAAGTTCGTCTCGTTCGTCCATCTTCGTCCTCCCGTTTGATCCGTTGGCATTCTTTGGACCAAGTTCTTCTCGTTCGTCCATCTTCGTCCTCCCATTTGATCCGTTGGCCTTCTTTGGACCAAGTTCGTCTCGTTTGTCCACCATTGTCCTCCCATTTGATGTGTTGTTATTCTTTGGACCAAGTTCGTGTCGTTCGTCCATCTTCGTCCTCCCATTTGATCCATTGGCGTTCTTTGGACCAAGTTCATCTCGTTCGTCCAACTGCGTCCTCCCATTTGATCCGTTGGCATTCTTTGGACCAAGTACGTCACGTTCGTCCATCTTCGTCCTCCCATTTGATCCGTTGGAATTCTTTGGACCAAGTTCGTCTCGTTCGTCCCTCTTCGTCCTCCCATTTGATCCGTTGGCATTCTTTGGACCAAGTTCGTCTCGTTCGTCCATCTTCGTCCTCCCATTTGATCCGTAGGCCTTCTTTGGACAAAGTTCGTCTCGTTCGTCCCTCTTCGTCCTCCCATTTGCTCCGTTGGCATTCTTTGGATCAAGTTCGTCTCGTTCGTCCATCTTCGTCCTCCCATTTGGTCCGTAGGCCTTTTTTGGACCAAGTTCGTCTCGTTCGTCCATCTTCGTCCTCCCATTTGGTCCGTAGGCCTTTTTTGGACCAAGTTCGTCTCGTTCGTCCATCTTCGTCCTCCCATTTGTTCCGTAGGCCTTCTTTGGACCAAGTTCGTCTCGTTCTACCATCTTCGTCCTCCCATTTGATCCGTTGTTATTCTTTGGACCAAGTTCGTCTCGTTCGTCTATCTTCGTCTTCCCATTTGATCCATTAGCCTTCTTTGGACCAAGTTCGTCTCGTTCGTCCAACTTCGTCCTCCCAATTGATTCGTTCGTCCATCTTCGTCCTCCCATTTGTTCCGTAGGCCTTCTTTGGACCAAGTTCGTCTCGTTCTACCATATTCGACCTCCCATTTGATCCGTAGGCCTTCTTTGGACCAAGTTCGTCTCGTTCGTCCATCTTCGTCCTCCCATTTGATGCGTTGGCCTTCTTTGGACCAAGTTCGTCTCGTTCGTCCCTCTTCGTCCCCCCATTTGATCCGTAGGCATTCTTTGGACTAAGTTCCTCTCGTTTTACCATCCTCGTCCTCCTATTTGATCCGTTGGCATTCTTTGGATGAAGTTCGTATCGTTCGTCCATCTTGGTCCTCCCATTTGATCCGTTGTTGTTCTTTGGACCAAGTTCGTCTCGTTCGTCCATCTTCGTCCTCCCATTTGATCCGTTGGCATTCTTTGGACCAAGTTCGTCTCGTTCGTCCATCTTCGTCCTCCCATTTGATCCGTTGGCCTTCTTTGGACCAAGTTCGTCTCGTTCGTCCCTCTTCGTCCTCCCATTTGATCCGTAGGCCTTCTTTGGACTAAGTTCCTCTCGTTTGACCATCCTCGTCCTCCTATTTGATCCGTTGGCATTCTTTGGATGAAGTTCGTATCATTCGTCCATCTTGGTCCTCCAATTTGATCCGTTGTTGTTCTTTGGACCAAGTTCGTCTCGTTCGTCCATCTTCGTCCTCCCATTTGATCCGTTGGCATTCTTTGGACCAAGTTCGTCTCGTTCGTCCATCTTCGTCCTCCCATTTGATCCGTTGGCCTTCTTTGGACCAAGTTCGTCTCGTTCGTCCCTCTTCGTCCTCCCATTTGATCCATAGGCCTTCTTTGGACTAAGTTCGTCTCGTTCTACCATCTTCGTCCTCCCATTTGATCCATAGGCCTTCTTTGGACCAAGTTCGTCTCGTTCGTCCATCATTGTCCTCCCATTTGATCCGTTGTTATTCTTTGGACCAAGTTCGTCTCGTTCGTCCAACTTCGTCCTCCCAATTGATTCGTTGGCATTCTTTGGACCAAGTTCGTCTCGTTCGTCCATCTTCATCCTCCCATTTGGTCCGTAGGCCTTTTTTGGACCAAGTTCGTCTCGTTCGTCCATCTTCGTCCTCCCATTTGTTCCGTAGGCCTTCTTTGGACCAAGTTCGTCTCGTTCTACCATATTCGACCTCCCATTTGATCCGTAGGCCTTCTTTGGACCAAGTTCGTCTCGTTCGTCCATCTTCGTCCTCCCATTCGATCCGTTGGCATTCTTTGGACCAAGTTCGTCTCGTTCGTCCATCTTCGTCCTCCCATTTGATGCGTTGGCCTTCTTTGGACCAAGTTCGTCTCGTTCGTCCCTCTTCGTCCTCCCATTTGATCCGTAGGCCTTCTTTGGACTAAGTTCCTCTCGTTTTACCATCCTCGTCCTCCTATTTGATCCGTTGGCATTCTTTGGATGAAGTTCGTATCGTTCGTCCATCTTGGTCCTCCCATTTGATCCATTGTTGTTCTTTGGACCAAGTTCGTCTCGTTCGTCCATCTTCGTCCTCCCATTTGATCCGTTGGCCTTCTTTGGACCAAGTTCATCTCGTTCGTCCCTCTTCGTCCTCCCATTTGATCCGGAGGCCTTCTTTGGACTAAGTTCGTCTCGTTCTACCATCTTCGTCCTCCCATTTGATCCGTAGGCCTTCTTTGGACTAAGTTCGTCTCGTTCTACCATCTTCGTCCTCCCATTTGATCCGTAGGCCTTCTTTGGACCAAGTTCGTCTCGTTCGTCCATCTTCGTCCTCCCATTCGATCCGTTGGCATTCTTTGGACCAAGTTCGTCTCGTTCGTCCATCTTCGTCCTCCCATTTGATGCGTTGGCCTTCTTTGGACCAAGTTCGTCTCGTTCGTCCCTCTTCGTCCTCCCATTTGATCCGTAGGCCTTCTTTGGACTAAGTTCCTCTCGTTTTACCATCCTCGTCCTCCTATTTGATCCGTTGGCATTCTTTGGATGAAGTTCGTATCGTTCGTCCATCTTGGTCCTCCCATTTGATCCATTGTTGTTCTTTGGACCAAGTTCGTCTCGTTCGTCCATCTTCGTCCTCCCATTTGATCCGTTGGCCTTCTTTGGACCAAGTTCATCTCGTTCGTCCCTCTTCGTCCTCCCATTTGATCCGGAGGCCTTCTTTGGACTAAGTTCGTCTCGTTCTACCATCTTCGTCCTCCCCATTTGATCCATAGGCCTTCTTTGGACCAAGTTCGTCTCGTTCGTCCATCATTGTCCTCCCATTTGATCCGTTGTTATTCTTTGGACCAAGTTCGTCTCGTTCGTCTATCTTCGTCTTCCCATTTGATCCATTGGCCTTCTTTGGACCAAGTTCGTCTCGTTCGTCCAACTTCGTCCTCCCAATTGATTCGTTGGCATTCTTTGGACCAAGTTCGTCTCGTTCGTCCATCTTCGTCCTCCCATTTGGTCCGTAGGCCTTTTTTGGACCAAGTTCGTCTCGTTCGTCCATCTTCGTCCTCCCATTTGTTCCGTAGGCCTTCTTTGGACCAAGTTCGTCTCGTTCTACCATATTCGTCCTCCCATTTGATCCATAGGCATTCTTTGGACCAAGTTCGTCTCGTTCGTCCATCTTCGTCCTCTCATTTGATCCATAGGCCTTCCTTGGACGAAGTTCGTCTCGTTCATCCATCTTTGTCCTCCCATTTGATCCGTTGGCCTTCTTTGTGCCAAGTTCGTCTCGTTCGTCCATCTTCGTCCTCCCGTTTGATCCGTTGGCATTCTTTGGACCAAGTTCTTCTCGTTCGTCCATCTTCGTCCTCCCATTTGATCCGTTGGCCTTCTTTGGACCAAGTTCGTCTCGTTTGTCCACCATTGTCCTCCCATTTGATGTGTTGTTATTCTTTGGACCAAGTTCGTGTCGTTCGTCCATCTTCGTCCTCCCATTTGATCCATTGGCGTTCTTTGGACCAAGTTCATCTCGTTCGTCCAACTGCGTCCTCCCATTTGATCCGTTGGCATTCTTTGGACCAAGTACGTCACGTTCGTCCATCTTCGTCCTCCCATTTGATCCGTTGGAATTCTTTGGACCAAGTTCGTCTCGTTCGTCCCTCTTCGTCCTCCCATTTGATCCGTTGGCATTCTTTGGACCAAGTTCGTCTCGTTCGTCCATCTTCGTCCTCCCATTTGATCCGTAGGCCTTCTTTGGACAAAGTTCGTCTCGTTCGTCCCTCTTCGTCCTCCCATTTGCTCCGTTGGCATTCTTTGGATCAAGTTCGTCTCGTTCGTCCATCTTCGTCCTCCCATTTGGTCCGTAGGCCTTTTTTGGACCAAGTTCGTCTCGTTCGTCCATCTTCGTCCTCCCATTTGGTCCGTAGGCCTTTTTTGGACCAAGTTCGTCTCGTTCGTCCATCTTCGTCCTCCCATTTGTTCCGTAGGCCTTCTTTGGACCAAGTTCGTCTCGTTCTACCATCTTCGTCCTCCCATTTGATCCGTTGTTATTCTTTGGACCAAGTTCGTCTCGTTCGTCTATCTTCGTCTTCCCATTTGATCCATTAGCCTTCTTTGGACCAAGTTCGTCTCGTTCGTCCAACTTCGTCCTCCCAATTGATTCGTTCGTCCATCTTCGTCCTCCCATTTGTTCCGTAGGCCTTCTTTGGACCAAGTTCGTCTCGTTCTACCATATTCGACCTCCCATTTGATCCGTAGGCCTTCTTTGGACCAAGTTCGTCTCGTTCGTCCATCTTCGTCCTCCCATTTGATGCGTTGGCCTTCTTTGGACCAAGTTCGTCTCGTTCGTCCCTCTTCGTCCCCCCATTTGATCCGTAGGCATTCTTTGGACTAAGTTCCTCTCGTTTTACCATCCTCGTCCTCCTATTTGATCCGTTGGCATTCTTTGGATGAAGTTCGTATCGTTCGTCCATCTTGGTCCTCCCATTTGATCCGTTGTTGTTCTTTGGACCAAGTTCGTCTCGTTCGTCCATCTTCGTCCTCCCATTTGATCCGTTGGCATTCTTTGGACCAAGTTCGTCTCGTTCGTCCATCTTCGTCCTCCCATTTGATCCGTTGGCCTTCTTTGGACCAAGTTCGTCTCGTTCGTCCCTCTTCGTCCTCCCATTTGATCCGTAGGCCTTCTTTGGACTAAGTTCCTCTCGTTTGACCATCCTCGTCCTCCTATTTGATCCGTTGGCATTCTTTGGATGAAGTTCGTATCATTCGTCCATCTTGGTCCTCCAATTTGATCCGTTGTTGTTCTTTGGACCAAGTTCGTCTCGTTCGTCCATCTTCGTCCTCCCATTTGATCCGTTGGCATTCTTTGGACCAAGTTCGTCTCGTTCGTCCATCTTCGTCCTCCCATTTGATCCGTTGGCCTTCTTTGGACCAAGTTCGTCTCGTTCGTCCCTCTTCGTCCTCCCATTTGATCCATAGGCCTTCTTTGGACTAAGTTCGTCTCGTTCTACCATCTTCGTCCTCCCATTTGATCCATAGGCCTTCTTTGGACCAAGTTCGTCTCGTTCGTCCATCATTGTCCTCCCATTTGATCCGTTGTTATTCTTTGGACCAAGTTCGTCTCGTTCGTCCAACTTCGTCCTCCCAATTGATTCGTTGGCATTCTTTGGACCAAGTTCGTCTCGTTCGTCCATCTTCATCCTCCCATTTGGTCCGTAGGCCTTTTTTGGACCAAGTTCGTCTCGTTCGTCCATCTTCGTCCTCCCATTTGTTCCGTAGGCCTTCTTTGGACCAAGTTCGTCTCGTTCTACCATATTCGACCTCCCATTTGATCCGTAGGCCTTCTTTGGACCAAGTTCGTCTCGTTCGTCCATCTTCGTCCTCCCATTCGATCCGTTGGCATTCTTTGGACCAAGTTCGTCTCGTTCGTCCATCTTCGTCCTCCCATTTGATGCGTTGGCCTTCTTTGGACCAAGTTCGTCTCGTTCGTCCCTCTTCGTCCTCCCATTTGATCCGTAGGCCTTCTTTGGACTAAGTTCCTCTCGTTTTACCATCCTCGTCCTCCTATTTGATCCGTTGGCATTCTTTGGATGAAGTTCGTATCGTTCGTCCATCTTGGTCCTCCCATTTGATCCATTGTTGTTCTTTGGACCAAGTTCGTCTCGTTCGTCCATCTTCGTCCTCCCATTTGATCCGTTGGCCTTCTTTGGACCAAGTTCATCTCGTTCGTCCCTCTTCGTCCTCCCATTTGATCCGGAGGCCTTCTTTGGACTAAGTTCGTCTCGTTCTACCATCTTCGTCCTCCCATTTGATCCATAGGCCTTCTTTGGACCAAGTTCGTCTCGTTCGTCCATCATTGTCCTCCCATTTGATCCGTTGTTATTCTTTGGACCAAGTTCGTCTCGTTCGTCTATCTTCGTCTTCCCATTTGATCCATTGGCCTTCTTTGGACCAAGTTCGTCTCGTTCGTCCAACTTCGTCCTCCCAATTGATTCGTTGGCATTCTTTGGACCAAGTTCGTCTCGTTCGTCCATCTTCGTCCTCCCATTTGGTCCGTAGGCCTTTTTTGGACCAAGTTCGTCTCGTTCGTCCATCTTCGCCCTCCCATTTGTTCCGTAGGCCTTCTTTGGACCAAGTTCGTCTCGTTCTACCATATTCGTCCTCCCATTTGATCCATAGGCATTCTTTGGACCAAGTTCGTCTCGTTCGTCCATCTTCGTCCTCTCATTTGATCCATAGGCCTTCCTTGGACGAAGTTCGTCTCGTTCATCCATCTTTGTCCTCCCATTTGATCCGTTGGCCTTCTTTGTGCCAAGTTCGTCTCGTTCGTCCATCTTCGTCCTCCCCGTTTGATCCGTTGGCATTCTTTGGACCAAGTTCTTCTCGTTCGTCCATCTTCGTCCTCCCATTTGATCCGTTGGCCTTCTTTGGACCAAGTTCGTCTCGTTTGTCCACCATTGTCCTCCCATTTGATGTGTTGTTATTCTTTGGACCAAGTTCGTGTCGTTCGTCCATCTTCGTCCTCCGATTTGATCCATTGGCGTTCTTTGGACCAAGTTCATCTCGTTCGTCCAACTGCGTCCTCCCATTTGATCCGTTGGCATTCTTTGGACCAAGTACGTCACGTTCGTCCATCTTCGTCCTCCCATTTGATCCGTTGGAATTCTTTGGACCAAGTTCGTCTCGTTCGTCCCTCTTCGTCCTCCCATTTGATCCGTTGGCATTCTTTGGACCAAGTTCGTCTCGTTCGTCCATCTTCGTCCTCCCATTTGATCCGTAGGCCTTCTTTGGACAAAGTTCGTCTCGTTCGTCCCTCTTCGTCCTCCCATTTGCTCCGTTGGCATTCTTTGGATCAAGTTCGTCTCGTTCGTCCATCTTCGTCCTCCCATTTGGTCCGTAGGCCTTTTTTGGACCAAGTTCGTCTCGTTCGTCCATCTTCGTCCTCCCATTTGGTCCGTAGGCCTTTTTTGGACCAAGTTCGTCTCGTTCGTCCATCTTCGTCCTCCCATTTGTTCCGTAGGCCTTCTTTGGACCAAGTTCGTCTCGTTCTACCATCTTCGTCCTCCCATTTGATCCATAGGACTTCTTTGGACCAAGTTCGTCTCGTTCGTCCATCATTGTCCTCCCATTTGATCCGTTGTTATTCTTTGGACCAAGTTCGTCTCGTTCGTCTATCTTCGTCTTCCCATTTGATCCATTAGCCTTCTTTGGACCAAGTTCGTCTCGTTCGTCCAACTTCGTCCTCCCAATTGATTCGTTCGTCCATCTTCGTCCTCCCATTTGTTCCGTAGGCCTTCTTTGGACCAAGTTCGTCTCGTTCTACCATATTCGACCTCCCATTTGATCCGTAGGCCTTCTTTGGACCAAGTTCATCTCGTTCGTCCATCTTCGTCCTCCCATTTGATGCGTTGGCCTTCTTTGGACCAAGTTCGTCTCGTTCGTCCCTCTTCGTCCCCCCATTTGATCCGTAGGCATTCTTTGGACTAAGTTCCTCTCGTTTTACCATCCTCGTCCTCCTATTTGATCCGTTGGCATTCTTTGGATGAAGTTCGTATCGTTCGTCCATCTTGGTCCTCCCATTTGATCCGTTGTTGTTCTTTGGACCAAGTTCGTCTCGTTCGTCCATCTTCGTCCTCCCATTTGATCCGTTGGCATTCTTTGGACCAAGTTCGTCTCGTTCGTCCATCTTCGTCCTCCCATTTGATCCGTTGGCCTTCTTTGGACCAAGTTCGTCTCGTTCGTCCCTCTTCGTCCTCCCATTTGATCCGTAGGCCTTCTTTGGACTAAGTTCCTCTCGTTTGACCATCCTCGTCCTCCTATTTGATCCGTTGGCATTCTTTGGATGAAGTTCGTATCATTCGTCCATCTTGGTCCTCCAATTTGATCCGTTGTTGTTCTTTGGACCAAGTTCGTCTCGTTCGTCCATCTTCGTCCTCCCATTTGATCCGTTGGCATTCTTTGGACCAAGTTCGTCTCGTTCGTCCATCTTCGTCCTCCCATTTGATCCGTTGGCCTTCTTTGGACCAAGTTCGTCTCGTTCGTCCCTCTTCGTCCTCCCATTTGATCCGTAGGCCTTCTTTGGACTAAGTTCGTCTCGTTCTACCATCTTCGTCCTCCCATTTGATCCATAGGCCTTCTTTGGACCAAGTTCGTCTCGTTCGTCCATCATTGTCCTCCCATTTGATCCGTTGTTATTCTTTGGACCAAGTTCGTCTCGTTCGTCTATCTTCGTCTTCCCATTTGATCCATTGGCCTTCTTTGGACCAAGTTCGTTTCGTTCGTCCAACTTCGTCCTCCCAATTGATTCGTTGGCATTCTTTGGACCAAGTTCGTCTCGTTCGTCCATCTTCATCCTCCCATTTGGTCCGTAGGCCTTGTTTGGACCAAGTTCGTCTCGTTCGTCCATCTTCGTCCTCCCATTTGTTCCGTAGGCCTTCTTTGGACCAAGTTCGTCTCGTTCGTCCATCTTCGTCCTCCCATTTGATCCGTTGGCATTCTTTGGACCAAGTTCGTCTCGTTCGTCCATCTTCGTCCTCCCATTTGATGCGTTGGCCTTCTTTGGACCAAGTTCGTCTCGTTCGTCCCTCTTCGTCCTCCCATTTGATCCGTAGGCCTTCTTTGGACTATTTTCCTCTCGTTTTACCATCCTCGTCCTCCTATTTGATCCGTTGGCATTCTTTGGATGAAGTTCGTATCGTTCGTCCATCTTGGTCCTCCCATTTGATCCATTGTTGTTCTTTGGACCAAGTTCGTCTCGTTCGTCCATCTTCGTCCTCCCATTTGATCGTTGGCAATCTTTGGACCAAGTTCGTATCGTTCGTCCATCTTGGTCCTCCCATTTGATCCGTTGGCATTCTTTGGACCAAGTTCGTCTCGTTCGTCGATCTTCGTCCTCCGATTTGGTCCGTAGGCCTTTTTTGGACCAAGTTCGTCTCGTTCGTCCATCTTCGTCCTCCCATTTGTTCCGTAGGCCTTCTTTGGACCAAGTTCGTCTCGTTCTACCATATTCGTCCTCCCATTTGATCCGTAGGCATTCTTTGGACCAAGTTCGTCTCGTTCGTCCATCTTCGTCCTCTCATTTGATCCATAGGCCTTCCTTGGACGAAGTTCGTCTCGTTCATCCATCTTTGTCCTCCCATTTGATCCGTTGGCCTTCTTTGTGCCAAGTTCGTCTCGTTCGTCCATCTTCGTCCTCCCATTTGATCCGTTGGCATTATTTGGACCAAGTTCGTCTCGTTCGTCCATCTTCGACCTCCCATTTGATCCGTTGGCCTTCTTTGGACCAAGTTCGTCTCGTTCGTCCCTCTTCGTCCTCCCATTTGATCCGTAGGCCTTCTTTGGACTAAGTTCGTCTCGTTCTACCATCTTCGTCCTCCCATTTGATCCGTAGGCCTTCTTTGGACCAAGTTCGTCTCGTTCGTCCATCATTGTCCTCCCATTTGATCCGTTGTTATTCTTTGGACCAAGTTCGTCTCGTTCGTCTATCTTCGTCTTCCCATTTGATCCATTGGCATTCTTTGGACCAAGTTCGTCTCGTTCGTCCAACTTCGTCCTCCCGATTGATCCGTTGGCATTCTTTGGACCGAGTTCGTCTCGTTCGTCCATCTTCGTCCTCCCATTTGGTCCGTAGGCCTTTTTTGGACCAAGATCGTCTTGTTCGTCCATCTTCGTCCTCCCATTTGATCCGTAGGCCTTCTTTGGACCAAGTTCGTCTCGTTCTACCATATTCGTCCTCCCATTTGATCCGTAGGCCTTCTTTGGACCAAGTTCGTCTCGTTCGTCCATCTTCGTCCTTCCGTTTGATCCGTTGGCATTCTTTGGACCAAGTTCGTCTCGTTCGTCCCTCTTCGTCCTCCCATTTGATCCGTTGGCATTCTTTGGACCGAGTTCGTCTCGTTCGTCCATCTTCGTCCTCCCATTTGATCCGTAGGCCTTCTTTGGACCCAGTTCGTCTCGTTCGTCCCTCTTCGTCCTCCCATTTGATCCGTTGGCATTCTCTGGACCGAGTTCGTCTCGTTCGTCCATCTTCGTCCTCCCATTTGATCCATTGGTTTTCTTTGGACCAAGTTCGTCTCGTTCGTCCATCTTCGTCCTCCCATTTGATCCGTAGGGCTTCTTTGGACCAAGTTCGTCTCGTTCTACCATCTTCGTCCTCCCATTTGATCCGTAGGCCTTCTTTGGACCAAGTTCGTCTCGTTCCTCCCTCTTCGTCCTCCCATTTGATCCGTTGGCCTTCTTTGGACCAAGTTCGTCTGGTTCGTCCATCTTCGTCCTCCCATTTGATCCGTAGGCCTTCTTTGGACCAAGTTCGTCTCGTTCGTGAATCTTCGTCCTCCCATTTGATCCGTTGGCATTCTTTGGACCAAGTTCGTCTCGTTCGTCCATCTTCGTCCTCCCATTTGATCCGTAGGCCTTCTTTGGACCAAGTTCGTCTCGTTCGTCCCGCTTCGTCCTCCCATTTGATCCGTTGGCATTCTTTGGACCAAGTTCGTCTCGTTCGTCCATCTTCGTCCTCCCATTTGATCCGTAGGCCTTGTTTGGACCAAGTTCGTCTCGTTCGTCCCTCTTCGTCCTCCCATTTGATCCGTTGGCATTCTTTGGACCAAGTTCGTCTCGTTCGTCCGTCTTCGTCCTCCCATTTGGTCCGTAGGCCTTTTTTGGCCCAAGTTCGTCTCGTTCGTCCCTCTTCGTCCTCCCATTTGATCCGTTGTTATTCTTTGGACCAAGTTCCTCTCGTTCGTCCATCTTCGTCCTCCCATTTGATCCATAGGCCTTCTTTGGACCAAGTTCGTCTCGTTGGTCCCTCTTCCTCCTCCCATTTGATCCGTAGGCCTTCTTTGGACAAAGTTCCTCTCGTTCTACCATCCTCGTCCTCCCATTTGATCCGTTGGCATTCTTTGGATGAAGTTCGTATCGTTCGTCCATCTTGGTCTTCCCATTTGATCCGTTGTTGTTCTTTGGACCAAGTTCGTCTCGTTCGTCCATCTTCGTCCTCCCATTTGATCCATTGGCATTCTTTGGACCAAGTTCGTCTCGTTCGTCCATCTTCGTCCTCCCATTTGATCCGTAGGGCTTCTTTGGACCAAGTTCGTCGCGTTCTACCATCTTCGTCCTCCCATTTGATCCGTTGGCATTCATTGGACCAAGTTAGTATCGTTCGTCCCTCTTCGTCCTCCCATTTGATCCGTAGGCCTTCTTTGGACCAAGTTCGTCTCGTTCTACCATCTTCGTCCTCCCATTTGATCCGTTGGCATTCTTTGGACCAAGTTCGTCTCGTTCGTCCATCTTCGTCCTCCCATTTGATCCGTAGGCCTTCTTTGGACCAAGTTCGTCTCGTTCCTCCCTCTTCGTCCTCCCATTTGATCCGTAGGCCTTCTTTGGACCAAGTTCGTCTCGTTCTACCATCTTCATCCTCCCATTTGATCCGTTGGCATTCATTGGACCAAGTTAGTATCGTTCGTCCCTCTTCGTCCTCCCATTTGATCCGCAGGCCTTCTTTGGACCAAGTTCGTCTCGTTCTACCATCTTCGTCCTCCCATTTGATCCGTTGGCATTCTTTGGACCAAGTTCATCTCGTTCGTCCATCTTCGTCCTCCCATTTGATCCGTTGGCATTCTTTGGACCAAGTTCATCTCGTTCGTCCATCTTCGTCCTCCCAATTGATCCGTTGGCCTTCTTTGGACCAAGTTCGTCTGGTTCGTCCATCTTCGTCCTCCCATTTGATCCGTAGGCCTTCTTTGGACCAAGTTCGTCTCGTTCGTCAATCTTCGTCCTCCCATTTGATCCGTTGGCATTCTTTGGACGAAGTTCGTCTCGTTCGTCCATCTTCGTCCTCCCATTTGGTCCGTAGGCCTTTTTTGGCCCAAGTTCGTCTCGTTCTACCATCTTCGTCCTCCCATTTGATCCGTAGGCCTTCTTTGGACCAAGTTCGTCTCGTTCCTCCCTCTTCGTCCTCCCATTTGATCCGTAGGCCTTCTTTGGACTAAGTTCGTCTCGTTCTACCATCTTCGTCCTCCCATTTGATGCGTAGGCCTTCTTTCGGCCAAGTTCGTCTCGTTCGTCCATCTTCGTCCTCCCATTTTATCCGTAGGCCTTCTTTGGACCAAGTTCTTCTCGTTCGTCCCTCTTCGTCCTCCCATTTGATCCGTTGTTATTCTTTGGACCAAGTTCATCTCGTTCGTCCATCTTCGTCCTCCTATTTGATCCATAGGCCTTCTTTGGACCAAGTTCATCTCGTTCGTCCATCTTTGTCCTCCCATTTGATCCGTTGGCCTTCTTTGGACCAAGTTCGTCTGGGTCGTCCATCTTCGTCCTCCCATTTGATCCGTAGGGGTTCTTTGGACCAAGTTTGTCTCAGTCTACCATCTTCGTCCTCCCATTTGATCCGTAGGCCTTCTTTGGACCAAGTTCTTCTCGTTCGTCCCTCTTCGTCCTCCCATTTGATCCGTTGTTATTCTTTGGACCAAGTTCATCTCGTTCGTCCATATTCGTCCTCCCATTTGATCCATAGGCCTTCTTTGGGCCAAGTTCGTCTCGTTCGTCCCTCTTCGTCCTCCCATTTGATCCCTAGGCCTTCTTTGGACTAAGTTCCTCTCGTTCTACCATCCTCGTCCTCCCATTTGATCCGTTGGCAATCTTTGGATGAAGTTCGTATCGTTCGTCCATCTTGGTCTTCCCATTTGATCCGTTGTTGTTCTTTGGACCAAGTTCGTCTCGTTCGTCCATCTTCGTCCTCCCATTTGATCCGTAGGGCTTCTTTGGACCAAGTTCGTCTCGTTCTACCATCTTCGTCCTCCCATTTGATCCGTTGGCATTCATTGGATCAAGTTAGTATCGTTCGTCCCTCTTCGTCCTCCCATTTGATCCGTAGGCCTTCTTTGGACCAAGTTCGTCTCGTTCTACCATCTTCGTCCTCCCATTTGATCCGTTGGCATTCTTTGGACCAAGTTCGTCTCGTTCGTCCATCTTCGTCCTCCCATTTGATCCGTAGGCCTTCTTTGGACCAAGTTCGTCTCGTTCCTCCCTCATCGTCCTCCCATTTGATCCGTAGGCCTTCTTTGGACCAAGTTCATCTCGTTCTACCATCTTCGTCCTCCCATTTGATCCGTTGGCATTCATTGGACCAAGTTAGTATCGTTCGTCCCTCTTCGTCCTCCCATTTGATCCGTTGGCATTCTTTGGACCAAGTTCATCTCGTTCGTCCATCTTCGTCCTCCCATTTGATCCGTTGGCATTCTTTGGACCAAGTTCATCTCGTTCGTCCATCTTCGTCCTCCCAATTGATCCGTTGGCCTTCTTTGGACCAAGTTCGTCTGGTTCGTCCATCTTCGTCCTCCCATTTGATCCGTAGGCCTTCTTTGGACCAAGTTCGTCTCGTTCGTCAATCTTCGTCCTCCCATTTGATCCGTTGGCATTCTTTGGACGAAGTTCGTCTCGTTCGTCCATCTTCGTCCTCCCATTTGGTCCGTAGGCCTTTTTTGGCCCAAGTTCGTCTCGTTCTACCATCTTCGTCCTCCCATTTGATCCGTAGGCCTTCTTTGGACCAAGTTCGTCTCGTTCCTCCCTCTTCGTCCTCCCATTTGATCCGTAGGCCTTCTTTGGACTAAGTTCGTCTCGTTCTACCATCTTCGTCCTCCCATTTGATGCGTAGGCCTTCTTTCGGCCAAGTTCGTCTCGTTCGTCCATCTTCGTCCTCCCATTTTATCCGTAGGCCTTCTTTGGACCAAGTTCTTCTCGTTCGTCCCTCTTCGTCCTCCCATTTGATCCGTTGTTATTCTTTGGACCAAGTTCATCTCGTTCGTCCATCTTCGTCCTCCTATTTGATCCATAGGCCTTCTTTGGACCAAGTTCATCTCGTTCGTCCATCTTTGTCCTCCCATTTGATCCGTTGGCCTTCTTTGGACCAAGTTCGTCTGGGTCGTCCATCTTCGTCCTCCCATTTGATCCGTAGGGGTTCTTTGGACCAAGTTTGTCTCAGTCTACCATCTTCGTCCTCCCATTTGATCCGTAGGCCTTCTTTGGACCAAGTTCTTCTCGTTCGTCCCTCTTCGTCCTCCCATTTGATCCGTTGTTATTCTTTGGACCAAGTTCATCTCGTTCGTCCATATTCGTCCTCCCATTTGATCCATAGGCCTTCTTTGGGCCAAGTTCGTCTCGTTCGTCCCTCTTCGTCCTCCCATTTGATCCCTAGGCCTTCTTTGGACTAAGTTCCTCTCCTTCTACCATCCTCGTCCTCCCATTTGATCCGTTGGCAATCTTTGGATGAAGTTCGTATCGTTCGTCCATCTTGGTCTTCCCATTTGATCCGTTGTTGTTCTTTGGACCAAGTTCGTCTCGTTCGTCCATCTTCGTCCTCCCATTTGATCCGTAGGGCTTCTTTGGACCAAGTTCGTCTCGTTCTACCATCTTCGTCCTCCCATTTGATCCGTTGGCATTCATTGGATCAAGTTAGTATCGTTCGTCCCTCTTCGTCCTCCCATTTGATCCGTAGGCCTTCTTTGGACCAAGTTCGTCTCGTTCTACCATCTTCGTCCTCCCATTTGATCCGTTGGCATTCTTTGGACCAAGTTCGTCTCGTTCGTCCATCTTCGTCCTCCCATTTGATCCGTAGGCCTTCTTTGGACCAAGTTCGTCTCGTTCCTCCCTCATCGTCCTCCCATTTGATCCGTAGGCCTTCTTTGGACCAAGTTCATCTCGTTCTACCATCTTCGTCCTCCCATTTGATCCGTTGGCATTCATTGGACCAAGTTAGTATCGTTCGTCCCTCTTCGTCCTCCCATTTGTTCCGCAGGCCTTCTTTGGACCAAGTTCGTCTCGTTCTACCATCTTCGTCCTCCCATTTGATCCGTTGGCATTCTTTGGACCAAGTTCGTCTCGTTCGTCCATCTTCCTCCTCCCATTTGATCCGTAGGCCTTCTTTGGACCAAGTTCGTCTCGTTCCTCCCTCTTCGTCCTCCCATTTGATCCGTTGGCATTCTTTGGACCAAGTTCATCTCGTTCGTCCATCTTCGTCCTCCCATTTGATCCGTTGGCCTTCTTTGGACCAAGTTCGTCTGGTTCGTCCATCTTCGTCCTCCCATTTGATCCGTAGGCCTTCTTTGGACCAAGTTCGTCTCGTTCGTCAATCTTCGTCCTCCCATTTGATCCGTTGGCATTCTTTGGACCAAGTTCGTCTCGTTCGTCCATCTTCGTCCTCCCATTTGATCCGTAGGGCTTCTTTGGACCAAGTTCGTCTCGTTCGTCAATCTTCGTCCTCCCATTTGATCCGTTGGCATTCTTTGGACCAAGTTCGTCTCGTTCGTCCATCTTTGTCCTCCCATTTGGTCCGTAGGCCTTTTTTGGCCCAAGTTCGTCTCGTTCGTCCATCTTCGTCCTCCCATTAGATCCATTGGCTTTCTTTGGACCAAGTTCGTTTCGTTCGTCCATCTTCGTCCTCCCATTTGATCCATAGGGCTTCTTTGGACCAAGTTCGTCTCGTTCTACCATCTTCGTCCTCCCATTTGATCCGTAGGCCTTCTTTGGACCAAGTTCGTCTCGTTCCTCCCTCTTCGTCCTCCCATTTGATCCGTAGGCCTTCTTTGGACTAAGTTCGTCTCGTTCTACCATCTTCGTCCTCCCATTTGATGCATAGGCCTTCTTTCAGCCAAGTTCGTCTCGTTCGTCCATCTTCGTCCTCCTATTTGATCCATAGGCCTTCTTTGGACCAAGTTCATCTCGTTCGTCCATCTTTGTCCTCCCATTTGATCCGTTGGCCTTCTTTGGACCAAGTTCGTCTGGTTCGTCCATCTTCGTCCTCCCATTTGATCCGTAGGGGTTCTGTGGACCAAGTTTGTCTCAGTCTACCATCTTCGTCCTCCCATTTGATCCGTAGGCCTTCTTTGGACCAAGTTCTTCTCGTTCGTCCCTCTTCGTCCTCCCATTTGATCCGTTGTTATTCTTTGGATCAAGTTCATCTCGTTCGTCCATCTTCGTCCTCCCATTTGATCCATAGGCCTTCTTTGGACCAAGTTCGTCTCGTTCGTCCCTCTTCGTCCTCCCATTTGATCCGTAGGCCTTCTTTGGACTAAGTTCGTCTCGTTCTACCATCCTCGTCCTCCCATTTGATCCGTTGGCCTTCTTTGGACGAAGTTCGTATCGTTCGTCCATCTTGGTCCTCCCATTTGATCCGTTGTTGTTCTTTCAACCAAGTTCGTCTCGTTCGTCAATCATCGTCCTCCCATTTGATCCATTGGCATTCTTTGGACCAAGTTCGTCTCGTTCGTCCATCTTCGTCCTCCCATTTGATCTGTAGGGCTTCTTCAGGACAAAGTTCGTCTCGTTCGACCATCTTCGTCCTCCCATTTGATCCGTAGGCCTTCTTTGGACCAAGTTCGTCTCGTTCCTCCCTCTTCGTCCTCCCATTTGATCCGTTGGCATTCTTTGGATGAAGTTCGTATCGTTCGTCCGTCTTGGTCCTCCCATTTGATCCGTTGTTGTTCTTTGGACCAAGTTCGTCTCGTTCGTCCATCTTCGTCCTCCCATTTGATCCATTGGCATTCTTTGGACCAAGTTCGTCTCGTTCGACCAACTTCGTCCTCCCATTTGATCCGTTGGCATTCTTTGGACCAAGTTCGTCTCGTTCGTCCATCTTCGTCCTCCCATTTGGTCCGTAGGCCTTTTTTGGACCAAGATCGTCTCGTTCGTCCATCTTCGTCCTCCCATTTGATACGTAGGCCTTCTTTGGACCATGTTCGTCTCGTTCTACCATATTCGTCCTCCCATTTGATCCGTAGGCCTTCTTTGGACCAAGTTCGTCTCGTTCGTCCATCTTCGTCCTCCCATTTGGTCCGTAGGCCTTTTTTGGACCAAGATCGTCTCGTTCGTCCATCTTCGTCCTCCCATTTGATCCGTAGGGGTTCTTTGGACCAAGTTTGTCTCGTTCTACCATCTTCGTCCTCCCATTTGATCCGTAGGCCTTCTTTGGACCAAGTTCTTCTCGTTCGTCCCTCTTCGTCCTCCCATTTCATCCGTTGTTATTCTTTGGACCAAGTTCATCTCGTCCGTCCATCTTCATCCTCCCATTTGATCCATAGGCCTTCTTTGGACCAAGTTCGTCTCGTTCGTCCCTCTTCGTCCTCCCATTTGATCCATAGGCCTTCTTTGGATTAATTTTGTCTCGTTCTACCATCTTCGTCCTCCCATTTGATCCGTAGGCCTTCTTTGGACCAAGTTCGTCTCGTTCGTCCATCTTCGTCCTCCCATTTGATCTGTTGGCCTTCTTTGGACCAAGTTCGTCTCGTTCGTCCCTCTTCGTCCTCCCATTTGATCCGTAGACCTTCTTTGGACTAAGTTCCTCTCGTTCTACCATCCTCGTCCTCCCATTTGATCCGTTGGCATTCTTTGGATGAAGTTCGTATCGTTCGTCCATCTTGGTCCTCCCATTTGATCCGTTGTTGTTCTTTGGACCAACTTCGTTTCGTTCGTCCATCTTCGTCCTCCCATTTGATCCATTGGCATTCTTTGGACCAAGTTCGTCTCGTTCGTCCATCTTCGTCCTCCCATTTGATCCGTAGGGCTTCTTGGGACCAAGTTCGTCTCGTTCTACCATCTTCGTCCTCCCATTTGATCCGTTGGCATTTATTGGACCAAGTTAGTCTCGTTCGTCCCTCTTCGTCCTCCCATTTGTTCCGTAGGCCTTCTTTGGACTAAGTTTGTCTCGTTCTACCATCCTCGTCCTCCCATTTGATCCGTTGGCATTCTTTGGATGAAGTTCGTATCCTTCGTCCATCTTGGTCCTCCCATTTGATCCATTGGCATTCTTTGGACCAAGTTCGTCTCGTTCGTCCATCTTCGTCCTCCCATTTGATCCGTAGGGCTTCTTTGGACCAAGTTCGTCTCGTTCTACCATCTTCGTCCTCCCATTTGATCCGTTGGCATTCATTGGACCAAGTTAGTATCGTTCGTCCCTCTTCTTCCTCCCATTTGATCCGTAGGCCTTCTTTGGACCAAGTTCGTCTCGTTCTACCATCTTCGTCCTCCCATTTGATCCATAGGCCTTCTTTGGACCAAGCTCGTCTCGTTCTTCCCTCTTCGTCCTCCCATTTGATCCGTAGGCCTTCTTTGGACTAAGTTCCTCTCGTTCTACCATCCTCGTCCTCCCATTTGATCCGTTGGCATTCTTTGGATGAAGTTCGTATCGTTCGTCCATCTTGGTCTTCCCATTTGATCCGTTGTTGTTCTTTGGACCAAGTTCGTCTCGTTCGTCCATCTTCGTCCTCCCATTTGATCCATTGGCATTCTTTGGACCAAGTTCGTCTCGTTCGTCCATCTTCGTCCTCCCATTTGATCCGTAGGGCTTCTTTGGACCAAGTTCGTCTCGTTCTACCATCTTGGTCCTCCCATATGATCCGTTGGCATTCATTGGACCAAGTTAGTATCGTTCGTCCATCTTTGTCCTCCCATTTGATCCGTTGGCCTTCTTTGGACCGAGTTCGTCTGGTTCGTCCATCTTCGTCCTCCCATTTGATCCGTAGGGGTTCTTTGGACCAAGTTTGTCTCAGTCTACCATCTTCGTCCTCCCATTTGATCCGTAGGCCTTCTTTGGACCAAGTTCTTCTCGTTCGTCCCTCTTCGTCTTCCCATTTGATCTGTTGTTATTCTTTGGACCAAGTTCATCTCGTTCGTCCATCTTCGTCCTCCCATTTCATCCGTAGGCCTTCTTTGGACCAAGTTCATCTCGTTCGTCCCTCTTCGTCCTCCCATTTGATCCGTAGGCCTTCTTTGGACTAAGTTCCTCTCGTTCTACCATCCTCGTCCTCCCATTTGATCCGTTGGCATTCTTTGGATGAAGTTCGTATCGTTCGTCCATCTTGGTCTTCCCATTTGATCCGTTGTTGTTCTTTGGACCAAGTTCGTCTCGTTCGTCCATCTTCGTCCTCCCATTTGATCCATTGGCATTCTTTGGACCAAGTTTGTCTCGTTCGTCCACCTTCGTCCTCCCATTTGATCCGTAGGGCTTATTTGGACCAAGTTCGTCTCGTTCTACCATCTTCATCCTCCCATTTGATCCGTTTGCATTCATTGGACCAAGTTAGTATCGTTCGTCCCTCTTCGTCCTCCCATTTGATCCGTAGGCCTTCTTTGGACCAAGTTCGTCTCGTTCTACCATCTTCGTCCTCCCATTTGATCCGTTGGCATTCTTTGGACCAAGTTCGTCTCGTTCGTCCCTCTTCGTCCTCCCATTTGATCCGTAGGCCTTCTTTGGACTAAGTTCCTCTCGTTCTACCATCCTCGTCCTCCCATTTGATCCGTTGGCATTCTTTGGATGAAGTTCGTATCGTTCGTCCATCTTGGTCTTCCCATTTGATCCGTTGTTGTTCTTTGGACCAAGTTCGTCTCGTTCGTCCATCTTCGTCCTCCCATTTGATCCATTGGCATTCTTTGGACCAAGTTCGTCTCGTTCGTCCATCTTCGTCCTCCCATTTGATCCGTAGGGCTTCTTTGGACCAAGTTCGTCTCGTTCTACCATCTTGGTCCTCCCATATGATCCGTTGGCATTCATTGGACCAAGTTAGTATCGTTCGTCCATCTTTGTCCTCCCATTTGATCCGTTGGCCTTCTTTGGACCAAGTTCGTCTGGTTCGTCCATCTTCGTCCTCCCATTTGATCCGTAGGGGTTCTTTGGACCAAGTTTGTCTCAGTCTACCATCTTCGTCCTCCCATTTGATCCGTAGGCCTTCTTTGGACCAAGTTCTTCTCGTTCGTCCCTCTTCGTCTTCCCATTTGATCTGTTGTTATTCTTTGGACCAAGTTCATCTCGTTCGTCCATCTTCGTCCTCCCATTTCATCCGTAGGCCTTCTTTGGACCAAGTTCATCTCGTTCGTCCCTCTTCGTCCTCCCATTTGATCCGTAGGCCTTCTTTGGACTAAGTTCCTCTCGTTCTACCATCCTCGTCCTCCCATTTGATCCGTTGGCATTCTTTGGATGAAGTTCGTATCGTTCGTCCATCTTGGTCTTCCCATTTGATCCGTTGTTGTTCTTTGGACCATGTTCGTCTCGTTCGTCCATCTTCGTCCTCCCATTTGATCCATTGGCATTCTTTGGACCAAGTTCGTCTCGTTCGTCCACCTTCGTCCTCCCATTTGATCCGTAGGGCTTATTTGGACCAAGTTCGTCTCGTTCTACCATCTTCATCCTCCCATTTGATCCGTTTGCATTCATTGGACCAAGTTAGTATCGTTCGTCCCTCTTCGTCCTCCCATTTGATCCGTAGGCCTTCTTTGGACCAAGTTCGTCTCGTTCTACCATCTTCGTCCTCCCATTTGATCCGTTGGCATTCTTTAGACCAAGTTCGTCTCGTTCGTCCATCTTCGTCCTCCCATTTGATCCGTTGGCATTCTTTGGACCAAGTTCGGCTGGTTCGTCCATCTTCGTCCTCCCATTTGATCCGTAGGGGTTCTTTGGACCAAGTTCGTCTCGTTCTACCATATTCGTCCTCCCATTTGATCCGTTGGCATTCTTTGGACCAAGTTCGTCTCGTTCGTCCATCTTCGTCCTCCCATTTGATCCGTTCGCCTTCTTTGGACCAAGTTCGTCTGGTTCGTCCATCTTCGTCCTCCCATTTGATCCGTAGTGGTTCTTTGGACCAAGTTCGTCTCGTTCTACCATATTCGTCCTCCTATTTGATCCGTAGGGCTTCTTCGGACCAAGTTCGTCTCGTTCGTCCATCTTCGTCCTCCCATTTGATCCGTTGGCATTCTTTGGACCAAGTTCGTCTCGTTCGTCCATCTTCGTCCTCCCATTTGATCCGTCGGCCTTCTTTGGACCAAGTTCGTCTCGTTCGTCCCTCTTCGTCCTCCCATTTGATCCGTAGGCCTTCTTTGGACTAAGTTCCTCTCGTTCTACCATCCTTGTCCTCCCATTTGATCCGTTGGCATTCTTTGGATGAAGTTCGTATCCTTCGTCCATCTTGGTCCTCCCATTTGATCCATTGGCATTCTTTGGACCAAGTTCGTCTCGTTCATCCATCTTCGTCCTCCCATTTGATCCGTAGGGCTTCTTTGGACCAAGTTCGTCTCGTTCTACCATCTTCGACCTCCCATTTGATCCGTAGGCCTTCTTTGGTTCGTCCATCTTCGTCCTCCCATTTGATCAGTTGGCCTTCTTTGGACCAAGTTCGTCTCGTTCGTCCCTCTTCGTCCTGCCATTTGTTTCGTAGGCCTTCCTTGGACTAAGTTCGTCTCGTTCGACCATCTTCGTCCTCCCATTTGATCCGTAGGCCTTCTTTGGACCAAGTTCGTCTCGTTCCTCCCTCTTCGTCCTCCCATTTGATCCGTAGGCCTTCTTTGGACTAAGTTCGTCTCGTTCTACCATCTTCGTCCTTCCATTTGATGCATAGCCCTTCTTTCGGCCAAGTTCGTCTCGTTCGTCCATCTTCGTCCTCCCATTTGATCCGTAGGGGTTCTTTGGACCAAGTTTGTCTCGTTCTACCATCTTCGTCCTCCCATTTGATCCGTAGGCCTTCTTTGGACCAAGTTCTTCTCGTTCGTCCCTCTTCGTCCTCCCATTTGATCCATAGGCCTTCTTTGGACTAATTTTGTCTCGTTCTACCATCTTCGTCCTCCCATTTGATCCGTAGGCCTTCTTTGGACCAAGTTCGTCTCGTTCGTCCATCTTCGTCCTCCCATTTGATCCGTTGGCCTTCTTTGGACCAAGTTCATCTCGTTCGTCCCTCTTCGTCCTCCCATTTGATCCGTAGACCTTCTTTGGACTAAGTTCCTCTCGTTCTACCATCCTCGTCCTCCCATTTGATCCGTTGGCATTCTTTGGATGAAGTTCGTATCGTTCGTCCGTCTTGGTCCTTCCATTTGATCCGTTGTTGTTCTTTGGACCAAGTTCGTCTCGTTCGTCCCTCTTCGTCCTCCCATTTGATCCATTGGCATTCTTTGGACCAAGTTCGTCTCGTTCGTCCAACTTCGTCCTCCCATTTGATCCGTTGGCATTCTTTGGACCAAGTTCGTCTCGTTCGTCCATCTTCGTCCTCCCATTTGGTCCGTAGGCCTTTTTTGGACCAAGATCGTCTCGTTCGTCCATCTTCGTCCTCCCATTTGATCTGTAGGCCTTCTTTGGACCATGTTCGTCTCGTTCTACCATATTCGTCCTCCCATTTGATCCGTAGGCCTTCTTTGGACCAAGTTCGTCTCGTTCGTCCATCTTCGTCCTCCCATTTGGTCCGTAGGCCTTTTTTGGACCAAGATCGTCTCGTTCGTCCATCTTCGTCCTCCCATTTGATCCGTAGGGGTTCTTTGGACCAAGTTTGTCTCGTTCTACCATCTTCGTCCTCCCATTTGATCCGTAGGCCTTCTTTGGACCAAGTTCTTCTCGTTTGTCCCTCTTCGTCCTCCCATTTGATCCGTTGTTATTCTTTGGACCAAGTTCATCTCGTCCGTCCATCTTCATCCTCCCATTTGATCCATAGGCCTTCTTTGGACCAAGTTCGTCTCGTTCGTCCCTCTTCGTCCTCCCATTTGATCCATAGGCCTTCTTTGGACTAATTTTGTCTCGTTCTACCATCTTCGTCCTCCCATTTGATCCGTAGGCCTTCTTTGGACCAAGTTCGTCTCGTTCGTCCATCTTCGTCCTCCCATTTGATCCGTTGGCCTTATTTGGACCAAGTTCGTCTCGTTCGTCCCTCTTCGTCCTCCCATTTGATCCGTAGACCTTCTTTGGACTATGTTCCTCTTGTTCTACCATCCTCGTCCTCCCATTTGATCCGTTGGCATTCTTTGGATGAAGTTCGTATCGTTCGTCCGTCTTGGTCCTCCCATTTGATCCGTTGTTGTTCTTTGGACCAAGTTCGTCTCGTTCGTCCATGTTCGTCCTCCCATTTGATCCATTGGCATTCTTTGGACCAAGTTCGTCTCGTTCTACCATCCTCGTCCTCCCATTTGATCCGTTGGCCTTCTTTGGACGAAGTTCGTATCGTTCGTCCATCTTGGTCCTCCCATTTGATCCGTTGTTGTTCTTTGAACCAAGTTCGTCTCGTTCGTCAATCATCGTCCTCCCATTTGATCCATTGGCATTCTTTGGACCAAGTTCGTCTCGTTCGTCCATCTTCGTCCTCCCATTTGATCTGTAGGGCTTCTTCAGGACAAAGTTCGTCTCGTTCGACCATCTTCGTCCTCCCATTTGATCCGTAGGCCTTCTTTGGACCAAGTTCGTCTCGTTCCTCCCTCTTCGTCCTCCCATTTGATCCGTAGGCCTTCTTTGGACTAAGTTCGTCTCGTTCTACCATCTTCGTCCTTCCATTTGATGCATAGCCCTTCTTTCGGCCAAGTTCGTCTCGTTCGTCCATCTTCGTCCTCCCATTTGATCCGTAGGGGTTCTTTGGACCAAGTTTGTCTCGTTCTACCATCTTCGTCCTCCCATTTGATCCGTAGGCCTTCTTTGGACCAAGTTCTTCTCGTTCGTCCCTCTTCGTCCTCCCATTTGATCCATAGGCCTTCTTTGGACTAATTTTGTCTCGTTCTACCATCTTCGTCCTCCCATTTGATCCGTAGGCCTTCTTTGGACCAAGTTCGTCTCGTTCGTCCATCTTCGTCCTCCCATTTGATCCGTTGGCCTTCTTTGGACCAAGTTCATCTCGTTCGTCCCTCTTCGTCCTCCCATTTGATCCGTAGACCTTCTTTGGACTAAGTTCCTCTCGTTCTACCATCCTCGTCCTCCCATTTGATCCGTTGGCATTCTTTGGATGAAGTTCGTATCGTTCGTCCGTCTTGGTCCTCCCATTTGATCCGTTGTTGTTCTTTGGACCAAGTTCGTCTCGTTCGTCCCTCTTCGTCCTCCCATTTGATCCATTGGCATTCTTTGGACCAAGTTCGTCTCGTTCGTCCAACTTCGTCCTCCCATTTGATCCGTTGGCATTCTTTGGACCAAGTTCGTCTCGTTCGTCCATCTTCGTCCTCCCATTTGGTCCGTAGGCCTTTTTTGGACCAAGATCGTCTCGTTCGTCCATCTTCGTCCTCCCATTTGATCTGTAGGCCTTCTTTGGACCATGTTCGTCTCGTTCTACCATATTCGTCCTCCCATTTGATCCGTAGGCCTTCTTTGGACCAAGTTCGTCTCGTTCGTCCATCTTCGTCCTCCCATTTGGTCCGTAGGCCTTTTTTGGACCAAGATCGTCTCGTTCGTCCATCTTCGTCCTCCCATTTGATCCGTAGGGGTTCTTTGGACCAAGTTTGTCTCGTTCTACCATCTTCGTCCTCCCATTTGATCCGTAGGCCTTCTTTGGACCAAGTTCTTCTCGTTTGTCCCTCTTCGTCCTCCCATTTGATCCGTTGTTATTCTTTGGACCAAGTTCATCTCGTCCGTCCATCTTCATCCTCCCATTTGATCCATAGGCCTTCTTTGGACCAAGTTCGTCTCGTTCGTCCCTCTTCGTCCTCCCATTTGATCCATAGGCCTTCTTTGGACTAATTTTGTCTCGTTCTACCATCTTCGTCCTCCCATTTGATCCGTAGGCCTTCTTTGGACCAAGTTCGTCTCGTTCGTCCATCTTCGTCCTCCCATTTGATCCGTTGGCCTTCTTTGGACCAAGTTCGTCTCGTTCGTCCCTCTTCGTCCTCCCATTTGATCCGTAGACCTTCTTTGGACTAAGTTCCTCTTGTTCTACCATCCTCGTCCTCCCATTTGATCCGTTGGCATTCTTTGGATGAAGTTCGTATCGTTCGTCCGTCTTGGTCCTCCCATTTGATCCGTTGTTGTTCTTTGGACCAAGTTCGTCTCGTTCGTCCATGTTCGTCCTCCCATTTGATCCATTGGCATTCTTTGGACCAAGTTCGTCTCGTTCTACCATCCTCGTCCTCCCATTTGATCCGTTGGCCTTCTTTGGACGAAGTTCGTATCGTTCGTCCATCTTGGTCCTCCCATTTGATCCGTTGTTGTTCTTTGAACCAAGTTCGTCTAGTTCGTCAATCATCGTCCTCCCATTTGATCCATTGGCATTCTTTGGACCAAGTTCGTCTCGTTCGTCCATCTTCGTCCTCCCATTTGATCTGTAGGGCTTCTTCAGGACAAAGTTCGTCTCGTTCGACCATCTTCGTCCTCCCATTTGATCCGTAGGCCTTCTTTGGACCAAGTTCGTCTCGTTCCTCCCTCTTCGTCCTCCCATTTGATCCGTAGGCCTTCTTTGGACTAAGTTCGTCTCGTTCTACCATCTTCGTCCTTCCATTTGATGCATAGCCCTTCTTTCGGCCAAGTTCGTCTCGTTCGTCCATCTTCGTCCTCCCATTTGATCCGTAGGGGTTCTTTGGACCAAGTTTGTCTCGTTCTACCATCTTCGTCCTCCCATTTGATCCGTAGGCCTTCTTTGGACCAAGTTCTTCTCGTTCGTCCCTCTTCGTCCTCCCATTTGATCCATAGGCCTTCTTTGGACTAATTTTGTCTCGTTCTACCATCTTCGTCCTCCCATTTGATCCGTAGGCCTTCTTTGGACCAAGTTCGTCTCGTTCGTCCATCTTCGTCCTCACATTTGATCCGTTGGCCTTCTTTGGACCAAGTTCATCTCGTTCGTCCCTCTTCGTCCTCCCATTTGATCCGTAGACCTTCTTTGGACTAAGTTCCTCTCGTTCTACCATCCTCGTCCTCCCATTTGATCCGTTGGCATTCTTTGGATGAAGTTCGTATCGTTCGTCCGTCTTGGTCCTCCCATTTGATCCGTTGTTGTTCTTTGGACCAAGTTCGTCTCGTTCGTCCCTCTTCGTCCTCCCATTTGATCCATTGGCATTCTTTGGACCAAGTTCGTCTCGTTCGTCCAACTTCGTCCTCCCATTTGATCCGTTGGCATTCTTTGGACCAAGTTCGTCTCGTTCGTCCATCTTCGTCCTCCCATTTGGTCCGTAGGCCTTTTTTGGACCAAGATCGTCTCGTTCGTCCATCTTCGTCCTCCCATTTGATCTGTAGGCCTTCTTTGGACCATGTTCGTCTCGTTCTACCATATTCGTCCTCCCATTTGATCCGTAGGCCTTCTTTGGACCAAGTTCGTCTCGTTCGTCCATCTTCGTCCTCCCATTTGGTCCGTAGGCCTTTTTTGGACCAAGATCGTCTCGTTCGTCCATCTTCGTCCTCCCATTTGATCCGTAGGGGTTCTTTGGACCAAGTTTGTCTCGTTCTACCATCTTCGTCCTCCCATTTGATCCGTAGGCCTTCTTTGGACCAAGTTCTTCTCGTTTGTCCCTCTTCGTCCTCCCATTTGATCCGTTGTTATTCTTTGGACCAAGTTCATCTCGTCCCTCCATCTTCATCCTCCCATTTGATCCATAGGCCTTCTTTGGACCAAGTTCGTCTCGTTCGTCCCTCTTCGTCCTCCCATTTGATCCATAGGCCTTCTTTGGACTAATTTTGTCTCGTTCTACCATCTTCGTCCTCCCATTTGATCCGTAGGCCTTCTTTGGACCAAGTTCGTCTCGTTCGTCCATCTTCGTCCTCCCATTTGATCCGTTGGCCTTCTTTGGACCAAGTTCGTCTCGTTCGTCCCTCTTCGTCCTCCCATTTGATCCGTAGACCTTCTTTGGACTAAGTTCCTCTTGTTCTACCATCCTCGTCCTCCCATTTGATCCGTTGGCATTCTTTGGATGAAGTTCGTATCGTTCGTCCGTCTTGGTCCTCCCATTTGATCCGTTGTTGTTCTTTGGACCAAGTTCGTCTCGTTCGTCCATGTTCGTCCTCCCATTTGATCCATTGGCATTCTTTGGACCAAGTTCGTCTCGTTCTACCATCCTCGTCCTCCCATTTGATCCGTTGGCCTTCTTTGGACGAAGTTCGTATCGTTCGTCCATCTTGGTCCTCCCATTTGATCCGTTGTTGTTCTTTGAACCAAGTTCGTCTCGTTCGTCAATCATCGTCCTCCCATTTGATCCATTGGCATTCTTTGGACCAAGTTCGTCTCGTTCGTCCATCTTCGTCCTCCCATTTGATCTGTAGGGCTTCTTCAGGACAAAGTTCGTCTCGTTCGACCATCTTCGTCCTCCCATTTGATCCGTAGGCCTTCTTTGGACCAAGTTCGTCTCGTTCCTCCCTCTTCGTCCTCCCATTTGATCCGTAGGCCTTCTTTGGACTAAGTTCGTCTCGTTCTACCATCTTCGTCCTTCCATTTGATGCATAGCCCTTCTTTCGGCCAAGTTCGTCTCGTTCGTCCATCTTCGTCCTCCCATTTGATCCGTAGGGGTTCTTTGGACCAAGTTTGTCTCGTTCTACCATCTTCGTCCTCCCATTTGATCCGTAGGCCTTCTTTGGACCAAGTTCTTCTCGTTCGTCCCTCTTCGTCCTCCCATTTGATCCATAGGCCTTCTTTGGACTAATTTTGTCTCGTTCTACCATCTTCGTCCTCCCATTTGATCCGTAGGCCTTCTTTGGACCAAGTTCGTCTCGTTCGTCCATCTTCGTCCTCCCATTTGATCCGTTGGCCTTCTTTGGACCAAGTTCATCTCGTTCGTCCCTCTTCGTCCTCCCATTTGATCCGTAGACCTTCTTTGGACTAAGTTCCTCTCGTTCTACCATCCTCGTCCTCCCATTTGATCCGTTGGCATTCTTTGGATGAAGTTCGTATCGTTCGTCCGTCTTGGTCCTCCCATTTGATCCGTTGTTGTTCTTTGGACCAAGTTCGTCTCGTTCGTCCCTCTTCGTCCTCCCATTTGATCCATTGGCATTCTTTGGACCAAGTTCGTCTCGTTCGTCCAACTTCGTCCTCCCATTTGATCCGTTGGCATTCTTTGGACCAAGTTCGTCTCGTTCGTCCATCTTCGTCCTCCCATTTGGTCCGTAGGCCTTTTTTGGACCAAGATCGTCTCGTTCGTCCATCTTCGTCCTCCCATTTGATCTGTAGGCCTTCTTTGGACCATGTTCGTCTCGTTCTACCATATTCGTCCTCCCATTTGATCCGTAGGCCTTCTTTGGACCAAGTTCGTCTCGTTCATCCATCTTCGTCCTCCCATTTGGTCCGTAGGCCTTTTTTGGACCAAGATCGTCTCGTTCGTCCATCTTCGTCCTCCCATTTGATCCGTAGGGGTTCTTTGGACCAAGTTTGTCTCGTTCTACCATCTTCGTCCTCCCATTTGATCCGTAGGCCTTCTTTGGACCAAGTTCTTCTCGTTTGTCCCTCTTCGTCCTCCCATTTGATCCGTTGTTATTCTTTGGACCAAGTTCATCTCGTCCGTCCATCTTCATCCTCCCATTTGATCCATAGGCCTTCTTTGGACCAAGTTCGTCTCGTTCGTCCCTCTTCGTCCTCCCATTTGATCCATAGGCCTTCTTTGGACTAATTTTGTCTCGTTCTACCATCTTCGTCCTCCCATTTGATCCGTAGGCCTTCTTTGGACCAAGTTCGTCTCGTTCGTCCATCTTCGTCCTCCCATTTGATCCGTTGGCCTTCTTTGGACCAAGTTCGTCTCGTTCGTCCCTCTTCGTCCTCCCATTTGATCCGTAGACCTTCTTTGGACTAAGTTCCTCTTGTTCTACCATCCTCGTCCTCCCATTTGATCCGTTGGCATTCTTTGGATGAAGTTCGTATCGTTCGTCCGTCTTGGTCCTCCCATTTGATCCGTTGTTGTTCTTTGGACCAAGTTCGTCTCGTTCGTCCATGTTCGTCCTCCCATTTGATCCATTGGCATTCTTTGGACCAAGTTCGTCTCGTTCGTCCATCTTCGTCCTCCCATTTGATCCGTAGGGCTTCTTGTGACCAAGTTCGTCTCGTTCTACCATCTTCGTCCTCCCATTTGATCCGTTGGCATTCATTGGACCAAGTTAGTCTCGTTCGTCCCTCTTCGTCCTCCCATTTGATCCGTAGGCCTTCTTTGGACTAAGTTTGTCTCGTTCTACCATCTTCGTCCTCCCATTTGATCCCTAGGCCTTCTTTGGACCAAGTTCGTCTCGTTCGTCCATCATTGTCCTCCCATTTGATCCGTTGTTATTCTTTGGACCAAGTTCGTCTCGTTCGTCTATCGTCGTCCTCCCATTTGATCCATTGGCATTCTTTGGACCAAGTTCGTCTCGTTCGTCCAACTTCGTCCTCCCATTTGATCCGTTGGCATTCTTTGGACCAAGTTCGTCTCGTTCGTCCATCTTCGTCCTCCCATTTGGTCCGTAGGCCTTTTTTGGACCAAGATCGTCTCGTTCGTCCATCTTCGTCCTCCCATTTGATCCGTAGGCCTTCTTTGGACCAAGCTCGTCTCGTTCTACCATATTCGTCCTCCCATTTGATCCGTAGGCCTTCTTTGGACCAAGTTCGTCTCGTTCGTCCATCTTCGTCCTCCCATTTGATCCGTAGGGGTTCTTTGGACCAAGTTTGTCTCGTTCTACCATCTTCGTCCTCCCATTTGATCCGTAGGCCTTCTTTGGACCAAGTTCTTCTCGTTTGTCCCTCTTCGTCCTCCCATTTCATCCGTTGTTATTCCTTGGACCAAGTTCATCTCGTCCGTCCATCTTCATCCTCCCATTTGATCCATAGGCCTTCTTTGGACCAAGTTCGTCTCGTTCGTCCATCTTCGTCCTCCCATTTGATCCGTAGGGGTTCTTTGGACCAAGTTTGTCTCGTTCTACCATCTTCGTCCTCCCATTTGATCCGTAGGCCTTCTTTGGACCAAGTTCTTCTCGTTTGTCCCTCTTCGTCCTCCCATTTGATCCGTTGTTATTCTTTGGACCAAGTTCATCTCGTCCGTCCATCTTCATCCTCCCATTTGATCCATAGGCCTTCTTTGGACCAAGTTCGTCTCGTTCGTCCCTCTTCGTCCTCCCATTTGATCCATAGGCCTTCTTTGGACTAATTTTGTCTCGTTCTACCATCTTCGTCCTCCCATTTGATCCGTAGGCCTTCTTTGGCCCAAGTTCGTCTCGTTCGTCCATCTTCGTCCTCCCATTTGATCCGTTGGCCTTCTTTGGACCAAGTTCGTCTCGTTCGTCCCTCTTCGTCCTCCCATTTGATCCGTAGACCTTCTTTGGACTAAGTTCCTCTTGTTCTACCATCCTCGTCCTCCCATTTGATCCGTTGGCATTCTTTGGATGAAGTTCGTATCGTTCGTCCGTCTTGGTCCTCCCATTTGATCCGTTGTTGTTCTTTGGACCAAGTTCGTCTCGTTCGTCCATGTTCGTCCTCCCATTTGATCCATTGGCATTCTTTGGACCAAGTTCGTCTCGTTCGTCCATCTTCGTCCTCCCATTTGATCCGTAGGGCTTCTTGTGACCAAGTTCGTCTCGTTCTACCATCTTCGTCCTCCCATTTGATCCGTTGGCATTCATTGGACCAAGTTAGTCTCGTTCGTCCCTCTTCGTCCTCCCATTTGATCCGTAGGCCTTCTTTGGACTAAGTTTGTCTCGTTCTACCATCTTCGTCCTCCCATTTGATCCCTAGGCCTTCTTTGGACCAAGTTCGTCTCGTTCGTCCATCATTGTCCTCCCATTTGATCCGTTGTTATTCTTTGGACCAAGTTCGTCTCGTTCGTCTATCGTCGTCCTCCCATTTGATCCATTGGCATTCTTTGGACCAAGTTCGTCTCGTTCGTCCAACTTCGTCCTCCCATTTGATCCGTTGGCATTCTTTGGACCAAGTTCGTCTCGTTCGTCCATCTTCGTCCTCCCATTTGGTCCGTAGGCCTTTTTTGGACCAAGATCGTCTCGTTCGTCCATCTTCGTCCTCCCATTTGATCCGTAGGCCTTCTTTGGACCAAGCTCGTCTCGTTCTACCATATTCGTCCTCCCATTTGATCCGTAGGCCTTCTTTGGACCAAGTTCGTCTCGTTCGTCCATCTTCGTCCTCCCATTTGATCCGTAGGGGTTCTTTGGACCAAGTTCGTCTCGTTCGTCCCTCTTCGTCCTCCCATTTGATCCATAGGCCTTCTTTGGACTAATTTTGTCTCGTTCTACCATCTTCGTCCTCCCATTTGATCCGTAGGCCTTCTTTGGACCAAGTTCGTCTCGTTCGTCCATCTTCGTCCTCCCATTTGATCCGTTGGCCTTCTTTGGACCAAGTTCGTCTCGTTCGTCCCTCTTCGTCCTCCCATTTGATCCGTAGACCTTCTTTGGACTAAGTTCCTCTCGTTCTACCATCCTCGTCCTCCCATTTGATCCGTTGGCATTCTTTGGATGAAGTTCGTATCGTTCGTCCGTCTTGGTCCTCCCATTTGATCCGTTGTTGTTCTTTGGACCAAGTTCGTCTCGTTCGTCCATGTTCGTCCTCCCATTTGATCCATTGGCATTCTTTGGACCAAGTTCGTCTCGTTCGTCCATCTTCGTCCTCCCATTTGATCCGTAGGGCTTCTTGTGACCAAGTTCGTCTCGTTCTACCATCTTCGTCCTCCCATTCGATCCGTAGGCATTCTTTGGACCAAGTTCGTCTCGTTCGTCCCTCTTCGTCCTCCCATTTGATCCGTAGGCCTTCTTTGGACTAAGTTCATCTCGTTCTACCATCTTCGTCCTCCCATTTGATCCCTAGGCCTTCTTTGGACCAAGTTCGTCTCGTTCGTCCATCATTGTCCTCCCATTTGATCCGTTGTTATTCTTTGGACCAAGTTCGTCTCGTTCGTCTATCGTCGCCCTCCCATTTGATCCATTGGCATTCTTTGGACCAAGTTCGTCTCGTTCGTCCAACTTCGTCCTCCCATTTGATCCGTTGGCATTCTTTGGACCAAGTTCGTCTCGTTCGTCCATCTTCGTCCTCCCATTTGGTCCGTAGGCCTTTTTTGGACCAAGATCGTCTCGTTCGTCCATCTTCGTCCTCCCATTTGATCCGTAGGCCTTCTTTGGACCAAGCTCGTCTCGTTCTACCATATTCGTCCTCCCGTTTGATCCGTAGGCCTTCTTTGGACCAAGTTCGTCTCGTTCGTCCATCTTCGTCCTCCCATTTGGTCCGTAGGCCCTTTTTGGACCAAGATCGTCTCGTTCGTCCATCTTCGTCCTCCCATTTGATCCGTAGGGGTTCTTTGGACCAAGTTTGTCTCGTTCTACCATCTTCGTCCTCCCATTTGATCCGTAGGCCTTCTTTGGACCAAGTTCTTCTCGTTTGTCCCTCTTCGTCCTCCCATTTCATCCGTTGTTATTCTTTGGACCAAGTTCATCTCGTCCGTCCATCTTCATCCTCCCATTTGACCCATAGGCCTTCTTTGGACCAAGTTCGTCTCGTTCGTCCCTCTTCGTCCTCCCATTTGATCCATAGGCCTTCTTTGGACTAATTTTGTCTCGTTCTACCATCTTCGTCCTCCCATTTCATCCGTAGGCCTTCTTTGGACCAAGTTCGTCTCGTTCGTCCATCTTCGTCCTCCCATTTGATCCGTTGGCCTTCTTTGGACCAAGTTCGTCTCGTTCGTCCCTCTTCGTCCTCCCATTTGATCCGTAGACCTTCTTTGGACTAAGTTCCTCTCGTTCTACCATCCTCGTCCTCCCATTTGATCCGTTGGCATTCTTTGGATGAAGTTCGTATCGTTCGTCCGTCTTGGTCCTCCCATTTGATCCGTTGTTGTTCTTTGGACCAAGTTCGTCTCGTTCGTCCATGTTCGTCCTCCCATTTGATCCATTGGCATTCTTTGGACCAAGTTCGTCTCGTTCGTCCATCTTCGTCCTCCCATTTGATCCGTAGGGCTTCTTGTGACCAAGTTCGTCTCGTTCTACCATCTTCGTCCTCCCATTCGATCCGTAGGCATTCTTTGGACCAAGTTCGTCTCGTTCGTCCCTCTTCGTCCTCCCATTTGATCCGTAGGCCTTCTTTGGACTAAGTTCATCTCGTTCTACCATCTTCGTCCTCCCATTTGATCCCTAGGCCTTCTTTGGACCAAGTTCGTCTCGTTCGTCCATCATTGTCCTCCCATTTGATCCGTTGTTATTCTTTGGACCAAGTTCGTCTCGTTCGTCTATCGTCGCCCTCCCATTTGATCCATTGGCATTCTTTGGACCAAGTTCGTCTCGTTCGTCCAACTTCGTCCTCCCATTTGATCCGTTGGCATTCTTTGGACCAAGTTCGTCTCGTTCGTCCATCTTCGTCCTCCCATTTGGTCCGTAGGCCTTTTTTGGACCAAGATCGTCTCGTTCGTCCATCTTCGTCCTCCCATTTGATCCGTAGGCCTTCTTTGGACCAAGCTCGTCTCGTTCTACCATATTCGTCCTCCCATTTGATCCGTAGGCCTTCTTTGGACCAAGTTCGTCTCGTTCGTCCATCTTCGTCCTCCCATTTGGTCCGTAGGCCTTTTTTGGACCAAGATCGTCTCGTTCGTCCATCTTCGTCCTCCCATTTGATCCGTAGGGGTTCTTTGGACCAAGTTTGTCTCGTTCTACCATCTTCGTCCTCCCATTTGATCCGTAGGCCTTCTTTGGACCAAGTTCTTCTCGTTTGTCCCTCTTCGTCCTCCCATTTCATCCGTTGTTATTCTTTGGACCAAGTTCATCTCGTCCGTCCATCTTCATCCTCCCATTTGACCCATAGGCCTTCTTTGGACCAAGTTCGTCTCGTTCGTCCCTCTTCGTCCTCCCATTTGATCCATAGGCCTTCTTTGGACTAATTTTGTCTCGTTCTACCATCTTCGTCCTCCCATTTGATCCGTAGGCCTTCTTTGGACCAAGTTCGTCTCGTTCGTCCATCTTCGTCCTCCCATTTGATCCGTTGGCCTTCTTTGGACCAAGTTCGTCTCGTTCGTCCCTCTTCGTCCTCCCATTTGATCCGTAGACCTTCTTTGGACTAAGTTCCTCTCGTTCTACCATCCTCGTCCTCCCATTTGATCCGTTGGCATTCTTTGGATGAAGTTCGTATCGTTCGTCCGTCTTGGTCCTCCCATTTGATCCGTTGTTGTTCTTTGGACCAAGTTCGTCTCGTTCGTCCATGTTCGTCCTCCCATTTGATCCATTGGCATTCTTTGGACCAAGTTCGTCTCGTTCGTCCATCTTCGTCCTCCCATTTGATCCGTAGGGCTTCTTGTGACCAAGTTCGTCTCGTTCTACCATCTTCGTCCTCCCATTTGATCCGTTGGCATTCATTGGACCAAGTTAGTCTCGTTCGTCCCTCTTCGTCCTCCCATTGGATCCGTAGGCCTTCTTTGGACTAAGTTTGTCTCGTTCTACCATCTTCGTCCTCCCATTCGATCCGTAGGCATTCTTTGGACCAAGTTCGTCTCGTTCGTCCCTCTTCGTCCTCCCATTTGATCCGTAGGCCTTCTTTGGACTAAGTTCGTCTCGTTCTACCATCTTCGTCCTCCCATTTGATCCCTAGGCCTTCTTTGGACCAAGTTCGTCTCGTTCGTCCATCATTGTCCTCCCATTTGATCCGTTGTTATTCTTTGGACCAAGTTCGTCTCGTTCGTCTATCGTCGTCCTCCCATTTGATCCATTGGCTTTCTTTGGACCAAGTTCGTCCATCTTCGTCCTCTCATTTGGTCCGTAGGCCTTTTTTGGACCAAGATCGTCTCGTTCGTCCATCTTCGTCCTCCCATTTGATCCGTAGGCCTTCTTTGGACCAAGCTCGTCTCGTTCTACCATATTCGTCCTCCCATTTGATCCGTAGGCCTTCTTTGGACCAAGTTCGTCTCGTTCGTCCATCTTCGTCCTCCCATTTGGTCCGTAGGCCTTTTTTGGACCAAGTTCGTCTCGTTCGTCCATCTTCGTCCTCCCATTTGATCCGTAGGCCTTCTTTGGACTAAGTTCGTCTCGTTCTACCATCTTCGTCCTCCCATTTGATCCGTAGGCCTTCTTTGGACCAAGTTCGTCTCGTTCGTCCATCTTCGTCCTCCCATTTGATCCGTTGGCATTCTTTGGACCAAGTTCGGCTGGTTCGTCCATCTTCGTCCTCCCATTTGATCCGTAGGGGTTCTTTGGACCAAGTTCGTCTCGTTCTACCATATTCGTCCTCCCATTTGATCCGTTGGCATTCTTTGGACCAAGTTCGTCTCGTTCGTCCATCTTCGTCCTCCCATTTGATCCGTTAGCCTTCTTTGGACCAAGTTCGTCTGGTTCGTCCATCTTCGTCCTCCCATTTGATCCGTAGTGGTTCTTTGGACCAAGTTCGTCTCGTTCTACCATATTCGTCCTCCCATTTGATCCGTAGGGCTTCTTCGGACCAAGTTCGTCTCGTTCGTCCATCTTCGTCCTCCCATTTGATCCGTTGGCATTCTTTGGACCAAGTTCGTCTCGTTCGTCCATCTTCGTCCTCCCATTTGATCCATAGGCCTTCTTTGGACCAAGTTCGTCTCGTTCGTCCCTCTTCGTCCTCCCACTTGATCCATAGGCCTTCTTTGGACTAATATTGTCTCGTTCTACCATCTTCGTCCTCCCATTTGATCCATTGGCATTCTTTGGACCAAGTTCGTCTCGTTCTACCATATTCGTCCTCCCATTTGATCCGTTGGCATTCTTTGGACCAAGTTCGTCTCGTTCGTCCATCTTCGTCCTCCCATTTGATCCGTTAGCCTTCTTTGGACCAAGTTCGTCTGGTTCGTCCATCTTCGTCCTCCCATTTGATCCGTAGTGGTTCTTTGGACCAAGTTCGTCTCGTTCTACCATATTCGTCCTCCCATTTGATCCGTAGGGCTTCTTCGGACCAAGTTCGTCTCGTTCGTCCATCTTCGTCCTCCCATTTGATCCGCTGGCCTTCTTTGGACCAAGTTCGTCTCGTTCGTCCCTCTTCGTCCTCCCATTTGATCCGTAGGCCTTCTTTGGACTAAGTTCCTCTCGTTCTACCATCCTCGTCCTCCCATTTGATCCGTTGGCATTCTTTGGATGAAGTTCGTATCCTTCGTCCATCTTGGTCCTCCCATTTGATCCGTTGTTGTTCTTTGGACCAAGTTCGTCTCGTTCGTCCATCTTCGTCCTCCCATTTGATCCATTGGCATTCTTTGGACCAAGTTCGTCTCGTTCATCCATCTTCGTCCTCCCATTTGATCCGTAGGGCTTCTTTGGACCAAGTTCGTCTCGTTCTACCATCTTCGACCTCCCATTTCATCCGTAGGCCTTCTTTGGTTCGTCCATCTTCGTCCTCCCATTTGATCAGTTGGCCTTCTTTGGACCAAGTTCGTCTCGTTCGTCCCTCTTCGTCCTGCGATTTGTTCCGTAGGCCTTCTTTGGACTAAGTTCGTCTCGTTCTACCATCCTCGTCCTCCCATTTGATCCGTTGGCCTTCTTTGGACGAAGTTCGTATCGTTCGTCCATCTTGGTCCTCCCATTTGATCCGTTGTTGTTCTTTGGACCAAGTTCGTCCCGTTCGTCAATCATCGTCCTCCCATTTGATCCATTGGCATTCTTTGGACCAAGTTCGTCTCGTTCGTCCATCTTCGTCCTCCCATTTGATCTGTAGGGCTTCTTCAGGACGAAGTTCGTCTCGTTCGACCATCTTCGTCCTCCCATTTGATCCGTAGGCCTTCTTTGGACCAAGTTCGTCTCGTTCCTCCCTCTTCGTCCTCCCATTTGATCCGTAGGCCTTCTTTGGACTAAGTTCGTCTCGTTCTACCATCTTCGACCTCCCATTTGATCCGTAGGCCTTCTTTGGTTCGTCCATCTTCGTCCTCCCATTTGATCAGTTGGCCTTCTTTGGACCGAGTTCGTCTCGTTCGTCCCTCTTCGTCCTGCCATTTGTTCCGTAGGCCTTCTTTGGACTAAGTTCGTCTCGTTCTACCATCCTCGTCCTCCCATTTGATCCGTTGGCCTTCTTTGGACGAAGTTCGTATCGTTCGTCCATCTTGGTCCTCCCATTTGATCCGTTGTTGTTCTTTGGACCAAGTTCGTCTCGTTCGTCAATCATCGTCCTCCCATTTGATCCATTGGCATTCTTTGGACCAAGTTCGTCTCGTTCGACCATCTTCGTCCTCCCATTTGATCCGTAGGCCTTCTTTGGACCAAGTTCGTCTCGTTCCTCCCTCTTCGTCCTCCCATTTGATCCGTAGGCCTTCTTTGGACTAAGTTCGTCTCGTTCTACCATCTTCGTCCTTCCATTTGATGCATAGGCCTTCTTTCGGCCAAGTCCGTCTCGTTCGTCCATCTTCGTCCTCCCATTTGATCCGTAGGGGTTCTTTGGACCAAGTTTGTCTCGTTCTACCATCTTCGTCCTCCCATTTGATCCGTAGGCCTTCTTTGGACCAAGTTCTTCTCGTTCGTCCCTCTTCGTCCTCCCATTTGATCCGTTGTTATTCTTTGGACCAAGTTCATCTCGTCCGTCCATCTTCATCCTCCCATTTGATCCATAGGCCTTCTTTGGACCAAGTTCGTCTCGTTCGTCCCTCTTCGTCCTCCCATTTGATCCATAGGCCTTCTTTGGACTAATTTTGTCTCGTTCTACCATCTTCGTCCTCCCATTTGATCCGTAGGCCTTCTTTGGACCAAGTTCGTCTCGTTCGTCCATCTTCGTCCTCCCATTTGATCCGTTGGCCTTCTTTGGACCAAGTTCATCTCGTTCGTCCCTCTTCGTCCTCCCATTTGATCCGTAGACCTTCTTTGGACTAAGTTCCTCTCGTTCTACCATCCTCGTCCTCCCATTTGATCCGTTGGCATTCTTTGGATGAAGTTCGTATCGTTCGTCCGTCTTGGTGCTCCCATTTGATCCGTTGTTGTTCTTTGGACCAAGTTCGTCTCGTTCGTCCATCTTCGTCCTCCCATTTGATCCATTGGCATTCTTTGGACCAAGTTCGTCTCGTTCGTCCAACTTCGTCCTCCCATTTGATCCGTTGGCATTCTTTGGACCAAGTTCGTCTCGTTCGTCCATCTTCGTCCTCCCATTTGGTCCGTAGGCCTTTTTTGGACCAAGATCGTCTCGTTCGTCCATCTTCGTCCTCCCATTTGATCCGTAGGCCTTCTTTGGACCATGTTCGTCTCGTTCTACCATATTCATCCTCCCATTTGATCCGTAGGCCTTCTTTGGACCAAGTTCGTCTCGTTCGTCCATCTTCGTCCTCCCATTTGGTCCGTAGGCCTTTTTTGGACCAAGATCGTCTCGTTCGTCCATCTTCGTCCTCCCATTTGATCCGTAGGGGTTCTTTGGACCAAGTTTGTCTCGTTCTACCATCTTCGTCCTCCCATTCGATCCGTAGGCCTTCTTTGGACCAAGTTCTTCTCGTTCGTCCCTCTTCGTCCTCCCATTTCATCCGTTGTTATTCTTTGGACCAAGTTCATCTCGTCCGTCCATCTTCATCCTCCCATTTGATCCATAGGCCTTCTTTGGACCAAGTTCGTCTCGTTCGTCCCTCTTCGTCCTCCCATTTGATCCGTAGACCTTCTTTGGACTAAGTTCCTCTCGTTCTACCATCCTCGTCCTCCCATTTGATCCGTTGGCATTCTTTGGATGAAGTTCGTATCGTTCGTCCGTCTTGGTGCTCCCATTTGATCCGTTGTTGTTCTTTGGACCAAGTTCGTCTCGTTCGTCCATCTTCGTCCTCCCATTTGATCCATTGGCATTCTTTGGACCAAGTTCGTCTCGTTCGTCCAACTTCGTCCTCCCATTTGATCCGTTGGCATTCTTTGGACCAAGTTCGTCTCGTTCGTCCATCTTCGTCCTCCCATTTGGTCCGTAGGCCTTTTTTGGACCAAGATCGTCTCGTTCGTCCATCTTCGTCCTCCCATTTGATCCGTAGGCCTTCTTTGGACCATGTTCGTCTTGTTCTACCATATTCATCCTCCCATTTGATCCGTAGGCCTTCTTTGGACCAAGTTCGTCTCGTTCGTCCATCTTCGTCCTCCCATTTGGTCCGTAGGCCTTTTTTGGACCAAGATCGTCTCGTTCGTCCATCTTCGTCATCCCATTTGATCCGTAGGGGTTCTTTGGACCAAGTTTGTCTCGTTCTACCATCTTCGTCCTCCCATTCGATCCGTAGGCCTTCTTTGGACCAAGTTCTTCTCGTTCGTCCCTCTTCGTCCTCCCATTTCATCCGTTGTTATTCTTTGGACCAAGTTCATCTCGTCCGTCCATCTTCATCCTCCCATTTGATCCATAGGCCTTCTTTGGACCAAGTTCGTCTCGTTCGTCCCTCTTCGTCCTCCCATTTGATCCATAGGCCTTCTTTGGACTAATTTTGTCTCGTTCTACCATCTTCATCCTCCCATTTGATCCGTAGGCCTTCTTTGGACCAAGTTCGTCTCGTTCGTCCATCTTCGTCCTCCCATTTGATCCGTTGGCCTTCTTTGGACCAAGTTCGTCTCGTTCGTCCCTCTTCGTCCTCCCATTTGATCCGTAGGCCTTCTTTGGACTAAGTTCCTCTCGTTCTACCATCCTCGTCCTCCCATTTGATCTGTTGGCATTCTTTGGATGAAGTTCGTATCGTTCGTCCGTCTTGGTCCTCCCATTTGATCCGTTGTTGTTCTTTGGACCAAGTTCGTCTCGTTCGTCCATCTTCGTCCTCCCATTTGATCCATTGGCATTCTTTGGACCAAAGTTCGTCTCGTTCGTCCATCTTCGTCGTCCCATTTGATCCGTAGGGCTTCTTGGGACCAAGTTCGTCTCGTTCTACCATCTTCGTCCTCCCATTTGATCCGTTGGCATTCATTGGACCAAGTTAGTCTCGTTCGTCCCTCTTCGTCCTCCCATTTGATCCGTAGGCCTTCTTTGGACTAAGTTTGTCTCGTTCTACCATCATCGTCCTCCCATTCGATCCGTAGGCATTCTTTGGACCAAGTTCGTCTCGTTCGTCCATCTTCGTCCTCCCATTTGGTCCGTAGGCCTTTTTTGGACCAAGATCGTCTCGTTCGTCCATCTTCGTCCTCCCATTTGATCCGTAGGCCTTCTTTGGACCATGTTCGTCTTGTTCTACCATATTCATCCTCCCATTTGATCCGTAGGCCTTCTTTGGACCAAGTTCGTCTCATTCGTCCATCTTCGTCCTCCCATTTGGTCCGTAGGCCTTTTTTGGACCAAGATCGTCTCGTTCGTCCATCTTCGTCATCCCATTTGATCCGTAGGGGTTCTTTGGACCAAGTTTGTCTCGTTCTACCATCTTCGTCCTCCCATTCGATCCGTAGGCCTTCTTTGGACCAAGTTCTTCTCGTTCGTCCCTCTTCGTCCTCCCATTTCATCCGTTGTTATTCTTTGGACCAAGTTCATCTCGTCCGTCCATCTTCATCCTCCCATTTGATCCATAGGCCTTCTTTGGACCAAGTTCGTCTCGTTCGTCCCTCTTCGTCCTCCCATTTGATCCATAGGCCTTCTTTGGACTAATTTTGTCTCGTTCTACCATCTTCATCCTCCCATTTGATCCGTAGGCCTTCATTGGACCAAGTTCGTCTCGTTCGTCCATCTTCGTCCTCCCATTTGATCCGTTGGCCTTCTTTGGACCAAGTTCGTCTCGTTCGTCCCTCTTCGTCCTCCCATTTGATCCGTAGGCCTTCTTTGGACTAAGTTCCTCTCGTTCTACCATCCTCGTCCTCCCATTTGATCTGTTGGCATTCTTTGGATGAAGTTCGTATCGTTCGTCCGTCTTGGTCCTCCCATTTGATCCGTTGTTGTTCTTTGGACCAAGTTCGTCTCGTTCGTCCATCTTCGTCCTCCCATTTGATCCATTGGCATTCTTTGGACCAAAGTTCGTCTCGTTCGTCCATCTTCGTCGTCCCATTTGATCCGTAGGGCTTCTTGGGACCAAGTTCGTCTCGTTCTACCATCTTCGTCCTCCCATTTGATCCGTTGGCATTCATTGGACCAAGTTAGTCTCGTTCGTCCCTCTTCGTCCTCCCATTTGATCCGTAGGCCTTCTTTGGACTAAGTTTGTCTCGTTCTACCATCATCGTCCTCCCATTCGATCCGTAGGCATTCTTTGGACCAAGTTCGTCTCGTTCGTCCCTCTTCGTCCTCCCATTTGATCCGTAGGCCTTCTTTGGACTAAGTTCGTCTCGTTCTACCATCATCGTCCTCCCATTTGATCCATAGGCCTTCTTTGGACCAAGTTCGTCTCGTTCGTCCATCTTCGTCCTCCCATTTGGTCCGTAGGCCTTTTTTGGACCAAGATCGTCTCGTTCGTCCATCTTCGTCCTCCCATTTGATCCGTAGGCCTTCTTTGGACCATGTTCGTCTTGTTCTACCATATTCATCCTCCCATTTGATCCGTTGGCCTTCTTTGGACGAAGTTCGTATCGTTCGTCCATCTTGGTCCTCCCATTTGATCCGTTGTTGTTCTTTGGACCAAGTTCGTCTCGTTCGTCAATCATCGTCCTCCCATTTGATCCATTGGCATTCTTTGGACCAAGTTCGTCTCGTTCGACCATCTTCGTCCTCCTATTTGATCCGTAGGCCTTCTTTGGACCAAGTTCGTCTCGTTCCTCCCTCTTCGTCCTCCCATTTGATCCGTAGGCCTTCTTTGGACTAAGTTCGTCTCGTTCTACCATCTTCGTCCTTCCATTTGATGCATAGGCCTTCTTTCGGCCAAGTCCGTCTCGTTCGTCCATCTTCGTCCTCCCATTTGATCCGTAGGGGTTCTTTGGACCAAGTTTGTCTCGTTCTACCATCTTCGTCCTCCCATTTGATCCGTAGGCCTTCTTTGGACCAAGTTCTTCTCGTTCGTCCCTCTTCGTCCTCCCATTTGATCCGTTGTTATTCTTTGGACCAAGTTCATCTCGTCCGTCCATCTTCATCCTCCCATTTGATCCATAGGCCTTCTTTGGACCAAGTTCGTCTCGTTCGTCCCTCTTCGTCCTCCCATTTGATCCATAGGCCTTCTTTGGACTAATTTTGTCTCGTTCTACCATCTTCGTCCTCCCATTTGATCCGTAGGCCTTCTTTGGACCAAGTTTGTCTCGTTCGTCCATCTTCGTCCTCCCATTTGATCCGTTGGCCTTCTTTGGACCAAGTTCATCTCGTTCGTCCCTCTTCGTCCTCCCATTTGATCCGTAGACCTTCTTTGGACTAAGTTCCTCTCGTTCTACCATCCTCGTCCTCCCATTTGATCCGTTGGCATTCTTTGGATGAAGTTCGTATCGTTCGTCCGTCTTGGTGCTCCCATTTGATCCGTTGTTGTTCTTTGGACCAAGTTCGTCTCGTTCGTCCATCTTCGTCCTCCCATTTGATCCATTGGCATTCTTTGGACCAAGTTCGTCTCGTTCGTCCAACTTCGTCCTCCCATTTGATCCGTTGGCCTTTTTTGGACCAAGATCGTCTCGTTCGTCCATCTTCGTCATCCCATTTGATCCGTAGGGGTTCTTTGGACCAAGTTTGTCTCGTTCTACCATCTTCGTCCTCCCATTCGATCCGTAGGCCTTCTTTGGACCAAGTTCTTCTCGTTCGTCCCTCTTCGTCCTCCCATTTCATCCGTTGTTATTCTTTGGACCAAGTTCATCTCGTCCGTCCATCTTCATCCTCCCATTTGATCCATAGGCCTTCTTTGGACCAAGTTCGTCTCGTTCGTCCCTCTTCGTCCTCCCATTTGATCCATAGGCCTTCTTTGGACTAATTTTGTCTCGTTCTACCATCTTCATCCTCCCATTTGATCCGTAGGCCTTCTTTGGACCAAGTTCGTCTCGTTCGTCCATCTTCGTCCTCCCATTTGATCCGTTGGCCTTCTTTGGACCAAGTTCGTCTCGTTCGTCCCTCTTCGTCCTCCCATTTGATCCGTAGGCCTTCTTTGGACTAAGTTCCTCTCGTTCGTCCATCTTCGTCGTCCCATTTGATCCGTAGGGCTTCTTGGGACCAAGTTCGTCTCGTTCTACCATCTTCGTCCTCCCATTTGATCCGTTGGCATTCATTGGACCAAGTTAGTCTCGTTCGTCCCTCTTCGTCCTCCCATTTGATCCGTAGGCCTTCTTTGGACTAAGTTTGTCTCGTTCTACCATCATCGTCCTCCCATTCGATCCGTAGGCATTCTTTGGACCAAGTTCGTCTCGTTCGTCCCTCTTCGTCCTCCCATTTGATCCATAGGCCTTCTTTGGACCAAGTTCGTCTCGTTCGTCCATCATTGTCCTCCCATTTGATCCGTTGTTATTCTTTGGACCAAGTTCGTCTCGTTCGTCTATCGTCGTCCTCCCATTTGATCCATTGGCATTCTTTGGACCAAGTTCGTCTCGTTCGTCCAACTTCGTCCTCCCATTTGATCCGTTGGCATTCTTTGGACCAAGTTCGTCTCGTTCGTCCGTCTTCGTCCTCCCATTTGGTCCATAGGCCTTTTTTGGACCAAGATCGTCTCGTTCGTCCATCTTCGTCCTCCCATTTGATCCGTAGGCCTTCTTTGGACCAAGCTCGTCTCGTTCTACCATATTCGTCCTCCCATTTGATCCGTAGGCCTTCTTTGGACCATGTTCGTCTCGTTCGTCCATCTTCGTCCTCCCATTTGGTCCGTAGGCCTTTTTTGGACCAAGTTCGTCTCGTTCGTCCATCTTCGTCCTCCCATTTGATCCGTAGGCCTTCTTTGGACTAAGTTTGTCTCGTTCTACCATCTTCGTCCTTCCATTTGATCCGTTAGCCTTCTTTGGACCAAGTTCGTCTGGTTCGTCCATCTTCGTCCTCCCATTTGATCCGTAGTGGTTCTTTGGACCAAGTTCGTCTCGTTCTACCATATTCGTCCTCCCATTTGATCCGTAGGGCTTCTTCGGACCAAGTTCGTCTCGTTCGTCCATCTTCGTCCTCCCATTTGATCCGCTGGCCTTCTTTGGACCAAGTTCGTCTCGTTCGTCCCTCTTCGTCCTCCCATTTGATCCGTAGGCCTTCTTTGGACTAAGTTCCTCTCGTTCTACCATCCTCGTCCTCCCATTTGATCCGTTGGCATTCTTTGGATGAAGTTCGTATCCTTCGTCCATCTTGGTCCTCCCATTTGATCCGTTGTTGTTCTTTGGACCAAGTTCGTCTCGTTCGTCCATCTTCGTCCTCCCATTTGATCCATTGGCATTCTTTGGACCAAGTTCGTCTCGTTCATCCATCTTCGTCCTCCCATTTGATCCGTAGGGCTTCTTTGGACCAAGTTCGTCTCGTTCTACCATCTTCGACCTCCCATTTCATCCGTAGGCCTTCTTTGGTTCGTCCATCTTCGTCCTCCCATTTGATCAGTTGGCCTTCTTTGGACCAAGTTCGTCTCGTTCGTCCCTCTTCGTCCTGCGATTTGTTCCGTAGGCCTTCTTTGGACTAAGTTCGTCTCGTTCTACCATCCTCGTCCTCCCATTTGATCCGTTGGCCTTCTTTGGACGAAGTTCGTATCGTTCGTCCATCTTGGTCCTCCCATTTGATCCGTTGTTGTTCTTTGGACCAAGTTCGTCTCGTTCGTCAATCATCGTCCTCCCATTTGATCCATTGGCATTCTTTGGACCAAGTTCGTCTCGTTCGTCCATCTTCGTCCTCCCATTTGATCTGTAGGGCTTCTTCAGGACGAAGTTCGTCTCGTTCGACCATCTTCGTCCTCCCATTTGATTCGTAGGCCTTCTTTGGACCAAGTTCGTCTCGTTCCTCCCTCTTCGTCCTCCCATTTGATCCGTAGGCCTTCTTTGGACTAAGTTCGTCTCGTTCTACCATCTTCGACCTCCCATTTGATCCGTAGGCCTTCTTTGGTTCGTCCATCTTCGTCCTCCCATTTGATCAGTTGGCCTTCTTTGACCAAGTTCGTCTCGTTCGTCCCTCTTCGTCCTGCCATTTGTTCCGTAGGCCTTCTTTGGACTAAGTTCGTCTCGTTCTACCATCCTCGTCCTCCCATTTGATCCGTTGGCCTTCTTTGGACGAAGTTCGTATCGTTCGTCCATCTTGGTCCTCCCATTTGATCCGTTGTTGTTCTTTGGACCAAGTTCGTCTCGTTCGTCAATCATCGTCCTCCCATTTGATCCATTGGCATTCTTTGGACCAAGTTCGTCTCGTTCGACCATCTTCGTCCTCCTATTTGATCCGTAGGCCTTCTTTGGACCAAGTTCGTCTCGTTCCTCCCTCTTCGTCCTCCCATTTGATCCGTAGGCCTTCTTTGGACTAAGTTCGTCTCGTTCTACCATCTTCGTCCTTCCATTTGATGCATAGGCCTTCTTTCGGCCAAGTCCGTCTCGTTCGTCCATCTTCGTCCTCCCATTTGATCCGTAGGGGTTCTTTGGACCAAGTTTGTCTCGTTCTACCATCTTCGTCCTCCCATTTGATCCGTAGGCCTTCTTTGGACCAAGTTCTTCTCGTTCGTCCCTCTTCGTCCTCCCATTTGATCCGTTGTTATTCTTTGGACCAAGTTCATCTCGTCCGTCCATCTTCATCCTCCCATTTGATCCATAGGCCTTCTTTGGACCAAGTTCGTCTCGTTCGTCCCTCTTCGTCCTCCCATTTGATCCATAGGCCTTCTTTGGACTAATTTTGTCTCGTTCTACCATCTTCGTCCTCCCATTTGATCCGTAGGCCTTCTTTGGACCAAGTTTGTCTCGTTCGTCCATCTTCGTCCTCCCATTTGATCCGTTGGCCTTCTTTGGACCAAGTTCATCTCGTTCGTCCCTCTTCGTCCTCCCATTTGATCCGTAGACCTTCTTTGGACTAAGTTCCTCTCGTTCTACCATCCTCGTCCTCCCATTTGATCCGTTGGCATTCTTTGGATGAAGTTCGTATCGTTCGTCCGTCTTGGTGCTCCCATTTGATCCGTTGTTGTTCTTTGGACCAAGTTCGTCTCGTTCGTCCATCTTCGTCCTCCCATTTGATCCATTGGCATTCTTTGGACCAAGTTCGTCTCGTTCGTCCAACTTCGTCCTCCCATTTGATCCGTTGGCATTCTTTGGACCAAGTTCGTCTCGTTCGTCCATCTTCGTCCTCCCATTTGGTCCGTAGGCCTTTTTTGGACCAAGATCGTCTCGTTCGTCCATCTTCGTCCTCCCATTTGATCCGTAGGCCTTCTTTGGACCATGTTCGTCTCGTTCTACCATATTCATCCTCCCATTTGATCCGTAGGCCTTCTTTGGACCAAGTTCGTCTCGTTCGTCCATCTTCGTCCTCCCATTTGGTCCGTAGGCCTTTTTTGGACCAAGATCGTCTCGTTCGTCCATCTTCGTCCTCCCATTTGATCCGTAGGGGTTCTTTGGACCAAGTTTGTCTCGTTCTACCATCTTCGTCCTCCCATTCGATCCGTAGGCCTTCTTTGGACCAAGTTCTTCTCGTTCGTCCCTCTTCGTCCTCCCATTTCATCCGTTGTTATTCTTTGGACCAAGTTCATCTCGTCCGTCCATCTTCATCCTCCCATTTGATCCATAGGCCTTCTTTGGACCAAGTTCGTCTCGTTCGTCCCTCTTCGTCCTCCCATTTGATCCGTAGACCTTCTTTGGACTAAGTTCCTCTCGTTCTACCATCCTCGTCCTCCCATTTGATCCGTTGGCATTCTTTGGATGAAGTTCGTATCGTTCGTCCGTCTTGGTGCTCCCATTTGATCCGTTGTTGTTCTTTGGACCAAGTTCGTCTCGTTCGTCCATCTTCGTCCTCCCATTTGATCCATTGGCATTCTTTGGACCAAGTTCGTCTCGTTCGTCCAACTTCGTCCTCCCATTTGGTCCGTAGGCCTTTTTTGGACCAAGATCGTCTCGTTCGTCCATCTTCGTCCTCCCATTTGATCCGTAGGCCTTCTTTGGACCATGTTCGTCTTGTTCTACCATATTCATCCTCCCATTTGATCCGTAGGCCTTCTTTGGACCAAGTTCGTCTCGTTCGTCCATCTTCGTCCTCCCATTTGGTCCGTAGGCCTTTTTTGGACCAAGATCGTCTCGTTCGTCCATCTTCGTCATCCCATTTGATCCGTAGGGGTTCTTTGGACCAAGTTTGTCTCGTTCTACCATCTTCGTCCTCCCATTCGATCCGTAGGCCTTCTTTGGACCAAGTTCTTCTCGTTCGTCCCTCTTCGTCCTCCCATTTCATCCGTTGTTATTCTTTGGACCAAGTTCATCTCGTCCGTCCATCTTCATCCTCCCATTTGATCCATAGGCCTTCTTTGGACCAAGTTCGTCTCGTTCGTCCCTCTTCGTCCTCCCATTTGATCCATAGGCCTTCTTTGGACTAATTTTGTCTCGTTCTACCATCTTCATCCTCCCATTTGATCCGTAGGCCTTCTTTGGACCAAGTTCGTCTCGTTCGTCCATCTTCGTCCTCCCATTTGATCCGTTGGCCTTCTTTGGACCAAGTTCGTCTCGTTCGTCCCTCTTCGTCCTCCCATTTGATCCGTAGGCCTTCTTTGGACTAAGTTCCTCTCGTTCTACCATCCTCGTCCTCCCATTTGATCTGTTGGCATTCTTTGGATGAAGTTCGTATCGTTCGTCCGTCTTGGTCCTCCCATTTGATCCGTTGTTGTTCTTTGGACCAAGTTCGTCTCGTTCGTCCATCTTCGTCCTCCCATTTGATCCATTGGCATTCTTTGGACCAAAGTTCGTCTCGTTCGTCCATCTTCGTCCTCCCATTTGATCCGTAGGGCTTCTTGGGACCAAGTTCGTCTCGTTCTACCATCTTCGTCCTCCCATTTGATCCGTTGGCATTCATTGGACCAAGTTAGTCTCGTTCGTCCCTCTTCGTCCTCCCATTTGAACCGTAGGCCTTCTTTGGACTAAGTTTGTCTCGTTCTACCATCTTCGTCCTCCCATTCGATCCGTAGGCATTCTTTGGACCAAGTTCGTCTCGTTCGTCCCTCTTCGTCCTCCCATTTGATCCGTAGGCCTTCTTTGGACTAAGTTCGTCTCGTTCTACCATCTTCGTCCTCCCATTTGATCCATAGGCCTTCTTTGGACCAAGTTCGTCTCGTTCGTCCATCATTGTCCTCCCATTTGATCCGTTGTTATTCTTTGGACCAAGTTCGTCTCGTTCGTCTATCGTCGTCCTCCCATTTGATCCATTGGCATTCTTTGGACCAAGTTCGTCTCGTTCGTCCAACTTCGTCCTCCCATTTGATCCGTTGGCATTCTTTGGACCAAGTTCGTCTCGTTCGTCCGTCTTCGTCCTCCCATTTGGTCCATAGGCCTTTTTTGGACCAAGATCGTCTCGTTCGTCCATCTTCGTCCTCCCATTTGATCCGTAGGCCTTCTTTGGACCAAGCTCGTCTCGTTCTACCATATTCGTCCTCCCATTTGATCCGTAGGCCTTCTTTGGACCAAGTTCGTCTCGTTCGTCCATCTTCGTCCTCCCATTTGGTCCGTAGGCCTTTTTTGGACCAAGTTCGTCTCGTTCGTCCATCTTCGTCCTCCCATTTGATCCGTAGGCCTTCTTTGGACTAAGTTTGTCTCGTTCTACCATCTTCGTCCTTCCATTTGATGCATAGGCCTTCTTTCGGCCAAGTTCGTCTCGTTCGTCCATCTTCGTCCTCCCATTTGATCCGTAGGGGTTCTTTGGACCAAGTTTGTCTCGTTCTACCATCTTCGTCCTCCCATTTGATCCGTAGGTCTTCTTTGGACCAAGTTCTTCTCGTTCGTCCCTCTTCGTCCTCCCATTTCATCCGTTGTTATTCTTTGGACCAAGTTCATCTCGTCCGTCCATCTTCATCCTCCCATTTGATCCATAGGCCTTCTTTGGACCAAGTTCGTCTCGTTCGTCCCTCTTCGTCCTCCCACTTGATCCATAGGCCTTCTTTGGACTAATTTTGTCTCGTTCTACCATCTTCGTCCTCCCATTTGATCCGTAGGCCTTCTTTGGACCAAGTTCGTCTCGTTCGTCCATCTTCGTCCTCCCATTTGATCCGTAGGGGTTCTTTGGACCAAGTTCGTCTCGTTCTACCATATTCGTCCTCCCATTTGATCCGTTGGCATTCTTTGGACCAAGTTCGTCTCGTTCGTCCATCTTCGTCCTCCCATTTGATCCGTTGGCATTCTTTGGATGAAGTTCGTCTCGTTCGTCCATCTTCGTCCTCCCATTTGATCCGTAGGGCTTCTTGGGACCAAGTTCGTCTCGTTCTACCATCTTCGTCCTCCCATTTGATCCGTTGGCATTCATTGGACCAAGTTAGTCTCGTTCGTCCCTCTTCGTCCTCCCATTTGATCCGTAGGCCTTCTTTGGACTAAGTTTGTCTCGTTCTACCATCTTCGTCCTCCCATTCGATCCGTAGGCATTCTTTGGACCAAGTTCGTCTCGTTCGTCCCTCTTCGTCCTCCCATTTGATCCGTAGGCCTTCTTTGGACAAAGTTCGTCTCGTTCTACCATCTTCGTCCTCCCATTTGATCCATAGGCCTTATTTGGACCAAGTTCGTCTCGTTCGTCCATCATTGTACTCCCATTTGATCCGTTGTTATTCTTTGGACCAAGTTCGTCTCGTTCGTCTATCGTCGTCCTCCCATTTGATCCATTGGCATTCTTTGGACCAAGTTCGTCTCGTTCGTCCAACTTCGTCCTCCCATTTGATCCGTTGGCATTCTTTGGACCAAGTTCGTCTCGTTCGTCCATCTTCGTCCTCCCATTTGGTCCGTAGGCCTTTTTTGGACCAAGATCGTCTCGTTCGTCCATCTTCGTCCTCCCATTTGATCCGTAGTCCTTCTTTGGACCAAGCTCGTCTCGTTCTACCATATTCGTCCTCCCATTTGATCCGTAGGCCTTCTTTGGACCAAGTTCGTCTCGTTCGTCCATCTTCGTCCTCCCATTTGGTCCGTAGGCCTTTTTTGGACCAAGTTCATCTCGTTCGTCCATCTTCGTCCTCCCATTTAATACGTAGGGCTTCTTTGGACTAAGTTCGTCTCGTTCTACCATCTTCGTCCTTCCATTTGATGCATAGGCCTTCTTTCGGCCAAGTTCGTCTCGTTCGTCCATCTTCGTCCTCCCATTTGATCCGTAGGGGTTCTTTGGACCTCGTTTGTCTCGTTCTACCATCTTCGTCCTCCCATTTGATCCGTAGGCATTCTTTGGACCAAGTTCGTCTCGTTCGTCCAACTTCGTCCTCCCATTTGATCCGTTTTATTCTTTGCACCAAGTTCGTCTCGTTCGTCTATCGTCGTCCTCCCATTTGATCCATTCGCATTCTTTGGACCAAGTTCGTGTCGTTCGTCCAACTTCGTCCTCCCATTTGATCCGTTGGCATTCTTTGGACCAAGTTCGTCTCGTTCGTCCATCTTCGTCCTCCCATTTGGTCCGTAGGCCTTTTTTGGACCAAGATCGTCTCGTTCGTCCATCTTCGTCCTCCCATTTGATCCGTAGGCCTTCTTTGGACTAAGTTCGTCTCGTTCTACCATCTTCGTCCTTCCATTTGATGCATAGGCCTTCTTTCGGCCAAGTTCGTCTCGTTCGTCCATCTTCGTCCTCCCATTTGATCCGTAGGGCTTCTTGGGACCAAGTTCGTCTCGTTCTACCATCTTTGTCCTCCCATTTGATCCGTTGGCATTCATTGGACCAAGTTAGTCTCGTTCGTCCCTCTTCGTCCTCCCATTTGATCCGTAGGCCTTCTTTGGACTAAGTTTGTCTCGTTCTACCATCTTCGTCCTCCCATTCGATCCGTAGGCATTCTTTGGACCAAGTTCGTCTCGTTCGTCCATCATTGTACTCCCATTTGATCCGTTGTTATTCTTTGGACCAAGTTCGTCTCGTTCGTCTATCGTCGTCCTCCCATTTGATCCATTGGCATTCTTTGGACCAAGTTCGTCTCGTTCGTCCAACTTCGTCCTCCCATTTGATCCGTTGGCATTCTTTGGACCAAGTTCGTCTCGTTCGTCCATCTTCGTCCTCCCATTTGGTCCGTAGGCCTTTGTTGGACCAAGATCGTCTCGTTCGTCCATCTTCGTCCTCCCATTTGATCCGTAGGCCTTCTTTGGACCAAGCTCGTCTCGTTCTACCATATTCGTCCTCCCATTTGATCCGTAGGCCTTCTTTGGACCAAGTTCGTCTCGTTCGTCCATCTTCGTCCTCCCATTTGGTCCGTAGGCCTTTTTTGGACCAAGTTCGTCTCGTTCGTCCATCTTCGTCCTCCCATTTGATCCGTAGGCCTTCTTTGGACTAAGTTCGTCTCGTTCTACCATCTTCGTCCTTCCATTTGATGCATAGGCCTTCTTTCGGCCAAGTTCGTCTCGTTCGTCCATCTTCGTCATCCCATTTGATCCGTAGGGGTTCTTTGGACCAAGTTTGTCTCGTTCTACCATCTTCGTCCTCTTATTTGATCCGTAGGCCTTCTTTGGACCAAGTTCTTCTCGTACGTCCCTCTTCGTCCTCCCATTTCATCCGTTGTTATTCTTTGGACCAAGTTCATCTCGTCCGTCCATCTTCATCCTCCCATTTGATCCATAGGCCTTCTTTGGACCAAGTTCGTGTCGTTCGTCCATCTTCGTCCTCCCATTTGATCCATAGGGCTTCTTGGGACCAAGTTCATCTCGTTCTACCATCTTCGGCCTCCCATTTGATCCGTTGGCATTCATTGGACTAAGTTCGTCTCGTTCGTCCATCTTCGTCCTCCCATTTGATCCATAGGGCTTCTTGGGACCAAGTTCGTCTCGTTCTACCATCTTCGGCCTCCCATTTGATCCGTTGGCATTCATTGGACTAAGTTAGTCTCGTTCGTCCCTCTTCGTCCTCCCATTTGATCCGTAGGCCTTCTTTGGACTAAGTTTGTCTCGTTCTACCATCTTCGTCCTCCCATTCGATCCGTAGGCCTTCTTTGGACCAAGTTCGTCTCGTTCGTCCCTCTTCGTCCTCCCATTTGATCCGTAGGCCTTCTTTGGACTAAGTTCGTCTCGTTCTACCATCTTCGTCCTCCCATTTGATCCGTAGGCCTTCTTTGGACTTAGTTCATCTCGTTCTACCATCTTCGTCCTCCCATTTGATCCATAGGCCTTCTTTGGACCAAGTTCGTCTCGTTCGTCCATCATTGTCCTCCCATTTGATCCGTTTTATTCTTTGGACCAAGTTCGTCTCGTTCGTCTATCGTCGTCCTCCCATTTGATCCATTGGCATTCTTTGGACCAAGTTCGTCTCGTTCGTCCAACTTCGTCCTCCCGTTTGATCCGTTGGCATTCTTTGGACCAAGTTCGTCTCGTTCGTCCATCTTCGTCCTCCCATTTGGTCCGTAGGCCTTTTTTGGACCAAGATCGTCTCGTTCGTCCATCTTCGTCCTCCCATTTGATCCGTAGGCCTTCTTTGGACTAAGTTCGTCTCGTTCTACCATCTTCGTCCTTCCATTTGATGCATAGGCCTTCTTTCGGCCAAGTTCGTCTCGTCCGTCCATCTTCGTCCTCCCATTTGATCCGTAGGGGTTCTTTGGACCTAGTTTGTCTCGTTCTACCATCCTCATCCTCCCATTTGATCCATTGGCATTCTTTGGACCAAGTTCGTCTCGTTCGTCCAACTTCGTCCTCCCATTTGATCCGTTGGCATTCTTTGGACCAAGTTCGTCTCGTTCGTCCATCTTCGTCCTCCCATTTGGTCCGTAGGCCTTTTTTGGACCAAGATCGTCTCGTTCGTCCATCTTCGTCCTCCCATTTCATCCGTAGGCCTTCTTTGGACCAAGTTCGTCTCGTTCTACCATATTCGTCCTCCCATTTGATCCGTAGGCCTTCTTTGGACCAAGATCGTCTCGTTCGTCCATCTTCGTCCTCCCATTTGATCCGTAGGCCTTCTTTGGACCAAGTTCGTCTCGTTCTACCATATTCGTCCTCCCATTTGATCCGTTGGCATTCTTTGGACCAAGTTCGTCTCGTTCGTCCATCTTCGTCCTCCCATTTGGTCCGTAGGCCTTTTTTGGACCAAGTTCGTCTCGTTCGTCCATCTTCGTCCTCCCATTTCATCCGTAGGCCTTCTTTGGACCAAGTTCGTCTCGTTCTACCATATTCGTCCTCCCATTTGATCCGTAGGCCTTCTTTGGACCAAGATCGTCTCGTTCGTCCATCTTCGTCCTCCCATTTGATCCGTAGGCCTTCTTTGGACCAAGTTCGTCTCGTTCTACCATATTCGTCCTCCCATTTGATCCGTTGGCATTCTTTGGACCAAGTTCGTCTCGTTCGTCCATCTTCGTCCTCCCATTCGATCCGTAGGGGTTCTTTGGACCTAGTTTGTCTCGTTCTACCATCTTCGTCCTCCCATTTGATCCGTAGGCATTCTTTGGACCAAGTTCGTCTCGTTCGTCCAACTTCGTCCTCCCATTTGATCCGTTTTATTCTTTGGACCAAGTTCGTCTCGTTCGTCTATCGTCGTCCTCCCATTTGATCCATTGGTATTCTTTGGACCAAGTTCGTCTCGTTCGTCCATCTTCATCCTCCCATTTGGTCCGTAGGCCTTTTTTGGACCAAGATCGTCTCGTTCGTCCATCTTCGTCCTCCCATTTGATCCGTAGGCCTTCTTTGGACTAAGTTCGTCTCGTTCTACCATCTTCGTCCTTCCATTTGATGCATAGGCCTTCTTTCGGCCAAGTTCGTCTCGTTCGTCCATCTTCGTCCTCCCATTTGATCCGTAGGGGTTCTTTGGACCTAGTTTGTCTCGTTCTACCATCTTCGTCCTCCCATTTGATCCGTAGGCCTTCTTTGGACCAAGTTCTTCTCGTTCGTCCCTCTTCGTCCTCCCATTTCATCCGTTGTTATTCTTTGGACCAAGTTCATCTCATCCGTCCATCTTCATCCTCCCATTTGATCCATAGGCCTTCTTTAGACCAAGTTCGGCTCGTTCGTCCCTCTTCGTCCTCCCATTTGATCCGTAGGCCTTCTTTGGACTAAGTTCGTCTCGTTCTACCATCTTCGTCCTCCCATTTGATCCGTAGGGCTTCTTTGGACCAAGTTCGTCTCGTTCGTCTATCGTCGTCCTCCCATTTGATCCATTGGCATTCTTTGGACCAAGTTCGTCTCGTTCGTCCAACTTCGTCCTCCCATTTGATCCGTTGGCATTCTTTGGACCAGGTTCGTCTCGTTCGTCCATCTTCGTCCTCCCATTTAGTCCGTAGGCCTTTTTTGGACCAAGATCGTCTTGTTCGTCCATCTTCGTCCTCCCATTTGATCCGTAGGCCTTCTTTGGACCAAGTTCGTCTCGTTCTACCATATTCGTCCTCCCATTTGATCCGTAGGCCTTCTTTGGACCAAGTTCGTCTCGTTCGTCCATCTTCGTCCTCCCATTTGGTCCGTAGGCCTTTTTTGGACCAAGTTCGTCTCGTTCGTCCATCTTCGTCCTCCCATTTGATCCGTAGGCCTTCTTTGGACTAAGTTCGTCTCGTTCTACCATCTTCGTCCTTCCATTTGATGCATAGGCCTTCTTTCGGCCAAGTTCGTCTCGTTCGTCCATCTTCGTCTTCCCATTTGATCCGTAGGGGTTCTTTGGACCAAGTTTGTCTCGTTCTACCATCTTCGTCCTCCCATTTGATCCGTAGGCTTTCTTTGGACCAAGTTCTTCTCGTTCGTCCCTCTTCGTCCTCCCATTTCATCCGTTGTTATTCTTTGGACCAAGTTCATCTCGTCCGTCCATCTTCATCCTCCCATTTGATCCATAGGCCTTCTTTGGACCAAGTTCGTCTCGTTCGTCCCTCTTCGTCCTCCCATTTGATCCATAGGCCTTCTTTGGACTAATTTTGTCTCGTTCTACCATCTTCGTCCTCCCATTTGATCCGTAGGCCTTCTTTGGACCAAGTTCGTCTCGTTCGTCCATCTTCGTCCTCCCATTTGATCCGTTGGCCTTCTTTGGACCAAGTTCGTCTCGTTCGTCCCTCTTCGTCCTCCCATTTGATCCGTAGACCTTCTTTGGACTAAGTTCCTCTCGTTCTACCATCCTCGTCCTCCCATTTGATCCGTTGGCATTCTTTGGATGAAGTTCGTATCGTTCGTCCGTCTTGGTCCTCCCATTTGATCCGTTGTTGTTCTTTGGACCAAGTTCGTCTCGTTCGTCCATCTTCGTCCTCCCATTTGATCCATTGGCATTCTTTGGACCAAGTTCGTCTCCTTCGTCCATCTTCGTCCTCCCATTTGATCCGTAGGGCTTCTTGGGACCAAGTTCGTCTCGTTCTACCATCTTCGTCCTCCGATTTGATCCGTTGGCATTCATTGGACCAAGTTAGTCTCGTTCGTCCCTCTTCGTCCTCCCATTGGATCCGTAGGCCTTCTTTGGACTAAGTTTGTCTCGTTCTACCATCTTCGTCCTCCCATTCGATCCGTAGGCATTCTTTGGACCAAGTTCGGCTCGTTCGTCCCTCTTCGTCCTCCCATTTGATCCGTAGGCCTTCTTTGGACTAAGTTCGTCTCGTTCTACCATCTTCGTCCTCCCATTTGATCCATAGGCCTTCTTTGGACCAAGTTCGTCTCGTTCGTCCATCATTGTCCTCCCATTTGATCCGTTGTTATTCTTTGGACCAAGTTCGTCTCATTCGTCTATCGTCGTCCTCCCATTTGATCCATTGGCATTCTTTGGACCAAGTTCGTCTCGTTCGTCCAACTTCGTCCTCCCATTTGATCCGTTGGCATTCTTTGGACCAAGTTCGTCTCGTTCGTCCAACTTCGTCCTCCCATTTGATCCGTTGGCATTCTTTGGACCAAGTTCGTCTCGTTCGTCCATCTTCGTCCTCCCATTTCATCCGTAGGCCTTCTTTGGACCAAGTTCGTCTCGTTCTACCATATTCGTCCTCCCATTTGATCCGTAGGCCTTCTTTGGACCAAGTTCGTGTCGTTCGTCCATCTTCGTCCTCCCATTTGGTCCGTAGGCCTTTTTTGGACCAAGTTCGTCTCGTTCGTCCATCTTCGTCCTCCCATTTGATCAGTAGGGCTTCTTTGGACCAAGTTCGTCTCGTTCTACCATCCTCATCCTCCCTTTTGATCCGTTGTTATTCTTTGGACCAAGTTCGTCTCGTTCGTCCATCTTCGTCGTCCCATTTGATCCGTTGGCCTTCTTTGGACCAAGTTCGTCTCGTTCGTCCATCTTCGTCCTCCCATTTGATCCGTAGGCCTTCTTTGGACTAAGTTCGTCTCGTTCTACCATCTTCGTCCTTCCATTTGATGCATAGGCCTTCTTTCGGCCAAGTTTGTCTCGTTCGTCCATCTTCGTCTTCCCATTTGATCCGTAGGGGTTCTTTGGACCAAGTTTGTCTCGTTCTACCATCTTCGTCCTCCCATTTGATCCGTAGGCCTTCTTTGGACCAAGTTCTTCTCGTTCGTCCCTCTTCGTCCTCCCATTTCATCCGTTGTTATTCTTTGGACCAAGTTCATCTCGTCCGTCCATCTTGATCCTCCCATTTGATCCATAGGCCTTTTTTGGACCAAGTTCGTCTCGTTCGTCCAACTTCGTCCTCCCATTTGATCCGTAGGGCTTCTTTGGACCAAGTTCGTCTCGTTCTACCATCCTCATCCTCCCATTTGATCCGTTGGCATTCTTTGGACGAAGTTCGTATCGTTCGTCCATCTTGGTCCTCCCATTTGATCCGTTGTTGTTCTTTGGGCCAAGTTCGTCTCGTTCGTCCATCTTCGTCCTCTCATTTGATCCATTGGCATTCTTTGGACAAAGTTCGTCCTCCCATTTGATCCGTAGGGCTTCTTCAGGACCAAGTTCGTCTCGTTCTACCATCTTCGTCCTCCCATTTGATCCGTAGGCCTTCTTTGGTTCGTCCATCTTCGTCCTCCCATTTGATCCGTTGGCCTTGTTTGGACCAAGTTCGTCTCGTTCGTCCCTCTTCGTCCTCCCATTTGATCCGTAGGCCTTCTTTGGACTAAGTTCGTCTCGTTCTACCATCCTCGTCCTCCCATTTGATCCGTTGGCATTCTTTGGACGAAGTTCGTATCGTTCGTCCATCTTGGTCCTCCCATTTGATCCATTGTTGTTCTTTGGACCAAGTTCGTCTCGTTCGTCCATCTTCGTCCTCTCATTTGATCCATTGGCATTCTTTGGACAAAGTTCGTCTCGTTCATCCATCTTCGTCCTCCCATTTGATCCGTAGGGCTTCTTCAGGACCAAGTTCGTCTCGTTCTACCATCTTCGTCCTCCCATTTGATCCGTAGGCCTTCTTTGGACCAAGTTCGTCTCGTTCCTCCCTCTTCGTCCTCCCATTTGATCCGTAGGCCTTCTTTGGACTAAGTTCTTCTCGTTCTACCATCTTCGTCCTCCCATTTGATGCATAGGCCTTCTTTCGGCCAAGTTCGTCTCGGTCGTCCATCTTCGTCCTCCCATTTGATCCGTAGGCCTTCTTTGGACCAAGTTCTTCTCGTTCGTCCCTCTTCGTCCTCCCATTTGATCCGTTGTTATTCTTTGGACCAAGTTCATCTCGTTCGTCCATCTTCGTCCTCCCATTTGATCCATAGGCCTTCTTTGGACCAAGTTCGTCTGGTTCGTCCATCTTCGTCCTCCCATTTGATCCATAGGCCTTCTTTGGACTAATTTCGTCTCGTTCTACCATATTCGTCCTCCCATTTGATCCGTAGGCCTTCTTTGGACCAAGTTCGTCTCGTTCGTCCATCTTCGTCGTCCCATTTGATCCGTTGGCCTTCTTTGGACCAAGTTCGTCTCGTTCGTCCCTCTTCGTCCTCCCATTTGATCCGTAGGCCTTCTTTGGACTAAGTTCCTCTCGTTCTACCATCTTCGTCCTCCCATTTGATCCATAGGCCTTCTTTGGACCAAGTTCGTCTCGTTCGTCCATCATTGTCCTCCCATTTGATCCGTTGTTATTCTTTAGACCAAGTTCGTCTCGTTCGTCTATCTTCGTCCTCCCATTTGATCCATTGGCATTCTTTGGACCAAGTTCGTCTCGTTCGTCCAACTTCGTCCTCCCAGATGATCCGTTGGCATTCTTTGGACCAAGTTCGTCTCGTTCGTCCATCTTCGTCCTCCCATTTGTTCCGTAGGCCTTTTTTGGACCAACATCGTCTCGTTCGTCCATCTTCGTCCTCCCATTTGATCCGTAGGCCTTCTTTGGACCAAGTTCATCTCGTTCCTCCCTCTTCGTCCTCCCATTTGATCCGTAGGCCTTCTTTGGACTAAGTTCGTCTCGTTCTACCATCTTCGTCCTCCCATTTGATGCATAGGCCTTCTTTCGGCCAAGTTCGTCTCGGTCGTCCATCTTCGTCCTCCCATTTGATCCGTAGGCCTTCTTTGGACCAAGTTCGTCTCGTTCTACCATATTCGTCCTCCCATTTGATCCGTAGGCCTTCTTTGGACCAAGTTCGTCTCGTTCGTCCATCTTCGTCCTCCCATTTGATCCGTTGGCCTTTTTTGGACCAAGTTCGTCTCGTTCGTCCCTCTTCGTCCTCCCATTTGATCCGTAGGCCTTCTTTGGACTAAGTTCATCTCGTTCTACCATCTTCGTCCTCCCATTTGATCCATAGGCCTTCTTTGGACCAAGTTCGTCTCGTTCGTCCATCATTGACCTCCCATTTGATCCGTTGTTATTCTTTGGACCAAGTTCGTCTCGTTCGTCTATCTTCGTCCTCCCATTTGATCCATTGGCATTCTTTGGACCAAGTTCGTCTCGTTCGTCCAACTTCGTCCTCCCAGTTGATCCGTAGGCCTTCTTTGGACCAAGTTCGTCTCGTTCTACCATATTCGTCCTCCCATTTGATCCGTAGGCCTTCTTTGGACCAAGTTCGTCTCGTTCGTCCATCTTCGTCCTCCCATTTGATCCGTTGGCCTTCTTTGGACCAAGTTCGTCTCGTTCGTCCCTCTTCGTCCTCCCTTTGATCCGTAGGCCTTCTTTGGACTAAGTTCGTCTCGTTCTACCATATTCGTCCTCCCATTTGGTCCATAGGCCTTTTTTGGACCAAGTTCGTCTCGTTCGTCCATCTTCGTCCTCCCATTTGATCTGTAGGGCTTCTTTCGACCAAGTTCGTCTCGTTCTACCATATTCGTCCTCCCATTTGTTCCGTAGGCCTTTTTTGGACCAAGATCGTCTCGTTCGTCCATCTTCGTCCTCCCATTTGGTCCATAGGCCTTTTTTGGACCAAGTTCGTCTCGTTCGTCCATCTTCGTCCTCCCATTTGATCCGTAGGGCTTCTTTGGGCCAAGTTCGTCTCGTTCTACCATATTCGTCCTCCCATTTGATCTGTAGGCCTTCTTTGGTTCGTCCATCTTCGTCCTCCCATTTGATCCGTAGGCCTTCTTTGGACCAAGTTCGTCTCGTTCGTCCATCATTGTCCTTCCATTTGATCCGTTGTTATTCTTTGGACCAAGTTCGTCTCGTTCGTCTATCTTCGTCCTCCCATTTGATCCATTGGCATTCTATGGACCAAGTTCGTCTCGTTCGTCCAACTTCGTCGTCCCATTTGATCCGTTGGCATTCTTTGGACCAAGTTCGTCTCGTTCGTCCATCTTCGTCCTCCCATTTGGTCCGTAGTCCTTTTTTGGACCAAGATCATCTCGTTCGTCCATCTTCGTCCTCCCATTTGATCCGTAGGCCTTCTTTGGACTAAGTTCGTCTCGTTCTACCATCCTCGTCCTCCCATTTGATCCATAGGCCTTCTTTGGACCAAGTTCGTCTCGTTCGTCCATCATTGTCCTCCCATTTGATCCGTTGTTATTCTTTGGACCAAGTTCGTCTCGTTCGTCTATCTTCGTCCTCCCATTTGATCCATTGGCATTCTATGGACCAAGTTCGTCTCGTTCGTCCAACTTCGTCGTCCCATTTGATCCGTTGGCATTCTTTGGACCAAGTTCGTCTCGTTCGTCCATCTTCGTCCTCCCATTTGGTCCGTAGGCCTTTTTTGGACCAAGTTCGTCTCGTTCTACCATATTCGTCCTCCCATTTGATCCGTAGGCCTTCTTTGGACCAAGTTCTTCTCGTTCGTCCCTCTTCGTCCTCCCATTTGATCAGTTGTTATTCTTCGGACCAAGTTCATCTCGTTCGTCCATCTTCGTCCTCCCATTTGATCCATAGGCCTTCTTTGGACCAAGTTCATCTCGTTCATCCATCTTTGTCCTCCCATTTGATCCGTTGGCCTTCTTTCGACCAAGTTCGTCTGGTTCGTCCATCTTCGTCCTCCCATTTGATCCGTAGGGGTTCTTTGGACCAAGTTTGTCTCGTTCTACCATCTTCGTCCTCCCATTTGATCCGTAGGCCTTCTTTGGACCAAGTTCATCTCGTTCGTCCCTCTTCGTCCTCCCATTTGATCCGTTGTTATTCTTTGGACCAAGTTCATCTCGTTCGTCCATCTTCGTCCTCCCATCTGATCCATAGGCCTTGTTTGGACCAAGTTCGTCTCGTTCGTCCGTCTTCGTCCTCCCATTTGATCCATAGGCCTTCTTTGGACTAATTTTGTCTCGTTCTACCATCTTCGTCCTCCCATTTGATCCGTAGGCCTTCTTTGGACCAACTTCGTCTCGTTCGTCCATCTTCGTCCTCCCATTTGATCCGTAGGCCTTCTTTGGACCAAGTTCGTCTCGTTCTACCATATTCGTCCTCCCATTTGATCCGTAGGTCTTCTTTGGACCAAGTTTGTCTCGTTCGTCCATCTTCGTCCTCCCATTTGATCCGTTGGCCTTCTTTGGACCAAGTTCGTCTCGTTCGTCCCTCTTCGTCCTCCCATTTGATCCGTAGGCCTTCTTTGGACTAAATTCATCTCGTTCTACCATCTTCGTCATCCCATTTGATCCATAGGCCTTCTTTGGACCAAGTTCGTCTCGTTCGTCCATCATTGTCCTCCCATTTAATCCGTTGTTATTCTTTGTACCAAGTTCGTCTCGTTCGTCTATCTTCGTCCTCCCATTTGATCCATTGGCATTCTTTGGACCAAGTTTGTCTCGTTCGTCCAACTTCGTCCTCCCAGTTGATCCGTTGGCATTCTTTGGACCAAGTTCGTCTCGTTCGTCCATCTTCGTCCTCCCATTTGTTCCGTAGGCCTTTTTTGGACCAACATCGTCTCGTTCGTCCATCTTCGTCCTCCCATTTGATCCGTAGGCCTTCTTTTGACCAAGTTCGTCTCGTTCTACCATATTCGTCCTCCCATTTGATCCGTAGGCCTTCTTTGGACCAAGTTCGTCTCGTTCGTCCATCTTCGTCATCCCATTTGGTCCATAGGCCTTTTTTGGACCAAGTTCGTCTCGTTCGTCCATCTTCGTCCTCCCATTTGATCTGTAGGGCTTCTTTGGACCAAGTTCGTCTCGTTCTACCATATTCGTCCTCCCATTTGTTCCGTAGGACTTTTTTGGACCAAGATCGTCTCGTTCGTCCATCTTCGTCCTCCCGTTTGATCCGTAGGCCTTCTTTGGACCAAGTTCGTCTCGTTCTACCATATTCGTCCTCCCATTTGATCCGTAGGCCTTCTTTGGACCAAGTTCGTCTCGTTCGTCCATCTTCGTCCTCCCATTTGGTCCATAGGCCTTTTTTGGACCAAGTTCGTCTCGTTCGTCCATCTTCGTCCTCCCATTTGATCCGTAGGGCTTCTTTGGGCCAAGTTCGTCTCGTTCTACCATATTCGTCCTCCCACTTGATCTGTAGGCCTTCTTTGGTTCGTCCATCTTCGTCCTCCCATTTGATCCGTTGGCCTTGTTTGGACCAAGTTCGTCTCGTTCGTCCCTCTTCGTCCTCCCATTTGATCCGTAGGCCTTCTTTGGACTAAGTTCGTCTCGTTCTACCATCCTCGTCCTCCCATTTGATCCATAGGCCTTCTTTGGACCAAGTTCGTCTCGTTCGTCCATCATTGTCCTCCCATTTGATCCGTTGTTATTCTTTGGACCAAGTTCGTCTCGTTCGTCTATCTTCGTCCTCCCATTTGATCCATTGGCATTCTATGGACCATGTTCGTCTCGTTCGTCCAACTTCGTCGTCCCATTTGATCCGTTGGCATTCTTTGGACCAAGTTCGTCTCGTTCGTCCATCTTCGTCCTCCCATTTGGTCCGTAGTCCTTTTTTGGACCAAGATCATCTCGTTCGTCCATCTTCGTCCTCCCATTTGATCCGTAGGCCTTCTTTGGACTAAGTTCGTCTCGTTCTACCATATTCGTCGTCCCATTTCATCCGTTGGCATTCATTGGACCAAGTTAGTCTCGTTCGTCCATCTTCGTCCTCGCATTTGACCCGTAGGCCTTCTTTGGACCAAGTTCGTCTCGTTGGTCCCTCTTCGTCCTCCCATTTGATCCGTTGGCATTCTTTGGACCAAGTTCGTCTCGTTCGTCTATCTTCGTCCTCCCATTTGGTCCGTAGGCCTTTTTTGGACCAAGTTCGTCTCGTTCTACCATATTCGTCCTCCCATTTGATCCGTAGGCCTTCTTTGGACCAAGTTCTTCTCGTTCGTCCCTCTTCGTCCTCCCATTTGATCGGTTGTTATTCTTCGGACCAAGTTCATCTCGTTCGTCCATCTTCGTCCTCCCATTTGATCCATAGGCCTTCTTTGGACCAAGTTCATCTCGTTCATCCATCTTTGTCCTCCCATTTGATCCGTTGGCCTTCTTTGGACCAAGTTCGTCTGGTTCGTCCATCTTCGTCCTCCCATTTGATCCGTAGGGGTTCTTTGGACCAAGTTTGTCTCGTTCTACCATCTTCGTCCTCCCATTTGATCCGTAGGCCTTCTTTGGACCAAGTTCATCTCGTTTGTCCCTCTTCGTCCTCCCATTTGATCCGTCGTTATTCTTTGGACCAAGTTCATCTCGTTCGTCCATCTTCGTCCTCCCATCTGATCCATAGGCCTTGTTTGGACCAAGTTCGTCTCTTTCGTCCGTCTTCGTCCTCCCATTTGATCCATAGGCCTTCTTTGGACTAATTTTGTCTCGTTCTACCATCTTCGTCCTCCCATTTGATCCGTAGGCCTTCTTTGGACCAAGTTCGTCTCGTTCGTCCATCTTCGTCCTCCCATTTGATCCGTAGGCCTTCTTTGGACCAAGTTCGTCTCGTTCTACCATATTCGTCCTCCCATTTGATCCGTAGGTCTTCTTTGGACCAAGTTCGTCTCGTTCGTCCATCTTCGTCCTCCCATTTGATCCGTTGGCCTTCTTTGGACCAAGTTCGTCTCGTTCGTCCCTCTTCGTCCTCCCATTTGATCCGTAGGCCTTCTTTGGACTAAGTTCATCTCGTTCTACCATCTTCGTCCTCCCATTTGATCCATAGGCCTTCTTTGGACCAAGTTCGTCTCGTTCGTCCATCATTGTCCTCCCATTTAATCCGTTGTTATTCTTTGTACCAAGTTCGTCTCGTTCGTCTATCTTCGTCCTCCCATTTGATCCATTGGCATTCTTTGGACCAAGTTCGTCTCGTTCGTCCAACTTCGTCCTCCCAGTTGATCCGTTGGCATTCTTTGGACCAAGTTCGTCTCGTTCGTCCATCTTCGTCCTCCCATTTGTTCCGTAGGCCTTTTTTGGACCAACATCGTCTCGTTCGTCCATCTTCGTCCTCCCATTTGATCCGTAGGCCTTCTTTTGACCAAGTTCGTCTCGTTCTACCATATTCGTCCTCCCATTTGATCCGTAGGCCTTCTTTGGACCAAGTTCGTCTCGTTCTACCATATTCGTCCTCCCATTTGATCCGTAGGTCTTCTTTGGACCAAGTTCGTCTCGTTCGTCCATCTTCGTCCTCCCATTTGATCCGTTGTCCTTCTTTGGACCAAGTTCGTCTCGTTCGTCCCTCTTCGTCCTCCCATTTGATCCGTAGGCCTTCTTTGGACTAAGTTCATCTCGTTCTACCATCTTCGTCCTCCCATTTGATCCATAGGCCTTCTTTGGACCAAGTTCGTCTCGTTCGTCCATCATTGTCCTCCCATTTAATCCGTTGTTATTCTTTGTACCAAGTTCGTCTCGTTCGTCTATCTTCGTCCTCCCATTTGATCCGTTGTTATTCTTTGTACCAAGTTCGTCTCGTTCGTCTATCTTCGTTCTCCCATTTGATCCATTGGCATTCTTTGGACCAAGTTCGTCTCGTTCGTCCAACTTCGTCCTCCCAGTTGATCCGTTGGCATTCTTTGGACCAAGTTCGTCTCGTTCGTCCATCTTCGTCCTCCCATTTGTTCCGTAGGCCTTTTTTGGACCAACATCGTCTCGTTCGTCCATCTTCGTCCTCCCATTTGATCCGTAGGCCTTCTTTTGACCAAGTTCGTCTCGTTCTACCATATTCGTCCTCCCATTTGATCCGTAGGCCTTCTTTGGACCAAGTTCGTCTCGTTCGTCCATCTTCGTCCTCCCATTTGGTCCATAGGCCTTTTTTGGACCAAGTTCGTCTCGTTCGTCCATCTTCGTCCTCCCATTTGATCCGTAGGGCTTCTTTGGGCCAAGTTCGTCTCGTTCTACCATATTCGTCCTCCCACTTGATCTGTAGGCCTTCTTTGGTTCGTCCATCTTCGTCCTCCCATTTGATCCGTTGGCCTTGTTTGGACCAAGTTCGTCTCGTTCGTCCCTCTTCGTCCTCCCATTTGATCCGTAGGCCTTCTTTGGACTAAGTTCGTCTCGTTCTACCATCCTCGTCCTCCCATTTGATCCATAGGCCTTCTTTGGACCAAGTTCGTCTCGTTCGTCCATCATTGTCCTCCCATTTGATCCGTTGTTATTCTTTGGACCAAGTTCGTCTCGTTCGTCTCTCTTCGTCCTCCCATTTGATCCATTGGCATTCTATGGACCATGTTCGTCTCGTTCGTCCAACTTCGTCGTCCCATTTGATCCGTTGGCATTCTTTGGACCAAGTTCGTCTCGTTCGTCCATCTTCGTCCTCCCATTTGGTCCGTAGTCCTTTTTTGGACCAAGATCATCTCGTTCGTCCATCTTCGTCCTCCCATTTGATCCGTAGGCCTTCTTTGGACTAAGTTCGTCTCGTTCTACCATATTCGTCGTCCCATTTCATCCGTTGGCATTCATTGGACCAAGTTAGTCTCGTTCGTCCATCTTCGTCCTCCCATTTGACCCGTAGGCCTTCTTTGGACCAAGTTCGTCTCGTTGGTCCCTCTTCGTCCTCCCATTTGATCCGTTGGCATTCTTTGGACCAAGTTCGTCTCGTTCGTCCATCTTCGTCCTCCCATTTGGTCCGTAGGCCTTTTTTGGACCAAGTTCGTCTCGTTCTACCATATTCGTCCTCCCATTTGATCCGTAGGCCTTCTTTGGACCAAGTTCTTCTCGTTCATCCCTCTTCGTCCTCCCATTTGATCGGTTGTTATTCTTCGGACCAAGTTCATCTCGTTCGTCCATCTTCGTCCTCCCATTTGATCCATAGGCCTTCTTTGGACCAAGTTCATCTCGTTCATCCATCTTTGTCCTCCCATTTGATCCGTTGGCCTTCTTTGGACCAAGTTCGTCTGGTTCGTCCATCTTCGTCCTCCCATTTGATCCGTAGGGGTTCTTTGGACCAAGTTTGTTTCGTTCTACCATCTTCGTCCTCCCATTTGATCCGTAGGCCTTCTTTGGACCAAGTTCATCTCGTTTGTCCCTCTTCTTCCTCCCATTTTATCCGTCGTTATTCTTTGGACCAAGTTCATCTCGTTCGTCCATCTTCGTCCTCCCATCTGATCCATAGGCCTTGTTTGGACCAAATTCGTCTCGTTCGTCCGTCTTCGTCCTCCCATTTGATCCATAGGCCTTCTTTGGACTAATTTTGTCTCGTTCTACCATCTTCGTCCTCCCATTTGATCCGTAGGCCTTCTTTGGACCAAGTTCGTCTCGTTCTACCATATTCGTCCTCCCATTTGATCCGTAGGTCTTCTTTGGACCAAGTTCGTCTCGTTCGTCCATCTTCGTCCTCCCATTTGATCCGTTGGCCTTCTTTGGACCAAGTTCGTCTCGTTCGTCCCTCTTCGTCCTCCCATTTGATCCGTAGGCCTTCTTTGGACTAAGTTCATCTCGTTCTACCATCTTCGTCCTCCCATTTGATCCATAGGCCTACTTTGGACCAAGTTCGTCTCGTTCGTCCATCATTGTCCTCCCATTTAATCCGTTGTTATTCTTTGTACCAAGTTCGTCTCGTTCGTCTATCTTCGTCCTCCCATTTGATCCATTGGCATTCTTTGGACCAAGTTCGTCTCGTTCGTCCAACTTCGTCCTCCCAGTTGATCCGTTGGCATTCTTTGGACCAAGTTCGTCTCGTTCGTCCATCTTCGTCCTCCCATTTGTTCCGTAGGCCTTTTTTGGACCAACATCGTCTCGTTCGTCCATCTTCGTCCTCCCATTTGATCCGTAGGCCTTCTTTTGACCAAGTTCGTCTCGTTCTACCATATTCGTCCTCCCATTTGATCCGTAGGCCTTCTTTGGACCAAGTTCGTCTCGTTCGTCCATCTTCGTCCTCCCATTTGGTCCATAGGCCTTTTTTGGACCAAGTTCGTCTCGTTCGTCCATCTTCGTCCTCCCATTTGATCCGTAGGGCTTCTTTGGGCCAAGTTCGTCTCGTTCTACCATATTCGTCCTCCCACTTGATCTGTAGGCCTTCTTTGGTTCGTCCATCTTCGTCCTCCCATTTGATCCGTTGGCCTTGTTTGGACCAAGTTCGTCTCGTTCGTCCCTCTTCGTCCTCCCATTTGATCCGTAGGCCTTCTTTGGACTAAGTTCGTCTCGTTCTACCATCCTCCTCCTCCCATTTGATCCATAGGCCTTCTTTGGACCAAGTTCGTCTCGTTCGTCCATCATTGTCCTCCCATTTGATCCGTTGTTATTCTTTGGACCAAGTTCGTCTCGTTCGTCTATCTTCGTCCTCCCATTTGATCCATTGGCATTCTATGGACCATGTTCGTCTCGTTTGTCCAACTTCGTCGTCCCATTTGATCCATTGGCATTCTTTGGACCAAGTTCGTCTCGTTCGTCCATCTTCGTCCTCCCATTTGATCCGTTGGCCTTGTTTGGACCAAGTTCGTCTCGTTCGTCCCTCTTCGTCCTCCCATTTGATCCGTAGGCCTTCTTTGGACTAAGTTCGTCTCGTTCTACCATCCTCGTCCTCCCATTTGATCCATAGGCCTTCTTTGGACCAAGTTCGTCTCGTTCGTCCATCATTGTCCTCCCATTTGATCCGTTGTTATTCTTTGGACCAAGTTCGTCTCGTTCGTCTATCTTCGTCCTCCCATTTGATCCATTGGCATTCTATGGACCATGTTCGTCTCGTTCGTCCAACTTCGTCGTCCCATTTGATCCGTTGGCATTCTTTGGACCAAGTTCGTCTCGTTCGTCCATCTTCGTCCTCCCATTTGGTCCGTAGTCCTTTTTTGGACCAAGATCATCTCGTTCGTCCATCTTCGTCCTCCCATTTGATCCGTAGGCCTTCTTTGGACTAAGTTCGTCTCGTTCTACCATATTCGTCGTCCCATTTCATCCGTTGGCATTCATTGGACCAAGTTCGTCTCGTTCGTCCATCTTCGTCCTCCCATTTGACCCGTAGGCCTTCTTTGGACCAAGTTCGTCTCGTTGGTCCCTCTTCGTCCTCCCATTTGATCCGTTGGCATTCTTTGGACCAAGTTCGTCTCGTTCGTCCATCTTCGTCCTCCCATTTGGTCCGTAGGCCTTTTTTGGACCAAGTTCGTCTCGTTCTACCATATTCGTCCTCCCATTTGATCCGTAGGCCTTCTTTGGACCAAGTTCTTCTCGTTCGTCCCTCTTCGTCCTCCCATTTGATCAGTTGTTATTCTTCGGACCAAGTTCATCTCGTTCGTCCATCTTCGTCCTCCCATTTGATCCATAGGCCTTCTTTGGACCAAGTTCATCTCGTTCATCCATCTTTGTCCTCCCATTTGATCCGTTGGCCTTCTTTGGACCAAGTTCGTCTGGTTCGTCCATCTTCGTCCTCCCATTTGATCCGTAGGGGTTCTTTGGACCAAGTTTGTCTCGTTCTACCATCTTCGTCCTCCCATTTGATCCGTAGGCCTTCTTTGGACCAAGTTCATCTCGTTCGTCCCTCTTCGTCCTCCCATTTCATCCGTCGTTATTCTTTGGACCAAGTTCATCTCGTTCGTCCATCTTCGTCCTCCCATCTGATGCATAGGCCTTGTTTGGACCAAGTTCGTCTCGTTCGTCCGTCTTCGTCCTCCCATTTGATCCATAGGCCTTCTTTGGACTAATTTTGTCTCGTTCTACCATCTTCGTCCTCCCATTTGATCCGTAGGCCTTCTTTGGACCAAGTTCGTCTCGTTCGTCCATCTTCGTCCTCCCATTTGATCCGTAGGCCTTCTTTGGACCAAGTTCGTCTCGTTCTACCATATTCGTCCTCCCATTTGATCCGTAGGTCTTCTTTGGACCAAGTTCGTCCCGTTCGTCCATCTTCGTCCTCCCATTTGATCCGTTGGCCTTCTTTGGACCAAGTTCGTCTCGTTCGTCCCTCTTCGTCCTCCCATTTGATCCGTAGGCCTTCTTTGGACTAAGTTCATCTCGTTCTACCATCTTCGTCCTCCCATTTGATCCATAGGCCTTCTTTGGACCAAGTTCGTCTCGTTCGTCCATCATTGTCCTCCCATTTAATCCGTTGTTATTCTTTGTACCAAGTTCGTCTCGTTCGTCTATCTTCGTCCTCCCATTTGATCCATTGGCATTCTTTGGACCAAGTTCGTCTCGTTCGTCCAACTTCGTCCTCCCAGTTGATCCGTTGGCATTCTTTGGACCAAGTTCGTCTCGTTCGTCCATCTTCGTCCTCCCATTTGTTCCGTAGGCCTTTTTTGGACCAACATCGTCTCGTTCGTCCATCTTCGTCCTCCCATTTGATCCGTAGGCCTTCTTTTGACCAAGTTCGTCTCGTTCTACCATATTCGTCCTCCCATTTGATCCGTAGGCCTTCTTTGGACCAAGTTCGTCTCGTTCGTCCATCTTCGTCCTCCCATTTGGTCCATAGGCCTTTTTTGGACCAAGTTCGTCTCATTCGTCCATCTTCGTCCTCCCATTTGATCCGTAGGGCTTCTTTGGACCAAGTTCGTCTCGTTCTACCATATTCGTCCTCCCACTTGTTCCGTAGGCCTTTTTTGGACCAACATCGTCTCATTCGTCCATCTTCGTCCTCCCATTTGATCCGTAGGCCTTCTTTGGACCAAGTTCGTCTCGTTCTACCATATTCGTCCTCCCATTTGATCTGTAGGCCTTCTTTGGACCAAGTTCGTCTCGTTCGTCCATCTTCGTCCTCCCATTTGGTCCATAGGCCTTTTTTGGACCAAGTTCGTCTCGTTCGTCCCTCTTCGTCCTCCCATTTGATCCGTAGGCCTTCTTTGGACTAAGTTCATCTCGTTCTACCATCTTCGTCCTCCCATTTGATCCATAGGCCTTCTTTGGACCAAGTTCGTCTCGTTCGTCCATCTTCGTCCTCCCATTTGGTCCGTAGGCCTTTTTTGGACCAAGTTCGTCTCGTTCTACCATATTCGTCCTCCCATTTGATCCGTAGGCCTTCTTTGGACCAAGTTCTTCTCGTTCGTCCCTCTTCGTCCTCCCATTTGATCAGTTGTTATTCTTCGGACCAAGTTCATCTCGTTCGTCCATCTTCGTCCTCCCATTTGATCCATAGGCCTTCTTTGGACCAAGTTCATCTCGTTCATCCATCTTTGTCCTCCCATTTGATCCGTTGGCCTTCTTTGGACCAAGTTCGTCTGGTTCGTCCATCTTCGTCCTCCCATTTGATCCGTAGGGGTTCTTTGGACCAAGTTTGTCTCGTTCTACCATCTTCGTCCTCCCATTTGATCCGTAGGCCTTCTTTGGACCAAGTTCATCTCGTTCGTCCCTCTTCGTCCTCCCATTTGATCCGTCGTTATTCTTTGGACCAAGTTCATCTCGTTCGTCCATCTTCGTCCTCCCATCTGATCCATAGGCCTTGTTTGGACCAAGTTCGTCTCGTTCGTCCGTCTTCGTCCTCCCATTTGATCCATAGGCCTTCTTTGGACTAATTTTGTCTCGTTCTACCATCTTCGTCCTCCCATTTGATCCGTAGGCCTTCTTTGGACCAAGTTCGTCTCGTTCGTCCATCTTCGTCCTCCCATTTGATCCGTAGGCCTTCTTTGGACCAAGTTCGTCTCGTTCTACCATATTCGTCCTCCCATTTGATCCGTAGGTCTTCTTTGGACCAAGTTCGTCCCGTTCGTCCATCTTCGTCCTCCCATTTGATCCGTTGGCCTTCTTTGGACCAAGTTCGTCTCGTTCGTCCCTCTTCGTCCTCCCATTTGATCCGTAGGCCTTCTTTGGACTAAGTTCATCTCGTTCTACCATCTTCGTCCTCCCATTTGATCCATAGGCCTTCTTTGGACCAAGTTCGTCTCGTTCGTCCATCATTGTCCTCCCATTTAATCCGTTGTTATTCTTTGTAACAAGTTCGTCTCGTTCGTCTATCTTCGTCCTCCCATTTGATCCATTGGCATTCTTTGGACCAAGTTTGTCTCGTTCGTCCAACTTCGTCCTCCCATTTGATCCGTAGGCCTTCTTTGGACCAAGTTCGTCTCGTTCGTCCATCTTCGTCCTCCCATTTGGTCCATAGGCCTTTTTTGGACCAAGTTCGTCTCATTCGTCCATCTTCGTCCTCCCATTTGATCCGTAGGGCTTCTTTGGACCAAGTTCGTCTCGTTCTACCATATTCGTCCTCCCATTTGTTCCGTAGGTCTTTTTTTGGACCAACATCGTCTCGTTCGTCCATCTTCGTCCTCCCATTTGATCCGTAGGCCTTCTTTGGACCAAGTTCGTCTCGTTCTACCATATTCGTCCTCCCATTTGATCTGTAGGCCTTCTTTGGACCAAGTTCGTCTCGTTCGTCCATCTTCGTCCTCCCATTTGGTCCATAGGCCTTTTTTGGACCAAGTTCGTCTCGTTCGTCCATCTTCGTCCTCCCATTTGATCCGTAGGGCTTCTTTGGACCAAGTTCGTCTCGTTCGTCCCTCTTCGTCCTCCCATTTGATCCGTAGGCCTTCTTTGGACTAAGTTCATCTCGTTCTACCATCTTCGTCCTCCCATTTGATCCATAGGCCTTCTTTGGACCAAGTTCGTCTCGTTCGTCCATCATTGTCCTCCCATTTAATCCGTTGTTATTCTTTGTACCAAGTTCGTCTCGTTCGTCTATCTTCGTCCTCCCATTTGATCCATTGGCATTCTTTGGACCAAGTTCGTCTCGTTCGTCCAACTTCGTCCTCCCAGTTGATCCGTTTGCATTCTTTGGACCAATTTCGTCTCGTTCGTCCATCTTCGTCCTCCCATTTGTTCCGTAGGCCTTTTTTGGACCAACATCGTCTCGTTCGTCCATCTTCGTCCTCCCATTTGATCCGTAGGCCTTCTTTTGACCAAGTTCGTCTCGTTCTACCATATTCGTCCTCCCATTTGATCCGTAGGCCTTCTTTGGACCAAGTTCGTCTCGTTCGTCCATCTTCGTCCTCCCATTTGATCCGTTGGCCTTCTTTGGACCAAGTTCGTCTCGTTCGTCCCTCTTCGTCCTCCCATTTGATCCGTAGGCCTTCTTTGGACTAAGTTCATCTCGTTCTACCATCTTCGTCCTCCCATTTGATCCATAGGCCTTCTTTGGACCAAGTTCGTCTCGTTCGTCCATCATTGTCCTCCCATTTAATCCGTTGTTATTCTTTGTACCAAGTTCGTCTCGTTCGTCTATCTTCGTCCTCCCATTTGATCCGTTGGCATTCTTTGGACCAAGTTCGTCTCGTTCGTCCATCTTCGTCCTCCCATTTGTTCCGTAGGCCTTTTTTGGACCAACATCGTCTCGTTCGTCCATCTTCGTCCTCCCATTTGATCCGTAGGCCTTCTTTTGACCAAGTTCGTCTCGTTCTACCATATTCGTCCTCCCATTTGATCCGTAGGCCTTCTTTGGACCAAGTTCGTCTCGTTCGTCCATCTTCGTCGTCCCATTTGGTCCATAGGCCTTTTTTCGACCAAGTTCGTCTCATTCGTCCATCTTCGTCCTCCCATTTGATCCGTAGGGCTTCTTTGGACCAAGTTCGTCTCGTTCTACCATATTCGTCCTCCCATTTGTTCCGTAGGCCTTTTTTGGACCAACATCGTCTCGTTCGTCCATCTTCGTCCTCCCATTTGATCCGTAGGCCTTCTTTGGACCAAGTTCGTCTCGTTCTACCATATTCGTCCTCCCATTTGATCCGTAGGCCTTCTTTGGACCAAGTTCGTCTCGTTCGTCCATCTTCGTCCTCCCATTTGGTCCATAGGCCTTTTTTGGACCAAGTTCGTCTCGTTCATCCATCTTCGTCCTCCCATTTGATCCGTAGGGCTTCTTTGGACCAAGTTCGTCTCGTTCTACCATATTCGTCCTCGCATTTGATCTGTAGGCCTTCTTTGGTTCGTCCATCTTCGTCCTCCCATTTGATCCGTTGGCATTCTTTGGACTAAGTTCGTCTCGTTCTACCATCCTCGTCCTCCCATTTGATCCATAGGCCTTCTTTGGACCATGTTCGTCTCGTTCGTCCATCATTGTCCTCTCATTTGATCCGTTGTTATTCTTTGGACCAAGTTCGTCTCGTTCGTCTATCTTCGTCCTCCCATTTGATCCATTGGCATTCTTTGGACCAAGTTCGTCTCGTTCGTCCAACTTCGTCCTCCCATTTGATCCGTTGGCATTCTTTGGACCAAGTTCGTCTCGTTCGTCTATCTTCGTCCTCCCATTTGTTCCGTAGGCCTTTTTTGGACCAACATCGTCTCGTTCGTCCATCTTCGTCCTCCCATTTGATCCGTAGGCGTTCTTTGGACCAAGTTCGTCTCGTTCTACCATATTCGTCCTCCCATTTGATCCGTAGGCCTTCTTTGGACCAAGTTCGTCTCGTTCGTCCATCTTCGTCCTCCCATTTGGTCCATAGGCCTTTTTTGGACCAAGTTCGTCTCGTTCGTCCATCTTCGTCCTCCCATTTGATCCGTAGGGCTTCTTTGGACCAAGTTCGTCTCGTTCGTCCCTCTTCGTCCTCCCATTTGATCCGTAGGCCTTCTTTGGACTAAGTTCATCTCGTTCTACCATCTTCGTCCTCCCATTTGATCCATAGGCCTTCTTTGGACCAAGTTCGTCTCGTTCGTCCATCATTGTCCTCCCATTTAATCCGTTGTTATTCTTTGTACCAAGTTCGTCTCGTTCGTCTATCTTCGTCCTCCCATTTGATCCATTGGCATTCTTTGGACCAAGATCGTCTCGTTCGTCCAACTTCGTCCTCCCAGTTGATCCGTTTGCATTCTTTGGACCAATTTCGTCTCGTTCGTCCATCTTCGTCCTCCCATTTGTTCCGTAGGCCTTTTTTGGACCAACATCGTCTCGTTCGTCCATCTTCGTCCTCCCATTTGATCCGTAGGCCTTCTTTTGACCAAGTTCGTCTCGTTCTACCATATTCGTCCTCCCATTTGATCCGTAGGCCTTCTTTGGACCAAGTTCGTCTCGTTCGTCCATCTTCGTCCTCCCATTTGGTCCATAGGCCTTTTTTGGACCAAGTTCGTCTCGTTCATCCATCTTCGTCCTCCCATTTGATCCGTAGGGCTTCTTTGGACCAAGTTCGTCTCGTTCTACCATATTCGTCCTCGCATTTGATCTGTAGGCCTTCTTTGGTTCGTCCATCTTCGTCCTCCCATTTGATCCGTTGGCATTCTTTGGACTAAGTTCGTCTCGTTCTACCATCCTCGTCCTCCCATTTGATCCATAGGCCTTCTTTGGACCATGTTCGTCTCGTTCGTCCATCATTGTCCTCTCATTTGATCCGTTGTTATTCTTTGGACCAAGTTCGTCTCGTTCGTCTATCTTCGTCCTCCCATTTGATCCATTGGCATTCTTTGGACCAAGTTCGTCTCGTTCGTCCAACTTCGTCCTCCCATTTGATCCGTTGGCATTCTTTGGACCAAGTTCGTCTCGTTCGTCTATCTTCGTCCTCCCATTTGTTCCGTAGGCCTTTTTTGGACCAACATCGTCTCGTTCGTCCATCTTCGTCCTCCCATTTGATCCGTAGGCGTTCTTTGGACCAAGTTCGTCTCGTTCTACCATATTCGTCCTCCCATTTGATCCGTAGGCCTTCTTTGGACCAAGTTCGTCTCGTTCGTCCATCTTCGTCCTCCCATTTGGTCCATAGGCCTTTTTTGGACCAAGTTCGTCTCGTTCGTCCATCTTCGTCCTCCCATTTGATCCGTAGGGCTTCTTTGGACCAAGTTCGTCTCGTTCGTCCCTCTTCGTCCTCCCATTTGATCCGTAGGCCTTCTTTGGACTAAGTTCATCTCGTTCTACCATCTTCGTCCTCCCATTTGATCCATAGGCCTTCTTTGGACCAAGTTCGTCTCGTTCGTCCATCATTGTCCTCCCATTTAATCCGTTGTTATTCTTTGTACCAAGTTCGTCTCGTTCGTCTATCTTCGTCCTCCCATTTGATCCATTGGCATTCTTTGGACCAAGTTCGTCTCGTTCGTCCAACTTAGTCCTCCCAGTTGATCCGTTGGCATTCTTTGGACCAAGTTCGTCTCGTTCGTCCATCTTCGTCCTCCCATTTGTTCCGTAGGCCTTTTTTGGACCAACATCGTCTCGTTCGTCCATCTTCGTCCTCCCATTTGATCCGTAGGCCTTCTTTTGACCAAGTTCGTCTCGTTCTACCATATTCGTCCTCCCATTTGATCCGTAGGCCTTCTTTGGACCAAGTTCGTCTCGTTCGTCCATCTTCGTCCTCCCATTTGGTCCATAGGCCTTTTTTGGACCAAGTTCGTCTCGTTCGTCCATCTTCGTCCTACCATTTGATCCGTAGGGCTTCTTTGGACCAAGTTCGTCTCGTTCTACCATATTCGTCCTCCCATTTGTTCCGTAGGCCTTTTTTGGACCAAGTTCGTCTCGTTCTACCATATTCGTCCTCGCATTTGATCTGTAGGCCTTCTTTGGTTCGTCCATGTTCGTCCTCCCATTTGATCCGTTGGCATTCTTTGGACTAAGTTCGTCTCGTTCTACCATCCTCGTCCTCCCATTTGATCCATAGGCCTTCTTTGGACCAAGTTCGTCTCGTTCGTCCATCATTGTCCTCTCATTTGATCCGTTGTTATTCTTTGGACCAAGTTCGTCTCGTTCGTCTATCTTCGTCCTCCCATTTGATCCATTGGCATTCTTTGGACCAAGTTCGTCTCGTTCGTCCAACTTCGTCCTCCCATTTGATCCGTTGGCATTCTTTGGACCAAGTTCGTCTCGTTCGTCCATCTTCGTCCTCCCATTTGGTCCATAGGCCTTTTTTGGACCAAGTTCGTCTCGTTCGTCCATCTTCGTCCTCCCATTTGATCCGTAGGGCTTCTTTGGACCAAGTTCGTCTCGTTCTACCATATTCGTCCTCGCATTTGATCTGTAGGCCTTCTTTGGTTCGTCCATCTTCGTCCTCCCATTTGATCCGTTGGCATTCTTTGGACTAAGTTCGTCTCGTTCTACCATCCTCGTCCTCCCATTTGATCCATAGGCCTTCTTTGGACCAAGTTCGTCTCGTTCGTCCATCATTGTCCTCTCATTTGATCCGTTGTTATTCTTTGGACCAAGTTCGTCTCGTTCGTCTATCTTCGTCCTCCCATTTGATCCATTGGCATTCTTTGGACCAAGTTCGTCTCGTTCGTCCAACTTCGTCCTCCCATTTGATCCGTTGGCATTCTTTGGACCAAGTTCGTCTCGTTCGTCCATCTTCGTCCTCCCATTTGGTCCGTTGGCATTCTTTGGACCAAGTTCGTCTCGTTCTACCATATTCGTCGTCCCATTTGATCCGTTGGCATTCATTGGACCAAGTTCGTCTCGTTCATCCATCTTCGTCCTCCCATTTGATGCATAGGCCTTCTTTCGGCCAAGTCGTCTGGTTCGTCCATCTTCGTCATCCCATTTGATCCATAGGCCTTCTTTGGACCAAGTTTGTCTCGTTCTACCATCTTCGTCCTCCCATTTGATCCGTTGGAACTCTTTGGACCAAGTTCGTCTCGTTCGTCTATCTTCGTCCTCCCATTTGATCCATTGGCATTCTTTGGACCAAGTTCGTCTCGTTCGTCCAACTTCGTCCTCCCATTTGATCCGTTGGCATTCTTTGGACCAAGTTCGTCTCGTTCGTCCATCTTCGTCCTCCCATTTGATCCGTAGGCCTTCTTTGGACCAAGTTCATCTCGTTCTACCATATTCGTCGTCCCATTTGATCCGTTGGCATTCATTGGACCAAGTTCGTCTCGTTCATCCATCTTCGTCCCCCCATTTGATGCATAGGCCTTCTTTCGGCCAAGTCGTCTGGTTCGTCCATCTTCGTCATCCCATTTGATCCATAGGCCTTCTTTGGACCAAGTTTGTCTCGTTCTACCATCTTCGTCCTCCCATTTGATACGTTGGAATTCTTTGGACCAAGTTCGTCTCGTTCGTCCATCTTCGTCCTCCCATTTGATCCGTTGGCATTCTTTGGACCAAGTTCGTCTCGTTCGTCCATCTTCGTCCTCCCATTTGATCCGTTGGCCTTCTTTGGACCAAGTTCGTCTCGTTCGTCCCTCTTCGTCCTCCCATTTGATCCGTAGACCTTCTTTGGACTAAGTTCCTCTCGTTCTACCATCCTCGTCCTCCCATTTGATCCGTTGGCATTCTTTGGATGAAGTTCGTATCGTTCGTCCATCTTGGTCCTCCCATTTGATCCGTTGTTGTTCTTTGGACCAAGTTCATCTCGTTCGTCCATCTTGGTCCTCCCATTTGATCCATTGGCATTCTTTGGACCAAGTTCGCCTCGTTCGTCCTTCTTCGTCCTCCCATTTGATCCGTAGGGCTTCTTTGGACCAAGTTCGTCTCGTTCTACCATCTTCGTCCTCCCATTTGATCCGTTGGCATTCATTGGACCAAGTTAGTGTCGTTCGTCCCTCTTCGTCCTCCCATTTGATCCGTAGTCCTTCTTTGGACTAAGTTTGTCTTGTTCTACCATCTTCGTCCTCCCATTCGATCCGTAGGCCTTCTTTGGACCAAGTTCGTCTCGTTCGTCCCTCTTCGTCCTCCCATTTGATCCGTAGGCCTTCTTTGGACTAAGTTCGTCTCGTTCATCCATCATTGTCCTCCCATTTGATCCGTTGTTATTCTTTGGACCAAGTTCGTCTCGTTCGTCTATCGTCGTCCTCCCATTTGATCCATTGGCATTCTTTGGACCAAGTTCGTCTCGTTCGTCCAACTTCGTCCTCCCATTTCATCCGTTGGCATTCTTTGGACCAAGTTCGTCTTGTTCGTCCATTTTCGTCCTCCCATTTGGTCCGTAGGCCTTTTTTGGACCAAGATCGTCTCGTTCGTCCATCTTCGTCCTCCCATTTGATCCGTAGGCCTTCTTTGGACCAAGTTCATCTCGTTCTACCATATTCGTCCTCCCATTTGATCCGTAGGCCTTCTTTGGACCAAGTTCGTCTCGTTCGTCCATCTTCGTCCTCCCATTTGGTCCGTAGGCCTTTTTTGGACCAAGTTCGTCTCGTTCGTCCATCTTCGTCCTCCCATTTGATCCGTAGGGCTTCTTTGGACCAAGTTCGTCTCGTTCTACCATATTCGTCCTCCCATTTGATCCGTAGGTCTTCTTTGGTTCGTCCATCTTCGTCCTCCCATTTGATCCGTTGGCCTTGTTTGGACCAAGTTCGTCTCGTTCGTCCCTCTTCGTCCTCCCATTTGATCCGTAGGCCTTCTTTGGACTAAGTTCGTCTCGTTCTACCATCCTCGTCCTCCCATTTGATCCGTTGGCATTCTTTGGACGAAGTTCGTATCGTTCGTCCATCTTGGTCCTCTCATGTGATCCGTTGTTGTTCTTTGGACCAAGTTCGTCTCGTTCGTCCATCTTCGTCCTCTCATTTGATCCTTTGGCATTCTTTGGACCAAGTTCGTCTCGTTCGTCCATCTTCGTCCTCCCATTTGATCCGTAGGGCTTCTTCAGGACCAAGTTCGTCTCGTTCTACCATCTTCGTCCTCCCATTTGATCCGTAGGCCTTCTATGGACCAAGTTCGTCTCCTTCCTCCCTCTTCGTCCTCCCATTTGATCCGTAGGCCTTCTTTGGACTAAGTTTGTCTCGTTCTACCATCTTCGTCCTCCCATTTGATGCATAGGCCTAATTTCGGCCAACTTCGTCTCGTTCGTCCATCTTCGTCCTCCCATTTGATCAGTTGTTATTCTTTGGACCAAGTTCATCTCGTTCGTCCATCTTCGTCCTCCCATTTGATCCATAGGCCTTCTTCGGACCAAGTTCATCTCGTTCGTCCATCTTTGTCCTCCCATTTGATCCGTTGGCCTTCTTTGGACCAAGTTCGTCTGCTTCGTCCATCTTCGTCCTCCCATTTGATCCGTAGTCCTTCTTTGGACCAAGTTCTTCTCGTTCGTCCCTCTTCGTCCTCCCATTTGATCCATTGGCATTCTTTGGACCAAGTTCATCTCGTTCGTCCAACTTCGTCCTCCCAGTTGATCCGTTGGCATTCTTTGGACCAAGTTCGTCTCGTTCGTCCATCTTCGTCCTCCCATTTGTCCCGTAGGCATTTTTTGGACCAAGATCGTCTCGTTCGTCCATCTTCGTCCTCCCATTTGATCCGTAGGCCTTCTTTGGACCAAGTTCATCTCGTTCTACCATATTCGTCGTCCCATTTGATCCGTTGGCATTCATTGGACCAAGTTCGTCTCGTTCTACCATATTCGTCGTCCCATTTGATCCGTTGGCATTCATTGGACCAAGTTCGTCTCGTTCATCCATCTTCGTCCTCCCATTTGATGCATAGGCCTTCTTTCGGCCAAGTCGTCTGGTTCGTCCATCTTCGTCATCCCATTTGATCCATAGGCCTTCTTTGGACCAAGTTTGTCTCGTTCTACCATCTTCGTCCTCCCATTTGATACGTTGGAATTCTTTGGACCAAGTTCGTCTCGTTCGTCTATCTTCGTCCTCCCATTTGATCCATTGGCATTCTTTGGACCAAGTTCGTCTCGTTCGTCCAACTTCGTCCTCCCATTTGATCCGTTGGCATTCTTTGGACCAAGTTCGTCTCGTTCGTCCATCTTCGTCCTCCCATTTGATCCGTAGGCCTTCTTTGGACCAAGTTCATCTCGTTCTACCATATTCGTCGTCCCATTTGATCCGTTGGCATTCATTGGACCAAGTTCCTCTCGTTCATCCATCTTCGTCCTCCCATTTGATGCATAGGCCTTCTTTCGGCCAAGTCGTCTGGTTCGTCCATCTTCGTCATCCCATTTGATCCATAGGCCTTCTTTGGACCAAGTTTGTCTCGTTCTACCATCTTCGTCCTCCCATTTGATACGTTGGAATTCTTTGGACCAAGTTCGTCTCGTTCGTCCATCTTCGTCCTCCCATTTGATCCGTTGGCATTCTTTGGACCAAGTTCGTCTCGTTCGTCCATCTTCGTCCTCCCATTTGATCCGTTGGCCTTCTTTGGACCAAGTTCGTCTCGTTCGTCCCTCTTCGTCCTCCCATTTGATCCGTAGACCTTCTTTGGACTAAGTTCGTCTCGTTCTACCATCCTCGTCCTCCCATTTGATCCATAGGCCTTCTTTGGACCAAGTTCGTCTCGTTCGTCCATCATTGTCCTCTCATTTGATCCGTTGTTATTCTTTGGACCAAGTTCGTCTCGTTCGTCTATCTTCGTCCTCCCATTTGATCCATTGGCATTCTTTGGACCAAGTTCGTCTCGTTCGTCCAACTTCGTCCTCCCATTTGATCCGTTGGCATTCTTTGGACCAAGTTCGTCTCGTTCGTCCATCTTCGTCCTCCCATTTGATCCGTAGGCCTTCTTTGGACCAAGTTCATCTCGTTCTACCATATTCGTCGTCCCATTTGATCCGTTGGCATTCATTGGACCAAGTTCGTCTCGTTCATCCATCTTCGTCCTCCCATTTGATGCATAGGCCTTCTTTCGGCCAAGTCGTCTGGTTCGTCCATCTTCGTCATCCCATTTGATCCATAGGCCTTCTTTGGACCAAGTTTGTCTCGTTCTACCATCTTCGTCCTCCCATTTGATACGTTGGAATTCTTTGGACCAAGTTCGTCTCGTTCGTCCATCTTCGTCCTCCCATTTGATCCGTTGGCATTCTTTGGACCAAGTTCGTCTCGTTCGTCCATCTTCGTCCTCCCATTTGATCCGTTGGCCTTCTTTGGACCAAGTTCGTCTCGTTCGTCCCTCTTCGTCCTCCCATTTGATCCGTAGACCTTCTTTGGACTAAGTTCCTCTCGTTCTACCATCCTCGTCCTCCCATTTGATCCGTTGGCATTCTTTGGATGAAGTTCGTATCGTTCGTCCATCTTGGTCCTCCCATTTGATCCGTTGTTGTTCTTTGGACCAAGTTCATCTCGTTCGTCCATCTTGGTCCTCCCATTTGATCCATTGGCATTCTTTGGACCAAGTTCGCCTCGTTCGTCCATCTTCGTCCTCCCATTTGATCCGTTGGCATTCATTGGACCAAGTTAGTGTCGTTCGTCCCTCTTCGTCCTCCCATTTGATCCGTAGTCCTTCTTTGGACTAAGTTTGTCTCGTTCTACCATCTTCGTCCTCCCATTCGATCCGTAGGCCATCCTTGGACCAAGTTCGTCTCGTTCATCCATCATTGTCCTCCCATTTGATCCGTTGTTATTCTTTGGACCAAGTTCGTCTCGTTCGTCTATCGTCGTCCTCCCATTTGATCCATTGGCATTCTTTGGACCAAGTTCGTCTCGTTCGTCCAACTTTGTCCTCCCATTTGATCCGTTGGCATTCTTTGGACCAAGTTCGTCTCGTTCGTCCATCTTCGTCCTCCCATTTGGTCCGTAGGCCTTTTTTGGACCAAGTTCGTCTCGTTCGTCCATCTTCGTCCTCCCATTTGATCCGTAGGCCTTCTTTGGACCAAGTTCGTCTCGTTCTACCATATTCGTCCTCCCATTTGATCCGTAGGCCTTCTTTGGACCAAGTTCGTCTCGTTCGTCCATCTTGATCCTCCCATTTGATCCGTTGTTGTTCTTTGGACCAAGTTCGTCTCGTTCGTCCATCTTCGTCCTCCCATTTGATCCGTAGGGCTTCTTCAGGACCAAGTTCGTCTCGTTCGTCCATCTTCGTCCTCCCATTTGATCCGTAGGTCTTCTTTGCACCAAGTTCTTCTCGTTCGTCCCTCTTCGTCCTCCCATTTGATCCGTTGTTATTCTTTGGACCAAGTTCATCTCGTTCGTCCATCTTCGTCCTCCCATTTGATCCATAGGCCTTCTTTGGACCAACTTCATCTCGTTCGTCCATCTTTGTCCTCCCATTTGATCCGTTGGCCTTCTTTGGACCAAGTTCGTCTGGTTCGTCCATCTTCGTCCTCCCATTTGATCCGTAGGGGTTCTTTGGACCAAGTTTGTCTCGTTCTACCATCTTCGTCCTCCCATTTGATCCGTAGGCCTTCTTTGGACCAAGTTCTTCTCGTTCATCCCTCTTCGTGCTCCCATTTGATCCGTTGTTATTCCTTGGACCAAGTTCATCTCGTTCGTCCATCTTCGTCCTCCCATTTGATACATAGGCCTTGTTTGGACCAAGTTCGTCTCGTTCGTCCCTCTTCGTCCTCCCATTTGATCCATAGGCCTTCTTTGGACTAATTTTGTCTCGTTCTACCATCTTCGTCCTCCCATTAGATCCGTAGGCCTTCTTTGGACCAAGTTCGTCTCGTTCTACCATATTCGTCCTCCCATTTGATCCGTAGGCATTCTTTGGATCAAGTTCGTCTCGTTCGTCTATCTTCGTCCTCCCATTTGATCCATTGGCATTCTTTGGACCAAGTTCGTCTCGTTCGTCCATCTTCGTCCTCCCATTTGGTCCGTAGGCCTTTTTTGGACCAAGATCGTCTCGTTCTACCATATTCGTCCTCCCATTTGATCCGTAGGCCTTCTTTGGACCAAGTTCGTCTCGTTCGTCCATCTTCGTCCTCCCATTTGATCCGTAGGCCTTCTTTGGACCAAGTTCGTCTCGTTCGTCCCTCTTCGTCCTCCCATTTGATCCATTGGCATTCTTGGGACCAAGTTCGTCTCGTTCGTCCATCTTCGTCCTCCCATTTGGTCCGTAGGCCTTCTTTGGACTAAGTTCGTCTCGTTCTACCATCCTCGTCCTCCCATTTGATCCGTTGGCATTCTTTGCACGAAGTTCGTATCGTTCGTCCATGTTGGTCCTCCTATTTGATCCGTTGTTGTTCTTTGGACCATTTTCGTCTCGTTCGTCCATCTTCGTCCTCCCATTTGATCCGTAGGGCTTCTTTGGACCAAGTTCGTCTCGTTCGTCCCTCTTCGTCCTCCCATTTGATCCGTAGGCCTTCTTTGGACTAAGTTCGTCTCGTTCTACCATCCTCGTCCTCCCATTTGATCCGTTGGCATTCTTTGCACGAAGTTCGTATCGTTCGTCCATCTTGGTCCTCCCATTTGATCTGTTGTTGTTCTTTGGACCAAGTTCGTCTCCTTCCTCCATCTTCGTCCTCCCATTTGATCCGTAGGGCTTCTTTGGACCAAGTTCGTCACGTTCTACCATCTTCGTCCTCCCATTTGATCCGTTGGCATTCTTTGGACCAAGTTCCTCTCGTTCGCCACTCTTCGTCCTCCCATTTGATCCGTAGGCCTTCTTTGGACTAAGTTTGTCTCGTTCTACCATCTTCGTCCTCCCATTTGATCCGTAGGCCTTCTTTGGACCAAGTTCGTCTCGTTCGTCCCTCTTCGTCCTCCCATTTGATCCGTAGGCCTTCTTTGGACTAAGTTCATCTCGTTCTACCATCTTCGTCCTCCCATTTGATCCGTAGGCCTTCTTTGGACCAAGTTCGTCTGGTTCGTCCCTCTTCGTCCTCCCATTTGATCCGTAGGCCTTCTTTGGACTAAGTTCGTCTCGTTCTACCATCTTCGTCCTCCCATTTGATCCACAGGCCTTCTTTGGACCAAGTTCGTCTCGTTCGTCCATCATTGTCCTCCCATTTGATCCGTTGTTATTCTTTGGACCAAGTTCGTCTCGTTCGTCTATCTTCGTCCTCCCATTTGATCCATTGGCATTCTTTGGACCAAGTTCGTCTCGTTCATCCATCGTCGTCCTCCCATTTGGTCCGTAGGCCTTTTTTGGACCAAGATCGTCTCGTTCGTCCATCCTCGTCCTCCCATTTGATCCGTAGGCCTTCTTTGGACCAAGTTCGTCTCGTTCTACCATATTCGTCCTCCCATTTGATCCGTAGGCCTTCTTTGGACCAAGTTCTTCTCGTTCGTCCCTCTTCATCCTCCCATTTGATCCGTTGTTATTCTTTGGACCAAGTTCATCTCGTTCGTCCATCTTCGTCCTCCCATTTGATCCATAGGCCTTGTTTGGACCAAGTTCGTCTCGTTCGTCCCTCTTCGTCCTCCCATTTGATCCATCGGCCTTCTTTTGACTAATTTTGTCTCGTTCTACCATCTTCGTCTCCCATTTGATCCGTAGGCCTTCTTTGGACCAAGTTCGTCTCGTTCGTCCATCTTCGTCCTCCCATTTGATCCGTAGGCCTTCTTTGGACTAAGTTCGTCTCGTTCTACCATCCTCGTCCTCCCATTTGATCCGTTGGCATTCTTTGCACGAAGTTCGTATCGTTCGTCCATGTTGGTCCTCCTATTTGATCCGTTTTTGTTCTTTGGACCATGTTCGTCTCGTTCGTCCATCTTCGTCCTCCCATTTGATCCGTAGGGCTTCTTTGGACCAAGTTCGTCTCGTTCGTCCCTCTTCGTCCTCCCATTTGATCCGTAGGCCTTCTTTGGACTAAGTTCGTCTCGTTCTACCATCCTCGTCCTCCCATTTGATCCGTTGGCATGCTTTGCACGTAGTTCGTATCGTTCGTCCATCTTGGTCCTCCCATTTGATCCGTTGTTGTTCTTTGGACCAAGTTCGTCTCATTCCTCCATCTTCGTCCTCCCATTTGATCCGTAGGGCTTCTTTGGACCAAGTTCGTCACGTTCTACCATCTTCGTCCTCCCATTTGATCCGTTGGCATTCTTTGGACCAAGTTCCTCTCGTTCGCCACTCTTCGTCCTCCCATTTGATCCGTAGGCCTTCTTTGGACTAAGTTTGTCTCGTTCTACCATCTTCGTCCTCCCATTTGATCCGTAGGCCTTCTTTGGACCAAGTTCGTCTCGTTTGTCCCTCTTCGTCCTCCCATTTGATCCGTAGGCCTTCTTTGGACTAAGTTCATCTCGTTCTACCATCTTCGTCCTCCCATTTGATCCGTAGGCCTTCTTTGGACCAAGTTCGTCTGGTTCGTCCCTCTTCGTCCTCCCATTTGATCCGTAGGCCTTCTTTGGACTAAGTTCGTCTCGTTCTACCATCTTCGTCCTCCCATTTGATCCACAGGCCTTCTTTGGACCAAGTTCGTCTCGTTCGTCCATCATTGTCCTCCCATTTGATCCGTTGTTATTCTTTGGACCAAGTTCGTCTCGTTCGTCTATCTTCGTCCTCCCATTTGATCCATTGGCATTCTTTGGACCAAGTTCGTCTCGTTCATCCATCGTCGTCCTCCCATTTGGTCCGTAGGCCTTTTTTGGACCAAGATCGTCTCGTTCGTCCATCCTCGTCCTCCCATTTGATCCGTAGGCCTTCTTTGGACCAAGTTCGTCTCGTTCTACCATATTCGTCCTCCCATTTGATCCGTAGGCCTTCTTTGGACCAAGTTCCTCTCGTTCGTCCCTCTTCGTCCTCCCATTTGATCCGTTGGCATTCTTTGGACCAAGTTCGTCTCGTTCATCCATCTTCGTCCTCCCATTTGGTCCGTAGGCCTTTTTTGGACCAAGTTTGTCTCGTTCGTCCATCTTCGTCCTCCCATTTGATCCGTAGGGTTTCTTTGGACCAAGTTCGTCTCGTTCTACCATATTCGTCCTCCCATTTGATCCGTAGGCCTTCTTTGGACTAAGTTCATCTCGTTCTACCATCTTCGTCCTCCCATTTGATGCATAGGCCTTCTTTCGGCCAAGTTCGTCTCGTTCGTCCATCTTCGTCCTCCCATTTGATCCGTAGGCCTTCTTTGGACCAAGTTCTTCTCTTTCGTCCCTCTTCATACTCCCATTTGATCTGTTGTTCTTCTTTGGACCAAGTTCATCTCGTTCGTCCATCTTCGTCCTCCCATTTGATCCATAGGCCTTGTTTGGACCAAGTTCGTCTCGTTCGTCCCTCTTCATCCTCCCATTTGATCCATCGGCCTTCTTTTGACTAATTTTGTCTCGTTCTACCATCTTCGTGCTCCCATTTGATCCGTAGGCCTTCTTTGGACTAAGTTCGTCTCGTTCTACCATCCTCGTCCTCCCATTTGATCCGTTGGCATTCTTTGCACGAAGTTCGTATCGTTCGTCCATCTTGGTCCTCCCATTTGATCCGTTGTTGTTCTTTGGACCAAGTTCGTCTCGTTCGTCCATCTTCGTCCTCCCATTTGATCCGTAGGGCTTCTTTGGACCAAGTTCGTCTTGTTCGTCCATCTTCGTCCTCCCATTTGATCCATTGGCCTTCTTTGGACCAAGTTCGTCTCGTTCGTCCCTCTTCGTCCACCCATTTGATCCGTAGGCCTTCTTTGGACTAAGTTCGTCTCGTTCTACCATCCTCGTCCTCCCATTTGATCCGTTGGCATTCTTTGCACGAAGTTCGTATCGTTCGTCCATGTTGGTCCTCCTATTTGATCCGTTGTTGTTCTTTGGACCATGTTCGTCTCGTTCGTCCATCTTCGTCCTCCCATTTGATCCGTAGGGCTTCTTTGGACCAAGTTCGTCTCGTTCGTCCCTCTTCGTCCTCCCATTTGATCCGTAGGCCTTCTTTGGACTAAGTTCGTCTCGTTCTACCATCTTCGTCCTCCCATTTGATCCACAGGCCTTCTTTGGACCAAGTTCGTCTCGTTCGTCCATCATTGTCCTCCCATTTGATCCGTTGTTATTCTTTGGACCAAGTTCGTCTCGTTCGTCTATCTTCGTCCTCCCATTTGATCCATTGGCATTCTTTGGACCAAGTTCGTCTCGTTCATCCATCGTCGTCCTCCCATTTGGTCCGTAGGCCTTTTTTGGACCAAGATCGTCTCGTTCGTCCATCCTCGTCCTCCCATTTGATCCGTAGGCCCTCTTTGGACCAAGTTCGTCTCGTTCTACCATATTCGTCCTCCCATTTGATCCGTAGGCCTTCTTTGGACCAAGTTCTTCTCGTTCGTCCCTCTTCGTCCTCCCATTTGATCCGTTGGCATTCTTTGGACCAAGTTCGTCTCGTTCGTCCATCTTCGTCCTCCCATTTGGTCCGTAGGCCTTTTTTGGACCAAGTTCGTCTCGTTCGTCCATCTTCGTCCTCCCATTTGATCCGTAGGGTTTCTTTGGACCAAGTTCGTCTCGTTCTACCATATTCGTCCTCCCATTTGATCCGTAGGCCTTCTTTGGACTAAGTTCATCTCGTTCTACCATCTTCGTCCTCCCACTTGATGCATAGGCCTTCTTTCGGCCAAGTTCGTCTCGTTCGTCCATCTTCGTCCTCCCATTTGATCCGTAGGCCTTCTTTGGACCAAGTTCTTCTCTTTCGTCCCTCTTCATACTCCCATTTGATCTGTTGTTCTTCTTTGGACCAAGTTCATCTCGTTCGTCCATCTTCGTCCTCCCATTTGATCCATAGGCCTTGTTTGGACCAAGTTCGTCTCGTTCGTCCCTCTTCATCCTCCCATTTGATCCATCGGCCTTCTTTTGACTAATTTTGTCTCGTTCTACCATCTTCGTGCTCCCATTTGATCCGTAGGCCTTCTTTGGACTAAGTTCGTCTCGTTCTACCATCCTCGTCCTCCCATTTGATCCGTTGGCATTCTTTGCACGAAGTTCGTATCGTTCGTCCATCTTGGTCCTCCCATTTGATCCGTTGTTGTTCTTTGGACCAAGTTCGTCTCGTTCGTCCATCTTCGTCCTCCCATTTGATCCGTAGGGCTTCTTTGGACCAAGTTCGTCTCGTTCGTCCATCTTCGTCCTCCCATTTGATCCGTTGGCCTTCTTTGGACCAAGTTCGTCTCGTTCGTCCCTCTTCGTCCACCCATTTGATCCGTAGGCCTTCTTTGGACTAAGTTCGTCTCGTTCTACCATCCTCGTCCTCCCATTTGATCCGTTGGCATTCTTTGCACGAAGTTCGTATCGTTCGTCCATGTTGGTCCTCCTATTTGATCCGTTGTTGTTCTTTGGACCATGTTCGTCTCGTTCGTCCATCTTCGTCCTCCCATTTGATCCGTAGGGCTTCTTTGGACCAAGTTCGTCTCGTTCGTCCCTCTTCGTCCTCCCACTTGATCCGTAGGCCTTCTTTGGACTAAGTTCGTCACGTTCTACCATCCTCGTCCTCCCATTTGATCCGTTGGCATTCTTTGGACCAAGTTCGTCTCGTTCGTCCATCTTCGTCCTCCCATTTGATCCGTAGGGCTTCTTTGGACCAAGTTCGTCTCGTTCGTCCATCTTCGTCCTCCCATTTGATCCGTTGGCCTTCTTTGGACCAAGTTCGTCTCGTTCGTCCCTCTTCGTCCACCCATTTGATCCGTAGGCCTTCTTTGGACTAAGTTCGTCTCGTTCTACCATCCTCGTCCTCCCATTTGATCCGTTGGCATTCTTTGCACGAAGTTCGTATCGTTCGTCCATGTTGGTCCTCCTATTTGATCCGTTGTTGTTCTTTGGACCATGTTCGTCTCGTTCGTCCATCTTCGTCCTCCCATTTGATCCGTAGGGCTTCTTTGGACCAAGTTCGTCTCGTTCGTCCCTCTTCGTCCTCCCACTTGATCCGTAGGCCTTCTTTGGACTAAGTTCGTCACGTTCTACCATCCTCGTCCTCCCATTTGATCCGTTGGCATTCTTTGCACGAAGTTCGTATCGTTCGTCCATGTTGGTCCTCCTATTTGATCCGTTGTTGTTCTTTGGACCATGTTCGTCTCGTTCGTCCATCTTCGTCCTCCCATTTGATCCGTAGGGCTTCTTTGGACCAAGTTCGTCTCGTTCGTCCCTCTTCGTCCTCCCACTTGATCCGTAGGCCTTCTTTGGACTAAGTTCGTCTCGTTCTACCATCCTCGTCCTCCCATTTGATCCGTTGGCATTCTTTGCACGAAGTTCGTATCGTTCGTCCATGTTGGTCCTCCTATTTGATCCGTTTTTGTTCTTTGGACCATGTTCGTCTCGTTCGTCCATCTTCGTCCTCCCATTTGATCCGTAGGGCTTCTTTGGACCAAGTTCGTCTCGTTCGTCCCTCTTCGTCCTCCCATTTGATCCGTAGGCCTTCTTTGGACTAAGTTCGTCTCGTTCTACCATCCTCGTCCTCCCATTTGATCCGTTGGCATGCTTTGCACGTAGTTCGTATCGTTCGTCCATCTTCGTCCTCCCATTTGATCCGTTGTTGTTCTTTGGACCAAGTTCGTCTCATTCCTCCATCTTCGTCCTCCCATTTGATCCGTAGGGCTTCTTTGGACCAAGTTCGTCACGTTCTACCATCTTCGTCCTCCCATTTGATCCGTTGGCATTCTTTGGACCAAGTTCCTCTCGTTCGCCACTCTTCGTCCTCCCATTTGATCCGTAGGCCTTCTTTGGACTAAGTTTGTCTCGTTCTACCATCTTCGTCCTCCCATTTGATCCGTAGGCCTTCTTTGGACCAAGTTCGTCTCGTTTGTCCCTCTTCGTCCTCCCATTTGATCCGTAGGCCTTCTTTGGACTAAGTTCATCTCGTTCTACCATCTTCGTCCTCCCATTTGATCCGTAGGCCTTCTTTGGACCAAGTTCGTCTGGTTCGTCCCTCTTCGTCCTCCCATTTGATCCGTAGGCCTTCTTTGGACTAAGTTCGTCTCGTTCTACCATCTTCGTCCTCCCATTTGATCCACAGGCCTTCTTTGGACCAAGTTCGTCTCGTTCGTCCATCATTGTCCTCCCATTTGATCCGTTGTTATTCTTTGGACCAAGTTCGTCTCGTTCGTCTATCTTCGTCCTCCCATTTGATCCATTGGCATTCTTTGGACCAAGTTCGTCTCGTTCATCCATCGTCGTCCTCCCATTTGGTCCGTAGGCCTTTTTTGGACCAAGATCGTCTCGTTCGTCCATCCTCGTCCTCCCATTTGATCCGTAGGCCTTCTTTGGACAAAGTTCGTCTCGTTCTACCATATTCGTCCTCCCATTTGATCCGTAGGCCTTCTTTGGACCAAGTTCCTCTCGTTCGTCCCTCTTCGTCCTCCCATTTGATCCGTTGGCATTCTTTGGACCAAGTTCGTCTCGTTCGTCCATCTTCGTCCTCCCATTTGGTCCGTAGGCCTTTTTTGGACCAAGTTCGTCTCGTTCCTCCATCTTCGTCCTCCCATTTGATCCGTAGGGTTTCTTTGGACCAAGTTCGTCTCGTTCTACCATATTCGTCCTCCCATTTGATCCGTAGGCCTTCTTTCGACTAAGTTCATCTCGTTCAACCATCTTCGTCCTCCCATTTGATGCATAGGCCTTCTTTCGGCCAAGTTCGTCTCGTTCGTCCATCTTCGTCCTCCCATTTGATCCGTAGGCCTTCTTTGGACCAAGTTCTTCTCTTTCGTCCCTCTTCATACTCCCATTTGATCTGTTGTTCTTCTTTGGACCAAGTTCATCTCGTTCGTCCATCTTCGTCCTCCCATTTGATCCATAGGCCTTGTTTGGACCAAGTTCGTCTCGTTCGTCCCTCTTCATCCTCCCATTTGATCCATCGGCCTTCTTTTGACTAATTTTGTCTCGTTCTACCATCTTCGTGCTCCCATTTGATCCGTAGGCCTTCTTTGGACTAAGTTCGTCTCGTTCTACCATCCTCGTCCACCCATTTGATCCGTTGGCATTCTTTGCACGAAGTTCGTATCGTTCGTCCATCTTGGTCCTCCCATTTGATCCGTTGTTGTTCTTTGGACCAAGTTCGTCTCGTTCGTCCATCTTCGTCCTCCCATTTGATCCGTAGGGCTTCTTTGGACCAAGTTCGTCTCGTTCGTCCATCTTCGTCCTCCCATTTGATCCGTTGGCCTTCTTTGGACCAAGTTCGTCTCGTTCGTCCCTCTTCGTCCACCCATTTGATCCGTAGGCCTTCTTTGGACTAAGTTCGTCTCGTTCTACCATCCTCGTCCTCCCATTTGATCCGTTGGCATTCTTTGCACGAAGTTCGTATCGTTCGTCCATGTTGGTCCTCCTATTTGATCCGTTGTTGTTCTTTGGACCATGTTCGTCTCGTTCGTCCATCTTCGTCCTCCCATTTGATCCGTAGGGCTTCTTTGGACCAAGTTCGTCTCGTTCGTCCCTCTTCGTCCTCCCACTTGATCCGTAGGCCTTCTTTGGACTAAGTTCGTCACGTTCTACCATCCTCGTCCTCCCATTTGATCCGTTGGCATTCTTTGGACCAAGTTCGTCTCGTTCGTCCATCTTCGTCCTCCCATTTGATCCGTAGGGCTTCTTTGGACCAAGTTCGTCTCGTTCGTCCATCTTCGTCCTCCCATTTGATCCGTTGGCCTTCTTTGGACCAAGTTCGTCTCGTTCGTCCCTCTTCGTCCACCCATTTGATCCGTAGGCCTTCTTTGGACTAAGTTCGTCTCGTTCTACCATCCTCGTCCTCCCATTTGATCCGTTGGCATTCTTTGCACGAAGTTCGTATCGTTCGTCCATGTTGGTCCTCCTATTTGATCCGTTGTTGTTCTTTGGACCATGTTCGTCTCGTTCGTCCATCTTCGTCCTCCCATTTGATCCGTAGGGCTTCTTTGGACCAAGTTCGTCTCGTTCGTCCCTCTTCGTCCTCCCACTTGATCCGTAGGCCTTCTTTGGACTAAGTTCGTCACGTTCTACCATCCTCGTCCTCCCATTTGATCCGTTGGCATTCTTTGCACGAAGTTCGTATCGTTCGTCCATGTTGGTCCTCCTATTTGATCCGTTGTTGTTCTTTGGACCATGTTCGTCTCGTTCGTCCATCTTCGTCCTCCCATTTGATCCGTAGGGCTTCTTTGGACCAAGTTCGTCTCGTTCGTCCCTCTTCGTCCTCCCACTTGATCCGTAGGCCTTCTTTGGACTAAGTTCGTCTCGTTCTACCATCCTCGTCCTCCCATTTGATCCGTTGGCATTCTTTGCACGAAGTTCGTATCGTTCGTCCATGTTGGTCCTCCTATTTGATCCGTTTTTGTTCTTTGGACCATGTTCGTCTCGTTCGTCCATCTTCGTCCTCCCATTTGATCCGTAGGGCTTCTTTGGACCAAGTTCGTCTCGTTCGTCCCTCTTCGTCCTCCCATTTGATCCGTAGGCCTTCTTTGGACTAAGTTCGTCTCGTTCTACCATCCTCGTCCTCCCATTTGATCCGTTGGCATGCTTTGCACGTAGTTCGTATCGTTCGTCCATCTTCGTCCTCCCATTTGATCCGTTGTTGTTCTTTGGACCAAGTTCGTCTCATTCCTCCATCTTCGTCCTCCCATTTGATCCGTAGGGCTTCTTTGGACCAAGTTCGTCACGTTCTACCATCTTCGTCCTCCCATTTGATCCGTTGGCATTCTTTGGACCAAGTTCCTCTCGTTCGCCACTCTTCGTCCTCCCATTTGATCCGTAGGCCTTCTTTGGACTAAGTTTGTCTCGTTCTACCATCTTCGTCCTCCCATTTGATCCGTAGGCCTTCTTTGGACCAAGTTCGTCTCGTTTGTCCCTCTTCGTCCTCCCATTTGATCCGTAGGCCTTCTTTGGACTAAGTTCATCTCGTTCTACCATCTTCGTCCTCCCATTTGATCCGTAGGCCTTCTTTGGACCAAGTTCGTCTGGTTCGTCCCTCTTCGTCCTCCCATTTGATCCGTAGGCCTTCTTTGGACTAAGTTCGTCTCGTTCTACCATCTTCGTCCTCCCATTTGATCCACAGGCCTTCTTTGGACCAAGTTCGTCTCGTTCGTCCATCATTGTCCTCCCATTTGATCCGTTGTTATTCTTTGGACCAAGTTCGTCTCGTTCGTCTATCTTCGTCCTCCCATTTGATCCATTGGCATTCTTTGGACCAAGTTCGTCTCGTTCATCCATCGTCGTCCTCCCATTTGGTCCGTAGGCCTTTTTTGGACCAAGATCGTCTCGTTCGTCCATCCTCGTCCTCCCATTTGATCCGTAGGCCTTCTTTGGACAAAGTTCGTCTCGTTCTACCATATTCGTCCTCCCATTTGATCCGTAGGCCTTCTTTGGACCAAGTTCCTCTCGTTCGTCCCTCTTCGTCCTCCCATTTGATCCGTTGGCATTCTTTGGACCAAGTTCGTCTCGTTCGTCCATCTTCGTCCTCCCATTTGGTCCGTAGGCCTTTTTTGGACCAAGTTCGTCTCGTTCCTCCATCTTCGTCCTCCCATTTGATCCGTAGGGTTTCTTTGGACCAAGTTCGTCTCGTTCTACCATATTCGTCCTCCCATTTGATCCGTAGGCCTTCTTTCGACTAAGTTCATCTCGTTCAACCATCTTCGTCCTCCCATTTGATGCATAGGCCTTCTTTCGGCCAAGTTCGTCTCGTTCGTCCATCTTCGTCCTCCCATTTGATCCGTAGGCCTTCTTTGGACCAAGTTCTTCTCTTTCGTCCCTCTTCATACTCCCATTTGATCTGTTGTTCTTCTTTGGACCAAGTTCATCTCGTTCGTCCATCTTCGTCCTCCCATTTGATCCATAGGCCTTGTTTGGACCAAGTTCGTCTCGTTCGTCCCTCTTCATCCTCCCATTTGATCCATCGGCCTTCTTTTGACTAATTTTGTCTCGTTCTACCATCTTCGTGCTCCCATTTGATCCGTAGGCCTTCTTTGGACTAAGTTCGTCTCGTTCTACCATCCTCGTCCACCCATTTGATCCGTTGGCATTCTTTGCACGAAGTTCGTATCGTTCGTCCATCTTGGTCCTCCCATTTGATCCGTTGTTGTTCTTTGGACCAAGTTCGTCTCGTTCGTCCATCTTCGTCCTCCCATTTGATCCGTAGGGCTTCTTTGGACCAAGTTCGTCTCGTTCGTCCATCTTCGTCCTCCCATTTGATCCGTTGGCCTTCTTTGGACCAAGTTCGTCTCGTTCGTCCCTCTTCGTCCACCCATTTGATCCGTAGGCCTTCTTTGGACTAAGTTCGTCTCGTTCTACCATCCTCGTCCTCCCATTTGATCCGTTGGCATTCTTTGCACGAAGTTCGTATCGTTCGTCCATGTTGGTCCTCCTATTTGATCCGTTGTTGTTCTTTGGACCATGTTCGTCTCGTTCGTCCATCTTCGTCCTCCCATTTGATCCGTAGGGCTTCTTTGGACCAAGTTCGTCTCGTTCGTCCCTCTTCGTCCTCCCACTTGATCCGTAGGCCTTCCTTGGACTAAGTTCGTCTCGTTCTACCATCCTCGTCCTCCCATTTGATCCGTTGGCATTCTTTGCACGAAGTTCGTATCGTTCGTCCATCTTGGTCCTCCCATTTGATCCGTTGTTGTTCTTTGGACCAAGTTCGTCTCATTCCTCCATCTTCGTCCTCCCATTTGATCCGTAGGGCTTCTTTGGACCAAGTTCGTCACGTTCTACCATCTTCGTCCTCCCATTTGATCCGTTGGCATTCTTTGGACCAAGTTCCTCTCGTTCGCCACTCTTCGTCCTCCCATTTGATCCGTAGGCCTTCTTTGGACTAAGTTTGTATTGTTCTACCATCTTCGTCCTCCCATTTGATCCGTAGGCCTTCTTTGGACCAAGTTCGTCTCGTTCGTCCCTCTTCGTCCTCCCATTTGATCCGTAGGCCTTCTTTGGACTAAGTTCATCTCGTTCTACCATCTTCGTCCTCCCATTTGACCCGTAGGCCTTCTTTGGACCAAGTTCGTCTGGTTCGTCCCTCTTCGTCCTCCCATTTGATCCGTAGGCCTTCTTTGGACTAAGTTCGTCTCGTTCTACCATCTTCGTCCTCCCATTTGATCCACAGGCCTTCTTTGGACCAAGTTCGTCTCGTTCGTCCATCATTGTCCTCCCATTTGATCCGTTGTTATTCTTTGGACCAAGTTCGTCTCGTTCGTCTATCTTCGTCCTCCCATTTGATCCATTGGCATTCTTTGGACCAAGTTCGTCTCGTTCATCCATCGTCGTCCTCCCATTTGGTCCGTAGGCCTTTTTTGGACCAAGATCGTCTCGTTCGTCCATCCTCGTCCTCCCATTTGATCCGTAGGCCTTCTTTGGACCAAGTTCGTCTCGTTCTACCATATTCGTCCTCCCATTTGATCCGTAGGCCTTCTTTGGACTAAGTTCGTCTCGTTCTACCATCTTCGTCCTCCCATTTGATGCATAGGCCTTCTTTCGGCCAAGTTCGTCTCGTTCGTCCATCTTCGTCCTCCCATTTGATCCGTAGGCCTTCTTTGGACCAAGTTCTTCTCGTTCGTCCCTCTTCATACTCCCATTTGATCTGTTGTTCTTCTTTGGACCAAGTTCATCTCGTTCGTCCATCTTCGTCCTCCCATTTGATCCATAGGCCTTGTTTGGACCAAGTTCGTCTCGTTCGTCTCTCTTCATCCTCCCATTTGATCCATCGGCCTTCTTTTGACTAATTTTGTGTCGTTCTTCCATCTTCGTGCTCCCATTTGATCCGTAGGCCTTCTTTGGACTAAGTTCGTCTCGTTCTACCATCCTCGTCCTCCCATTTGATCCGTTGGCATTCTTTGCACGAAGTTCGTATCGTTCGTCCATCTTGGTCCTCCCATTTGATCCGTTGTTGTTCTTTGGACCAAGTTCGTCTCGTTCGTCCATCTTCGTCCTCCCATTTGAACCGTAGGGCTTCTTTGGACCAAGTTCGTCTCGTTCGTCCATCTTCGTCCTCCCATTTGATCCGTTGGCCTTCTTTGGACCAAGTTCATCTCGTTCGTCCCTCTTCGTCCTCCCATTTGATCCGTAGGCCTTCTTTGGACTAAGTTCGTCTCGTTCTACCATCCTCGTCCTCCCATTTGATCCGTTGGCATTCTTTGCACGAAGTTCGTATCGTTCGTCCATCTTGGTCCTCCCATTTGATCCGTTGTTGTTCTTTGGACCAAGTTCGTCTCGTTCCTCCATCTTCGTCCTCCCATTTGATCCGTAGGGCTTCTTTGGACCAAGTTCGTCTCGTTCTACCATCTTCGTCCTCCCATTTGATCCGTTGGCATTCTTTGGACCAAGTTCGTCTCGTTCATCCATCTTCGTCCTCCCATTTGGTCCGTAGGCCTTTTTTGGACCAAGTTCGTCTCGTTCGTCCATCTTCGTCCTCCCATTTGATCCGTAGGGCTTCTTTGGACCAAGTTCGTCTCGTTCGTCCCTCTTCGTCCTCCCATTTGATCCGTAGGCCTTCTTTGGACTAAGTTCGTCTCGTTCTACCATCCTCGTCCTCCCATTTGATCCGTTGGCATGCTTTGCACGTAGTTCGTATCGTTCGTCCATCTTGGTCCTCCCATTTGATCCGTTGTTGTTCTTTGGACCAAGTTCGTCTCATTCCTCCATCTTCGTCCTCCCATTTGATCCGTAGGGCTTCTTTGGACCAAGTTCGTCACGTTCTACCATCTTCGTCCTCCCATTTGATCCGTTGGCATTCTTTGGACCAAGTTCCTCTCGTTCGCCACTCTTCGTCCTCCCATTTGATCCGTAGGCCTTCTTTGGACTAAGTTTGTCTCGTTCTACCATCTTCGTCCTCCCATTTGATCCGTAGGCCTTCTTTGGACCAAGTTCGTCTGGTTCGTCCCTCTTCGTCCTCCCATTTGATCTCTAGGCCTTCTTTGGACTAAGTTCGTCTCGTTCTACCATCTTCGTCCTCCCATTTGATCCACAGGCCTTCTTTGGACCAAGTTCGTCTCGTTCGTCCATCATTGTCCTCCCATTTGATCCGTTGTTATTCTTTGGACCAAGTTCGTCTCGTTCGTCTATCTTCGTCCTCCCATTTGATCCATTGGCATTCTTTGGACCAAGTTCGTCTCGTTCATCCATCGTCGTCCTCCCATTTGGTCCGTAGGCCTTTTTTGGACCAAGATCGTCTCGTTCGTCCATCCTCGTCCTCCCATTTGATCCGTAGGCCTTCTTTGGACAAAGTTCGTCTCGTTCTACCATATTCGTCCTCCCATTTGATCCGTAGGCCTTCTTTGGACCAAGTTCCTCTCGTTCGTCCCTCTTCGTCCTCCCATTTGATCCGTTGGCATTCTTTGGACCAAGTTCGTCTCGTTCGTCCATCTTCGTCCTCCCATTTGGTCCGTAGGCCTTTTTTGGACCAAGTTCGTCTCGTTCCTCCATCTTCGTCCTCCCATTTGATCCGTAGGGTTTCTTTGGACCAAGTTCGTCTCGTTCTACCATATTCGTCCTCCCATTTGATCCGTAGGCCTTCTTTCGACTAAGTTCATCTCGTTCAACCATCTTCGTCCTCCCATTTGATGCATAGGCCTTCTTTCGGCCAAGTTCGTCTCGTTCGTCCATCTTCGTCCTCCCATTTGATCCGTAGGCCTTCTTTGGACCAAGTTCTTCTCTTTCGTCCCTCTTCATACTCCCATTTGATCTGTTGTTCTTCTTTGGACCAAGTTCATCTCGTTCGTCCATCTTCGTCCTCCCATTTGATCCATAGGCCTTGTTTGGACCATGTTCGTCTCGTTCGTCCCTCTTCATCCTCCCATTTGATCCATCGGCCTTCTTTTGACTAATTTTGTCTCGTTCTACCATCTTCGTGCTCCCATTTGATCCGTAGGCCTTCTTTGGACTAAGTTCGTCTCGTTCTACCATCCTCGTCCACCCATTTGATCCGTTGGCATTCTTTGCACGAAGTTCGTATCGTTCGTCCATCTTGGTCCTCCCATTTGATCCGTTGTTGTTCTTTGGACCAAGTTCGTCTCGTTCGTCCATCTTCGTCCTCCCATTTGATCCGTAGGGCTTCTTTGGACCAAGTTCGTCTCGTTCGTCCATCTTCGTCCTCCCATTTGATCCGTTGGCCTTCTTTGGACCAAGTTCGTCTCGTTCGTCCCTCTTCGTCCACCCATTTGATCCGTAGGCCTTCTTTGGACTAAGTTCGTCTCGTTCTACCATCCTCGTCCTCCCATTTGATCCGTTGGCATTCTTTGCACGAAGTTCGTATCGTTCGTCCATGTTGGTCCTCCTATTTGATCCGTTGTTGTTCTTTGGACCATGTTCGTCTCGTTCGTCCATGTTCGTCCTCCCATTTGATCCGTAGGGCTTCTTTGGACCAAGTTCGTCTCGTTCGTCCCTCTTCGTCCTCCCACTTGATCCGTAGGCCTTCTTTGGACTAAGTTCGTCTCGTTCTACCATCCTCGTCCTCCCATTTGATCCGTTGGCATTCTTTGCACGAAGTTCGTATCGTTCGTCCATCTTGGTCCTCCCATTTGATCCGTTGTTGTTCTTTGGACCAAGTTCGTCTCATTCCTCCATCTTCGTCCTCCCATTTGATCCGTAGGGCTTCTTTGGACCAAGTTCGTCACGTTCTACCATCTTCGTCCTCCCATTTGATCCGTTGGCATTCTTTGGACCAAGTTCCTCTCGTTCGCCACTCTTCGTCCTCCCATTTGATCCGTAGGCCTTCTTTGGACTAAGTTTGTATTGTTCTACCATCTTCGTCCTCCCATTTGATCCGTAGGCCTTCTTTGGACCAAGTTCGTCTCGTTCGTCCCTCTTCGTCCTCCCATTTGATCCGTAGGCCTTCTTTGGACTAAGTTCATCTCGTTGTACCATCTTCGTCCTCCCATTTGACCCGTAGGCCTTCTTTGGACCAAGTTCGTCTGGTTCGTCCCTCTTCGTCCTCCCATTTGATCCGTAGGCCTTCTTTGGACTAAGTTCGTCTCGTTCTACCATCTTCGTCCTCCCATTTGATCCACAGGCCTTCTTTGGACCAAGTTAGTCTCGTTCGTCCATCATTGTCCTCCCATTTGATCCGTTGTTATTCTTTGGACCAAGTTCGTCTCGTTCGTCTATCTTCGTCCTCCCATTTGATCCATTGGCATTCTTTGGACCAAGTTCGTCTCGTTCATCCATCGTCGTCCTCCCATTTGGTCCGTAGGCCTTTTTTGGACCAAGATCGTCTCGTTCGTCCATCCTCGTCCTCCCATTTGATCCGTAGGCCTTCTTTGGACCAAGTTCGTCTCGTTCTACCATATTCGTCCTCCCATTTGATCCGTAGGCCTTCTTTGGACCAAGTTCCTCTCGTTCGTCCCTCTTCGTCCTCCCATTTGATCCATTGGCATTCTTTGGACCAAGTTCGTCTCGTTCTACCATCCTCGTCCTCCCATTTGATCCGTTGGCATTCTTTGCACGAAGTTCGTATCGTTCGTCCATCTTGGTCCTCCCATTTGATCCGTTGTTGTTCTTTGGACCAAGTTCGTCTCGTTCGTCCATCTTCGTCCTCCCATTTGAACCGTAGGGCTTCTTTGGACCAAGTTCGTCTCGTTCGTCCATCTTCGTCCTCCCATTTGATCCGTTGGCCTTCTTTGGACCAAGTTCATCTCGTTCGTCCCTCTTCGTCCTCCCATTTGATCCGTAGGCCTTCTTTGGACTAAGTTCGTCTCGTTCTACCATCCTCGTCCTCCCATTTGATCCGTTGGCATTCTTTGCACGAAGTTCGTATCGTTCGTCCATCTTGGTCCTCCCATTTGATCCGTTGTTGTTCTTTGGACCAAGTTCGTCTCGTTCCTCCATCTTCGTCCTCCCATTTGATCCGTAGGGCTTCTTTGGACCAAGTTCGTCTCGTTCTACCATCTTCGTCCTCCCATTTGATCCGTTGGCATTCTTTGGACCAAGTTCGTCTCGTTCATCCATCTTCGTCCTCCCATTTGGTCCGTAGGCCTTTTTTGGACCAAGTTCGTCTCGTTCGTCCATCTTCGTCCTCCCATTTGATCCGTAGGGCTTCTTTGGACCAAGTTCGTCTCGTTCGTCCCTCTTCGTCCTCCCATTTGATCCGTAGGCCTTCTTTGGACTAAGTTCGTCTCGTTCCACCATCTTCGTCCTCCCATTTGATCCATTGGCATTCTTTGGACCAAGTTCGTCTCGTTCGTCCATCTTCGTCCTCCCATTTGGTCCGTAGGCCTTTTTTGGACCAAGATCGTCTCGTTCGTCCATCCTCGTCCTCCCATTTGATCCGTAGGCCTTCTTTGGACCAAGTTCGTCTCGTTCTACCATATTCGTCCTCCCATTTGATCCGTAGGCCTTCTTTGGACCAAGTTCGTCTCGTTCGTCCCTCTTCGTCCTCCCATTTGATCCGTTGGCATTCTTTGGACCAAGTTCGTCTCGTTCGTCCATCTTCGTCCTCCCATTTGGTCCGTAGGCCTTTTTTGGACCAAGTTCGTCTCGTTCGTCCATCTTCGTCCTCCCATTTGATCCGTAGGGCTTCTTTGGACCAAGTTCGTCTCGTTCTACCATATTCGTCCTCCCATTTGATCCGTAGGCCTTCTTTGGACTAAGTTCGTCTCGTTCTACCATCTTCGTCCTCCCATTTGATGCATAGGCCTTCTTTCGGCCAAGTTCGTCTCGTTCGTCCATCTTCGTCCTCCCATTAGATCCGTAGGCCTTCTTTGGACCAAGTTCTTCTCGTTCGTCCCTCTTCATCCTCCCATTTGATCCGTTGTTATTCTTTGGACCAAGTTCATCTCGTTCGTCCATCTTCGTCCTCCCATTTGATCCATAGGCCTTGTTTGGACCAAATTCGTCTCGTTCGTCCCTCTTCGTCATCCCATTTGATCCATCGGCCTTCTTTTGACTAATTTTGTCTCGTTCTACCATCTTCGTCCTCCCATTTGATCCGTAGGCCTTCTTTGGACCAAGTTCGTCTCGTTCGTCCATCTTCGTCCTCCCATTTGATCCGTAGGCCTTCTTTGGACTAAGTTCGTCTCGTTCTACCATCCTCGTCCTCCCATTTCATCCGTTGGCATTCTTTGCACGAAGTTCGTATCGTTCGTCCATCTTGGTCCTCCCATTTGATCCGTTGTTGTTCTTTGGACCAAGTTCGTCTCGTTCGTCCATCTTCGTCCTCCCATTTGATCCGTAGGGCTTCTTTGGACGAAGTTCGTCTCGTTCATCCATCGTCGTCCTCCCATTTGGTCCGTAGGCCTTTTTTGGACCAAGATCGTCTCGTTCGTCCATCCTCGTCCTCCCATTTGATCCGTAGCCCTTCTTTGGACCAAGTTCGTCTCGTTCTACCATATTCGTCCTCCCATTTGATCCGTAGGCCTTCTTTGGACCAAGTTCCTCTCGTTCGTCCCTCTTCGTCCTCCCATTTGATCCATTGGCATTCTTTGGACCAAGTTCGTCTCGTTCGTCCATCTTCGTCCTCCCATTTGGTCCGTAGGCCTTTTTTGGACCAAGTTCGTCTCGTTCGTCCATCTTCGTCCTCCCATTTGATCCGTAGGGTTTCTTTGGACCAAGTTCGTCTCGTTCTACCATATTCGTCCTCCCATTTGATCCGTAGGCCTTCATTGGACTAAGTTCGTCTCGTTCTACCATCTTCGTCCTCCCATTTGATGCATAGGCCTTCTTTCGGCCAAGTTCGTCTCGTTCGTCCATCTTCGTCCTCCCATTTGATCCGTAGGCCTTCTTTGGACCAAGTTCTTCTCGTTCGTCCCTCTTCATACTCCCATTTGATCTGTTGTTCTTCTTTGGACCAAGTTCATCTCGTTCGTCCATCTTCGTCCTCCCATTTGATCCATAGGCCTTGTTTGGACCAAGTTCGTCTCGTTCGTCTCTCTTCATCCTCCCATTTGATCCATCGGCCTTCTTTTGACTAATTTTGTGTCGTTCTACCATCTTCGTGCTCCCATTTGATCCGTAGGCCTTCTTTGGACTAAGTTCGTCTCGTTCTACCATCCTCGTCCTCCCATTTGATCCGTTGGCATTCTTTGCACGAAGTTCGTATCGTTCGTCCATCTTGGTCCTCCCATTTGATCCGTTGTTGTTCTTTGGACCAAGTTCGTCTCGTTCGTCCATCTTCGTCCTCCCATTTGAACCGTAGGGCTTCTTTGGACCAAGTTCGTCTCGTTCGTCCATCTTCGTCCTCCCATTTGATCCGTTGGCCTTCTTTGGACCAAGTTCATCTCGTTCGTCCCTCTTCGTCCTCCCATTTGATCCGTAGGCCTTCTTTGGACTAAGTTCGTCTCGTTCTACCATCCTCGTCCTCCCATTTGATCCGTTGGCATTCTTTGCACGAAGTTCGTATCGTTCGTCCATCTTGGTCCTCCCATTTGATCCGTTGTTGTTCTTTGGACCAAGTTCGTCTCGTTCCTCCATCTTCGTCCTCCCATTTGATCCGTAGGGCTTCTTTGGACCAAGTTCGTCTCGTTCTACCATCTTCGTCCTCCCATTTGATCCGTTGGCATTCTTTGGACCAAGTTCGTCTCGTTCATCCATCTTCGTCCTCCCATTTGGTCCGTAGGCCTTTTTTGGACCAAGTTCGTCTCGTTCGTCCATCTTCGTCCTCCCATTTGATCCGTAGGGCTTCTTTGGACCAAGTTCGTCTCGTTCGTCCCTCTTCGTCCTCCCATTTGATCCATAGGCCTTCTTTGGACTAAGTTCGTCTCGTTCCACCATCTTCGTCCTCCCATTTGATCCACAGGCCTTCTTTGGACCAAGTTCGTCTCGTTCGTCCATCATTGTCCTCCCATTTGATCCGTTGTTATTCTTTGGTCCAAGTTCGTCTCGTTCGTCTATCTTCGTCCTCCCATTTGATCCATTGGCATTCTTTGGACCAAGTTCGTCTCGTTCGTCCATCTTCGTCCTCCCATTTGGTCCGTAGGCCTTTTTTGGACCAAGATCGTCTCGTTCGTCCATCCTCGTCCTCCCATTTGATCCGTAGGCCTTCTTTGGACCAAGTTCGTCTCGTTCTACCATATTCGTCCTCCCATTTGATCCGTAGGCCTTCTTTGGACCAAGTTCGTCTCGTTCGTCCCTCTTCGTCCTCCCATTTGATCCGTTGGCATTCTTTGGACCAAGTTCGTCTCGTTCGTCCATCTTCGTCCTCCCATTTGGTCCGTAGGCCTTTTTTGGACCAAGTTCGTCTCGTTCGTCCATCTTCGTCCTCCCATTTGATCCGTAGGGCTTCTTTGGACCAAGTTCGTCTCGTTCTACCATATTCGTCCTCCCATTTGATCCGTAGGCCTTCTTTGGACTAAGTTCGTCTCGTTCTACCATCTTCGTCCTCCCATTTGATGCATAGGCCTTCTTTCGGCCAAGTTCGTCTCGTTCGTCCATCTTCGTCCTCCCATTAGATCCGTAGGCCTTCTTTGGACCAAGTTCTTCTCGTTCGTCCCTCTTCATCCTCCCATTTGATCCGTTGTTATTCTTTGGACCAAGTTCATCTCGTTCGTCCATCTTCGTCCTCCCATTTGATCCATAGGCCTTGTTTGGACCAAATTCGTCTCGTTCGTCCCTCTTCGTCATCCCATTTGATCCATCGGCCTTCTTTTGACTAATTTTGTCTCGTTCTACCATCTTCGTCCTCCCATTTGATCCGTAGGCCTTCTTTGGACCAAGTTCGTCTCGTTCGTCCATCTTCGTCCTCCCATTTGATCCGTAGGCCTTCTTTGGACTAAGTTCGTCTCGTTCTACCATCCTCGTCCTCCCATTTCATCCGTTGGCATTCTTTGCACGAAGTTCGTATCGTTCGTCCATCTTGGTCCTCCCATTTGATCCGTTGTTGTTCTTTGGACCAAGTTCGTCTCGTTCGTCCATCTTCGTCCTCCCATTTGATCCGTAGGGCTTCTTTGGACGAAGTTCGTCTCGTTCGTCCATCTTCGTCCTCCCATTTGATCCGTAGGGCTTCTTTGGACAAAGTTCGTCTCGTTCGTCCATCTTCCTCCTCCCATTTGATCCGTTGGCCTTCTTTGGACCAAGTTCGTCTCGTTCGTCCCTCTTCGTCCTCCCATTTGATCCGTAGGCCTTCTTTGGAATAAGTTCGTCTCGTTCTACCATCCTCGTCCTCCCATTTGATCCGTTAGCATTCTTTGCACGAAGTTCGTATCGTTCGTCCATCTTGGTCCTCCCATTTGATCCGTTGTTGTTCTTTGGACCAAGTTCGTCTCGTTCGTCCATCTTCGTCCTCCCATTTGAACCGTAGGGCTTCTTTGGACCAAGTTCGTCTCGTTCGTCCATCTTCGTCCTCCCATTTGATCCGTTGGCTTTCTTTGGACCAAGTTCATCTCGTTCGTCCCTCTTCGTCCTCCCATTTGATCCGTAGGCCTTCTTTGGACTAAGTTCGTCTCGTTCTACCATCCTCGTCCTCCCATTTGATCCGTTGGCATTCTTTGCACGAAGTTCGTATCGTTCGTCCATCTTGGTCCTCCCATTTGATCCGTTGTTGTTCTTTGAACCAAGTTCGTCTCGTTCCTCCATCTTCGTCCTCCCATTTGATCCGTAGGGCTTCTTTGGACCAAGTTCGTCTCGTTCTACCATCTTCGTCCTCCCATTTGATCCGTTGGCATTCTTTGGACCAAGTTCGTCTCGTTCGTCCATCTTCGTCCTCCCATTTGGTCCGTAGGCCTTTTTTGGACCAAGTTCGTCTCGTTCGTCCATCTTCGTCCTCCCATTTGATCCGTAGGGCTTCTTTGGACCAAGTTCGTCTCGTTCGTCCCTCTTCGTCCTCCCATTTGATCCGTAGGCCTTCTTTGGACTAAGTTCGTCTCGTTCCACCATCTTCGTCCTCCCATTTGATCCACAGGCCTTCTTTGGACCAAGTTCGTCTCGTTCGTCCATCATTGTCCTCCCATTTGATCCGTTGTTATTCTTTGGTCCAAGTTCGTCTCGTTCGTCTATCTTCGTCCTCCCATTTGATCCATTGGCATTCTTTGGACCAAGTTCGTCTCGTTCATCCATCTTCGTCCTCCCATTTGGTCCGTAGGCCTTTGTTGGACCAAGATCGTCTCGTTCGTCCATCCTCGTCCTCCCATTTGATCCGTAGGCCTTCTTTGGACCAAGTTCGTCTCGTTCTACCATATTCGTCCTCCCATTTGATCCGTAGGCCTTCTTTGGACCAAGTTCGTCTCGTTCGTCCCTCTTCGTCCTCCCATTTGATCCGTTGGCATTCTTTGGACCAAGTTCGTCTCGTTCGTCCATCTTCGTCCTCCCATTTGGTCCGTAGGCCTTTTTTGGACCAAGTTCGTCTCGTTCGTCCATCTTCGTCCTCCCATTTGATCCGTAGGGCGTCTTTGGACCAAGTTCGTCTCGTTCTACCATATTCGTCCTCCCATTTGATCCGTAGGCCTTCTTTGGACTAAGTTCGTCTCGTTCTACCATCTTCGTCCTCCCATTTGATGCATAGGCCTTCTTTCGGCCAAGTTCGTCTCGTTCGTCCATCTTCGTCCTCCCATTAGATCCGTAGGCCTTCTTTGGACCAAGTTCTTCTCGTTCGTCCCTCTTCATCCTCCCATTTGATCCGTTGTTATTCTTTGGACCAAGTTCATCTCGTTCGTCCATCTTCGTCCTCCCATTTGATCCATAGGCCTTGTTTGGACCAAATTCGTCTCGTTCGTCCCTCTTCGTCATCCCATTTGATCCATCGGCCTTCTTTTGACTAATTTTGTCTCGTTCTACCATCTTCGTCCTCCCATTTGATCCGTAGGCCTTCTTTGGACCAAGTTCGTCTCGTTCGTCCATCTTCGTCCTCCCATTTGATCCGTAGGCCTTCTTTGGACTAAGTTCGTCTCGTTCTACCATCCTCGTCCTCCCATTTCATCCGTTGGCATTCTTTGCACGAAGTTCGTATCGTTCGTCCATCTTGGTCCTCCCATTTGATCCGTTGTTGTTCTTTGGACCAAGTTCGTCTCGTTCGTCCATCTTCGTCCTCCCATTTGATCCGTTGTTGTTCTTTGGACCAAGTTCGTCTCGTTCCTCCATCTTCGTCCTCCCATTTGATCCGTAGGGCTTCTTTGGACCAAGTTCGTCTCGTTCTACCATCTTCGTCCTCCCATTTGATCCGTTGGCATTCTTTGGACCAAGTTCGTCTCGTTCATCCATCTTCGTCCTCCCATTTGGTCCGTAGGCCTTTTTTGGACCAAGTTCGTCTCGTTCGTCCATCTTCGTCCTCCCATTTGATCCGTAGGGCTTCTTTGGACCAAGTTCGTCTCGTTCGTCCCTCTTCGTCCTCCCATTTGATCCGTAGGCCTTCTTTGGACTAAGTTCGTCTCGTTCCACCATCTTCGTCCTCCCATTTGATCCACAGGCCTTCTTTGGACCAAGTTCGTCTCGTTCGTCCATCATTGTCCTCCCATTCGATCCGTTGTTATTCTTTGGTCCAAGTTCGTCTCGTTCGTCTATCTTCGTCCTCCCATTTGATCCATTGGCATTCTTTGGACCAAGTTCGTCTCGTTCATCCATCTTCGTCCTCCCATTTGGTCCGTAGGCCTTTTTTGGACCAAGATCGTCTCGTTCGTCCATCCTCGTCCTCCCATTTGATCCGTAGGCCTTCTTTGGACCAAGTTCGTCTCGTTCTACCATATTCGTCCTCCCATTTGATCCGTAGGCCTTCTTTGGACCAAGTTCGTCTCGTTCGTCCCTCTTCGTCCTCCCATTTGATCCGTTGGCATTCTTTGGACCAAGTTCGTCTCGTTCGTCCATCTTCGTCCTCCCATTTGGTCCGTAGGCCTTTTTTGGACCAAGTTCGTCTCGTTCGTCCATCTTCGTCCTCCCATTTGATCCGTAGGGCTTCTTTGGACCAAGTTCGTCTCGTTCTACCATATTCGTCCTCCCATTTGATCCGTAGGCCTTCTTTGGACTAAGTTCGTCTCGTTCTACCATCTTCGTCCTCCCATTTGATGCATAGGCCTTCTTTCGGCCAAGTTCGTCTCGTTCGTCCATCTTCGTCCTCCCATTAGATCCGTAGGCCTTCTTTGGACCAAGTTCTTCTCGTTCGTCCCTCTTCATCCTCCCATTTGATCCGTTGTTATTCTTTGGACCAAGTTCATCTCGTTCGTCCATCTTCGTCCTCCCATTTGATCCATAGGCCTTGTTTGGACCAAATTCGTCTCGTTCGTCCCTCTTCGTCATCCCATTTGATCCATCGGCCTTCTTTTGACTAATTTTGTCTCGTTCTACCATCTTCGTCCTCCCATTTGATCCGTAGGCCTTCTTTGGACCAAGTTCGTCTCGTTCGTCCATCTTCGTCCTCCCATTTGATCCGTAGGCCTTCTTTGGACTAAGTTCGTCTCGTTCTACCATCCTCGTCCTCCCATTTCATCCGTTGGCATTCTTTGCACGAAGTTCGTATCGTTCGTCCATCTTGGTCCTCCCATTTGATCCGTTGTTGTTCTTTGGACCAAGTTCGTCTCGTTCGTCCATCTTCGTCCTCCCATTTGATCCGTTGTTGTTCTTTGGACCAAGTTCGTCTCGTTCCTCCATCTTCGTCCTCCCATTTGATCCGTAGGGCTTCTTTGGACCAAGTTCGTCTCGTTCTACCATCTTCGTCCTCCCATTTGATCCGTTGGCATTCTTTGGACCAAGTTCGTCTCGTTCATCCATCTTCGTCCTCCCATTTGGTCCGTAGGCCTTTTTTGGACCAAGTTCGTCTCGTTCGTCCATCTTCGTCCTCCCATTTGATCCGTAGGGCTTCTTTGGACCAAGTTCGTCTCGTTCGTCCCTCTTCGTCCTCCCATTTGATCCGTAGGCCTTCTTTGGACTAAGTTCGTCTCGTTCCACCATCTTCGTCCTCCCATTTGATCCACAGGCCTTCTTTGGACCAAGTTCGTCTCGTTCGTCCATCATTGTCCTCCCATTCGATCCGTTGTTATTCTTTGGTCCAAGTTCGTCTCGTTCGTCTATCTTCGTCCTCCCATTTGATCCATTGGCATTCTTTGGACCAAGTTCGTCTCGTTCATCCATCTTCGTCCTCCCATTTGGTCCGTAGGCCTTTTTTGGACCAAGATCGTCTCGTTCGTCCATCCTCGTCCTCCCATTTGATCCGTAGGCCTTCTTTGGACCAAGTTCGTCTCGTTCTACCATATTCGTCCTCCCATTTGATCCGTAGGCCTTCTTTGGACCAAGTTCGTCTCGTTCGTCCCTCTTCGTCCTCCCATTTGATCCGTTGGCATTCTTTGGACCAAGTTCGTCTCGTTCGTCCATCTTCGTCCTCCCATTTGGTCCGTAGGCCTTTTTTGGACCAAGTTCGTCTCGTTCGTCCATCTTCGTCCTCCCATTTGATCCGTAGGGCTTCTTTGGACCAAGTTCGTCTCGTTCTACCATATTCGTCCTCCCATTTGATCCGTAGGCCTTCTTTGGACTAAGTTCGTCTCGTTCTACCATCTTCGTCCTCCCATTTGATGCATAGGCCTTCTTTCGGCCAAGTTCGTCTCGTTCGTCCATCTTCGTCCTCCCATTAGATCCGTAGGCCTTCTTTGGACCAAGTTCTTCTCGTTCGTCCCTCTTCATCCTCCCATTTGATCCGTTGTTATTCTTTGGACCAAGTTCATCTCGTTCGTCCATCTTCGTCCTCCCATTTGATCCATAGGCCTTGTTTGGACCAAATTCGTCTCGTTCGTCCCTCTTCGTCATCCCATTTGATCCATCGGCCTTCTTTTGACTAATTTTGTCTCGTTCTACCATCTTCGTCCTCCCATTTGATCCGTAGGCCTTCTTTGGACCAAGTTCGTCTCGTTCGTCCATCTTCGTCCTCCCATTTGATCCGTAGGCCTTCTTTGGACTAAGTTCGTCTCGTTCTACCATCCTCGTCCTCCCATTTCATCCGTTGGCATTCTTTGCACGAAGTTCGTATCGTTCGTCCATCTTGGTCCTCCCATTTGATCCGTTGTTGTTCTTTGGACCAAGTTCGTCTCGTTCGTCCATCTTCGTCCTCCCATTTGATCCGTAGGGCTTCTTTGGACCAAGTTCGTCTCGTTCGTCTATCTTCGTCCTCCCATTTGATCCGTAGGGCTTCTTTGGACCAAGTTCGTCTCGTTCGTCCATCTTCCTCCTCCCATTTGATCCGTTGGCCTTCTTTGGACCAAGTTCGTCTCTTTCGTCCCTCTTCGTCCTCCCATTTGATCCGTAGGCCTTCTTTGGAATAAGTTCGTCTCGTTCTACCATCCTCGTCCTCCCATTTGATCCGTTAGCATTCTTTGCACGAAGTTCGTATCGTTCGTCCATCTTGGTCCTCCCATTTGATCCGTTGTTGTTCTTTGGACCAAGTTCGTCTCGTTCGTCCATCTTCGTCCTCCCATTTGATCCGTAGGGCTTCTTTGGACCAAGTTCGTCTCGTTCTACCATCTTCGTCCTCCCATTTGATCCGTTGGCATTCTTTGGACCAAGTTCGTCTCGTTCGTCCCTCTTCGTCCTCCCATTTGATCCGTAGGCCTTCTTTGGACTAAGTTTGTCTCGTTCTACCATCTTCGTCCTCCCATTTGATCCATAGGCCTTCTTTGGACCAAGTTCGTCTCGTTCGTCCATCATTGTCCTCCCATTTGATCCGTTGTTATTCTTTGGACCAAGTTCGTCTCGTTCGTCTATCTTCGTCCTCCCATTTGATCCGTTGGCATTCTTTGGACCAAGTTCGTCTCGTTCGTCCTCCCATTTGATCCGTAGGCCTTCTTTGGACTAAGTTCATCTCGTTCTACCATCTTAGTCCTCCCATTTGATCCGTAGGCCTTTTTTGGACCAAGTTCGTCTCGTTCTACCATCTTCGTCCTCCCATTTTATCCATAGGCCTTCTTTGGACCAAGTTCGTCTCGTTCGTCCATCATTGTCCTCCCATTTGATCCGTTGTTATTCTTTGGACCAAGTTCGTCTCGTTCGTCTATCTTCGTCCTCCCATTTGATCCATTGGCATTCTTTGGACCAAGTTCGTCTCGTTCGTCCATCTTCGTCCTCCCATTTGGTCCGTAGGCCTTTTTTGGACCAAGATCGTCTTGTTCGTCCATCCTCGTCCTCCCATTTGATCTGTAGGCCTTCTTTGGACCAAGTTCGTCTCGTTCTACCATATTCGTCCTCCCATTTGATCCGTAGGCCTTCTTTGGACCAAGTTCGTCTCGTTCGTCCATCTTGGTCCTCCCATTTGATCCGTAGGCCTTCTTTGGACCAAGTTCATCTCGTTCGTCCCTCTTTGTCCTCCCATTTGATCCGTTGGCATTCTTTGGACCAAGTTCGTCTCGTTCGTCCATCTTCGTCCTCCCATTTGGTCCGTAGGCCTTTTTTGGACCAAGTTCGTCTCGTTCGTCCATCTTCGTCCTCCCATTTGATTCGTAGGGCTTCTTTGGACCAAGTTCGTCTCGTTCTACCATATTCGTCCTCCCATTTGATCCGTAGGCCTTCTTTGGACTAAGTTCGTCTCGTTCTACCATCTTCGTCCTCCCATTTGATGCATAGGCCTTCTTTCGGCCAAGTTCGTCTCGTTCGTCCATCTTCGTCCTCCCATTTGATCTGTAGGCCTTCTTTGGACCAAGTTCTTCTCGTTCGTCCCTCTTCATCCTCCCATTTAATTCGTTGTTATTCTTTGGACCAAGTTCATCTCGTTCGTCCATCTTCGTCCTCCCATTTGATCCATAGGCCTTGTTTGGACCAAGTTCGTCTCGTTCGTCCCTCTTCGTCCTCCCATTTGATCCATCGGCCTTCTTTTGACTAATTTTGTCTCGTTCTACCATCTTCGTCCTCCCATTTGATCCGTAGGCCTGCTTTGGACCAAGTTCGTCTCGTTCGTCCATCTTCGCCCTCCCATTTGATCCGTAGGCCTCCTTTGGACTAAGTTCGTCTCGTTCTACCATCCTCGTCCTCCCCATTTGATCCGTTGGCATTCTTTGCACGAAGTTCGTATCGTTCGTCCATCTTGGGCCTCCCATTTGATCCGTTGTTGTTCTTTGGACCAAGTTCGTCTCGTTCGTCCATCTTCGTCCTCCCATTTGATCCGTAGGGCTTCTTTGGACCAAGATCGTCTCGTTCGTCCATCTTCGTCCTCCCATTTGATCCGTTGGCCATACTTTGGACCAAGTTCGTCTCGTTCGTCCCTCTTCGTCCTCCCATTTGATCCGTAGGCCTTCTTTGGACTAAGTTCGCCTCGTTCTACCATCCTCGTCCTCCCATTTGATCCATTGGCATTCTTTGCACGAAGTTCGTATCGTTCGTCCATTTTTGTCCTCCCATTTGATCCGTTGTTGTTCTTTGGACCAAGTTCGTCTCGTTCCTCCATCTTCGTCCTCCCATTCGATCCGTAGGGCTTCTTTGGACCAAGTTCGTCTCGTTCTACCATCTTCGTCCTCCCATTTGATCCGTTGGCATTCTTTGGACCAAGTTCGTCTCGTTCGTCCCTCTTCGTCCTCCCATTTGATCCGTAGGCCTTCTTTGGACTAAGTTTATCTCGTTCTACCATCTTCATCCTCCCATTTGAGCCGTAGGCCTTCTTTGGACCAAATTCGTCTCGTTCGTCCCTCTTCGTCCTCCCATTTGATCCGTAGGCCTTCTTTGGACTAAGTTCGCCTCGTTCTACCATCCTCGTCCTCCCATTTGATCCATTGGCATTCTTTGCACGAAGTTCGTATCGTTCGTCCATCTTGGTCCTCCCATTTGATCCGTTGTTGTTCTTTGGACCAAGTTCGTCTCGTTCCTCCATCTTCGTCCTCCCATTCGATCCGTAGGGCTTCTTTGGACCAAGTTCGTCTCGTTCTACCATCTTCGTCCTCCCATTTGATCCGTTGGCATTCTTTGGACCAAGTTCGTCTCGTTCGTCCCTCTTCGTCCTCCCATTTGATCCGTAGGCCTTCTTTGGACTAAGTTTATCTCGTTCTACCATCTTCGTCCTCCCATTTGATCCGTAGGCCTTCTTTGGACCAAATTCGTCTCGTTCGTCCCTCTTCGTCCTCCCATTTGATCCGTAGGCCTTCTTTGGACCAAGTTCGTCTCGTTCGTCCCTCTTCGTCTTCCCATTTGATCCGTAGGCCTTCTTTGGACTAAGTTCGTCTCGTTCTACCATCTTCGTCCTCCCATTTGATCCATAGGCCTTCTTTGGACCAAGTTCATCTCGTTCCTCCATCTTCGTCCTCCCATTTGATCCGTAGGGCTTCTTTGGACCAAGTTCGTCTCGTTCTACCATCTTCGTCCTCCCATTTGATCCGTTGGCATTCTTTGGACCAAGTTCGTCTCGTTCGTCCCTCTTCGTCCTCCCATTTGATCTGTAGGCCTTCTTTGGACCAAGTTCGTCTCGTTCTACCATATTCGTCCTCCCATTTGATCCGTAGGCCTTCTTTGGACCAAGTTCGTCTCGTTCGTCCATCTTGGTCCTCCCATTTGATCCGTAGGCCTTCTTTGGACCAAGTTCATCTCGTTCGTCCCTCTTTGTCCTCCCATTTGATCCGTTGGCATTCTTTGGACCAAGTTCGTCTCGTTCTACCATCTTCGTCCTCCCATTTGATCCATAGGCCTTCTTTGGACCAAGTTCGTCTCGTTCGTCCATCATTGTCCTCCCATTTGATCCGTTGTTATTCTTTGGACCAAGTTCGTCTCGTTCGTCCATCTTCATCCTCCCATTTGGTCCGTAGGCCTTTTTTGGACCAAGATCGTCTCGTTCGTCCATCCTCGTCCTCCCATTTGATCCGTAGGCCTTCTTTGGACCAAGTTCGTCTCGTTCTACCATATTCGTCCTCCCATTTGATCCGTAGGCCTTCTTTGGACCAAGTTCGTCTCGTTCGTCCATCTTCGTCCTCCCATTTGATCCGTAGGCCTTCTTTGGACCAAGTTCGTCTTGTTCGTCCCTCTTTGTCCTCCCATTTGATCCGTTGGCATTCTTTGGACCAAGTTCGTCTCGTGCGTCCATCTTCGTCCTCCCATTTGGTCCGTAGGCCTTTTTTGGACCAAGTTCGTCACGTTCGTCCATCTTCGTCCTCCCATTTGATTCGTAGGGCTTCTTTGGACCAAGTTCGTCTCGTTCTACCATATTCGTCCTCCCATTTGATCCGTAGGCCTTCTTTGGACTAAGTTCGTCTCGTTCTACCATCTTCGTCCTCCCATTTGATGCATAGGCCTTCTTTCGGCCAAGTTCGTCTCGTTTGTCCATCTTCGTCCTCCCATTTGATCTGTAGGCCTTCTTTGGACGAAGTTCTTCTCGTTCGTCCCTCTTCATCCTCCCATTTGATCCGTTGTTATTCTATGGACCAAGTTCATCTCGTTCGTCCATCTTCGTCCTCCCATTTGATCCGTAGGCCTTCTTTGGACCAAGTTCGTCTCGTTCGTCCATCTTCGTCCTCCCATTTGATCCGTAGGCCTTCTTTGGACTAAGTTCGTCTCGTTCTACCATCCTCGTCCTCCCCATTTGATCCGTTGGCATTCTTTGCACGAAGTTCGTATCGTTCGTCCATCTTGGTCCTCCCATTTGATCCGTTGTTGTTCTTTGGACCAAGTTCGTCTCGTTCGTCCATCTTCGTCCTCCCATTTGATCCGTAGGGCTTCTTTGGACCAAGTTCGTCTCGTTCGTCCATCTTCGTCCTCCCATTTGATCCGTTGGCCATACTTTGGACCAAGTTCGTCTCGTTCGTCCCTCTTCGTCCTCCCATTTGATCCGTAGGCCTTCTTTGGACTAAGTTCGTCTCGTTCTACCATCCTCGTCCTCCCATTTGATCCATTGGCATTCTTTGCACGAAGTTCGTATCGTTCGTCCATCTTGGTCCTCCCATTTGATCCGTTGTTGTTCTTTAGATCAAGTTCGTCTCGTTCCTCCATCTTCGTCCTCCCATTTGATCCGTAGGGCTTCTTTGGACCAAGTTCGTCTCGTTCTACCATCTTCGTCCTCCCATTTGATCCGTTGGCATTCTTTGGACTAAGTTCATCTCGTTCTACCATCTTCGTCCTCCCATTTGATCCGTAGGCCTTCTTTGGACTAAGTTCGTCTTGTTCTACCATCTTCGTCCTCCCATTTGATCCATAGGCCTTCTTTGGACCAAGTTCGTCTCGTTCGTCCATCATTGTCCTCCCATTTGATCCGTTGTTATTGTTTGGACCAAGTTCGTCTCGTTCGTCAATCTTCGTCCTCCCATTTAATCCATTGGCATTCTTTGCACCAAGTTCGTCTCGTTCGTCCAACTTCGTCCTCCCATTTGATCCGTTGACATTCTTTGGACCAAGTTCGTCTCGTTCGTCCCTTTTCGTCCTCCCATTTGATCCGTAAGCCTTCTTTGGACCAAGTTCGTCTCGTTCGTCCATCTTCGTCCTCCCATTTCATCCGTTGGCATTCTTTGGACCAAGTTCGTCTCGTTCGTCGATCTTCGTCCTCCCATTTGATCCGGTGGCCTTCGTTGGACCAAGTTCGTCTCGTTCGTCCCTCTTCGTCCTCCCATTTGATCCGTAGGGCTTCTTTGGACTAAGTTCGTCTCGTTCTACCATCTTCGTCCTCCCATTTGATCCATAGGCCTTCTTTGGACCAAGTTCGTCTCGTTCGTCCATCATTGTCCTCCCATTTGATCTGTTGTTATTCTTTGGACCAAGTTCGTCTCGTTCGTCCATCTTCATCCTCCCATTTGGTCCGTAGGCCTTTTTTGGACCAAGATCGTCTCGTTCGTCCATCTTCGTCCTCCCATTTGATCCGTAGGCCTTCTTTGGACCAAGTTCGTCTCGTTCTACCATATTCGTCCTCCCATTTGATCCGTAGGCCTTCTTTGGACCAAGTTCGTCTCGTTCGTCCATCTTCGTCCTCCCATTTGATCCGTAGGCCTTCTTTGGACCAAGTTCGTCTTGTTCGTCCCTCTTTGTCCTCCCATTTGATCCGTTGGCATTCTTTGGACCAAGTTCGTCTCGTTCGTCCATCTTCGTCCTCCCATTTGGTCCGTAGGCCTTTTTTAGACCAAGTTCGTCTCGTTCGTCCATCTTCGTCCTCCCATTTGATTCGTAGGGCTTCTTTGGACCAAGTTCGTCTCGTTCTACCATATTCGTCCTCCCATTTGATCCGTAGGCCTTCTTTCGGCCAAGTTCGTCTCGTTCGTCCATCTTCGTCCTCCCATTTGATCTGTAGGCCTTCTTTGGACGAAGTTCTTCTCGTTCGTCCCTCTTCATCCTCCCATTTGATCCGTTGTTATTCTTTGGACCAAGTTCATCTCGTTCGTCCATCTTCGTCCTCCCATTTGATCCGTAGGCCTTCTTTGGACCAAGTTCGTCTCGTTCGTCCATCTTCGTCCTCCCATTTGATCCGTAGGCCTTCTTTGGACTAAGTTCGTCTCATTCTACCATCCTCGTCCTCCCCATTTGATCCGTTGGCATTCTTTGCACGAAGTTCGTATCGTTCGTCCATCTTGGTCCTCCCATTTGATCCGTTGTTGTTCTTTGGACCAAGTTCGTCTCGTTCGTCCATCTTCGTCCTCCCATTTGATCCGTAGGGCTTCTTTGGACCAAGTTCGTCTCGTTCGTCCATCTTCGTCCTCCCATTTGATCCGTTGGCCATACTTTGGACCAAGTTCGTCTCGTTCGTCCCTCTTCGTCCTCCCATTTGATCCGTAGGCCTTCTTTGGACTAAGTTCGTCTCGTTCTACCATCCTCGTCGTCCCATTTGATCCATTGGCATTCTTTGCACGAAGTTCGTATCGTTCGTCCATCTTGGTCCTCCCATTTGATCCGTTGTTGTTCTTTAGACCAAGTTCGTCTCGTTCCTCCATCTTCGTCCTCCCATTTGATCCGTAGGGCTTCTTTGGACCAAGTTCGTCTCGTTCTACCATCTTCGTCCTCCCATTTGATCCGTTGGCATTCTTTGGACTAAGTTCATCTCGTTCTACCATCTTCGTCCTCCCATTTGATCCGTAGGCCTTCTTTGGACCAAGTTCGTCTCGTTCGTCCCTCTTCGTCCTCCCATTTGATCCGTAGGCCTTCTTTGGACTAAGTTCGTCTTGTTCTACCATCTTCGTCCTCCCATTTGATCCATAGGCCTTCTTTGGACCAAGTTCGTCTCGTTCGTCCATCATTGTCCTCCCATTTGATCCGTTGTTATTGTTTGGACCAAGTTCGTCTCGTTCGTCAATCTTCGTCCTCCCATTTAATCCATTGGCATTCTTTGCACCAAGTTCGTCTCGTTCGTCCAACTTCGTCCTCCCATTTGATCCGTTGACATTCTTTGGACCAAGTTCGTTTCGTTCGTCCCTTTTCGTCCTCCCATTTGATCCGTAAGCCTTCTTTGGACCAAGTTTGTCTCGTTCTACCATCTTCGTCCTCCCATTTGATCCGTAGGCCTTCTTTGGACCAAGTTCGTCTCGTTCGTCCCTCTTCGTCCTCCCATTTGATCCGTAGGCCTTCTTTGGACGAAGTTCGTCTCGTTCTACCAACTTCGTCCTCCCATTTGATCCGTAGGGCTTCTTTGGACTAAGTTCGTCTCGTTCTACCATCTTCGTCCTCCCATTTGATCCGTTGGCATTCATTGGACCAAGTTAGTCTCGTTCGTCCCTCTTCGTCATCCCATTTGATCCGTAGGCCTTCTTTGGACTAAGTTTGTCTCGTTCTACCATCTTCGTCCTCCCATTCGATCCGTAGGCCTTCTTTGGACCAAGTTCGTCTCGTTCGTCCATCTTCGTCCTCCCATTTGGTCCGTAGGCCTTTTTTGGACCAAGTTAGTCTCGGTCGTCCATCTTCGTCCTCCCATTTCATCCGTTGGCATTCTTTGGACCAAGTTCGTCTCGTTCGTCTATCTTCGTCCTCCCATTTGATCCGGTGGCCTTCGTTGGACCAAGTTCGTCTCGTTCGTCCCTCTTCGTCCTCCCATTTGATCCGTAGGCCTTGTTTGGACTAAGTTCTTCTCGTTCTACCATCCTCGTCCTCCCATTTGATCCGTTGGCATTCTTTGGATGAAGTTCGTATCGTTCGTCCATCTTGGTCCTCCCATTTGATCCGTTGTTATTCTTTGGACCAAGTTCGTCTCGTTCTACCATCTTCGTCCTCCCATTTGATCCGTTGTTATTCTTTGGACCAAGTTCATCTCGTTCGTCCATCTTCGTCCTCCCATTTGATCCGTAGGCCTTCTTTGGACCAAGTTCGTCTCGTTCGTCCATCTTCGTCCTCCCATTTGATCCGTAGGCCTTCTTTGGACTAAGTTCGTCTCATTCTACCATCCTCGTCCTCCCCATTTGATCCGTTAGCATTCTTTGCACGAAGTTCGTATCGTTCGTCCATCTTGGTCCTCCCATTTGATCCGTTGTTGTTCTTTGGACCAAGTTCGTCTCGTTCGTCCATCTTCGTCCTCCCATTTGATCCGTAGGGCTTCTTTGGACCAAGTTCGTCTCGTTCGTCCATCTTCGTCCTCCCATTTGATCCGTTGGCCATACTTTGGACCAAGTTCGTCTCGTTCGTCCCTCTTCGTCCTCCCATTTGATCCGTAGGCCTTCTTTGGACTAAGTTCGTCTCGTTCTACCATCCTCGTCGTCCCATTTGATCCATTGGCATTCTTTGCACGAAGTTCGTATCGTTCGTCCATCTTGGTCCTCCCATTTGATCCGTTGTTGTTCTTTAGACCAAGTTCGTCTCGTTCCTCCATCTTCGTCCTCCCATTTGATCCGTAGGGCTTCTTTGGACCAAGTTCGTCTCGTTCTACCATCTTCGTCCTCCCATTTGATCCGTTGGCATTCTTTGGACTAAGTTCATCTCGTTCTACCATCTTCGTCCTCCCATTTGATCCGTAGGCCTTCTTTGGACCAAGTTCGTCTCGTTCGTCCCTCTTCGTCCTCCCATTTGATCCGTAGGCCTTCTTTGGACTAAGTTCGTCTTGTTCTACCATCTTCGTCCTCCCATTTGATCCATAGGCCTTCTTTGGACCAAGTTCGTCTCGTTCGTCCATCATTGTCCTCCCATTTGATCCGTTGTTATTGTTTGGACCAAGTTCGTCTCGTTCGTCAATCTTCGTCCTCCCATTTAATCCATTGGCATTCTTTGCACCAAGTTCGTCTCGTTCGTCCAACTTCGTCCTCCCATTTGATCCGTTGACATTCTTTGGACCAAGTTCGTTTCGTTCGTCCCTTTTCGTCCTCCCATTTGATCCGTAAGCCTTCTTTGGACCAAGTTTGTCTCGTTCTACCATCTTCGTCCTCCCATTTGATCCGTAGGCCTTCTTTGGACCAAGTTCGTCTCGTTCGTCCCTCTTCGTCCTCCCATTTGATCCGTAGGCCTTCTTTGGACGAAGTTCGTCTCGTTCTACCAACTTCGTCCTCCCATTTGATCCGTAGGGCTTCTTTGGACTAAGTTCGTCTCGTTCTACCATCTTCGTCCTCCCATTTGATCCGTTGGCATTCATTGGACCAAGTTAGTCTCGTTCGTCCCTCTTCGTCATCCCATTTGATCCGTAGGCCTTCTTTGGACTAAGTTTGTCTCGTTCTACCATCTTCGTCCTCCCATTCGATCCGTAGGCCTTCTTTGGACCAAGTTCGTCTCGTTCGTCCATCTTCGTCCTCCCATTTGGTCCGTAGGCCTTTTTTGGACCAAGTTAGTCTCGGTCGTCCATCTTCGTCCTCCCATTTCATCCGTTGGCATTCTTTGGACCAAGTTCGTCTCGTTCGTCTATCTTCGTCCTCCCATTTGATCCGGTGGCCTTCGTTGGACCAAGTTCGTCTCGTTCGTCCCTCTTCGTCCTCCCATTTGATCCGTAGGCCTTGTTTGGACTAAGTTCTTCTCGTTCTACCATCCTCGTCCTCCCATTTGATCCGTTGGCATTCTTTGGATGAAGTTCGTATCGTTCGTCCATCTTGGTCCTCCCATTTGATCCGTTGTTATTCTTTGGACCAAGTTCGTCTCGTTCTACCATCTTCGTCCTCCCATTTGATCCGTTGTTATTCTTTGGACCAAGTTCATCTCGTTCGTCCATCTTCGTCCTCCCATTTGATCCGTAGGCCTTCTTTGGACCAAGTTCGTCTCGTTCGTCCATCTTCGTCCTCCCATTTGATCCGTAGGCCTTCTTTGGACTAAGTTCGTCTCATTCTACCATCCTCGTCCTCCCCATTTGATCCGTTGGCATTCTTTGCACGAAGTTCGTATCGTTCATCCATCTTGGTCCTCCCATTTGATCCGTTGTTATTCTTTGGACCAAGTTCGTCTCGTTCGTCCATCTTCGTCCTCCCATTTGATCCGTAGGGCTTCTTTGGACCAAGTTCGTCTCGTTCGTCCATCTTCGTCCTCCCATTTGATCCGTTGGCCATACTTTGGACCAAGTTCGTCTCGTTCGTCCCTCTTCGTCCTCCCATTTGATCCGTAGGCCTTCTTTGGACTAAGTTCGTCTCGTTCTACCATCCTCGTCCTCCCATTTGATCCATTGGCATTCTTTGCACGAAGTTCGTATCGTTCGTCCATCTTGGTCCTCGCATTTGATCCGTTGTTGTTCTTTAGACCAAGTTCGTCTCGTTCCTCGATCTTCGTCCTCCCATTTGATCCGTAGGGCTTCTTTGGACCAAGTTCGTCTCGTTCTACCATCTTCGTCCTCCCATTTGATCCGTTGGCATTCTTTGGACTAGTTCATCTCGTTCTACCATCTTCGTCCTCCCATTTGATCCGTAGGCCTTCTTTGGACCAAGTTCGTCTCGTTCGTCCCTCTTCGTCCTCCCATTTGATCCGTAGGCCTTCTTTGGACTAAGTTCGTCTTGTTCTACCATCTTCGTCCTCCCATTTGATCCATAGGCCTTCTTTGGACCAAGTTCGTCTCGTTCGTCCATCATTGTCCTCCCATTTGATCCGTTGTTATTGTTTGGACCAAGTTCGTCTCGTTCGTCAATCTTCGTCCTCCCATTTAATCCATTGGCATTCTTTGCACCAAGTTCGTCTCGTTCGTCCAACTTCGTCCTCCCATTTGATCCGTTGACATTCTTTGGACCAAGTTCGTCTCGTTCGTCCCTTTTCGTCCTCCCATTTGATCCGTAAGCCTTCTTTGGACCAAGTTTGTCTCGTTCTACCATCTTCGTCCTCCCATTTGATCCGTAGGCCTTCTTTGGACCAAGTTCGTCTCGTTCGTCCCTCTTCGTCCTCCCATTTGATCCGTAGGCCTTCTTTGGACGAAGTTCGTCTCGTTCTACCAACTTCGTCCTCCCATTTGATCCGTAGGGCTTCTTTGGACTAAGTTCGTCTCGTTCTACCATCTTCGTCCTCCCATTTGATCCGTTGGCATTCATTGGACCAAGTTAGTCTCGTTCGTCCCTCTTCGTCCTCCCATTTGATCCGTAGGCCTTCTTTGGACTAAGTTTGTCTCGTTCTACCATCTTCGTCCTCCCATTCGATCCGTAGGCCTTCTTTGGACCAAGTTCGTCTCGTTCGTCCATCTTCGTCCTCCCATTTGGTCCGTAGGCCTTTTTTGGACCAAGTTAGTCTCGGTCGTCCATCTTCGTCCTCCCATTTCATCCGTTGGCATTCTTTGGACCAAGTTCGTCTCGTTCGTCTATCTTCGTCCTCCCATTTGATCCGGTGGCCTTCGTTGGACCAAGTTCGTCTCGTTCGTCCCTCTTCGTCCTCCCATTTGATCCGTAGGCCTTGTTTGGACTAAGTTCTTCTCGTTCTACCATCCTCGTCCTCCCATTTGATCCGTTGGCATTCTTTGGATGAAGTTCGTATCGTTCGTCCATCTTGGTCCTCCCATTTGATCCGTTGTTATTCTTTGGACCAAGTTCGTCTCGTTCTACCATCTTCGTCCTCCCATTTGATCCGTTGGCATTCATTGGACCAAGTTAGTCTCGTTCGTCCCTCTTCGTCCTCCCATTTGATCCGTAGGCCTTCGTTGGACTAAGTTTGTCTCGTTCTACCATCTTCGTCCTCCCATTCGATCCGTAGGCCTTCTTTGGACCAAGTTCGTCTCGTTCGTCCCTCTTCGTCCTCCCATTTGATCCGTAGGCCTTCTTTGGACTAAGTTCGTCTCGTTCTACTATCTTCGTCCTCCCATTTGATCCATAGGCCTTCTTTGGACCAAGTTCGTCTCGTTCGTCCGTCATTGTCCTCCCATTTGATGCGTTGTTATTCTTTGGACCAAGTTCGTCTCGTTCGTCTATCTTCGTCCTCCCATTTGATCCATTGGCATTCTTTGGACCAAGTTCGTCTCGTTCGTCCAACTTCGTCCTCCCATTTGATCCGTTGGCATTCTTTGGACCAAGTTCGTCTCGTTCTACCATCTTCGTCCTCCCATTCGATCCGTAGGCCTTCTTTGGACCAAGTTCGTCTCGTTCGTCCATCTTCGTCCTCCCATTTGGTCCGTAGGCCTTTTTTGGACCAAGTTCGTCTCGGTCGTCCATCTTCGTCCTCCCATTTGATCCGTAGGCCTTCTTTGGACCAAGTTCATCTCGTTCTACCATATTCGTCCTCCCATTTGGTCCGTAGGCCTTCTTTGGTTCGTCCATCTTCGTCCTCCCATTTGATCCGTTGGCCTTCTTTGGACCAAGTTCGTCTCGTTCGTCCCTCTTCGTCCTCCCATTTGATCCGTAGGCCTTCTTTGGACTAAGTTCGTCTCGTTCTACCATCCTCGTCCTCCCATTTGATCCGTTGGCATTCTTTGGACGAAGTTCGTATCGTTCGTCCATCTTGGTCCTCCCATTTGATCCGTTGTTGTTCTTTGGACCAAGTTTGCCTCGTTCGTCCATCTTCGTCCTCCCATTTGATCCATTGGCACTCTTTGGACCAAGTTCGTCTCGTTCGTCCATCTTCGTCCTCCCATTTGATCCGTAGGGCTTCTTCAGGACCAAGTTCGTCTCGTTCTACCATCTTCGTCCTCCCATCTGATCCGTAGGCCTTCTTTGGACCAAGTTCGTCTCGTTCCTCCCTCTTCGTCCTCCCGTTTGATCCGTAGGCCTTCTTAGGACTAAGTTCGTCTCGTTCTACCATCTTCGTCCTCCCATTTGATGCATAGGCCTTCTTTCGGCCAAGTTCGTCTCGTTCGTCCATCTTCGTCCTCCCATTTGATCCGTAGGCCTTGTTTGGACCAAGTTCTTCTCGTTCGTCCCTCTTCGTCCTCCCATTTGATCCGTTGTTATTCTTTGGACCAAGTTCATCTCGTTCGTCCTTCTTCGTCCTCCTATTTGATCCATAGGCCTTCTTTGGACCAAGTTCGTCTCGTTCGTCCCTCTTCGTCCTCCCATTTGATCCGTTGTTATTCTTTGGACCAAGTTCATCTCGTTCGTCCTTCTTCGTCCTCCTATTTGATCCATAGGCCTTCTTTGGACCAAGTTCGTCTCGTTCGTCCCTCTTCGTCCTCCCATTTGATCCATAGGCCTTCTTTGGACTAATTTTGTCTCGTTCTACCATCTTCGTCCTCCCATTTGATCCGTTGGCATTCATTGGACCAAGTTAGTCTCGTTCGTCCCTCTTCGTCCTCCCATTTGATCCGTAGGCCTTCTTTGGACTAAGTTTGTCTCGTTCTACCATCTTCGTCCTCCCATTCGATCCGTAGGCCTTCTTTGGACCAAGTTCGTCTCGTTCGTCCATCTTCGTCCTCCCATTTGGTCCGTAGGCCTTTTTTGGACCAAGTTAGTCTCGGTCGTCCATCTTCGTCCTCCCATTTCATCCGTTGGCATTCTTTGGACCAAGTTCGTCTCGTTCGTCTATCTTCGTCCTCCCATTTGATCCGGTGGCCTTCGTTGGACCAAGTTCGTCTCGTTCGTCCCTCTTCGTCCTCCCATTTGATCCGTAGGCCTTGTTTGGACTAAGTTCTTCTCGTTCTACCATCCTCGTCCTCCCATTTGATCCGTTGGCATTCTTTGGATGAAGTTCGTATCGTTCGTCCATCTTGGTCCTCCCATTTGATCCGTTGTTATTCTTTGGACCAAGTTCGTCTCGTTCTACCATCTTCGTCCTCCCATTTGATCCGTTGGCATTCATTGGACCAAGTTAGTCTCGTTCGTCCCTCTTCGTCCTCCCATTTGATCCGTAGGCCTTCGTTGGACTAAGTTTGTCTCGTTCTACCATCTTCGTCCTCCCATTCGATCCGTAGGCCTTCTTTGGACCAAGTTCGTCTCGTTCGTCCCTCTTCGTCCTCCCATTTGATCCGTAGGCCTTCTTTGGACTAAGTTCGTCTCGTTCTACTATCTTCGTCCTCCCATTTGATCCATAGGCCTTCTTTGGACCAAGTTCGTCTCGTTCGTCCGTCATTGTCCTCCCATTTGATGCGTTGTTATTCTTTGGACCAAGTTCGTCTCGTTCGTCTATCTTCGTCCTCCCATTTGATCCATTGGCATTCTTTGGACCAAGTTCGTCTCGTTCGTCCAACTTCGTCCTCCCATTTGATCCGTTGGCATTCTTTGGACCAAGTTCGTCTCGTTCTACCATCTTCGTCCTCCCATTCGATCCGTAGGCCTTCTTTGGACCAAGTTCGTCTCGTTCGTCCATCTTCGTCCTCCCATTTGGTCCGTAGGCCTTTTTTGGACCAAGTTCGTCTCGGTCGTCCATCTTCGTCCTCCCATTTGATCCGTAGGCCTTCTTTGGACCAAGTTCATCTCGTTCTACCATATTCGTCCTCCCATTTGGTCCGTAGGCCTTCTTTGGTTCGTCCATCTTCGTCCTCCCATTTGATCCGTTGGCCTTCTTTGGACCAAGTTCGTCTCGTTCGTCCCTCTTCGTCCTCCCATTTGATCCGTAGGCCTTCTTTGGACTAAGTTCGTCTCGTTCTACCATCCTCGTCCTCCCATTTGATCCGTTGGCATTCTTTGGACGAAGTTCGTATCGTTCGTCCATCTTGGTCCTCCCATTTGATCCGTTGTTGTTCTTTGGACCAAGTTTGCCTCGTTCGTCCATCTTCGTCCTCCCATTTGATCCATTGGCACTCTTTGGACCAAGTTCGTCTCGTTCGTCCATCTTCGTCCTCCCATTTGATCCGTAGGGCTTCTTCAGGACCAAGTTCGTCTCGTTCTACCATCTTCGTCCTCCCATCTGATCCGTAGGCCTTCTTTGGACCAAGTTCGTCTCGTTCCTCCCTCTTCGTCCTCCCGTTTGATCCGTAGGCCTTCTTAGGACTAAGTTCGTCTCGTTCTACCATCTTCGTCCTCCCATTTGATGCATAGGCCTTCTTTCGGCCAAGTTCGTCTCGTTCGTCCATCTTCGTCCTCCCATTTGATCCGTAGGCCTTGTTTGGACCAAGTTCTTCTCGTTCGTCCCTCTTCGTCCTCCCATTTGATCCGTTGTTATTCTTTGGACCAAGTTCATCTCGTTCGTCCTTCTTCGTCCTCCTATTTGATCCATAGGCCTTCTTTGGACCAAGTTCGTCTCGTTCGTCCCTCTTCGTCCTCCCATTTGATCCGTTGTTATTCTTTGGACCAAGTTCATCTCGTTCGTCCTTCTTCGTCCTCCTATTTGATCCATAGGCCTTCTTTGGACCAAGTTCGTCTCGTTCGTCCCTCTTCGTCCTCCCATTTGATCCATAGGCCTTCTTTGGACTAATTTTGTCTCGTTCTACCATCTTCGTCCTCCCATTTGATCCGTAGCCCTTCTTTGGACCAAGTTCGTCTCGTTCGTCCATCTTCGTCCTCCCATTTGATCCGTAGGCCTTCTTTGGACCAAGTTCGTCTCGTTCTACCATATTCGTCCTCCCATTTGATCCGTAGGCCTTCTTTGGACCAAGTTCGTCTCGTTCGTCCATCTTCGTCCTCCCATTTGATCCGTTGGCCTTCTTTGGACAAAGTTCCTCTCGTTCGTCCCTCTTCGTCGTCCCATTTGATCCGTAGGCCTTCTTTGGACTATGTTCGTCTCGTTCTACCATCCTCGTCCTCCCATTTGATCCGTTGGCATTCTTTGCACGAAGTTCGTATCGTTCGTCCATCTTGGTCCTCCCATTTGATCCGTTATTGTTCTTTGGACAAAGTTCGTCTCGTTCGTCCAACTTCGTCCTCCCATTTGATCCGTTGGCATTCTTTGGACCAAGTTCATCTCGTTTGTCCATCTTCGTCCTCCCATTTGATCCATAGGCCTTCTTTGGACTAAGTTCGTCTCGTTCTACCATCTTCGTCCTCCCATTTGATCCGTAGGCCTTCTTTGGACCAAGCTCGTCTCGTTCGTCCCTCATCGTCCTCCCATTTGATCCGTAGGCCTTCTTTGGACTAAGTTCGTCTCATTCTACCATCTTCGTCCTCCCATTTGATCCATAGGCCTTCTTTGGACCAAGTTCGTCTCGTTCGTCCATCGTTGTCCTCCCATTTGATCCGTTGTTATTCTTTGGACCAAGTTCGTCTCGTTCGTCCATCTTCGTCCTCCCATTTGATCCATTGGCATTCTTTGGACCAAGTTCGTCTCTTTCGTCTAACTTCGTCCTCCCATTTGATCCGTTGGCGTTCTTTGGACCAAGTTCGTCTCGTTCGTCCATCTTCGTCCTCCCATTTGATCCATTGGCATTCTTTGGACCAAGTTCGTCTCGTTCGTCCATCTTCGTCTTCCCATTTGATCTGTTGGCCTTCTTTGGACCAAGTTCGTCTCGTTCGTCCCTCTTCGTCCTCCCATTTGATCCGTAGGCCTTCTATGGACTAAGTTCGTCTCGTTCTACCATCCTCGTCCTCCCATTTGATCCTTTGGCATTCTTTGGACGAAGTTCGTATCGTTCGTCCATCTTCGTCCTCCCATTTGATCCGTAGGCCTTCTTTGGACTAAGTTCGTCTCGTTCTACCATCTTCGTCCTCCCATTTGATCCGTAGGCCTTCTTTGGACCAAGTTCGTCTCGTTCGTCCATCATTGTCCTCCCATTTGATGCGTTGTTATTCTTTGGACCAAGTTCGTCTCGTTCGTCCATCTTCGTCCTCCCATTTGATCCATTGGCATTCTTTGGACCAAGTTCGTCTCGTTCGTCTAACTTCGTCCTCCCATTTGATCCGTTGGCATTCTTTGGACCAAGTTCGTCTCGTTCGTCCATCTTCGTCCTCCCATTTGATCCATAGGCCTTCTTTGGACTAAGTTCGTCTCGTTCTACCATCTTCGTCCTCCCATTTGATCCATAGGCCTTCTTTGGACCAAGTTCGTCTCGTTCGTCCATCATTGTCCTCCCATTTGATCCGTTGTTATGCTTTGGACCATGTTCGTCTCGTTTGTTCATCTTCGTCCTCCCATTTGATCCGTTGTTATTCTTTGGACCAAGTTGGTCTCATTCGTCTATCTTCGTCCTCCCATTTGATCCATTGGCATTCTTTGGACCATGTTCGTCTCGTTCGTCCATCTTCGTCCTCCCATTTGATCCGTAGGGCTTCTTTGGACCAAGTTCGTCTCGTTCTACCATCTTCGTCCTCCCATTTGATCCGTAGGCCTTCTTTGGACCAAGTTCGTCTCGTTCCTCCCTCTTCGTCCTCCCATTTGATCCGTAGGCCTTCTTAGGACTAAGTTCGTCTCGTTCTACCATCTTCGTCCTCCCATTTGATTTGGACAAAGTTCGTCTCGTTCGTCCCTCCTCGTCCTCCCATTTGATCCGTAGGCCTTCTTTGAACTAACTTCGTCTCGTTCTACCATCTTCGTCCTCCCATTAGATCCATAGGCCTTCTTTGGACCAAGTTCGTCTCGTTCGTCCATCATTTTCCTCCCATTTGATCCGTTGTTATTCTTTGGACCAAGTTCGTCTCGTTCGTCCATCTTCGTCCTCCCATTTGATCCATTGGCATTCTTTGGGCCAAGTTTATCTCGTTCGTCCAACTTCGTCCTCCCATTTGATCCGTTGGCATTCTTTGGACCAAGTTCGTCTCGTTTGTCCATCTTCGTCCTCCCATTTGATCCATAGGCCTTCTTTGGACTAAGTTTGTCTCGTTCTACCATCTTCGTCCTCCCATTTGATCCATAGGCCTTCTTTGGACCAAGTTCGTCTCGTTCCTCCCTCTTCGTCCTCCCATTTGTTCCGTAGGCCTTCTTTGGACGAAGTTCGTCTCGTTCGTCCCTCTTCGTCCTCCCACTTGATGCATAGGCCTTCTTTCGGCCAAGTTCGTCTCGTTCGTCCATCTTCGTCCTCCCATTTGATCCGTAGGCCTTCTTTGGACCAAGTTCTTCTCGTTCGTCCCTCTTCGTCCACCCATTTGATCCGTTGTTATTCTTTGGACCAAGTTCGTCTCGTTCGTCCATCTTCGTCCTCCCATTTGATCGTTGGCATTCTTTGGACCAAGTTCGTATCGTTCGTCCATCTTGGTCCTCCCATTTGATCCGTTGTTATTCTTTGGACCAAGTTCGTCTAGTTTGTCCATCTTCGTCCTCCCATTTGATCCGTTCGCATTCTTTGGACCAAGTTCGTCTCGTTCGTCCCTATTCGTCCTCCCATTTGATCCGTAGGCCTTTTTTGGACTAAGTTCGTCTCGTTCTACCATCTTCGTCCTCCCATTTGATCCGTAGGCCTTCTTTGGACCAAGTTCGTCTCGTTCGTCCCTCTTCGTCCTCCCATTTGATCCGTAGGCCTTCTTTGGACTATGTTCGTCTCGTTCTACCATCCTCGTCCTCCCATTTGATCCGTTGGCATTCTTTGCACGAAGTTCGTATCGTTCGTCCATCTTGGTCCTCCCATTTGATCCGTTATTGTTCTTTGGACAAAGTTCGTCTCGTTCGTCCATCTTCGTCCTCCCATTTGATCCGTAGGGCTTCTTTGGACTAAGTTCGTCTCGTTCTACCATCTTCGTCCTCCCATTTGATCCGTAGGCCTTCTTTGGACCAAGTTCGTCTCGTTCGTCCATCATGGTCCTCCCATTTGATGCGTTGTTATTCTTTGGACCAAGTTCGTCTCGTTCGTCCATCTTCGTCCTCCCATTTGATCCATTGGCATTCTTTAGACCAAGTTCGTCTCGTTCGTCCAACTTCGTCCTCCCATTTGATCCGTTGGCATTCTTTGGACCAAGTTCATCTCGTTTGTCCATCTTCGTCCTCCCATTTGATCCATAGGCCTTCTTTGGACTAAGTTCGTCTCGTTCTACCATCTTCGTCCTCCCATTTGATCCGTAGGCCTTCTTTGGACCAAGCTCGTCTCGTTCGTCCCTCATCGTCCTCCCATTTGATCCATAGGCCTTCTTTGGACCAAGTTCGTCTCGTTCGTCCATCGTTGTCCTCCCATTTGATCCGTTGTTATTCTTTGGACCAAGTTCGTCTCGTTCGTCCATCTTCGTCCTCCCATTTGATCCATTGGCATTCTTTGGACCAAGTTCGTCTCTTTCGTCTAACTTCGTCCTCCCATTTGATCCGTTGGCGTTCTTTGGACCAAGTTCGTCTCGTTCGTCCATCTTCGTCCTCCCATTTGATCCATTGGCATTCTTTGGACCAAGTTCGTCTCGTTCGTCCATCTTCGTCTTCCCATTTGATCTGTTGGCCTTCTTTGGACCAAGTTCGTCTCGTTCGTCCCTCTTCGTCCTCCCATTTGATCCGTAGGCCTTCTATGGACTAAGTTCGTCTCGTTCTACCATCCTCGTCCTCCCATTTGATCCTTTGGCATTCTTTGGACGAAGTTCGTATCGTTCGTCCATCTTCGTCCTCCCATTTGATCCGTAGGCCTTCTTTGGACTAAGTTCGTCTCGTTCTACCATCTTCGTCCTCCCATTTGATCCGTAGGCCTTCTTTGGACCAAGTTCGTCTCGTTCGTCCATCATTGTCCTCCCATTTGATGCGTTGTTATTCTTTGGACCAAGTTCGTCTCGTTCGTCCATCTTCGTCCTCCCATTTGATCCATTGGCATTCTTTGGACCAAGTTCGTCTCGTTCGTCTAACTTCGTCCTCCCATTTGATCCGTTGGCATTCTTTGGACCAAGTTCGTCTCGTTCGTCCATCTTCGTCCTCCCATTTGATCCATAGGCCTTCTTTGGACTAAGTTCGTCTCGTTCTACCATCTTCGTCCTCCCATTTGATCCATAGGCCTTCTTTGGACCAAGTTCGTCTCGTTCGTCCATCATTGTCCTCCCATTTGATCCGTTGTTATGCTTTGGACCAAGTTCGTCTCGTTTGTTCATCTTCGTCCTCCCATTTGATCCGTTGTTATTCTTTGGACCAAGTTGGTCTCATTCGTCTATCTTCGTCCTCCCATTTGATCCATTGGCATTCTTTGGACCATGTTCGTCTCGTTCGTCCATCTTCGTCCTCCCATTTGATCCGTAGGGCTTCTTTGGACCAAGTTCGTCTCGTTCTACCATCTTCGTCCTCCCATTTGATCCGTAGGCCTTCTTTGGACCAAGTTCGTCTCGTTCCTCCCTCTTCGTCCTCCCATTTGATCCGTAGGCCTTCTTAGGACTAAGTTCGTCTCGTTCTACCATCTTCGTCCTCCCATTTGATTTGGACAAAGTTCGTCTCGTTCGTCCCTCCTCGTCCTCCCATTTGATCCGTAGGCCTTCTTTGAACTAACTTCGTCTCGTTCTACCATCTTCGTCCTCCCATTAGATCCATAGGCCTTCTTTGGACCAAGTTCGTCTCGTTCGTCCATCATTTTCCTCCCATTTGATCCGTTGTTATTCTTTGGACCAAGTTCGTCTCGTTCGTCCATCTTCGTCCTCCCATTTGATCCATTGGCATTCTTTGGGCCAAGTTTATCTCGTTCGTCCAACTTCGTCCTCCCATTTGATCCGTTGGCATTCTTTGGACCAAGTTCGTCTCGTTTGTCCATCTTCGTCCTCCCATTTGATCCATAGGCCTTCTTTGGACTAAGTTTGTCTCGTTCTACCATCTTCGTCCTCCCATTTGATCCATAGGCCTTCTTTGGACCAAGTTCGTCTCGTTCCTCCCTCTTCGTCCTCCCATTTGATCCGTAGGCCTTCTTTGGACGAAGTTCGTCTCGTTCGTCCCTCTTCGTCCTCCCACTTGATGCATAGGCCTTCTTTCGGCCAAGTTCGTCTCGTTCGTCCATCTTCGTCCTCCCATTTGATCCGTAGGCCTTCTTTGGACCAAGTTCTTCTCGTTCGTCCCTCTTCGTCCACCCATTTGATCCGTTGTTATTCTTTGGACCAAGTTCGTATCGTTCGTCCATCTTGGTCCTCCCATTTGATCCGTTGTTATTCTTTGGACCAAGTTCGTCTAGTTTGTCCATCTTCGTCCTCCCATTTGATCCGTTCGCATTCTTTGGACCAAGTTCGTCTCGTTCGTCCCTATTCGTCCTCCCATTTGATCCGTAGGCCTTTTTTGGACTAAGTTTGTCTCGTTCTACCATCTTCGTCCTCCCATTTGATCCGTAGGCCTTCTTTGGACCAAGTTCGTCTCGTTCGTCCCTCTTCGTCCTCCCATTTGATCCGTAGGCCTTCTTTGGACGAAGTTCGTCTCGTTCTACCAACTTCGTCCTCCCATTTGATCCGTTGCCCTTCTTTGGACCAAGTTCGTCTCGTTCGTCCCTCTTCGTCCTCCCATTTGATCCGTAGGCCTTCTATGGACTAAGTTCGTCTCGTTCTACCATCTTCGTCCTCCCATTTGATCCGTTGGCCTTCTTTGGACCAAGTTCGTCTCGTTCGTCCCTCTTCGTCCTCCCATTTGATCCGTAGGCCTTCTATGGACTAAGTTCGTCTCGTTCTACCATCCTCGTCCTCCCATTTGATCCTTTGGCATTCTTTGGACGAAGTTCGTATCGTTCGTCCATCTTCGTCCTCCCATTTGATCCGTAGGCCTTCTTTGGACTAAGTTCGTCTCGTTCTACCATCTTCGTCCTCCCATTTGATCCGTAGGCCTTCTTTGGACCAAGTTCGTCTCGTTAGTCCATCATTGTCCTCCCATTTGATGCGTTGTTATTCTTTGGACCAAGTTCGTCTCGTTCGTCCATCTTCGTCCTCCCATTTGATCCATTGGCATTCTTTGGACCAAGTTCGTCTCGTTCGTCTAACTTCGTCCTCCCATTTGATCCGTTGGCATTCTTTGGACCAAGTTCGTCTCGTTCGTCCATCTTCGTCCTCCCATTTGATCCATAGGCCTTCTTTGGACTAAGTTCGTCTCGTTCTACCATCTTCGTCCTCCCATTTGATCCATAGGCCTTCTTTGGACCAAGTTCGTCTCGTTCGTCCATCATTGTCCTCCCATTTGATCCGTTGTTATGCTTTGGACCAAGTTCGTCTCGTTTGTCCATCTTCGTCCTCCCATTTGATCCGTTGTTATTCTTTGGACCAAGTTGGTCTCATTCGTCTATCTTCGTCCTCCCATTTGATCCATTGGCATTCTTTGGACCATGTTCGTCTCGTTCGTCCATCTTCGTCCTCCCATTTGATCCGTAGGGCTTCTTTGGACCAAGTTCGTCTCGTTCTACCATCTTCGTCCTCCCATTTGATCCGTAGGCCTTCTTTGGACCAAGTTCGTCTCGTTCCTCCCTCTTCGTCCTCCCATTTGATCCGTAGGCCTTCTTAGGACTAAGTTCGTCTCGTTCTACCATCTTCGTCCTCCCATTTGATTTGGACAAAGTTCGTCTCGTTCGTCCCTCCTCGTCCTCCCATTTGATCCGTAGGCCTTCTTTGGACTAACTTCGTCTCGTTCTACCATCTTCGTCCTCCCATTAGATCCATAGGCCTTCTTTGGACCAAGTTCGTCTCATTCGTCCATCATTTTCCTCCCATTTGATCCGTTGTTATTCTTTGGACCAAGTTCGTCTCGTTCGTCCAGCTTCGTCCTCCCATTTGATCCATTGGCATTCTTTGGGCCAAGTTTATCTCGTTCGTCCAACTTTGTCCTCCCATTTGATCCGTTGGCATTCTTTGGACCAAGTTCGTCTCGTTCGTCCCTCTTCGTCCTCCCATTTGATCCATAGGCCTTCTTTGGACAAAGTTTGTCTCGTTCTACCATCTTCGTCCTCCCATTTGATCCATAGGCCTTCTTTGGACCAAGTTCGTCTCGTTCCTCCCTCTTCGTCCTCCCATTTGATCCGTAGGCCTTCTTTGGACGAAGTTCGTCTCGTTCGTCCCTCTTCGTCCTCCCACTTGATGCATAGGCCTTCTTTCGGCCAAGTTCGTCTCGTTCGTCCATCTTCGTCCTCCCATTTGATCCGTAGGCCTTCTTTGGACCAAGTTCTTCTCGTTCGTCCCTCTTCGTCCTCCCATTTGATCCGTTGTTATTCTTTGGACCAAGTTCGTCTCGTTCGTCCATCTTCGTCCTCCCATTTGATCGTTGGCATTCTTTGGACCAAGTTCGTATCGTTCGTCCATCTTGGTCCTCCCATTTGATCCGTTGTTATTCTTTGGACCAAGTTCGTCTAGTTTGTCCATCTTCGTCCTCCCATTTGATCCGTTCGCATTCTTTGGACCAAGTTCGTCTCGTTCGTCCCTATTCGTCCTCCCATTTGATCCGTAGGCCTTTTTTGGATAAGTTTGTCTCGTTCTACCATCTTCGTCCTCCCATTTGATCCGTAGGCCTTCTTTGGACCAAGTTCGTCTCGTTCGTCCCTCTTCGTCCTCCCATTTGATCCGTAGGCCTTCTTTGGACGAAGTTCGTCTCGTTCTACCAACTTCGTCCTCCCATTTGATCCGTAGGGCTTCTTTGGACCAAGTTCGTCTCGTTCGTCCATCTTCGTCCTCCCATTTGATCCGTTGCCCTTCTTTGGACCAAGTTCGTCTCGTTCGTCCCTCTTCGTCCTCCCATTTGATCCGTAGGCCTTCTATGGACTAAGTTCGTCTCGTTCTACCATCCTCGTCCTCCCATTTGATCCGTTGGCATTCTTTGCACGAAGTTCGTATCGTTCGTCCATCTTGGTCCTCCCATTTGATCCGTAGGCCTTCTTTGGACTAAGTTCGTCTCGTTCTACCATCTTCGTCCTCCCATTTGATCCGTAGGCCTTCTTTGGACCAAGTTCGTCTCGTTCGTCCATCATTGTCCTCCCATTTGAGGCGTTGTTATTCTTTGGACCAAGTTCGTCTCGTTCGTCCATCTTCGTCCTCCCATTTGATCCATTGGCATTCTTTGGACCAAGTTCGTCTCGTTCGTCCAACTTCGTTCTCCCATTTGATCCGTTGGCATTCTTTGGACCAAGTTCGTCTCGTTTGTCCATCTTCGTCCTCCCATTTGATCCATAGGCCTTCTTTGGACTAAGTTTGTCTCGTTCTACCATCTTCGTCCTCCCATTTGATCCGTAGGCCTTCTTTGGACCAAGTTTGTCTCGTTCCTCCCTCTTCGTCCTCCCATTCGATCCGTAGGCCTTCTTTGGACCAAGTTCGTCTCGTTCGTCCCCCTTCGTCCTCCCACTTGATGCATAGGCCTTCTTTCGGCCAACTTCGTCTCGTTCGTCCATCTTCGTCCTCCCATTTGATCCGTAGGCCTTCTTTGGACCAAGTTCTTCTCGTTCGTCCCTCTTCATCCTCCCATTTGATCCGTTGTTATTCTTTGGACCAAGTTCGTCTCGTTCGTCCATCTTCGTCCTCCCATTTGATCGTTGGCAATCTTTGGACCAAGTTCGTATCGTTCGTCCATCTTGGTCCTCCCATTTGATCCGTTGTTATTCTTTGGACCAAGTTCGTCTAGTTTGTCCATCTTCGTCCTCCCATTTGATCCGTTCGCATTCTTTGGACCAAGTTCGTCTCGTTCGTCCAACTTCGTCCTCCCATTTGATCCGTTGGCATTCTTTGGACCAAGTTCGTCTCGTTTGTCCATCTTCGTCCTCCCATTTGATCCATAGGCCTTCTTTGGACTAAGTTTGTCTCGTTCTACCATCTTCGTCCTCCCATTTGATCCGTAGGCCTTCTTTGGACCAAGTTCATCTCGTTCGTCCCTCTTCGTCCTCCCATTTGATCCGTTGTTATTCTTTGGACCAAGTTCGTCTCGTTCGTCCATCTTCGTCCTCCCATTTGATCCGTTGGCCGTCTTTGGACAAAGTTCGTCTCGTTCGTCCCTCTTCGTCCTCCCATTTGATCCGTAGGCCTTCTTTGGACTCAGTTCGTCTCGTTCTACCATCCTCGTCCTCCCATTTGATCCGTTGGCATTCTTTGGACCAAGTTCGTCTCGTTCGTCCCTCTTCGTCCTCCCATTTGATCCATAGGCCTTCTTTGGACTAAGTTTGTCTCGTTCTACCATCTTCGTCCTCCCATTTGATCCATAGGCCTTCTTTGGACCAAGTTCGTCTCGTTCCTCCCTCTTCGTCCTCCCATTTGATCCGTAGACCTTCTTTGGACCAAGTTCGTCTCGTTTGTCCCCCTTCGTCCTCCCATTTGATGCATAGGCCTTCTTTCGGCCAAGTTCGTCTCGTTCGTCCATCTTCGTCCTCCCATTTGATCCGTAGGCCTTCTTTGGACCAAATTCTTCTCGTTCGTCCCTCTTCGTCCTCCCATTTGATCCGTTGTTATTCTTTGGACCAAGTTCGTCTCGTTCGTCCATCTTCGTCCTCCCATTTGATCGTTGGCATTCTTTGGACCAAGTTCGTATCGTTCGTCCATCTTGGTCCTCCCATTTGATCTGTTTGTTATTCTTTGACCAAGTTCGTCTCGTTTGTCCATCTCCGTCCTCCCATTTGATCCGTTCGCATTCTTTGGACCAAGTTCGTCTCGTTCGTCCCTATTCGTCTTCCCATTTGATCCGTAGGCCTTCTTTGGACTAACTTGGTCTCGTTCTACCATCTTCGTCCTCCCATTTGATCCGTAGGCCTTCTTTGGACCAAGTTTTTTCTCGTTCGTCCCTCTTCGTCCTCCCATTTGATCCGTAGGCCTTCTTTGGACGAAGTTCGTCTCGTTCTACCATCTTCGTCCTCCCATTTGACCTGTAGGCCTTCTTTGGACCAAGTTCGTCTCATTCGTCCCTCTTCGTCCTCCCATTTGATCCGTAGGCCTTCTTTGGACTAAGTTCGTCTCGTTCTACCATCTTCGTCCTCCCATTTGATCCGTAGGCCTTCTTTGGACCAAGTTCGTCTCGTTCGTCCCTCTTCGTCCTCCCATTTGATCCGTAGGCCTTCTTTGGACTAAGTTCGTCTCGTTCTACCATCCTCGTCCTCCCATTTGATCCGTTGGCATTCTTTGGACGAAGTTCGTATCGTTCGTCCATCTTGGTCCTCCCATTTGATCCGTTGTTGTTCTTTGGACCAAGTTCGTCTCGTTCGTCCATCTTCGTCCTCCCATTTGATCCATTGGCATTCTTTGGACTAAGTTCGTCTCGTTCATCCATCTTCGTCCTCCCATTTGATCCGTAGGGCTTCTTTGGACCAAGTTCGTCTCGTTCTACCATCTTCGTCCTCCCATTTGACCTGTAGGCCTTCTTTGGACCAAGTTCGTCTCATTCGTCCCTCTTCGTCCTCCCATTTGATCCGTAGGCCTTCTTTGGACTAAGTTCGTCTCGTTCTACCATCTTCGTCCTCCCATTTGATCCGTAGGCCTTCTTTGGACCAAGTTCGTCTCGTTCGTCCCTCTTCGTCCTCCCATTTGATCCGTAGGCCTTCTTTGGACTAAGTTCGTCTCGTTCTACCATCCTCGTCCTCCCATTTGATCCGTTGGCATTCTTTGGACGAAGTTCGTATCGTTCGTCCATCTTGGTCCTCCCATTTGATCCGTTGTTGTTCTTTGGACCAAGTTCGTCTCGTTCGTCCATCTTCGTCCTCCCATTTGATCCGTAGGCCTTCTTTGGACTAAGTTCGTCTCGTTCTACCATCTTCGTCCTCCCATTTGATGCCTAGGCCTTCCTTCGGCCAAGTTCGTCTCATTCGTCCATCTTCGTCCTCCCATTTGATCCGTATGCCTTCTTTGGACCAAGTTCTTCTCGTTCGTCCCTCTTCGTCCTCCCATTTGATTCGTAGGCCTTCTTTGGACTAAGTTCGTCTCGTTCTACCATCTTCGTCCTCCCATTTGATGCCTAGGCCTTCCTTCGGCCAAGTTCGTCTCATTCGTCCATCTTCGTCCTCCCATTTGATCCGTATGCCTTCTTTGGACCAAGTTCTTCTCGTTCGTCCCTCTTCGTCCTCCCATTTGATCCGTAGGCCTTCTTTGGACCAAGTTCGTCTCGTTCGTCCATCTTCGTCCTCCCAATTGATCCGTAGGCCTTCTTTGGACTAAGTTCGTCTCGTTCTACCATCCTCGTCCTCCCATTTGATCCGTTGGCATTCTTTGCACGAAGTTCGTATCGTTCGTCCATCTTGGTCCTCCCATTTGATCCGTTGTTGTTCTTTGGACCAAGTTCGTCTCGTTCGTCCATCTTCGTCCTCCCATTTGATCCGTTGGCCGTCTTTGGCAAAGTTCGTCTCGTTCGTCCCTCTTCGTCCTCCCATTTGATCCGTAGGCCTTCTTTGGACTAAGTTCGTCTCGTTCTACCATACTCGTCCTCCCATTTGATCCTTTGGCATTCTTTGCACGAAGTTCATATTGTTTGTCCATCTTGGTCCTCCCATTTTATCCGTTGTTGTTCTTTGGACCAAGTTCGTCTCGTTCGTCCATCTTCGTCCTCCCATTTGATCCATAGGCCTTCTTTGGACCAAGTTCGTCTCATTCGTTCCTCTTCGTCCTCCCATTTGATCCATAGGCCTTCTTTGGACTAATTTTGTCTCGTTCTACCATCTTCGTCCTCCCATTTGATCCGTAGGCCTTTTTTGGACCAAGTTCGTCTCGTTCGTCCATCTTCATCCTCCGATTTGATCCGTAGGCCTTCTTTGGACCAAGTTCGTCTCGTTCTACCATATTCGTCCTCCCATTTGATCCGTTGGCCGTCTTTGGACAAAGTTCGTCTCGTTCATCCCTCTTCGTCCTCCCATTTGATCCGTAGGCCTTCTTTGGACTAAGTTCGTCTCGTTCTACCATCCTCGTCCTCCCATTTGATCCGTTTTCATTCTTTGGACCAAGTTCGTCTCGTTCGTCCCTCTTCGTCCTCCCATTTGATCCATAGGCCTTCTTTGGACTAAGTTTGTCTCGTTCTACCATCTTCGTCCTCCCATTTGATCGATAGGCCTTCTTTGGACCAAGTTCGTCTCGTTCCTCCCTCTTCGTCCTCCCATTTGATCCGTAGGCCTTCTTTGGACCAAGTTCGTCTCGTTTGTCCCCCTTCGTCCTCCCATTTGATGCATAGGCCTTCTTTCGGCCAAGTTCGTCTCGTTCGTCCATCTTCGTCCTCCCATTTGATCCGTAGGCCTTCTTTGGACCAAATTCTTCTCGTTCGTCCCTCTTCGTCCTCCCATTTGATCCGTTGTTATTCTTTGGACCAAGTTCGTCTCGTTCGTCCATCTTCGTCCTCCCATTTGATCGTTGGCATTCTTTGGACCAAGTTCGTATCGTTCGTCCATCTTGGTCCTCCCATTTGATCTGTTGTTATTCTTTGACCAAGTTCGTCTCGTTTATCCATCTCCGTCCTCCCATTTGATCCGTTCGCATTCTTTGGACCAAGTTCGTCTCGTTCGTCCCTATTCGTCTTCCCATTTGATCCGTAGGCCTTCTTTGGACTAAGTTGGTCTCGTTCTACCATCTTCGTCCTCCCATTTGATCCGTAGGCCTTCTTTGGACCAAGTTTTTTCTCGTTCGTCCCTCTTCGTCCTCCCATTTGATCCGTAGGCCTTCTTTGGACGAAGTTCGTCTCGTTCTACCATCTTCGTCCTCCCATTTGACCTGTAGGCCTTCTTTGGACCAAGTTCGTCTCATTCGTCCCTCTTCGTCCTCCCATTTGATCCGTAGGCCTTCTTTGGACTAAGTTCGTCTCGTTCTACCATCTTCGTCCTCCCATTTGATCCGTAGGCCTTCTTTGGACCAAGTTCGTCTCGTTCGTCCCTCTTCGTCCTCCCATTTGATCCGTAGGCCTTCTTTGGACTAAGTTCGTCTCGTTCTACCATCCTCGTCCTCCCATTTGATCCGTTGGCATTCTTTGGACGAAGTTCGTATCGTTCGTCCATCTTGGTCCTCCCATTTGATCCGTTGTTGTTCTTTGGACCAAGTTCGTCTCGTTCGTCCATCTTCGTCCTCCCATTTGATCCATTGGCATTCTTTGGACTAAGTTCGTCTCGTTCATCCATCTTCGTCCTCCCATTTGATCCGTAGGGCTTCTTTGGACCAAGTTCGTCTCGTTCTACCATCTTCGTCCTCCCATTAGATCCCTAGGCCTTCTTTGGACCAAGTTCGTCTCGTTCCTCCCTCTTCGTCCTCCCATTTGATCCGTAGGCCTTCTTTGGACTAAGTTCGTCTCGTTCTACCATCTTCGTCCTCCCATTTGATGCCTAGGCCTTCCTTCGGCCAAGTTCGTCTCATTCGTCCATCTTCGTCCTCCCATTTGATCCGTATGCCTTCTTTGGACCAAGTTCTTCTCGTTCGTCCCTCTTCGTCCTCCCATTTGATTCGTAGGCCTTCTTTGGACTAAGTTCGTCTCGTTCTACCATCTTCGTCCTCCCATTTGATGCCTAGGCCTTCCTTCGGCCAAGTTCGTCTCATTCGACCATCTTCGTCCTTCCATTTGATCCGTATGCCTTCTTTGGACCAAGTTCTTCTCGTTCGTCCCTCTTCGTCCTCCCATTTGATCCGTAGGCCTTCTTTGGACGAAGTTCGTCTCGTTCTACCATCTTCGTCCTCCCATTTGACCTGTAGGCCTTCTTTGGACCAAGTTCGTCTCATTCGTCCCTCTTCGTCCTCCCATTTGATCCGTAGGCCTTCTTTGGACTAAGTTCGTCTCGTTCTACCATCTTCGTCCTCCCATTTGATCCGTAGGCCTTCTTTGGACCAAGTTCGTCTCGTTCGTCCCTCTTCGTCCTCCCATTTGATCCGTAGGCCTTCTTTGGACTAAGTTCGTCTCGTTCTACCATCCTCGTCCTCCCATTTGATCCGTTGGCATTCTTTGGACGAAGTTCGTATCGTTCGTCCATCTTGGTCCTCCCATTTGATCCGTTGTTGTTCTTTGGACCAAGTTCGTCTCGTTCGTCCATCTTCGTCCTCCCATTTGATCCATTGGCATTCTTTGGACTAAGTTCGTCTCGTTCATCCATCTTCGTCCTCCCATTTGATCCGTAGGGCTTCTTTGGACCAAGTTCGTCTCGTTCTACCATCTTCGTCCTCCCATTAGATCCATAGGCCTTCTTTGGACCAAGTTCGTCTCGTTCCTCCCTCTTCGTCCTCCCATTTGATCCGTAGGCCTTCTTTGGACTAAGTTCGTCTCGTTCTACCATCTTCGTCCTCCCATTTGATGCCTAGGCCTTCCTTCGGCCAAGTTCGTCTCATTCGTCCATCTTCGTCCTCCCATTTGATCCGTATGCCTTCTTTGGACCAAGTTCTTCTCGTTCGTCCCTCTTCGTCCTCCCATTTGATTCGTAGGCCTTCTTTGGACTAAGTTCGTCTCGTTCTACCATCTTCGTCCTCCCATTTGATGCCTAGGCCTTCCTTCGGCCAAGTTCGTCTCATTCGTCCATCTTCGTCCTCCCATTTGATCCGTATGCCTTCTTTGGACCAAGTTCTTCTCGTTCGTCCCTCTTCGTCCTCCCATTTGATCCGTAGGCCTTCTTTGGACCAAGTTCGTCTCGTTCGTCCATCTTCGTCCTCCCATTTGATCCGTAGGCCTTCTTTGGACTAAGTTCGTCTCGTTCTACCATCCTCGTCCTCCCATTTGATCCGTTGGCATTCTTTGCACGAAGTTCGTATCGTTCGTCCATCTTGGTCCTCCCATTTGATCCGTTGTTGTTCTTTGGACCAAGTTCGTCTCGTTCGTCCATCTTCGTCCTCCCATTTGATCCGTTGGCCGTCTTTGGCAAAGTTCGTCTCGTTCGTCCCTCTTCGTCCTCCCATTTGATCCGTAGGCCTTCTTTGGACTAAGTTCGTCTCGTTCTACCATACTCGTCCTCCCATTTGATCCTTTGGCATTCTTTGCACGAAGTTCATATTGTTTGTCCATCTTGGTCCTCCCATTTGATCCGTTGTTGTTCTTTGGACCAAGTTCGTCTCGTTCGTCCCTCTTCGTCCTCCCATTTGATCCGTAGGCCTTTTTTGGACCAAGTTCGTCTCGTTCGTCCATCTTCATCCTCCGATTTGATCCGTAGGCCTTCTTTGGACCAAGTTCGTCTCGTTCTACCATATTCGTCCTCCCATTTGATCCGTAGGCCTTCTTTGGACCAAGTTCGTCTCGTTCGTGCATCTTCGTCCTCCCATTTGATCCGTTGGCCTTCTGAGGACCAACTTCGTCTCGTTCGTCCCTCTTCGTCCTCCCATTTGATTCGTAGGCCTTCTTTGGACTAAGTTCGTCTCGTTCTACCATCCTCGTCCTCCCATTTGATCCGTTGGCATTCTTTGCACGAAGGTCGTATCGTTCGTCCATCTTGGTCCTCCCATTTGATCCGTTGTTGTTCTTTGGACCAAGTTCGTCTCGTTCGTCCATCTTCGTCCTCCCATTTGATCCGTTGGCCGTCTTTGGCAAAGTTCGTCTCGTTCGTCCCTCTTCGTCCTCCCATTTGATCCGTAGGCCTTCTTTGGACTAAGTTCGTCTCGTTCTACCATACTCGTCCTCCCATTTGATCCTTTGGCATTCTTTGCACGAAGTTCATATTGTTTGTCCATCTTGGTCCTCCCATTTGATCCGTTGTTATGAGAGTTAAGCAAACTCTCTTTTACAAGAAGATAAAGAAATACAAGACTTTCTATACAGAGTATGATAAAATTGCACAGCAGTTCAGCTCTTTCTTTTTCGTTTTCAGTCTCTTATATTCTTCTTCTTGCTTCTCGGTATTTATAGGCTTTGATGAAGCTTCAGACTTGTTCTTCGAATAGCTCAGCTTCAGCCTTCATAATATTACCGTTCTCAAATAGCATTTAATGCTATTTTCCCGTTGCTCTGAGGAGATCTACTTCTTTGTGCAAGTCTGCGTTTCTTTCTCCCAAATCAGAAGCAACCTGTACTCAAAGTCTCAATTGTACAGTGGTTAATAATAATATCTTATTGAGACAGAGAGAATACACTGTGTAAAGCAGAAAGGTGTGTTCAGAGATCTATAGAGTAGTTAAAAGTACATTCTCTCTCTTAGTACACTTTACACAGTACTTTATGCTTTTCAGAAGTACATTCACATACGTTGACAAAGATGTACAGAAAGCATTGTGTTCAGCTATTTATTTCAAAACATTTGCTCAATAAATATGTTTCATATTAAATGCATGAGCAATAAATAGCATGTAATGGACTCTGCGTTTTGGACGCAGCATATAGAATATATTGGACGCATACCTTTGCACTTACCAATTTGCACAGAACTCATGCAAACATTGGACGCATCTTTATGCTTACCAATCTATTCCATTTGAATGCAAGCCAGTATTGGACTTTTGCCATTTCCCTATAGTTCCATTGGACGCAAGGTTGATTGTTGTACATTTGTTCTTCTGCTCCATTGGACGCAGAACAATTGTTTGATGTACCTTTGTCAATCTGCTTCCTTGTGCTCCATTGGACGCAAAGCAATATTGTTGTCCTTTTTATGTATTGGACGCAGAACAGTGCTTGAGTAACTCTGACTTCATTGGACGCAGAGCAGTTCTTTTGTTTGTTCAGTTTCATTGGACGCAGAGTTGCACTCTTGCTCACACTGAACATTGGACTTTTATCCTTCATTGCTCACTGAATATGTTCCTTTGAAAATCATTGGACTCTTACTGCAATTCTGCTTCTTATACAAACATTGGACTTTGCCAGTATTGCCTTGTTCTTATCATTGGACTTATGCCAGTCTTGCTCTATTGGACGCTTACTGATTCTGCCTCTTTGGAAAACATTGGACGCAGAAAGTAGCGTGTCTTCAGAAGACATTGGACGCAGAACTTTGTTCTTGCCTTGTGCTGATTTTATTGGACGCACAACATTGCTTGCCTTTGCGCTGAAACATTGGACGCAGAACTCTTCCTTCTGCTCAAACATTGGACGCTGGACGCAGAATTCTTCCTTCTGGTCAAACATTGGACGCAAAACTCTTGTGTCCATTCCAGTGCCAACATTGGACGCAAAACTCTTGTGTCCATTCCAGTGCCAACATTGGACGCAAGGCTCACTTTGAATGCCAGCAAATGTCATGAAGAGCTTATTGGACGCAGACTGCAATAAGCTTAGTTAGGCAGCATTTATTCATTGTACAGCTTAATACAAATTGATTATCCTTTGTAAAAACCTTAATACATTTTGTTATCATCAAAACCATAAAATCACTTAGGGAGTTTTTGTATTAAAAACACTTTTAACCCATTTGGTTCCAACAATCTCCCCCTTTTTGATGATGACAAACATTATTAAGTTTTACAAACAATAAAGCATATAAACCACATTCAGTCAGTAAAAACAGAAATTTTCTAAGGGAAACTCCCCCTGAGATAACCATCTCAGATTTTCCTTACTCTTCTCCCCCTGAGATAAACATCTCATGGTTTTGGATATTCAATATACTTAGAGTACCTGAAAATTTCTTTTACTCATAACAACAAGATTAGTCCAATAAAAAGCAAATAGCTTATCAGATTAAAACATGGTAATAAGACTAATGCAATCAGACTTAATCTTTCTCCCCTTTTGTCAAAATCTTTCCCCTTTTAGTGAGGATATAAAAACTTAATCCCATTCTTTCTCCCCCTTTTGTCATCAGGCAAAAAGGTTCATAGAACATCATAGTCCAAAGAGAGTTTTGAAAAAAAACTTGGAGCTTTTTAAAAAAAACAGAAACCTCTTTAAAACTGAAAAAAAACTTTTTCTTCTCCCCTTTTCTAAACAAGCTTTCTCAAACAGAAATGATTTTAGAAAAGATGTCAAACGAAGAGAAAACCAACTGTAAGAAATATCTTTATGAAAAAGTTTGGACTCAGCGTGGGATTACTAAGATGTAAAAGCTTTTGAGTCTTTAAAAAACATTCTAAGTCTCAAATAGACTGTCGTGTCCTATTGGACTCTAGTCACATTGGACTCAGACTCAACTTAAGCATATTGGACGCTAAACATCAGTCTTTTATAAAGTGCATATTCAAATGCTTCCTTATAAAAATGAATCTATCTACAGATAGGGGTTTTGTAAATATATCTGCCCATTGATTTTCAGTGTTAACAAACTGAATATCAAAAGTTCCCTTCTGCACATAGTCTCTAATAAAATGATGTTTAATTTCTATATGCTTAGCTCTTGAGTGTAAGATTGGGTTCTTAGATAAATTGATTGCAGCAGTATTATCACAAAGAACAGAAATCTTACTCTCAAAGATGTTGTAGTCCTCCAGTATTGGACGCATCACAGTTTTCCTGCGTCTGGTCCATCTTCTTCACTCTTAGGTGATCTTAAGCTTTAGGTCTTGGAACATAGACCTTTCTCCTGTTATGTGTAGTAAGCAGCCACTGTCCAGGTGCCATGACTGGAGTTGTCTTCCTCCCATCAAGCATATCTGCAACAGGAATTATCATACTTTTTGGTACCCAGATTGACTTGGGTCCTTTCATGTTAGTCCTTGGTCTGCGTCCAGGCTTGTTCCATTTATTATGGAAGCATGTCGATGTGACATGTCCAGCCTTTCCACAGTATCCACAGTATATATTAAATTTTGATGGACTTTTGGAAAACTTTGGTTTCGGTTTTTCATAACCCAAACCACTTTTGTCATCAGGTTTTCTCTGAATTTTTAAAATCTTATTGAGTTTTTCAGAGCTGCTGACAAACTTGGACAAACGTCCAGTGAGTTCATCTACTTCTTGTTGAAGTACTTGTACTTCACAGGAAGTATTGGACTCAGACTTCTTTGGAGATTCTTCTTCCAATTGACTTACTTGAAGTCTTAAATGTTCATTATCCGATTTGAGTACATTGTTTTCTAAAATAAGTTTTTCGAAATCTTTGTTTATTTGAGAAAACTTTTTCTTTAATAATCTGTACTCATCAGATAAGATAGATGAATCTCTAAGAAGATCATCAAAATTATTGCTTAATTCAGAGTAGGAAATTACCTCTTCTTCATCCTCACTGTCAGTTGAGGATAGACTTGCCTTTAGACAGAGATTAGCTTCTTCTTTATCCTCATCATCAGAGGAGTCATCAAGATCCTCCCATGTTGCCATGAGACCTTTCTTCTTCTTGAAGAACTTCTTCTTTGTTCTTTCTGCCTCAGGACAATCTGACATGTAGTGGCCTGGTTTCTTGCATCCATAGCACACCACTGGATTTTTCTCCTTTTGCTCAGTTTCTTTTTGTGGAAATTTTCTGTTGAATTGCTTCCTTCTGAAGCCATCTTTCTTGTTCCATATGGCCTTTAACTTCTTGGAGATGAGGTAGAGTTCATCATCATCTGAACCTTCTTCTCCTTCTGAGCTGCATGATTCTTCATCAGAATCATTTGCCTTCAATGCTTTGGAGGTGCTCCCTCTATGAGCTTTAAGAGCAATGGACTTTGCTCTTTTCTCGGTTTCTTCATTCAGCTCAAGCTCATGTACTTTCAATGAGCCTAGAAGATTTTCTAAAGCAAGAGTGGAAAGATCCCTTGCTTCTTGTATTGCAGTTACCTTGGGTCTCCATTGTTTTGGCAGACTCCTTAGGATTTTTCTGATATGCTCCTGGGTTGTGTAGATTTTTCCCAAGGACCTCAGGTTGTTAATGATTGTTTGGAATCTTCCAAACATCTGGTCAATGGTCTCGTGATCCTCCATTTTGAATAGTTCATATTGATGAACTAGCATGCTGATTTTGGACTCACGAACCTGAGTTGATCCTTCATGTGCCAAAGCTAGAGTGTCCCACATCTCCTTGGCAGTAGTGCAGCTGTGCACCTTGTCATATTCTGACTTTGTAATGGCACACATCAGATAGTGCCTTGCCCTCGAGTTCAGCTGGAATCTGATCCTTTGATCTGCTGTCCACTGAGCTCTTGGTATTTGTTGACCTGCTTCATTTACTGGAGCAGTGTAACCAGTTTCAACAACATCCCACAAATCTATATTCTGCGCATCAAAGAATGTGATCATTCTCTGCTTCCAATAGTCGTATTCATCTCCATTGAACAATGGTGGTCTGTTCACAGCTTGTCCTTCGTTTTCCATGGATCTTGCTTCTCTTCACGGTTAAGTGCTCAACCCCTAGAGACCGAGCTCTGATGCCAACTGAAGGTAACAAGATGAAACACAAGAAGGGGGGGTTGAATTGTGTTTCTAAGCTTTTAAAACTTTTTCGCAAATGATGGACGCTGGCTGTTAAAAACTTTGGACGCACAGCTTGGTTCAAATATTGGACGCACAGTGTTAAAACACTGGACGCACAGAAATGTGAAATATTGGACGCACAAAAGATTGGACGCTGAGGCTTTCCCTCTTGGTTTAAAAACTCGTTTTCTTTGTGCGATATGAGGTGTATGAAAAACTTGTTTAAACAAAATCAATTCAATCCCCTTGGTTAGTAATAAACACAAATATAAAAGGAGATAAGGGAAAGAAGAAATAACACAAGTTTTTATACTGGTTCACCCTTTCCTAAGAGCTACGTCCAGTCCCCTCAAACTAGAGAGATTTCACTATCAAACCAGATAGGTACAAGTATTCTTTGCACACAGCCTCTTCAGGCTAAATCCCAAGTATTCTTTGCACACAGCCTCTCCAGGCTAAAACCCAAGTATTCTTTGGACGCAGCCTCTTCAGGCTAAAACCCAAGTATTCTTTGGACGCAGCCTCTTCAGGCTAAAACACAAGTATTCTTTGAACACAGCCTCTTCAGGCTAAACAACTCAGCAGAGTTTTGATTCAAGTGCTGTCTAACTCACACAAGTGAGGATATGAAATCTAAAGCACTTTGAGAGTTAAGCAAACTCTCTTTTACAAGAAGATAAAGAAATACAAGACTTTCTATACAGAGTATGATAAAATTGCACAGCAGTTCAGCTCTTTCTTTTTCGTTTTCAGTCTCTTATATTCTTCTTCTTGCTTCTCGGTATTTATAGGCTTTGATGAAGCTTCAGACTTGTTCTTCGAATAGCTCAGCTTCAGCCTTCATAATATCACCGTTCTCAAATAGCATTTAATGCTATTTTCCCGTTGCTCTGAGGAGATCTACTTCTTTGTGCAAGTCTGCGTTTCTTTCTCCCAAATCAGAAGCAACCTGTACTCAAAGTCTCAATTGTACAGTGGTTAATAATAATATCTTATTGAGACAGAGAGAATACACTGTGTAAAGCAGAAAGGTGTGTTCAGAGATCTATAGAGTAGTTAAAAGTACATTCTCTCTCTTAGTACACTTTCCACAGTACTTTATGCTTTTCAGAAGTACATTCACATACGTTGACAAAGATGTACAGAAAGCATTGTGTTCAGCTATTTATTTCAAAACATTTGCTCAATAAATATGTTTCATATTAAATGCATGAGCAATAAATAGCATGTAATGGACTCTGCGTTTTGGACGCAGCATATAGAATATATTGGACGCATACCTTTGCACTTACCAATTTGCACAGAACTCATGCAAACATTGGACGCATCTTTATGCTTACCAATCTATTCCATTTGAATGCAAGCCAGTATTGGACTTTTGCCATTTCCCTATAGTTCCATTGGACGCAAGGTTGATTGTTGTACATTTGTTCTTCTGCTCCATTGGACGCAGAACAATTGTTTGATGTACCTTTGTCAATCTGCTTCCTTGTGCTCCATTGGACGCAAAGCAATATTGTTGTCCTTTTTATGTATTGGACGCAGAACAGTGCTTGAGTAACTCTGACTTCATTGGACGCAGAGCAGTTCTTTTGTTTGTTCAGTTTCATTGGACGCAGAGTTGCACTCTTGCTCACACTGAACATTGGACTTTTATCCTTCATTGCTCACTGAATCTGTTCCTTTGAAAATCATTGGACTCTTACTGCAATTCTGCTTCTTATACAAACATTGGACTTTGCCAGTATTGCCTTGTTCTTATCATTGGACTTATGCCAGTCTTGCTCTATTGGACGCTTACTGATTCTGCCTCTTTGGAAAACATTGGACGCAGAAAGTAGCGTGTCTTCAGAAGACATTGGACGCAGAACTTTGTTCTTGCCTTGTGCTGATTTTATTGGACGCACAACATTGCTTGCCTTTGCGCTGAAACATTGGACGCAGAACTCTTCCTTCTGCTCAAACATTGGACGCTGGACGCAGAATTCTTCCTTCTGCTCAAACATTGGACGCAGAACTTTTGTGTCCATTTCAGTGCCAACATTGGACGCAAAACTCTTGTGTCCATTCCAGTGCCAACATTGGACGCAAGGCTCACTTTGAATGCCAGCAAATGTCATGAAGAGCTTATTGGACGCAGACTGCAATAAGCTTAGTTAGGCAGCATTTATTCATTGTACAGCTTAATACAAATTGATTATCCTTTGTAAAAACCTTAATACATTTTGTTATCATCAAAACCATAAAATCACTTAGGGAGTTTTTGTATTAAAAACACTTTTAACCCATTTGGTTCCAACACAAGTTCGTCTCGTTCGTCCCTCTTCGTCCTCCCATTTGATCCGTAGGCCTTCTTTGGACTAAGATTGTCTCGTTCTACCATCTTCGTCCTCCCATTTGATCCGTAGGCCTTCTTTGGACCAAGTTCGTCTCGTTCGTCCCTCTTCGTCCTCCCATTTGATCCGTAGGCCTTCTTTGGACTAAGTTCGTCTCGTTCTACCATCTTCGTCCTCCCATTTGATCCATAGGCCTTCTTTGGACCAAGTTCGTCTCGTTCGTCCCTCTTCGTCCCATTTGATCCGTAGGCCTTCTTTGGACTAAGTTCGTCTCGTTCTACCATCTTCGTCCTCCCATTTGATCCCTAGGCCTTCTTTGGACCAAGTTCGTCTCGTTCCTCCATCATTGTCCTCCCATTTGATGCGTTGTTATTCTTTGGACCAAGTTCGTCTCGTTCATCCATCTTCGTCCTCCCATTTGATCCATTGGCATTCTTTGGACCAAGTTCGTCTCGTTCGTCCAACTTCGTCCTCCCATTCGATCCGTTGGCATTCTTTGGACCAAGTTCGTCTCGTTCGTCCATCTTCGTCCTCCCATTTGATCCATAGGCCTTCTTTGGACTAAGTTCGTCTCGTTCTACCATCTTCGTCCTCCCATTTGATCCATAGGCCTTCTTTGGACCAAGTTCGTCTCGTTCGTCCATCATTGTCCTCCCATTTGATCCGTTGTTATTCTTTGTACCAACTTCGTCTCGTTTGTCCATCTTCGTCCTCCCATTTGATCCATTGGCATTCTTTGCACCAAGTTCGTCTCGTTCGTCCAACTTCGTCCTCCCATTTGATCCGTTGGCATTCTTTGGACCAAGTTCGTCCCGTTCGTCCCTCTTCGTCCCTCTTCGTCCTCCCATTTGATCCGTAGGCCTTCTTTGGACCAAGTTCGTGTCGTTCGTCCATCATTGTCCTCCCATTTGATCCGTTGTTATTCTTTGGACCAAGTTCGTCTCGTTCGTCCATCTTCGTCCTCCCATTTGATCCGTTGTTATTCTTTGGACCAAGTTGGTCTCGTTCGTCCATCTTCGTCCTCCCATTTGATCCATTGGCATTCTTTGGACCAAGTTCGTCCCGTTCGTCCATCTTCGTCCTCCCATTTGATCCGTAGGGCTTCTTTGGACCAAGTTCGTCTCGTTCTACCATCTTCGTCCTCCCATTTGATCCGTAGGCCTTCTTTGGACCAAGTTCGTCTCGTTCGTCCATCTTCGTCCTCCCATTTGATCCGTTGTTATTCTTTGGACCAAGTTGGTCTCGTTCGTCCATCTTCGTCCTCCCATTTGATCCATTGGCATTCTTTGGACCAAGTTCGTCCCGTTCGTCCCTCGTCGTCCTCCCATTTGAACCGTAGGCCTTCTTTGGACTAAGTTCGTCTCGTTCTACCATCTTCGTCCTCCCATTTGATCCATAGGCCTTCTTTGGACCAAGTTCGTCTCGTTCGTCCATCTTTGTCCTCCCATTTGATCCGTAGGGCTTCTTTGGACCAAGTTCGTCTCGTTCTACCATCTTCGTCCTCCCATTTGATCCGTAGGCCTTCTTTGGACCAAGTTCGTCTCGTTCGTCCCTCTTCGTCCTCCCATTTGATCCGTAGGGCTTCTTTGGACCAAGTTCGTCTCGTTCTACCATCTTCGTCCTCCCATTTGATCCGTAGGCCTTCTTTGGACCAAGTTCGTCTCGTTCGTCCCTCTTCGTCCTCCCATTTGATCCGTAGGGCTTCTTTGGACCAAGTTCGTCTCGTTCTACCATCTTCGTCCTCCCATTTCATCCGTTGGCATTCTTTGGACCATGTTCGTCTCGTTCGTCCGTCTTCGTCCTCCCATTTGATCCGTAGGCCTTCTTTGGACATAGTTCGTCTCGTTCTACCATCTTCGTCCTCCCATTTCATCCATAGGCCTTCTTTGGACCATGTTCGTCTCGTTCGTCCATCTTGGTCCTCCCATTTGATCTGTTGTTATTCTTTGGACCAAGTTAGTCTCGGTCGTCCATCTTCGTCCTCCCATTTGATCCATTGGCATTCTTTGGACCAAGTTCGTCTCGTTCGTCCCACTTCGTCCTCCCATTTGATCCGTAGGCCTTCTTTGGACTTAGTTCGTCTCGTTCTACCATCTTCATCCTCCCATTTGATCTGTTGGCATTCTTTGGACCAAGTTCGTCTCGTTTGTCCATCTTCGTCCTCCCATTTGATCCGTTGGCCTTCTTTGGACAAAGTTCGTCTCGTTCTACCATCTTCGTCCTCCCATTTGATCCGTTGGCATTCTTTGGACCAAGTTCGTATCGTTCGTCCATCTTGGTCCTCCCATTTGATCCGTTGTTATTCTTTGGACCAAGTTCATCTCGTTCGTCCATCTTCGTCCTCCCATTTGATCCGTTGGCATTCTTTGGACCAAGTTCGTCTCGTTCGTCCATCTTGGTCCTCCCATTTGATCCGTTGTTATTCTTTGGACCAAGTTCGTCTCGTTCGTCCATCTTCGTCCTCCCATTTGATCCGTTGTTATTCTTTGGACCAAGTTGGTCTCGTTCGTCCATCTTCGTCCTCCCATTTGATCCATTGGCATTCTTTGGACCAAGTTCGTCCCGTTCGTCCATCTTCGTCCTCCCATTTGATCCGTAGGGCTTCTTTGGACCAAGTTCGTCTCGTTCTACCATCTTCGTCCTCCCATTTGATCCGTAGGCCTTCTTTGGACCAAGTTCGTCTCGTTCGTCCATCTTCGTCCTCCCATTTGATCCGTTGTTATTCTTTGGACCAAGTTGGTCTCGTTCGTCCATCTTCGTCCTCCCATTTGATCCATTGGCATTCTTTGGACCAAGTTCGTCCCGTTCGTCCCTCGTCGTCCTCCCATTTGAACCGTAGGCCTTCTTTGGACTAAGTTCGTCTCGTTCTACCATCTTCGTCCTCCCATTTGATCCATAGGCCTTCTTTGGACCAAGTTCGTCTCGTTCGTCCATCTTTGTCCTCCCATTTGATCCGTAGGGCTTCTTTGGACCAAGTTCGTCTCGTTCTACCATCTTCGTCCTCCCATTTGATCCGCAGGCCTTCTTTGGACCAAGTTCGTCTCGTTCGTCCCTCTTCGTCCTCCCATTTGATCCGTAGGGCTTCTTTGGACCAAGTTCGTCTCGTTCTACCATCTTCGTCCTCCCATTTGATCCGTAGGCCTTCTTTGGACCAAGTTCGTCTCGTTCGTCCCTCTTCGTCCTCCCATTTGATCCGTAGGGCTTCTTTGGACCAAGTTCGTCTCGTTCTACCATCTTCGTCCTCCCATTTCATCCGTTGGCATTCTTTGGACCATGTTCGTCTCGTTCGTCCGTCTTCGTCCTCCCATTTGATCCGTAGGCCTTCTTTGGACATAGTTCGTCTCGTTCTACCATCTTCGTCCTCCCATTTCATCCATAGGCCTTCTTTGGACCATGTTCGTCTCGTTCGTCCATCTTGGTCCTCCCATTTGATCTGTTGTTATTCTTTGGACCAAGTTAGTCTCGGTCGTCCATCTTCGTCCTCCCATTTGATCCATTGGCATTCTTTGGACCAAGTTCGTCTCGTTCGTCCCACTTCGTCCTCCCATTTGATCCGTAGGCCTTCTTTGGACTTAGTTCGTCTCGTTCTACCATCTTCATCCTCCCATTTGATCTGTTGGCATTCTTTGGACCAAGTTCGTCTCGTTTGTCCATCTTCGTCCTCCCATTTGATCCGTTGGCCTTCTTTGGACAAAGTTCGTCTCGTTCTACCATCTTCGTCCTCCCATTTGATCCGTTGGCATTCTTTGGACCAAGTTCGTATCGTTCGTCCATCTTGGTCCTCCCATTTGATCCGTTGTTATTCTTTGGACCAAGTTCATCTCGTTCGTCCATCTTCGTCCTCCCATTTGATCCGTTGGCATTCTTTGGACCAAGTTCGTCTCGTTCGTCCATCTTGGTCCTCCCATTTGATCCGTTGTTATTCTTTGGACCAAGTTAGTCTCGGTCGTCCATCTTCGTCCTCCCATTTGATCCATTGGCATTCTTTGGACCAAGTTCGTCTCGTTCGTCCCTCTTCGTCCTCCCATTTGATCCGTAGGCCTTATTTGGACTTAGTTCATCTCGTTCTACCATCTTCATCCTCCCATTTGATATGTTGGCATTCTTTGGACCAAGTTCGTCTCGTTCGTCCATCTTCATCGTCCCATTTGATCCGTTGGCATTCTTTGGACCAAGTTTGTCTCGTTCGTCCCTCTTCGTCCTCCCATTTGATCTGTTGTTATTCTTTGGACCAAGTTAGTCTCGGTCGTCCATCTTCGTCCTCCCATTTGATCCATTGGCATTCTTTGGACCAAGTTCGTCTCGTTCGTCCCACTTCGTCCTCCCATTTGATCCGTAGGCCTTCTTTGGACTTAGTTCGTCTCGTTCTACCATCTTCATCCTCCCATTTGATCTGTTGGCATTCTTTGGACCAAGTTCGTCTCGTTTGTCCATCTTCGTCCTCCCATTTGATCCGTTGGCCTTCTTTGGACAAAGTTCGTCTCGTTCTACCATCTTCGTCCTCCCATTTGATCCGTTGGCATTCTTTGGACCAAGTTCGTATCGTTCGTCCATCTTGGTCCTCCCATTTGATCCGTTGTTATTCTTTGGACCAAGTTCATCTCGTTCGTCCATCTTCGTCCTCCCATTTGATCCGTTGGCATTCTTTGGACCAAGTTCGTATCGTTCGTCCATCTTGGTCCTCCCATTTGATCTGTTGTTATTCTTTGGACCAAGTTAGTCTCGGTCGTCCATCTTCGTCCTCCCATTTGATCCATTGGCATTCTTTGGACCAAGTTCGTCTCGTTCGTCCCACTTCGTCCTCCCATTTGATCCGTAGGCCTTCTTTGGACTTAGTTCGTCTCGTTCTACCATCTTCATCCTCCCATTTGATCTGTTGGCATTCTTTGGACCAAGTTCGTCTCGTTTGTCCATCTTCGTCCTCCCATTTGATCCGTTGGCCTTCTTTGGACAAAGTTCGTCTCGTTCTACCATCTTCGTCCTCCCATTTGATCCGTTGGCATTCTTTGGACCAAGTTCGTATCGTTCGTCCATCTTGGTCCTCCCATTTGATCCGTTGTTATTCTTTGGACCAAGTTCGTCTCCTTCGTCCATCTTTGTCCTCCCATTTGATCCATTGGCATTCTTTGGACCAAGTTCATCTCGTTCGTCCATCTTCGTCCTCCCATTGGATCCGTTGTTATTCTTTGGACCAAGTTCATCTCGTTCGTCCATCTTCGTCCTCCCATTCGATCCGTTGGCCTTCTTTGGACAAAGTTCGTCTCGTTCTACCATCTTCGTCCTCCCATTTGATCCGTTGGCATTCTTTGGACCAAGTTCGTATCGTTCGTCCATCTTGGTCCTCCCATTTGATCCGTTGTTATTCTTTGGACCAAGTTCATCTCGTTCGTCCATCTTCGTCCTCCCATTTGATCCGTTGGCATTCATTGGACCAAGTTCGTCTCGTTCGTCCATCTTGGTCCTCCCATTTGATCCGTTGTTATTCTTTGGACCAAGTTAGTCTCGGTCGTCCATCTTCGTCCTCCCATTTGATCCATTGGCATTCTTTGGACCAAGTTCGTCTCGTTCGTCCCTCTTCGTCCTCCCATTTGATCCGTAGGCCTTATTTGGACTTAGTTCATCTCGTTCTACCATCTTCATCCTCCCATTTGATCTGTTGGCATTCTTTGGACCAAGTTCGTCTCGTTCGTCCATCTTCATCGTCCCATTTGATCCGTTGGCATTCTTTGGACCAAGTTTGTCTCGTTCGTCCCTCTTCGTCCTCCCATTTGATCCGTTGTTATTCTTTGGACCAAGTTCGTCTCGTTCGTCCATCTTCGTCCTCCCATTTGATCTGTTGGCCTTCTTTGGGCCAAGTTCGTCTCGTTCGTCCATCTTGGTCCTCCCATTTGATCTGTTGTTATTCTTTGGACCAAGTTAGTCTCGGTCGTCCATCTTCGTCCTCCCATTTGATCCATTGGCATTCTTTGGACCAAGTTCGTCTCGTTCGTCCCACTTCGTCCTCCCATTTGATCCGTAGGCCTTCTTTGGACTTAGTTCGTCTCGTTCTACCATCTTCATCCTCCCATTTGATCTGTTGGCATTCTTTGGACCAAGTTCGTCTCGTTTGTCCATCTTCGTCCTCCCATTTGATCCGTTGGCCTTCTTTGGACAAAGTTTGTCTCGTTCTACCATCTTCGTCCTCCCATTTGATCCGTTGGCATTCTTTGGACCAAGTTCGTATCGTTCGTCCATCTTGGTCCCCCCATTTGATCCGTTGTTATTCTTTGGACCAAGTTCGTCTCGTTCGTCCATCTTCGTCCTCCCATTTGATCCATAGGCCTTCTTTTGACCAAGTTCGTCTCGTTCATCCATCTTTGTCCTCCCATTTGATCTGTAGGCCTTCTTTCAACTAAGTTTGTCTCGTTCTACCATCTTCGTCCTCCCATTTGATCCGTAGGAATTCTTTGGACCAAGTTCATCTCGTTCGTCCCTCTTCGTCCTCCCATTTGATCCGTAGGCCTTCTTTGGACATAGTTCGTCTCGTTCTACCATCTTCGTCCTCCCATTTCGTCCATAGGCCTTCTTTGGACCATGTTCGTCTCGTTCGTCCATCTTTGTCCTCCCATTTGATCCGTTGGCATTCTTTGGACCAAGTTCATCTCGTTCGCCATCTTCGTCCTCCCATTGGATCCGTTGTTATTCTTTGGACCAAGTTCATCTCGTTCGTCCATCTTCGTCCTCCCATTTGATCCGTTGGCATTCTTTGGACCAAGTTCGTCTCGTTCGTCCATCTTGGTCCTCCCATTTGATCCGTTGTTATTCTTTGGACCAAGTTAGTCTCGGTCGTCCATCTTCGTCCTCCCATTTGATCCATTGGCATTCTTTGGACCAAGTTTGTCTCGTTCGTCCCTCTTCGTCCTCCCATTTGATCCGTAGGCCTTATTTGGACTTAGTTCATCTCGTTCTACCATCTTCATCCTCCCATTTGATCTGTTGGCATTCTTTGGACCAAGTTCGTCTCGTTCGTCCATCTTCATCGTCCCATTTGATCCGTTGGCATTCTTTGGACCAAGTTTGTCTCGTTCGTCCCTCTTCGTCCTCCCATTTGATCTGTTGTTATTCTTTGGACCAAGTTAGTCTCGGTCGTCCATCTTCGTCCTCCCATTTGATCCATTGGCATTCTTTGGACCAAGTTCGTCTCGTTCGTCCCACTTCGTCCTCCCATTTGATCCGTAGGCCTTCTTTGGACTTAGTTCGTCTCGTTCTACCATCTTCATCCTCCCATTTGATCTGTTGGCATTCTTTGGACCAAGTTCGTCTCGTTTGTCCATCTTCGTCCTCCCATTTGATCCGTTGGCCTTCTTTGGACAAAGTTCGTCTCGTTCTACCATCTTCGTCCTCCCATTTGATCCGTTGGCATTCTTTGGACCAAGTTCGTATCGTTCGTCCATCTTGGTCCTCCCATTTGATCCGTTGTTATTCTTTGGACCAAGTTCATCTCGTTCGTCCATCTTCGTCCTCCCATTTGATCCGTTGGCATTCTTTGGACCAAGTTCGTATCGTTCGTCCATCTTGGTCCTCCCATTTGATCTGTTGTTATTCTTTGGACCAAGTTAGTCTCGGTCGTCCATCTTCGTCCTCCCATTTGATCCATTGGCATTCTTTGGACCAAGTTCGTCTCGTTCGTCCCACTTCGTCCTCCCATTTGATCCGTAGGCCTTCTTTGGACTTAGTTCGTCTCGTTCTACCATCTTCATCCTCCCATTTGATCTGTTGGCATTCTTTGGACCAAGTTCGTCTCGTTTGTCCATCTTCGTCCTCCCATTTGATCCGTTGGCCTTCTTTGGACAAAGTTCGTCTCGTTCTACCATCTTCGTCCTCCCATTTGATCCGTTGGCATTCTTTGGACCAAGTTCGTATCGTTCGTCCATCTTGGTCCTCCCATTTGATCCGTTGTTATTCTTTGGACCAAGTTCGTCTCCTTCGTCCATCTTCGTCCTCCCATTTGATCCATAGGCCTTCTTTTGACCAAGTTCGTCTCGTTCATCCATCTTTGTCCTCCCATTTGATCTGTAGGCCTTCTTTCAACTAAGTTTGTCTCGTTCTACCATCTTCGTCCTCCCATTTGATCCGTAGGAATTCTTTGGACCAAGTTCATCTCGTTCGTCCCTCTTCGTCCTCCCATTAGATCCGTAGGCCTTCTTTGGACATAGTTCGTCTCGCTCTACCATCTTCGTCCTCCCATTTCGTCCATAGGCCTTCTTTGGACCATGTTCGTCTCGTTCGTCCATCTTTGTCCTCCCATTTGATCCGTTGGCATTCTTTGGACCAAGTTCATCTCGTTCGCCATCTTCGTCCTCCCATTGGATCCGTTGTTATTCTTTGGACCAAGTTCATCTCGTTCGTCCATCTTCGTCCTCCCATTTGATCCGTTGGCCTTCTTTGGACAAAGTTCGTCTCGTTCTACCATCTTCGTCCTCCCATTTGATCCGTTGGCATTCTTTGGACCAAGTTCGTGTCGTTCGTCCATCTTGGTCCTCCCATTTGATCCGTTGTTATTCTTTGGACCAAGTTCATCTCGTTCGTCCATCTTCGTCCTCCCATTTGATCCGTTGGCATTCATTGGACCAAGTTCGTCTCGTTCGTCCATCTTGGTCCTCCCATTTGATCCGTTGTTATTCTTTGGACCAAGTTAGTCTCGGTCGTCCATCTTCGTCCTCCCATTTGATCCATTGGCATTCTTTGGACCAAGTTCGTCTCGTTCGTCCCTCTTCGTCCTCCCATTTGGTCCGTAGGCCTTCTTTGGACATAGTTCGTCTCGTTCTACCATCTTCGTCCTCCCATTTCGTCCATAGGCCTTCTTTGGACCATGTTCGTCTCGTTCGTCCATCTTTGTCCTCCCATTTGATCCGTTGGCATTCTTTGGACCAAGTTCATCTCGTTCGCCATCTTCGTCCTCCCATTGGATCCGTTGTTATTCTTTGGACCAAGTTCATCTCGTTCGTCCATCTTCGTCCTCCCATTTGATCCGTTGGCATTCTTTGGACCAAGTTCGTCTCGTTCGTCCATCTTGGTCCTCCCATTTGATCCGTTGTTATTCTTTGGACCAAGTTAGTCTCGGTCGTCCATCTTCGTCCTCCCATTTGATCCATTGGCATTCTTTGGACCAAGTTTGTCTCGTTCGTCCCTCTTCGTCCTCCCATTTGATCCGTAGGCCTTATTTGGACTTAGTTGATCTCGTTCTACCATCTTCATCCTCCCATTTGATCTGTTGGCATTCTTTGGACCAAGTTCGTCTCGTTCGTCCATCTTCATCGTCCCATTTGATCCGTTGGCATTCTTTGGACCAAGTTTGTCTCGTTCGTCCCTCTTCGTCCTCCCATTTGATCTGTTGTTATTCTTTGGACCAAGTTAGTCTCGGTCGTCCATCTTCGTCCTCCCATTTGATCCATTGGCATTCTTTGGACCAAGTTCGTCTCGTTCGTCCCACTTCGTCCTCCCATTTGATCCGTAGGCCTTCTTTGGACTTAGTTCGTCTCGTTCTACCATCTTCATCCTCCCATTTGATCTGTTGGCATTCTTTGGACCAAGTTCGTCTCGTTTGTCCATCTTCGTCCTCCCATTTGATCCGTTGGCCTTCTTTGGACAAAGTTCGTCTCGTTCTACCATCTTCGTCCTCCCATTTGATCCGTTGGCATTCTTTGGACCAAGTTCGTATCGTTCGTCCATCTTGGTCCTCCCATTTGATCCGTTGTTATTCTTTGGACCAAGTTCATCTCGTTCGTCCATCTTCGTCCTCCCATTTGATCCGTTGGCATTCTTTGGACCAAGTTCGTATCGTTCGTCCATCTTGGTCCTCCCATTTGATCTGTTGTTATTCTTTGGACCAAGTTAGTCTCGGTCGTCCATCTTCGTCCTCCCATTTGATCCATTGGCATTCTTTGGACCAAGTTCGTCTCGTTCGTCCCACTTCGTCCTCCCATTTGATCCGTAGGCCTTCTTTGGACTTAGTTCGTCTCGTTCTACCATCTTCATCCTCCCATTTGATCTGTTGGCATTCTTTGGACCAAGTTCGTCTCGTTTGTCCATCTTCGTCCTCCCATTTGATCCGTTGGCCTTCTTTGGACAAAGTTCGTCTCGTTCTACCATCTTCGTCCTCCCATTTGATCCGTTGGCATTCTTTGGACCAAGTTCGTATCGTTCGTCCATCTTGGTCCTCCCATTTGATCCGTTGTTATTCTTTGGACCAAGTTCGTCTCCTTCGTCCATCTTCGTCCTCCCATTTGATCCATAGGCCTTCTTTTGACCAAGTTCGTCTCGTTCATCCATCTTTGTCCTCCCATTTGATCTGTAGGCCTTCTTTCAACTAAGTTTGTCTCGTTCTACCATCTTCGTCCTCCCATTTGATCCGTAGGAATTCTTTGGACCAAGTTCATCTCGTTCGTCCCTCTTCGTCCTCCCATTAGATCCGTAGGCCTTCTTTGGACATAGTTCGTCTCGCTCTACCATCTTCGTCCTCCCATTTCGTCCATAGGCCTTCTTTGGACCATGTTCGTCTCGTTCGTCCATCTTTGTCCTCCCATTTGATCCGTTGGCATTCTTTGGACCAAGTTCATCTCGTTCGCCATCTTCGTCCTCCCATTGGATCCGTTGTTATTCTTTGGACCAAGTTCATCTCGTTCGTCCATCTTCGTCCTCCCATTTGATCCGTTGGCCTTCTTTGGACAAAGTTCGTCTCGTTCTACCATCTTCGTCCTCCCATTTGATCCGTTGGCATTCTTTGGACCAAGTTCGTGTCGTTCGTCCATCTTGGTCCTCCCATTTGATCCGTTGTTATTCTTTGGACCAAGTTCATCTCGTTCGTCCATCTTCGTCCTCCCATTTGATCCGTTGGCATTCATTGGACCAAGTTCGTCTCGTTCGTCCATCTTGGTCCTCCCATTTGATCCGTTGTTATTCTTTGGACCAAGTTAGTCTCGGTCGTCCATCTTCGTCCTCCCATTTGATCCATTGGCATTCTTTGGACCAAGTTCGTCTCGTTCGTCCCTCTTCGTCCTCCCATTTGATCCGTAGGCCTTATTTGGACTTAGTTCATCTCGTTCTACCATCTTCATCCTCCCATTTGATCTGTTGGCATTCTTTGGACCAAGTTCGTCTCGTTCGTCCATCTTCATCGTCCCATTTGATCCGTTGGCATTCTTTGGACCAAGTTTGTCTCGTTCGTCCCTCTTCGTCCTCCCATTTGATCCGTTGTTATTCTTTGGACCAAGTTCGTCTCGTTCGTCCATCTTCGTCCTCCCATTTGATCTGTTGGCCTTCTTTGGGCCAAGTTCGTCTCGTTCGTCCATCTTGGTCCTCCCATTTGATCTGTTGTTATTCTTTGGACCAAGTTAGTCTCGGTCGTCCATCTTCGTCCTCCCATTTGATCCATTGGCATTCTTTGGACCAAGTTCGTCTCGTTCGTCCCACTTCGTCCTCCCATTTGATCCGTAGGCCTTCTTTGGACTTAGTTCGTCTCGTTCTACCATCTTCATCCTCCCATTTGATCTGTTGGCATTCTTTGGACCAAGTTCGTCTCGTTTGTCCATCTTCGTCCTCCCATTTGATCCGTTGGCCTTCTTTGGACAAAGTTTGTCTCGTTCTACCATCTTCGTCCTCCCATTTGATCCGTTGGCATTCTTTGGACCAAGTTCGTATCGTTCGTCCATCTTGGTCCCCCCATTTGATCCGTTGTTATTCTTTGGACCAAGTTCGTCTCGTTCGTCCATCTTCGTCCTCCCATTTGATCCATAGGCCTTCTTTTGACCAAGTTCGTCTCGTTCATCCATCTTTGTCCTCCCATTTGATCTGTAGGCCTTCTTTCAACTAAGTTTGTCTCGTTCTACCATCTTCGTCCTCCCATTTGATCTGTAGGAATTCTTTGGACCGAGTTCATCTCGTTCGTCCCTCTTCGTCCTCCCATTTGATCCGTAGGCCTTCTTTGGACATAGTTCGTCTCGTTCTACCATCTTCGTCCTCCCATTTCGTCCATAGGCCTTCTTTGGACCATGTTCGTCTCGTTCGTCCATCTTTGTCCTCCCATTTGATCCGTTGGCATTCTTTGGACCAAGTTCATCTCGTTCGCCATCTTCGTCCTCCCATTGGATCCGTTGTTATTCTTTGGACCAAGTTCATCTCGTTCGTCCATCTTCGTCCTCCCATTTGATCCGTTGGCATTCTTTGGACCAAGTTCGTCTCGTTCGTCCATCTTGGTCCTCCCATTTGATCCGTTGTTATTCTTTGGACCAAGTTAGTCTCGGTCGTCCATCTTCGTCCTCCCATTTGATCCATTGGCATTCTTTGGACCAAGTTCGTCTCGTTCGTCCCTCTTCGTCCTCCCATTTGATCCGTAGGCCTTATTTGGACTTAGTTCATCTCGTTCTACCATCTTCATCCTCCCATTTGATCTGTTGGCATTCTTTGGACCAAGTTTGTCTCGTTCGTCCCTCTTCGTCCTCCCATTTGATCTGTTGTTATTCTTTGGACCAAGTTAGTCTCGGTCGTCCATCTTCGTCCTCCCATTTGATCCATTGGCATTCTTTGGACCAAGTTCGTCTCGTTCGTCCCACTTCGTCCTCCCATTTGATCCGTAGGCCTTCTTTGGACTTAGTTCGTCTCGTTCTACCATCTTCATCCTCCCATTTGATCTGTTGGCATTCTTTGGACCAAGTTCGTCTCGTTTGTCCATCTTCGTCCTCCCATTTGATCCGTTGGCCTTCTTTGGACAAAGTTCGTCTCGTTCTACCATCTTCGTCCTCCCATTTGATCCGTTGGCATTCTTTGGACCAAGTTCGTATCGTTCGTCCATCTTGGTCCTCCCATTTGATCCGTTGTTATTCTTTGGACCAAGTTCATCTCGTTCGTCCATCTTCGTCCTCCCATTTGATCCGTTGGCATTCTTTGGACCAAGTTCGTATCGTTCGTCCATCTTGGTCCTCCCATTTGATCTGTTGTTATTCTTTGGACCAAGTTAGTCTCGGTCGTCCATCTTCGTCCTCCCATTTGATCCATTGGCATTCTTTGGACCAAGTTCGTCTCGTTCGTCCCACTTCGTCCTCCCATTTGATCCGTAGGCCTTCTTTGGACTTAGTTCGTCTCGTTCTACCATCTTCATCCTCCCATTTGATCTGTTGGCATTCTTTGGACCAAGTTCGTCTCGTTTGTCCATCTTCGTCCTCCCATTTGATCCGTTGGCCTTCTTTGGACAAAGTTCGTCTCGTTCTACCATCTTCGTCCTCCCATTTGATCCGTTGGCATTCTTTGGACCAAGTTCGTATCGTTCGTCCATCTTGGTCCTCCCATTTGATCCGTTGTTATTCTTTGGACCAAGTTCGTCTCCTTCGTCCATCTTCGTCCTCCCATTTGACCCATAGGCCTTCTTTTGACCAAGTTCGTCTCGTTCATCCATCTTTGTCCTCCCATTTGATCTGTAGGCCTTCTTTCAACTAAGTTTGTCTCGTTCTACCATCTTCGTCCTCCCATTTGATCCGTAGGAATTCTTTGGACCAAGTTCATCTCGTTCGTCCCTCTTCGTCCTCCCATTTGATCCGTAGGCCTTCTTTGGACATAGTTCGTCTCGTTCTACCATCTTCGTCCTCCCATTTCGTCCATAGGCCTTCTTTGGACCATGTTCGTCTCGTTCGTCCATCTTTGTCCTCCCATTTGATCCGTTGGCATTCTTTGGACCAAGTTCATCTCGTTCGCCATCTTCGTCCTCCCATTGGATCCGTTGTTATTCTTTGGACCAAGTTCATCTCGTTCGTCCATCTTCGTCCTCCCATTTGATCCGTTGGCCTTCTTTGGACAAAGTTCGTCTCGTTCTACCATCTTCGTCCTCCCATTTGATCCGTTGGCATTCTTTGGACCAAGTTCGTATCGTTCGTCCATCTTGGTCCTCCCATTTGATCCGTTGTTATTCTTTGGACCAAGTTCATCTCGTTCGTCCATCTTCGTCCTCCCATTTGATCCGTTGGCATTCATTGGACCAAGTTCGTCTCGTTCGTCCATCTTGGTCCTCCCATTTGATCCGTTGTTATTCTTTGGACCAAGTTAGTCTCGGTCGTCCATCTTCGTCCTCCCATTTGATCCATTGGCATTCTTTGGACCAAGTTCGTCTCGTTCGTCCCTCTTCGTCCTCCCATTTGATCCGTAGGCCTTATTTGGACTTAGTTCATCTCGTTCTACCATCTTCATCCTCCCATTTGATATGTTGGCATTCTTTGGACCAAGTTCGTCTCGTTCGTCCATCTTCATCGTCCCATTTGATCCGTTGGCATTCTTTGGACCAAGTTTGTCTCGTTCGTCCCTCTTCGTCCTCCCATTTGATCTGTTGTTATTCTTTGGACCAAGTTAGTCTCGGTCGTCCATCTTCGTCCTCCCATTTGATCCATTGGCATTCTTTGGACCAAGTTCGTCTCGTTCGTCCTACTTCGTCCTCCCATTTGATCCGTAGGCCTTCTTTGGACTTAGTTCGTCTCGTTCTACCATCTTCATCCTCCCATTTGATCTGTTGGCATTCTTTGGACCAAGTTCGTCTCGTTTGTCCATCTTCGTCCTCCCATTTGATCCGTTGGCCTTCTTTGGACAAAGTTCGTCTCGTTCTACCATCTTCGTCCTCCCATTTGATCCGTTGGCATTCTTTGGACCAAGTTCGTATCGTTCGTCCATCTTGGTCCCCCCATTTGATCCGTTGTTATTCTTTGGACCAAGTTCGTCTCGTTCGTCCATCTTCGTCCTCCCATTTGATCCATAGGCCTTCTTTTGACCAAGTTCGTCTCGTTCATCCATCTTTGTCCTCCCATTTGATCTGTAGGCCTTCTTTCAACTAAGTTTGTCTCGTTCTACCATCTTCGTCCTCCCATTTGATCCGTAGGAATTCTTTGGACCAAGTTCATCTCGTTCGTCCCTCTTCGTCCTCCCATTTGATCCGTAGGCCTTCTTTGGACATAGTTCGTCTCGTTCTACCATCTTCATCCTCCCATTTCGTCCATAGGCCTTCTTTGGACCATGTTCGTCTCGTTCGTCCATCGTTGTCCTCCCATTTGATCCGTTGGCATTCTTTGGACCAAGTTCATCTCGTTCGCCATCTTAGTCCTCCCATTGGATCCGTTGTTATTCTTTGGACCAAGTTCATCTCGTTCGTCCATCTTCGTCCTCCCATTTGATCCATAGGCCTTCTTTTGACCAAGTTCGTCTCGTTCATCCATCTTTGTCCTCCCATTTGATCCGTTGGCCTTCTTTGGACCAAGTTCGTCTCGTTTCTCCATCTTCGTCCTCCCATTTCATCCGTTGGCCTTCTTTGGACTAGGTTCGTCTCGTTCTACCATCTTTGTCCTCCCATTTGATCCGTTGGCATTCTTTGGACCAAGTTCGTATCGTTCGTCCATCTTTGTCCTCCCATTTGATCCGTTGGCATTCTTTGGACCAAGTTCATCTCGTTCGCCATCTTCGTCCTCCCATTGGATCCGTTGTTATTCTTTGGACCAAGTTCGTCTCGTTCGTCCATCTTCGTCCTCCCATGTGATCCATAGGCCTTCTTTTGACCAAGTTCGTCTCGTTCATCCATCTTTGTCCTCCCATTTGATCCGTTGGCCTTCTTTGGACCAAGTTCGTCTCGTTTCTCCATCTTCGTCCTCCCATTTGATCCGTTGGCCTTCTTTGGACTAAGTTCGTCTCGTTCTACCATCTTTGTCCTCCCATTTGATCCGTTGGCATTCTTTGGACCAAGTTCGTATCGTTCGTCCATCTTGGTCCTCCCATTTGATCCGTTGTTATTCTTTGGACCAAGTTCATCTCGTTCGTCCATCTTCGTCCTCCCATTTGATCCGTTGGCATTCTTTGGACGAAGTTCGTCTCGTTCGTCCATCTTGGTCCTCCCATTTGATCCGTTGTTATTCTTTGGACCAAGTTAGTCTCGGTCGTCCATCTTCGTCCTCCCATTTGATCCATTGGCATTCTTTGGACCAAGTTCGTCTCGTTCGTCCCTCTTCGTCCTCCCATTTGATCCGTAGGCCTTATTTGGACTTAGTTCATCTCGTTCTACCATCTTCATCCTCCCATTTGATCTGTTGGCATTCTTTGGACCAAGTTCGTCTCGTTCGTCCATCTTCATCGTCCCATTTGATCCGTTGGCATTCTTTGGACCAAGTTTGTCTCGTTCGTCCCTCTTCGTCCTCCCATTTGATCCGTTGTTATTCTTTGGACCAAGTTCGTCTCGTTCGTCCATCTTCGTCCTCCCATTTGATCTGTTGGCCTTCTTTGGGCCAAGTTCGTCTCGTTCGTCCATCTTGGTCCTCCCATTTGATCTGTTGTTATTCTTTGGACCAAGTTAGTCTCGGTCGTCCATCTTCGTCCTCCCATTTGATCCATTGGCATTCTTTGGACCAAGTTCGTCTCGTTCGTCCCACTTCGTCCTCCCATTTGATCCGTAGGCCTTCTTTGGACTTAGTTCGTCTCGTTCTACCATCTTCATCCTCCCATTTGATCTGTTGGCATTCTTTGGACCAAGTTCGTCTCGTTTGTCCATCTTCGTCCTCCCATTTGATCCGTTGGCCTTCTTTGGACAAAGTTCGTCTCGTTCTACCATCTTCGTCCTCCCATTTGATCCGTTGGCATTCTTTGGACCAAGTTCGTATCGTCCGTCCATCTTGGTCCTCCCATTTGATCCGTTGTTATTCTTTGGACCAAGTTCGTCTCGTTCGTCCATCTTCGTCCTCCCATTTGATCCATAGGCCTTCTTTTGACCAAGTTCGTCTCGTTCATCCATCTTTGTCCTCCCATTTGATCTGTAGGCCTTCTTTCAACTAAGTTTGTCTCGTTCTACCATCTTCGTCCTCCCATTTGATCCGTAGGAATTCTTTGGACCAAGTTCATCTCGTTCGTCCCTCTTCGTCCTCCCATTTGATCCGTAGGCCTACTTTGGACATAGTTCGTCTCGTTCTACCATCTTCGTCCTCCCATTTCGTCCATAGGCCTTCTTTGGACCATGTTCGTCTCGTTCGTCCATCTTTGTCCTCCCATTTGATCCGTTGGCATTCTTTGGACCAAGTTCATCTCGTTCGCCATCTTCGTCCTCCCATTGGATCCGTTGTTATTATTTGGACCAAGTTCATCTCGTTCGTCCATCTTCGTCCTCCCATTTGATCCATAGGCCTTCTTTTGACCAAGTTCGTCTCGTTCATCCATCTTTGTCCTCCCATTTGATCCGTTGGCCTTCTTTGGACCAAGTTCGTCTCGTTTCTCCATCTTCGTCCTCCCATTTCATCCGTTGGCCTTCTTTGGACTAAGTTCGTCTCGTTCTACCATCTTTGTCCTCCCATTTGATCCGTTGGCATTCTTTGGACCAAGTTCGTATCGTTCGTCCATCTTGGTCCTCCCATTTGATCCGTTGTTATTCTTTGGACCAAGTTCATCTCGTTCGTCCCTCTTCGTCCTCCCATTTGATCCGTAGGCCTTCTTTGGACATAGTTCGTCTCGTTCTACCATCTTCGTCCTCCCATTTCATCCATAGGCCTTCTTTGGACCATGTTCGTCTCGTTCGTCCATCTTTGTCCTCCCATTTGATCCGTTGGCATTCTTTGGACAAAGTTCATCTCGTTCGCCATCTTCGTCCTCCCATTGGAACCGTTGTTATTCTTTGGACCAAGTTCATCTCGTTCGTCCATCTTCATCCTCCCACTTGATCCATAGGCCTTCTTTTGACCAAGTTCGTCTCGTTCATCCATCTTTCTCCTCCCATTTGATCCGTTGGCCTTCTTTGGACCAAGTTCGTCTCGTTTCTCCATCTTCGTCCTCCCATTTCATCCGTTGGCCTTCTTTGGACTAAGTTCGTCTCGTTCTACCATCTTTGTCCTCCCATTTGATCTGTTGGCATTCTTTGGACCAAGTTCGTATCGTTCGTCCATCTTGTTCCTCCCATTTGATCCGTTGTTATTCTTTGGACCAAGTTCATCTCGTTCGTCCATCTTCGTCCTCCCATTTGATCCATAGGCCTTCTTTTGACCAAGTTCGTCTCGTTCATCCATCTTTGTCCTCCCATTTGATCCGTTGGCCTTCTTTCAACTAGGTTTGTCTCGTTCTACCATCATCGTCCTCCCATTTGATCCGTAGGAATTCTTTGGACCAAGTTCGTCTCGTTCGTCCATCTTCTACCTCCCATTTGATCTGTAGGCCTTCTTTCAACTAAGTTTGTCTCGTTCTACCATCTTCGTCCTCCCATTTGATCCGTAGGAATTCTTTGGACCAAGTTCATCTCGTTCGTCCCTCTTCGTCCTCCCATTTGATCCGTAGGCCTTCTTTGGACATAGTTCGTCTCGTTCTACCATCTTCGTCCTCCCATTTCATCCATAGGCCTTCTTTGGACCATGTTCGTCTCGTTCGTCCATCTTTGTCCTCCCATTTGATCCGTTGGCATTCTTTGGACCAAGTTCATCTCGTTCGCCATCTTCGTCCTCCCATTGGATCCGTTGTTATTCTTTGGACCAAGTTCATCTCGTTCGTCCATCTTCGTCCTCCCATTTGATCCATAGGCCTTCTTTTGACCAAGTTCGTCTCGTTCCTCCATCTTTGTCCTCCCATTTGATACGTTGGCCTTCTTTGGACCAAGTTCGTCTCGTTTCTCCATCTTCGTCCTCCCATTTGATCCGTTGGCCTTCTTTGGACTAAGTTCGTCTCGTTCTACCATCTTTGTCCTCCCATTTGATCCGTTGGCATTCTTTGGACCAAGTTCGTATCGTTCGTCCATCTTTGTCCTCCCATTTGATCCGTTGTTATTCTTTGGACCAAGTTCATCTCGTTCGTCCATCTTCGTCCTCCCATTTGATCCGTTGGCATTCTTTGGACCAAGTTCGTCTCGTTCGTCCATCTTGGTCCTCCCATTTGATCTGTTGTTATTCTTTGGACCAAGTTAGTCTCGGTCGTCCATCTTCGTCCTCCCATTTGATCCATTGGCATTCTTTGGACCAAGTTCGTCTCGTTCGTCCCTCTTCGTCCTCCCATTAGATCCGTAGGCCTTCTTTGGACTTAGTTCGTCTCGTTCTACCATCTTTGTCCTCCCATTTGATCCGTTGGCATTCTTTGGACCAAGTTCGTATCGTTCGTCCATCTTGGTCCTCCCATTTGATCCGTTGTTATTCTTTGGACCAAGTTCATCTCGTTCGTCCATCTTCGTCCTCCCATTTGATCCATAGGCCTTCTTTTGACCAAGTTCGTCTCGTTCATCCATCTTTGTCCTCCCATTTGATCCGTTGGCCTTCTTTCAACTAGGTTTGTCTCGTTCTACCATCTTCGTCCTCCCATTTGATCCGTAGGAATTCTTTGGACCAAGTTCGTCTCATTCGTCCCTCTTTGTCCTCCCATTTGATCTGTAGGCCTTCTTTCAACTAAGTTTGTCTCGTTCTACCATCTTTGTCCTCCCATTTGATCCGTAGGAATTCTTTGGACCAAGTTCATCTCGTTCGTCCCTCTTCGTCCTCCCATTTGATCCTTAGGCCTTCTTTGGACATAGTTCGTCTCGTTCTACCATCTTCGTCCTCCCATTGCATCCATAGGCCTTCTTTGGACCATGTTCGTCTCGTTCGTCCATCCTTGTCCTCCCATTTGATCCGTTGGCATTCTTTGGACCAAGTTCATCTCGTTCGCCATCTTCGTCCTCCCATTGGATCCGTTGTTATTCTTTGGACCAAGTTCATCTCGTTCGTCCATCTTTGTCGTCCCATTTGATCGATAGGCCTTCTTTTGACCAAGTTCGTCTAGTTCATCCATCTTTGTCCTCCCATTTGATCTGTTGGCCTTCTTTGGACCAAGTTCGTCTCGTTTCTCCATCTTCGTCCTCCCATTTGATCCGTTGGTCTTCTTTGGACTAAGTTCGTCTCGTTCTACCATCTTTGTCCTCCCATTTGATCCGTTGGCATTCTTTGGACCAAGTTCGTATCGTTAGTCCATCTTGGTCCTCCCATTTGATCCGTTGTTATTCTTTGGACCAAGTTCAGATCCGTTGGCATTCTTTGGACCAAGTTCGTCTCGTTCGTCCATCTTCGTCCTCCCATTTGATCTGTTGTTATTCTTTGGACCAAGTTAGTCCCGGTCGTCCATCTTCGTCCTCCCATTTGATCCATTGGCATTCTTTGGACTAAGTTCGTCTCGTTCGTCCCTCTTCGTCCTCCCATTTGATCCGTAGGCCTTCTTTGGAGTTAGTTCGTCTCGTTCTACCATCTTCATCCTCCCATTTGATCTGTTGGCATTCTTTGGACCAAGTTCGTCTCGTTCGTCCGTCTTCATCCTCCTATTTGATCCGTTGTTATTCTTTGGACCAAGTTCGTCTCGTTCGTCCATCTTCGTGCTCCCATTTGATCTGTTGGCCTTCTTTGGGCCAAGTTCGTCTCGTTCGTCCATCTTCGTCCTCCCATTTGATCCGTTGGCATTCTTTGGACCAAGTTCATCTCGTTCGTCCATCTTCGTCCTCCCATTTGATCCGTAGGGCTTCTTTGGACCAAGTTCGTCTCGTTCGTCCATCTTCGTGCTCCCATTTGATCTGTTGGCCTTCTTTGGGCCAAGTTCGTCTCGTTCGTCCATCTTCGTCCTCCCATTTGATCCGTTGGCATTCTTTGGACCAAGTTCGTCTCGTTCGTCCATCTTCGTCCTCCCATTTGATCCGTAGGGCTTCTTTGGACCAAGTTCGTCTCGTTTGTCCATCTTCGTCCTCCCATTTGATCCGTTGGCTTTCTTTGGACAAAGTTCGTCTCGTTCTACCATCTTGGTCCTCCCATTTGATCCGTTGTTATTCTTTGGACCAAGTTCGTCTCGTTCGTCCATCTTCGTCCTCCCATTTGATCCGTTGGCATTCTTTGGACCAAGTTCATCTTGTTCGTCCGTCTTTGTCCTCCCATTTGATCCGTTGGCCTTCTTTGGACCAACTTCGTCTCGTTTGTCAATCTTCGTCCTCCCATTTTATCCGTTGGCCTTCTTTGTACTAAGTTCGTCTCGTTCTACCATCTTCGTCCTCCCATTTGATCCGTTCGCATTATTTGGACCAAGTTCATCTCATTCGTCCATCTTTGGTCCTCCCATTTGATCCGTTGGCCTTCTTTGGACCAAGTTCGTCTCGTTTGTCCATCTTCGTCCTCCCATTTGATCTGTTGGCCTTCTTTGGACTAAGTTCGTCTCGTTCTACCATCTTCGTCCTCCCATTTGATCCGTTGGCATTCTTTGGACCAAGTTCGTATCGTTCGTCCATCTTGGTCCTCCCATTTGATCCGTTGCTATTCTTTGGACCAAGTTCGTATCGTTCGTCCATCTTGGTCCTCCCATTTGATCCGTTGTTATTCTTTGGACCAAGTTGGTCTCGTTCGTCCATCTTCGTCCTCCCATTTGATCCATTGGCATTCTTTGGACCAAGTTCGTCTCGTTCGTCCATCTTCGTCCTCCCATTTGATCCGTAGGCCTTCTTTGGACTAAGTTTGTCTCGTTCTACCATCTTCGTCCTCCCATTTGATCCGCAGGCATTCTTTGGACCATGTTGGTCTCGTTCGTCCCTCTTCGTCCTCCCATTTGATCCGTAGGCCTTCTTTGGACATAGTTCGTCTCGTTCTACCATCTTCGTCCTCCCATTTCATCCATAGGCCTTCTTTGGACCATGTTCGTCTCGTTCCTCCATCTTTGTCCTCACATTTGATCCGTTGGCATTCTTTGGACCAAGTTCATCTCGTTCGCCATCTTCGTCCTCCCATTGGATCCGTTGTTATTCTTTGGACCAAGTTCGTCTCGTTCGTCCATCTTCGTCCTCCCATTTGATCCATAGGCCTTCTTTTGACCAAGTTCGTCTCCTTCATCCATCTTTGTCCTCCCATTTGATCCGTTGGCCTTCTTTGGACCAAGTTCCTCTCGTTTCTCCATCTTGGTCCTCCCATTTGATCCGTTGGCCTTCTTTGGACTAAGTTCGTCTCGTTCTACCATCTTCGTCCTCCTATTTGATCCGTAGGAATTCTTTGGACCAAGTTCATCTCGTTCGTCCCTCTTCGTCCTCCCATTTGATCTGTAGGCCTTCTTTCAACTAAGTTTGTCTCGTTCTACCATCTTCGTCCCCCCATTTGATCCGTAGGAATTCTTTGGACCAAGTTCGTCTCGTTCGTCCCTCTTTGTCCTCCCATTTGATCCGTAGGCCTTCTTTGGACATAGTTCGTCTCGTTCTACCATCTTCGTCCTCCCATTTCATCCATAGGCCTTCTTTGGACCATGTTTTTCTCGTTCGTCCATCTTTGTCCTCACATTTGATCCGTTGGCATTCTTTGGAACAAGTTCATCTCGTTCGCCATCTTCGTCCTCCCATTGGATCCGTTGTTATTCTTTGGACCAAGTTCGTCTCGTTCGTCCATCTTCGTCCTCCCATTTGATCCATAGGCCTTCTTTTGACCAAGTTCGTCTCCTTCATCCATCTTTGTCCTCCCATTTGATCCGTTGGCCTTCTTTGAACCAAGTTCGTCTCGTTTCTCCATCTTCGTCCTCCCATTTGATCCGTTGGCCTTCTTTGGACCAAGTTCGTCTCGTTTCTCCATCTTCGTCCTCCCATTTTATCCGTTGGCCTTCTTTGTACTAAGTTCGTCTCGTTCTACCATTTTTGTCCTCCCATTTGATCCGTTGGCATTCTTTGGACCAAGTTCGTATCGTTCGTCCATCTTGGTGCTCCCATTTGATCCGTTGTTATTCTTTGGACCAAGTTCGTCTCGTTCGTCCATCTTCGTCCTCCCGTTTGATCCGTTGGCATTCTTTGGACCAAGTTCATCTCGTTCGTCCATCTTGGTCCTCCCATTTGATCCGTTGTTATTCTTTGGACCAAGTTCGTCTCATTCGTCCATCTTCGTCCTCCCATTTGATCCGTTGGCATTCTTTGGACCAAGTTCGTCTCGTTCGTCCATCTTTGTCCTCCCACTTGATCCGTTGGCATTCTTTGGACCAAGTTCGTCTCGTTCGTCCCTCTTCGTCCTCCCATTTGATCCATAGGCCTTCTTTGGACTAAGTTTGTCTCGTTCTACCATCGTCGTCCTCCCATTTGATCCGTAGGCATTCTTTGGACCATCTTCGTCTCGTTCGTCCCTCTTCGTCCTCCCATTTGATCCGTAGGCCTTCGTTGGACTAAGTTCGTCTCGTTCTACCATCTTCGTCCTCCCATTTGATCCGTTGGCATTCTTTGGACCAAGTTCGTCACGTTCGTCCGTCTTCGTCCTCCCATTTGATCCGTAGGGCTTCTTTGGACCAAGTTCGTCTCGTTCTACCCTCTTCGTCCTCCCATTTGATCCGTTGGCATTCTTTGGACCAAGTTTGTCTCGTTCGTCCCTCTTCGTCCTCCCATTTGATCCGTAGGCCTTCTTTGGACTAAGTTTGTCTCGTTCTACCATCTTCGTCCTCCCATTTGATCCGTAGGCATTCTTTGGACCAAGTTCGTCTCGTTCGTCCCTCTTCGTCCTCCCATTTGATCCGTAGGCCTTCTTTGGACAAAGTTCGTCTCGTTCGTCCCTCTTCGTCCTCCCATTTGATCCGTTGTTATTCTTTGGACCAAGTTGGTCTCGTTCGTCCATCTTCGTCCTCCCATTTGATCCATTGGCATTCGTTGGACCAAGTTCGTCTCGTTCGTCCATCGTCGTCCTCCCATTTGATCCGTAGGGCTTCTTTGGACCAAGTTCATCTCGTTCTACCATCTTCGTCCTCCCATTTGATCCGTAGGCCTTCTTTGGACCAAGTTCCTCTCGTTCGTCCCTCTTCGTCCTCCCATTTGATCCGTAGGGCTTCTTTGGACCAAGTTCGTCTCGTTCTACCATCTTCGTCCTCCCATTTGATCCGTAGGCCTTCTTTGGACCAAGTTCGTCTCGTTCGTCCCTCTTCGTCCTCCCATTTGATCCGTTGTTATTCTTTGGACCAAGTTGGTCTCGTTCGTCCATCTTCGTCCTCCCATTTGATCCATTGGCATTCGTTGGACCAAGTTCGTCTCGTTCATCCATCTTCGTCCTCCCATTTGATCCGTAGGGCTTCTTTGGACCAAGTTCGTCTCGTTCTACCATCTTCGTCCTCCCATTTGATCCGTAGGCCTTCTTTGGACCAAGTTCCTCTCGTTCGTCCCTCTTCGTCCTCCCATTTGATCCGTAGGGCTTCTTTGGACCAAGTTCGTCTCGTTCTACCATCTTCGTCCTCCCATTTGATCCGTTGGCTTTCTTTGGACCAAGTTCGTCTCGTTCGTCCCTCTTCGTCCTCCCATTTGATCCGTAGGCCTTCTTTGGACTAAGTTTGTCTCGTTCTACCATCTTCGTCCTCCCATTTGATCCGTAGGCATTCTTTGGACCAAGTTCGTCTCGTTCGTCCCTCTTCGTCCTCCCATTTGATCCGTAGGCCTTCTTTGGACTAAGTTCGTCTCGTTCTACCATCTTCGTCCTCCCATTTGATCCATAGGCCTTCTTTGGACTAAGTTCGTCTCGTTCGTCCATCTTCGTCCTCCCATTTGATCCATTGGCATTCTTTGGACCAAGTTCATCTCGTTCGTCCAACTTCGTCCTCCCAGTTGATCCGTTGGCATTCTTTGGACCAAGTTCGTCTCGTTCGTCCCTCTTCGTCCTCCCATTTGATCCATAGGCCTTCTTTGGACCAAGTTCGTCTCGTTCCTCCCTCTTCGTCCTCCCATTTGAAGCATAGGCCTTCTTTCGGCCAAGTTCGTCTCGTTCGTCCATCTTCGTCCTCCCATTTGATCCGTAGGCCTTCTTTGGACCAAGTTCTTCTCGTTCGTCCCTCTTCGTCGTCCCATTTGATCCGTTGTTATTCTTTGGACCAAGTTCGTCTCGTTCGTCCATCTTCGTCCTCCCATTTGATCCGTTGGCATTCTTTGGACCAAGTTCGTATCGGTCGTCCATCTTGGTCCTCCCATTTGATCCGTTGTTATTCTTTGGACCAAGTTCGTCTCGTTTGTCCATCTTCGTCCTCCCATTTGATCCGTTGGCCTTCTTAGGACCAAGTTCGTCTCGTTCGTCCCTCTTCGTCCTCCCATTTGATCCGTAGGCCTTCTTTGGACTAAGTTCGTCTCGTTCTACAATCCTCGTCCTACCATTTGATCCGTTGGCATTCTTTGCACGAAGTTCGTATCGTTCGTCCATCTTGGTCCTCCCATTTGATCCATAGGCCTTCTTTGGACTAAGTTTGTTTCATTCTACCATCTTCGTCCTCCCATTAGATCCGTAGGGCTTCTGAGGACCAAGTTCGTCTCGTTCGTCCATCTTCGTCCTCCCATTTGATCCGTTGGCCTTCTTTGGCCAAGTTCGTCTCGTTCGTCCCTCTTCGTCCTCCCATTTGATCCGTAGGCCTTCTTTGGACTAAGTTAGTCTCGTTCTACCATCCTCGTCCTCCCATTTGATCCGTTGGCATTCTTTGCACGAAGTTCATATTGTTCGTCCATCTTGGTCCTCCCATTTGATCCGTTGCTGTTCTTTGGACCAAGTTCGTCTCGTTCGTCCCTCTTCGTCCTCCCATTTGATCCATTGGCATTCTTTGCACCAAGTTCGTCTCGTTCGTCCCTCTTCGTCCCTCTTCGTCCTCCCATTTGATCCGTAGGCCTTCTTTGGACCAAGTTCGTCTCGTTCGTCCATCATGGTCCTCCCATTTGATCCGTTGTTATTCTTTGGACCAAGTTCGTCTCGTTCGTCCATCTTCGTCCTCCCATTTGATCCATTGGCATTCTTTGCACCAACTTCGTCTCGTTCGTCCATTTTCGTCCTCCCATTTGATCCGTTGGCATTCTTTGGACCAAGTTCGTCTCGTTCGTCCCTCTTCGTCCTCCCATTTGATCCATAGGCCTTCTTTGGACTAAGTTTGTCTCGTTCTACCATCTTTGTCCTCCCATTTGATCCGTTGTTATTCTTTGGACCAAGTTGGTCTCGTTCGTCCATCTTGGTCCTCCCATTTGATCCGTAGGCCTTCTTTGGACTAAGTTTGTCTCGTTCTACCATCTTCGTCCTCCCATTTGATCCGTAGGCATTCTTTGGACCAAGTTCGTCTCGTTCGTCCCTCTTCGTCCTCCCATTTGATCCGTAGGCCTTCTTTGGACAAAGTTCGTCTCGTTCGTCCCTCTTCGTCCTCCCATTTGATCCGTTGTTATTCTTTGGACCAAGTTGGTCTCGTTCGTCCATCTTCGTCCTCCCATTTGATCCATTGGCATTCGTTGGACCAAGTTCGTCTCGTTCGTCCATCGTCGTCCTCCCATTTGATCCGTTGGGCTTCTTTGGACCAAGTTCATCTCGTTCTACCATCTTCGTCCTCCCATTTGATCCGTAGGCCTTCTTTGGACCAAGTTCCTCTCGTTCGTCCCTCTTCGTCCTCCCATTTGATCCGTAGGGCTTCTTTGGACCAAGTTCGTCTCGTTCTACCATCTTCGTCCTCCCATTTGATCCGTAGGCTTTCTTTGGACCAAGTTCGTCTCGTTCGTCCCTCTTCGTCCTCCCATTTGATCCGTTGTTATTCTTTGGACCAAGTTGGTCTCGTTCGTCCATCTTCGTCCTCCCATTTGATCCATTGGCATTCGTTGGACCAAGTTCGTCTCGTTCGTCCATCTTCGTCCTCCCATTTGATCCGTAGGGCTTCTTTGGACCAAGTTCGTCTCGTTCTACCATCTTCGTCCTCCCATTTGATCCGTAGGCCTTCTTTGGACCAAGTTCCTCTCGTTCGTCCCTCTTCGTCCTCCCATTTGATCCGTAGGCCTTCTTTGGACCAAGTTCCTCTCGTTCGTCACTCTTCGTCCTCCCATTTGATCCGTAGGGCTTCTTTGGACCAAGTTCGTCTCGTTCTACCATCTTCGTCCTCCCATTTGATCCGTAGGCTTTCTTTGGACCAAGTTCGTCTCGTTCGTCCCTCTTCGTCCTCCCATTTGATCCGTTGTTATTCTTTGGACCAAGTTGGTCTCGTTCGTCCATCTTCGTCCTCCCATTTGATCCATTGGCATTCGTTGGACCAAGTTCGTCTCGTTCGTCCATCTTCGTCCTCCCATTTGATCCGTAGGGCTTCTTTGGACCAAGTTCGTCTCGTTCTACCATCTTCGTCCTCCCATTTGATCCGTAGGCCTTCTTTGGACCAAGTTCCTCTCGTTCGTCCCTCTTCGTCCTCCCATTTGATCCGTAGGGCTTCTTTGGACCAAGTTCGTCTCGTTCTACCATCTTCGTCCTCCCATTTGATCCGTTGGCATTCTTTGGACCAACTTCGTCTCGTTCGTCCCTCTTCGTCCTCCCATTTGATCCGTAGGCCTTCTTTGGACTAAGTTTGTCTCGTTCTACCATCTTCGTCCTCCCATTTGATCCGTAGGCATTCTTTGGACCAAGTTCGTCTCGTTCGTCCCTCTTCGTCCTCCCATTTGATCCGTAGGCCTTCTTTGGACTAAGTTCGTCTCGTTCTACCATCTTCGTCCTCCCATTTGATCCATAGGCCTTCTTTGGACTAAGTTCGTCTCGTTCGTCCATCTTCGTCCTCCCATTTGATCCATTGGCATTCTTTGGACCAAGTTCATCTCGTTCGTCCAACTTCGTCCTCCCATTTGATCCGTTGGCATTCTTTGGACCAAGTTCGTCTCGTTCGTCCCTCTTCGTCCTCCCATTTGATCCATAGGCCTTCTATGGACTAAGTTTGTCTCGTTCTACCATCTTCGTCCTCCCATTTGATCCATAGGCCTTCTTTGGACCAAGTTCGTCTCGTTCCTCCCTCTTCGTCCTCCCATTTGAAGCATAGGCCTTCTTTCGGCCAAGTTCGTCTCGTTCGTCCATCTTCGTCCTCCCATTTGATCCGTAGGCCTTCTTTGGACCAAGTTCTTCTCGTTCGTCCCTCTTCGTCGTCCCATTTGATCCGTTGTTATTCTTTGGACCAAGTTCGTCTCGTTCGTCCATCTTCGTCCTCCCATTTGATCCGTTGGCATTCTTTGGACCAAGTTCGTATCGGTCGTCCATCTTGGTCCTCCCATTTGATCCGTTGTTATTCTTTGGACCAAGTTCGTCTCTTTTGTCCATCTTCGTCCTCCCATTTCATCCGTTGGCCTTCTTAGGACCAAGTTCGTCTCGTTCGTCCCTCTTCGTCCTCCCATTTGATCCGTAGGCCTTCTTTGGACTAAGTTCGTCTCGTTCTACAATCCTCGTCCTACCATTTGATCCGTTGGCATTCTTTGCACGAAGTTCGTATCGTTCGTCCATCTTGGTCCTCCCATTTGATCCATAGGCCTTCTTTGGACTAAGTTTGTTTCATTCTACCATCTTCGTCCTCCCATTAGATCCGTAGGGCTTCTGTGGACCAAGTTCGTCTCGTTCGTCCATCTTCGTCCTCCCATTTGATCCGTTGGCCTTCTTTGGCCAAGTTCGTCTCGTTCGTCCCTCTTCGTCCTCCCATTTGATCCGTAGGCCTTCTTTGGACTAAGATAGTCTCGTTTTACCATCCTCGTCCTCCCATTTGATCCGGTGGCATTCTTTGCACGAAGTTCATATTGTTCGTCCATCTTGGTCCTCCCATTTGATCCGTTGCTGTTCTTTGGACCAAGTTCGTCTCATTCGTCCCTCTTCGTCCTCCCATTTGATCCATTGGCATTCTTTGCACCAAGTTCGTCTCGTTCGTCCCTCTTCGTCCCTCTTCGTCCTCCCATTTGATCCGTAGGCCTTCTTTGGACCAAGTTCGTCTCGTTCGTCCATCATGGTCCTCCCATTTGATCCGTTGTTATTCTTTGGACCAAGTTCGTCTCGTTCGTCCATCTTCGTCCTCCCATTTGATCCATTGGCATTCTTTGCACCAAGTTCGTCTCGTTCGTCCATTTTCGTCCTCCCATTTGATCCGTTGGTATTCTTTGGACCAAGTTCGTCTCGTTCGTCCCTCTTCGTCCTCCCATTTGATCCATAGGCCTTCTTTGGACTAAGTTTGTCTCGTTCTACCATCTTTGTCCTCCCATTTGATCCGTTGTTATTCTTTGGACCAAGTTGGTCTCGTTCGTCCATCTTGGTCCTCCCATTTGATCCATTGGCATTCTTTGGACCAAGTTCGTCCCGTTCGTCCATCATCGTCCTCCCATTTGATCCGTAGGCCTTCTTTGGACAAAGTTCGTCTCGTTCGTCCCTCTTCGTCCTCCCATTTGATCCATTGGCATTCGTTGGACCAAGTTCGTCTCGTTCGTCCATCGTCGTCCTCCCATTTGATCCGTAGGGCTTCTTTGGACCAAGTTCGTCTCGTTCTACCATCTTCGTCCTCCCATTTGATCCGTAGGCCTTCTTTGGACCAAGTTCCTCTCGTTCGTCCCTCTTCGTCCTCCCATTTGATCCGTAGGGCTTCTTTGGACCAAGTTCGTCTCGTTCTACTATCTTCGTCCTCCCATTTGATCCGTAGGCCTTCTTTGGACCAAGTTCGTCTCGTTCGTCCCTCTTCGTCCTCCCATTTGATCCATTGGCATTCGTTGGACCAAGTTCGTCTCGTTCGTCCATCTTCGTCCTCCCATTTGATCCGTAGGGCTTCTTTGGACCAAGTTCGTCTCGTTCTACCATCTTCGTCCTCCCATTTGATCCGTAGGCCTTCTTTGGACCAAGTTCCTCTCGTTCGTCCCTCTTCGTCCTCCCATTTGATCCGTAGGGCTTCTTTGGACCAAGTTCGTCTCGTTCTACCATCTTCGTCCTCCCATTTGATCCGTTGGCATTCTTTGGACCAAGTTCGTCTCGTTCGTCCCTCTTCGTCCTCCCATTTGATCCGTAGGCCTTCTTTGGACTAAGTTTGTCTCGTTCTACCATCTTCGTCCTCCCATTTGATCCGTAGGCATTCTTTGGACCAAGTTTGTCTCGTTCGTCCCTCTTCGTCCTCCCATTTGATCCGTAGGCCTTCTTTGGACTAAGTTCGTCTCGTTCTACCATCTTCGTCCTCCCATTTGATCCATAGGCCTTCTTTGGACTAAGTTCGTCTCGTTCGTCCATCTTCGTCCTCCCATTTGATCCATTGGCATTCTTTGGACCAAGTTCATCTCGTTCGTCCAACTTCGTCCTCCCATTTGATCCGTTGGCATTCTTTGGACCAAGTTCGTCTCGTTCGTCCCTCTTCGTCCCCCCATTTGATCCATAGGCCTTCTATGGACTAAGTTTGTCTCGTTCTACCATCTTCGTCCTCCCATTTGATCCATAGGCCTTCTTTGGACTAAGTTCGTCTCGTTCCTCCCTCTTCGTCCTCCCATTTGAAGCATAGGCCTTCTTTCGGCCAAGTTCGTCTCGTTCGTCCATCTTCGTCCTCCCATTTGATCCGTAGGCCTTCTTTGGACCAAGTTCTTCTCGTTCGTCCCTCTTCGTCGTCCCATTTGATCCGTTGTTATTCTTTGGACCAAGTTCGTCTCCTTCGTCCATCTTCGTCCTCCCATTTGATCCGTTGGCATTCTTTGGACCAAGTTCGTATCGGTCGTCCATCTTGGTCCTCCCATTTGATCCGTTGTTATTCTTTGGACCAAGTTCGTCTCGTTTGTCCATCTTCGTCCTCCCATTTGATCCGTTGGCATTCTTTGGACCAAGTTCGTCTCGTTCGTCCCTCTTCGTCCTCCCATTTGATCCATAGGCCTTCTTTGGACTAAGTTTATCTCGTTCTACCATCTTTGTCCTCCCATTTGATCCGTTGTTATTCTTTGGACCAAGTTGGTCTCGTTCGTCCATCTTCGTCCTCCCATTTGATCCATTGGCATTCTTTGGACCATGTTCGTCCCGTTCTTCCATCTTCGTCCTCCCATTTGATCCGTAGGGCTTCATTGGACCAAGTTCGTCTCGTTCTACCATCGTCGTCCTCCCATTTGATCCGTAGGCCTTCTTTGGACCAAGTTCGTCTCGTTTGTCCCTCTTCGTCCTCCCATTTGATCCGTTGTTATTCTTTGGACCAAGTTGGTCTCCTTCGTCCGTCTTCGTCCTCCCATTTGATCCATTGGCATTCGTTGGACCAAGTTCGTCTCGTTCGTCCATCTTCGTCCTCCCATTTGATCCGTAGGGCTTCTTTGGACCAAGTTCGTCTCGTTCGTCCCTCTTCGTCCTCCCATTTGATCCGTAGGCCTTCTTTGGACTAAGTTTGTCTCGTTCTACCATCTTCGTCCTCCCATTTGATCCGTAGGCATTCTTTGGACCAAGTTCGTCTCGTTCGTCCCTCTTCGTCCTCCCATTTGATCCGTAGGCCTTCTTTGGACTAAGTTCGTCTCGTTCTACCATCTTCGTCCTCCCATTTGATCCATAGGCCTTCTTTGGACTAAGTTCGTCTCGTTCGTCCATCTTCGTCCTCCCATTTGATCCATTGGCATTCTTTGGACCAAGTTCCTCTCGTTCGTCCAACTTCGTCCTCCCATTTGATCCGTTGGCATTCTTTGGACCAAGTTCGTCTCGTTCGTCCCTCTTCGTCCTCCCATTTGATCCATAGGCCTTCTATCGACTAAGTTTGTCTCGTTCTACCATCTTCGTCCTACCATTTGATCCGTTGGCATTCTTTGCACGAAGTTCGTATCGTTCGTCCATCTTGGTCCTCCCATTTGATCCATAGGCCTTCTTTGGACTAAGTTTGTCTCATTCTACGATCTTCGTCCTCCCATTAGATCCGTAGGGCTTCTGTGGACCAAGTTCGTCTCGTTCGTCCATCTTCGTCCTCCCATTTGATCCGTTGGCCTTCTTTGGCCAAGTTCGTCTCGTTCGTCCCTCTTCGTCCTCCCATTTGATCCGTAGGCCTTCTTTGGACTAAGTTAGTCTCGTTCTACCATCCTCGTCCTCCCATTTGATCCGTTGGCATTCTTTGCACGAAGTTCATATTGTTCGTCCATCTTGGTCCCCCCATTTGATCCGTTGCTGTTCTTTGGACCAAGTTCGTCTCGTTCTACCATCTTCGTCCTCCCATTTGATCCCTTGGCATTCTTTGGACCAAGATCGTCTCGTTCGTCCCTCTTCGTCCCTCTTCGTCCTCCCATTTGATCCGTAGGCCTTCTTTGGACCAAGTTCGTCTCGTTCGTCCATCATGGTCCTCCCATTTGATCCGTTGTTATTCTTTGGACCAAGTTCGTCTCGTTCGTCCATCTTCGTCCTCCCATTTGATCCATTGGCATTCTTTGCACCATGTTCGTCTCGTTCGTCCATTTTCGTCCTCCCATTTGATCCGTTCGCATTCTTTGGACCAAGTTCGTCCCTCTTCGTCCTCCCATTTGATCCATAGGCCTTCTTTGGACTAAGTTAGTCTCGTTCTACCATCTTTGTCCTCCCATTTGATCCGTTGTTATTCTTTGGACCAAGTTGGTCTCGTTCGTCCATCTTGGTCCTCCCATTTGATCCATTGGCATTCTTTGGACCAAGTTCGTCCCGTTCGTCCATCTTCGTCCTCCCATTTGATCCGTAGGCCTTCTTTGGACAAAGTTCGTCTCGTTCGTCCCTCTTCGTCCTCCCTTTTGATCTGTTGTTATTCTTTGGACCAAGTTGGTCTCGTTCGTCCATCTTCGTCCTCCCATTTGATCCATTGGCATTCGTTGGACCAAGTTCGTCTCGTTCGTCCATCTTCGTCCTCCCATTTGATCCGTAAGGCTTCTTTGGACCAAGTTCCTCTCGTTCGTCCCTCTTCGTCCTCCCATTTGATCCGTAGGGCTTCTTTGGACCAAGTTCGTCTCGTTCTACCATCTTCGTCCTCCCATTTGATCCGTAGGCCTTCTTTGGACCAAGTTCCTCTCGTTCGTCCCTCTTCGTCCTCCCATTTGATCCGTAGGTCTTCTTTGGACCAAGTTCGTCTCATTCTACCATCTTCGTCCTCCCATTTGATCCGTAGGCCTTCTTTGGACCAAGTTCGTCTCGTTCGCCCCTCTTCGTCCTCCCATTTGATCCGTTGTTATTCTTTGGACCAAGTTGGTCTCGTTCGTCCATCTTCGTCCTCCCATTTGATCCATTGGCATTCGTTGGACCAAGTTCGTCTCGTTCGTCCATCTTCGTCCTCCCATTTGATCCGTAGGGCTTCTTTGGACCAAGTTCGTCTCGTTCTACCATCTTCGTCCTCCCATTTGATCCGTAGGCCTTCTTTGGACCAAGTTCCTCTCGTTCGTCCCTCTTCGTCCTCCCATTTGATCCGTAGGGCTTCTTTGGACCAAGTTCGTCTCGTTCTACCATCTTCGTCCTCCCATTTGATCCGTTGGCATTCTTTGGACCAAGTTCGTCTCGTTCGTCCCTCTTCGTCCTCCCATTTGATCCGTAGGCCTTCTTTGGACTAAGTTTGTCTCGTTCTACCATCTTCGTCCTCCCATTTGATCCGTAGGCATTCTTTGGACCAAGTTTGTCTCGTTCGTCCCTCTTCGTCCTCCCATTTGATCCGTAGGCCTTCTTTGGACTAAGTTCGTCTCGTTCTACCATCTTCGTCCTCCCATTTGATCCATAGGCCTTCTTTGGACTAAGTTCGTCTCGTTCGTCCATCTTCGTCCTCCCATTTGATCCATTGGCATTCTTTGGACCAAGTTCATCTCGTTCGTCCAACTTCGTCCTCCCATTTGATCCGTTGGCATTCTTTGGACCAAGTTCGTCTCGTTCGTCCCTCTTCGTCCCCCCATTTGATCCATAGGCCTTCTATGGACTAAGTTTGTCTCGTTCTACCATCTTCGTCCTCCCATTTGATCCATAGGCCTTCTTTGGACTAAGTTCGTCTCGTTCCTCCCTCTTCGTCCTCCCATTTGAAGCATAGGCCTTCTTTCGGCCAAGTTCGTCTCGTTCGTCCATCTTCGTCCTCCCATTTGATCCGTAGGCCTTCTTTGGACCAAGTTCTTCTCGTTCGTCCCTCTTCGTCGTCCCATTTGATCCGTTGTTATTCTTTGGACCAAGTTCGTCTCGTTCGTCCATCTTCGTCCTCCCATTTGATCCGTTGGCATTCTTTGGACCAAGTTCGTATCGGTCGTCCATCTTGGTCCTCCCATTTGATCCGTTGTTATTCTTTGGACCAAGTTCGTCTCGTTTGTCCATCTTCGTCCTCCCATTTGATCCGTTGGCATTCTTTGGACCAAGTTCGTCTCGTTCGTCCCTCTTCGTCCTCCCATTTGATCCATAGGCCTTCTTTGGACTAAGTTTGTCTCGTTCTACCATCTTTGTCCTCCCATTTGATCCGTTGTTATTCTTTGGACCAAGTTGGTCTCGTTCGTCCATCTTCGTCCTCCCATTTGATCCATTGGCATTCTTTGGACCATGTTCGTCCCGTTCTTCCATCTTCGTCCTCCCATTTGATCCGTAGGGCTTCATTGGACCAAGTTCGTCTCGTTCTACCATCGTCGTCCTCCCATTTGATCCGTAGGCCTTCTTTGGACCAAGTTCGTCTCGTTTGTCCCTCTTCGTCCTCCCATTTGATCCGTTGTTATTCTTTGGACCAAGTTGGTCTCCTTCGTCCGTCTTCGTCCTCCCATTTGATCCATTGGCATTCGTTGGACCAAGTTCGTCTCGTTCGTCCATCTTCGTCCTCCCATTTGATCCGTAGGGCTTCTTTGGACCAAGTTCGTCTCGTTCGTCCCTCTTCGTCCTCCCATTTGATCCGTAGGCCTTCTTTGTACTAAGTTTGTCTCGTTCTACCATCTTCGTCCTCCCATTTGATCCGTAGGCATTCTTTGGACCAAGTTCGTCTCGTTCGTCCCTCTTCGTCCTCCCATTTGATCCGTAGGCCTTCTTTGGACTAAGTTCGTCTCGTTCTACCATCTTCGTCCTCCCATTTGATCCATAGGCCTTCTTTGGACTAAGTTCGTCTCGTTCGTCCATCTTCGTCCTCCCATTTGATCCATTGGCATTCTTTGGACCAAGTTCCTCTCGTTCGTCCAACTTCGTCCTCCCATTTGATCCGTTGGCATTCTTTGGACCAAGTTCGTCTCGTTCGTCCCTCATCGTCCTCCCATTTGATCCATAGGCCTTCTATCGACTAAGTTTGTCTCGTTCTACCATCTTCGTCCTACCATTTGATCCGTTGGCATTCTTTGCACGAAGTTCGTATCGTTCGTCCATCTTGGTCCTCCCATTTGATCCATAGGCCTTCTTTGGACTAAGTTTGTCTCATTCTACGATCTTCGTCCTCCCATTAGATCCGTAGGGCTTCTGTGGACCAAGTTCGTCTCGTTCGTCCATCTTCGTCCTCCCATTTGATCCGTTGGCCTTCTTTGGCCAAGTTCGTCTCGTTCGTCCCTCTTCGTCCTCCCATTTGATCCGTAGGCCTTCTTTGGACTAAGTTAGTCTCGTTCTACCATCCTCGTCCTCCCATTTGATCCGTTGGCATTCTTTGCACGAAGTTCATATTGTTCGTCCATCTTGGTCCCCCCATTTGATCCGTTGCTGTTCTTTGGACCAAGTTCGTCTCGTTCTACCATCTTCGTCCTCCCATTTGATCCCTTGGCATTCTTTGGACCAAGATCGTCTCGTTCGTCCCTCTTCGTCCCTCTTCGTCCTCCCATTTGATCCGTAGGCCTTCTTTGGACCAAGTTCGTCTCGTTCGTCCATCATGGTCCTCCCATTTGATCCGTTGTTATTCTTTGGACCAAGTTGGTCTCGTTCGTCCATCTTGGTCCTCCCATTTGATCCATTGGCATTCTTTGGACCAAGTTCGTCCCGTTCGTCCATCTTCGTCCTCCCATTTGATCCGTAGGCCTTCTTTGGACAAAGTTCGTCTCGTTCGTCCCTCTTCGTCCTCCCTTTTGATCTGTTGTTATTCTTTGGACCAAGTTGGTCTCGTTCGTCCATCTTCGTCCTCCCATTTGATCCATTGGCATTCGTTGGACCAAGTTCGTCTCGTTCGTCCATCTTCGTCCTCCCATTTGATCCGTAAGGCTTCTTTGGACCAAGTTCCTCTCGTTCGTCCCTCTTCGTCCTCCCATTTGATCCGTAGGGCTTCTTTGGACCAAGTTCGTCTCGTTCTACCATCTTCGTCCTCCCATTTGATCCGTAGGCCTTCTTTGGACCAAGTTCCTCTCGTTCGTCCCTCTTCGTCCTCCCATTTGATCCGTAGGTCTTCTTTGGACCAAGTTCGTCTCATTCTACCATCTTCGTCCTCCCATTTGATCCGTAGGCCTTCTTTGGACCAAGTTCGTCTCGTTCGCCCCTCTTCGTCCTCCCATTTGATCCGTTGTTATTCTTTGGACCAAGTTGGTCTCGTTCGTCCATCTTCGTCCTCCCATTTGATCCATTGGCATTCGTTGGACCAAGTTCGTCTCGTTCGTCCATCTTCGTCCTCCCATTTGATCCGTAGGGCTTCTTTGGACCAAGTTCGTCTCGTTCTACCATCTTCGTCCTCCCATTTGATCCGTAGGCCTTCTTTGGACCAAGTTCCTCTCGTTCGTCCCTCTTCGTCCTCCCATTTGATCCGTAGGGCTTCTTTGGACCAAGTTCGTCTCGTTCTACCATCTTCGTCCTCCCATTTGATCCGTTGGCATTCTTTGGACCAAGTTCGTCTCGTTCGTCCCTCTTCGTCCTCCCATTTGATCCGTAGGCCTTCTTTGGACTAAGTTTGTCTCGTTCTACCATCTTCGTCCTCCCATTTGATCCGTAGGCATTCTTTGGACCAAGTTTGTCTCGTTCGTCCCTCTTCGTCCTCCCATTTGATCCGTAGGCCTTCTTTGGACTAAGTTCGTCTCGTTCTACCATCTTCGTCCTCCCATTTGATCCATAGGCCTTCTTTGGACTAAGTTCGTCTCGTTCGTCCATCTTCGTCCTCCCATTTGATCCATTGGCATTCTTTGGACCAAGTTCATCTCGTTCGTCCAACTTCGTCCTCCCATTTGATCCGTTGGCATTCTTTGGACCAAGTTCGTCTCGTTCGTCCCTCTTCGTCCCCCCATTTGATCCATAGGCCTTCTATGGACTAAGTTTGTCTCGTTCTACCATCTTCGTCCTCCCATTTGATCCATAGGCCTTCTTTGGACTAAGTTCGTCTCGTTCCTCCCTCTTCGTCCTCCCATTTGAAGCATAGGCCTTCTTTCGGCCAAGTTCGTCTCGTTCGTCCATCTTCGTCCTCCCATTTGATCCGTAGGCCTTCTTTGGACCAAGTTCTTCTCGTTCGTCCCTCTTCGTCGTCCCATTTGATCCGTTGTTATTCTTTGGACCAAGTTCGTCTCGTTCGTCCATCTTCGTCCTCCCATTTGATCCGTTGGCATTCTTTGGACCAAGTTCGTATCGGTCGTCCATCTTGGTCCTCCCATTTGATCCGTTGTTATTCTTTGGACCAAGTTCGTCTCGTTTGTCCATCTTCGTCCTCCCATTTGATCCGTTGGCATTCTTTGGACCAAGTTCGTCTCGTTCGTCCCTCTTCGTCCTCCCATTTGATCCATAGGCCTTCTTTGGACTAAGTTTGTCTCGTTCTACCATCTTTGTCCTCCCATTTGATCCGTTGTTATTCTTTGGACCAAGTTGGTCTCGTTCGTCCATCTTCGTCCTCCCATTTGATCCATTGGCATTCTTTGGACCATGTTCGTCCCGTTCTTCCATCTTCGTCCTCCCATTTGATCCGTAGGGCTTCATTGGACCAAGTTCGTCTCGTTCTACCATCGTCGTCCTCCCATTTGATCCGTAGGCCTTCTTTGGACCAAGTTCGTCTCGTTTGTCCCTCTTCGTCCTCCCATTTGATCCGTTGTTATTCTTTGGACCAAGTTGGTCTCCTTCGTCCGTCTTCGTCCTCCCATTTGATCCATTGGCATTCGTTGGACCAAGTTCGTCTCGTTCGTCCATCTTCGTCCTCCCATTTGATCCGTAGGGCTTCTTTGGACCAAGTTCGTCTCGTTCGTCCCTCTTCGTCCTCCCATTTGATCCGTAGGCCTTCTTTGGACTAAGTTTGTCTCGTTCTACCATCTTCGTCCTCCCATTTGATCCGTAGGCATTCTTTGGACCAAGTTCGTCTCGTTCGTCCCTCTTCGTCCTCCCATTTGATCCGTAGGCCTTCTTTGGACTAAGTTCGTCTCGTTCTACCATCTTCGTCCTCCCATTTGATCCGTTGGCATTCTTTGGACCAAGTTCGTATCGGTCGTCCATCTTGGTCCTCCCATTTGATCCGTTGTTATTCTTTGGACCAAGTTCGTCTCGTTTGTCCATCTTCGTCCTCCCATTTGATCCGTTGGCCTTCTTAGGACCAAGTTCGTCTCGTTCGTCCCTCTTCGTCCTCCCATTTGATCCGTAGGCCTTCTTTGGACTAAGTTCGTCTCGTTCTACAATCCTCGTCCTACCATTTGATCCGTTGGCATTCTTTGCACGAAGTTCGTATCGTTCGTCCATCTTGGTCCTCCCATTTGATCCATAGGCCTTCTTTGGACTAAGTTTGTTTCATTCTACCATCTTCGTCCTCCCATTAGATCCGTAGGGCTTATGTGGACCAAGTTCGTCTCGTTCGTCCATCTTCGTCCTCCCATTTGATCCGTTGGCCTTCTTTGGCCAAGTTCGTCTCGTTCGTCCCTCTTCGTCCTCCCATTTGATCCGTAGGCCTTCTTTGGACTAAGTTAGTCTCGTTCTACCATCCTCGTCCTCCCATTTGATCCGGTGGCATTCTTTGCACGAAGTTCATATTGTTCGTCCATCTTGGTCCTCCCATTTGATCCGTTGCTGTTCTTTGGACCAAGTTCGTCTCGTTCGTCCCTCTTCGTCCTCCCATTTGATCCATTGGCATTCTTTGCACCAAGTTCGTCTCGTTCGTCCCTCTTCGTCCCTCTTCGTCCTCCCATTTGATCCGTAGGCCTTCTTTGGACCAAGTTCGTCTCGTTCGTCCATCATGGTCCTCCCATTTGATCCGTTGTTATTCTTTGGACCAAGTTCGTCTCGTTCGTCCATCTTCGTCCTCCCATTTGATCCATTGGCATTCTTTGCACCAAGTTCGTCTCGTTCGTCCATTTTCGTCCTCCCATTTGATCCGTTGGCATTCTTTGGACCAAGTTCGTCTCGTTCGTCCCTCTTCGTCCTCCCATTTGATCCGTTGTTATTCTTTGGACCAAGTTGGTCTCGTTCGTCCATCTTCGTCCTCCCATTTGATCCATTGGCATTCGTTGGACCAAGTTCGTCTCGTTCGTCCATCGTCGTCCTCCCATTTGATCCGTAGGGCTTCTTTGGACCAAGTTCGTCTCGTTCTACCATCTTCGTCCTCCCATTTGATCCGTAGGCCTTCTTTGGACCAAGTTCCTCTCGTTCGTCCCTCTTCGTCCTCCCATTTGATCCGTAGGGCTTCTTTGGACCAAGTTCGTCTCGTTCTACTATCTTCGTCCTCCCATTTGATCCGTAGGCCTTCTTTGGACCAAGTTCGTCTCGTTCGTCCCTCTTCGTCGTCCCATTTGATCCGTTGTTATTCTTTGGACCAAGTTGGTCTCGTTCGTCCATCTTCGTCCTCCCATTTGATCCATTGGCATTCGTTGGACCAAGTTCGTCTCGTTCGTCCATCTTCGTCCTCCCATTTGATCCGTAGGGCTTCTTTGGACCAAGTTCGTCTCGTTCTACCATCTTCGTCCTCCCATTTGATCCGTAGGCCTTCTTTGGACCAAGTTCCTCTCGTTCGTCCCTCTTCGTCCTCCCATTTGATCCGTAGGGCTTCTTTGGACCAAGTTCGTCTCGTTCTACCATCTTCGTCCTCCCATTTGATCCGTTGGCATTCTTTGGACCAAGTTCGTCTCGTTCGTCCCTCTTCGTCCTCCCATTTGATCCGTAGGCCTTCTTTGGACTAAGTTTGTCTCGTTCTACCATCTTCGTCCTCCCATTTGATCCGTAGGCATTCTTTGGACCAAGTTCGTCTCGTTCGTCCCTCTTCGTCCTCCCATTTGATCCGTAGGCCTTCTTTGGACTAAGTTCGTCTCGTTCTACCATCTTCGTCCTCCCATTTGATCCATAGGCCTTCTTTGGACTAAGTTCGTATCGTTCGCCCATCTTCGTCCTCCCATTTGATCCATTGGCATTCTTTGGACCAAGTTCATCTCGTTCGTCCAACTTCGTCCTCCCATTTGATCCGTTGGCATTCTTTGGACCAAGTTCGTCTCGTTCGTCCCTCTTCGTCCCCCCATTTGATCCATAGGCCTTCTATGGACTAAGTTTGTCTCGTTCTACCATCTTCGTCCTCCCATTTGATCCATAGGCCTTCTTTGGACTAAGTTCGTCTCGTTCCTCCCTCTTCGTCCTCCCATTTGAAGCATAGGCCTTCTTTCGGCCAAGTTCGTCTTGTTCGTCCATCTTCGTCCTCCCATTTGATCCGTAGGCCTTCTTTGGACCAAGTTCTTCTCGTTCGTCCCTCTTCGTCGTCCCATTTGATCCGTTGTTATTCTTTGGACCAAGTTCGTCTCGTTCGTCCATCTTCGTCCTCCCATTTGATCCGTTGGCATTCTTTGGACCAAGTTCGTATCGGTCGTCCATCTTGGTCCTCCCATTTGATCCGTTGTTATTCTTTGGACCAAGTTCGTCTCGTTTGTCCATCTTCGTCCTCCCATTTGATCCGTTGGCATTCTTTGGACCAAGTTCGTCTCGTTCGTCCCTCTTCGTCCTCCCATTTGATCCATAGGCCTTCTTTGGACTAAGTTTGTCTCGTTCTACCATCTTTGTCCTCCCATTTGATCCGTTGTTATTCTTGGGACCAAGTTGGTCTCGTTCGTCCATCTTCGTCCTCCCATTTGATCCATTGGCATTCTTTGGACCATGTTCGTCCCGTTCGTCCATCTTCGTCCTCCCATTTGATCCGTAGGGCTTCATTGGACCAAGTTCGTCTCGTTCTACCATCGTCGTCCTCCCATTTGATCCGTAGGCCTTATTTGGACCAAGTTCGTCTCGTTTGTCCCTCTTCGTCCTCCCATTTGATCCGTTGTTATTCTTTGGACCAAGTTGGTCTCCTTCGTCCGTCTTCGTCCTCCCATTTGATCCATTGGCATTCGTTGGACCAAGTTCGTCTCGTTCGTCCATCTTCGTCCTCCCATTTGATCCGTAGGGCTTCTTTGGACCAAGTTCGTCTCGTTCGTCCCTCTTCGTCCTCCCATTTGATCCGTAGGCCTTCTTTGGACTAAGTTTGTCTCGTTCTACCATCTTCGTCCTCCCATTTGATCCGTAGGCATTCTTTGGACCAAGTTCGTCTCGTTCGTCCCTCTTCGTCCTCCCATTTGATCCGTAGGCCTTCTTTGGACTAAGTTCGTCTCGTTCTACCATCTTCGTCCTCCCATTTGATCCATAGGCCTTCTTTGGACTAAGTTCGTCTCGTTCGTCCATCTTCGTCCTCCCATTTGATCCATTGGCATTCTTTGGACCAAGTTCCTCTCGTTCGTCCAACTTCGTCCTCCCATTTGATCCGTTGGCATTCTTTGGACCAAGTTCGTCTCGTTCGTCCCTCTTCGTCCTCCCATTTGATCCATAGGCCTTCTATCGACTAAGTTTGTCTCGTTCTACCATCTTCGTCCTACCATTTGATCCGTTGGCATTCTTTGCACGAAGTTCGTATCGTTCGTCCATCTTGGTCCTCCCATTTGATCCATAGGCCTTCTTTGGACTAAGTTTGTCTCATTCTACGATCTTCGTCCTCCCATTAGATCCGTAGGGCTTCTGTGGACCAAGTTCGTCTCGTTCGTCCATCTTCGTCCTCCCATTTGATCCGTTGGCCTTCTTTGGCCAAGTTCGTCTCGTTCGTCCCTCTTCGTCCTCCCATTTGATCCGTAGGCCTTCTTTGGACTAAGTTAGTCTCGTTCTACCATCCTCGTCCTCCCATTTGATCCGTTGGCATTCTTTGCACGAAGTTCATATTGTTCGTCCATCTTGGTCCTCCCATTTGATCCGTTGCTGTTCTTTGGACCAAGTTCGTCTCGTTCTACCATCTTCGTCCTCCCATTTGATCCCTTGGCATTCTTTGGACCAAGATCGTCTCGTTCGTCCCTCTTCGTCCTCCCATTTGATCCGTAGGCCTTCTTTGGACCAAGTTCGTCTCGTTCGTCCATCATGGTCCTCCCATTTGATCCGTTGTTATTCTTTGGACCAAGTTCGTCTCGTTCGTCCATCTTCGTCCTCCCATTTGATCCATTGGCATTCTTTGCACCAAGTTCGTCTCGATCGTCCATTTTCGTCCTCCCATTTGATCCGTTCGCATTCTTTGGACCAAGTTCGTCCCTCTTCGTCCTCCCATTTGATCCATAGGCCTTCTTTGGACTAAGTTTGTCTCGTTCTACCATCTTTGTCCTCCCATTTGATCCGTTGTTATTCTTTGGACCAAGTTGGTCTCGTTCGTCCATCTTGGTCCTCCCATTTGATCCATTGGCATTCTTTGGACCAAGTTCTTCCCGTTCGTCCATCTTCGTCCTCCCATTTGATCCGTAGGCCTTCTTTGGACAAAGTTCGTCTCGTTCGTCCCTCTTCGTCCTCCCTTTTGATCTGTTGTTATTCTTTGGACCAAGTTGGTCTCGTTCGTCCATCTTCGTCCTCCCATTTGATCCATTGGCATTCGTTGGACCAAGTTCGTCTCGTTCGTCCATCTTCGTCCTCCCATTTGATCCGTAAGGCTTCTTTGGACCAAGTTCCTCTCGTTCGTCCCTCTTCGTCCTCCCATTTGATCCGTAGGGCTTCTTTGGACCAAGTTCGTCTCGTTCTACCATCTTCGTCCTCCCATTTGATCCGTAGGCCTTCTTTGGACCAAGTTCCTCTCGTTCGTCCCTCTTCGTCCTCCCATTTGATCCGTAGGGCTTCTTTGGACCAAGTTCGCCTCGTTCTACCATCTTCGTCCTCCCATTTGATCCGTAGGCCTTCTTTGGACCAAGTTCGTCTCGTTCGTCCCTCTTCGTCCTCCCATTTGATCCGTTGTTATTCTTTAGACCAAGTTGGTCTCGTTCGTCCATCTTCGTCCTCCCATTTGATCCATTGGCATTCGTTGGACCAAGTTCGTCTCGTTCGTCCATCTTCGTCCTCCCATTTGATCCGTAGGGCTTCTTTGGACCAAGTTCGTCTCGTTCTACCATCTTCGTCCTCCCATTTGATCCGTAGGCCTTCTTTGGACCAAGTTCCTCTCGTTCGTCCCTCTTCGTCCTCCCATTTGATCCATTGGCATTCGTTGGACCAAGTTCGTCTCGTTCGTCCATCTTCGTCCTCCCATTTGATCCGTAGGGCTTCTTTGGACCAAGTTCGTCTCGTTCTACCATCTTCGTCCTCCCATTTGATCCGTAGGCCTTCTTTGGACCAAGTTCCTCTCGTTCGTCCCTCTTCGTCCTCCCATTTGATCCGTAGGGCTTCTTTGGACCAAGTTCGTCTCGTTCTACCATCTTCGTCCTCCCATTTGATCCGTTGGCATTCTTTGGACCAAGTTCGTCTCGTTCGTCCCTCTTCGTCCTCCCATTTGATCCGTAGGCCTTCTTTGGACTAAGTTCGTCTCGTTCTACCATCTTCGTCCTCCCATTTGATCCATAGGCCTTCTTTGGACTAAGTTCGTCTCGTTCGTCCATCTTCGTCCTCCCATTTGATCCATTGGCATTCTTTGGACCAAGTTCATCTCGTTCGTCCAACTTCGTCCTCCCATTTGATCCGTTGGCATTCTTTGGACCAAGTTCGTCTCGTTCGTCCCTCTTCGTCCTCCCATTTGATCCATAGGCCTTCTATGGACTAAGTTTGTCTCGTTCTTCCATCTTCGTCCTCCCATTTGATCCATAGGCCTTCTTTGGACCAAGTTCGTCTCGTTCCTCCCTCTTCGTCCTCCCATTTGAAGCATAGGCCTTCTTTCGGCCAAGTTCGTCTCGTTTGTCCGTCTTCGTCCTCCCATTTGATCCGTAGGCCTTCTTTGGACCAAGTTCTTCTCGTTCGTCCCTCTTCGTCGTCCCATTTGATCCGTTGTTATTCTTTGGACCAAGTTCGTCTCGTTCGTCCATCTTCGTCCTCCCATTTGATCCGTTGGCATTCTTTGGACCATGTTCGTATCGGTCGTCCATCTTGGTCCTCCCATTTGATCCGTTGTTATTCTTTGGACCAAGTTCGTCTCGTTTGTCCATCTTCGTCCTCCCATTTGATCCGTTGGCATTCTTTGGACCAAGTTCGTCTCGTTCGTCCCTCTTCGTCCTCCCATTTGATCCATAGGCCTTCTTTGGACTAAGTTTGTCTCGTTCTACCATCTTTGTCCTCCCATTTGATCCGTTGTTATTCTTTGGACCAAGTTGGTCTCGTTCGTCCATCTTCGTCCTCCCATTTGATCCATTGGCATTCTTTGGACCATGTTCGTCCCGTTCGTCCATCTTCGTCCTCCCATTTGATCCGTAGGGCTTCTTTGGACCAAGTTCGTCTCGTTCTACCATCTTCGTCCTCCCATTTGATCCGTAGGCCTTCTTTGGACCAAGTTCGTCTCGTTCGTCCCTCTTCGTCCTCCCATTTGATCCGTTGTTATTCTTTGGACCAAGTTGGTCATCTTCGTCCATCTTCGTCCTCCCATTTGATCCATTGGCATTCGTTGGACCAAGTTCGTCTCGTTCGTCCATCTTCGTCCTCCCATTTGATCCGTAAGGCTTCTTTGGACCAAGTTCCTCTCGTTCGTCCCTCTTCGTCCTCCCATTTGATCCGTAGGGCTTCTTTGGACCAAGTTTGTCTCGTTCTACCATCTTCGTCCTCCCATTTGATCCGTAGGCCTTCTTTGGACCAAGTTCCTCTCGTTCGTCTCTCTTCGTCCTCCCATTTGATCCGTAGGGCTTCTTTGGACCAAGTTCGTCTCGTTCTACCATCTTCGTCCTCCCATTTGATCCGTAGGCCTTCTTTGGACCAAGTTCGTCTCGTTCGTCCCTCTTCGTCCTCCCATTTCATCCGTTGTTATTCTTTGGACCAAGTTCGTCTCGTTCGTCCATCTTCGTCCTCCCATTTGATCCATTGGCATTCGTTGGACCAAGTTCGTCTCGTTCGTCCATCTTCGTCCTCCCATTTGATCCGTAGGGCTTCTTTGGACCAAGTTCGTCTCGTTCTACCATCTTCGTCCTCCCATTTGATCCGTAGGCCTTCTTTGGACCAAGTTCCTCTCGTTCGTCCCTCTTCGTCCTCCCATTTGATCCGTAGGGCTTCTTTGGACCAAGTTCGTCTCGTTCTACCATCTTCGTCCTCCCATTTGATCCGTTGGCATTCTTTGGACCAAGTTCGTCTCGTTCGTCCCTCTTCGTCCTCCCATTTGATCCGTAGGCCTTCTTTGGACTAAGTTTGTCTCGTTCTACCATCTTCGTCCTCCCATTTGATCCGTAGGCATTCTTTGGACCAAGTTCGTCTCGTTCGTCCCTCTTCGTCCTCCCATTTGATCCGTAGGCCTTCTTTGGACTAAGTTCGTCTCGTTCTACCATCTTCGTCCTCCCATTTGATCCATAGGCCTTCTTTGGACTAAGTTCGTCTCGTTCGTCCATCTTCGTCCTCCCATTTGATCCATTGGCATTCTTTGGACCAAGTTCATCTCGTTCGTCCAACTTCGTCCTCCCATTTGATCCGTTGGCATTCTTTGGACCAAGTTCGTCTCGTTCGTCCCTCTTCGTCCTCCCATTTGATCCATAGGCCTTCTTTGGACTAAGTTTGTCTCGTTCTACCATCTTTGTCCTCCCATTTGATCCGTTGTTATTCTTTGGACCAAGTTGGTCTCGTTCGTCCATCTTCGTCCTCCCATTTGATCCATTGGCATTCTTTGGACCATGTTCGTCCCGTTCGTCCATCTTCGTCCTCCCATTTGATCCGTAGGGCTTCTTTGGACCAAGTTCGTCTCGTTCTACCATCTTCGTCCTCCCATTTGATCCGTAGGCCTTCTTTGGACCAAGTTCGTCTCGTTCGTCCCTCTTCGTCCTCCCATTTGATCCGTTGTTATTCTTTGGACCAAGTTGGTCTCCTTCGTCCATCTTTGTCCTCCCATTTGATCCATTGGCATTCGTTGGACCAAGTTCGTCTCGTTCGTCCATCTTCGTCCTCCCATTTGATCCATAGGGCTTCTTTGGACCAAGTTCGTCTCGTTCTACCATCTTCGTCCTCCCATTTGATCCGTAGGCCTTCTTTGGACCAAGTTCCTCTCGTTCGTCCCTCTTCGTCCTCCCATTTGATCCGTAGGCCTTCTTTGGGCCAAGTTCGTCTCGTTCTACCATCTTCGTCCTCCCATTTGATCCGTTGGAACTCTTTGGACCAAGTTCGTCTCGTTCGTCCCTCTTCGCCCTCCCATTTGATCCGTAGGCCTTCTTTGGACTAAGTTTGTCTCGTTCTACCATCTTCGTCCTCCCATTTGATCTGTAGGCATTCTTTGGACCAAGTTCGTCTCGTTCGTCCCTCTTCGTCCTCCCATTTGATCCGTAGGCCTTCTTTGGACTAAGTTCGTCTCGTTCTACCATCTTCGTCCTCCCATTTGATCCCTAGGCCTTCTTTGGACTAAGTTCGTCTCGTTCGTCCATCTTCGTCCTCCCATTTGATCCATTGGCATTCTTTGGACCAAGTTCATCTCGTTCGTCAAACTTCGTCCTCCCATTTGATCCGTTGGCATTCTTTGGACCAAGTTCGTCTCGTTCGTCCCTCTTCGTCCTACCATTTGATCCATAGGCCTTCTATGGACTAAGTTTGTCTCGTTCTACCATCTTCGTCCTCCCATTTGATCCATAGGCCTTCTTTGGACCAAGTTCGTCTCGTTCCTCCCTATTCGTCCTCCCATTTGATGCATAGGCCTTCTTTCGGCCAAGTTCGTCTCGTTCGTCCATCTTCGTCCTCCCATTTGATCCGTAGGCCTTCTTTGGACCAAGTTCTTCTCGTTCGTCCCTCTTCGTCGTCCCATTTGATCCGTTGTTATTCTTTGGACCAAGTTCGTCTCGTTCTACCATTTGATCCGTTGGCATTCTTTGGACCAAGTTCGTCTCGTTCGTCCCTCTTCGTCCTCCCATTTGATCCGTAGGCCTTCTTTGGACCAAGTTCGTCTCGTTCTACCATCTTCGTCCTCCCATTTGATCCGTAGGCCTTCTTTGGACCAAGTTCCTCTCGTTCGTCCCTCTTCGTCCTCCCATTTGATCCGTAGGCCTTCTTTGGGCCAAGTTCGTCTCGTTCTACCATCTTCGTCCTCCCATTTGATCCGTTGGAACTCTTTGGACCAAGTTCGTCTCGTTCGTCCCTCTTCGCCCTCCCATTTGATCCGTAGGCCTTCTTTGGACTAAGTTTGTCTCGTTCTACCATCTTCGTCCTCCCATTTGATCTGTAGGCATTCTTTGGACCAAGTTCGTCTCGTTCGTCCCTCTTCGTCCTCCCATTTGATCCGTAGGCCTTCTTTGGACTAAGTTCGTCTCGTTCTACCATCTTCGACCTCCCATTTGATCCCTAGGCCTTCTTTGGACTAAGTTCGTCTCGTTCGTCCATCTTCGTCCTCCCATTTGATCCATTGGCATTCTTTGGACCAAGTTCATCTCGTTCGTCAAACTTCGTCCTCCCATTTGATCCGTTGGCATTCTTTGGACCAAGTTCGTCTCGTTCGTCCCTCTTCGTCCTACCATTTGATCCATAGGCCTTCTATGGACTAAGTTTGTCTCGTTCTACCATCTTCGTCCTCCCATTTGATCCATAGGCCTTCTTTGGACCAAGTTCGTCTCGTTCCTCCCTATTCGTCCTCCCATTTGATGCATAGGCCTTCTTTCGGCCAAGTTCGTCTCGTTCGTCCATCTTCGTCCTCCCATTTGATCCGTAGGCCTTCTTTGGACCAAGTTCTTCTCGTTCGTCCCTCTTCGTCGTCCCATTTGATCCGTTGTTATTCTTTGGACCAAGTTCGTCTCGTTCGTCCATCTTCGTCCTCCCATTTGATCCGTTGGAATTCTTTGGACCATGTTCGTATCGGTCGTCCATCTTGGTCCTCCCATTTGATCCGTTGTTATTCTTTGGACCAAGTTCGTCTCGTTTGTCCATCTTCGTCCTCCCATTTGATCCATTGGCATTCGTTGGACCAAGTTCGTCTCGTTCGTCCATCTTCGTCCTCCCATTTGATCCGTAGGGCTTCTTTGGACCAAGTTCGTCTCGTTCTACCATCTTCGTCCTCCCATTTGATCCGTAGGCCTTCTTTGGACCAAGTTCCTCTCGTTCGTCCCTCTTCGTCCTCCCATTTGATCCCTTGGCATTCGTTGGACCAAGTTCGTGTCGTTCGTCCATCTTCGTCCTCCCATTTGATCCGTAGGGCTTCTTTGGACCAAGTTCGTCTCGTTCTACCATCTTCGTCCTCCCATTTGATCCGTAGGCCTTCTTTGGACCAAGTTCCTCTCGTTCGTCCCTCTTCGTCCTCCCATTTGATCCGTAGGGCTTCTTTGGACCAAGTTCGTCTCGTTCTACCATTTGATCCGTTGGCATTCTTTGGACCAAGTTCGTCTCGTTCGTCCCTCTTCGTCCTCCCATTTGATCCGTAGGCCTTCTTTGGACTAAGTTTGTCTCGTTCTACCATCTTCGTCCTCCCATTTGATCCGTAGGCATTCTTTGGACCAAGTTCGTCTCGTTCGTCCCTCTTCGTCCTCCCATTTGATCCGTAGGCCTTCTTTGGACTAAGTTCGTCTCGTTCTACCATCTTCGTCCTCCCATTTGATCCATAGGCCTTCTTTGGACTAAGTTCGTCTCGTTCGTCCATCTTCGTCCTCCCATTTGATCCATTGGCATTCTTTGGACCAAGTTCATCTCGTTCGTCCAACTTCGTCCTCCCATTTGATCCGTTGGCATTCTTTGGACCAAGTTCGTCTCGTTCGTCCCTCTTCGTCCTCCCATTTGATCCATAGGCCTTCTATGGACTAAGTTTGTCTCGTTCTTCCATCTTCGTCCTCCCATTTGATCCCTAGGCCTTCTTTGGACCAAGTTCGTCTCGTTCCTCCCTCTTCGTCCTCCCATTTGAAGCATAGGCCTTCTTTCGGCCAAGTTCGTCTCGTTTGTCCATCTTCGTCCTCCCATTTGATCCGTAGGCCTTCTTTGGACCAAGTTCTTCTCGTTCGTCCCTCTTCGTCGTCCCATTTGATCCGTTGTTATTCTTTGGACCAAGTTCGTCTCGTTCGTCCATCTTCGTCCTCCCATTTGATCCGTTGGCATTCTTTGGACCATGTTCGTATCGGTCGTCCATCTTGGTCCTCCCATTTGATCCGTTGTTATTCTTTGGACCAAGTTCGTCTCGTTTGTCCATCTTCGTCCTCCCATTTGATCCGTTGGCATTCTTTGGACCAAGTTCGTCTCGTTCGTCCCTCTTCGTCCTCCCATTTGATCCATAGGCCTTCTTTGGACTATGTTTGTCTCGTTCTACCATCTTTGTCCTCCCATTTGATCCGTTGTTATTCTTTGGACCAAGTAGGTCTCGTTCGTCCATCTTCGTCCTCCCATTTGATCCATTGGCATTCTTTGGACCATGTTCGTCCCGTTCGTCCATCTTCGTCCTCCCATTTGATCCGTAGGGCTTCTTTGGACCAAGTTCGTCTCGTTCTACCATCTTCGTCCTCCCATTTGATCCGTAGGCCTTCTTTGGACCAAGTTCGTCTCGTTCGTCCCTCTTCGTCCTCCCATTTGATCCGTTGTTATTCTTTGGACCAAGTTGGTCATCTTCGTCCATCTTCGTCCTCCCATTTGATCCATTGGCATTCGTTAGACCAAGTTCGTCTCGTTCGTCCATCTTCGTCCTCCCATTTGATCCGTAGGGCTTCTTTGGACCAAGTTCGTCTCGTTCGTCCCTCTTCGTCCTCCCATTTGATCCGTAGGCCTTCTTTGGACTAAGTTTGTCTCGTTCTACCATCTTCGTCCTCCCATTTGATCCGTAGGCATTCTTTGGACCAAGTTCGTGTCGTTCGTCCCTCTTCGTCCTCCCATTTGATCCGTAGGCCTTCTTTGGACTAAGTTCGTCTCGTTCTACCATCTTCGTCCTCCCATTTGATCCATAGGCCTTCTTTGGACTAAGTTCGTCTCGTTCGTCCATCTTCGTCCTCCCATTTGATCCATTGGCATTCTTTGGACCAAGTTCATCTCGTTCGTCCAACTTCGTCCTCCCATTTGATCCGTTGGCATTCTTTGGACCAAGTTCGTCTCGTTCGTCCCTCTTCGTCCTCCCATTTGATCCATAGGCCTTCTACGGACTAAGTTTGTCTCGTTCTACCATCTTCGTCCTCCCATTTGATCCATAGGCCTTCTTTGGACCAAGTTCGTATCGGTCGTCCATCTTGGTCCTCCCATTTGATCCGTTGTTATTCTTTGGACCAAGTTCGTCTCGTTTGTCCATCTTCGTCCTCGCATTTGATCCGTTGGCATTCTTTGGAGTAAGTTCGTCTCGTTCGTCCCTCTTCGTCCTCCCATTTGATCCATAGGCCTTCTTTGGACTAAGTTTGTCTCGTTCTACCATCTTTGTCCTCCCATTTGATCCGTTGTTATTCTTTGGACCAAGTTGGTCTCGTTCGTCCATCTTCGTCCTCCCATTTGATCCATTGGCATTCTTTGGACCATGTTCGTCCCGTTCGTCCATCTTCGTCCTCCCATTTGATCCGTAGGGCTTCTTTGGACCAAGTTCGTCTCGTTCTACCATCTTCGTCCTCCCATTTGATCCGTAGGCCTTCTTTGGACCAAGTTCGTCTCGTTCGTCCCTCTTCGTCCTCCCATTTGATCCGTTGTTATTCTTTGGACCAAGTTGGTCTCCTTCGTCCATCTTCGTCCTCCCATTTGATCCATTGGCATTCGTTGGACCAAGTTCGTCTCGTTCGTCCATCTTCGTCGTCCCATTTGATCCGTAGGGCTTCTTTGGACCAAGTTCGTCTCGTTCTACCATCTTCGTCCTCCCATTTGATCCGTAGGCCTTCTTTGGACCAAGTTCCTCTCGTTCGTCCCTCTTCGTCCTCCCATTTGATCCGTAGGGCTTCTTTGGACCAAGTTCGTCTCGTTCTACCATCTTCGTCCTCCCATTTGATCCGTTAGAACTCTTTGGACCAAGTTCGTCTCGTTCGTCCCTCTTCGTCCTCCCATTTGATCCGTAGGCCTTCTTTGGACTAAGTTTGTCTCGTTCTACCATCTTCGTCCTCCCATTTGATCTGTAGGCATTCTTTGGACCAAGTTCGTCTCGTTCGTCCCTCTTCGTCCTCCCATTTGATCCGTAGGCCTTCTTTGGACTAGGTTCGTCTCGTTCTACCATCTTCGTCCTCCCATTTGATCCCTAGGCCTTCTTTGGACTAAGTTCGTCTCGTTCGTCCATCTTCGTCCTCCCATTTGATCCATTGGCATTCTTTGGACCAAGTTCATCTCGTTCGTCAAACTTCGTCCTCCCATTTGATCCGTTGGCATTCTTTGGACCAAGTTCGTCTCGTTCGTCCCTCTTCGTCCTCCCATTTGATCCATAGGCCTTCTATGGACTAAGTTTGTTTCGTTCTACCATCTTCATCCTCCCATTTGATCCATAGGCCTTCTTTGGACCAAGTTCGTCTCGTTCCTCCCTATTCGTCCTCCCATTTGATGCATAGGCCTTCTTTCGGCCAAGTTCGTCTCGTTCGTCCATCTTCGTCCTCCCATTTGATCCGTAGGCCTTCTTTGGACCAAGTTCTTCTCGTTCGTCCCTCTTCGTCGTCCCATTTGATCCGTTGTTATTCTTTGGACCAAGTTCGTCTCGTTCGTCCATCTTCGTCCTCCCATTTGATCCGTTGGCATTCTTTGGACCATGTTCGTATCGGTGGTCCATCTTGGTCCTCCCATTTGATCCGTTGTTATTCTTTGGACCAAGTTCGTCTCGTTTGTCCATCTTCGTCCTCCCATTTGATCCGCTGGCATTCTTTGGACCAAGTTCGTCTCGTTCGTCCCTCTTCGTCCTCCCATTTGATCCATAGGCCTTCTTTGGACTAAGTTTGTCTCGTTCTACCATCTTTGTCCTCCCATTTGATCCGTTGTTATTCTTTGGACCAAGTTGGTCTCGTTCGTCCATCTTCGTCGTCCCATTTGATCCATTGGCATTCTTTGGACCATGTTCGTCCCGTTCGTCCATCTTCGTCCTCCCATTTGATCCGTAGGGCTTCTTTGGACCAAGTTTGTCTCGTTCTACCATCTTCGTCCTCCCATTTGATCCGTAGGCCTTCTTTGGACCAAGTTCGTCTCGTTCGTCCCTCTTCGTCCTCCCATTTGATCCGTTGTTATTCTTTGGACCAAGTTGGTCATCTTCGTCCATCTTCGTCCTCCCATTTGATCCATTGGCATTCGTTGGACCAAGTTCGTCTCGTTCGTCCATCTTCGTCCTCCCATTTGATCCGTAGGGCTTCTTTGGACCAAGTTCGTCTCGTTCGTCCCTCTTCGTCCTCCCATTTGATCCGTAGGCCTTCTTTGGACTAAGTTTGTCTCGTTCTACCATCTTCGTCCTCCCATTTGATCCGTAGGCATTCTTTGGAACATGTTCGTCCCGTTCGTCCATCTTCGTCCTCCCATTTGATCCGTAGGCCTTCTTTGGACTAAGTTCGTCTCGTTCCACCATCTTCGTCCTCTCATTTGATCCATAGGCCTTCTTTGGACTAAGTTCGTCTCGTTCGTCCATCTTCGTCCTCCCATTTGATCCATTGGCATTCTTTGGACCAAGTTCATCTCGTTCGTTCAACTTCGTCCTCCCATTTGATCCGTTGGCATTCTTTGGACCAAGTTCGTCTTGTTCGTCCCTCTTCGTCCTCCCATTTGATCCATAGGCCTTCTACGGACTAAGTTTGTCTCGTTCTACCATCTTCGTCCTCCCATTTGATCCATAGGCCTTCTTTGGACCAAGTTTCGTCTCGTTCCTCCCTCTTCGTCCTCCCATTTGAAGCATAGGCCTTCTTTCGGCCAAGTTCGTCTCGTTCGTCCATCTTCGTCCTCCCATTTGATCCGTAGGCCTTCTTTGGACCAAGTTCGTCTCGTTCGTCCCTCTTCGTCCTCCCATTTGATCCATAGGCCTTCTTTGGACTAAGTTTGTCTCGTTCTACCATCTTTGTCCTCCCATTTGATCCGTTGTTATTCTTTGGACCAAGTTGGTCTCGTTCGTCCATCTTCGTCCTCCCATTTGATCCATTGGCATTCTTTGGAACATGTTCGTCCCCGTTCGTCCATCTTCGTCCTCCCATTTGATCCGTAGGGCTTCTTTGGACCAAGTTCGTCTCGTTCTACCATCTTCGTCCTCCCATTTGATCCGTAGGCCTTCTTTGGACCAAGTTCGTCTCGTTCGTCCCTCTTCGTCCTCCCATTTGATCCGTTGTTATTCTTTGGACCAAGTTGGTCTCCTTCGTCCATCTTCGTCCTCCCATTTGATCCATTGGCATTCGTTGGACCAAGTTCGTCTCGTTCGTCCATCTTCGTCCTCCCATTTGATCCGTAGGGCTTCTTTGGACCAAGTTCGTCTCGTTCAACCATCTTCGTCCTCCCATTTGATCCGTAGGCCTTCTTTGGACCAAGTTCCTCTCGTTCGTCCCTCTTCGTCCTCCCATTTGATCCGTAGGGCTTCTTTGGACCAAGTTCGTCTCGTTCTACCATCTTCGTCCTCCCCCATTTGATCCGTTGGAACTCTTTGGACCAAGTTCGTCTCGTTCGTCCCTCTTCGTCCTCCCATTTGATCCGTAGGCCTTCTTTGGACTAAGTTTGTCTCGTTCTACCATCTTCGTCCTCCCATTTGATCTGTAGGCATTCTTTGGACCAAGTTCGTCTCGTTCGTCCCTCTTCGTCCTCCCATTTGATCCGTAGGCCTTCTTTGGACTAAGTTCGTCTCGTTCTACCATCTTCGTCCTCCCATTTGATCCCTAGGCCTTCTTTGGACTAAGTTCGTCTCGTTCGTCCATCTTCGTCCTCCCATTTGATCCATTGGCATTCTTTGGACCAAGTTCATCTCGTTCGTCAAACTTCGTCCTCCCATTTGATCCGTTGGCATTCTTTGGACCAAGTTCGTCTCGTTCGTCCCTCTTCGTCCTCCCATTTGATCCATAGGCCTTCTATGGACTAAGTTTGTCTCGTTCTACCATCTTCGTCCTCCCATTTGATCCATAGGCCTTCTTTGGACCAAGTTCGTCTCGTTCCTCCCTATTCGTCCTCCCATTTGATGCATAGGCCTTCTTTCGGCCAAGTTCATCTCGTTCGTCCATCTTCGTCCTCCCATTTGATCCGTAGGCCTTCTTTGGACCAAGTTCTTCTCGTTCGTCCCTCTTCGTCGTCCCATTTGATCCGTTGTTATTCTTTGGACCAAGTTCGTCTCGTTCGTCCATCTTGGTCCTCCCATTTGATCCGTTGGCATTCTTTGGACCAAGTTCGTATCGGTCGTCCATCTTGCTCCTACCATTTGATCCGTTGTTATTCTTTGGACCAAGTTCGTCTCGTTTGTCCATCTTCGTCCTCCCATTTGATCCGTTGGCATTCTTTGGAGCAAGTTCGTCTCGTTCGTCCCTCTTCGTCCTCCCATTTGATCCATAGGCCTTCTTTTGACTAAGTTTGTCTCGTTCTACCATCTTTGTCCTCCCATTTGATCCGTTGTTATTCTTTGGACCAAGTTGGTCTCGTTCGTCCATCTTCGTCCTCCCATTTGATCCATTGGCATTCTTTGGAACATGTTCGTCCCGTTCGTCCATCTTCGTCCTCCCATTTGATCCGTAGGGCTTCTTTGGACCAAGTTCGTCTCGTTCTACCATCTTCGTCCTCCCATTTGATCCGTAGGCCTTCTTTGGACCAAGTTCGTCTCGTTCGTCCCTCTTCGTCCTCCCATTTGATCCATTGGCATTCTTTGGAACATGTTCGTCCCGTTCGTCCATCTTCGTCCTCCCATTTGATCCGTAGGGCTTCTTTGGACCAAGTTCGTCTCGTTCTACCATCTTCGTCCTCCCATTTGATCCATAGGCCTTCTACGGACTAAGTTTGTCTCGTTCTACCATCTTCGTCCTCCCATTTGATCCATAGGCCTTCTTTGGACCAAGTTCGTCTCGTTCCTCCCTCTTCGTCCTCCCATTTGAAGCATAGGCCTTCTTTCGGCCAAGTTCGTCTCGTTCGTCCATCTTCGTCCTCCCATTTGATCCGTAGGCCTTCTTTGGACCAAGTTCGTCTCGTTCGTCCCTCTTCGTCCTCCCATTTGATCCATAGGCCTTCTTTGGACTAAGTTTGTCTCGTTCTACCATCTTTGTCCTCCCATTTGATCCGTTGTTATTCTTTGGACCAAGTTGGTCTCGTTCGTCCATCTTCGTCCTCCCATTTGATCCATTGGCATTCTTTGGAACATGTTCGTCCCGTTCGTCCATCTTCGTCCTCCCATTTGATCCGTAGGGCTTCTTTGGACCAAGTTCGTCTCGTTCTACCATCTTCGTCCTCCCATTTGATCCGTAGGCCTTCTTTGGACCAAGTTCGTCTCGTTCGTCCCTCTTCGTCCTCCCATTTGATCCGTTGTTATTCTTTGGACCAAGTTGGTCTCCTTCGTCCATCTTCGTCCTCCCATTTGATCCATTGGCATTCGTTGGACCAAGTTCGTCTCGTTCGTCCATCTTCGTCCTCCCATTTGATCCGTAGGGCTTCTTTGGACCAAGTTCGTCTCGTTCAACCATCTTCGTCCTCCCATTTGATCCGTAGGCCTTCTTTGGACCAAGTTCCTCTCGTTCGTCCCTCTTCGTCCTCCCATTTGATCCGTAGGGCTTCTTTGGACCAAGTTCGTCTCGTTCTACCATCTTCGTCCTCCCATTTGATCCGTTGGAACTCTTTGGACCAAGTTCGTCTCGTTCGTCCCTCTTCGTCCTCCCATTTGATCCGTAGGCCTTCTTTGGACTAAGTTTGTCTCGTTCTACCATCTTCGTCCTCCCATTTGATCTGTAGGCATTCTTTGGACCAAGTTCGTCTCGTTCGTCCCTCTTCGTCCTCCCATTTGATCCGTAGGCCTTCTTTGGACTAAGTTCGTCTCGTTCTACCATCTTCGTCCTCCCATTTGATCCCTAGGCCTTCTTTGGACTAAGTTCGTCTCGTTCGTCCATCTTCGTCCTCCCATTTGATCCATTGGCATTCTTTGGACCAAGTTCATCTCGTTCGTCAAACTTCGTCCTCCCATTTGATCCGTTGGCATTCTTTGGACCAAGTTCGTCTCGTTCGTCCCTCTTCGTCCTCCCATTTGATCCATAGGCCTTCTATGGACTAAGTTTGTCTCGTTCTACCATCTTCGTCCTCCCATTTGATCCATAGGCCTTCTTTGGACCAAGTTCGTCTCGTTCCTCCCTATTCGTCCTCCCATTTGATGCATAGGCCTTCTTTCGGCCAAGTTCATCTCGTTCGTCCATCTTCGTCCTCCCATTTGATCCGTAGGCCTTCTTTGGACCAAGTTCTTCTCGTTCGTCCCTCTTCGTCGTCCCATTTGATCCGTTGTTATTCTTTGGACCAAGTTCGTCTCGTTCGTCCATCTTGGTCCTCCCATTTGATCCGTTGGCATTCTTTGGACCAAGTTCGTATCGGTCGTCCATCTTGCTCCTACCATTTGATCCGTTGTTATTCTTTGGACCAAGTTCGTCTCGTTTGTCCATCTTCGTCCTCCCATTTGATCCGTTGGCATTCTTTGGAGCAAGTTCGTCTCGTTCGTCCCTCTTCGTCCTCCCATTTGATCCATAGGCCTTCTTTTGACTAAGTTTGTCTCGTTCTACCATCTTTGTCCTCCCATTTGATCCGTTGTTATTCTTTGGACCAAGTTGGTCTCGTTCGTCCATCTTCGTCCTCCCATTTGATCCATTGGCATTCTTTGGAACATGTTCGTCCCGTTCGTCCATCTTCGTCCTCCCATTTGATCCGTAGGGCTTCTTTGGACCAAGTTCGTCTCGTTCTACCATCTTCGTCCTCCCATTTGATCCGTAGGCCTTCTTTGGACCAAGTTCGTCTCGTTCGTCCCTCTTCGTCCTCCCATTTGATCCATTGGCATTCTTTGGAACATGTTCGTCCCGTTCGTCCATCTTCGTCCTCCCATTTGATCCGTAGGGCTTCTTTGGACCAAGTTCGTCTCGTTCTACCATCTTCGTCCTCCCATTTGATCCGTAGGCCTTCTTTGGACCAAGTTCGCCTCGTTCGTCCCTCTTCGTCCTCCCATTTGATCCGTTGTTATTCTTTGGACCAAGTTGGTCTCCTTCGTCCATCTTCGTCCTCCCATTTGATCCATTGGCATTCGTTGGACCAAGTTCGTCTCGTTCGTCCATCTTCGTCCTCCCATTTGATCCGTAGGGCTTCTTTGGACCAAGTTCGTCTCGTTCAACCATCTTCGTCCTCCCATTTGATCCGTAGGCCTTCTTTGGACCAAGTTCCTCTCGTTCGTCCCTCTTCGTCCTCCCATTTGATCCGTAGGGCTTCTTTGGACCAAGTTCGTCTCGTTCTACCATCTTCGTCCTCCCATTTGATCCGTTGGAACTCTTTGGACCAAGTTCGTCTCGTTCGTCCCTCTTCGTCCTCCCATTTGATCCGTAGGCCTTCTTTGGACTAAGTTTGTCTCGTTCTACCATCTTCGTCCTCCCATTTGATCTGTAGGCATTCTTTGGACCAAGTTCGTCTCGTTCGTCCCTCTTCGTCCTCCCATTTGATCCGTAGGCCTTCTTTGGACTAAGTTCGTCTCGTTCTACCATCTTCGTCCTCCCATTTGATCCCTAGGCCTTCTTTGGACTAAGTTCGTCTCGTTCGTCCATCTTCGTCCTCCCATTTGATCCATTGGCATTCTTTGGACCAAGTTCATCTCGTTCGTCAAACTTCGTCCTCCCATTTGATCCGTTGGCATTCTTTGGACCAAGTTCGTCTCGTTCGTCCCTCTTCGTCCTCCCATTTGATCCATAGGCCTTCTATGGACTAAGTTTGTCTCGTTCTACCATCTTCGTCCTCCCATTTGATCCATAGGCCTTCTTTGGACCAAGTTCGTCTCGTTCCTCCCTATTCGTCCTCCCATTTGATGCATAGGCCTTCTTTCGGCCAAGTTCATCTCGTTCGTCCATCTTCGTCCTCCCATTTGATCCGTAGGCCTTCTTTGGACCAAGTTCTTCTCGTTCGTCCCTCTTCGTCGTCCCATTTGATCCGTTGTTATTCTTTGGACCAAGTTCGTCTCGTTCGTCCATCTTGGTCCTCCCATTTGATCCGTTGGCATTCTTTGGACCAAGTTCGTATCGGTCGTCCATCTTGCTCCTACCATTTGATCCGTTGCTATTCTTTGGACCAAGTTCGTCTCGTTTGTCCATCTTCGTCCTCCCATTTGATCCGTTGGCATTCTTTGGAGCAAGTTCGTCTCGTTCGTCCCTCTTCGTCCTCCCATTTGATCCATAGGCCTTCTTTTGACTAAGTTTGTCTCGTTCTACCATCTTTGTCCTCCCATTTGATCCGTTGTTATTCTTTGGACCAAGTTGGTCTCGTTCGTCCATCTTCGTCCTCCCATTTGATCCATTGGCATTCTTTGGAACATGTTCGTCCCGTTCGTCCATCTTCGTCCTCCCATTTGATCCGTAGGGCTTCTTTGGACCAAGTTCGTCTCGTTCTACCATCTTCGTCCTCCCATTTGATCCGTAGGCCTTCTTTGGACCAAGTTCGTCTCGTTCGTCCCTCTTCGTCCTCCCATTTGATCCATTGGCATTCTTTGGAACATGTTCGTCCCGTTCGTCCATCTTCGTCCTCCCATTTGATCCGTAGGGCTTCTTTGGACCAAGTTCGTCTCGTTCTACCATCTTCGTCCTCCCATTTGATCCGTAGGCCTTCTTTGGACCAAGTTCGCCTCGTTCGTCCCTCTTCGTCCTCCCATTTGATCCGTTGTTATTCTTTGGACCAAGTTGGTCTCCTTCGTCCATCTTCGTCCTCCCATTTGATCCATTGGCATTCGTTGGACCAAGTTCGTCTCGTTCGTCCATCTTCGTCCTCCCATTTGATCCGTAGGGCTTCTTTGGACCAAGTTCGTCTCGTTCAACCATCTTCGTCCTCCCATTTGATCCGTAGGCCTTCTTTGGACCAAGTTCCTCTCGTTCGTCCCTCTTCGTCCTCCCATTTGATCCGTAGGGCTTCTTTGGACCAAGTTCGTCTCGTTCTACCATCTTCGTCCTCCCATTTGATCCGTTGGAACTCTTTGGACCAAGTTCGTCTCGTTCGTCCCTCTTCGTCCTCCCATTTGATCCGTAGGCCTTCTTTGGACTAAGTTTGTCTCGTTCTACCATCTTCGTCCTCCCATTTGATCTGTAGGCATTCTTTGGACCAAGTTCGTCTCGTTCGTCCCTCTTCGTCCTCCCATTTGATCCGTAGGCCTTCTTTGGACTAAGTTCGTCTCGTTCTACCATCTTCGTCCTCCCATTTGATCCCTAGGCCTTCTTTGGACTAAGTTCGTCTCGTTCGTCCATCTTCGTCCTCCCATTTGATCCATTGGCATTCTTTGGACCAAGTTCATCTCGTTCGTCAAACTTCGTCCTCCCATTTGATCCGTTGGCATTCTTTGGACCAAGTTCGTCTCGTTCGTCCCTCTTCGTCCTCCCATTTGATCCATAGGCCTTCTATGGACTAAGTTTGTCTCGTTCCACCATCTTCGTCCTCCCATTTGATCCATAGGCCTTCTTTGGACCAAGTTCGTCTCGTTCCTCCCTATTCGTCCTCCCATTTGATGCATAGGCCTTCTTTCGGCCAAGTTCATCTCGTTCGTCCATCTTCGTCCTCCCATTTGATCCGTAGGCCTTCTTTGGACCAAGTTCTTCTCGTTCGTCCCTCTTCGTCGTCCCATTTGATCCGTTGTTATTCTTTGGACCAAGTTCGTCTCGTTCGTCCATCTTGGTCCTCCCATTTGATCCGTTGGCATTCTTTGGACCAAGTTCGTATCGGTCGTCCATCTTGGTCCTACCATTTGATCCGTTGTTATTCTTTGGACCAAGTTCGTCTCGTTTGTCCATCTTCGTCCTCCCATTTGATCCGTTGGCATTCTTTGGACCAAGTTCGTCTCGTTCGTCCCTCTTCGTCCTCCCATTTGATCCATAGGCCTTCTTTGGACTAAGTTTGTCTCGTTCTACCATCTTTGTCCTCCCATTTGATCCGTTGTTATTCTTTGGACCAAGTTGGTCTCGTTCGTCCATCTTCGTCCTCCCATTTGATCCATTGGCATTCTTTGGAACATGTTCGTCCCGTTCGTCCATCTTCGTCCTCCCATTTGATCCGTAGGGCTTCTTTGGACCAAGTTCGTCTCGTTCTACCATCTTCGTCCTCCCATTTGATCCGTAGGCCTTCTTTGGACCAAGTTCGTCTCGTTCGTCCCTCTTCGTCCTCCCATTTGATCCGTTGTTATTCTTTGGACCAAGTTGGTCTCCTTCGTCCATCTTCGTCCTCCCATTTGATCCATTGGCATTCGTTGGACCAAGTTCGTCTCGTTCGTCCATCTTCGTCCTCCCATTTGATCCGTAGGGCTTCTTTGGACCAAGTTCGTCTCGTTCTACCATCTTCGTCCTCCCATTTGATCCGTAGGCCTTCTTTGGACCAAGTTCGTCTCGTTCGTCCCTCTTCGTCCTCCCATTTGATCCGTTGTTATTCTTTGGACCAAGTTGGTCTCCTTCGTCCATCTTCGTCCTCCCATTTGATCCATTGGCATTCGTTGGACCAAGTTCGTCTCGTTCGTCCATCTTCGTCCTCCCATTTGATCCGTAGGCCTTCTTTGGACTAAGTTTGTCTCGTTCTACCATCTTCGTCCTCCCATTTGATCTGTAGGCATTCTTTGGACCAAGTTCGTCTCGTTCGTCCCTCTTCGTCCTCCCATTTGATCCGTAGGCCTTCTTTGGACTAAGTTCGTCTCGTTCTACCATCTTCGTCCTCCCATTTGATCCCTAGGCCTTCTTTGGACTAAGTTCGTCTCGTTCGTCCATCTTCGTCCTCCCATTTGATCCATTGGCATTCTTTGGACCAAGTTCATCTCGTTCGTCAAACTTCGTCCTCCCATTTGATCCGTTGGCATTCTTTGGACCAAGTTCGTCTCGTTCGTCCCTCTTCCTCCTCCCATTTGATCCATAGGCCTTCTATGGACTAAGTTTGTCTCGTTCTACCATCTTCGTCCTCCCATTTGATCCATAGGCCTTCTTTGGACCAAGTTCGTCTCGTTCCTCCCTATTCGTCCTCCCATTTGATGCATAGGCCTTCTTTCGGCCAAGTTCGTCTCGTTCGTCCATCTTCGTCCTCCCATTTGATCCGTAGGCCTTCTTTGGACCAGGTTCTTCTCGTTCGTCCCTCTTCGTCGTCCCATTTGATCCGTTGTTATTCTTTGGACCAAGTTCGTCTCGTTCGTCCATCTTGGTCCTCCCATTTGATCCGTTGGCATTCTTTGGACCAAGTTCGTATCGGTCGTCCATCTTGGTCCTACCATTTGATCCGTTGTTATTCTTTGGACCAAGTTCGTCTCGTTTGTCCATCTTCGTCCTCCCATTTGATCCGTTGGCATTCTTTGGACCAAGTTCGTCTCGTTCGTCCCTCTTCGTCCTCCCATTTGATCCATAGGCCTTCTTTGGACTAAGTTTGTCTCGTTCTACCATCTTTGTCCTCCCATTTGATCCGTTGTTATTCTTTGGACCAAGTTGGTCTCGTTCGTCCATCTTCGTCCTCCCATTTGATCCATTGGCATTCTTTGGAACATGTTCGTCCCGTTCGTCCATCTTCGTCCTCCCATTTGATCCGTAGGGCTTCTTTGGACCAAGTTCGTCTCGTGCTACCATCTTCGTCCTCCCATTTGATCCGTAGGCCTTCTTTGGACCAAGTTCGTCTCGTTCGTCCCTCTTCGTCCTCCCATTTGATCCGTTGTTATTCTTTGGACCAAGTTGGTCCCCTTCGTCCATCTTCGTCCTCCCATTTGATCCATTGGCATTCGTTGGACCAAGTTCGTCTCGTTCGTCCATCTTCGTCCTCCCATTTGATCCGTAGGGCTTCTTTGGACCAAGTTCGTCTCGTTCTACCATCTTCGTCCTCCCATTTGATCCGTAGGCCTTCTTTGGACCAAGTTCCTCTCGTTCGTCCCTCTTCGTCCTCCCATTTGATCCGTAGGGCTTCTTTGGACCAAGTTCGTCTCGTTCTACCATCTTCGTCCTCCCATTTGATCCGTTGGAACTCTTTGGACCAAGTTCGTCTCGTTCGTCCCTCTTCGTCCTCCCATTTGATCCGTAGGCCTTCTTTGGACTAAGTTTGTCTCGTTCTACCATCTTCGTCCTCCCATTTGATCTGTAGGCATTCTTTGGACCAAGTTCGTCTCGTTCGTCCCTCTTCGTCCTCCCATTTGATCCGTAGGCCTTCTTTGGACTAAGTTCGTCTCGTTCTACCATCTTCGTCCTCCCATTTGATCCCTAGGCCTTCTTTGGACTAAGTTCGTCTCGTTCGTCCATCTTCGTCCTCCCATTTGATCCATTGGCATTCTTTGGACCAAGTTCATCTCGTTCGTCAAACTTCGTCCTCCCATTTGATCCGTTGGCATTCTTTGGACCAAGTTCGTCTCGTTCGTCCCTCTTCGTCCTCCCATTTGATCCATAGGCCTTCTATGGACTAAGTTTGTCTCGTTCTACCATCTTCGTCCTCCCATTTGATCCATAGGCCTTCTTTGGACCAAGTTCGTCTCGTTCCTCCCTATTCGTCCTCCCATTTGATGCATAGGCCTTCTTTCGGCCAAGTTCATCTCGTTCGTCCATCTTCGTCCTCCCATTTGATCCGTAGGCCTTCTTTGGACCAAGTTCTTCTCGTTCGTCCCTCTTCGTCGTCCCATTTGATCCGTTGTTATTCTTTGGACCAAGTTCGTCTCGTTCGTCCATCTTGGTCCTCCCATTTGATCCGTTGGCATTCTTTGGACCAAGTTCGTATCGGTCGTCCATCTTGGTCCTACCATTTGATCCGTTGTTATTCTTTGGACCAAGTTCGTCTCGTTTGTCCATCTTCGTCCTCCCATTTGATCCGTTGGCATTCTTTGGACCAAGTTCGTCTCGTTCGTCCCTCTTCGTCCTCCCATTTGATCCATAGGCCTTCTTTGGACTAAGTTTGTCTCGTTCTACCATCTTTGTCCTCCCATTTGATCCGTTGTTATTCTTTGGACCAAGTTGGTCTCGTTCGTCCATCTTCGTCCTCCCATTTGATCCATTGGCATTCTTTGGAACATGTTCGTCCCGTTCGTCCATCTTCGTCCTCCCATTTGATCCGTAGGGCTTCTTTGGACCAAGTTCGTCTCGTTCTACCATCTTCGTCCTCCCATTTGATCCGTAGGCCTTCTTTGGACCAAGTTCGTCTCGTTCGTCCCTCTTCGTCCTCCCATTTGATCCGTTGTTATTCTTTGGACCAAGTTGGTCTCCTTCGTCCATCTTCGTCCTCCCATTTGATCCATTGGCATTCGTTGGACCAAGTTCGTCTCGTTCGTCCATCTTCGTCCTCCCATTTGATCCGTAGGGCTTCTTTGGACCAAGTTCGTCTCGTTCTACCATCTTCGTCCTCCCATTTGATCCGTAGGCCTTCTTTGGACCAAGTTCGTCTCGTTCGTCCCTCTTCGTCCTCCCATTTGATCCGTTGTTATTCTTTGGACCAAGTTGGTCTCCTTCGTCCATCTTCGTCCTCCCATTTGATCCATTGGCATTCGTTGGACCAAGTTCGTCTCGTTCGTCCATCTTCGTCCTCCCATTTGATCCGTAGGCCTTCTTTGGACTAAGTTTGTCTCGTTCTACCATCTTCGTCCTCCCATTTGATCTGTAGGCATTCTTTGGACCAAGTTCGTCTCGTTCGTCCCTCTTCGTCCTCCCATTTGATCCGTAGGCCTTCTTTGGACTAAGTTCGTCTCGTTCTACCATCTTCGTCCTCCCATTTGATCCCTAGGCCTTCTTTGGACTAAGTTCGTCTCGTTCGTCCATCTTCGTCCTCCCATTTGATCCATTGGCATTCTTTGGACCAAGTTCATCTCGTTCGTCAAACTTCGTCCTCCCATTTGATCCGTTGGCATTCTTTGGACCAAGTTCGTCTCGTTCGTCCCTCTTCCTCCTCCCATTTGATCCATAGGCCTTCTATGGACTAAGTTTGTCTCGTTCTACCATCTTCGTCCTCCCATTTGATCCATAGGCCTTCTTTGGACCAAGTTCGTCTCGTTCCTCCCTATTCGTCCTCCCATTTGATGCATAGGCCTTCTTTCGGCCAAGTTCGTCTCGTTCGTCCATCTTCGTCCTCCCATTTGATCCGTAGGCCTTCTTTGGACCAGGTTCTTCTCGTTCGTCCCTCTTCGTCGTCCCATTTGATCCGTTGTTATTCTTTGGACCAAGTTCGTCTCGTTCGTCCATCTTGGTCCTCCCATTTGATCCGTTGGCATTCTTTGGACCAAGTTCGTATCGGTCGTCCATCTTGGTCCTACCATTTGATCCGTTGTTATTCTTTGGACCAAGTTCGTCTCGTTTGTCCATCTTCGTCCTCCCATTTGATCCGTTGGCATTCTTTGGACCAAGTTCGTCTCGTTCGTCCCTCTTCGTCCTCCCATTTGATCCATAGGCCTTCTTTGGACTAAGTTTGTCTCGTTCTACCATCTTTGTCCTCCCATTTGATCCGTTGTTATTCTTTGGACCAAGTTGGTCTCGTTCGTCCATCTTCGTCCTCCCATTTGATCCATTGGCATTCTTTGGAACATGTTCGTCCCGTTCGTCCATCTTCGTCCTCCCATTTGATCCGTAGGGCTTCTTTGGACCAAGTTCGTCTCGTGCTACCATCTTCGTCCTCCCATTTGATCCGTAGGCCTTCTTTGGACCAAGTTCGTCTCGTTCGTCCCTCTTCGTCCTCCCATTTGATCCGTTGTTATTCTTTGGACCAAGTTGGTCCCCTTCGTCCATCTTCGTCCTCCCATTTGATCCATTGGCATTCGTTGGACCAAGTTCGTCTCGTTCGTCCATCTTCGTCCTCCCATTTGATCCGTAGGGCTTCTTTGGACCAAGTTCGTCTCGTTCTACCATCTTCGTCCTCCCATTTGATCCGTAGGCCTTCTTTGGACCAAGTTCCTCTCGTTCGTCCCTCTTCGTCCTCCCATTTGATCCGTAGGGCTTCTTTGGACCAAGTTCGTCTCGTTCTACCATCTTCGTCCTCCCATTTGATCCGTTGGAACTCTTTGGACCAAGTTCGTCTCGTTCGTCCCTCTTCGTCCTCCCATTTGATCCGTAGGCCTTCTTTGGACTAAGTTTGTCTCGTTCTACCATCTTCGTCCTCCCATTTGATCTGTAGGCATTCTTTGGACCAAGTTCGTCTCGTTCGTCCCTCTTCGTCCTCCCATTTGATCCGTAGGCCTTCTTTGGACTAAGTTCGTCTCGTTCTACCATCTTCGTCCTCCCATTTGATCCCTAGGCCTTCTTTGGACTAAGTTCGTCTCGTTCGTCCATCTTCGTCCTCCCATTTGATCCATTGGCATTCTTTGGACCAAGTTCATCTCGTTCGTCAAACTTCGTCCTCCCATTTGATCCGTTGGCATTCTTTGGACCAAGTTCGTCTCGTTCGTCCCTCTTCGTCCTCCCATTTGATCCATAGGCCTTCTATGGACTAAGTTTGTCTCGTTCTACCATCTTCGTCCTCCCATTTGATCCATAGGCCTTCTTTGGACCAAGTTCGTCTCGTTCCTCCCTATTCGTCCTCCCATTTGATGCATAGGCCTTCTTTCGGCCAAGTTCGTCTCGTTCGTCCATCTTCGTCCTCCCATTTGATCCGTAGGCCTTCTTTGGACCAAGTTCTTCTCGTTCGTCCCTCTTCGTCGTCCCATTTGATCCGTTGTTATTCTTTGGACCAAGTTGGTCTCGTTCGTCCATCTTCGTCCTCCCATTTGATCTGTTGGCATTCTTTGGACCAAGTTCGTATCGGTCGTCATTCGTGGTCCTCCCATTTGATCCGTTGTTATTCTTTGGACCAAGTTCGTCTCGTTTGTCCATCTTCGTCCTCCCATTTGATCCGTTGGCATTCTTTGGACCAAGTTCGTCTCGTTCGTCCCTCTTCGTCCTCCCATTTGATCCGTAGGCTTTCTTTGGACTAAGTTTGTCTCGTTCTACCATCTTCGTCCTCCCATTTGATCCGTAGGCCTTCTTTGGACTAAGTTCGTCTCGTTCTACCATCTTCGTCCTCCCATTTGATCCGTAGGCCTTCTTTGGACCAAGTTCGTCTCGTTCTTCCCTCTTCGTCCTCCCATTTGATACGTAGGCCTTCTTTGGACGAAGTTCGTCTCGTTCTACCATCTTCGTCCTCCCATTTGATCCATAGGCCTTCTTTGGACCAAGTTCGTCTCGTTCGTCCATCATTGTCCTCCCATTTGATGCGTTGTTATTCTTTGGACCAAATTCATCTCGTTCGTCCAACTTCGTCCTCCCATTTGATCCGTTGGCATTCTTTCGACCAAGTTCGTCTCGTTCGTCCATCTTCGTCCTCCCATTTGATCCATAGGCCTTCTTTGGACTATGTTCGTCTCGTTCTACCATCTTCGTCCTCCCATTTGATCCATAGGCCTTCTTTGGACCAAGTTCGTCTCGTTCGTCCATCATTGTCCTCCCATTTGATCCATTGTTATTCTTTGGACCAAGTTCGTCTCGTTCGTCCATCTTCGTCGTCCCATTTGATCCGTTGGCATTCTTTGGACCAAGTTCGTCTCGTTCGTCCAACTTCTTCCTCCCATTTGATCCGTTGGCATTCTTTGGACCAAGTTCGTCTCGTTCGTCCCTCTTCGTCCTCCCATTTGATCCCTAGGCCTTCTTTGGACTAAGTTTGTCTCGTTCTACCATCTTCGTCCTCCCATTTGATCCATAGGCCTTCTTTGGACCAAGTTCGTCTCGTTCCTCCCTCTTCGTCCTCCCATTTGATCCGTAGGCTTTCTTTGGACCAAGTTCGTCTCGTTCGTTCCTCTTCGTCCTCCCATTTGATCCGTTGTTATTCTTTGGACCAAGTTGGTCTCCTTCGTCCATCTTCGTCCTCCCATTTGATCCATTGGCATTCGTTGGACCAAGTTCGTCTCGTTCGTCCATCTTCGTCCTCCCATTTGATCCGTAGGGCTTCTTTGGACCAAGTTCGTCTCGTTCTACCATCTTCGTCCTCCCATTTGATCCGTAGGCCTTCTTTGGACCAAGTTCCTCTCGTTCGTCCCTCTTCGTCCTCCCATTTGATCCGTAGGGCTTCTTTGGACCAAGTTCGTCTCGTTCTACCATCTTCGTCCTCCCATTTGATCCGTTGGAACTCTTTGGACCAAGTTCGTCTCGTTCGTCCCTCTTCGTCCTCCCATTTGATCCGTAGGCCTTCTTTGGACTAAGTTTGTCTCGTTCTACCATCTTCGTCCTCCCATTTGATCTGTAGGCATTCTTTGGACCAAGTTCGTCTCGTTCGTCCCTCTTCGTCCTCCCATTTGATCCGTAGGCCTTCTTTGGACTAAGTTCGTCTCGTTCTACCATCTTCGTCCTCCCATTTGATCCCTAGGCCTTCTTTGGACTAAGTTCGTCTCGTTCGTCCATCTTCGTCCTCCCATTTGATCCATTGGCATTCTTTGGACCAAGTTCATCTCGTTCGTCAAACTTCGTCCTCCCATTTGATCCGTTGGCATTCTTTGGACCAAGTTCGTCTCGTTCGTCCCTCTTCCTCCTCCCATTTGATCCATAGGCCTTCTATGGACTAAGTTTGTCTCGTTCTACCATCTTCGTCCTCCCATTTGATCCATAGGCCTTCTTTGGACCAAGTTCGTCTCGTTCCTCCCTATTCGTCCTCCCATTTGATGCATAGGCCTTCTTTCGGCCAAGTTCGTCTCGTTCGTCCATCTTCGTCCTCCCATTTGATCCGTAGGCCTTCTTTGGACCAGGTTCTTCTCGTTCGTCCCTCTTCGTCGTCCCATTTGATCCGTTGTTATTCTTTGGACCAAGTTCGTCTCGTTCGTCCATCTTGGTCCTCCCATTTGATCCGTTGGCATTCTTTGGACCAAGTTCGTATCGGTCGTCCATCTTGGTCCTACCATTTGATCCGTTGTTATTCTTTGGACCAAGTTCGTCTCGTTTGTCCATCTTCGTCCTCCCATTTGATCCGTTGGCATTCTTTGGACCAAGTTCGTCTCGTTCGTCCCTCTTCGTCCTCCCATTTGATCCATAGGCCTTCTTTGGACTAAGTTTGTCTCGTTCTACCATCTTTGTCCTCCCATTTGATCCGTTGTTATTCTTTGGACCAAGTTGGTCTCGTTCGTCCATCTTCGTCCTCCCATTTGATCCATTGGCATTCTTTGGAACATGTTCGTCTCGTTCGTCCCTCTTCGTCCTCCCATTTGATCCATAGGCCTTCTATGGACTAAGTTTGTCTCGTTCTACCATCTTCGTCCTCCCATTTGATCCATAGGCCTTCTTTGGACCAAGTTCGTCTCGTTCCTCCCTATTCGTCCTCCCATTTGATGCATAGGCCTTCTTTCGGCCAAGTTCGTCTCGTTCGTCCATCTTCGTCCTCCCATTTGATCCGTAGGCCTTCTTTGGACCAAGTTCTTCTCGTTCGTCCCTCTTCGTCGTCCCATTTGATCCGTTGTTATTCTTTGGACCAAGTTGGTCTCGTTCGTCCATCTTCGTCCTCCCATTTGATCTGTTGGCATTCTTTGGACCAAGTTCGTATCGGTCGTCATTCGTGGTCCTCCCATTTGATCCGTTGTTATTCTTTGGACCAAGTTCGTCTCGTTTGTCCATCTTCGTCCTCCCATTTGATCCGTTGGCATTCTTTGGACCAAGTTCGTCTCGTTCGTCCCTCTTCGTCCTCCCATTTGATCCGTAGGCTTTCTTTGGACTAAGTTTGTCTCGTTCTACCATCTTCGTCCTCCCATTTGATCCGTAGGCCTTCTTTGGACTAAGTTCGTCTCGTTCTACCATCTTCGTCCTCCCATTTGATCCGTAGGCCTTCTTTGGACCAAGTTCGTCTCGTTCTTCCCTCTTCGTCCTCCCATTTGATACGTAGGCCTTCTTTGGACGAAGTTCGTCTCGTTCTACCATCTTCGTCCTCCCATTTGATCCATAGGCCTTCTTTGGACCAAGTTCGTCTCGTTCGTCCATCATTGTCCTCCCATTTGATGCGTTGTTATTCTTTGGACCAAGTTCATCTCGTTCGTCCAACTTCGTCCTCCCATTTGATCCGTTGGCATTCTTTCGACCAAGTTCGTCTCGTTCGTCCATCTTCGTCCTCCCATTTGATCCATAGGCCTTCTTTGGACTATGTTCGTCTCGTTCTACCATCTTCGTCCTCCCATTTGATCCATAGGCCTTCTTTGGACCAAGTTCGTCTCGTTCGTCCATCATTGTCCTCCCATTTGATCCATTGTTATTCTTTGGACCAAGTTCGTCTCGTTCGTCCATCTTCGTCGTCCCATTTGATCCGTTGGCATTCTTTGGACCAAGTTCGTCTCGTTCGTCCAACTTCTTCCTCCCATTTGATCCGTTGGCATTCTTTGGACCAAGATCGTCTCGTTCGTCCCTCTTCGTCCTCCCATTTGATCCCTAGGCCTTCTTTGGACTAAGTTTGTCTCGTTCTACCATCTTCGTCCTCCCATTTGATCCATAGGCCTTCTTTGGACCAAGTTCGTCTCGTTCCTCCCTCTTCGTCCTCCCATTTGATCCGTAGGCTTTCTTTGGACCAAGTTCGTCTCGTTCGTTCCTCTTCGTCCTCCCATTTGACGCATAGGCCTTCTTTCGGCCATGTTCGTCTCGTTCGTCCATCTTCGTCCTCCCATTTGATCCGTAGGCCTTCTTTGGACCAAGTTCTTCTCGTTCGTCCCTCTTCGTCCTCCCATTTGATCCGTTGTTATTCTTTGGACCAAGTTCGTGTCGTTCGTCCATCTTCGTCCTCCCATTTGATCCGTTGGCATTCTTTGGACCAAGTTCGTATCGTTCGTCCATCTTGGTCCTCCCATTTGATCCGTTGTTATTCTTTGGACCAAGTTCGTCTCATTCGTCCATCTTCGTCCTCCCATTTGATCCGTTGCCATTCTTTGGACCAAGTTCGTCTCGTTCGTCCCTCTTCGTGCTCCCATTTGATCCGTAGGCCTTCTTTGGACTAAGTTTGTCTCGTTCTACCATCTTTGTCCTCCCATTTGATCCGTAGGCCTTCTTTGGACCAAGTTGGTCTCGTTCGTCCCTCTTCGTCCTCCCATTTGATCCGTAGGCCTTCTTTGGAATAAGTTCGTCTCGTTCTACCATCTTCGTCCTCCCATTTGATCCGTAGGCCTTCTTTGGACCAAGTTCGTCTCGTTCGTCCCTCTTCGTCCTCCCATTTGATCCGTAGGCCTTCTTTGGACTAAGTTCGTCTCGTTCTACCATCTTCGTCCTCCCATTTGATCCGTTGGCATTCTTTGGACCAAGTTCGTCTCGTTCGTCCATCTTCGTCCTCCCATTTGGTCCATAGGCCTTCTTTGGACTAAGTTCGTCTCGTTCTACCATCTTCGACCTCCCATTTGATCCATAGGCCTTCTTTGGACCAAGTTCGTCTCGTTCGTCCATCATTGTCCTCCCATTTGATCCGTTGTTCTTCTTTGGACCAAGTTCGTCTTGTTCGTCCATCTTCGTCCTCCCATTTGATGCATTGGCATTCTTTGGACCAAGTTCGTCTCGTTCGTCCAACTTCGTCCTCCCATTTGATCCATTGGCATTCCTTGGACCAAGTTCGTCTCGTTCGTCCCTCTTCGTCCTCCCATTTGATCCATAGGCCTTCTTTGGACCACGTTTGTCTCGTTCTACCATCTTCGTCCTCCCATTTGATCCGTTGTTATTCTTTGGACCAAGTTGGTCTCATTCGTCCATCTTCGTCCTCCCACTTGATCCCTTGGCATTCTTTGGACCAAGTTCGTCCCGTTCGTCCATCTTGGTCATCCCATTTGATCCGTAGGCCTTCTCTGGACCAAGTTTGTCTCGTTCATCCCTCTTCGTCCTCCCATTTCATCCGTTGTTATTCTTTGGACCAAGTTGGTCTCGTTTATCCATCTTCGTCCTCGTATTTGATCCATTGGCATTCTTTGGACCAAGTTCGTCTCGTTCCTCCATCTTCGTCCTCCCATTTGATCCGTAGGGCTTCTTTGGACCAAGTTCGTCTCGTTCTACCATCTTCGTCCTCCAATTTGATCCGTAGGCCTTCTTTGGACCAAGTTCCTCTCGTTCGTCCCACTTAGTCCTCCCATTTGATCCGTAGGGCTTCTTTGGACCAAGTTCGTCTCGTTCTACCATCTTCGTCCTCCCATTTGATCCGTTGGCATTCTTTGGACCAAGTTCGTCTCGTTCGTCCCTCTTCGTCCTCCCATTTGATCCGTAGGCCTTCTTTGGACTAAGTTCGTCTCGTTCTACCATCTTCGTCCTCCCATTTGATCCATTGGCCTTCTTTGGACCAAGTTCGTCTCGTTCGTCCATCTTTGTCCTCCCATTTGATCCGTTGTTATTCTTTCGACCAAGTTGGTCTCGTTCGTCCATCTTCGTCCTCCCATTTGATCCGTTGTTATTCTTTGGACCAAGTTCGTCTCGTTCGTCCATCTTCGTCCTCCCATTTGATCCGTTGGCATTCTTTGGACCAAGTTCGTATCGTTCGTCCATCTTGGTCCTCCCATTTGATCCGTTGGCATTCTTTGGACCAAGTTCGTCTCGTTCGTCCCTCTTCGTCCTCCCATTTGATCCGTAGGCCTTCTTTGGACTAAGTTTGTCTCGTTCTACCATCTTCGTCCTCCTATTTGATCCGTAGCATTCTTTGGACCAAGTTCGTCTCGTTCGTCCGTCTTCGTCCTCCCATTTGATCCGTAGGCCTTCTTTGGACTAAGTTTGTCTCGTTGTACCATCTTGGTCCTCCCATTTGATCCGTTGGCATTTTTTGGACCAAGTTCGTCTCGTTCGTCCCTCTTCGTCCTCCCATTTGATCCGTAGGGCTTCTTTGGACCAAGTTCGTCTCGTTCTACCATCTTCGTCCTCCCATTTGATCCGTTGGCATTCTTTGGACCAAGTTCATCTCGTTCGTCCAACTTCGTCCTCCCATTTGATCCGTTGGCATTCTTTGGACCAAGTTCGTCTCGTTCGTCCATCTTCGTCCTCCCATTTGGTCCATAGGCCTTCTTTGGACTAAGTTCGTCTCGTTCTACCATCTTCGTCCTCCCATTTGATCCATAGGCCTTCTTTGGACCAAGTTCGTCTCGTTCGTCCATCATTGTCCTCCCATTTGATCCGTTGTTCTTCTTTAGACCAAGTTCGTCTCGTTCGTCCATCTTCGTCCTCCCATTTGATGCATTGGCATTCTTTGGACCAAGTTCGTCTCGTTCGTCCAACTTCGTCCTCCCATTTGATCCGTTGGCATTCCTTGGACCAAGTTCGTCTCGTTCGTCCCTCTTCGTCCTCCCATTTGATCCATAGGCCTTCTTTGGACCACGTTTGTCTCGTTCTACCATCTTCGTCCTCCCATTTGATCCGTTGTTATTCTTTGGACCAAGTTGGTCTCATTCGTCCATCTTCGTCCTCCCACTTGATCCATTGGCATTCTTTGGACCAAGTTCGTCCCGTTCGTCCATCTTTGTCCTCCCATTTGATCCGTAGGCCTTCTCTAGACCAAGTTTGTCTCGTTCATCCCTCTTCGTCCTCCCATTTGATCCGTTGTTATTCTTTGGACCAAGTTGGTCTCGTTTATCAATCTTCGTCCTCCTATTTGATCCATTGGCATTCTTTGGACCAAGTTCGTCTCGTTCCTCCATCTTCGTCCTCCCATTTGATCCGTAGGGCTTCTTTGGACCAAGTTCGTCTCGTTCTACCATCTTCGTCCTCCCATTTGATCCGTACGCCTTCTTTGGACCAAGTTCCTCTCGTTCGTCCCTCTTCGTCCTCCCATTTGATCCGTAGGGCTTCTTTGGACCAAGTTTGTCTCGTTCTACCATCTTCGTCCTCCCATTTGATCCGTTGGCATTCTTTGGACCAAGTTCGTCTCGTTCGTCCCTCTTCGTCCTCCCATTTGATCCGTAGGCCTTCTTTGGACTACGTTCGTCTCGTTCTACCATCTTCGTCCTCCCATTTGATCCCTTGGCCTTCTTTGGACCAAGTTCGTCTCGTTCGTCCATCTTTGTCCTCCCATTTGATCCGTTGTTATTCTTTCGACCAAGTTGGTCTCGTTCGTCCATCTTCGTCCTCCCATTTGATCCGTTGTTATTCTTTGGACCAAGTTCGTCTCGTTCGTCCATCTTTGTCCTCCCATTTGACCCGTTGGCCTTCTTTGGACCAAGTTCCTCTCGTTCGTCCCTCTTCGTCCTCCCATTTGATCCGTTGGCATTCTTTGGACGAAGTTCGTCTCGTTCTACCATCTTCGTCCTCCCATTTGATCCGTTGGCATTCTTTGGACCAAGTTCGTATCGTTCGTCCATCTTGGTCCTCCCATTTGATCCGTTGTTATTCTTTGGACCAAGTTCGTCTCGTTCGTCCATCTTCGTCCCCCCATTTGATCCGTTGGCATTCTTTGGACCATGTTCGTCTCGTTCGTCCCTCTTCGTCCTCCCATTTGATCCGTAGGGCTTCTTTGGACCAAGTTCGTCTCGTTCTACCATCTTCGTCCTCCCATTTGATCCGTTGGCATTCTTTGGACCATGTTCGTCTCGTTCGTCCGTCTTCGTCCTCCCATTTGATCCGTAGGCCTTCTTTGGACATAGTTCGTCTCGTTCTACCATCTTCATCCTCCCATTTCATCCATAGGCCTTCTTTGGACCATGTTCGTCTCGTTCGTCCATCTTTGTCCTCCCATTTGATCCGTTGGCATTCTTTGGACCAAGTTCATCTCGTTCGCCATCTTCGTCCTCCCATTGGATCCGTTGTTATTCTTTGGACCAAGTTCGTCTCGTTCGTCCATCTTCGTCCTCCCATTTGATCCATAGGCCTTCTTTTGACCAAGTTCGTCTCGTTCATCCATCTTTGTCCTCCCATTTGATCCGTTGGCCTTCTTTCAACTAGGTTTGTCTCGTTCTACCATCTTCGTCCTCCCATTTGATCCGTAGGAATTCTTTGGACCAAGTTCGTCTCGTTCGTCCCTCTTCGTCCTCCCATTTGATCTGTAGGCCTTCTTTCAACTAAGTTTCTCTCGTTCTACCATCTTCGTCCTCCCATTTGATCCGTAGGAATTCTTTGGACCAAGTTCATCTCGTTCGTCCCTCTTCGTCCTCCCATTTGATCCGTAGGCCTTCTTTGGACATAGTTCGTCTCGTTCTACCATCTTCGTCCTCCCATTTCATCCATAGGCCTTCTTTGGACCATGTTCGTCTCGTTCGTCCATCTTTGTCCTCCCATTTGATCCGTTGGCATTCTTTGGACGAAGTTCATCTCGTTCGCCATCTTCGTCCTCCCATTTGATCCGTTGTTATTCTTTGGACCAAGTTCATCTCGTTCGTCCATCTTCGTCCTCCCATTTGATCCATAGGCCTTCTTTTGACCAAGTTCGTCTCGTTCATCCATCTTTGTCCTCCCATTTGATCCATTGGCCTTCTTTGGACCAAGTTCGTCTCGTTTCTCCATCTTCATCCTCCCATTTGATCCGTTGGCCTTCTTTGGACTAAGTTCGTCTCGTTCTACCATCTTTGTCCTCCCATTTGAACCGTTGGCATTCTTTGGACCAAGTTCGTATCGTTCGTCCATCTTGGTCCTCCCATTTGATCCGTTGTTATTCTTTGGACCAAGTTCCTCTCGTTCGTCCATCTTCGTCCTCCCATTTGATCCGTTGGCATTCTTTGGACCAAGTTCGTCTCGTTCGTCCATCTTGGTCCTCCCATTTGATCCGTTGTTATTCTTTGGACCAAGTTAGTCTCGGTCGTCCATCTTCGTCCTCCCATTTGATCCATTGGCATTCTTTGGACCAAGTTCGTCTCGTTCGTCCCTCTTCGTCCTCCCATTTGATCCCTAGCCCTTCTTTGGACTAAGTTTGTCTCGTTCTACTATCTTCGTCCTCCCACTTGATCCGTAGGCATTCTTTGGACCAAGTTCGTCTCGTTCGTCCCTCTTCGTCCTCCCATTTGATCCGTAGGCCTTCTTTGGACTAAGTTCGTCTCGTTCTACCATCTTCGTCCTCCCATTTGATCCGTTGGCCTTCTTTGGACCAAGTTTGTCTCGTTCGTTCCTCTTCGTCCTCCCATTTGATCCGTTGGCATTCTTTGGACCAAGTTCGTCTCGTTCGTCCCTCTTCGTCCTCCCATTTGATCCGTAGGCCTTCTTTGGACTAAGTTTGTCTCGTTCTACCATCTTCGTCCTCCCACTTGATCCGTAGGCATTCTTTGAACCAAGTTCGTCTCGTTCGTCCTTCTTCGTCCTCCCATTTGATCCGTAGGCCTTCTTTGGACTAAGTTCGTCTCGTTCTACCATCTTCGTCCTCCCATTTGATCCATAGGCCTTCTTTGGACCAAGTTCGTCTCGTTCGTCCCTCTTCGTCCTCCCATTTGATCCGTTGTTATTCTTTGGACCAAGTTCGTCTCGTTCGTCCATCTTTGTCCTCCCATTTGATCCGTTGGCCTTCTTTGGACCAAGTTCGTCTCGTTTGTCCATCTTCGTCCTCCGATTTGATCCGTTGGCCTTCTTTGGACGAAGTTCGTCTCCTTCTACCATCTTCGTCCTCCCATTTGATCCGTTGGCATTCTTTGGACCAAGTTCGTATCGTTCGTCCATCTTGGTCCTCCCATTTGATCCGTTGTTATTCTTTGGACCAAGTTCGTCTCGTTCGTCCATCCATCTTCGTCCACCCATTTGATCCGTTGGCATTCTTTGGACCAAGTTCGTATCGTTCGTCCATCTGGGTCCTCCCATTTGATCCGTAGGGCTTCTTTGGACCAAGTTCGTCTCGTTCTACCATCTTCGTCCTCCCATTTGATCCGTAGGCCTTCTTTGGACCAAGTTCGTCTCGTTCGTCCCTCTTCGTCCTCCCATTTGATCCGTTGTTATTCTTTGGACCAAGTTCGTCTCGTTCGTCCATCTTCGTCCTCTCATTTGATCTGTTGGCCTTCTTTGGGCCAAGTTCGTCTCGTTCGCCAAGTTCGTCTCGTTCGTCCATCTTCGTCCTCCCATTTGATCCGTTGGCATTCTTTGGACCAAGTTCGTCTCGTTCGTCCATCTTCGTCCTCCCATTTGATCCGTAGGGCTTCTTTGGACCAAGTTCGTCTCGTTTGTCCATCTTCGTCCTCCCATTTGATCCGTTGGCCTTCTTTGGACAAAGTTCGTCTCGTTCTACCATCTTCGTCCTCCCATTTGATCCGTTGGCATTCTTTGGACCAAGTTCGTATCGTTCGTCCATCTTGGTCCTCCCATTTGATCCGTTGTTATTCTTTGGACCAAGTTCGTCTCGTTCGTCCATCTTTGTCCTCCCATTTGATCCGTTGGCCATCTTTGGACCAAGTTCGTCTCGTTTATCCATCTTCGTCCTCCCATTTGATCCGTAGGCATTCTGTGGACCAAGTTCGTCTCGTTCGTCCTCCCATTTGATCTGTAGGCCTTCTTTGGACTAATTTCGACTCGTTCTACCATCTTCGTCCTCCCATTTGATTCGTTGGCATTCTTTGGACCAAGTTTGTCTCGTTCGTCCCTCTTCGTCCTCCCATTTGATCCGTTGGCATTGTTTGGACCAAGTTCATCTCGTTCGTCCCTCTTCGTCCTCCCATTTGATCCGTAGGCCTTCTTTGGACTAAGTTTGTCTCGTTCTACCATCTTCGTCCTCCCACTTGATCCGTAGGCATTCTTTGAACCAAGTTCGTCTCGTTCGTCCCTTTTCGTCCTCCCATTTGATCCGTAGGCCTTCTTTGGACTAAGTTCGTCTCGTTCTACCATCTTCGTCCTCCCATTTGATCCATAGGCCTTCTTTGGACCAAGTTCGTCTCGTTCGTCCCTCTTCGTCCTCCCATTTGATCCGTTGTTATTCTTTGGACCAAGTTCGTCTCGTTCGTCCATCTTTGTCCTCCCATTTGATCCGTTGGCCTTCTTTGGACCAAGTTTGTCTCGTTTGTCCATCTTCGTCCTCCCATTTGATCCGTTGGCCTTCTTTGGACTAAGTTCGTCTCGTTCTACCATCTTCGTCCTCCCATTTGATCCGTTGGCATTCTTTGGACCAAGTTCGTATTGTTCGTCCATCTTGGTCCTCCCATTTGATCCGTTGTTATTCTTTGGGCCAAGTTCGTCTCGTTCGTCCATCTTTGTCCTCCCATTTGATCCGTTGGCATTCTTTGGACCAAGTTCGTCTCGTTCGTTCCTCTTCGTTCTCCCATTTGATCCGTTGTGATTCTTTGGACCAAGTTGGTCTCGTTCGTCCATCTTCGTCCTCCCATTTGATCAATTGACATTCTTTGGACCAAGTTCGTCCATCTTCGTCCTCCCACTTGATCCGTTGGCATTCTTTGGACCAAGTTCGTCTCGTTGGTGCCTCTTCGTCCTCCCATTTGATCCGTAGGCCTTTTTTGGACTAAGTTTGTCTCGTTCTACCATCTTCATCCTCCCATTTGATCCGTAGGCCTTCTTTCGACCAAGTTCGTCTCGTTCGTCCCTCTTCGTCCTCCCATTTGATCCGTAGGGCTTCTTTGGACCAAGTTCGTCTCGTTCTACCATCTTCGTCCTCCCATTTGATCCGTTGGCATTCTTTGGACCAAGTTCGTCTCGTTCGTCCGTCTTCGTCCTCCCATTTGATCCGTAGGCCTTCTTTCAACTAAGTTTGTCTCGTTCTACCATCTTCGTCCTCCCACTCGATCCGTAGGCATTTTTTGGATCAAGTTCGTATCGTTCGTCCCTCTTCGTCCTCCCATTTGATCCGTAGGGCTTCTTTGGACCAAGTTCGTCTCGTTCTACCATCTTCGTTCTCCCATTTGATCCGTTGGCATTCTTTGGACCATGTTCGTCTCGTTCGTCCGTCTTCGTCCTCCCATTTGATCCGTAGGCCTTCTTTGGACATAGTTCGTCTCGTTTGTCCATCTTCGTCCTCCCATTTGATCTGTTGGCCTTCTTTGGACAAAGTTCGTCTCGTTCTACCATCTTCGTCCTCCCATTTGATCCGTTGGCATTCTTTGGACCAAGTTCGTATCGTTCGTCCATCTTGGTCCTCCCATTTGATCCGTTGTTATTCTTTGGACCAAGTTCGTCTCGTTCATCCATCTTTGTCCTCCCATTTGATCCGTTGGCCTTCATTCAACTAGGTTTGTCTCGTTCTACCATCTTCGTCCTCCCATTTGATCCGTAGGAATTCTTTGGACCAAGTTCGTCTCGTTCGTTCCTCTTCGTTCTCCCATTTGATCTGTAGGCCTTCTTTCAACTAAGTTTGTCTCGTTCTACCATCTTCGTCCTCCCATTTGATCCGTAGGAATTCTTTGGACCAAGTTCATCTCGTTCGTCCCTCTTCGTCCTCCCATTTGATCCGTAGGCCTTCTTTGGACATAGTTCGTCTCGTTCTACCATCTTCGTCCTCCCATTTCATCCATAGGCCTTATTTGGACCATGTTCGTCTCGTTTGTCCATCTTTGTCCTCCCATTTGATCCGTTGGCATTCTTTGGACCAAGTTCATCTCGTTCGCCATCTTCGTCCTCCCATTGGATCCGTTGTTATTCTTTGGACCAAGTTCATCTCGTTCGTCCATCTTCGTCCTCCCATTTGATCCATAGGCCTTCTTTTGACCAAGTTCGTCTCGTTCATCCATCTTTGTCCTCCCATTTGATCCGTTGGCCTTCTTTGGACCAAGTTCGTCTCGTTTCTCCATCTTCATCCTCCCATTTGATCCGTTGGCCTTCTTTGGACTAAGTTCGTCTCATTCTACCATCTTTGTCCTCCCATTTGATCCGTTGTTATTCTTTGGACCAAGTTCGTATCGTTCGTCCATCTTGGTCCTCCCATTTGATCCGTTGTTATTCTTTGGACCAAGTTCATCTCGTTCGTCCATCTTCGTCCTCCCATTTGATCCGTTGGCATTCTTTGGACCAAGTTCGTCTCGTTCGTCCATCTTGGTCCTCCCATTTGATCCGTTGTTATTCTTTGGACCAAGTTAGTCTCGGTCGTCCATCTTCGTCCTCCCATTTGATCCTTTTGAATTCTTTGGACCAAGTTCGTCTCGTTCGTCCCTCTTCGTCCTCCCATTTGATCCGTAGGCCTTCTTTGGACTTAGTTCGTCTCATTCTACCATCTTCATCCTCCCATTTGATCTGTTGGCATTCTTTGGACCATGTTCGTCTCGTTCGTCCGTCTTCATCCTCCCATTTGATCCGTTGTTATTCTTTGGACCAAGTTCGTCTCGTTCGTCCATCTTCGTCCTCCCATTTGATCTGTTGGCCTTCTTTGGGCCAAGTTCGTCTCGTTCGTCCATCTTCGTCCTCCCATTTGATCCGTTGGCATTCTTTGGACCAAGTTCGTCTCGTTCGTCCATCTTCGTCCTCCCATTTGATCCGTAGGGCTTCTTTGGACCAAGTTCGTCTCGTTTGTCCATCTTCGTCCTCCCATTTGATCCGTTGGCATTCTTTGGGCAAAGTTCGTCTCGTTCTACCATCTTCGTCCTCCCATTTGATCCGTTGGCATTCTTTGGACCAAGTTCGTATCGTTCGTCCATCTTGGTCCTCCCATTTGATCCGTTGTTATTCTTTGGACCAAGTTCGTCTCGTTCGTCCATCTTCGTCCTCCCATTTGATCCGTTGGCATTCTTTGGACCAAGTTCATCTTGTTCGTCCATCTTTGTCCTCCCATTTGATCTGTTGGCCTTCTTTGGACCAAGTTCGTCTCGTTTGTCAATCTTCGTCCTCCCATTTGATCCGTTGGCCTTCTTTGTACTAAGTTCGTCTCGTTCTACCATCTTCGTCCTCCCATTTGATCCGTTCGCATTATTTGGACCAAGTTCATCTCGTTCGTCCATCTTGGTCCTCCCATTTGATCCGTTGGCCTTCTTTGGACCAAGTTCGTCTCGTTTGTCCATCTTCGTCCTCCCATTTGATCCGTTGGCCTTCTTTGGATTAAGTTCGTCTCGTTCTACCATCTTCGTCCTCCCATTAGATCCGTTGGCATTCTTTGGACCAAGTTCGTATCGTTCGTCCATCTTGGTCCTCCCATTTGATCCGTAGGCCTTCTTTGGACATAGTTCGTCTCGTTCTACCATCTTCGTCCTCCCATTTCATCCATAGGCCTTCTTTGGACCATGTTCGTCTCGTTCGTCCATCTTTGTCCTCCCATTTGATCCATTGGCATTCATTGGACCAAGTTCATCTCGTTCGCCATCTTCGTCCTCCCATTGGATCCGTTGTTATTCTTTGGACCAAGTTCATCTCGTTCGTCCATCTTCATCCTCCCATTTGATCCATAGGCCTTCTTTTGACCAAGTTCGTCTCGTTCATCCATCTTTGTCCTCCCATTTGATCCGTTGGCCTTCTTTGGACCAAGTTCGTCTCGTTTCTCCATCTTCGTCCTCCCATTTGATCCGTTGGCCTTCTTTGGACTAAGTTCGTCTCGTTCTACCATCTTTGTCCTCCAATTTGATCCGTTGGCATTCTTTGGACCAAGTTCGTATCGTTCGTCCATCTTGGTCCTCCCATTTGATCCGTTGTTATTCTTTGGACCAAGTTCATCTCGTTCGTCCATCTTCGTCCTCCCATTTGATCCGTTGGCATTCTTTGGACCAAGTTCATCTCGTTCGCCATCTTCGTCCTCCCATTGGATCCGTTGTTATTCTTTGGACCAAGTTCATCTCGTTCGTCCATCTTCGTCCTCCCATTTGATCCATAGGCCTTCTTTTGACCAAGTTCGTCTCGTTCATCCATCTTTGTCCTCCCATTTGATCCGTTGGCCTTCTTTGGACCAAGTTCGTCTCGTTTCTCCATCTTCGTCCTCCCATTTGATCCGTTGGCCTTCTTTGGACTAAGTTCGTCTCGTTCTACCATCTTTGTCCTCCCATTTGATCCGTTGGCATTCTTTGGACCAAGTTCGTATCGTTCGTCCATCTTGGTCCTCCCATTTGATCCGTTGTTATTCTTTGGACCAAGTTCGTATCGTTCGTCCATCTTGGTCCTCCCATTTGATCCGTTGTTATTCTTTGGACCAAGTTCGTCTCGTTCGTCCCTCTTCGTCCTCCCATTTGATCCGTAGGCCTTCTTTGGACTTAGTTCGTCTCGTACTACCATCTTCATCCTCCCATTTGATCTGTTGGCATTCTTTGGACCAAGTTCGTCTCGTTCGTCCGTCTTCATCCTCCCATTTGATCCGTTGTTATTCTTTGGACCAAGTTCGTCTCGTTCGTCCATCTTCGTCCTCCCATTTGATCTGTTGGCCTTCTTTGGGCTAAGTTCGTCTCGTTCGTCCATCTTCGTCCTCCCATTTGATCCGTTGGCATTCTTTGGACCAAGTTCGTCTCGTTCGTCCATCTTCGTCCTCCCATTTGATCTGTTGGCCTTCTTTGGGCCAAGTTCGTCTCGTTCGTCCATCTTCGTCCTCCCATTTGATCCGTTGGCATTCTTTGGACCAAGTTCGTATCGTTCGTCCATCTTGGTCCTCCCATTTGATCCGTTGTTATTCTTTGGACCAAGTTAGTCTCGGTCGTCCATCTTCGTCCTCCCATTTGATCCTTTGGAATTCTTTGGACCAAGTTCGTCTTGTTCGTCCCTCTTCGTCCTCCCATTTGATCCGTAGGCCTTCTTTGGACTTAGTTCGTCTCGTTCTACCATCTTCATCCTCCCATTTGATCTGTTGGCATTCTTTGGACCAAGTTCGTCTCGTTCGTCCGTCTTCATCCTCCCATTTGATCCGTTGTTATTCTTTGGACCAAGTTCGTCTCGTTCGTCCATCTTCGTCCTCCCATTTGATCTGTTGGCCTTCTTTGGGCCAAGTTCGTCTCGTTCGTCCATCTTCGTCCTCCCATTTGATCCGTTGGCATTCTTTGGACCAAGTTCGTCTCGTTCGTCCATCTTCGTCCTCCCATTTGATCCATAGGGCTTCTTTGGACCAAGTTCGTCTCGTTTGTCCATCTTCGTCCTCCCATTTGATCCGTTGGCCTTCTTTGGACAAAGTTCGTCTCGTTCTACCATCTTCGTCCTCCCATTTGATCCGTTGGCATTCTTTGGACCAAGTTCGTCTCGTTCGTCCATCTTCGTCCTCCCATTTGATCCGTAGGGCTTCTTTGGACCAAGTTCCTCTCGTTTGTCCATCTTGGTCCTCCCATTTGATCCGTTGTTATTCTTTGGACCAAGTTCGTCTCGTTCGTCCATCTTCGTCCTCCCATTTGATCCGTTGGCATTCATTGGACCAAGTTCATCTTGTTCGTCCATCTTTGTCCTCCCATTTGATCCGTTGGCCTTCTTTGGACCAAGTTCGTCTCGTTTGTCAATCTTCGTCCTCCCATTTGATCCGTTGGCCTTCTTTGTACTAAGTTCGTCTCGTTCTACCATCTTCGTCCTCCCATTTGATCCGTTCGCATTATTTGGACCAACTTCATCTCGTTCGTCCATCTTGGTCCTCCCATTTGATCCGTTGGCCTTCTTTGGACCAAGTTCGTCTCGTTTGTCCATCTTCGTCCTCCCATTTGATCCGTTGGCCTTCTTTGGACTAAGTTCGTCTCGTTCTACCATCTTCGTGCTCCCATTAGATCCGTTGGCATTCTTTGGACCAAGTTCGTATCGTTCGTCCATCTTGGTCCTCCCATTTGATCCGTAGGCCTTCTTTGGACATAGTTCGTCTCGTTCTACCATCTTCGTCCTCCCATTTCATCCATAGGCCTTCTTTGGACCATGTTCGTCTCGTTCGTCCATCTTTGTCCTCCCATTTGATCCGTTGGCATTCTTTGGACCAAGTTCATCTCGTTCGCCATCTTCGTCCTCCCATTGGATCCGTTGTTATTCTTTGGACCAAGTTCATCTCGTTCGTCCATCTTCATCCTCCCATTTGATCCATAGGCCTTCTTTTGACCAAGTTCGTCTCGTTCATCCATCTTTGTCCTCCCATTTGATCCGTTGGCCTTCTTTGGACCAAGTTCGTCTCGTTTCTCCATCTTCGTCCTCCCATTTGATCCGTTGGCCTTCTTTGGACTAAGTTCGTCTCGTTCTACCATCTTTGTCCTCCAATTTGATCCGTTCGCATTCTTTGGACCAAGTTCGTATCGTTCGTCCATCTTGGTCCTCCCATTTGATCCGTTGTTATTCTTTGGACCAAGTTCATCTCGTTCGTCCATCTTCGTCCTCCCATTTGATCCGTTGGCATTCTTTGGACCAAGTTCGTCTCGTTCGTCCATCTTGGTCCTCCCATTTGATCCGTTGTTATTCTTTGGACCAAGTTAGTCTCGGTCGTCCATCTTCGTCCTCCCATTTGTCCATTGGCATTCATTGGACCAAGTTCGTCTCGTTCGTCCCTCTTCTTCCTCCCATTTGATCCGTAGGCCTTCTTTGGACTTAGTTTGTCTCGTTCTACCATCTTCATCCTCCCATTTGATCTGTTGGCATTCTTTGGACCAAGTTCGTCTCGTTCGTCCATCTTCATCGTCCCATTTGATCCGTTGGCATTCTTTGGACCAAGTTGGTCTCGTTCGTCCCTCTTCGTCCTCCCATTTGATCCGTTGTTATTCTTTGGACCAAGTTCGTCTCGTTCGTCCATCTTCGTCCTCCCATTTGATCTGTTGGCCTTCTTTGGGCCAAGTTCGTCTCGTTCGTCCATCTTCGTCCTCCCATTTGATCCGTTGGCCTTCTTTGGACCAAGTTCGTCTCGTTCGACCATCTTCGTCCTCCCATTTGATCCGTAGGGCTTCTTTGGACCAAGTTCGTATCGTTCGTCCATCTTGGTCCTCCCATTTGATCCGTTGTTATTCTTTGGACCAAGTTTGTCTCGTTCGTCCATCTTCGTCCTCCCATTTGATCCATAGGCCTTCTTTTGACCAAGTTCGTCTCGTTCATCCATCTTTGTCCTTCCATTTGATCCGTTGGCCTTCTTTCAACTAGGTTTGTCTCGTTCTACTATCTTCGTCCTCCCATTTGATCCGTAGGAATTCTTTGGAACAAGTTCGTCTCGTTCGTCCCTCTTCGTCCTCCCATTTGATCCGTAGGCCTTCTTTGGACATAGTTCGTCTCGTTCGACCATCTTCGTCCTCCCATTTGATCCGTAGGGCTTCTTTGGACCAAGTTCGTCTCGTTTGTCCATCTTCGTCCTCCCATTTGATCCGTTGGCCTTCTTTGGACAAAGTTTGTCTCGTTCTACCATCTTCGTCCTCCCGTTTGATCCGTTGGCATTCTTTGGACCAAGTTCGTATCGTTCGTCCATCTTGGTCCTTCCATTTGATCCGTTGTTATTCTTTGGACCAAGTTCGTCTCGTTCGCCATCTTCGTCCTCCCATTGGATCCGTTGTTATTCTTTGGACCAAGTTCATCTCGTTCGTCCATCTTCATCCTCCCATTTGATCCATAGGCCTTCTTTTGACCAAGTTCGTCTCGTTCATCCATCTTTGTCCTCCCATTTGATCCGTTGGCCTTCTTTGGACCAAGTTCGTCTCGTTTCTCCATCTTCGTCCTCCCATTTGATCCGTTGGCCTTCTTTGGACTAAGTTCGTCTCGTTCTACCATCTTTGTCCTCCAATTTGATCCGTTGGCATTCTTTGGACCAAGTTCGTATCGTTCGTCCATCTTGGTCTTCCCATTTGATCCGTTGTTATTCTTTGGACCAAGTTCATCTCGTTCGTCCATCTTCGTCCTCCCATTTGATCCGTTGGCATTCTTTGGACCAAGTTCATCTCGTTCGCCATCTTCGTCCTCCCATTGGATCCGTTGTTATTCTTTGGACCAAGTTCATCTCGTTCGTCCATCTTCGTCCTCCCATTTGATCCATAGGCCTTCTTTTGACCAAGTTCGTCTCGTTCATCCATCTTTGTCCTCCCATTTGATCCGTTGGCCTTCTTTGGACCAAGTTCGTCTCGTTTCTCCATCTTCGTCCTCCCATTTGATCCGTTGGCCTTCTTTGGACTAAGTTCGTCTCGTTCTACCATCTTTGTCCTCCCATTTGATCCGTTGGCATTCTTTGGACCAAGTTCGTATCGTTCGTCCATCTTGGTCCTCCCATTTGATCCGTTGTTATTCTTTGGACCAAGTTCGTATCGTTCGTCCATCTTGGTCCTCCCATTTGATCCGTTGTTATTCTTTGGACCAAGTTCGTCTCGTTCGTCCCTCTTCGTCCTCCCATTTGATCCGTAGGCCTTCTTTGGACTTAGTTCGTCTCGTTCTACCATCTTCATCCTCCCATTTGATCTGTTGGCATTCTTTGGACCAAGTTCGTCTCGTTCGTCCGTCTTCATCCTCCCATTTGATCCGTTGTTATTCTTTGGACCAAGTTCGTCTCGTTCGTCCATCTTCGTCCTCCCATTTGATCTATTGGACTTCTTTGGGCCAAGTTCGTCTCGTTCGTCCATCTTCGTCCTCCCATTTGATCCGTTGGCATTCTTTGGACCAAGTTCGTCTCGTTCGTCCATCTTCGTCCTCCCATTTGATCTGTTGGCCTTCTTTGGGCCAAGTTCATCTCGTTCGTCCATCTTCGTCCTCCCATTTGATCCGTTGGCATTCTTTGGACCAAGTTCGTATCGGTCGTCCATCTTCGTCCTCCCATTTGATCCTTTGGAATTCTTTGGACCAAGTTCGTCTCGTTCGTCCCTCTTCGTCCTCCCATTTGATCCGTAGGCCTTCTTTGGACTTAGTTCGTCTCGTTCTACCATCTTCATCCTCCCATTTGATCTGTTGGCATTCTTTGGACCAAGTTCGTCTCGTTCGTCCGTCTTCATCCTCCTATTTGATCCGTTGTTATTCTTTGGACCAAGTTCGTCTCGTTCGTCCATCTTCGTCCTCCCATTTGATCTGTTGGCCTTCTTTGGGCCAAGTTCGTCTCGTTCGTCCATCTTCGTCCTCCCATTTGATCCGTTGGCATTCTTTGGACCAAGTTCGTCTCGTTCGTCCATCTTCGTCCTCCCATTTGATCCGTAGGGCTTCTTTGGACCAAGTTCGTCTCGTTTGTCCATCTTCGTCCTCCCATTTGATCCGTTGGCCTTCTTTGGACAAAGTTCGTCTCGTTCTACCATATTCGTCCTCCCATTTGATCCGTTGGCATTCTTTGGACCAAGTTCGTCTCGTTCGTCCATCTTCGTCCTCCCATTTGATCCGTAGGGCTTCTTTGGACCAAGTTCCTCTCGTTTGTCCATCTTGGTCCTCCCATTTGATCCGTTGTTATTCTTTGGACCAAGTTCGTCTCGTTCGTCCATCTTCGTCCTCCCATTTGATCCGTTGGCATTCTTTGGACCAAGTTCATCTTGTTCGTCCATCTTTGTCCTCCAATTTGATCCGTTGGGCATCTTTGGACCAAGTTCGTCTCGTTTGTCAATCTTCGTCCTCCCATTTGATCCGTTCGCCTTCTTTGTACTAAGTTCGTCTCGTTCTACCATCTTCGTCCTCCCATTTGATCCGTTCGCATTATTTGGACCAACTTCATCTCGTTCGTCCATCTTGGTCCTCCCATTTGATCCGTTGGCCTTCTTTGGACCAAGTTCGTCTCGTTTGTCCATCTTCGTCCTCCCATTTGATCCGTTGGCCTTCTTTGGACTAAGTTCGTCTCGTTCTACCATCTTCGTCCTCCCATTAGATCCGTTGGCATTCTTTGGACCAAGTTCGTATCGTTCGTCCATCTTGGTCCTCCCATTTGATCCGTAGGCCTTCTTTGGACATAAATCGTCTCGTTCTACCATCTTCGTCCTCCCATTTCATCCATAGGCCTTATTTGGACCATGTTCGTCTCGTTCGTCCATCTTTGTCCTCCCATTTGATCCGTTGGCATTCTTTGGACCAAGTTCATCTCGTTCGCCATCTTCGTCCTCCCATTGGATCCGTTGTTATTCTTTGGACCAAGTTCATCTCGTTCGTCCATCTTCATCCTCCCATTTGATCCATAGGCCTTCTTTTGACCAAGTTCGTCTCGTTCATCCATCTTTGTCCTCCCATTTGATCCGTTGGCCTTCTTTGGACCAAGTTCGTCTCGTTTCTCCATCTTCGTCCTCCCATTTGATCCGTTGGCCTTCTTTGGACTAAGTTCGTCTCGTTCTACCATCTTTGTCCTCCAATTTGATCCGTTGGCATTCTTTGGACCAAGTTCGTATCGTTCGTCCATCTTGGTCCTCCCATTTGATCCGTTGTTATTCTTTGGACCAAGTTCATCTCGTTCGTCCATCTTCGTCCTCCCATTTGATCCGTTGGCATTCTTTGGACCAAGTTCGTCTCGTTCGTCCATCTTGGTCCTCCCATTTGATCCGTTGTTATTCTTTGGACCAAGTTAGTCTCGGTCGTCCATCTTCGTCCTCCCATTTGATCCATTGGCATTCATTGGACCAAGTTCGTCTCGTTCGTCCCTCTTCGTCCTCCCATTTGATCCGTAGGCCTTCTTTGGACTTAGTTTGTCTCGTTCTACCATCTTCATCCTCCCATTTGATCTGTTGGCATTCTTTGGACCAAGTTCGTCTCGTTCGTCCATCTTCATCGTCCCATTTGATCCGTTGGCATTCTTTGGACCAAGTTGGTCTCGTTCGTCCCTCTTCGTCCTCCCATTTGATCCGTTGTTATTCTTTGGACCAAATTCGTCTCGTTCGTCCATCTTCGTCCTCCCATTTGATCTGTTGGCCTTCTTTGGGCCAAGTTCGTCTCGTTCGTTCATCTTCGTCCTCCCATTTGATCCGTTGGCCTTCTTTGGACCAAGTTCGTCTCGTTCGACCATCTTCGTCCTCCCATTTGATCCGTAGGGCTTCTTTGGACCAAGTTCGTCTCGTTTGTCCATCTTCGTCCTCCCATTTGATCCGTTGGCCTTCTTTGGACAAAGTTCGTCTCGTTCTACCATCTTCGTCCTCCCATTTGATCCGTTGGCATTCTTTGAACCAAGTTCGTATCGTTCGTCCATCTTGGTCCTCCCATTTGATCCGTTGTTATTCTTTGGACCAAGTTTGTCTCGTTCGTCCATCTTCGTCCTCCCATTTGATCCATAGGCCTTCTTTTGACCAAGTTCGTCTCGTTCATCCATCTTTGTCCTCCCATTTGATCCGTTGGCCTTCTTTCAACTAGGTTTGTCTCGTTCTACTATCTTCGTCCTCCCATTTGATCCGTAGGAATTCTTTGGACCAAGTTCGTCTCGTTCGTCCCTCTTCGTCCTGCCATTTGATCTGTAGGCCTTCTTTCAACTAAGTTTGTCTCGTTCTACCATCTTCGTCCTCCCATTTGATCTGTTGGCATTCTTTGGACCAAGTTCGTCTCGTTCGTCCGTCTTCATCCTCCTATTTGATCCGTTGTTATTCTTTGGACCAAGTTCGTCTCGTTCGTCCATCTTCGTCCTCCCATTTGATCTGTTGGCCTTCTTTGGGCCAAGTTCGTCTCGTTCGTCCATCTTCGTCCTCCCATTTGATCCGTTGGCATTCTTTGGACCAAGTTCGTCTCGTTCGTCCATCTTCGTCCTCCCATTTGATCCGTAGGGCTTCTTTGGACCAAGTTCGTCTCGTTTGTCCATCTTCGTCCTCCCATTTGATCCGTTGGCCTTCTTTGGACAAAGTTCGTCTCGTTCTACCATATTCGTCCTCCCATTTGATCCGTTGGCATTCTTTGGACCAAGTTCGTCTCGTTCGTCCATCTTCGTCCTCCCATTTGATCCGTAGGGCTTCTTTGGACCAAGTTCCTCTCGTTTGTCCATCTTGGTCCTCCCATTTGATCCGTTGTTATTCTTTGGACCAAGTTCGTCTCGTTCGTCCATCTTCGTCCTCCCATTTGATCCGTTGGCATTCTTTGGACCAAGTTCATCTTGTTCGTCCATCTTTGTCCTCCAATTTGATCCGTTGGGCATCTTTGGACCAAGTTCGTCTCGTTTGTCAATCTTCGTCCTCCCATTTGATCCGTTCGCCTTCTTTGTACTAAGTTCGTCTCGTTCTACCATCTTCGTCCTCCCATTTGATCCGTTCGCATTATTTGGACCAACTTCATCTCGTTCGTCCATCTTGGTCCTCCCATTTGATCCGTTGGCCTTCTTTGGACCAAGTTCGTCTCGTTTGTCCATCTTCGTCCTCCCATTTGATCCGTTGGCCTTCTTTGGACTAAGTTCATCTCGTTCTACCATCTTCGTCCTCCCATTAGATCCGTTGGCATTCTTTGGACCAAGTTCGTATCGTTCGTCCATCTTGGTCCTCCCATTTGATCCGTAGGCCTTCTTTGGACATAAATCGTCTCGTTCTACCATCTTCGTCCTCCCATTTCATCCATAGGCCTTATTTGGACCATGTTCGTCTCGTTCGTCCATCTTTGTCCTCCCATTTGATCCGTTGGCATTCTTTGGACCAAGTTCATCTCGTTCGCCATCTTCGTCCTCCCATTGGATCCGTTGTTATTCTTTGGACCAAGTTCATCTCGTTCGTCCATCTTCATCCTCCCATTTGATCCATAAACCTTCTTTTGACCAACTTCGTCTCGTTCATCCATCTTTGTCCTCCCATTTGATCCGTTGGCCTTCTTTGGACCAAGTTCGTCTCGTTTCTCCATCTTCGTCCTCCCATTTGATCCGTTGGCCTTCTTTGGACTAAGTTCGTCTCGTTCTACCATCTTTGTCCTCCAATTTGATCCGTTGGCATTCTTTGGACCAAGTTCGTATCGTTCGTCCATCTTGGTCCTCCCATTTGATCCGTTGTTATTCTTTGGACCAAGTTCATCTCGTTCGTCCATCTTCGTCCTCCCATTTGATCCGTTGGCATTCTTTGGACCAAGTTCGTCTCGTTCGTCCATCTTGGTCCTCCCATTTGATCCGTTGTTATTCTTTGGACCAAGTTAGTCTCGGTCGTCCATCTTCGTCCTCCCATTTGATCCATTGGCATTCATTGGACCAAGTTCGTCTCGTTCGTCCCTCTTCGTCCTCCCATTTGATCCGTAGGCCTTCTTTGGACTTAGTTTGTCTCGTTCTACCATCTTCATCCTCCCATTTGATCTGTTGGCATTCTTTGGACCAAGTTCGTCTCGTTCGTCCATCTTCATCGTCCCATTTGATCCGTTGGCATTCTTTGGACCAAGTTGGTCTCGTTCGTCCCTCTTCGTCCTCCCATTTGATCCGTTGTTATTCTTTGGACCAAATTCGTCTCGTTCGTCCATCTTCGTCCTCCCATTTGATCTGTTGGCCTTCTTTGGGCCAAGTTCGTCTTGTTCGTTCATCTTCGTCCTCCCATTTGATCCGTTGGCCTTCTTTGGACCAAGTTCGTCTCGTTCGACCATCTTCGTCCTCCCATTTGATCCGTAGGGCTTCTTTGGACCAAGTTCGTCTCGTTTGTCCATCTTCGTCCTCCCATTTGATCCGTTGGCCTTCTTTGGACAAAGTTCGTCTCGTTCTACCATCTTCGTCCTCCCATTTGATCCGTTGGCATTCTTTGGACCAAGTTCGTATCGTTCGTCCATCTTGGTCCTCCCATTTGATCCGTTGTTATTCTTTGGACCAAGTTTGTCTCGTTCGTCCATCTTCGTCCTCCCATTTGATCCATAGGCCTTCTTTTGACGAAGTTCGTCTCGTTCATCCATCTTTGTCCTCCCATTTGATCCGTTGGCCTTCTTTCAACTAGGTTTGTCTCGTTCTACTATCTTCGTCCTCCCATTTGATCCGTAGGAATTCTTTGGACCAAGTTCGTCTCGTTCGTCCCTCTTCGTCCTGCCATTTGATCTGTAGGCCTTCTTTCAACTAAGTTTGTCTCGTTCTACCATCTTCGTCCTCCCATTTGATCCGTAGGAATTCTTTGGACCAAGTTCGTCTCGTTCGTCCCTCTTCGTCCTCCCATTTGATCCGTAGGCCTTCTTTGGACATAGTTCGTCTCGTTCGACCATCTTCGTCCTCCCATTTGATCCGTAGGGCTTCTTTGGACCAAGTTCGTCTCGTTTGTCCATCTTCGTCCTCCCATTTGATCCGTTGGCCTTCTTTGGACAAAGTTTGTCTCGTTCTACCATCTTCGTCCTCCCGTTTGATCCGTTGGCACTCTTTGGACCAAGTTCGTCTCGTTTGTCCATCTTCGTCCTCCCATTTGATCCGTTGGCCTTCTTTGGACAAAGTTCGTCTCGTTCTACCATCTTCGTCCTCCCATTTGATCCGTTGGCATTCTTTGGACCAAGTTCGTCTCGTTCGTCCATCTTCGTCCTCCCATTTGATCCGTAGGGCTTCTTTGGACCAAGTTCCTCTCGTTTGTCCATCTTGGTCCTCCCATTTGATCCGTTGTTATTCTTTGGACCAAGTTCGTCTCGTTCGTCCATCTTCGTCCTCCCATTTGATCCGTTGGCCTTCTTTGGACAAAGTTCGTCTCGTTCTACCATCTTCGTCCTCCCATTTGATCCGTTGGCATTCTTTGGACCAAGTTCGTATCGTTCGTCCATCTTGGTCCTCCCATTTGATCCGTTGTTATTCTTTGGACCAAGTTTGTCTCGTTCGTCCATCTTCGTCCTCCCATTTGATCCATAGGCCTTCTTTTGACCAAGTTCGTCTCGTTCATCCATCTTTGTCCTCCCATTTGATCCGTTGGCCTTCTTTCAACTAGGTTTGTCTCGTTCTACTATCTTCGTCCTCCCATTTGATCCGTAGGAATTCTTTGGACCAAGTTCGTCTCGTTCGTCCCTCTTCGTCCTGCCATTTGATCTGTAGGCCTTCTTTCAACTAAGTTTGTCTCGTTCTACCATCTTCGTCCTCCCATTTGATCTGTTGGCATTCTTTGGACCAAGTTCGTCTCGTTCGTCCGTCTTCATCCTCCTATTTGATCCGTTGTTATTCTTTGGACCAAGTTCGTCTCGTTCGTCCATCTTCGTCCTCCCATTTGATCTGTTGGCCTTCTTTGGGCCAAGTTCGTCTCGTTCGTCCATCTTCGTCCTCCCATTTGATCCGTTGGCATTCTTTGGACCAAGTTCGTCTCGTTCGTCCATCTTCGTCCTCCCATTTGATCCGTAGGGCTTCTTTGGACCAAGTTCGTCTCGTTTGTCCATCTTCGTCCTCCCATTTGATCCGTTGGCCTTCTTTGGACAAAGTTCGTCTCGTTCTACCATATTCGTCCTCCCATTTGATCCGTTGGCATTCTTTGGACCAAGTTCGTCTCGTTCGTCCATCTTCGTCCTCCCATTTGATCCGTAGGGCTTCTTTGGACCAAGTTCCTCTCGTTTGTCCATCTTGGTCCTCCCATTTGATCCGTTGTTATTCTTTGGACCAAGTTCGTCTCGTTCGTCCATCTTCGTCCTCCCATTTGATCCGTTGGCATTCTTTGGACCAAGTTCATCTTGTTCGTCCATCTTTGTCCTCCAATTTGATCCGTTGGGCATCTTTGGACCAAGTTCGTCTCGTTTGTCAATCTTCGTCCTCCCATTTGATCCGTTCGCCTTCTTTGTACTAAGTTCGTCTCGTTCTACCATCTTCGTCCTCCCATTTGATCCGTTCGCATTATTTGGACCAACTTCATCTCGTTCGTCCATCTTGGTCCTCCCATTTGATCCGTTGGCCTTCTTTGGACCAAGTTCGTCTCGTTTGTCCATCTTCGTCCTCCCATTTGATCCGTTGGCCTTCTTTGGACTAAGTTCGTCTCGTTCTACCATCTTCGTCCTCCCATTAGATCCGTTGGCATTCTTTGGACCAAGTTCGTATCGTTCGTCCATCTTGGTCCTCCCATTTGATCCGTAGGCCTTCTTTGGACATAAATCGTCTCGTTCGTCCATCTTTGTCCTCCCATTTGATCCGTTGGCATTCTTTGGACCAAGTTCATCTCGTTCGCCATCTTCGTCCTCCCATTGGATCCGTTGTTATTCTTTGGACCAAGTTCATCTCGTTCGTCCATCTTCATCCTCCCATTTGATCCATAGGCCTTCTTTTGACCAAGTTCGTCTCGTTCATCCATCTTTGTCCTCCCATTTGATCCGTTGGCCTTCTTTGGACCAAGTTCGTCTCGTTTCTCCATCTTCGTCCTCCCATTTGATCCGTTGGCCTTCTTTGGACTAAGTTCGTCTCGTTCTACCATCTTTGTCCTCCAATTTGATCCGTTGGCATTCTTTGGACCAAGTTCGTATCGTTCGTCCATCTTGGTCCTCCCATTTGATCCGTTGTTATTCTTTGGACCAAGTTCATCTCGTTCGTCCATCTTCGTCCTCCCATTTGATCCGTTGGCATTCTTTGGACCAAGTTCGTCTCGTTCGTCCATCTTGGTCCTCCCATTTGATCCGTTGTTATTCTTTGGACCAAGTTAGTCTCGGTCGTCCATCTACGTCCTCCCATTTGATCCATTGGCATTCATTGGACCAAGTTCGTCTCGTTCGTCCCTCTTCGTCCTCCCATTTGATCCGTAGGCCTTCTTTGGACTTAGTTTGTCTCGTTCTACCATCTTCATCCTCCCATTTGATCTGTTGGCATTCTTTGGACCAAGTTCGTCTCGTTCGTCCATCTTCATCGTCCCATTTGATCCGTTGGCATTCTTTGGACCAAGTTGGTCTCGTTCGTCCCTCTTCGTCCTCCCATTTGATCCGTTGTTATTCTTTGGACCAAATTCGTCTCGTTCGTCCATCTTCGTCCTCCCATTTGATCTGTTGGCCTTCTTTGGGCCAAGTTCGTCTCGTTCGTTCATCTTCGTCCTCCCATTTGATCCGTTGGCCTTCTTTGGACCAAGTTCGTCTCGTTCGACCATCTTCGTCCTCCCATTTGATCCGTAGGGCTTCTTTGGACCAAGTTCGTCTCGTTTGTCCATCTTCGTCCTCCCATTTGATCCGTTGGCCTTCTTTGGACAAAGTTCGTCTCGTTCTACCATCTTCGTCCTCCCATTTGATCCGTTGGCATTCTTTGGACCAAGTTCGTATCGTTCGTCCATCTTGGTCCTCCCATTTGATCCGTTGTTATTCTTTGGACCAAGTTTGTCTCGTTCGTCCATCTTCGTCCTCCCATTTGATCCATAGGCCTTCTTTTGACCAAGTTCGTCTCGTTCATCCATCTTTGTCCTCCCATTTGATCCGTTGGCCTTCTTTCAACTAGGTTTGTCTCGTTCTACTATCTTCGTCCTCCCATTTGATCCGTAGGAATTCTTTGGACCAAGTTCGTCTCGTTCGTCCCTCTTCGTCCTGCCATTTGATCTGTAGGCCTTCTTTCAACTAAGTTTGTCTCGTTCTACCATCTTCGTCCTCCCATTTGATCCGTAGGAATTCTTTGGACCAAGTTCGTCTCGTTCGTCCCTCTTCGTCCTCCCATTTGATCCGTAGGCCTTCTTTGGACATAGTTCGTCTCGTTCGACCATCTTCGTCCTCCCATTTGATCCGTAGGGCTTCTTTGGACCAAGTTCGTCTCGTTTGTCCATCTTCGTCCTCCCATTTGATCCGTTGGCCTTCTTTGGACAAAGTTTGTCTCGTTCTACCATCTTCGTCCTCCCGTTTGATCCGTTGGCACTCTTTGGACCAAGTTCGTCTCGTTTGTCCATCTTCGTCCTCCCATTTGATCCGTTGGCCTTCTTTGGACAAAGTTCGTCTCGTTCTACCATCTTCGTCCTCCCATTTGATCCGTTGGCATTCTTTGGACCAAGTTCGTCTCGTTCGTCCATCTTCGTCCTCCCATTTGATCCGTAGGGCTTCTTTGGACCAAGTTCCTCTCGTTTGTCCATCTTGGTCCTCCCATTTGATCCGTTGTTATTCTTTGGACCAAGTTCGTCTCGTTCGTCCATCTTCGTCCTCCCATTTGATCCGTTGGCATTCTTTGGACCAAGTTCATCTTGTTCGTCCATCTTTGTCCTCCCATTTGATCCGTTGGCCTTCTTTGGACCAAGTTCGTCTCGTTTGTCAATCTTCGTCCTCCCATTTGATCCGTTGGCCTTCTTTGTACTAAGTTCGTCTCGTTCTACCATCTTCGTCCTCCCATTTGATCCGTTCGCATTATTTGGACCAACTTCATCTCGTTCGTCCATCTTGGTCCTCCCATTTGATCCGTTGGCCTTCTTTGGACCAAGTTCGTCTCGTTTGTCCATCTTCGTCCTCCCATTTGATCCGTTGGCCTTCTTTGGACTAAGTTCGTCTCGTTCTACCATCTTCGTCCTCCCATTAGATCCGTTGGCATTCTTTGGACCAAGTTCGTATCGTTCGTCCATCTTGGTCCTCCCATTTGATCCGTAGGCCTTCTTTGGACATAGTTCGTCTCGTTCTACCATCTTCGTCCTCCCATTTCATCCATAGGCCTTCTTTGGACCATGTTCGTCTCGTTCGTCCATCTTTGTCCTCCCATTTGATCCGTTGGCATTCTTTGGACCAAGTTCATCTCGTTCGCCATCTTCGTCCTCCCATTGGATCCGTTGTTATTCTTTGGACCAAGTTCATCTCGTTCGTCCATCTTCATCCTCCCATTTGATCCATAGGCCTTCTTTTGACCAAGTTCGTCTCGTTCATCCATCTTTGTCCTCCCATTTGATCCGTTGGCCTTCTTTGGACCAAGTTCGTCTCGTTTCTCCATATTCGTCCTCCCATTTGATCCGTTGGCCTTCTTTGGACTAAGTTCGTCTCGTTCTACCATCTTTGTCCTCCCATTTGATCCGTTGGCATTCTTTGGACCAAGTTGGTCTCGTTCGTCCCTCTTCGTCCTCCCATTTGATCCGTTGTTATTCTTTGGACCAAATTCGTCTCGTTCGTCCATCTTCGTCCTCCCATTTGATCTGTTGGCCTTCTTTGGGCCAAGTTCGGCTCGTTCGTCCATCTTCGTCCTCCCATTTGATCCGTTGGCCTTCTTTGGACCAAGTTCGTCTCGTTCGACCATCTTCGTCCTCCCATTTGATCCGTAGGGCTTCTTTGGACCAAGTTCGTCTCGTTTGTCCATCTTCGTCCTCCCATTTGATCCGTTGGCCTTCTTTGGACAAAGTTCGTCTCGTTCTACCATCTTCGTCCTCCCATTTGATCCGTTGGCATTCTTTGGACCAAGTTCGTATCGTTCGTCCATCTTGGTCCTCCCATTTGATCCGTTGTTATTCTTTGGACCAAGTTTGTCTCGTTCGTCCATCTTCGTCCTCCCATTTGATCCATAGGCCTTCTTTTGACCAAGTTCGTCTCGTTCATCCATCTTTGTCCTCCCATTTGATCCGTTGGCCTTCTTTCAACTAGGTTTGTCTCGTTCTACTATCTTCGTCCTCCCATTTGATCCGTAGGAATTCTTTGGACCAAGTTCGTCTCGTTCGTCCCTCTTCGTCCTGCCATTTGATCTGTAGGCCTTCTTTCAACTAAGTTTGTCTCGTTCTACCATCTTCGTCCTCCCATTTCATCCATAGGCCTTCTTTGGACCATGTTCGTCTCGTTCGTCCATCTTTGTCCTCCCATTTGATCCGTTGGCATTCTTTGGACCAAGTTCATCTCGTTCGCCATCTTCGTCCTCCCATTGGATCCGTTGTTATTCTTTGGACCAAGTTCATCTCGTTCGTCCATCTTCATCCTCCCATTTGATCCATAGGCCTTCTTTTGACCAAGTTCGTCTCGTTCATCCATCTTTGTCCTCCCATTTGATCCGTTGGCCTTCTTTGGACCAAGTTCGTCTCGTTTCTCCATCTTCGTCCTCCCATTTGATCCGTTGGCCTTCTTTGGACTAAGTTCGTCTCGTTCTACCATCTTTGTCCTCCAATTTGATCCGTTGGCATTCTTTGGACCAAGTTCGTATCGTTCGTCCATCTTCATCGTCCCATTTGATCCGTTGGCATTCTTTGGACCAAGTTGGTCTCGTTCGTCCCTCTTCGACCTCCCATTTGATCCGTTGTTATTCTTTGGACCAAGTTCGTCTCGTTCGTCCATCTTCGTCCTCCCATTTGATCTGTTGGCCTTCTTTGGGCCAAGTTCGTCTCGTTCGTCCATCTTCGTCCTCCCATTTGATCCGTTGGCCTTCTTTGGACCAAGTTCGTCTCGTTCGACCATCTTCGTCCTCCCATTTGATCCGTAGGGCTTCTTTGGACCAAGTTCGTCTTGTTTGTCCATCTTCATCCTCCCATTTGATCCGTTGGCCTTCTTTGGACAAAGTTCGTCTCGTTCTACCATCTTCGTCCTCCCATTTGATCCGTTGGCATTCTTTGGACCAAGTTCGTATCGTTCGTCCATCTTGGTCCTCCCATTTGATCCGTTGTTATTCTTTGGACCAAGTTTGTCTCGTTCGTCCATCTTCGTCCTCCCATTTGATCCATAGGCCTTCTTTTGACCAAGTTCGTCTCGTTCATCCATCTTTGTCCTCCCATTTGATCCGTTGGCCTTCTTTCAACTAGGTTTGTCTCGTTCTACTATCTTCGTCCTCCCATTTGATCCGTAGGAATTCTTTGGACCAAGTTCGTCTCGTTCGTCCCTCTTCGTCCTGCCATTTGATCTGTAGGCCTTCTTTCAACTAAGTTTGTCTCGTTCTACCATCTTCGTCCTCCCATTTGATCCGTAGGAATTCTTTGGACCAAGTTCGTCTCGTTCGTCCCTCTTCGTCCTCCCATTTGATCCGTAGGCCTTCTTTGGACATAGTTCGTCTCGTTCGACCATCTTCGTCCTCCCATTTGATCCGTAGGGCTTCTTTGGACCAAGTTCGTCTCGTTTGTCCATCTTCGTCCTCCCATTTGATCCGTTGGCCTTCTTTGGACAAAGTTTGTCTCGTTCTACCATCTTCGTCCTCCCGTTTGATCCGTTGGCACTCTTTGGACCAAGTTCGTCTCGTTTGTCCATCTTCGTCCTCCCATTTGATCCGTTGGCCTTCTTTGGACAAAGTTCGTCTCGTTCTACCATCTTCGTCCTCCCATTTGATCCGTTGGCATTCTTTGGACCAAGTTCGTCTCGTTCGTCCATCTTCGTCCTCCCATTTGATCCGTTGTTATTCTTTGGACCAAGTTCCTCTCGTTCGTCGATCTTCGTCCTCCCATTTGATCCGTTGGCATTCTTTGGACCAAGTTCGTCTCGTTCGTCCATCTTGGTCCTCCCATTTGATCCGTTGTTATTCTTTGGACCAAGTTAGTCTCGGTCGTCCATCTTCGTCCTCCCATTTGATCCATTGGCATTCTTTGGACCAAGTTCGTCCTCCCATTTGATCCCTAGCCCTTCTTTGGACTAAGTTTGTCTCGTTCTACCATCTTCGTCCTCCCACTTGATCCGTAGGCATTCTTTGGACCAAGTTCGTCTCGTTCGTCCCTCTTCGTCCTCCCATTTGATCCGTAGGCCTTCTTTGGACTAAGTTCGTCTCGTTCTACCATCTTCGTCCTCCCATTTGATCCGTTGGCCTTCTTTGGACCAAGTTCGTCTCGTTTATCCATCTTCGTCCTCCCATTTGATCCGTAGGCATTCTGTGGACCAAGTTCGTCTCGTTCGTCCTCCCATTTGATCCGTAGGCCTTCTTTGGACTAATTTCGTCTCGTTCTACCATCTTCGTCCTCCCATTTGATCTGTTGGCATTCTTTGGACCAAGTTTGTCTCGTTCGTTCCTCTTCGTCCTCCCATTTGATCCGTTGGCATTCTTTGGACCAAGTTCGTCTCGTTCGTCCCTCTTCGTCCTCCCATTTGATCCGTAGGCCTTCTTTGGACTAAGTTTGTCTCGTTCTACCATCTTCGTCCTCCCACTTGATCCGTAGGCATTCTTTGAACCAAGTTCGTCTCGTTCGTCCCTCTTCGTCCTCCCATTTGATCCGTAGGCCTTCTTTGGAATAAGTTCGTCTCGTTCTACCATCTTCGTCCTCCCATTTGATCCATAGGCCTTCTTTGGACCAAGTTCGTCTCGTTCGTCCCTCTTCGTCCTCCCATTTGATCCGTTGTTATTCTTTGGACCAAGTTCGTCTCGTTCGTCCATCTTTGTCCTCCCATTTGATCCGTTGGCCTTCTTTGGACCAAGTTCGTCTCGTTTGTCCATCTTCGTCCTCCCATTTGATCCGTTGGCCTTCTTTGGACGAAGTTCGTCTCCTTCTACCATCTTCGTCCTCCCATTTGATCCGTTGGCAGTCTTTGGACCAAGTTCGTATCGTTCATCCATCTTCGTCCTCCCATTTGATCCGTTGTTATTCTTTGGACCAAGTTCGTCTCGTTCGTCCATCCATCTTCGTCCACCCATTTGATCCGTTGGCATTCTTTGGACCAAGTTCGTATCGTTCGTCCATCTGGGTCCTCCCATTTGATCTGTAGGGCTTCTTTGGACCAAGTTCGTCTCGTTCTACCATCTTCGTCCTCCCATTTGATCCGTAGGCCTTCTTTGGACCAAGTTCGTCTCGTTCGTCCCTCTTCGTCCTCCCATTTGATCCGTTGTTATTCTTTGGACCAAGTTCGTCTCGATCGTCCATCTTCGTCCTCCCATTTGATCTGTTGGCCTTCTTTGGGCCAAGTTCGTCTCGTTCGCCAAGTTCGTCTCGTTCGTCCATCTTCGTCCTCCCATTTGATCCGTTGGCATTCTTTGGACCAAGTTCGTCTCGTTCGTCCATCTTCGTCCTCCCATTTGATCCGTAGGGCTTCTTTGGACCAAGTTCGTCTCGTTTATCCATCTTCGTCCTCCCATTTGATCCGTAGGCATTCTGTGGACCAAGTTCGTCTCGTTCGTCCTCCCATTTGATCTGTAGGCCTTCTTTGGACTAATTTCGACTCGTTCTACCATCTTCGTCCTCCCATTTGATCCGTTGGCATTCTTTGGACCAAGTTTGTCTCGTTCGTCCCTCTTCGTCCTCCCATTTGATCCGTTGGCATTGTTTGGACCAAGTTCATCTCGTTCGTCCCTCTTCGTCCTCCCATTAGATCCGTAGGCCTTCTTTGGACTAAGTTTGTCTCGTTCTACCATCTTCGTCCTCCCACTTGATCCGTAGGCATTCTTTGAACCAAGTTCGTCTCGTTCGTCCCTCTTCGTCCTCTCATTTGATCCGTAGGCCTTCTTTGGACGAAGTTCGTCTCGTTCTACCATCTTCGTCCTCCCATTTGATCCATAGGCCTTCTTTGGACCAAGTTCGTCTCGTTCGTCCCTCTTCGTCCTCCCATTTGATCCGTTGTTATTCTTTGGACCAAGTTCGTCTCGTTCGTCCATCTTTGTCCTCCCATTTGATCCGTTGGCCTTCTTTGGACCAAGTTTGTCTCGTTTGTCCATCTTCGTCCTCCCATTTGATCCGTTGGCCTTCTTTGGACTAAGTTCGTCTCGTTCTACCATCTTCGTCCACCCATTTGATCCGTTGGCATTCTTTGGACCAACTTCGTATTGTTCGTCCATCTTGGTCCTCCCATTTGATCCGTTGTTATTCTTTGGGCCAAGTTCGTCTCGTTCGTCCATCTTTGTCCTCCCATTTGATCCGTTGGCATTCTTTGGACCAAGTTCGTCTCGTTCGTTCCTCTTCGTTCTCCCATTTGATCCGTTGTTATTCTTTGGACCAAGTTGGTCTCGTTCGTCCATCTTCGTCCTCCCATTTGATCAATTGACATTCTTTGGACCAAGTTCGTCCATCTTCGTCCTCCCACTTGATCCGTTGGCATTCTTTGGACCAAGTTCGTCTCGTTGGTGCCTCTTCGTCCTCCCATTTGATCCGTAGGCCTTCTTTGGACAAAGTTTGTCTCGTTCTACCATCTTCGTCCTCCCGTTCGATCCGTTGGCATTCTTTGGACCAAGTTCGTATCGTTCGTCCATCTTGGTCCTTCCATTTGATCCGTTGTTATTCTTTGGACCAAGTTCGTCTCGTTCGTCCATCTTCGTCCTCCCATTTGATCCATAGGCCTTCTTTTGACCAAGTTCGTCTCGTTCATCCATCTTTGTCCTCCCATTTGATCCGTTGGCCTTCTTTCAACTAGGTTTGTCTCGTTCTACCATCTTCGTCCTCCCATTTGATCCGTAGGAATTCTTTGGACCAAGTTTGTCTCGTTCGTCCCTCTTCGTCCTCCCATTTGATCTGTAGGCCTTCTTTGAACTAAGTTTGTCTCGTTCTACCATCTTCGTCCTCCCATTTGATCCGTAGGAATTCTTTGGACCAAGTTCATCTCGTTCGTCCCTCTTCGTCCTCCCATTTGATCCGCAGGCCTTCTTTGGACATAGTTCGTCTCGTTCTACCATCTTCGTCCTCCCATTTCATCCATAGGCCTTCTTTTGACCAAGTTCGTCTCGTTCATCCATCTTTGTCCTCCCATTTGATCCGTTGGCCTTCTTTGGACCAAGTTCGTCTCGTTTCTCCATCTTCGTCCTCCCATTTGATCCGTTGGCCTTCTTTGGACTAAGTTCGTCTCGTTCGTCCATCTTCGTCCTCCCATTTGATCCGTTGTTATTCTTTGGACCAAGTTCATCTCGTTCGTCCATCTTCGTCCTCCGATTTGATCCGTTGGCATTCTTTGGACCAAGTTCGTCTCGTTCGTCCATCTTGGTCCTCCCATTTGATCCGTAGTTATTCTTTGGACCAAGTTAGTCTCGGTCGTCCATCTCGTCCTCCCATTTGATCCGTTGTTATTCTTTGGACCAAGTTAGTCTCGGTCGTCCATCTTCGTCCTCCCATTTGATCCATTGGCATTCTTTGGACCAAGTTCGTCTCGTTCGTCCCTGTTCGTCCTCCCATTTGATCCGTAGGCCTTCTTTGGACTTAGTTCGTCTCGTTCTACCATCTTCATCCTCCCATTTGATCTGTTGGCATTCTTTGGACCAAGTTCGTCTCGTTCGTCCATCTTCATCGTCCCATTTGATCCGTTGGCATTCTTTGGACCAAGTTGGTCTCGTTCGTCCCTCTTCGTCCTCCCATTTGATCCGTTGTTATTCTTTGGACCAAGTTCGTCTCGTTCGTCCATCTTCGTCCTCCCATTTGATCTGCTGGCCTTCTTTGGGCCAAGTTCGTCTCGTTCGCCAAGTTCGTCTCGTTCGTCCATCTTCGTCCTCCCATTTGATCCGTTGGCATTCTTTGGACCAAGTTCGTCTCGTTCGTCCATCTTCGTCCTCCCATTTGATCCGTAGGGCTTCTTTGGACCAAGTTCGTCTCGTTTGTCCATCTTCGTCCCCCCATTTGATCCGTTGGCATTCTTTGGACCAAGTTCGTATCGTTCGTCCATCTTGGTCCTCCCATTTGATCCGTTGTTATTCTTTGGACCAAGTTCGTCTCGTTCGTCCATCTTTGTCCTCCCATTTGATCCGTTGGCCTTCTTTGGACCAAGTTCGTCTCGTTTATCCATCTTCGTCCTCCCATTTGATCCGTAGGCATTCTGTGGACCAAGTTCGTCTCGTTCGTCCTCCATTTGATCTGTAGGCCTTCTTTGGACTAATTTCGACTCGTTCTACCATCTTCGTCCTCCCATTTGATCCGTTGGCATTCTTTGGACCAAGTTTGTCTCGTTCGTCCCTCTTCGTCCTCCCATTTGATCCGTTGGCATTGTTTGGACCAAGTTCATCTCGTTCGTCCCTCTTCGTCCTCCCATTTGATCCGTAGGCCTTCTTTGGACTAAGTTTGTCTCGTTCTACCATCTTCGTCCTCCCACTTGATCCGTAGGCATTCTTTGAACCAAGTTCGTCTCGTTCGTCCCTCTTCGTCCTCCCATTTGATCTGTAGGCCTTCTTTGGACTAAGTTCGTCTCGTTCTACCATCTTCGTCCTCCCATTTGATCCATAGGCCTTCTTTGGACCAAGTTCGTCTCGTTCGTCCCTCTTCGTCCTCCCATTTGATCCGTTGTTATTCTTTGGACCAAGTTCGTCTCGTTCGTCCATCTTTGTCCTCCCATTTGATCCGTTGGCCTTCTTTGGACCAAGTTTGTCTCGTTTGTCCATCTTCGTCCTCCCATTTGATCCGTTGGCCTTCTTTGGACTAAGTTCGTCTCGTTCTACCATCTTCGTCCTCCCATTTGATCCGTTGGCATTCTTTGGACCAAGTTCGTATTGTTCGTCCATGTTGGTCCTCCCATTTGATCCGTTGTTATTCTTTGGGCCAAGTTCGTCTCGTTCGTCCATCTTTGTCCTCCCATTTGATCCGTTGGCATTCTTTGGACCAAGTTCGTCTCGTTCGTTCCTCTTCGTTCTCCCATTTGATCCGTGGTTATTCTTTGGACCAAGTTGGTCTCGTTCGTCCATCTTCGTCCTCCCATTTGATCAATTGACATTCTTTGGACCAAGTTCGTCCATCTTCGTCCTCCCACTTGATCCGTTGGCATTCTTTGGACCAAGTTCGTCTCGTTGGTGCCTCTTCGTCCTCCCATTTGATCCGTAGGCCTTCTTTGGACAAAGTTTGTCTCGTTCTACCATCTTCGTCCTCCCGTTTGATCCGTTGGCATTCTTTGGACCATGTTCTTATCGTTCGTCCATCTTGGTCCTTCCATTTGATCCGTTGTTATTCTTTGGACCAAGTTCGTCTCGTTCGTCCATCTTCGTCCTCCCATTTGATCCATAGGCCTTCTTTTGACCAAGTTCGTCTCGTTCATCCATCTTTGTCCTCCCATTTGATCCGTTGGCCTTCTTTCAACTAGGTTTGTCTCGTTCTACCATCTTCGTCCTCCCATTTGATCCGTAGGAATTCTTTGGACCAAGTTTGTCTCGTTCGTCCCTCTTCGTCCTCCCATTTGATCTGTAGGCCTTCTTTGAACTAAGTTTGTCTCGTTCTACCATCTTCGTCCTCCCATTTGATCCGTAGGAATTCTTTGGACCAAGTTCATCTCGTTCGTCCCTCTTCGTCCTCCCATTTGATCCGTAGGCCTTCTTTGGACATAGTTCGTCTCGTTCTACCATCTTCGTCCTCCCATTTCATCCATAGGCCTTCTTTTGACCAAGTTCGTCTCGTTCATCCATCTTTGTCCTCCCATTTGATCCGTTGGCCTTCTTTGGACCAAGTTCGTCTCGTTTCTCCATCTTCGTCCTCCCATTTGATCCGTTGGCCTTCTTTGGACTAAGTTCGTCTCGTTCGTCCATCTTCGTCCTCCCATTTGATCCGTTGTTATTCTTTGGACCAAGTTCATCTCGTTCGTCCATCTTCGTCCTCCGATTTGATCCGTTGGCATTCTTTGGACCAAGTTCGTCTCGTTCGTCCATCTTGGTCCTCCCATTTGATCCGTAGTTATTCTTTGGACCAAGTTAGTCTCGGTCGTCCATCTTCGTCCTCCCATTTGATCCGTTGTTATTCTTTGGACCAAGTTAGTCTCGGTCGTCCATCTTCGTCCTCCCATTTGATCCATTGGCATTCTTTGGACCAAGTTCGTCTCGTTCGTCCCTGTTCGTCCTCCCATTTGATCCGTAGGCCTTCTTTGGACTTATTTCGTCTCGTTCTACCATCTTCATCCTCCCATTTGATCTGTTGGCATTCTTTGGACCAAGTTCGTCTCGTTCGTCCATCTTCATCGTCCCATTTGATCCGTTGGCATTCTTTGGACCAAGTTGGTCTCGTTCGTCCCTCTTCGTCCTCCCATTTGATCCGTTGTTATTCTTTGGACCAAGTTCGTCTCGTTCGTCCATCTTCGTCCTCCCATTTGATCTGTTGGCCTTCTTTGGGCCAAGTTCGTCTCGTTCGTCCATCTTCGTCCTCCCATTTGATCCGTTGGCCTACTTTGGACCAAGTTCGTCTCGTTCTACCATCTTCGTCCTCCCATTTGATCCGTAGGGCTTCTTTGGACCAAGTTCGTCTCGTTTGTCCATCTTCGTCCTCCCATTTGATCCGTTGGCCTTCTTTGGACAAAGTTCGTCTCGTTCTACCATCTTCGTCCTCCCATTTGATCCGTTGGCTTTCTTTGGACCAAGTTCGTATCGTTCGTCCATCTTGGTCCTCCCATTTGATCCGTTGTTATTCTTTGGACCAAGTTCGTCTCGTTCGTCCATCTTCGTCCTCCCATTTGATCCATAGGCCTTCTTTTGACCAAGTTCTTCTCGTTCATCCATCTTTGTCCTCCCATTTGATCCGTTGGCCTTCTTTCAACTAGGTTTGTCTCGTTCTACCATCTTCGTCCTCCCATTTGATCCGTAGGAATTCTTTGGACCAAGTTCGTCTCGTTCGTCCCTCTTCGTCCTACCATTTGATCTGTAGGCCTTCTTTCAACTAAGTTTGTCTCGTTCTACCATCTTCGTCCTCCCATTTGATCCGTAGGAATTCTTTGGACCAAGTTCGTCTCGTTCGTCCCTCTTCGTCCTCCCATTTGATCCGTAGGCCTTCTTTGGACATAGTTCGTCTCGTTCGACCATCTTCGTCCTCCCATTTGATCCGTAGGGCTTCTTTGGACCAAGTTCGTCTCGTTTGTCCATCTTCGTCCTCCCATTTGATCCGTTGGCCTTCTTTGGACAAAGTTTGTCTCGTTCTACCATCTTCGTCCTCCCATTTGATCCGTTGGCATTCTTTGGACCAAGTTCGTATCGTTCGTCCATCTTGGTCTTTCCATTTGATCCGTTGTTATTCTTTGGACCAAGTTCGTCTCGTTCGTCCATCTTCGTCCTCCCATTTGATCCATAGGCCTTCTTTTGACCAAGTTCGTCTCGTTCATCCATCTTTGTCCTCCCATTTGATCCGTTGGCCTTCTTTCAACTAGGTTTGTCTCGTTCTACCATCTTCGTCCTCCCATTTGATCCGTAGGAATTCTTTGGACCAAGTTTGTCTCGTTCGTCCCTCTTCGTCCTCCCATTTGATCCGTAGGCCTTCTTTGGACATAGTTCGTCTCGTTCGACCATCTTCGTCCTCCCATTTGATCCGTAGGGCTTCTTTGGACCAAGTTCGTCTCGTTTGTCCATCTTCGTCCTCCCATTTGATCCGTTGGCCTTCTTTGGACAAAGTTTGTCTCGTTCTACCATCTTCGTCCTCCCATTTGATCCGTTGGCATTCTTTGGACCAAGTTCGTATCGTTCGTCCATCTTGGTCTTTCCATTTGATCCGTTGTTATTCTTTGGACCAAGTTCGTCTCGTTCGTCCATCTTCGTCCTCCCATTTGATCCATAGGCCTTCTTTTGACCAAGTTCGTCTCGTTCATCCATCTTTGTCCTCCCATTTGATCCGTTGGCCTTCTTTCAACTAGGTTTGTCTCGTTCTACCATCTTCGTCCTCCCATTTGATCCGTAGGAATTCTTTGGACCAAGTTTGTCTCGTTCGTCCCTCTTCGTCCTCCCATTTGATCTGTAGGCCTTCTTTCAACTAAGTTTGTCTCGTTCTACCATCTTCGTCCTCCCATTTGATCCGTAGGAATTCTTTGGACCAAGTTCATCTCGTTCGTCCCTCTTCGTCCTCCCATTTGATCCGTAGGCCTTCTTTGGACATAGTTCGTCTCGTTCTACCATCTTCGTCCTCCCATTTGATCCGTTGGCCTTCTTTGGACTAAGTTCGTCTCGTTCGTCCATCTTCGTCCTCCCATTTGAACCGTTGGCATTCTTTGGACCAAGTTCGTATCGTTCGTCCATCTTGGTCCTCCCATTTGATCTGTTGTTATTCTTTGGACCAAGTTCATCTCGTTCGTCCATCTTCGTCCTCCCATTTGATCCGTTGCCATTCTTTGGACCAAGTTCGGCTCGTTCGTCCATCTTGGTCCTCCCATTTGATCCGTTGTTATTCTTTGGACCAAGTTAGTCTCGGTCGTCCATCTTCGTCCTCCCATTTGATCCATTGGCATTCTTTGGACCAAGTTCGTCTCGTTCGTCCCTCTTCGTCCTCCCATTTGATCCGTAGGCCTTCTTTGGACTTAGTTCGTCTCGTTCTACCATCTTCATCCTCCCATTTGATCTGTTGGCATTCTTTGGACCAAGTTCGTATCGTTCGTCCATCTTGGTCCTCCCATTTGATCTGTTGCTATTCTTTGGACCAAGTTCGTCTCGTTCTACCATCTTCGTCCTCCCATTTGATCCGTTGGCCTTCTTTGGACTAAGTTCGTCTCGTTCGTCCATCTTCGTCCTCCCATTTGAACCGTTGGCATTCTTTGGACCAAGTTCGTATCGTTCGTCCATCTTGGTCCTCCCATTTGATCTGTTGTTATTCTGTGGACCAAGTTCATCTCGTTCGTCCATCTTCGTCCTCCCATTTGATCCGTTGGCATTCTTTGGACCATGTTCGTCTCGTTCGTCCATCTTGGTCCTCCCATTTGATCCGTTGTTATTCTTTGGACCAAGTTAGTCTCGGTCGTCCATCTTTGTCCTCCCATTTGATCCGTTGGCCTTCTTTGGACCAAGTTCGTCTCGTTTCTCCATCTTCGTCCTCCCATTTGATCCGTTGGCCTTCTTTGGACTAAGTTCGTCTCGTTCGTCCATCTTCGTCCTCCCATTTGAACCGTTGGCATTCTTTGGACCAAGTTCGTATCGTTCGTCCATCTTGGTCCTCCCATTTGATCTGTTGTTATTCTTTGGACCAAGTTCATCTCGTTCGTCCATCTTCGTCCTCCCATTTGATCCGTTGGCATTCTTTGGACCAAGTTCGTCTCGTTCGTCCATCTTGGTCCTCCCATTTGATCCGTTGTTATTCTTTGGACCAAGTTAGTCTCGGTCGTCCATCTTCGTCCTCCCATTTGATCCATTGGCATTCTTTGGACCAAGTTCGTCTCGTTCGTCCCTCTTCGTCCTCCCATTTGATCCGTAGGCCTTCTTTGGACTTAGTTCGTCTCGTTTTACCATCTTCATCCTCCCATTTGATCTGTTGGCATTCTTTGGACCAAGTTCGTCTCGTTCGTCCATCTTCATCGTCCCATTTGATCCGTTGGCATTCTTTGGACGAAGTTCGTCTCGTTCGTCCATCTTCGTCCTCCCATTTGATCCGTTGGCCTTCTTTGGACCAAGTTCGTCTCGTTCGACCATCTTCGTCCTCCCATTTGATCCGTAGGGCTTATTTGGACCAAGTTCGTCTCGTTTGTCCATCTTCGTCCTCCCATTTGATCCGTAGGCCTTCTTTGGACTAAGTTGGTCTCGTTCTACCATCTTCGTCCTCCCATTTGATCCGTAGGCATTCTTTGGACCATGTTGGTCTCGTTCGTCCCTCTTCGTCCTCCCATTTGATCCGTAGGCCTTCTTTGGACATAGTTCGTCTCGTTCTACCATCTTCGTCCTCCCATTTGATCCGTTGGCCTTCTTTGGACTAAGTTCGTCTCGTTCGTCCATCTTCGTCCTCCCATTTGAACCGTTGGCATTCTTTGGACCAAGTTCGTATCGTTCGTCCATCTTGGTCCTCCCATTTGATCTGTTGTTATTCTTTGGACCAAGTTCATCTCGTTCGTCCATCTTCGTCCTCCCATTTGATCCGTTGCCATTCTTTGGACCAAGTTCGTCTCGTTCGTCCATCTTGGTCCTCCCATTTGATCCGTTGTTATTCTTTGGACCAAGTTAGTCTCGGTCGTCCATCTTCGTCCTCCCATTTGATCCATTGGCATTCTTTGGACCAAGTTCGTCTCGTTCGTCCCTCTTCGTCCTCCCATTTGATCCGTAGGCCTTCTTTGGACTTAGTTCGTCTCGTTCTACCATCTTCATCCTCCCATTTGATCTGTTGGCATTCTTTGGACCAAGTTCGTATCGTTCGTCCATCTTGGTCCTCCCATTTGATCTGTTGCTATTCTTTGGACCAAGTTCGTCTCGTTCTACCATCTTCGTCCTCCCATTTGATCCGTTGGCCTTCTTTGGACTAAGTTCGTCTCGTTCGTCCATCTTCGTCCTCCCATTTGAACCGTTGGCATTCTTTGGACCAAGTTCGTATCGTTCGTCCATCTTGGTCCTCCCATTTGATCTGTTGTTATTCTGTGGACCAAGTTCATCTCGTTCGTCCATCTTCGTCCTCCCATTTGATCCGTTGGCATTCTTTGGACCATGTTCGTCTCGTTCGTCCATCTTGGTCCTCCCATTTGATCCGTTGTTATTCTTTGGACCAAGTTAGTCTCGGTCGTCCATCTTTGTCCTCCCATTTGATCCGTTGGCCTTCTTTGGACCAAGTTCGTCTCGTTTCTCCATCTTCGTCCTCCCATTTGATCCGTTGGCCTTCTTTGGACTAAGTTCGTCTCGTTCGTCCATCTTCGTCCTCCCATTTGAACCGTTGGCATTCTTTGGACCAAGTTCGTATCGTTCGTCCATCTTGGTCCTCCCATTTGATCTGTTGTTATTCTTTGGACCAAGTTCATCTCGTTCGTCCATCTTCGTCCTCCCATTTGATCCGTTGGCATTCTTTGGACCAAGTTCGTCTCGTTCGTCCATCTTGGTCCTCCCATTTGATCCGTTGTTATTCTTTGGACCAAGTTAGTCTCGGTCGTCCATCTTCGTCCTCCCATTTGATCCATTGGCATTCTTTGGACCAAGTTCGTCTCGTTCGTCCCTCTTCGTCCTCCCATTTGATCCGTAGGCCTTCTTTGGACTTAGTTCGTCTCGTTTTACCATCTTCATCCTCCCATTTGATCTGTTGGCATTCTTTGGACCAAGTTCGTCTCGTTCGTCCATCTTCATCGTCCCATTTGATCCGTTGGCATTCTTTGGACGAAGTTCGTCTCGTTCGTCCATCTTCGTCCTCCCATTTGATCCGTTGGCCTTCTTTGGACCAAGTTCGTCTCGTTCGACCATCTTCGTCCTCCCATTTGATCCGTAGGGCTTATTTGGACCAAGTTCGTCTCGTTTGTCCATCTTCGTCCTCCCATTTGATCCGTAGGCCTTCTTTGGACTAAGTTGGTCTCGTTCTACCATCTTCGTCCTCCCATTTGATCCGTAGGCATTCTTTGGACCATGTTGGTCTCGTTCGTCCCTCTTCGTCCTCCCATTTGATCCGTAGGCCTTCTTTGGACAAAGTTCGTCTCGTTTGTCCATCTTCGTCCTCCCATTTGATCCGTTGGCCTTCTTTGGACTAAGTTCGTCTCGTTCTACCATCTTCGTCCTCCCATTTGATCCGTTGGCATTCTTTGGACCAAGTTCGTATCGTTCGTCCATCTTGGTCCTCCCATTTGATCCGTTGTTATTCTTTGGGCCAAGTTCGTCTCGTTCGTCCATCTTCGTCCTCCCATTTGATCCGTTGGCATTCTTTGGACCAAGTTCGTCTCGTTCGTTCCTCTTCGTCCTCCCATTTGATCCGTTGTTATTCTTTGGACCAAGTTGGTCTCGTTCGTCCATGTTCGTCCTCCCATTTGATCCATTGGCATTCTTTGGACCAAGTTCGTCTCGTTCGTTCCTCTTCGTCCTCCCATTTGATCCGTTGTTATTCTTTGGACCAAGTTGGTCTCGTTCGTCCATGTTCGTCCTCCCATTTGATCCATTGGCATTCTTTGGACCAAGTTCGTCTCGTTCGTCCATCTTCGTCCTCCCATTTGATCCGTAGGCCTTCTTTGGACTAAGTTTGTCTCGTTCTACCATCCTCGTCCTCCCATTTGATCCGTAGGCATTCTTTGGACCATGTTGGTCTCGTTCGTCCCTCTTCGTCCTCTCATTTGATCCGTAGGCCTTCTTTGGACATAGTTCGTCTCGTTCTACCATCTTCGTCCTCCCATTTCATCCATAGGCCTTCTTTGGACCATGTTCGTCTCGTTCGTCCATCTTCGTCCTCCCATTTGATCCGTTGGCCTTCTTTGGACCAAGTTCGTCTCGTTCGTCCCTCTTCGTCCTCCCATTTGATCCGTAGGCCTTCTTTGGACATAGTTCGTCTCGTTCGACCATCTTCGTCCTCCCATTTGATCCGTAGGGCTTCTTTGGACCAAGTTCGTCTCGTTTGTCCATCTTCATCCTCCCATTTGATCCGTTGGCCTTCTTTGGACAAAGTTTGTCTCGTTCTACCATCTTCGTCCTCCCATTTGATCCGTTGGCATTCTTTGGACCAAGTTCGTATCGTTCGTCCATCTTGGTCTTTCAATTTGATCCGTTGTTATTCTTTGGACCAAGTTCGTCTCGTTCGTCCATCTTCGTCCTCCCATTTGATCCATAGGCCTTCTTTTGACCAAGTTCGTCTCGTTCATCCATCTTTGTCCTCCCATTTGATCCGTTGACCTTCTTTCAACTAGGTTTGTCTCGTTCTACCATCTTCGTCCTCCCATTTGATCCGTAGGAATTCTTTGGACCAAGTTTGTCTCGTTCGTCCCTCTTCGTCCTCCCATTTGATCTGTAGGCCTTCTTTCAACTAAGTTTGTCTCGTTCTACCATCTTCGTCCTCCCATTTGATCCGTAGGAATTCTTTGGACCAAGTTCATCTCGTTCGTCCCTCTTCGTCCTCCCATTTGATCCGTAGGCCTTCTTTGGACATAGTTCGTCTCGTTCGTCCATCTTGGTCCTCCCATTTGATCCGTTGTTATTCTTTGGACCAAGTTAGTCTCGGTCGTCCATCTTCGTCCTCCCATTTGATCCATTGGCATTCTTTGGACCAAGTTCGTCTCGTTCGTCCCTCTTCGTCCTCCCATTTGATCCGTAGGCCTTCTTTGGACTTAGTTCGTCTCGTTGTACCATCTTCATCCTCCCATTTGATCTGTTGGCATTCTTTGGACCAAGTTCGTCTCGTTCGTCCATCTTCATCGTCCCATTTGATCCGTTGGCATTCTTTGGACGAAGTTCGTCTCGTTCGTCCATCTTCGTCCTCCCATTTGATCCGTTGGCCTTCTTTGGACCAAGTTCGTCTCGTTCGACCATCTTCGTCCTCCCATTTGATCCGTAGGGCTTATTTGGACCAAGTTCGTCTCGTTTGTCCATCTTCGTCCTCCCATTTAATCCGTAGGCCTTCTTTGGACTAAGTTGGTCTCGTTCTACCATCTTCGTCCTCCCATTTGATCCGTAGGCATTCTTTGGACCATGTTGGTCTCGTTCGTCCCTCTTCGTCCTCCCATTTGATCCGTAGGCCTTCTTTGGACTAAGTTCGTCTCGTTCTACCATCTTCGTCCTCCCATTTGATCCGTTGGCATTCTTTGGACCAAGTTCGTATCGTTCGTCCATCTTGGTCCTCCCATTTGATCCGTTGTTATTCTTTGGGCCAAGTTCGTCTCGTTCGTCCATCTTCGTCCTCCCATTTGATCCGTTGGCATTCTTTGGACCAAGTTCGTCTCGTTCGTTCCTCTTCGTCCTCCCATTTGATCCGTTGTTATTCTTTGGACCAAGTTGGTCTCGTTCGTCCATGTTCGTCCTCCCATTTGATCCATTGGCATTCTTTGGACCAAGTTCGTCTCGTTCGTTCCTCTTCGTCCTCCCATTTGATCCGTTGTTATTCTTTGGACCAAGTTGGTCTCGTTCGTCCATGTTCGTCCTCCCATTTGATCCATTGGCATTCTTTGGACCAAGTTCGTCTCGTTCGTCCATCTTCGTCCTCTCATTTGATCCGTAGGCCTTCTTTGGACATAGTTCGTCTCGTTCTACCATCTTCGTCCTCCCATTTCATCCATAGGCCTTCTTTGGACCATGTTCGTCTCGTTCGTCCATCTTCGTCCTCCCATTTGATCCGTTGGCCTTCTTTGGACCAAGTTCGTCTCGTTCGTCCCTCTTCGTCCTCCCATTTGATCCGTAGGCCTTCTTTGGACATAGTTCGTCTCGTTCGACCATCTTCGTCCTCCCATTTGATCCGTAGGGCTTCTTTGGACCAAGTTCGTCTCGTTTGTCCATCTTCATCCTCCCATTTGATCCGTTGGCCTTCTTTGGACAAAGTTTGTCTCGTTCTACCATCTTCGTCCTCCCATTTGATCCGTTGGCATTCTTTGGACCAAGTTCGTATCGTTCGTCCATCTTGGTCTTTCAATTTGATCCGTTGTTATTCTTTGGACCAAGTTCGTCTCGTTCGTCCATCATCGTCCTCCCATTTGATCCATAGGCCTTCTTTTGACCAAGTTCGTCTCGTTCATCCATCTTTGTCCTCCCATTTGATCCGTTGACCTTCTTTCAACTAGGTTTGTCTCGTTCTACCATCTTCGTCCTCCCATTTGATCCGTAGGAATTCTTTGGACCAAGTTTGTCTCGTTCGTCCCTCTTCGTCCTCCCATTTGATCTGTAGGCCTTCTTTCAACTAAGTTTGTCTCGTTCTACCATCTTCGTCCTCCCATTTGATCCGTAGGAATTCTTTGGACCAAGTTCATCTCGTTCGTCCCTCTTCGTCCTCCCATTTGATCCGTAGGCCTTCTTTGGACATAGTTCGTCTCGTTCGTCCATCTTGGTCCTCCCATTTGATCCGTTGTTATTCTTTGGACCAAGTTAGTCTCGGTCGTCCATCTTCGTCCTCCCATTTGATCCATTGGCATTCTTTGGACCAAGTTCGTCTCGTTCGTCCCTCTTCGTCCTCCCATTTGATCCGTAGGCCTTCTTTGGACTTAGTTCGTCTCGTTCTACCATCTTCATCCTCCCATTTGATCTGTTGGCATTCTTTGGACCAAGTTCGTCTCGTTCGTCCATCTTCGTCGTCCCATTTGATCCGTTGGCATTCTTTGGACGAAGTTCGTCTCGTTCGTCCATCTTCGTCCTCCCATTTGATCCGTTGGCCTTCTTTGGACCAAGTTCGTCTCGTTCGACCATCTTCGTCCTCCCATTTGATCCGTAGGGCTTATTTGGACCAAGTTCGTCTCGTTTGTCCATCTTCGTCCTCCCATTTGATCCGTTTGCCTTCTTTGGACCATGTTCGTCTCGTTCGTCCATCTTTGTCCTCCCATTTGATCCGTTGGCCTTCTTTGGACCAAGTTTGTCTCGTTCGTCCCTCTTCGTCCTCCCATTTGATCCGTAGGCCTTCTTTGGACATAGTTCGTCTCGTTCGACCATCTTCGTCCTCCCATTTGATCCGTAGGGCTTCTTTGGACCAAGTTCGTCTCGTTTGTCCATCTTCGTCCTCCCATTTGATCCGTTGGCCTTCTTTGGACAAAGTTTGTCTCGTTCTACCATCTTCGTCCTCCCATTTGATCCGTTGGCATTCTTTGGACCAAGTTCGTATCGTTCGTCCATCTTGGTGTTTCAATTTGATCCGTTGTTATTCTTTGGACCAAGTTCGTCTCGTTCGTCCATCTTCGTCCTCCCATTTGATCCATAGGCCTTCTTTTGACCAAGTTCGTCTCGTTCATCCATCTTTGTCCTCCCATTTGATCCGTTGGCCTTCTTTCAACTAGGTTTGTCTCGTTCTACCATCTTCGTCCTCCCATTTGATCCGTAGGAATTCTTTGGACCAAGTTTGTCTCGTTCGTCCCTCTTCGTCCTCCCATTTGATCTGTAGGCCTTCTTTCAACTAAGTTTGTCTCGTTCTACCATCTTCGTCCTCCCATTTGATCCGTAGGAATTCTTTGGACCAAGTTCATCTCGTTCGTCCCTCTTCGTCCTCCCATTTGATCCGTAGGCCTTCTTTGGACATAGTTCGTCTCGTTCTACCATCTTCGTCCTCCCATTTGATCCGTTGGCCTTCTTTGGACTAAGTTCGTCTCGTTCGTCCATATTCGTCCTCCCATTTGAACCGTTGGCATTCTTTGGACCAAGTTCGTATCGTTCGTCCATCTTGGTCCTCCCATTTGATCTGTTGTTATTCTTTGGACCAAGTTCATCTCGTTCGTCCATCTTCGTCCTCCCATTTGATCCGTTGGCATTCTTTGGACCAAGTTCGTCTCGTTCGTCCATCTTGGTCCTCCCATTTGATCTGTTGGCATTCTTTGGACCAAGTTCGTCTCGTTCGTCCATCTTCATCGTCCCATTTGATCCGTTGGCATTCTTTGGACGAAGTTCGTCTCGTTCGTCCATCTTCGTCCTCCCATTTGATCCGTTGGCCTTCTTTGGACCAAGTTCGTCTCGTTCGACCATCTTCGTCCTCCCATTTGATCCGTAGGGCTTATTTGGACCAAGTTCGTCTCGTTTGTCCATCTTCGTCCTCCCATTTGATCCGTAGGCCTTCTTTGGACCATGTTCGTCTCGTTCGTCCATCTTTGTCCTCCCATTTGATCCGTTGGCCTTCTTTGGACCAAGTTTGTCTCGTTCGTCCCTCTTCGTCCTCCCATTTGATCCGTAGGCCTTCTTTGGACATAGTTCGTCTCGTTCGACCATCTTCGTCCTCCCATTTGATCCGTAGGGCTTCTTTGGACCAAGTTCGTCTCGTTTGTCCATCTTCGTCCTCCCATTTGATCCGTTGGCCTTCTTTGGACAAAGTTTGTCTCGTTCTACCATCTTCGTCCTCCCATTTGATCCGTTGGCATTCTTTGGACCAAGTTCGTATCGTTCGTCCATCTTGGTCTTTCAATTTGATCCGTTGTTATTCTTTGGACCAAGTTCGTCTCGTTCGTCCATCTTCGTCCTCCCATTTGATCCATAGGCCTTCTTTTGACCAAGTTCGTCTCGTTCATCCATCTTTGTCCTCCCATTTGATCCGTTGGCCTTCTTTCAACTAGGTTTGTCTCGTTCTACCATCTTTGTCCTCCCATTTGATCCGTTGGCCTTCTTTGGACCAAGTTCGTCTCGTTTCTCCATCTTCGTCCTCCCATTTGATCCGTTGGCCTTCTTTGGACTAAGTTCGTCTCGTTCGTCCATCTTCGTCCTCCCATTTGAACCGTTGGCATTCTTTGGACCAAGTTCGTATCGTTCGTCCATCTTGGTCCTCCCATTTGATCTGTTGTTATTCTTTGGACCAAGTTCATCTCGTTCGTCCATCTTCGTCCTCCCATTTGATCCGTTGGCATTCTTTGGACCAAGTTCGTCTCGTTCGTCCATCTTGGTCCTCCCATTTGATCCGTTGTTATTCTTTGGACCAAGTTAGTCTCGGTCGTCCATCTTCGTCCTCCCATTTGATCCATTGGCATTCTTTGGACCAAGTTCGTCTCGTTCGTCCCTCTTCGTCCTCCCATTTGATCCGTAGGCCTTCTTTGGACTTAGTTCGTCTCGTTCTACCATCTTCATCCTCCCATTTGATCTGTTGGCATTCTTTGGACCAAGTTCGTCTCGTTCGTCCATCTTCATCGTCCCATTTGATCCGTTGGCATTCTTTGGACGAAGTTCGTCTCGTTCGTCCATCTTCGTCCTCCCATTTGATCCGTTGGCCTTCTTTGGACCAAGTTCGTCTCGTTCGACCATCTTCGTCCTCCCATTTGATCCGTAGGGCTTATTTGGACCAAGTTCGTCTCGTTTGTCCATCTTCGTCCTCCCATTTGATCCGTAGGCCTTCTTTGGACTAAGTTGGTCTCGTTCTACCATCTTCGTCCTCCCATTTGATCCGTAGGCATTCTTTGGACCATGTTGGTCTCGTTCGTCCCTCTTCGTCCTCCCATTTGATCCGTAGGCCTTCTTTGGACAAAGTTCGTCTCGTTTGTCCATCTTCGTCCTCCCATTTGATCCGTTGGCCTTCTTTGGACTAAGTTCGTCTCGTTCTACCATCTTCGTCCTCCCATTTGATCCGTTGGCATTCTTTGGACCAAGTTCGTATCGTTCGTCCATCTTGGTCCTCCCATTTGATCTGTTGTTATTCTTTCGGCCAAGTTCGTCTCGTTCGTCCATCTTCGTCCTCCCATTTGATCCGTTGGCATTCTTTGGACCAAGTTCGTCTCGTTCGTTCCTCTTCGTCCTCCCATTTGATCCGTTGTTATTCTTTGGACCAAGTTGGTCTCGTTCGTCCATGTTCGTCTTCCCATTTGATCCATTGGCATTCTTTGGACCAAGTTCGTCTCGTTCGTTCCTCTTCGTCCTCCCATTTGATCCGTTGTTATTCTTTGGACCAAGTTGGTCTCGTTCGTCCATCTTCGTCCTCCCATTTGATCCATTGGCATTCTTTGGACCAAGTTCGTCTCGTTTGTCCATCTTCGTCCTCCCATTTGATCCGTAGGCCTTCTTTGGACTAAGTTTGTCTCGTTCTACCATCCTCGTCCTCCCATTTGATCCGTAGGCATTCTTTGGACCATGTTGGTCTCGTTCGTCCCTCTTCGTCCTCCCATTTGATCCGTAGGCCTTCTTTGGACATAGTTCGTCTCGTTCTACCATCTTCGTCCTCCCATTTCATCCATAGGCCTTCTTTGGACCATGTTCGTCTCGTTCGTCCATCTTTGTCCTCCCATTTGATCCGTTGGCCTTCTTTGGACCAAGTTTGTCTCGTTCGTCCCTCTTCGTCCTCCCATTTGATCCGTAGGCCTTCTTTGGACATAGTTCGTCTCGTTCGACCATCTTCGTCCTCCCATTTGATCCGTAGGGCTTCTTTGGACCAAGTTCGTCTCGTTTGTCCATCTTCGTCCTCCCATTTGATCCGTTGGCCTTCTTTGGACAAAGTTTGTCTCGTTCTACCATCTTCGTCCTCCCATTTGATCCGTTGGCATTCTTTGGACCAAGTTCGTATCGTTCGTCCATCTTGGTCTTTCAATTTGATCTGTTGTTATTCTTTGGACCAAGTTCGTCTCGTTCGTCCATCTTCGTCCTCCCATTTGATCCATAGGCCTTCTTTTGACCAAGTTCGTCTCGTTCATCCATCTTTGTCCTCCCATTTGATCCGTTGGCCTTCTTTCAACTAGGTTTGTCTCGTTCTACCGTCTTCGTCCTCCCATTTGATCCGTAGGAATTCTTTGGACCAAGTTTGTCTCGTTCGTCCCTCTTCGTCCTCCCATTTGATCTGTAGGCCTTCTTTCAACTAAGTTTGTCTCGTTCTACCATCTTCGTCCTCCCATTTGATCCGTAGGAATTCTTTGGACCAAGTTCATGTCGTTCGTCCCTCTTCGTCCTCCCATTTGATCCGTAGGCCTTCTTTGGACATAGTTCGTCTCGTTCTACCATCTTCGTCCTCCCATTTGATCCGTTGGCCTTCTTTGGACTAAGTTCGTCTCGTTCGTCCATATTCGTCCTCCCATTTGAACCGTTGGCATTCTTTGGACCAAGTTCGTATCGTTCGTCCATCTTGGTCCTCCCATTTGATCTGTTGTTATTCTTTGGACCAAGTTCATCTCGTTCGTCCATCTTCGTCCTCCCATTTGATCCGTTGGCATTCTTTGGACCAAGTTCGTCTCGTTCGTCCATCTTGGTCCTCCCATTTGATCCGTTGTTATTCTTTGGACCAAATTAGTCTCGGTCGTCCATCTTCGTCCTCCCATTTGATCCATTGGCATTCTTTGGACCAAGTTCGTCTCGTTCGTCCCTCTTCGTCCTCCCATTTGATCCGTAGGCCTTCTTTGGACTTAGTTCGTCTCGTTCTACCATCTTCATCCTCCCATTTGATCTGTTGGCATTCTTTGGACCAAGTTCGTATCGTTCGTCCATCTTGGTCCTCCCATTTGATCTGTTGCTATTCTTTGGACCAAGTTCGTCTCGTTCTACCATCTTCGTCCTCCCATTTGATCCGTTGGCCTTCTTTGGACTAAGTTCGTCTCGTTCGTCCATCTTCGTCCTCCCATTTGAACCGTTGGCATTCTTTGGACCAAGTTCGTATCGTTCGTCCATCTTGGTCCTCCCATTTGATCTGTTGTTATTCTTTGGACCAAGTTCATCTCGTTCGTCCATCTTCGTCCTCCCATTTGATCCGTTGGCATTCTTTGGACCAAGTTCGTCTCGTTCGTCCATCTTGGTCCTCCCATTTGATCCGTTGTTATTCTTTGGACCAACTTAGTCTCGGTCGTCCATCTTTGTCCTCCCATTTGATCCGTTGGCCTTCTTCGGACCAAGTTCGTCTCGTTTCTCCATCTTCGTCCTCCCATTTGATCCGTTGGCCTTCTTTGGACTAAGTTCGTCTCGTTCGTCCATCTTCGTCCTCCCATTTGAACCGTTGGCATTCTTTGGACCAAGTTCGTATCGTTCGTCCATCTTGGTCCTCCCATTTGATCTGTTGTTATTCTTTGGACCAAGTTCATCTCGTTCGTCCATCTTCGTCCTCCCATTTGATCCGTTGGCATTCTTTGGACCAAGTTCGTCTCGTTCGTCCATCTTGGTCCTCCCATTTGATCCGTTGTTATTCTTTGGACCAAGTTAGTCTCGGTCGTCCATCTTCGTCCTCCCATTTGATCCATTGGCATTCTTTGGACCAAGTTCGTCTCGTTCGTCCCTCTTCGTCCTCCCATTTGATCCATAGGCCTTCTTTTGACCAAGTTCGTCTCGTTCATCCATCTTTGTCCTCCCATTTGATCCGTTGACCTTCTTTCAACTAGGTTTGTCTCGTTCTACCATCTTCGTCCTCCCATTTGATCCGTAGGAATTCTTTGGACCAAGTTTGTCTCGTTCGTCCCTCTTCGTCCTCCCATTTGATCTGTAGGCCTTCTTTCAACTAAGTTTGTCTCGTTCTACCATCTTCGTCCTCCCATTTGATCCGTAGGAATTCTTTGGACCAAGTTCATCTCGTTCGTCCCTCTTCGTCCTCCCATTTGATCCGTAGGCCTTCTTTGGACATAGTTCGTCTCGTTCGTCCATCTTGGTCCTCCCATTTGATCCGTTGTTATTCTTTGGACCAAGTTAGTCTCGGTCGTCCATCTTCGTCCTCCCATTTGATCCATTGGCATTCTTTGGACCAAGTTCGTCTCGTTCGTCCCTCTTCGTCCTCCCATTTGATCCGTAGGCCTTCTTTGGACTTAGTTCGTCTCGTTCTACCATCTTCATCCTCCCATTTGATCTGTTGGCATTCTTTGGACCAAGTTCGTCTCGTTCGTCCATCTTCGTCGTCCCATTTGATCCGTTGGCATTCTTTGGACGAAGTTCGTCTCGTTCGTCCATCTTCGTCCTCCCATTTGATCCGTTGGCCTTCTTTGGACCAAGTTCGTCTCGTTCGACCATCTTCGTCCTCCCATTTGATCCGTAGGGCTTATTTGGACCAAGTTCGTCTCGTTTGTCCATCTTCGTCCTCCCATTTGATCCGTTTGCCTTCTTTGGACCATGTTCGTCTCGTTCGTCCATCTTTGTCCTCCCATTTGATCCGTTGGCCTTCTTTGGACCAAGTTTGTCTCGTTCGTCCCTCTTCGTCCTCCCATTTGATCCGTAGGCCTTCTTTGGACATAGTTCGTCTCGTTCGACCATCTTCGTCCTCCCATTTGATCCGTAGGGCTTCTTTGGACCAAGTTCGTCTCGTTTGTCCATCTTCGTCCTCCCATTTGATCCGTTGGCCTTCTTTGGACAAAGTTTGTCTCGTTCTACCATCTTCGTCCTCCCATTTGATCCGTTGGCATTCTTTGGACCAAGTTCGTATCGTTCGTCCATCTTGGTCTTTCAATTTGATCCGTTGTTATTCTTTGGACCAAGTTCGTCTCGTTCGTCCATCTTCGTCCTCCCATTTGATCCATAGGCCTTCTTTTGACCAAGTTCGTCTCGTTCATCCATCTTTGTCCTCCCATTTGATCCGTTGGCCTTCTTTCAACTAGGTTTGTCTCGTTCTACCATCTTCGTCCTCCCATTTGATCCGTAGGAATTCTTTGGACCAAGTTTGTCTCGTTCGTCCCTCTTCGTCCTCCCATTTGATCTGTAGGCCTTCTTTCAACTAAGTTTGTCTCGTTCTACCATCTTCGTCCTCCCATTTGATCCGTAGGAATTCTTTGGACCAAGTTCATCTCGTTCGTCCCTCTTCGTCCTCCCATTTGATCCGTAGGCCTTCTTTGGACATAGTTCGTCTCGTTCTACCATCTTCGTCCTCCCATTTGATCCGTTGGCCTTCTTTGGACTAAGTTCGTCTCGTTCGTCCATATTCGTCCTCCCATTTGAACCGTTGGCATTCTTTGGACCAAGTTCGTATCGTTCGTCCATCTTGGTCCTCCCATTTGATCTGTTGTTATTCTTTGGACCAAGTTCATCTCGTTCGTCCATCTTCGTCCTCCCATTTGATCCGTTGGCATTCTTTGGACCAAGTTCGTCTCGTTCGTCCATCTTGGTCCTCCCATTTGATCTGTTGGCATTCTTTGGACCAAGTTCGTCTCGTTCGTCCATCTTCATCGTCCCATTTGATCCGTTGGCATTCTTTGGACGAAGTTCGTCTCGTTCGTCCATCTTCGTCCTCCCATTTGATCCGTTGGCCTTCTTTGGACCAAGTTCGTCTCGTTCGACCATCTTCGTCCTCCCATTTGATCCGTAGGGCTTATTTGGACCAAGTTCGTCTCGTTTGTCCATCTTCGTCCTCCCATTTGATCCGTAGGCCTTCTTTGGACCATGTTCGTCTCGTTCGTCCATCTTTGTCCTCCCATTTGATCCGTTGGCCTTCTTTGGACCAAGTTTGTCTCGTTCGTCCCTCTTCGTCCTCCCATTTGATCCGTAGGCCTTCTTTGGACATAGTTCGTCTCGTTCGACCATCTTCGTCCTCCCATTTGATCCGTAGGGCTTCTTTGGACCAAGTTCGTCTCGTTTGTCCATCTTCGTCCTCCCATTTGATCCGTTGGCCTTCTTTGGACAAAGTTTGTCTCGTTCTACCATCTTCGTCCTCCCATTTGATCCGTTGGCATTCTTTGGACCAAGTTCGTATCGTTCGTCCATCTTGGTCTTTCAATTTGATCCGTTGTTATTCTTTGGACCAAGTTCGTCTCGTTCGTCCATCTTCGTCCTCCCATTTGATCCATAGGCCTTCTTTTGACCAAGTTCGTCTCGTTCATCCATCTTTGTCCTCCCATTTGATCCGTTGGCCTTCTTTCAACTAGGTTTGTCTCGTTCTACCATCTTTGTCCTCCCATTTGATCCGTTGGCCTTCTTTGGACCAAGTTCGTCTCGTTTCTCCATCTTCGTCCTCCCATTTGATCCGTTGGCCTTCTTTGGACTAAGTTCGTCTCGTTCGTCCATCTTCGTCCTCCCATTTGAACCGTTGGCATTCTTTGGACCAAGTTCGTATCGTTCGTCCATCTTGGTCCTCCCATTTGATCTGTTGTTATTCTTTGGACCAAGTTCATCTCGTTCGTCCATCTTCGTCCTCCCATTTGATCCGTTGGCATTCTTTGGACCAAGTTCGTCTCGTTCGTCCATCTTGGTCCTCCCATTTGATCCGTTGTTATTCTTTGGACCAAGTTAGTCTCGGTCGTCCATCTTCGTCCTCCCATTTGATCCATTGGCATTCTTTGGACCAAGTTCGTCTCGTTCGTCCCTCTTCGTCCTCCCATTTGATCCGTAGGCCTTCTTTGGACTTAGTTCGTCTCGTTCTACCATCTTCATCCTCCCATTTGATCTGTTGGCATTCTTTGTACCAAGTTCGTCTCGTTCGTCCATCTTCATCGTCCCATTTGATCCGTTGGCATTCTTTGGACGAAGTTCGTCTCGTTCGTCCATCTTCGTCCTCCCATTTGATCCGTTGGCCTTCTTTGGACCAAGTTCGTCTCGTTCGACCATCTTCGTCCTCCCATTTGATCCGTAGGGCTTATTTGGACCAAGTTCGTCTCGTTTGTCCATCTTCGTCCTCCCATTTGATCCGTAGGCCTTCTTTGGACTAAGTTGGTCTCGTTCTACCATCTTCGTCCTCCCATTTGATCCGTAGGCATTCTTTGGACCATGTTGGTCTCGTTCGTCCCTCTTCGTCCTCCCATTTGATCCGTAGGCCTTCTTTGGACAAAGTTCGTCTCGTTTGTCCATCTTCGTCCTCCCATTTGATCCGTTGGCCTTCTTTGGACTAAGTTCGTCTCGTTCTACCATCTTCGTCCTCCCATTTGATCCGTTGGCATTCTTTGGACCAAGTTCGTATCGTTCGTCCATCTTGGTCCTCCCATTTGATCCGTTGTTATTCTTTCGGCCAAGTTCGTCTCGTTCGTCCATCTTCGTCCTCCCATTTGATCCGTTGGCATTCTTTGGACCAAGTTCGTCTCGTTCGTTCCTCTTCGTCCTCCCATTTGATCCGTTGTTATTCTTTGGACCAAGTTGGTCTCGTTCGTCCATGTTCGTCTTCCCATTTGATCCATTGGCATTCTTTGGACCAAGTTCGTCTCGTTCGTTCCTCTTCGTCCTCCCATTTGATCCGTTGTTATTCTTTGGACCAAGTTGGTATCGTTCGTCCATCTTCGTCCTCCCATTTGATCCATTGGCATTCTTTGGACCAAGTTCGTCTCGTTTGTCCATCTTCGTCCTCCCATTTGATCCGTAGGCCTTCTTTGGACTAAGTTTGTCTCGTTCTACCATCCTCGTCCTCCCATTTGATCCGTAGGCATTCTTTGGACCATGTTGGTCTCGTTCGTCCCTCTTCGTCCTCCCATTTGATCCGTAGGCCTTCTTTGGACATAGTTCGTCTCGTTCTACCATCTTCGTCCTCCCATTTCATCCATAGGCCTTCTTTGGACCATGTTCGTCTCGTTCGTCCATCTTTGTCCTCCCATTTGATCCGTTGGCCTTCTTTGGACCAAGTTTGTCTCGTTCGTCCCTCTTCGTCCTCCCATTTGATCCGTAGGCCTTCTTTGGACATAGTTCGTCTCGTTCGACCATCTTCGTCCTCCCATTTGATCCGTAGGGCTTCTTTGGACCAAGTTCGTCTCGTTTGTCCATCTTCGTCCTCCCATTTGATCCGTTGGCCTTCTTTGGACAAAGTTTGTCTCGTTCTACCATCTTCGTCCTCCCATTTGATCCGTTGGCATTCTTTGGACCAAGTTCGTATCGTTCGTCCATCTTGGTCTTTCAATTTGATCTGTTGTTATTCTTTGGACCAAGTTCGTCTCGTTCGTCCATCTTCGTCCTCCCATTTGATCCATAGGCCTTCTTTTGACCAAGTTCGTCTCGTTCATCCATCTTTGTCCTCCCATTTGATCCGTTGGCCTTCTTTCAACTAGGTTTGTCTCGTTCTACCGTCTTCGTCCTCCCATTTGATCCGTAGGAATTCTTTGGACCAAGTTTGTCTCGTTCGTCCCTCTTCGTCCTCCCATTTGATCTGTAGGCCTTCTTTCAACTAAGTTTGTCTCGTTCTACCATCTTCGTCCTCCCATTTGATCCGTAGGAATTCTTTGGACCAAGTTCATGTCGTTCGTCCCTCTTCGTCCTCCCATTTGATCCGTAGGCCTTCTTTGGACATAGTTCGTCTCGTTCTACCATCTTCGTCCTCCCATTTGATCCGTTGGCCTTCTTTGGACTAAGTTCGTCTCGTTCGTCCATATTCGTCCTCCCATTTGAACCGTTGGCATTCTTTGGACCAAGTTCGTATCGTTCGTCCATCTTGGTCCTCCCATTTGATCTGTTGTTATTCTTTGGACCAAGTTCATCTCGTTCGTCCATCTTCGTCCTCCCATTTGATCCGTTGGCATTCTTTGGACCAAGTTCGTCTCGTTCGTCCATCTTGGTCCTCCCATTTGATCCGTTGTTATTCTTTGGACCAAATTAGTCTCGGTCGTCCATCTTCGTCCTCCCATTTGATCCATTGGCATTCTTTGGACCAAGTTCGTCTCGTTCGTCCCTCTTCGTCCTCCCATTTGATCCGTAGGCCTTCTTTGGACTTAGTTCGTCTCGTTCTACCATCTTCATCCTCCCATTTGATCTGTTGGCATTCTTTGGACCAAGTTCGTATCGTTCGTCCATCTTGGTCCTCCCATTTGATCTGTTGCTATTCTTTGGACCAAGTTCGTCTCGTTCTACCATCTTCGTCCTCCCATTTGATCCGTTGGCCTTCTTTGGACCAAGTTCGTCTCGTTCGTCCATCTTGGTCCTCCCATTTGATCCGTTGTTATTCTTTGGACCAAGTTAGTCTCGGTCGTCCATCTTCGTCCTCCCATTTGATCCATTGGCATTCTTTGGACCAAGTTCGTCTCGTTCGTCCCTCTTCGTCCTCCCATTTGATCCGTAGGCCTTCTTTGGACTTAGTTCGTCTCGTTCTACCATCTTCATCCTCCCATTTGATCTGTTGGCATTCTTTGTACCAAGTTCGTCTCGTTCGTCCATCTTCATCGTCCCATTTGATCCGTTGGCATTCTTTGGACGAAGTTCGTCTCGTTCGTCCATCTTCGTCCTCCCATTTGATCCGTTGGCCTTCTTTGGACCAAGTTCGTCTCGTTCGACCATCTTCGTCCTCCCATTTGATCCGTAGGGCTTATTTGGACCAAGTTCGTCTCGTTTGTCCATCTTCGTCCTCCCATTTGATCCGTAGGCCTTCTTTGGACTAAGTTGGTCTCGTTCTACCATCTTCGTCCTCCCATTTGATCCGTAGGCATTCTTTGGACCATGTTGGTCTCGTTCGTCCCTCTTCGTCCTCCCATTTGATCCGTAGGCCTTCTTTGGACAAAGTTCGTCTCGTTTGTCCATCTTCGTCCTCCCATTTGATCCGTTGGCCTTCTTTGGACTAAGTTCGTCTCGTTCTACCATCTTCGTCCTCCCATTTGATCCGTTGGCATTCTTTGGACCAAGTTCGTATCGTTCGTCCATCTTGGTCCTCCCATTTGATCCGTTGTTATTCTTTCGGCCAAGTTCGTCTCGTTCGTCCATCTTCGTCCTCCCATTTGATCCGTTGGCATTCTTTGGACCAAGTTCGTCTCGTTCGTTCCTCTTCGTCCTCCCATTTGATCCGTTGTTATTCTTTGGACCAAGTTGGTCTCGTTCGTCCATGTTCGTCTTCCCATTTGATCCATTGGCATTCTTTGGACCAAGTTCGTCTCGTTCGTTCCTCTTCGTCCTCCCATTTGATCCGTTGTTATTCTTTGGACCAAGTTGGTATCGTTCGTCCATCTTCGTCCTCCCATTTGATCCATTGGCATTCTTTGGACCAAGTTCGTCTCGTTTGTCCATCTTCGTCCTCCCATTTGATCCGTAGGCCTTCTTTGGACTAAGTTTGTCTCGTTCTACCATCCTCGTCCTCCCATTTGATCCGTAGGCATTCTTTGGACCATGTTGGTCTCGTTCGTCCCTCTTCGTCCTCCCATTTGATCCGTAGGCCTTCTTTGGACATAGTTCGTCTCGTTCTACCATCTTCGTCCTCCCATTTCATCCATAGGCCTTCTTTGGACCATGTTCGTCTCGTTCGTCCATCTTTGTCCTCCCATTTGATCCGTTGGCCTTCTTTGGACCAAGTTTGTCTCGTTCGTCCCTCTTCGTCCTCCCATTTGATCCGTAGGCCTTCTTTGGACATAGTTCGTCTCGTTCGACCATCTTCGTCCTCCCATTTGATCCGTAGGGCTTCTTTGGACCAAGTTCGTCTCGTTTGTCCATCTTCGTCCTCCCATTTGATCCGTTGGCCTTCTTTGGACAAAGTTTGTCTCGTTCTACCATCTTCGTCCTCCCATTTGATCCGTTGGCATTCTTTGGACCAAGTTCGTATCGTTCGTCCATCTTGGTCTTTCAATTTGATCTGTTGTTATTCTTTGGACCAAGTTCGTCTCGTTCGTCCATCTTCGTCCTCCCATTTGATCCATAGGCCTTCTTTTGACCAAGTTCGTCTCGTTCATCCATCTTTGTCCTCCCATTTGATCCGTTGGCCTTCTTTCAACTAGGTTTGTCTCGTTCTACCGTCTTCGTCCTCCCATTTGATCCGTAGGAATTCTTTGGACCAAGTTTGTCTCGTTCGTCCCTCTTCGTCCTCCCATTTGATCTGTAGGCCTTCTTTCAACTAAGTTTGTCTCGTTCTACCATCTTCGTCCTCCCATTTGATCCGTAGGAATTCTTTGGACCAAGTTCATGTCGTTCGTCCCTCTTCGTCCTCCCATTTGATCCGTAGGCCTTCTTTGGACATAGTTCGTCTCGTTCTACCATCTTCGTCCTCCCATTTGATCCGTTGGCCTTCTTTGGACTAAGTTCGTCTCGTTCGTCCATATTCGTCCTCCCATTTGAACCGTTGGCATTCTTTGGACCAAGTTCGTATCGTTCGTCCATCTTGGTCCTCCCATTTGATCTGTTGTTATTCTTTGGACCAAGTTCATCTCGTTCGTCCATCTTCGTCCTCCCATTTGATCCGTTGGCATTCTTTGGACCAAGTTCGTCTCGTTCGTCCATCTTGGTCCTCCCATTTGATCCGTTGTTATTCTTTGGACCAAATTAGTCTCGGTCGTCCATCTTCGTCCTCCCATTTGATCCATTGGCATTCTTTGGACCAAGTTCGTCTCGTTCGTCCCTCTTCGTCCTCCCATTTGATCCGTAGGCCTTCTTTGGACTTAGTTCGTCTCGTTCTACCATCTTCATCCTCCCATTTGATCTGTTGGCATTCTTTGGACCAAGTTCGTATCGTTCGTCCATCTTGGTCCTCCCATTTGATCTGTTGCTATTCTTTGGACCAAGTTCGTCTCGTTCTACCATCTTCGTCCTCCCATTTGATCCGTTGGCCTTCTTTGGACTAAGTTCGTCTCGTTCGTCCATCTTCGTCCTCCCATTTGAACCGTTGGCATTCTTTGGACCAAGTTCGTATCGTTCGTCCATCTTGGTCCTCCCATTTGATCTGTTGTTATTCTTTGGACCAAGTTCATCTCGTTCGTCCATCTTCGTCCTCCCATTTGATCCGTTGGCATTCTTTGGACCAAGTTCGTCTCGTTCGTCCATCTTGGTCCTCCCATTTGATCCGTTGTTATTCTTTGGACCAACTTAGTCTCGGTCGTCCATCTTTGTCCTCCCATTTGATCCGTTGGCCTTCTTTGGACCAAGTTCGTCTCGTTTCTCCATCTTCGTCCTCCCATTTGATCCGTTGGCCTTCTTTGGACTAAGTTCGTCTCGTTCGTCCATCTTCGTCCTCCCATTTGAACCGTTGGCATTCTTTGGACCAAGTTCGTATCGTTCGTCCATCTTGGTCCTCCCATTTGATCTGTTGTTATTCTTTGGACCAAGTTCATCTCGTTCGTCCATCTTCGTCCTCCCATTTGATCCGTTGGCATTCTTTGGACCAAGTTCGTCTCGTTCGTCCATCTTGGTCCTCCCATTTGATCCGTTGTTATTCTTTGGACCAAGTTAGTCTCGGTCGTCCATCTTCGTCCTCCCATTTGATCCATTGGCATTCTTTGGACCAAGTTCGTCTCGTTCGTCCCTCTTCGTCCTCCCATTTGATCCGTAGGCCTTCTTTGGACTTAGTTCGTCTCGTTCTACCATCTTCATCCTCCCATTTGATCTGTTGGCATTCTTTGGACCAAGTTCGTCTCGTTCGTCCATCTTCATCGTCCCATTTGATCCGTTGGCATTCTTTGGACGAAGTTCGTCTCGTTCGTCCATCTTCGTCCTCCCATTTGATCCGTTGGCCTTCTTTGGACCAAGTTCGTCTCGTTCGACCATCTTCGTCCTCCCATTTGATCCGTAGGGCTTCTTTGGACCAAGTTCGTCTCGTTTGTCCATCTTCGTCCTCCCATTTGATCCTTAGGCCTTCTTTGGACTAAGTTGGTCTCGTTCTACCATCTTCGTACTCCCATTTGATCCGTAGGCATTCTTTGGACCATGTTGGTCTCGTTCGTCCCTCTTCGTCCTCCCATTTGATCCGTAGGCCTTCTTTGGACCAAGTTCGTCTCGTTTGTCCATCTTCGTCCTCCCATTTGATCCGTTGGCCTTCTTTGGACTAAGTTCGTCTCGTTCTACCATCTTCGTCCTCCCATTTGATCCGTTGGCATTCTTTGGACCAAGTTCGTATCGTTCGTCCATCTTGGTCCTCCCATTTGATCCGTTGTTATTCTTTGGGACAAGTTCGTCTCGTTCGTCCATCTTCGTCCTCCCATTTGATCCGTTGGCATTCTTTGGACCAAGTTCGTCTCGTTCGTTCCTCTTCGTCCTCCCATTTGATCCGTTGTTATTCTTTGGACCAAGTTGGTCTCGTTCGTCCATGTTCGTCCTCCCATTTGATCCATTGGCAGTCTTTGGACCAAGTTCGTCTCGTTCGTCCATCTTCGTCCTCCCATTTGATCCGTAGGCCTTCTTTGGACTAAGTTTGTCTCGTTCTACCATCCTCGTCCTCCCATTTGATCCGTAGGCATTCTTTGGACCATGTTGGTCTCGTTCGTCCCTCTTCGTCCTCCCATTTGATCCGTAGGCCTTCTTTGGACACAGTTCGTCTCGTTCTACCATCTTCATCCTCCCATTTCATCCATAGGCCTTCTTTGGACCATGTTCGTCTCGTTCGTCCATCTTTGTCCTCCCATTTGATCCGTTGGCCTTCTTTGGACCAAGTTCCTATCGTTTCTCCATCTTGGTCCTCCCATTTGATCCGTTGGCCTTCTTTGGACTAAATTCGTCTCGTTCTACCATCCTCGTCCTCCTATTTGATCTGTAGGAATTCTTTGGACCAAGTTCGTCTCGTTCGTCCCTCTTCGTCCTCCCATTTGATCTGTAGGCCTTCTTTCAACTAAGTTTGTCTCGTTCTACCATCTTCGTCCTCCCATTTGATCCGTAGGAATTCTTTGGACCAAGTTCGTCTCGTTCGTCCCTCTTAGTCCTCCCATTTGATCCGTTGGCATTCTTTGGACCAAGTTCATCTTGTTCGTCCATCTTTGTCCTCCCATTTGATCCGTTGGCCTTCTTTGGACCAAGTTCGTCTCGTTTGTCAATCTTCGTCCTCCCATTTGATCCGTTGGCCTTCTTTGTACTAAGTTCGTCTCGTTCTACCATCTTCGTCCTCCCATTTGATCCGTTCGCATTATTTGGACCAAGTTCATCTCGTTCGTCCATCTTGGTCCTCCCATTTGATCCGTTGGCCTTCTTTGGACCAAGTTCGTCTCGTTTGTCCATCTTCGTCCTCCCATTTGATCCGTTGGCCTTCTTTGGACTAAGTTCGTCTCGTTCTACCATCTTCGTCCTCCCATTTGATCCGTTGGCATTCTTTGGACCAAGTTCGTATCGTTCGTCCATCTTGGTCCTCCCATTTGATCCGTTGTTATTCTTTGGGCCAAGTTCGTCTCGTTCGTCCATCTTCGTCCTCCCATTTGATCCGTTGGCATTCTTTGGACCAAGTTCGTCTCGTTCGTTCCTCTTCGTCCTCCCATTTGATCCGTTGTTATTCTTTGGACCAAGTTGGTCTCGTTCGTCCATCTTCGTCCTCCCATTTGATCCATTGGCATTCTTTGGACCAAGTTCGTCTCGTTCGTCCATCTTCGTCCTCCCATTTGATCCGTTGTTATTCTTTGGACCAAGTTGGTCTCGTTCGTCCATCTTCATCCTCCCATTTGATCCATTGGCATTCTTTGGACCAAGTTCGTCTCGTTCGTCCATCTTCGTCCTCCCATTTGATCCGTAGGCCTTCTTTGGACTAAGTTTGTCTCGTTCTACCATCTTCGTCCTCCCATTTGATCCGTAGGCATTCTTTGGACCATGTTGGTCTCGTTCGTCCCTCTTCGTCCTCCCATTTGATCCGTAGGCCTTCTTTGGACATAGTTCGTCTCGTTCTACCATCTTCGTCCTCCCATTTCATCCATAGGCCTTCTTTGGACCATGTTCGTCTCGTTCGTCCATCTTTGTCCTCCCATTTGATCCGTTGGCCTTCTTTGGACCAAGTTCCTCTCGTTTCTCCATCTTGGTACTCCCATTTGATCCGTTGGCCTTCTTTGGACTAAGTTCGTCTCGTTCTACCATCCTCGTCCTCCTATTTGATCCGTAGGAATTCTTTGGACCAAGTTCGTCTCGTTCGTCCCTCTTCGTCCTCCCATTTGATCTGTAGGCCTTCTTTCAACTAAGTTTGTCTCGTTCTACCATCTTCGTCCTCCCATTTGATCCGTAGGAATTCTTTGGACCAAGTTCGTCTCGTTCGTCCCTCTTCGTCCTCCCATTTGATCCGTAGGCCTTCTTTGGACATAATTCGTCTCGTTCTACCATCTTCGTCCTCCCATTTCATCCATAGGCCTTCTTTGGACCATGTTTTTCTCGTTCGTCCATCTTTGTCCTCCCATTTGATCCGTTGGCATTCTTTGGACCAAGTTCATCTCGTTCGCCATCTTCGTCCTCCCATTGGATCCGTTGTTATTCTTTGGACCAAGTTCGTCTCGTTCGTCCATCTTCGCCCTCCCATTTGATCCGTTGGCCTTCTTTGTACTAAGTTCGTCTCGTTCTACCATCTTTGTCCTCCCATTTGATCCGTTGGCATTCTTTGGACCAAGTTCGTATCGTTCGTCCATCTTGGTCCTCCCATTTGATCCGTTGTTATTCTTTGGGCCAAGTTCGTCTCGTTCGTCCATCTTCGTCCTCCCATTTGATCCGTTGTTATTCTTTGGACTTAGTTCGTCTCGTTCTGCCATCTTCATCCTCCTATTTGATCTGTTGGCATTCTTTGGACCAAGTTCGTCTCGTTCTACCATCGTCGTCCTCCCATTTGATCCGTAGGCATTCTTTGGACCATCTTCGTCTCGTTCGTCCCTCTTCGTCCTCCCATTTGATCCGTAGGCCTTCTTTGGACTAAGTTCGTCTCGTTCTACCATCTTCGTCCTCCCATTTGATCCGTTGGCATTCTTTGGACCAAGTTCGTCTCGTTCGTCCGTCTTCGTCCTCCCACTTGATCCGTAGGCCTTCTTTCAACTAAGTTTGTCTCGTTCTACCATCTTCGTCCTCCCATTTGATCCGTAGGAATTCTTTGGACCAAGTTCGTCTCGTTCGTCCCTCTTCGTCCTCCTATTTGATCCGTAGGCCTTCTTTGGACATAGTTCGTCTCGTTCTACCATCTTCGTCCTCCCATTTCATCCATAGGCCTTCTTTGGACCATGTTCGTCTCGTTCATCCATCTTTGTCCTCCCATTTGATCAGTTGGCATTCTTTGGACCAAGTTCATCTCGTTTGCCATCTTCGTCCTCCCATTGGATCCGTTGTTATTCTTTGGACCAAGTTCGTCTCGTTCGTCCATCTTTGTCCTCCCATTTGATCCATAGGCCTTCTTTTGACCAAGTTCGTCTCGTTCATCCATCTTTGTCCTCCCATTTGATCCGTTGGCCTTCTTTGGACCAAGTTCGTCTCGTTTGTCCATCTTCGTCCTCCCATTTGATCCGTTGGCCTTCTTTGGACCAAGTTCGTCTCCTTTCTCCATCTTCGTCCTCCCATTTGATCCGTTGGCCTTCTTTGGACTAAGTTCGTCTCGTTCTACCATCTTTGTCCTCCCATTTGATCCGTTGTTATTCTTTGGACCAAGTTAGTCTCGGTCGTCCATCTTCGTCCTCCCATTTGATCCATTGGCATTCTTTGGACCAAGTTCGTCTCGTTCGTCCCTCTTCGTCCTCCCATTTGATCTGTAGGCCTTCTTTGGACTTAGTTCGTCTCGTTCTACCATCTTCATCCTCCCATTTGATCTGTTGGCATTCTTTGGACCAAGTTCGTCTCGTTCGTCCATCTTCATCGTCCCATTTGATCCGTTGGCATTCTTTGGACGAAGTTCGTCTCGTTCGTCCATCTTCGTCCTCCCATTTGATCCGTTGGCCTTCTTTGGACCAAGTTCGTCTCGTTCGACCATCTTCGTCCTCCCATTTGATCCGTAGGGCTTCTTTGGACCAAGTTCGTCTCGTTTGTCCATCTTCGTCCTCCCATTTGATCCGTAGGCCTTCTTTGGACTAAGTTGGTCTCGTTCTACCATCTTCGTCCTCCCATTTGATCCGTAGGCATTCTTTGGACCATGTTGGTCTCGTTCGTCCCTCTTCGTCCTCCCATTTGATCCGTAGGCCTTCTTTGGACCAAGTTCGTCTCGTTTGTCCATCTTCGTCCTCCCTTTTGATCCGTTGGCCTTCTTTGGACAAAGTTCGTCTCGTTCTACCATCTTCGTCCTCCCATTTGATCCGTTGGCATTCTGTGGACCAAGTTCGTATCGTTCGTCCATCTTGGTCCTCCCATTTGATCCGTTGTTATTCTTTGGGCCAAGTTCGTCTCGTTCGTCCATCTTCGTCCTCCCATTTGATCCGTTGGCATTCTTTGGACCAAGTTCGTCTCGTTCGTTCCTCTTCGTCCTCCCATTTGATCCGTTGTTATTCTTTGGACCAAGTTGGTCTCGTTCGTCCATGTTCGTCCTCCCATTTGATCCATTGGCATTCTTTGGACCAAGTTCATCTCGTTCGTCCATCTTCGTCCTCCCATTTGATCCGTAGGCCTTCTTTGGACTAAGTTTGTCTCGTTCTACCATCTTCGTCCTCCCATTTGATCCGTAGGCATTCTTTGGACCATGTTGGTCTCGTTCGTCCCTCTTCGTCCTCCCATTTGATCCGTAGGCCTTCTTTGGACATAGTTCGTCTCGTTCTACCATCTTCGTCCTCCCATTTCATCCATAGGCCTTCTTTGGACCATGTTCGTCTCGTTCGTCCATCTTTGTCCTCCCATTTGATCCGTTGTCCTTCTTTGGACCAAGTTCCTATCGTTTCTCCATCTTGGTCCTCCCATTTGATCCGTTGGCCTTCTTTGGACTAAGTTCGTCTCGTTCTACCATCCTCGTCCTCCTATTTGATCTGTAGGAATTCTTTGGACCAAGTTCGTCTCGTTCGTCCCTCTTCGTCCTCCCATTTGATCTGTAGGCCTTCTTTCAACTAAGTTTGTCTCGTTCTACCATCTTCGTCCTCCCATTTGATCCGTAGGAATTCTTTGGACCAAGTTCGTCTCGTTCGTCCCTCTTAGTCCTCCCATTTGATCCGTTGGCATTCTGTGACCAAGTTCATCTTGTTCGTCCATCTTTGTCCTCCCATTTGATCCGTTGGCCTTCTTTGGACCAAGTTCGTCTCGTTTGTCAATCTTCGTCCTCCCATTTGATCCGTTGGCCTTCTTTGTACTAAGTTCGTCTCGTTCTACCATCTTCGTCCTCCCATTTGATCCGTTCGCATTATTTGGACCAAGTTCATCTCGTTCGTCCATCTTGGTCCTCCCATTTGATCCGTTGGCCTTCTTTGGACCAAGTTCGTCTCGTTTGTCCATCTTCGTCCTCCCATTTGATCCGTTGGCCTTCTTTGGACTAAGTTCGTCTCGTTCTACCATCTTCGTCCTCCCATTTGATCCGTTGGCATTCTTTGGACCAAGTTCGTATCGTTCGTCCATCTTGGTCCTCCCATTTGATCCGTTGTTATTCTTTGGGCCAAGTTCGTCTCGTTCGTCCATCTTCGTCCTCCCATTTGATCCGTTGGCATTCTTTGGACCAAGTTCGTCTCGTTCGTTCCTCTTCGTCCTCCCATTTGATCCGTTGTTATTCTTTGGACCAAGTTGGTCTCGTTCGTCCATCTTCGTCCTCCCATTTGATCCATTGGCATTCTTTGGACCAAGTTCGTCTCGTTCGTCCATCTTCGTCCTCCCATTTGATCCGTTGTTATTCTTTGGACCAAGTTGGTCTCGTTCGTCCATCTTCATCCTCCCATTTGATCCATTGGCATTCTTTGGACCAAGTTCGTCTCGTTCGTCCATCTTCGTCCTCCCATTTGATCCGTAGGCCTTCTTTGGACTAAGTTTGTCTCGTTCTACCATCTTCGTCCTCCCATTTGATCCGTAGGCATTCTTTGGACCATGTTGGTCTCGTTCGTCCCTCTTCGTCCTCCCATTTGATCCGTAGGCCTTCTTTGGACATAGTTCGTCTCGTTCTACCATCTTCGTCCTCCCATTTCATCCATAGGCCTTCTTTGGACCATGTTCGTCTCGTTCGTCCATCTTTGTCCTCCCATTTGATCCGTTGGCCTTCTTTGGACCAAGTTCCTCTCGTTTCTCCATCTTGGTACTCCCATTTGATCCGTTGGCCTTCTTTGGACTAAGTTCGTCTCGTTCTACCATCCTCGTCCTCCTATTTGATCCGTAGGAATTCTTTGGACCAAGTTCGTCTCGTTCGTCCCTCTTCGTCCTCCCATTTGATCTGTAGGCCTTCTTTCAACTAAGTTTGTCTCGTTCTACCATCTTCGTCCTCCCATTTGATCCGTAGGAATTCTTTGGACCAAGTTCGTCTCGTTCGTCCCTCTTCGTCCTCCCATTTGATCCGTAGGCCTTCTTTGGACATAATTCGTCTCGTTCTACCATCTTCGTCCTCCCATTTCATCCATAGGCCTTCTTTGGACCATGTTTTTCTCGTTCGTCCATCTTTGTCCTCCCATTTGATCCGTTGGCATTCTTTGGACCAAGTTCATCTCGTTCGCCATCTTCGTCCTCCCATTGGATCCGTTGTTATTCTTTGGACCAAGTTCGTCTCGTTCGTCCATCTTCGCCCTCCCATTTGATCCGTTGGCCTTCTTTGTACTAAGTTCGTCTCGTTCTACCATCTTTGTCCTCCCATTTGATCCGTTGGCATTCTTTGGACCAAGTTCGTATCGTTCGTCCATCTTGGTCCTCCCATTTGATCCGTTGTTATTCTTTGGGCCAAGTTCGTCTCGTTCGTCCATCTTCGTCCTCCCATTTGATCCGTTGTTATTCTTTGGACTTAGTTCGTCTCGTTCTGCCATCTTCATCCTCCTATTTGATCTGTTGGCATTCTTTGGACCAAGTTCGTCTCGTTCTACCATCGTCGTCCTCCCATTTGATCCGTAGGCATTCTTTGGACCATCTTCGTCTCGTTCGTCCCTCTTCGTCCTCCCATTTGATCCGTAGGCCTTCTTTGGACTAAGTTCGTCTCGTTCTACCATCTTCGTCCTCCCATTTGATCCGTTGGCATTCTTTGGACCAAGTTCGTCTCGTTCGTCCGTCTTCGTCCTCCCACTTGATCCGTAGGCCTTCTTTCAACTAAGTTTGTCTCGTTCTACCATCTTCGTCCTCCCATTTGATCCGTAGGAATTCTTTGGACCAAGTTCGTCTCGTTCGTCCCTCTTCGTCCTCCTATTTGATCCGTAGGCCTTCTTTGGACATAGTTCGTCTCGTTCTACCATCTTCGTCCTCCCATTTCATCCATAGGCCTTCTTTGGACCATGTTCGTCTCGTTCATCCATCTTTGTCCTCCCATTTGATCAGTTGGCATTCTTTGGACCAAGTTCATCTCGTTTGCCATCTTCGTCCTCCCATTGGATCCGTTGTTATTCTTTGGACCAAGTTCGTCTCGTTCGTCCATCTTTGTCCTCCCATTTGATCCATAGGCCTTCTTTTGACCAAGTTCGTCTCGTTCATCCATCTTTGTCCTCCCATTTGATCCGTTGGCCTTCTTTGGACCAAGTTCGTCTCGTTTGTCCATCTTCGTCCTCCCATTTGATCCGTTGGCCTTCTTTGGACCAAGTTCGTCTCCTTTCTCCATCTTCGTCCTCCCATTTGATCCGTTGGCCTTCTTTGGACTAAGTTCGTCTCGTTCTACCATCTTTGTCCTCCCATTTGATCCGTTGTTATTCTTTGGACCAAGTTAGTCTCGGTCGTCCATCTTCGTCCTCCCATTTGATCCATTGGCATTCTTTGGACCAAGTTCGTCTCGTTCGTCCCTCTTCGTCCTCCCATTTGATCTGTAGGCCTTCTTTGGACTTAGTTCGTCTCGTTCTACCATCTTCATCCTCCCATTTGATCTGTTGGCATTCTTTGGACCAAGTTCGTCTCGTTCGTCCATCTTCATCGTCCCATTTGATCCGTTGGCATTCTTTGGACGAAGTTCGTCTCGTTCGTCCATCTTCGTCCTCCCATTTGATCCGTTGGCCTTCTTTGGACCAAGTTCGTCTCGTTCGACCATCTTCGTCCTCCCATTTGATCCGTAGGGCTTCTTTGGACCAAGTTCGTCTCGTTTGTCCATCTTCGTCCTCCCATTTGATCCGTAGGCCTTCTTTGGACTAAGTTGGTCTCGTTCTACCATCTTCGTCCTCCCATTTGATCCGTAGGCATTCTTTGGACCATGTTGGTCTCGTTCGTCCCTCTTCGTCCTCCCATTTGATCCGTAGGCCTTCTTTGGACCAAGTTCGTCTCGTTTGTCCATCTTCGTCCTCCCTTTTGATCCGTTGGCCTTCTTTGGACAAAGTTCGTCTCGTTCTACCATCTTCGTCCTCCCATTTGATCCGTTGGCATTCTGTGGACCAAGTTCGTATCGTTCGTCCATCTTGGTCCTCCCATTTGATCCGTTGTTATTCTTTGGGCCAAGTTCGTCTCGTTCGTCCATCTTCGTCCTCCCATTTGATCCGTTGGCATTCTTTGGACCAAGTTCGTCTCGTTCGTTCCTCTTCGTCCTCCCATTTGATCCGTTGTTATTCTTTGGACCAAGTTGGTCTCGTTCGTCCATGTTCGTCCTCCCATTTGATCCATTGGCATTCTTTGGACCAAGTTCATCTCGTTCGTCCATCTTCGTCCTCCCATTTGATCCGTAGGCCTTCTTTGGACTAAGTTTGTCTCGTTCTACCATCTTCGTCCTCCCATTTGATCCGTAGGCATTCTTTGGACCATGTTGGTCTCGTTCGTCCCTCTTCGTCCTCCCATTTGATCCGTAGGCCTTCTTTGGACATAGTTCGTCTCGTTCTACCATCTTCGTCCTCCCATTTCATCCATAGGCCTTCTTTGGACCATGTTCGTCTCGTTCGTCCATCTTTGTCCTCCCATTTGATCCGTTGTCCTTCTTTGGACCAAGTTCCTATCGTTTCTCCATCTTGGTCCTCCCATTTGATCCGTTGGCCTTCTTTGGACTAAGTTCGTCTCGTTCTACCATCCTCGTCCTCCTATTTGATCTGTAGGAATTCTTTGGACCAAGTTCGTCTCGTTCGTCCCTCTTCGTCCTCCCATTTGATCTGTAGGCCTTCTTTCAACTAAGTTTGTCTCGTTCTACCATCTTCGTCCTCCCATTTGATCCGTAGGAATTCTTTGGACCAAGTTCGTCTCGTTCGTCCCTCTTAGTCCTCCCATTTGATCCGTTGGCATTCTGTGACCAAGTTCATCTTGTTCGTCCATCTTTGTCCTCCCATTTGATCCGTTGGCCTTCTTTGGACCAAGTTCGTCTCGTTTGTCAATCTTCGTCCTCCCATTTGATCCGTTGGCCTTCTTTGTACTAAGTTCGTCTCGTTCTACCATCTTCGTCCTCCCATTTGATCCGTTCGCATTATTTGGACCAAGTTCATCTCGTTCGTCCATCTTGGTCCTCCCATTTGATCCGTTGGCCTTCTTTGGACCAAGTTCGTCTCGTTTGTCCATCTTCGTCCTCCCATTTGATCCGTTGGCCTTCTTTGGACTAAGTTCGTCTCGTTCTACCATCTTCGTCCTCCCATTTGATCCGTTGGCATTCTTTGGACCAAGTTCGTATCGTTCGTCCATCTTGGTCCTCCCATTTGATCCGTTGTTATTCTTTGGGCCAAGTTCGTCTCGTTCGTCCATCTTCGTCCTCCTATTTGATCCGTTGGCATTCTTTGGACCAAGTTCGTCTCGTTCGTTCCTCTTCGTCCTCCCATTTGATCCGTTGTTATTCTTTGGACCAAGTTGGTCTCATTCGTCCCTCTTCGTCCTCCCATTTGATCCGTAGGCCTTCTTTGGACATAGTTCGTCTCGTTCAACCATCTTCGTCCTCCCATTTCATCCATAGGCCTTCTTTGGACCATGTTCGTCTCGTTCGTCCATCTTTGTCCTCCCATTTGATCTGTTGGCCTTCTTTGGACCAAGTTCCTATCGTTTCTCCATCTTGGTCCTCCCATTTGATCCGTTGGCCTTCTTTGGACTAAGTTCGTCTCGTTCTACCATCCTCGTCCTCCTATTTGATCTGTAGGAATTCTTTGGACCAAGTTCGTCTCGTTCGTCCCTCTTCGTCCTCCCATTTGATCTGTAGGCCTTCTTTCAACTAAGTTTGTCTCGTTCTACCATCTTCGTCCTCCCATTTGATCCGTAGGAATTCTTTGGACCAAGTTCGTCTCGTTCGTCCCTCTTAGTCCTCCCATTTGATCCGTTGGCATTCTTTGGACCAAGTTCATCTTGTTCGTCCATCTTTGTCCTCCCATTTGATCCGTTGGCCTTCTTTGGACCAAGTTCGTCTCGTTTGTCAATCTTCGTCCTCCCATTTGATCCGTTGGCCTTCTTTGTACTAAGTTCGTCTCGTTCTACCATCTTCGTCCTCCCATTTGATCCGTTCGCATTATTTGAACCAAGTTCATCTCGTTCGTCCATCTTGGTCCTCCCATTTGATCCGTTGGCCTTCTTTGGACCATGTTCGTCTCGTTTGTCCATCTTCGTCCTCCCATTTGATCCGTTGGCCTTCTTTGGACTAAGTTCGTCTCGTTCTACCATCTTCGTCCTCCCATTTGATCCGTTGGCATTCTTTGGACCAAGTTCGTATCGTTCGTCCATCTTGGTCCTCCCATTTGATCCGTTGTTATTCTTTGGGCCAAGTTCGTCTCGTTCGTCTCGTTCGTCCATCTTCGTCCTCCCATTTGATCCGTTGGCATTCTTTGGACCAAGTTCGTCTCGTTCGTTCCTCTTCGTCCTCCCATTTGATCCGTTGTTATTCTTTGGACCAAGTTGGTCTCGTTCGTCCATCTTCGTCCTCCCATTTGATCCATTGGCATTCTTTGGACCAAGTTCGTCTCGTTCGTTCCTCTTCGTCCTCCCATTTGATCCGTTGTTATTCTTTGGACCAAGTTGGTCTCGTTCGTCCATCTTCGTCCTCCCATTTGATCCATTGGCATTCTTTGGACCAAGTTCGTCTCGTTCGTCCATCTTCGTCCTCCCATTTGATCCGTAGGCCTTCTTTGGACTAAGTTTGTCTCGTTGTACCATCTTCGTCCTCCCATTTGATCCGTAGGCATTCTTTGGACCATGTTGGTCTCGTTCGTCCCTCTTCGTCCTCCCATTTGATCCGTAGGCCTTCTTTGGACATAGTTCGTCTCGTTCTACCATCTTCGTCCTCCCATTTGATCCATAGGCCTTCTTTGGACCATGTTCGTCTCGTTCTACCATCTTGGTACTCCCATTTGATCTGTTGGCCTTCTTTGGACTAAGTTCGTCTCGTTCTACCATCCTCGTCCTCCTATTTGATCCGTAGGAATTCTTTGGACCAAGTTCGTCTCGTTCGTCCCTCTTCGTCCTCCCATTTGATCTGTAGGCCTTCTTTCAACTAAGTTTGTCTCGTTCTACCATCTTCGTCCTCCCATTTGATCCGTAGGAATTCTTTGGACCAAGTTCGTCTCGTTCGTCCCTCTTCGTCCTCCCATTTGATCCGTAGGCCTTCTTTGGACATAATTCGTCTCGTTCTACCATCTTCGTCCTCCCATTTCATCCATAGGCCTTCTTTGGACCATGTTCGTCTCGTTCGTCCATCTTTGTCCTCCCATTTGATCCGTTGTCCTTCTTTGGACCAAGTTCCTATCGTTTCTCCATCTTGGTCCTCCCATTTGATCCGTTGGCCTTCTTTGGACTAAGTTCGTCTCGTTCTACCATCCTCGTCCTCCTATTTGATCTGTAGGAATTCTTTGGACCAAGTTCGTCTCGTTCGTCCCTCTTCGTCCTCCCATTTGATCTGTAGGCCTTCTTTCAACTAAGTTTGTCTCGTTCTACCATCTTCGTCCTCCCATTTGATCCGTAGGAATTCTTTGGACCAAGTTCGTCTCGTTCGTCCCTCTTAGTCCTCCCATTTGATCCGTTGGCATTCTGTGACCAAGTTCATCTTGTTCGTCCATCTTTGTCCTCCCATTTGATCCGTTGGCCTTCTTTGGACCAAGTTCGTCTCGTTTGTCAATCTTCGTCCTCCCATTTGATCCGTTGGCCTTCTTTGTACTAAGTTCGTCTCGTTCTACCATCTTCGTCCTCCCATTTGATCCGTTCGCATTATTTGGACCAAGTTCATCTCGTTCGTCCATCTTGGTCCTCCCATTTGATCCGTTGGCCTTCTTTGGACCAAGTTTGTCTCGTTTGTCCATCTTCGTCCTCCCATTTGATCCGTTGGCCTTCTTTGGACTAAGTTCGTCTCGTTCTACCATCTTCGTCCTCCCATTTGATCCGTTGGCATTCTTTGGACCAAGTTCGTATCGTTCGTCCATCTTGGTCCTCCCATTTGATCCGTTGTTATTCTTTGGGCCAAGTTCGTCTCGTTCGTCCATCTTCGTCCTCCTATTTGATCCGTTGGCATTCTTTGGACCAAGTTCGTCTCGTTCGTTCCTCTTCGTCCTCCCATTTGATCCGTTGTTATTCTTTGGACCAAGTTGGTCTCATTCGTCCCTCTTCGTCCTCCCATTTGATCCGTAGGCCTTCTTTGGACATAGTTCGTCTCGTTCTACCATCTTCGTCCTCCCATTTCATCCATAGGCCTTCTTTGGACCATGTTCGTCTCGTTCGTCCATCTTTGTCCTCCCATTTGATCCGTTGGCCTTCTTTGGACCAAGTTCCTATCGTTTCTCCATCTTGGTCCTCCCATTTGATCCGTTGGCCTTCTTTGGACTAAGTTCGTCTCGTTCTACCATCCTCGTCCTCCTATTTGATCTGTAGGAATTCTTTGGACCAAGTTCGTCTCGTTCGTCCCTCTTCGTCCTCCCATTTGATCTGTAGGCCTTCTTTCAACTAAGTTTGTCTCGTTCTACCATCTTCGTCCTCCCATTTGATCCGTAGGAATTCTTTGGACCAAGTTCGTCTCGTTCGTCCCTCTTAGTCCTCCCATTTGATCCGTTGGCATTCTTTGGACCAAGTTCATCTTGTTCGTCCATCTTTGTCCTCCCATTTGATCCGTTGGCCTTCTTTGGACCAAGTTCGTCTCGTTTGTCAATCTTCGTCCTCCCATTTGATCCGTTGGCCTTCTTTGTACTAAGTTCGTCTCGTTCTACCATCTTCGTCCTCCCATTTGATCCGTTCGCATTATTTGAACCAAGTTCATCTCGTTCGTCCATCTTGGTCCTCCCATTTGATCCGTTGGCCTTCTTTGGACCATGTTCGTCTCGTTTGTCCATCTTCGTCCTCCCATTTGATCCGTTGGCCTTCTTTGGACTAAGTTCGTCTCGTTCTACCATCTTCGTCCTCCCATTTGATCCGTTGGCATTCTTTGGACCAAGTTCGTATCGTTCGTCCATCTTGGTCCTCCCATTTGATCCGTTGTTATTCTTTGGGCCAAGTTCGTCTCGTTCGTCTCGTTCGTCCATCTTCGTCCTCCCATTTGATCCGTTGGCATTCTTTGGACCAAGTTCGTCTCGTTCGTTCCTCTTCGTCCTCCCATTTGATCCGTTGTTATTCTTTGGACCAAGTTGGTCTCGTTCGTCCATCTTCGTCCTCCCATTTGATCCATTGGCATTCTTTGGACCAAGTTCGTCTCGTTCGTTCCTCTTCGTCCTCCCATTTGATCCGTTGTTATTCTTTGGACCAAGTTGGTCTCGTTCGTCCATCTTCGTCCTCCCATTTGATCCATTGGCATTCTTTGGACCAAGTTCGTCTCGTTCGTCCATCTTCGTCCTCCCATTTGATCCGTAGGCCTTCTTTGGACTAAGTTTGTCTCGTTGTACCATCTTCGTCCTCCCATTTGATCCGTAGGCATTCTTTGGACCATGTTGGTCTCGTTCGTCCCTCTTCGTCCTCCCATTTGATCCGTAGGCCTTCTTTGGACATAGTTCGTCTCGTTCTACCATCTTCGTCCTCCCATTTGATCCATAGGCCTTCTTTGGACCATGTTCGTCTCGTTCTACCATCTTGGTACTCCCATTTGATCTGTTGGCCTTCTATGGACTAAGTTCGTCTCGTTCTAACATCCTCGTCCTCCTATTTGATCCGTAGGAATTCTTTGGACCAAGTTCGTCTCGTTCGTCCCTCTTCGTCCTCCCATTTGATCTGTAGGCCTTCTTTCAACTAAGTTTGTCTCGTTCTACCATCTTCGTCCTCCCATTTGATCCGTAGGAATTCTTTGGACCAAGTTCGTCTCGTTCGTCCCTCTTCGTCCTCCCATTTGATCCGTAGGCCTTCTTTGGACATAATTCGTCTCGTTCTACCATCTTCGTCCTCCCATTTCATCCATAGGCCTTCTTTGTACCATTTTTTTCTCGTTCGTCCATCTTTGTCCTCCCATTTGATCCGTTGGCATTCTTTGGACCAAGTTCATCTCGTTCGCCATCTTCGTCCTCCCATTGGATCCGTTGTTATTCTTTGGACCAAGTTCGTCCCGTTCGTCCATCTTCGTCCTCCCATTTGATCCGTTGGCCTTCTTTATACTAAGTTCGTCTCGTTCTACCATCTTTGTCCTCCCATTTGATCCGTTGGCATTCTTTGGACCAAGTTCGTATCGTTCGTCCTTCTTGGTCCTCCCATTTGATCCGTTGTTATTCTTTTGGCCAAGTTCGTCTCGTTCGTCCATCTTCGTCCTCCCATTTGATCCGTTGGCATTCTTTGGGCCAAGTTCGTCTCGTTCGTCCATCTTTGTCCTCCCATTTGAACCGTAGGCCTTCTTTGGACTTAGTTCGTCTCGTTCTGCCATCTTCATCCTCCCATTTGATCTGTTGGCATTCTTTGGACCAAGTTCGTCTCGTTCTACCATCGTCGTCCTCCCATTTGATCCGTAGGCAGTCTTTGGACCATCTTCGTCTCGTTCGTCCCTCTTCGTCCTCCCATTTGATCCATAGGCCTTCTTTGGACTAAGTTCGTCTCGTTCTACCATCTTCGTCCTCCCATTTGATCCGTTGGCATTCTTTGGACCAAGTTCATCTCGTTCGTCCGTCTTCGTCCTCCCATTTGATCCGTAGGCATTCTTTCAACTAAGTTTGTCTCGTTCTACCATCTTCGTCCTCCCATTTGATCCGTAGGAATTCTTTGGACCAAGTTCGTCTCGTTCGTCCCTCTTCGTCCTCCTATTTGATCCGTAGGCCTTCTTTGGACATAGTTCGTCTCGTTCTACCATCTTCGTCCTCCCATTTCATCCATAGGCCTTCTTTGGACCATGTTCGTCTCGTTCATCCATCTTTGTCCTCCCATTTGATCAGTTGGCATTCTTTGGACCAAATTCATCTCGTTCGCCATCTTCGTCCTCCCATTGGATCCGTTGTTATTCTTTGGACCAAGTTCGTCTCGTTCGTCCATCTTCGTCCTCCCATTTGATCCATAGGCCTTCTTTTGACCAAGTTCGTCTCGTTCATCCATCTTTGTCCTCCCATTTGATCCGTTGGCCTTCTTTGGACCAAGTTCGTCTCGTTTCTCCATCTTCGTCCTCCCATTTGATCCGTTGGCCTTCTTTGGACCAAGTTCGTCTCCTATCTCCATCTTCGTCCTCCCATTTGATCCGTTGGCCTTCTTTGGACTAAGTTCGTCTCGTTCTACCATCTTTGTCCTCCCATTTGATCCGTTGGCATTCTTTGGACGAAGTTCGTATCGTTCATCCATCTTTGTCCTCCCATTTGATCCGTTGTTATTCTTTCGACCAAGTTCGTCTCGTTCGTCCATCTTGGTCCTCCCATTTGATACGTTGTTATTCTTTGGACCAACTTCGTCTCGGTCGTCCATCTTCGTCCTCCCATTTGATCCATTGGTATTCTTTGGACCAAGTTCGTCTCGTTCGTCCCTCTTCATCCTCCCATTTGAACCGTAGGCCTTCTTTGGACTTAGTTCGTCTCGTTCTACCATCTTCATCCTCCCATTTGATCTGTTGGCATTCTTTGGACCAAGTTCGTCTCGTTCGTCCATCTTCGTCCTCCCATTTGATCCGTTGGCATTTTTTGGACCAAGTTTGTCTCTTTCGTCCCTCTTCGTCCTCCCATTTGATCCGTAGGCCTTCTTTGGTCTATGTTTGTCTCGTTCTATCATCTTCGTCTTCCCATTTGATCCATAGGCCTTCTTTGGACCAAGTTCGTCTCGTTTGTCCATCTTCATCCTCCCATTTGATCAGTTGGCCATCTTTGGACTAAGTTCGTCTCGTTCTACCATCTTCGTCCTCCCATTTGATCCGTTGGCATTCTTTGGACCAAGTTCGTATCGTTCGTCCATCTTGGTCCTCCCATTTGATCCGTTGTTATTCTTTGGACCAAGTTCGTCTCGTTCGTCCATCTTCGTCCTCCCATTTGATCCGTTGGCATTCTTTGGACCAAGTTCGTATCGTTCGTCCATCTTGGTCCTCCCATTTGATCCGTTGTTATTCTTTGGACCAAGTTTGTCTCGTTCGTCCGTCTTCGTCCTCCCATTTGATCCGTTGTTATTCTTTGGACCAAGTTCGTCTCGTTCGTCCATCTTCGTCCTCCCATTTGATCCATAGGCCTTCTTTGGACCAAGTTCATCTCGTTCGTCCATCTTCGTCCTCCCATTTGATCCGTTGGCATTCTTTGGACCAAGTTCGTATCGTTCGTCCATCTTGGTCCTCCCATTTGATCCGTTGTTATTCTTTGGGCCAAGTTCGTCTCGTTCGTCCATCTTCGTCCTCCCATTTGATCCGTTGGCATTCTTTGGACCAAGTTCGTCTCGTTCGTTCCTCTTCGTCCTCCCATTGGATCCGTTGTTATTCTTTGGACCAAGTTCGTCTCGTTCGTCCATCTTCGTCCTCCCATTTGATCCATAGGCCTTCTTTTGACCAAGTTCGTCTCGTTCCTCCATCTTTGTCCTCCCATTTGATCCGTTGGCCTTCTTTGGACCAAGTTCGTCTCGTTTCTCCATCTTCGTCCTCCCATTTGATCCGTTGGCCTTCTTTGGACTAAGTTCGTCTCGTTCTACCATCTTCGTCCTCCCATTTGATCCGTTGGCATTCTTTGGACCAAGTTCGTATCGTTCGTCCATCTTGGTCCTCCCATTTGATCCGTTGTTATTCTGTGGACCATGTTCGTCTCGTTCGTCCAGCTTCGTCCTCCCATTTGATCCGTTGGCATTCTTTGGACCAAGTTCGTCTCGTTCGTCCACCTTGGTCCTCGCATTTGATCCGTTGTTATTCTTTGGACCAAGTTCGTCTCGGTCGTCCATCTTCGTCCTCCCATTTGATCCATTGGCATTCTTTGGACCAAGTTCGTCTCGTTCGTCCCTCTTCGTCCTCCCATTTGCTCCGTAGGCCTTCTTTGGACTTAGTTCGTCTCGTTCTACCATCTTCCTCCTCCCATTTGATCTGTTGGCATTCTGTGGACCATGTTCGTCTCGTTCGTCCGTCTTCGTCCTCCCATTTGATCCGTAGGCCTTCTTTCAACTAAGTATGTCTCGTTCTACCCTCTTCGTCCTCCCATTTGATCCGTAGGCCTTCTTTGGACATAGTTTGTCTCGTTCTACCCTCTTCGTCCTCCCATTGGATCCGTTGCTATTTTTTGGACCAAGTTCGTCTCGTTCATCCATCTTCGTCCTCCCATTTGATCCATAGGCCTTCTTTGGACCAAGTTCGTCTCGTTTCTCCATCTTCGTCCTCCCATTTGATCCGTTGGCCTTCTTTGGACTAAGTTCGTTTCGTTCTACCATCTTTGTCCTCCCATTTGATCCGTTGGCATTCTTTGGACCAAGTTCGTATCGTTCGTCCCTCTTCGTCCTCCCATTTGATCGATAGGCCTTCTTTGGACTAATTTTGTCTCGTTCTACCATCTTCGTCCTCCCATTTGATCCGTAGGCCTTCTTTGGACCAAGTTCGTCTCGTTCGTCCATCTTCGTCCTCCCATTTGATCCGTTGGCATTCTTTGGACCAAGTTCGTATCGTTCGTCCATCTTGGTCCTCCCATTTGATCCGTTGTTATTCTGTGGACCATGTTCGTCTCGTTCGTCCAGCTTCGTCCTCCCATTTGATCCGTTGGCATTCTTTGGACCAAGTTCGTCTCGTTCGTCCACCTTGGTCCTCGCATTTGATCCGTTGTTATTCTTTGGACCAAGTTCGTCTCGGTCGTCCATCTTCGTCCTCCCATTTGATCCATTGGCATTCTTTGGACCAAGTTCGTCTCGTTCGTCCCTCTTCGTCCTCCCATTTGCTCCGTAGGCCTTCTTTGGACTTAGTTCGTCTCGTTCTACCATCTTCCTCCTCCCATTTGATCTGTTGGCATTCTTTGGACCAGTTCGTCTCGTTCGTCCATCTTCGTCCTCCCATTTGATCCGTTGTTATTCTTTGGACCAAGTTCTTCTCGTTCGTCCATCTTCGTCCTCCCATTTGATTTGTTGGCCTTCTTTGGGCCAAGTTCTTCTCGTTCGTCCATCTTCGTCCTCCCATTTGATCCGTAGGGCGTCTTTGGACCAAGTTCGTCTCGTTCTAGCATCTTCGTCCTCCCATTTGATCCGTTGGCATTCTTTGGACCAAGTTCGTCTCGTTCATCCGTCTTCGTCCTCCCATTTGATCCGTAGGCCTTCTTTCAACTAAGTTTGTCTCGTTCTACCCTCTTCGTCCTCCCATTTGATCCGTAGGCCTTCTTTGGACATAGTTTGTCTCGTTCTACCCTCTTCGTCCTCCCATTGGATCCGTTGCTATTGTTTGGACCAAGTTCGTCTCGTTCATCCATCTTCGTCCACCCATTTGATCCATAGGCCTTCTTTGGACCAAGTTCGTCTCGTTTCTCCATCTTCGTCCTCCCATTTGATCCGTTGGCCTTCTTTGGACTAAGTTCGTTTCGTTCTACCATCTTTGTCCTCCCATTTGATCCGTTGGCATTCTTTGGACCAAGTTCGTATCGTTCGTCCCTCTTCGTCCTCCCATTTGATCCATAGGCCTTCTTTGGACTAATTTTGTCTCGTTCTACCATCTTCGTCCTCCCATTTGATCCGTAGGCCTTCTTTGGACCAAGTTCGTCTCGTTCGTCCATCTTCGTCCTCCCATTTGATCCGTTGGCATTCTTTGGACCAAGTTCGTATCGTTCGTCCATCTTGGTCCTCCCATTTGATCCGTTGTTATTCTGTGGACCATGTTCGTCTCGTTCGTCCAGCTTCGTCCTCCCATTTGATCCGTTGGCATTCTTTGGACCAAGTTCGTCTCGTTCGTCCACCTTGGTCCTCGCATTTGATCCGTTGTTATTCTTTGGACCAAGTTCGTCTCGGTCGTCCATCTTCGTCCTCCCATTTGATCCATTGGCATTCTTTGGACCAAGTTCGTCTCGTTCGTCCCTCTTCGTCCTCCCATTTGCTCCGTAGGCCTTCTTTGGACTTAGTTCGTCTCGTTCTACCATCTTCCTCCTCCCATTTGATCTGTTGGCATTCTTTGGACCATGTTCGTCTCGTTCGTCCATCTTCGTCCTCCCATTTGATCCGTTGTTATTCTTTGGACCAAGTTCTTCTCGTTCGTCCATCTTCGTCCTCCCATTTGTTTTGTTGGCCTTCTTTGGGCCAAGTTCTTCTCGTTCGTCCATCTTCGTCCTCCCATTTGATCCGTAGGGCTTCTTTGGACCATGTTCGTCTCGTTCTAGCATCTTCGTCCTCCCATTTGATCCGTTGGCATTCTTTGGACCAAGTTCGTCTCGTTCGTCCGTCTTCGTCCTCCCATTTGATCCGTAGGCCTTCTTTCAACTAAGTTTGTCTAGTTCTACCCTCTTCGTCCTCCCATTTGATCCGTAGGCCTTCTTTGGACATAGTTCGTCTCGTTCTACCATCTTCGTCGTCCCATTTCATCCATAGGCCTTCTTTGGACCATGTTCGTCTTGTTCGTCCATCTTTGTCCTCCCATTTGATCCGTTGGCATTCTTTGGACCAAGTTCATCTCGTTCGCCATCTTCGTCCTCCCATTGGATCCGTTGCTATTGTTTGGACCAAGTTCGTCTCGTTCGTCCATCTTCGTCCTCCCATTTGATCCATAGGCCTTCTTTGGACCAAGTTCGTCTCGTTTCTCCATCTTTGTCCTCCCATTTGATCCGTTGGCATTCTTTGGACCAAGTTCGTATCGTTCGTCCATCTTGGTCCTCCCATTTGATCCGTTGTTATTCTTTGGACCAAGTTCGTCTCGTTCTACCATCTTTGTCCTCCCATTTGATCCGTTGGCATTCTTTGGACCAAGTTCGTATCGTTCGTCCATCTTCGTCCTCCCATTTGATCCGTTGGCATTCTTTGGACCAAGTTCGTCTCGTTCGTCCATCTTGGTCCTCCCATTTGATCCGTTGTTATTCTTTGGACCAAGTTCATCTCGGTCGTCCATCTTCGTCCTCCCATTTGATCCATTGGCATTCTTTGGACCAAGTTCGTCTCGTTCGTCCCTCTTCGTCCACTAATTTGATCCGTATGCCTTCTTTGGACTTAGTTCGTCTCGTTCTACCATCTTCATCCTCCCATTTGATCTGTTGGCTTTCTTTGGACCAAGTTCGTCTCGTTCGTCCATCTTCGTCATCCCATTTGATCCGTTGGCATTCTTTGGACCAAGTTTGTCTCGTTCGTCCCTCTTGGTCCTCCCATTTGATCCGTTGTTATTCTTTGGGCCAAGTTCGTCTCGTTCGTCCATCTTCGTCCTCCCATTTGATCCGTTGGCATTCTTTGGACCAAGTTCGTCTCGTTCGTTCCTCTTCGTCCTCCCATTGGATCCGTTGTTATTCTTTGGACCAAGTTCGTCTCGTTCGTCCATCTTCGTCCTCCCATTTGATCCATAGGCCTTCTTTTGACCAAGTTCGTCTCGTTCCTCCATCTTTGTCCTCCCATTTGATCCGTTGGCCTTCTTTGGACCAAGTTCGTCTCGTTTCTCCATCTTCGTCCTCCCATTTGATCCGTTGGCCTTCTTTGGACTAAGTTCGTCTCGTTCTACCATCTTCGTCCTCCCATTTGATCTGTTGGCATTCTTTGGACCAAGTTCGTATCGTTCGTCCATCTTGGTCCTCCCATTTGATCCGTTGTTATTCTGTGGACCATGTTCGTCTCGTTCGTCCAGCTTCGTCCTCCCATTTGATCCGTTGGCATTCTTTGGACCAAGTTCGTCTCGTTCGTCCACCTTGGTCCTCGCATTTGATCCGTTGTTATTCTTTGGACCAAGTTCGTCTCGGTCGTCCATCTTCGTCCTCCCATTTGATCCATTGGCATTCTTTGGACCAAGTTCGTCTCGTTCGTCCCTCTTCGTCCTCCCATTTGCTCCGTAGGCCTTCTTTGGACTTAGTTCGTCTCGTTCTACCATCTTCCTCCTCCCATTTGATCTGTTGGCATTCTTTGGACCAAGTTCGTCTCGTTCGTCCATCTTCGTCCTCCCATTTGATCCGTTGTTATTCTTTGGACCAAGTTCTTCTCGTTCGTCCATCTTCGTCCTCCCATTTGATTTGTTGGCCTTCTTTGGGCCAAGTTCTTCTCGTTCGTCCATCTTCGTCCTCCCATTTGATCCGTAGGGCGTCTTTGGACCAAGTTCGTCTCGTTCTAGCATCTTCGTCCTCCCATTTGATCCGTTGGCATTCTTTGGACCAAGTTCGTCTCGTTCGTCCGTCTTCGTCCTCCCATTTGATCCGTAGGCCTTCTTTCAACTAAGTTTGTCTCGTTCTACCCTCTTCGTCCTCCCATTTGATCCGTAGGCCTTCTTTGGACATAGTTTGTCTCGTTCTACCCTCTTCGTCCTCCCATTGGATCCGTTGCTATTGTTTGGACCAAGTTCGTCTCGTTCATCCATCTTCGTCCTCCCATTTGATCCATAGGCCTTCTTTGGACCAAGTTCGTCTCGTTTCTCCATCTTCGTCCTCCCATTTGATCCGTTGGCCTTCTTTGGACTAAGTTCGTTTCGTTCTACCATCTTTGTCCTCCCATTTGATCCGTTGGCATTCTTTGGACCAAGTTCGTATCGTTCGTCCATCTTGGTCCTCCCATTTGATCCGTTGTTATTCTTTGGACCAAGTTCGTCTCGTTCGTCCATCTTCGTCCTCCCATTTGATCCGTTGGCATTCTTTGGACCAAGTTCGTCTCGTTCGTCCATCTTGGTCCTCCCATTTGATCCGTTGTTATTCTTTGGACCAAGTTCATCTCGGTCGTCCATCTTCGTCCTCCCATTTGATCCATTGGCATTCTTTGGACCAAGTTCGTCTCGTTCGTCCCTCTTCGTCCTCTAATTTGATCTGTATGCCTTCTTTGGACTTAGTTCGTCTCGTTCTACCATCTTCATCCTCCCATTTGATCTGTTGGCATTCTTTGGACCAAGTTCGTCTCGTTCGTCCATCTTCGTCATCCCATTTGATCCGTTGGCATTCTTTGGACCAAGTTTGTCTCGTTCGTCCCTCTTCGTCCTCCCATTTGATCCGTTGTTATTCTTTGGACCAAGTTCATCTCGGTCGTCCATCTTCGTCCTCCCATTTCATCCATTGGCATTCTTTGGACCAAGTTCGTCTCGTTCGTCCCTCTTCGTCCTCCCATTTGATCTGTTGTTATTCTTTGGACCAAGTTCGTATCGTTCGTCCATCTTCGTCCTCCCATTTGATCCGTTGTTATTCTTTGGACCAAGTTTGTCTCGTTCGTCCATCTTCGTCCTCCCATTTGATCCATAGGCCTTCTTTGGACCAAGTTCATCTCGTTCGTCCATCTTCGTCCTCCCATTTGATCCGTTGGCATTCTTTGGACCAAGTTCGTATCGTTCGTCCATCTTGGTCCTCCCATTTGATCCGTTGTTATTCTTTGGACCAAGTTCTTCTCGTTCGTCCATCTTCGTCCTCCCATTTGTTTTGTTGGCCTTCTTTGGGCCAAGTTCTTCTCGTTCGTCCATCTTCGTCCTCCCATTTGATCCGTTGTTATTCTTTGGACCAAGTTCTTCTCGTTCGTCCATCTTCGTCCTCCCATTTGTTTTGTTGGCCTTCTTTGGGCCAAGTTCTTCTCGTTCGTCCATCTTCGTCCTCCCATTTGATCCGTAGGGCTTCTTTGGACCAAGTTCGTCTCGTTCTAGCATCTTCGTCCTCCCATTTGATCCGTTCGCATTCTTTGGACCAAGTTCGTCTCGTTCGTCCGTCTTCTTCCTCCCATTTGATCCGTAGGCCTTCTTTCAACTAAGTTTGTCTCGTTCTACCCTCTTCGTCCTCCCATTTGATCCGTAGGCCTTCTTTGGACATAGTTCGTCTCGTTCTACCATCTTCGTCCTCCCATTTTATCCATAGGCCTTCTTTGGACCATGTTCGTCTTGTTCGTCCATCTTTGTCCTACCATTTGATCCGTTGGCATTCTTTGGACCAAGTTCATCTCGTTCGCCATCTTCGTCCTCCCATTGGATCCGTTGCTATTGTTTGGACCAAGTTCGTCTCGTTCGTCCATCTTCGTCCTCCCATTTGATCCATAGGCCTTCTTTGGACCAAGTTCGTCTCGTTTCTCCATCTTCGTCCTCCCATTTGATCCGTTTGCCTTCTTTGGACTAAGTTCGTCTCGTTCTACCATCTTTGTCCTCCCATTTGATCCGTTGGCATTCTTTGGACCAAGTTCGTATCGTTCGTCCATCTTCGTCCTCCCATTTGATCCGTTGGCATTCTTTGGACCAAGTTCGTCTCGTTCGTCCATCTTGGTCCTCCCATTTGATCCGTTGTTATTCTTTGGACCAAGTTCATCTCGGTCGTCCATCTTCGTCCTCCCATTTGATCCATTGGCATTCTTTGGACCAAGTTCGTCTCGTTCGTCCCTCTTCGTCCACTAATTTGATCCGTATGCCTTCTTTGGACTTAGTTCGTCTCGTTCTACCATCTTCATCCTCCCATTTGATCTGTTGGCATTCTTTGGACCAAGTTCGTCTCGTTCGTCCATCTTCGTCATCCCATTTGATCCGTTGGCATTCTTTGGACCAAGTTTGTCTCGTTCGTCCCTCTTGGTCCTCCCATTTGATCCGTTGTTATTCTTTGGGCCAAGTTCGTCTCGTTCGTCCATCTTCGTCCTCCCATTTGATCCGTTGGCATTCTTTGGACCAAGTTCGTCTCGTTCGTTCCTCTTCGTCCTCCCATTGGATCCGTTGTTATTCTTTGGACCATGTTCGTCTCGTTCGTCCATCTTCGTCCTCCCATTTGATCCATAGGCCTTCTTTTGACCAAGTTCGTCTCGTTCCTCCATCTTTGTCCTCCCATTTGATCCGTTGGCCTTCTTTGGACCAAGTTCGTCTCGTATCTCCATCTTCGTCCTCCCATTTGATCCGTTGGCCTTCTTTGGACTAAGTTCGTCTCGTTCTACCATCTTCGTCCTCCCATTTGATCCGTTGGCATTCTTTGGACCAAGTTCGTATCGTTCGTCCATCTTGGTCCTCCCATTTGATCCGTTGTTATTCTGTGGACCATGTTCGTCTCGTTCGTCCAGCTTCGTCCTCCCATTTGATCCGTTGGCATTCTTTGGACCAAGTTCGTCTCGTTCGTCCACCTTGGTCCTCGCATTTGATCCGTTGTTATTCTTTGGACCAAGTTCGTCTCGGTCGTCCATCTTCGTCCTCCCATTTGATCCATTGGCATTCTTTGGACCAAGTTCGTCTCGTTCGTCCCTCTTCGTCCTCCCATTTGCTCCGTAGGCCTTCTTTGGACTTAGTTCGTCTCGTTCTACCATCTTCCTCCTCCCATTTGATCTGTTGGCATTCTTTGGACCAAGTTCGTCTCGTTCGTCCATCTTCGTCCTCCCATTTGATCCGTTGTTATTCTTTGGACCAAGTTCTTCTCGTTCGTCAATCTTCGTCCTCCCATTTGATTTGTTGGCCTTCTTTGGGCCAAGTTCTTCTCGTTCGTCCATCTTCGTCCTCCCATTTGATCCGTAGGGCGTCTTTGGACCAAGTTCGTCTCGTTCTAGCATCTTCGTCCTCCCATTTGATCCGTTGGCATTCTTTGGACCAAGTTCGTCTCGTTCGTCCGTCTTCGTCCTCCCATTTGATCCGTAGGCCTTCTTTCAACTAAGTTTGTCTCGTTCTACCCTCTTCGTCCTCCCATTTGATCCGTAGGCCTTCTTTGGACATAGTTTGTCTCGTTCTACCCCCTTCGTCCTCCCATTGGATCCGTTGCTATTGTTTGGACCAAGTTCGTCTCGTTCATCCATCTTCGTCCTCCCATTTGATCCATAGGCCTTCTTTGGACCAAGTTCGTCTCGTTTCTCCATCTTCGTCCTCCCATTTGATCCGTTGGCCTTCTTTGGACTAAGTTCGTTTCGTTCTACCATCTTTGTCCTCCCATTTGATCCGTTGGCATTCTTTGGACCAAGTTCGTATCGTTCGTCCATCTTGGTCCTCCCATTTGATCCGTTGTTATTCTTTGGACCAAGTTCGTCTCGTTCGTCCATCTTCGTCCTCCCATTTGATCCGTTGGCATTCTTTGGACTAAGTTCGTCTCGTTCGTCCATCTTGGTCCTCCCATTTGATCCGTTGTTATTCTTTGGACCAAGTTCATCTCGGTCGTCCATCTTCGTCCTCCCATTTGATCCTTTGGCATTCTTTGGACCAAGTTCGTCTCGTTCGTCCCTCTTCGTCCTCTAATTTGATCTGTATGCCTTCTTTGGACTTAGTTCGTCTCGTTCTACCATCTTCATCCTCCCATTTGATCTGTTGGCATTCTTTGGACCAAGTTCGTCTCGTTCGTCCATCTTCGTCATCCCATTTGATCCGTTGGCATTCTTTGGACCAAGTTTGTCTCGTTCGTCCCTCTTCGTCCTCCCATTTGATCCGTTGTTATTCTTTGGACCAAGTTCATCTCGGTCGTCCATCTTCGTCCTCCCATTTGATCCATTGGCATTCTTTGGACCAAGTTCGTCTCGTTCGTCCCTCTTCGTCCTCCCATTTGATCTGTTGTTATTCTTTGGACCAAGTTCGTATCGTTCGTCCATCTTGGTCCTCCCATTTGATCCGTTGTTATTCTTTGGACCAAGTTTGTCTCGTTCGTCCATCTTCGTCCTCCCATTTGATCCGTTGTTATTCTTTGGACCAAGTTCGTCTCGTTCGTCCATCTTCGTCCTCCCATTTGATCCATAGGCCTTCTTTGGACCAAGTTCATCTCGTTCGTCCATCTTCGTCCTCCCATTTGATCCGTTGGCATTCTTTGGACCAAGTTCGTATCGTTCGTCCATCTTGGTCCTCCCATTTGATCCGTTGTTATTCTTTGGACCAAGTTCTTCTCGTTCGTCCATCTTCGTCCTCCCATTTGTTTTGTTGGCCTTCTTTGGGCCAAGTTCTTCTCGTTCGTCCATCTTCGTCCTCCCATTTGATCCGTTGTTATTCTTTGGACCAAGTTCTTCTCGTTCGTCCATCTTCGTCCTCCCATTTGTTTTGTTGGCCTTCTTTGGGCCAAGTTCTTCTCGTTCGTCCAACTTCGTCCTCCCATTTGATCCGTAGGGCTTCTTTGGACCAAGTTCGTCTCGTTCTAGCATCTTCGTCCTCCCATTTGATCCGTTGGCATTCTTTGGACCAAGTTCGTCTCGTTCGTCCGTCTTCGTCCTCCCATTTGATCCGTAGGCCTTCTTTCAACTAAGTTTGTCTCGTTCTACCCTCTTCGTCCTCCCATTTGATCCGTAGGCCTTCTTTGGACATAGTTCGTCTCGTTCTACCATCTTCGTCCTCCCATTTCATCCATAGGCCTTCTTTGGACCATGTTCGTCTTGTTCGTCCATCTTTGTCCTCCCATTTGATCCGTTGGCATTCTTTGGACCAAGTTCATCTCGTTCGCCATCTTTGTCCTCCCATTGGATCCGTTGCTATTGTTTGGACCAAGTTCGTCTCGTTCGTCCATCTTCGTCCTCCCATTTGATCCATAGGCCTTCTTTGGACCAAGTTCGTCTCGTTTCTCCATCTTCGTCCTCCCATTTGATCCGTTTGCCTTCTTTGGACTAAGTTCGTCTCGTTCTACCATCTTTGTCCTCCCATTTGATCCGTTGGCATTCTTTGGACCAAGTTCGTATCGTTCGTCCATCTTCGTCCTCCCATTTGATCCGTTGGCATTCTTTGGACCAAGTTCGTCTCGTTCGTCCATCTTGGTCCTCCCATTTGATCCGTTGTTATTCTTTGGACCAAGTTCATCTCGGTCGTCCATCTTCGTCCTCCCATTTGATCCATTGCCATTCTTTGGACCAAGTTCGTCTCGTTCGTCCCTCTTCGTCCACTAATTTGATCCGTATGCCTTCTTTGGACTTAGTTCGTCTCGTTCTACCATCTTCATCCTCCCATTTGATCTGTTGGCATTCTTTGGACCAAGTTCGTCTCGTTCGTCCATCTTCGTCATCCCATTTGATCCGTTGGCATTCTTTGGACCAAGTTTGTCTCGTTCGTCCCTCTTGGTCCTCCCATTTGATCCGTTGTTATTCTTTGGGCCAAGTTCGTCTCGTTCGTCCATCTTCGTCCTCCCATTTGATCCGTTGGCATTCTTTGGACCAAGTTCATCTCGTTCGTTCCTCTTCGTCCTCCCATTGGATCCGTTGTTATTCTTTGGACCAAGTTCGTCTCGTTCGTCCATCTTCGTCCTCCCATTTGATCCATAGGCCTTCTTTTGACCAAGTTCGTCTCGTTCCTCCATCTTTGTCCTCCCATTTGATCCGTTGGCCTTCTTTGGACCAAGTTCGTCTCGTATCTCCATCTTCGTCCTCCCATTTGATCCGTTGGCCTTCTTTGGACTAAGTTCGTCTCGTTCTACCATCTTCGTCCTCCCATTTGATCCGTTGGCATTCTTTGGACCAAGTTCGTATCGTTCGTCCATCTTGGTCCTCCCATTTGATCCGTTGTTATTCTGTGGACCATGTTCGTCTCGTTCGTCCAGCTTCGTCCTCCCATTTGATCCGTTGGCATTCTTTGGACCAAGTTCGTCTCGTTCGTCCACCTTGGTCCTCGCATTTGATCCGTTGTTATTCTTTGGACCAAGTTCGTCTCGGTCGTCCATCTTCGTCCTCCCATTTGATCCATTGGCATTCTTTGGACCAAGTTCGTCTCGTTCGTCCCTCTTCGTCCTCCCATTTGCTCCGTAGGCCTTCTTTGGACTTAGTTCGTCTCGTTCTACCATCTTCCTCCTCCCATTTGATCTGTTGGCATTCTTTGGACCAAGTTCGTCTCGTTCGTCCATCTTCGTCCTCCCATTTGATCCGTTGTTATTCTTTGGACCAAGTTCTTCTCGTTCGTCCATCTTCGTCCTCCCATTTGATTTGTTGGCCTTCTTTGGGCCAAGTTCTTCTCGTTCGTCCATCTTCGTCCTCCCATTTGATCCGTAGGGCGTCTTTGGACCAAGTTCGTCTCGTTCTAGCATCTTCGTCCTCCCATTTGATCCGTTGGCATTCTTTGGACCAAGTTCGTCTCGTTCGTCCGTCTTCGTCCTCCCATTTGATCCGTAGGCCTTCTTTCAACTAAGTTTGTCTCGTTCTACCCTCTTCGTCCTCCCATTTGATCCGTAGGCCTTCTTTGGACATAGTTTGTCTCGTTCTACCCTCTTCGTCCTCCCATTGGATCCGTTGCTATTGTTTGGACCAAGTTCGTCTCGTTCATCCATCTTCGTCCTCCCATTTGATCCATAGGCCTTCTTTGGACCAAGTTCGTCTCGTTTCTCCATCTTCGTCCTCCCATTTGATCCGTTGGCCTTCTTCGGACTAAGTTCGTTTCGTTCTACCATCTTTGTCCTCCCATTTGATCCGTTGGCATTCTTTGGACCAAGTTCGTATCGTTCGTCCATCTTGGTCCTCCCATTTGATCCGTTGTTATTCTTTGGACCAAGTTCGTCTCGTTCGTCCATCTTCGTCCTCCCATTTGATCCGTTGGCATTCTTTGGACCAAGTTCGTCTCGTTCGTCCATCTTGGTCCTCCCATTTGATCCGTTGTTATTCTTTGGACCAAGTTCATCTCGGTCGTCCATCTTCGTCCTGCCATTTGATCCATTGGCATTCTTTGGACCAAGTTCGTCTCGTTCGTCCCTCTTCGTCCTCTAATTTGATCGGTATGCCTTCTTTGGACTTAGTTCGTCTCGTTCTACCATCTTCATCCTCCCATTTGATCTGTTGGCATTCTTTGGACCAAGTTCGTCTCGTTCGTCCATCTTCGTCATCCCATTTGATCCGTTGGCATTCTTTGGACCAAGTTTGTCTCGTTCGTCCCTCTTCGTCCTCCCATTTGATCCGTTGTTATTCTTTGGACCAAGTTCCTCTCGGTCGTCCATCTTCGTCCTCCCATTTGATCCATTGGCATTCTTTGGACCAAGTTCGTCTCGTTCGTCCCTCTTCGTCCTCCCATTTGATCTGTTGTTATTCTTTGGACCAAGTTCGTCTCGTTCGTCCATCTTCGTCCTCCCATTTGATCCGGTGGCCTTCTTTGGACTAAGTTCGTCTCGTTCTACCATCTTCGTCCTCCCATTTGATCCGTTGGCATTCTTTGGACCAAGTTCGTATCGTTCGTCCATCTTGGTCATCTTGGTCCTCCCATTTGATCCGTTGGCATTCTTTGGACCAAGTTCATCTCGTTCGTCCATCTTTGTCCTCCCATTTGATCCGTTGGCCTTCTTTGGACCAAGTTCGTCTCCTTTGTCAATCTTCGTTCTCCAATTTGATCCGTTGGGATTCTTTGTACTAAGTTCGTCTCGTTCTACCATCTTCGTCCTCCCATTTGAGCCGTTGGCATTCTTTGGACCAAGTTCGTCTCGTTCGTCCATCTTCGTCCTCCCATTTGATCCGTAGGGCTTCTTTGGACCAAGTTCGTCTCGTTTGTCCATCTTCGTCCTCCCATTTGATCCGTTGGCCTTCTTTGGACTAAGTTCGTCTCGTTCTACCATCTTCGTCCTCCCATTTGATCCGTTGGCATTCTTTGGACCAAGTTCGTCTCGTTCGTCTATCTTCGTCCTCCCATTTGATCCGTTGTTATTCTTTGGACCAAGTTCTTCTCGTTCGTCCATCTTCGTCCTCCCATTTGATCTGTTTGCCTTCTTTGGGCAAAGTTCGTCTCGTTCGTCCATCTTCGTCCTCCCATTTGATCCGTAGGGCTTCTTTGGACCAAGTTCGTCTCGTTCTACCATCTTCGTCCTCCCATTTGATCCGTTGGCATTCTTTGGACCAAGTTCGTCTCGTTCGTCCGTCTTCGTCCTCCCATTTGATCCGTAGGCCTTCTTTCAACTAAGTTTGTCTCGTTCTACCCTCTTCGTCCTCCCATTTGATCCGTAGGCCTTCTTTGGACATAGTTCGTATCGTTCGTCCATCTTGGTCCTCCCATTTGATCCGTTGTTATTCTTTGGACCAAGTTCGTCTCGTTCGTCCATCTTGGTCCTCCCATTTGATCCGTTGTTATTCTTTGGACCAAGTTCGTCTCGTTCGTCCATCTTCGTCCTCCCATTTGATCCGTTGGCATTCTTTGGACTAAGTTCGTCTCGTTCGTCCATCTTGGTCCTCCCATTTGATCCGTTGTTATTCTTTGGACCAAGTTTGATGAGGACATGGAGGTCCAAGAAGCCATTCAAAGCCTAGGAGGCCCAATGACTAGGGCAATGTCAAGAAGGGTCCAAGAAGGCTTAGTCCAATTCATGACTAAGGCAATTTCCAACATGGACAAAAGAGTAATTGCACCAAAGACCATGCTTGTCATCCAAGCCATGGAGGAGGCGCAACACTCATGAACCTGCCATGTTATTTTGTTTTAAATAAAGTGCATGTGACCAATTGATTTATTTGGGACCAAAGCACTAAGTTGTTTAATTCCTTGTTTAATGTTTGGTGTGTTTAATCCACTTTAAGTGGTTGCTTGAATAAAAGCAAGAGGGACTTAATGAAGGCTGCATGGTGGGCGCTTAAATGAAGTCAAAAGTGAATCAGATCACATCAAGGCAAGAATGAGTTACACAAAGAATTCATAGCAATCAAGACCAAGGCATGAATGCTCCAACATCACAATAAAAGTGTAACAGCCATATGTTTAATTCCAATCAAAATGGTGGCTGCATTATGAAGAGTGGGGCGCTGCACTTCATGGCTGGATAACAGCCAAATCAATTGGCTCTCTTGGGATTCCTTGCACCATTAGTTAAGGACTTGAAGAGCAATCAAAGAAGGCATCCAAGAAGAGAAGATGTGCGCTGCATTGGTGTGGCTGGACAGCAGTCAATCTGATTTGGTTTCTTAAGATTCCTTCCATCATTAGTGAGCTAGGGAGCAGCCACATTATTACATATAATTGCCTTGTAATTGCTTGTTAATTCTAGCCTAGGATTCCTTGGTTTTTGGGCGCATAGAAGGGGCTGGTTGGCAGCCAGCTTATTGCTTGTAATTGCACCTTAATGAGCACCTAGGATTCCTTGTAAGCCTTGAAAGGCATAGCCCAAGTCAGCACTTGTAATTCAGACCAGCCCCCTCCCTATATAAAGGGGCGCATGGCACATGGAAATGCAACTTTGATTTTGAGCAAAAATATTACCTTGTGTAATTGAGTCCTTACTCTTTGGTTCTGGATTGAACCAGACTTTGATCTTACCAAGAATCCTTTCTTGTGGTGATCCTCATTTCCATAGGCTTATCCTTGTCTTGGATTAGACCAAGGTGGCGCCCCTTGCCTCCCATCCATTCTTCTTGTTCCTTGCCTTATAATCTGCTCTCTTGTTTGCTTGTTATAACAAGAACTCTTATTCTTCACTTCCATTTTGTTCACTTGTTCTTATTCTGCTCACTTGTTCTTGTTAAAATAAGAACAATCCTTTCTTGCTATTCTTTCTTAAAGATCAAAAATCACTAGTTCTAAGTCACAACCAGAATCTAAGTGGTGAATTCAAGTCATTGGCCAAGTTGTTACAACAAGGAGGCCATCATTTGGCATCAAAGCTTTGGTTCGAATTGTTACAAAAAAAGAAGCCCAGGTTTATCTAATCTTATCTTTGTGTTTTGATTCTTAGTTTGTTATAAAAAAAAAAAGAAAAAAAAAAAGGGCTGCGAAAATTGAAAAGAAAAAAAAAAATATATTTGTGTTTTGAATTCTGGTTGTGTTTTTGTTCTTGCTGCACTTTGATTCCTATTTTCTCAAGTTTGTTCTTTGAGTGAGTGCTAATTTGTTCTAGTTCTCACAATTTTTGTTCAGTTTCTTTTGTTTCTTGTTTTTACCTTTGCTACTCTAAGCTATTTTGGTGTGTGGATTATTATTTTGATTGGTTTCTTGTGTTGTTTCACTTTCTGGTTTCTCTAAAGAACTAAAAGAGTTATGGATCCTCAAAATCGTTTACTTTTAGAAGCCCTCACGGCAAAAATGAGTGAACTATTAAAACAAGAATTGGAAGGTATCAATGAGAGACTTGATCAATTGGAAAACTCACAAAACCATAGTGATGGGGAGGATCGGAGGAGAAGGCGTGATGATCATAGAGAAGAGAGGTTGAGTGGTATAAAAATAAAAGTACCACAGTTTGTTGGAAGGAATGATCCCGAGGCGTATTTAGAATGGGAAACTAAAATTGAACAAATTTTTTCCTGTTATAATTACACTGATCTTCAAAAGGTGCAGGTTGCTTCTATTGAATTTACAGATTATGCCTTGGTGTGGTGGGATCAATTGGTGAAGGAGAGGAGAAGGTCCAATGAGCAACCCATTGCCACATGGGAGGAGATGAAAAGGCTCATGAGAAGGAGATTCGTCCCATCTTATTACAACAGAGAGTTGCACAACAAGTTACAGCGACTCACCCAAGGTAATAAGAGTGTAGATGAGTACTTTAAGGAGATGGAGGTGGCGAAAATTAGAGCAAATGTGGAGGAGGATGAAGAAGCTACCATGGCCAGATTCTTGCATGGTCTAAATCGTGACATTAGTGATATAGTGGAGCTACAACACTATGTCCAATTGGACGATTTGTTACATCAAGCCACAAAGGTAGAACAACAACTCAAAAGGAAGGGCCAAATAAGAAGAAGCACTACCACTTCCAATTGGAAGAATCACCCAAAGAATGAAGGTGCCTCATCATCCAAAGAAGCCACGGCTGATCCAAAAGGTAAAAACACTATAACTAGTCCTTCTCAAAATTCAACTAACCGGGCTGTTAAGTGTTTCAAGTGCCAAGGCTTAGGACACATTGCATCTCAATGTCCTACCAAGAGAATTATGATGGTAGAGGAGGTTGAGGAGGAAGAGGAAGAGGGCGAAGAGTATGAAGAGGGTGGTGAAGAGGAGGAGGCCCAAATACCAAGTGGAGAGTTGCTTATGATGAAGAGGGTGCTAGAAGCCATGGTCAAGGAAGAAGAGGCAACTCAAAGGGAAAACATTTTTCACTCAAGATGCCTCATAAAAGGCAAGGTATGTTCCCTTATTATTGATGGTGGGAGTTGTACAAATGTTGCTAGTACAAGGTTAGTTTCCAAACTGCAAATAGAAACTAAACCCCACCCCAAGCCATATAAGCTTCAATGGCTTGTTAATGATGTTGAGATGGTTGTGGACAAGCAAGTAGAAATTTCTTTTTCAATTGGTAAATATGAGGATGTGGCTATTTGTGATGTTGTACCAATGGAGGCCAGCCATGTGTTGTTGGGAAGGCCTTGGCAATTTGACAAGAAAGCAAGTCATGAAGGGCACACCAACAAGTACTCCTTTGTTCATCATGGAAAAAGAATTGTATTGGCTCCTTTGAGCCCAAGTGAGGTGAGAGATGATCAAAAGAAATTGAGAGAAAAATATGAAAAAGAAAAAGAAAAAGAAATAGAAAAAGAAAAAGAAGAAAAAGAAAAGATCGCCAAAGAAAAAGAGAGAAAAAAGAGTGACAAAAAGAAAAATGAAGAAAAGAAAAAAAGTTTGATGGCGACAAAAGGAGAGGTTAAAGAAGCTTTGGTCACAAACCAGCCCCTATATTTGCTTTTTAGCAAAGAGGTGGCCTTGTTGGAAAATTTACCTAACACCAAAGAATTGCCAAAATGCATAGATTTTCTTTTGCAGGAATTTGAGGACTTGTTTCCTAAGGAGGTACCAAGTGGGCTGCCACCTTTGAGAGGGATTGAGCACCACATTGATCTCATCCCAGGCGCCACTTTGCCTAATAGGCCAGCCTACCGGAGCAACCCCCAACAAACGCAAGAGATACAAAAGCAAGTGGCTGAATTGGTAAGTAAAGGTTGGGTAAAAGAAAGTTTAAGTCCTTGTGCTGTCCCTGTTATTTTAGTCCCTAAGAAAGATGGTAGCTGGAGAATGTGCACTGATTGTAGAGCTGTTAACAATATTACTGTTAAGTATAGGCATCCTATTCCAAGATTAGATGACTTGCTTGATGAATTGTTTGGTGCATGCTTGTTCTCTAAAATTGATTTGAAAAGTGGGTACCATCAAATTAGGATAAGGGAAGGGGATGAATGGAAAACTGCTTTCAAAACAAAGTATGGTTTATATGAGTGGTTAGTTATGCCTTTTGGTTTAACAAATGCACCTAGCACTTTCATGAGATTAATGAACCATGTTTTGAGAGAATTTTTGGGCAAATTTGTTGTTGTATATTTTGATGATATCTTGATATATAGCAAAAATTTAGAAGACCATTGCATTCATCTAAGGGCTGTTTTAAATGTGTTAAGAAAAGAATTTGTCATTCATAGTGATCATGAGTCCTTGAAGTACTTAAAAGGACAAGGTAAGTTGAACAAGAGGCATGCTAAATGGGTTGAATTTTTGGAGCAATTTCCTTATGTGATTAAGCACAAGAAGGGTAAGGCAAATGTTGTGGCTGATGCATTATCAAGAGGGTATGCATTACTCTCTACTCTTGAAACTAAAGTTTTTGGACTTGAACACATTAAGGAATTGTATGAGCATGATCTTGATTTTTCTGAAAAATATGTTGATTGTGTGCATGCTGCCCATAATGGATTTTTTAGGCACAATGATTATTTGTTTAAAGAGAAAAGGTTGTGTGTGCCAAAAGGATCCATTAGAGACCTCTTGGTCAAAGAGGCGCATGAGGGGGGGTTAATGGGACATTTTGGTGTTCCTAAAACTTTGGCATTTTTACAAGAACATTTTTATTGGCCTCACATGAAAGTTGATGTGCAAAAGTATTGTGAAAGGTGTATTGTTTGCAAAAAGGCCAAATCCAAAGTTTTACCCCATGGTTTGTATACTCCTTTACCTGTTCCTGAATATCCTTGGATTGACCTTTCCATGGACTTTGTTTTGGGGCTGCCAAGAACAAAGACTGGAAAAGATTCTATTTTTGTTGTTGTGGACAGGTTCTCAAAAATGGCACACTTCATCCCTTGCAAAAAGGTGGATGATGCTTGCCACATTGCTGATTTGTTCTTCAAAGAGGTGGTGCGCCTACATGGCCTACCAAAGAGTATAGTGTCCGATCGTGACGCTAAGTTTCTAAGCCACTTCTGGAGAACTTTGTGGGGTAAGGTGGGAACTAAGTTACTATTCTCTACAACTTGTCATCCCCAAACTGATGGGCAAACTGAGGTAGTAAACAGAACTCTCTCTACTCTTTTAAGGGCTGTGCTTTCAAAGAATTTGAAAATGTGGGAAACATGGCTGCCCCATGTTGAATTTGCTTACAATAGGGCTGTCCATAGTACTACAAATCATTCCCCATTTGAGATTGTGTATGGTTATAATCCTTTGACTCCTCTTGATCTATTACCTTTACCTAACACATCTCTTTTGAAGCATAAAGATGGCAAAGCCAAAGCTGAATTTGTGAAAAGTTTGCATGAGAAAATTAAATTGCAAATTGAAAAGAAAAATGAAAGCTATGCCAAGAGTGCGAATAAAGGGCGCAAACGGGTTACCTTTGAACCCGGGGATTGGGTTTGGATCCATATGAGAAAGGAAAGGTTTCCTTCACAAAGGAAATCTAAGTTAATGCCTAGGGGCGATGGCCCTTTCCAAGTGATTGCCAAAGTTAATGACAATGCTTACAAGATTGACCTTCCTGGTGAGTATGGTGTTAGTGCCACTTTCAATGTTGCTGACTTGTCTCCTTTTGATGTAGGTGATGAAGACTTCAATTCGAGGTCGAATTCTTTTCAAGTGGGGGCGAATGATGAGGACATGGAGGTCCAAGAAGCCATTCAAAGCCTAGGAGGCCCAATGACTAGGGCAATGTCAAGAAGGGTCCAAGAAGGCTTAGTCCAATTCATGACTAAGGCAATTTCCAACATGGACAAAAGAGTAATTGCACCAAAGACCATGCTTGTCATCCAAGCCATGGAGGAGGCGCAACACTCATGAACCTGCCATGTTATTTTGTTTTAAATAAAGTGCATGTGACCAATTGATTTATTTGGGACCAAAGCACTAAGTTGTTTAATTCCTTGTTTAATGTTTGGTGTGTTTAATCCACTTTAAGTGGTTGCTTGAATAAAAGCAAGAGGGACTTAATGAAGGCTGCATGGTGGGCGCTTAAATGAAGTCAAAAGTGAATCAGATCACATCAAGGCAAGAATGAGTTACACAAAGAATTCATAGCAATCAAGACCAAGGCATGAATGCTCCAACATCACAATAAAAGTGTAACAGCCATATGTTTAATTCCAATCAAAATGGTGGCTGCATTATGAAGAGTGGGGCGCTGCACTTCATGGCTGGATAACAGCCAAATCAATTGGCTCTCTTGGGATTCCTTGCACCATTAGTTAAGGACTTGAAGAGCAATCAAAGAAGGCATCCAAGAAGAGAAGATGTGCGCTGCATTGGTGTGGCTGGACAGCAGTCAATCTGATTTGGTTTCTTAAGATTCCTTCCATCATTAGTGAGCTAGGGAGCAGCCACATTATTACATATAATTGCCTTGTAATTGCTTGTTAATTCTAGCCTAGGATTCCTTGGTTTTTGGGCGCATAGAAGGGGCTGGTTGGCAGCCAGCTTATTGCTTGTAATTGCACCTTAATGAGCACCTAGGATTCCTTGTAAGCCTTGAAAGGCATAGCCCAAGTCAGCACTTGTAATTCAGACCAGCCCCCTCCCTATATAAAGGGGCGCATGGCACATGGAAATGCAACTTTGATTTTGAGCAAAAATATTACCTTGTGTAATTGAGTCCTTACTCTTTGGTTCTGGATTGAACCAGACTTTGATCTTACCAAGAATCCTTTCTTGTGGTGATCCTCATTTCCATAGGCTTATCCTTGTCTTGGATTAGACCAAGGTGGCGCCCCTTGCCTCCCATCCATTCTTCTTGTTCCTTGCCTTATAATCTGCTCTCTTGTTTGCTTGTTATAACAAGAACTCTTATTCTTCACTTCCATTTTGTTCACTTGTTCTTATTCTGCTCACTTGTTCTTGTTAAAATAAGAACAATCCTTTCTTGCTATTCTTTCTTAAAGATCAAAAATCACTAGTTCTAAGTCACAACCAGAATCTAAGTGGTGAATTCAAGTCATTGGCCAAGTTGTTACAACAAGGAGGCCATCAAAGTTCATCTCGGTCGTCCATCTTCGTCCTCCCATTTGATCCATTGGCATTCTTTGGACCAAGTTCGTCTCGTTCGTCCCTCTTCGTCCTCCCATTTGATCCGTATGCCTTCTTTGGACTTAGTTCGTCTCGTTCTACCATCTTCATCCTCCCATTTGATCTGTTGGCATTCTTTGGACCAAGTTCGTCTCGTTCGTCCATCTTCGTCATCCCATTTGATCCGTTGGCATTCTTTGGACCAAGTTTGTCTCGTTCGTCCCTCTTCGTCCTCCCATTTGATCTGTTGTTATTCTTTGGACCAAGTTCGTCTCGTTCGTCCATCTTCGTCCTCCCATTTGATCTGTTGGCCTTCTTTGGGCCAAGTTCGTCTCGTTCGTCCATCTTCGTCCTCCCATTTGATCCGTTGGCATTCTTTGGACCAAGTTCGTCTCGTTCGTCCATCTTCGTCCTCCCATTTGATCCGTAGGGCTTCTTTGGACCAAGTTCGTCTAGTTTGTCCATCTTCGTCCTCCCATTCGATCCGGTGGCCTTCTTTGGAATAAGTTCGTCTCGTTCTACCATCTTCGTCCTCCCATTTTATCCGTTGGCATTCTTTGGACCAAGTTCGTATCGTTCGTCCATCTTGGTCCTCCCATTTGATCCGTTGTTATTCTTTGGACCAAGTTCGTCTCGTTCGTCCATCTTCGTCCTCCCATTTGATCTGTTGGCATTCTTTGGACCAAGTTCATCTCGTTCGTCCATCGTGGTCCTCCCATTTGATCCGTTGGCCTTCTTTGGACCAAGTTCGTCTCGTTTGTCAATCTTCGTCCTCCAATTTGATCCGTTGGCCTTCTTTGTACTAAGTTTGTCTCGTTCTACCCTCTTCGTCCTCCCATTTGATCCGTAGGCCTTCTTTGGACATAGTTCGTCTCGTTCTACCATCTTCGTCCTCCCATTTCATCCATTGGCCTTCTTTGGACCATTTTCGTCTCGCTCGTCCATCTTTGTCCTCCCATTTGATCCGTTGGCATTCTTTGGACCAAGTTCATCTCGTTCGCCATCTTCGTCCTCCCATTGGATCCATTGTGTTTCTTTGGACCAAGTTCGTCTCGTTCGTCCATCTTCGTCCTCCCATTTGATCCATAGGCCTTCTTTGGACCAAGTTCGTCTCGTTTCTCCATCTTCGTCCTCCCATTTGATCCGTTGGCCTTCTTTGGACTAAGTTCGTCTCGTTCTACCATCTTTGTCCTCCCATTTGATCCGTTGGCATTCTTTGGACCAAGTTCGTATCGTTCGTCCATCTTGGTCCTCCCATTTGATCCGTTGTTATTCTTTGGACCAAGTTCGTCTCGTTCGTCCATCTTCGTCCTCCCATTTCATCCGTTGGCATTCTTTGGACCAAGTTCGTCTCGTTCGTCCATCTTGGTCCTCCCATTTGATCCGTTGTTATTCTTTGGACCAAGTTTATCTCGGTCGTCCATCTTCGTCCTCCCATTTGATCCATTGGCATTCTTTGGACCAAGTTCGTCTCGTTCGTCCCTCTTCGTCCTCCCATTTGATCCGTATGCCTTCTTTGGACTTAGTTCGTCTCGTTCTACCATCTTCATCCCCCCATTTGATCTGTTGGCATTCTTTGGACCAAGTTCGTCTCGTTCGTCCATCTTCGTCATCCCATTTGATCCGTTGGCATTCTTTGGACCAAGTTTGTCTCGTTCGTCCCTCTTCGTCCTCCCATTTGATCTGTTGTTATTCTTTGGACCAAGTTTGTCTCGTTCGTCCATCTTCGTCCTCCCATTTGATCTGTTGGCCTTCTTTGGGCCAAGTTCGTCTCGTTCGTCCATCTTCGTCCTCCCATTTGATCCGTTGGCATTCTTTGGACCAAGTTCGTCTCGTTCGTCCATCTTCGTCCTCCCATTTGATCCGGTGGCCTTCTTTGGACAAAGTTCGTCTCGTTCTACCATCTTCGTCCTCCCATTTTATCCGTTGGCAATCTTTGGACCAAGTTCGTATCGTTCGTCCATCTTGGTCCTCCCATTTGAACCGTAGGGCTTCTTTGGACCAAGTTCGTCTCGTTTGTCCATCTTCGTCCACCCATTTGATCCGTTGGCCTTCTTTGGACTAAGTTCGTCTCGTTCTACCATCTTCGTCCTCCCATTTGATCCGTTGGCATTCTTTGGACCAAGTTCGTCTCGTTCGTCCATCTTCGTCCTCCCATTTGATCCGTTGTTATTCTTTGGACCAAGTTCTTCTCGTTCGTCCATCTTCGTCCTCCCATTTGATCTGTTGGCCTTCTTTGGGCCAAGTTCGTCTCGTTCGTCCATCTTCGTCCTCCCATTTGATCCGTAGGGCTTCTTTGGACCAAGTTCGTCTCGTTCAACCATCTTGGTCCTCCCATTTGATCCGTTGGCATTCTTTGGACCAAGTTCGTCTCGTTCGTCCGTCTTCGTCCTCCCATTTGATCCGTAGGCCTTCTTTGAACCAAGTTCGTCTCGTTTCTCCATCTTCGTCCTCCCATTTGATCCGTTGGCCTTCTTTGGACTAAGTTCGTCTCGTTCTACCATCTTTGTCCTCCCATTTGATCCGTTGGCATTCTTTGGACCAAGTTCGTCTCGTTCGTCCATCTTGGTCCTCCCATTTGATCCGTTGTTATTCTTTGGACCAAGTTCGTCTCGTTCGTCCATCTTCGTCCTCCCATTTGATCCGTTGGCATTCTTTGGACCAAGTTCGTCTCGTTCGTCCATCTTCGTCCTCCCATTTGATCCGTAGGGCTTCTTTGGACCAAGTTCGTCTCGTTCTACCATCTTCGTCCTCCCATTTGATCCGTTGGCATTCTTTGGACCAAGTTCGTCTCGTTCGTCCGTCTTCGTCCTCCCATTTGATCCGTAGGCCTTCTTTGGACCAAGTTCGTCTCGTTTCTCCATCTTCGTCCTCCCATTTGATCCGTTGGCCTTCTTTGGACTAAGTTCGTCTCGTTCTACCATCTTTGTCCTCCCATTTGATCCGTTGGCATTCTTTGGACCAAGTTCGTCTCGTTCGTCCATCTTGGTCCTCCCATTTGATCCGTTGTTATTCTTTGGACCAAGTTCCTCTCGGTCGTCCATCTTCGTCCTCCCATTTGATCCATTGGCATTCTTTGGACCAAGTTCGTCTCGTTCGTCCCTCTTCGTCCTCCCATTTGATCCGTATGCCTTCTTTGGACTTAGTTCGTCTCGTTCTACCATCTTCATCCTCCCATTTGATCTGTTGGCATTCTTTGGACCATGTTCGTCTCGTTTTTCCATCTTCGTCATCCCATTTGATCCGTTGGCATTCTTTGGACCAAGTTCGTCTCGTTCGTCCATCTTGGTCCTCCCATTTGATCCGTTGTTATTCTTTGGACCAAGTTCGTCTCGTTCGTCCATCTTCGTCCTCCCATTTGATCCGTTGGTATTCTTTGGACCAAGTTCGTCTCGTTCGTCCATCTTCGTCCTCCCATTTGATCTGTTGGCCTTCTTTCGACCAAGTTCGTCTAGTTTGTCCATCTTCGTCCTCCCATTTGCTCCGGTGGCCTTCATTGGACTAAGTTCGTCTCGTTCTACCATCTTCGTCCTCCCATTTGATCCGTTGGCATTCTTTGGACCAAGTTCGTCTCGTTCGTCCATCTTGGTCCTCCCATTTGATCCGTTGTTATTCTTTGGACCAAGTTCGTCTCGTTCGTCCATCTTCGTCCTCCCATTTGATCCGTTGGTATTCTTTGGACCAAGTTCGTCTCGTTCGTCCATCTTGGTCCTCCCATTTGATCTGTTGTTATTCTTTGGACCAAGTTCATCTCGGTCGTCCATCTTCGTCCTCCCATTTGATCCATTGGCATTCTTTGGACCAAGTTCGTCTCGTTCGTCCCTCTTCGTCCTCCCATTTGATCCGTATGCCTTCTTTGGACTTAGTTCGTCTCGTTCTACCATCTTCATCCTCCCATTTGATCTGTTGGCATTCTTTGGACCATGTTCGTCTCGTTTGTCCATCTTCGTCATCCCATTTGATCCGTTGGCATTCTTTGGACCAAGTTTGTCTCGTTCGTCCCTCTTCGTCCTCCCATTTGATCTGTTGTTATTCTTTGGACCAAGTTCGTCTCGTTCGTCCATCTTCGTCCTCCCATTTGATCTGTTGGCCTTCTTTGGGCCAAGTTCGTCTCGTTCGTCCATCTTCGTCCTCCCATTTGATCCGTAGGGCTTCTTTGGACCAAGTTCGTCTAGTTTGTCCATCTTCGTCGTCCCATTTGATCCGGTGGCCTTCTTTGGACTAAGTTCGTCTCGTTCTACCATCTTCGTCCTCCCATTTGATCCGTTGGCATTCTTTGGACCAAGTTCGTATCGTTCGTCCATCTTGGTCCTCCCATTTGATCCGTTGTTATACTTTGGACCAAGTTCGTCTAGTTTGTCCATCTTCGTCCTCCCATTTGATCCATAGGCCTTCTTTTGACCAAGTTCGTCTCGTTCATCCATCTTTGTCCTCCCATTTGATCCGTTGGCCTTCGTTGGACCAAGTTTGTCTCGTTTCTCCATCTTCGTCCTCCCATTTGATCCGTTGGCCTTCTTTGGACTAAGTTCGTATCGTTCTACCATCTTCGTCCTCCCATTTGATCCGTTGGCATTCTTTGGACCAAGTTCGTATCGTTCGTCCATCTTGGTCCTCCCATTTGATCCGTTGTTATTCTGTGGACTATGTTCGTCTCGTTCGTCCAGCTTCGTCCTCCCATTTGATCCGTTGGCATTCTTTGGACCAAGTTCGTCACGTTCGTCCCTCTTCGTCCTCCCATTTGCTCCGTAGGCCTTCTTTGGACTTAGTTCGTCTCGTTCTACCATCTTCCTCCTCCCATTTGATCCGTTGTTATTCTTTGGACCAAGTTCGTCTCGTTCGTCCACCTTGGTCCTCGGATTTGATCCGTTGTTATTCTTTGGACCAAGTTCGTCTCGGTCGTCCATCTTCGTCCTCCCATTTGATCCATTGGCATTCTTTGGACCAAGTTCGTCACGTTCGTCCCTCTTCGTCCTCCCATTTGCTCCGTAGGCCTTCTTTGGACTTAGTTCGTCTCGTTCTACCATCTTCCTCCTCCCATTTGATCCGTTGTTATTCTTTGGACCAAGTTCGTCTCGTTCGTCCATCTTCGTCCTCCCATTTGATCTGTTGGCCTTCTTTGGGCCAAGTTCGTCTCGTTCGTCCATCTTCGTCCTCCCATTTGATCCGTTGGCATTCTTTGGACCAAGTTCGTCTCGTTCGTCCATCTTCGTCCTCCCATTTGATCCGTTGGGCTTCTTTGGACCAAGTTCGTCTCGTTCCTCCCTCTTCGTCCTCCCATTTGATCGTTAGGCCTTCTTTGGACTAAGTTCGTCTATTTCTACCATCTTCGTCCTCCCATTTGATCCGTTGGCATTCTTTGGACCAAGTTCGTCTCATTCGTCCATCTTCGTCCTCCCATTTGATCCGTAGGCCTTCTTTGGACCAAGTTCTTCTCGTTCGTCCCTCTTCGTCCTCCCATTTGATCCGTTGTTATTCTTTGGACCAAGTTCGTCTCGTTCGTCCATCTTCGTCCTCCCATTTGATCCATAGGCCTTCTTTGGACTAAGTTCCTCTCGTTCGTCCATCTTTGTCCTCCCATTTGATCCGTTGGCCTTCTTTGGACCAAGTTCGTCTGGTTCGTCCATCTTCGTCCTCCCATTTCATCCGTAGGGGTTCTTTGCACCAAGTTCGTCTCGTTCTACCATATTCGTCCTCCCATTTGATCCGTTGGCATTCTTTGGACCAAGTTCGTCTCGTTCGTCCCTCTTCGTCCTCCCATTTGATCCGTAGGACTTCTTTGGACTAAGTTGGTCTCGTTCTACCATCTTCGTCCTCCCATTTGATCCGAAGACATTCTTTGGACCAAGTTCGTCTCGTTCTACCATCTTCGTACTCCCATTTGATCCGTAGGCCTTCTTTGGACGAAGTTCGTCTCGTTCGTCCCTCTTCGTCCTCCCATTTGATCCTTTGTTATTCTTTGGACCAAGTTCGTCTCGTTCGTCCTCCCATTTGATCCATAGGCCTTCTTTGGACCAAGTTCCTCTCGTTCGTCCATCTTTGTCCTCCCATTTGATCCGTTGGCCTTCTTTGGACCAAGTTCTTCTGGTTCGTCCATCTTCGTCCTCCCATTTGATCCGTAAGGGTTCTTTGGACCAAGTTCGCCTCGTTCTACCATCTTCCTCCTCCCATTTGATCCGTTGGCATTCTTTGGACCAAGTTCGTCTCGTTGGTCCCTCTTCGTCCTCCCATTTGATCCGTAGGCCTTCTTTGAACTAAGTTGGTCTCGTTCTACCATCTTCATCCTCCCATTTGATCCGTAGGCATTCTTTGGACCAAGTTCGTCTCGTTCGTCCCTCTTCGTCCTCCCATTTGATCCGTTGTTATTCTTTGGGCCAAGTTCGTCTCGTTCGTCCATCTTCGTCCTCCCATTTCATCCGTTGGCATTCTTTGGACTAAGTTCGTCTCGTTCGTTCCTCTTCGTACTCCTATTTGATCCGTTGTTATTCTTTGGACCAAGTTGGTCTCGTTCGTCCATCTTCGTCCTCCCATTTGATCGATTGGCATTCTTTGGACCAAGTTCGTCTCGTTCGTCCATCTTCGTCCTCCCATTTGATCCGTAGGCCTTCTTTGGACTAAGTTTGTCTCGTTCTACCATCTTCGTCCTCCCATTTGATCCGTAGGCATTCTTTGGACCATGTTCCTCTCGTTCGTCCATCTTCGTCCTCCCATTTGATCCATAGGCCTTCTTTTGACCAAGTTCGTCTCGTTCATCCATCTTTGTCCTCCCATTTGATCCGTTGGCCTTCGTTGGACCAAGTTTGTCTCGTTTCTCCATCTTCGTCCTCCCATTTGATCCGTTGGCCTTCTTTGGACTAAGTTCGTATCGTTCTACCATCTTCGTCCTCCCATTTGATCCGTTGGCATTCTTTGGACCAAGTTCGTATCGTTCGTCCATCTTGGTCCTCCCATTTGATCCGTTGTTATTCTGTGGACTATGTTCGTCTCGTTCGTCCAGCTTCGTCCTCCCATTTGATCCGTTGGCATTCTTTGGACCAAGTTCGTCTCGTTCGTCCACCTTGGTCCTCGCATTTGATCCGTTGTTATTGTTTGGACCAAGTTCGTCTCGGTCGTCCATCTTCGTCCTCCCATTTGATCCATTGGCATTCTTTGGACCAAGTTCGTCACGTTCGTCCCTCTTCGTCCTCCCATTTGCTCCGTAGGCCTTCTTTGGACTTAGTTCGTCTCGTTCTACCATCTTCCTCCTCCCATTTGATCCGTTGTTATTCTTTGGACCAAGTTCGTCTCGTTCGTCCATCTTCGTCCTCCCATTTGATCTGTTGGCCTTCTTTGGGCCAAGTTCGTCTCGTTCGTCCATCTTCGTCCTCCCATTTGATCCGTTGGCATTCTTTGGACCAAGTTCGTCTCGTTCCTCCCTCTTCGTCCTCCCATTTGATCGTTAGGCCTTCTTTGGACTAAGTTCGTCTATTTCTACCATCTTCGTCCCCCCATTTGATCCGTTGGCATTCTTTGGACCAAGTTCGTCTCATTCGTCCATCTTCGTCCTCCCATTTGATCCGTAGGCCTTCTTTGGACCAAGTTCTTCTCGTTCGTCCCTCTTCGTCCTCCCATTTGATCCGTTGTTATTCTTTGGACCAAGTTCGTCTCGTTCGTCCATTTTCGTCCTCCCATTTGATCCATAGGCCTTCTTTGGACGAAGTTCCTCTCGTTCGTCCATCTTTGTCCTCCCATTTGATCCGTTGGCCTTCTTTGGACCAAGTTCGTCTGGTTCGTCCATCTTCGTCCTCCCATTTGATCCGTAGGGGTTCTTTGCACCAAGTTCGTCTCGTTCTACCATATTCGTCCTCCCATTTGATCCGTTGGCATTCTTTGGACCAAGTTCGTCTCGTTCGTCCCTCTTCGTCCTCCCATTTGATCCGTAGGACTTCTTTGGACTAAGTTCGTCTCGTTCTACCATCTTCGTCCTCCCATTTGATCCGAAGACATTCTTTGGACCAAGTTCGTCTCGTTCTACCATCTTCGTCCTCCCATTTGATCCGTAGGCCTTCTTTGGACCAAGTTCGCCTCGTTCGTCCCTCTTCGTCCTCCCATTTGATCCTTTGTTATTCTTTGGACCAAGTTCGTCTCGTTCGTCCATCTTCGTCCTCCCATTTGATCCATAGGCCTTCTTTGGACCAAGTTCCTCTCGTTCGTCCATCTTTGTCCTCCCATTTGATCCGTTGGCCTTCTTTGGACCAAGTTCTTCTGGTTCGTCCATCTTCGTCCTCCCATTTGATCCGTAGGGGTTCTTTGGACCAAGTTCGTCTCGTTCTACCATCTTCCTCCTCCCATTTGATCCGTTGGCATTCTTTGGACCAAGTTCGTCTCGTTGGTCCCTCTTCGTCCTCCCATTTGATCCGTAGGCCTTCTTTGAACTAAGTTGGTCTCGTTCTACCATCTTCATCCTCCCATTTGATCCGTAGGCATTCTTTGGACCAAGTTCGTCTCGTTCGTCCCTCTTCGTCCTCCCATTTGATCCGTTGTTATTCTTTGGGCCAAGTTCGTCTCGTTCGTCCATCTTCGTCCTCCCATTTGATCCGTTGGCATTCTTTGGACCAAGTTCGTCTCGTTCGTTCCTCTTCGTACTCCTATTTGATCCGTTGTTATTCTTTGGACCAAGTTGGTCTCGTTCGTCCATCTTCGTCCTCCCATTTGATCCGTAGGACTTCTTTGGACATAGTTCGTCTCGTTCTACCATCTTCGTCCTCCCATTTCATCCATAGGCCTTCTTTGGACCATGTTCGTCTCGTTCGTCCATCTTTGTCCTCCCATTTGATTCGTTGGCATTCTTTGGACCAAGTTCCTCTCGTTCGCCATCTTCGTCCTCTCATTTGATCCGTAGGCCTTCTTTGGACCAAGTTCGTCTCGTTCGTCCCTCTTCGTCCTCCCATTTGATCCTTTGTTATTCTCTAGACCATGTTCGTCTCGTTCGTCCATCTTCGTCCTCCCATTTGATCCATAGGCCTTCTTTGGACCATGTTCCTCTCGTTCGTCCATCTTTGTCCTCCCATTTGATCCGTTGGCCTTCTTTGGACCAAGTTCTTCTGGTTCGTCCATCTTCGTCCTCCCATTTGATTCGTAGGGGTTCTTTGCACCAAGTTCGTCTCGTTCTACCATATTCGTCCTCCCATTTGATCCGTTGGCATTCTTTGGACCAAGTTCGTCTCGTTCGTCCCTCTTCGTCCTCCCATTTGATCCGTAGGACTTCTTTGGACTAAGTTTGTCTCGTTCTACCATCTTCGTCCTCCCATTTGATCCGAAGACATTCTTTGGACCAAGTTCGTCTCGTTCTACCATCTTCGTCCTCCCATTTGATCCGTAGGCCTTCTTTGGACCAAGTTCGCCTCGTTCGTCCCTCTTCGTCCTCCCATTTGATCCTTTGTTATTCTTTGGACCAAGTTCGTCTCGTTCGTCCATCTTCGTCCTCCCATTTGATCCATAGGCCTTCTTTGGACCAAGTTCCTCTCGTTCGTCCATCTTTGTCCTCCCATTTGATCCGTTGGCCTTCTTTGGACCAAGTTCTTCTGGTTCGTCCATCTTCGTCCTCCCATTTGATCCGTAGGGGTTCTTTGGACCAAGTTCGTCTCGTTCTACCATCTTCCTCCTCCCATTTGATCCGTTGGCATTCTTTGGACCAAGTTCGTCTCGTTGGTCCCTCTTCGTCCTCCCATTTGATCCGTAGGCCTTCTTTGAACTAAGTTGATCTCGTTCTACCATCTTCATCCTCCCATTTGATCCGTAGGCATTCTTTGGACCAAGTTCGTCTCGTTCGTCCCTCTTCGTCCTCCCATTTGATCCGTAGGCCTTCTTTGAACTAAGTTGGTCTCGTTCTACCATCTTCATCCTCCCATTTGATCCGTAGGCATTCTTTGGACCAAGTTCGTCTCGTTCGTCCCTCTTCGTCCTCCCATTTGATCCGTTGTTATTCTTTGGGCCAAGTTCGTCTCGTTCGTCCATCTTCGTCCTCCCATTTGATCCGTTGGCATTCTTTGGACCAAGTTCGTCTCGTTCGTTCCTCTTCGTACTCCTATTTGATCCGTTGTTATTCTTTGGACCAAGTTGGTCTCGTTCGTCCATCTTCGTCCTCCCATTTGATCGATTGGCATTCTTTGGACCAAGTTCGTCTCGTTCGTCCATCTTCGTCCTCCCATTTGATCCGTAGGCCTTCTTTGGACTAAGTTTGTCTCGTTCTACCATCTTCGTCCTCCCGTTTGATCCGTAGGCAATCTTTGGACCATGTTCGTCTCGTTCGTCCCTCTTCGTCCTCCCATTTGATCCGTAGGACTTCTTTGGACATAGTTCGTCTCGTTCTACCATCTTCGTCCTCCCATTTCATCCATAGGCCTTCTTTGGACCATGTTCGTCTCGTTCGTCCATCTTTGTCCTCCCATTTGATCCGTTGGCATTCTTTGGACCAAGTTCCTCTCGTTCGCCATCTTCGTCCTCCCATTTGATCCGTAGGCCTTCTTTGGACCAAGTTCGTCTCGTTCGTCCCTCTTCGTCCTCCCATTTGATCCTTTGTTATTCTCTGGACCATGTTCGTCTCGTTGGTCCCTCTTCGTACTGCCATTTGATCCGTAGGCCTTCTTTGAACTAAGTTGGTCTCGTTCTACCATCTTCATCCTCCCATTTGATCCGTAGGCATTCTTTGGACCAAGTTCGTCTCATTCGTCGCTCTTCGTCCTCCCATTTGATCCGTTGTTATTCTTTGGGGCAAGTTCGTCTCGTTCGTCCATCTTCGTCCTCCCATTTGATCCGTTGGCATTCTTTGGACCAAGTTCGTCTCGTTCTTTCTTCTTCGTACTCCTATTTGATCCGTTGTTATTCTTTGGACCAAGTTGGTCTCGTTCGTCCATCTTCGTCCTCCCATTTGATCGATTGGCATTCTTTGGACCAAGTTCGTCTCGTTCGTCCATCTTCGTCCTCCCATTTGATCCGTAGGACTTCTTTGGACATAGTTCGTCTCGTTCTACCATCTTCGTCCTCCCATTTCATCCATAGGCCTTCTTTGGACCATGTTCGTCTCGTTCGTCCATCTTTGTCCTCCCATTTGATCCGTTGGCATTCTTTGGACCAAGTTCCTCTCGTTCGCCATCTTCGTCCTCTCATTTGATCCGTAGGACTTCTTTGGACCAAGTTCGTCTCGTTCGTCCCTCTTCGTCCTCCCATTTGATCCTTTGTTATTCTCTAGACCATGTTCGTCTCGTTCGTCCATCTTCGTCCTCCCATTTGATCCATAGGCCTTCTTTGGACCATGTTCCTCTCGTTCGTCCATCTTTGTCCTCCCATTTGATCCGTTGGCCTTCTTTGGACCAAGTTCTTCTGGTTCGTCCATCTTCGTCCTCCCATTTGATTCGTAGGGGTTCTTTGCACCAAGTTCGTCTCGTTCTACCATATTCGTCCTCCCATTTGATCCGTTGGCATTCTTTGGACCAAGTTCGTCTCGTTCGTCCCTCTTCGTCCTCCCATTTGATCCGTAGGACTTCTTTGGACTAAGTTTGTCTCGTTCTACCATCTTCATCCTCCCATTTGATCCGTAGGCATTCTTTGGACCAAGTTCGTCTCATTCGTCGCTCTTCGTCCTCCCATTTGATCCGTTGTTATTCTTTGGGGCAAGTTCGTCTCGTTCGTCCATCTTCGTCCTCCCATTTGATCCGTTGGCATTCTTTGGACCAAGTTCGTCTCGTTCTTTCTTCTTCGTACTCCTATTTGATCCGTTGTTATTCTTTGGACCAAGTTGGTCTCGTTCGTCCATCTTCGTCCTCCCATTTGATCGATTGGCATTCTTTGGACCAAGTTCGTCTCGTTCGTCCATCTTCGTCGTCCCATTTGATCCGTAGGCCTTCTTTGGACCATGTTCGTCTCGTTCGTCTATCTTTGTCCTCCCGTTTGATCCGTAGGACTTCTTTGGACATAGTTCGTCTCGTTCTACCATCTTCGTCCTCCCATTTCATCCATAGGCCTTCTTTGGACCATGTTCGTCTCGTTCGTCCATCTTTGTCCTCCCATTTGATCCGTTGGCATTCTTTGGACCAAGTTCATCTCGTTCGCCATCTTCGTCCTCCCATTGGATCCGTTGTTATTCTTTGGACCAAGTTCGTCTCGTTCGTCCATCTTCGTCCTCCCTTTTGATCCATAGGCCTTCTTTTGACCAAGTTCGTCTCGTTTATCCATCTTTGTCCTCCCATTTGATCCGTTGGCATTCTTTGGACCAAGTTCGTATCGTTCGTCCATCTTGGTCCTCCCATTTGATCCGTTGTTATTCTTTGGACCAAGTTCGTCTCGTCCGTCCATCTTCGTCCTCCCATTTGATCCGTTGGCATTCTTTGGACCAAGTTCGTCTCGTTCGTCCATCTTGGTCCTCCCATTTGATCCGTTGTTATTATTTGGACCAAGTTCATCTCGGTCGTCCATCTTCGTCCTCCCATTTGATCCATTGGCATTCTTTGGACCAAGTTCGTCTCGTTTGTCCCTCTTCGTCCTCCCATTTGATCCGTATACCTTCTTTGCACTTAGTTCGTCTCGTTCTACCATCTTCATCCTCCCATTTGATCTGTTGGCATTCTTTGGACCAAGTTCGCCTCGTTCGTCCATCTTCGACCTCCCATTTGATCTGTTGGCCTTCTTTGGGCCAAGTTCGTCTTGTTCGTCCATCTTCGTCCTCCCATTTGATCCGTTGGCATTCTTTGGACCAAGTTCGTCTCGTTCGTCCATCTTCGTCCTCCCATTTGATCCGTAGGGCTTCTTTGGACCATGTTCGTCTCGTTCGTCTATCTTTGTCCTCCCGTTTGATCCGTAGGACTTCTTTGGACATAGTTCGTCTCGTTCTACCATCTTCGTCCTCCCATTTCATCCATAGGCCTTCTTTGGACCATGTTCGTCTCGTTCGTCCATCTTTGTCCTCCCATTTGATCCGTTGGCATTCTTTGGACCAAGTTCATCTCGTTCGCCATCTTCGTCCTCCCATTGGATCCGTTGTTATTCTTTGGACCAAGTTCGTCTCGTTCGTCCATCTTCGTCCTCCCTTTTGATCCATAGGCCTTCTTTTGACCAAGTTCGTCTCGTTCATCCATCTTTGTCCTCCCATTTGATCCGTTGGCATTCTTTGGACCAAGTTCGTATCGTTCGTCCATCTTGGTCCTCCCATTTGATCCGTTGTTATTCTTTGGACCAAGTTCGTCCCGTCCGTCCATCTTCGTCCTCCCATTTGATCCGTTGGCATTCTTTGGACCAAGTTCGTCTCGTTCGTCCATCTTGGTCCTCCCATTTGATCCGTTGTTATTATTTGGACCAAGTTCATCTCGGTCGTCCATCTTCGTCCTCCCATTTGATCCATTGGCATTCTTTGGACCAAGTTCGTCTCGTTTGTCCCTCTTCGTCCTCCCATTTGATCCGTATGCCTTCTTTGGACTTAGTTCGTCTCGTTCTACCATCTTCATCCTCCCATTTGATCTGTTGGCATTCTTTGGACCAAGTTCGTCTCGTTCGTCCATCTTCGACCTCCCATTTGATCTGTTGGCCTTCTTTGGGCCAAGTTCGTCTCGTTCGTCCATCTTCGTCCTCCCATTTGATCCGTTGGCATTCTTTGGACCAAGTTCGTCTCGTTCGTCCATCTTCGTCCTCCCATTTGATCCGTAGGGCTTCTTTGGACCAAGTTCGTCTAGTTTGTCCATCTTCGTCCTCCCATTTGATCCGGTGGCCTTCTTTGGACTAAGTTCGTCTCGTTCTACCATCTTCGTCCTCCCATTTGATCCGTTGGCATTCTTTGGACCAAATTCATCTCGTTCTACCATCTTCGTCCTCCCATTTGATCCGTAGGCCTTCTTTGGACCAAGTTCGTCTCGTTTGTCCATCTTCGTCCTCCCATTTGATCCGTAGGCCTTCTTTGGACTAAGTTCGTCTCCTTCTACCATCTTCGTCCTCCCATTTGATCCGTTGCCATTCTTTGGACCAAGTTCGTATCGTTCGTCTATCTTCGTCCTCCCATTTGATCCGTTGGCATTCTTTGGACCAAGTTCGTATCGTTCGTCCATCTTTGTCCTCCCATTTGATCCGTTGGCCTTCTTTGGACCAAGTTCGTCTCGTTTGTCAATCTTCGTCCTCCAATTTGATCCGTTGGCCTTCTTTGTACTAAGTTCGTCTCGTTCTACCATCTTCGTCCTCCCATTTGATCCGTTGGCATTCTTTGGACCAAGTTCGTCTCGTTCGTCCATCTTCGTCCTCCCATTTGATCCGTAGGGCTTCTTTTGACCAAGTTCGTCTCGTTTGTCCATCTTCGTCCTCCCATTTGATCCGTTGGCCTTCTTTGGACTAAGTTCGTCTCGTTTCTCCATCTTCGTCCTCCCATTTGATCCGTTGGCCTTCTTTGGACTAAGTTCGTCTCGTTCTACCATCTTTGTCCTCCCATTTGATCCGTTGGCATTCTTTGGACCAAGTTCGTCTCGTTCGTCCATCTTGGTCCTCCCATTTGATCCGTTGTTATTCTTTGGACCAAGTTCCTCTCGGTCGTCCATCTTCGTCCTCCCATTTGATCCATTGGCATTCTTTGGACCAAGTTCGTCTCGTTCGTCCCTCTTCGTCCTCCCATTTGATCCGTATGCCTTCTTTGGACTTAGTTCGTCTCGTTCTACCATCTTCATCCTCCCATTTGATCTGTTGGCATTCTTTGGACCATGTTCGTCTCGTTTTTCCATCTTCGTCATCCCATTTGATCCGTTGGCATTCTTTGGACCAAGTTCGTATCGTTCGTCCATCTTGGTCCTCCCATTTGATCCGTTGTTATTCTTTGGGCCAAGTTCGTCTCGTTCGTCCATCTTCGTCCTCCCATTTGATCCGTTGGCATTCTTTGGACCAAGTTCATCTCGTTCGTCCATCTTTGTCCTCCCATTTGATCTGTTGGCCTTCTTTGGACCAAGTTCGTCTCGTTTGTCAATCTTCGTCCTCCCATTTGATCCGTTGGCCTTCTTTGTACTAAGTTCGTCTCGTTCTACCATCTTCGTCCTCCCATTTGATCCGTTGGCATTCTTTGGACCAAATTCATCTCGTTCTACCATCTTCGTCCTCCCATTTGATCCGTAGGCCTTCTTTGGACCAAGTTCGTCTCGTTTGTCCATCTTCGTCCTCCCATTTGATCCGTAGGCCTTCTTTGGACTAAGTTCGTCTCCTTCTACCATCTTCGTCCTCCCATTTGATCCGTTGGCATTCTTTGGACCAAGTTCGTATCGTTCGTCCATCTTGGTCCTCCCATTTGATCCGTTGTTATTCTTTGGGCCAAGTTCGTCTCGTTCGTCCATCTTCGTCCTCCCATTTGATCCGTTGGCATTCTTTGGACCAAGTTCGTCTCGTTCGTTCCTCTTCGTCCTCCCATTTGATCCGTTGTTATTCTTTGGACCATGTTGGTCTCGTTCGTCCATCTTCGTCCTCCCATTTGATCCATTGGCATTCTTTGGACCAAGTTCGTCTCGTTCGTCCATCTTCATCCTCCCATTTGATCCGTAGGCCTTCTTTGGACTAAGTTTGTCTCGTTCTACCATCTTCGTCCTCCCATTTGATCCGTAGGCATTCCTTGGACCATGTTCGTCTCGTTCGTCCCTCTTCGTCCTCCCATTTGATCCGTAGGTCTTCTTTGGACATAGTTCGTCTCGTTCTACCATCTTCGTCCTCCCATTTCATCCATAGGCCTTCTTTGGACCATGTTCGTCTTGTTCGTCCATCTTTGTCCTCCCATTTGATCCGTTGGCATTCTTTGGACCAAGTTCATCTCGTTCGCCATCTTCGTTCTCCCATTGGATCTGTTGTTATTCTTTGGACCAAGTTCGTCTCGTTCGTCCATCTTCGTCCTCCCTTTTGATCCATAGGCCTTCTTTTGACCAAGTTCGTCTCGTTCATCCATCTTTGTCCTCCCATTTGATCCGTTGGCATTCTTTGGACCAAGTTCGTATCGTTCGTCCATCTTGGTCCTCCCATTTGATCCGTTGTTATTCTTTGGACCAAGTTCGTCTCGTTCGTCCATCTTCGTCCTCCCATTTGATCCGTTGTTATTATTTGGACCAAGTTCATCTCGGTCGTCCATCTTCGTCCTCCCATTTGATCCATTGGCATTCTTTGGACCATGTTCGTCTCGTTTGTCCCTCTTCGTCCTCCCATTTGATCCGTATGTCTTCTTTGGACTTAGTTCGTCTCGTTCTACCATCTTCATCCTCCCATTTGATCTGTTGGCATTCTTTGGACCAAGTTCGTCTCGTTCGTCCATCTTCGTCCTCCCATTTGATCTGTTGGCCTTCTTTGGGCCAAGTTCGTCTCGTTCGTCCATCTTCGTCGTCCCATTTGATCCGTTGGCATTCTTTGGACCAAGTTCGTCTCGTTCGTCCATCTACGTCCTCCCATTTGATCCGTAGGGCTTCTTTGGACCAAGTTCGTCTAGTTTGTCCATCTTCGTCCTCCCATTTGATCCGGTGGCCTTCTTTGGACTAAGTTCGTCTCGTTCTACCATCTTCGTCCTCCCATTTGATCCGTTGGCATTCTTTGGACCAAGTTCGTATCGTTCGTCCATCTTGGTCCTCCCATTTGATCCGTTGTTATTCTTTGGACCAAGTTCGTCTCGTTCGTCCTTCTTCGTCCTCCCATTTGATCCGTTGTTATTCTTTGGACCAAGTTCGTCTCGTTCGTCCTTCTTCGTCCTCCCATTTGATCCGTTGGCATTCTTTGGACCAAGTTCATCTCGTTCGTCCATCTTTGTCCTCCCATTTGATCCGTTGGCCTTCTTTGGACCAAGTTCGTCTCGTTCGTCCATCTTCGTCCTCCCATTTGATCCATTGGCATTCTTTGGACCAAGTTCGTCTCGTTCGTCCATCTTCGTCCTCCCATTTGATCCGTAGGCCTTCTTTGGACCATGTTCGTCTCGTTCGTCCCTCTTCGTCCTCCCATTTGATCCGTAGGTCTTCTTTGGACATAGTTCGTCTCGTTCTACCATCTTCGTCCTCCCATTTCATCCATAGGCCTTCTTTGGACCATGTTCGTCTCGTTCGTCCATCTTTGTCCTCCCATTTGATCCGTTGGCATTCTTTGGACCAAGTTCCTCTCGTTCGCCATCTTCGTCCTCCCATTGGATCCGTTGTTATTCTTTGGACCAAGTTCGTCTCGTTCGTCCATCTTCGTCCTCCCATTTGATCAATAGGCCTTCTTTTGACCAAGCTCGTCTCGTTCTTCCATCTTTGTCGTCCCATTTGATCCGTTGGCCTTCGTTGGACCAAGTTCGTCTCGTTTCTCCATCTTCGTCCTCCCATTTGATCCGTTGGCCTTCTTTGGACTAAGTTCGTATCGTTCTACCATCTCCGTCCTCCCATTTGATCCGTTGGCATTCCTTGGACCAAGTTCGTATCGTTCGTCCATCTTGGTCCTCCCATTTGATCCGTTGTTATTCTGTGGACTATGTTCGTCCAGCTTCGTCCTCCCATTTGATCCGTTGGCATTCGTTGGACCAAGTTCGTCTCGTTCGTCCACCTTGGTCCTCGCATTTGTTCCGTTGTTATTCTTTGGACCAAGTTCGTCTCGGTCGTCCATCTTCGTCCTCCCATTTGATCCATTGGCATTCTTTGGACCAAGTTCGTCACGTTCGTCCCTCTTCGTCCTCCCATTTGCTCCGTAGGCCTTCTTTGGACTTAGTTCGTCTCGTTCTACCATCTTCCTCCTCCCATTTGATCCGTTGTTATTCTTTGGACCAAGTTCGTCTCGTTCGTCCATCTTCGTCCTCCCATTTGATCTGTTGGCCTTCGTTGGGCCAAGTTCGTCTCGTTCGTCCATCTTCGTCCTCCCATTTGATCCGTTGGCATTCTTTGGACCAAGTTCGTCTCGTTCGTCCATCTTCGTCCTCCCATTTGATCCGTAGGGCTTCTTTGGACCAAGTTCGTCTTTTTCCTCCCTCTTCGTCCTCTCATTTGATCGTTAGGCCTTCTTTGGACTAAGTTCTTCTATTTCTACCATCTTCGTCCTCCCATTTGATCCGTTGGCATTCTTTGGACCAAGTTCGTCTCGTTCGTTCCTCTTCGTCCTCCTATTTGATCCGTTGTTATTCTTTAGACCAAGTTGGTCTCGTTCGTCCATCTTCGTCCTCCGATTTGATCGATTGGCATTCTTTGGACCAAGTTCGTCTCGTTCGTCCATCTTCGTCCTCCCATTTGATCCGTAGGCCTTCTTTGGACAAAGTTCTTCTCGTTCGTCCCTCTTCGTCCTCCCATTTGATCCGTTGTTATTCTTTGGACCAAGTTCGTCTCGTTCGTCCATCTTCGTCCTCCCATTTGATCCATAGGCCTTCTTTGGACCAACTTCCTCTCGTTCGTCCATCTTTGTCCTCCCATTTGATCTGTTGGCCTTCTTTGGGCCAAGTTCGTCTCGTTCGTCCATCTTCGTCGTCCCATTTGATCCGTTGGCATTCTTTGGACCAAGTTCGTCTCGTTCGTCCATCTACGTCCTCCCATTTGATCCGTAGGGCTTCTTTGGACCAAGTTCGTCTAGTTTGTCCATCTTCGTCCTCCCATTTGATCCGGTGGCCTTCTTTGGACTAAGTTCGTCTCGTTCTACCATCTTCGTCCTCCCATTTGATCCGTTGGCATTCTTTGGACCAAGTTCGTATCGTTCGTCCATCTTGGTCCTCCCATTTGATCCGTTGTTATTCTTTGGACCAAGTTCGTCTCGTTCGTCCTTCTTCGTCCTCCCATTTGATCCGTTGGCATTCTTTGGACCAAGTTCATCTCGTTCGTCCATCTTTGTCCTCCCATTTGATCCGTTGGCCTTCTTTGGACCAAGTTCGTCTCGTTCGTCCATCTTCGTCCTCCCATTTGATCCGTTGTTATTCTTTGGACCAAGTTCGTCTCGTTCGTCCATCTTCGTCCTCCCATTTGATCCGTTGTTATTATTTGGACCAAGTTCATCTCGGTCGTCCATCTTCGTCCTCCCATTTGATCCATTGGCATTCTTTGGACCATGTTCGTCTCGTTTGTCCCTCTTCGTCCTCCCATTTGATCCGTATGTCTTCTTTGGACTTAGTTCGTCTCGTTCTACCATCTTCATCCTCCCATTTGATCTGTTGGCATTCTTTGGACCAAGTTCGTCTCGTTCGTCCATCTTCGTCCTCCCATTTGATCTGTTGGCCTTCTTTGGGCCAAGTTCGTCTCGTTCGTCCATCTTCGTCGTCCCATTTGATCCGTTGGCATTCTTTGGACCAAGTTCGTCTCGTTCGTCCATCTACGTCCTCCCATTTGATCCGTAGGGCTTCTTTGGACCAAGTTCGTCTAGTTTGTCCATCTTCGTCCTCCCATTTGATCCGGTGGCCTTCTTTGGACTAAGTTCGTCTCGTTCTACCATCTTCGTCCTCCCATTTGATCCGTTGGCATTCTTTGGACCAAGTTCGTATCGTTCGTCCATCTTGGTCCTCCCATTTGATCCGTTGTTATTCTTTGGACCAAGTTCGTCTCGTTCGTCCTTCTTCGTCCTCCCATTTGATCCGTTGGCATTCTTTGGACCAAGTTCATCTCGTTCGTCCATCTTTGTCCTCCCATTTGATCCGTTGGCCTTCTTTGGACCAAGTTCGTCTCGTTCGTCCATCTTCGTCCTCCCATTTGATCCATTGGCATTCTTTGGACCAAGTTCGTCTCGTTCGTCCATCTTCGTCCTCCCATTTGATCCGTAGGCCTTCTTTGGACCATGTTCGTCTCGTTCGTCCCTCTTCGTCCTCCCATTTGATCCGTAGGTCTTCTTTGGACATAGTTCGTCTCGTTCTACCATCTTCGTCCTCCCATTTGATCCATAGGCCTTCTTTGGACCAACTTCCTCTCGTTCGTCCATCTTTGTCCTCCCATTTGATCTGTTGGCCTTCTTTGGGCCAAGTTCGTCTCGTTCGTCCATCTTCGTCGTCCCATTTGATCCGTTGGCATTCTTTGGACCAAGTTCGTCTCGTTCGTCCATCTACGTCCTCCCATTTGATCCGTAGGGCTTCTTTGGACCAAGTTCGTCTAGTTTGTCCATCTTCGTCCTCCCATTTGATCCGGTGGCCTTCTTTGGACTAAGTTCGTCTCGTTCTACCATCTTCGTCCTCCCATTTGATCCGTTGGCATTCTTTGGACCAAGTTCGTATCGTTCGTCCATCTTTGTCCTCCCATTTGATCCGTTGGCCTTCTTTGGACCAAGTTCGTCTCGTTCGTCCATCTTCGTCCTCCCATTTGATCCATTGGCATTCTTTGGACCAAGTTCGTCTCGTTCGTCCATCTTCGTCCTCCCATTTGATCCGTAGGCCTTCTTTGGACCATGTTCGTCTCGTTCGTCCATCTTTGTCCTCCCATTTGATCCGTTGGCATTCTTTGGACCAAGTTCCTCTCGTTCGCCATCTTCGTCCTCCCATTGGATCCGTTGTTATTCTTTGGACCAAGTTCGTCTCGTTCGTCCATCTTCGTCCTCCCATTTGATCAATAGGCCTTCTTTTGACCAAGCTCGTCTCGTTCTTCCATCTTTGTCGTCCCATTTGATCCGTTGGCCTTCGTTGGACCAAGTTCGTCTCGTTTCTCCATCTTCGTCCTCCCATTTGATCCGTTGGCCTTCTTTGGACTAAGTTCGTATCGTTCTACCATCTCCGTCCTCCCATTTGATCCGTTGGCATTCCTTGGACCAAGTTCGTATCGTTCGTCCATCTTGGTCCTCCCATTTGATCCGTTGTTATTCTGTGGACTATGTTCGTCCAGCTTCGTCCTCCCATTTGATCCGTTGGCATTCGTTGGACCAAGTTCGTCTCGTTCGTCCACCTTGGTCCTCGCATTTGTTCCGTTGTTATTCTTTGGACCAAGTTCGTCTCGGTCGTCCATCTTCGTCCTCCCATTTGATCCATTGGCATTCTTTGGACCAAGTTCGTCACGTTCGTCCCTCTTCGTCCTCCCATTTGCTCCGTAGGCCTTCTTTGGACTTAGTTCGTCTCGTTCTACCATCTTCCTCCTCCCATTTGATCCGTTGTTATTCTTTGGACCAAGTTCGTCTCGTTCGTCCATCTTCGTCCTCCCATTTGATCTGTTGGCCTTCGTTGGGCCAAGTTCGTCTCGTTCGTCCATCTTCGTCCTCCCATTTGATCCGTTGGCATTCTTTGGACCAAGTTCGTCTCGTTCGTCCATCTTCGTCCTCCCATTTGATCCGTAGGGCTTCTTTGGACCAAGTTCGTCTTTTTCCTCCCTCTTCGTCCTCTCATTTGATCGTTAGGCCTTCTTTGGACTAAGTTCTTCTATTTCTACCATCTTCGTCCTCCCATTTGATCCGTTGGCATTCTTTGGACCAAGTTCGTCTCGTTCGTTCCTCTTCGTCCTCCTATTTGATCCGTTGTTATTCTTTAGACCAAGTTGGTCTCGTTCGTCCATCTTCGTCCTCCGATTTGATCGATTGGCATTCTTTGGACCAAGTTCGTCTCGTTCGTCCATCTTCGTCCTCCCATTTGATCCGTAGGCCTTCTTTGGACAAAGTTCTTCTCGTTCGTCCCTCTTCGTCCTCCCATTTGATCCGTTGTTATTCTTTGGACCAAGTTCGTCTCGTTCGTCCATCTTCGTCCTCCCATTTGATCCATAGGCCTTCTTTGGACCAACTTCCTCTCGTTCGTCCATCTTTGTCCTCCCATTTGATCTGTTGGCCTTCTTTGGGCCAAGTTCGTCTCGTTCGTCCATCTTCGTCGTCCCATTTGATCCGTTGGCATTCTTTGGACCAAGTTCGTCTCGTTCGTCCATCTACGTCCTCCCATTTGATCCGTAGGGCTTCTTTGGACCAAGTTCGTCTAGTTTGTCCATCTTCGTCCTCCCATTTGATCCGGTGGCCTTCTTTGGACTAAGTTCGTCTCGTTCTACCATCTTCGTCCTCCCATTTGATCCGTTGGCATTCTTTGGACCAAGTTCGTATCGTTCGTCCATCTTGGTCCTCCCATTTGATCCGTTGTTATTCTTTGGACCAAGTTCGTCTCGTTCGTCCTTCTTCGTCCTCCCATTTGATCCGTTGGCATTCTTTGGACCAAGTTCATCTCGTTCGTCCATCTTTGTCCTCCCATTTGATCCGTTGGCCTTCTTTGGACCAAGTTCGTCTCGTTCGTCCATCTTCGTCCTCCCATTTGATCCGTTGTTATTCTTTGGACCAAGTTCGTCTCGTTCGTCCATCTTCGTCCTCCCATTTGATCCGTTGTTATTATTTGGACCAAGTTCATCTCGGTCGTCCATCTTCGTCCTCCCATTTGATCCATTGGCATTCTTTGGACCATGTTCGTCTCGTTTGTCCCTCTTCGTCCTCCCATTTGATCCGTATGTCTTCTTTGGACTTAGTTCGTCTCGTTCTACCATCTTCATCCTCCCATTTGATCTGTTGGCATTCTTTGGACCAAGTTCGTCTCGTTCGTCCATCTTCGTCCTCCCATTTGATCTGTTGGCCTTCTTTGGGCCAAGTTCGTCTCGTTCGTCCATCTTCGTCGTCCCATTTGATCCGTTGGCATTCTTTGGACCAAGTTCGTCTCGTTCGTCCATCTACGTCCTCCCATTTGATCCGTAGGGCTTCTTTGGACCAAGTTCGTCTAGTTTGTCCATCTTCGTCCTCCCATTTGATCCGGTGGCCTTCTTTGGACTAAGTTCGTCTCGTTCTACCATCTTCGTCCTCCCATTTGATCCGTTGGCATTCTTTGGACCAAGTTCGTATCGTTCGTCCATCTTGGTCCTCCCATTTGATCCGTTGTTATTCTTTGGACCAAGTTCGTCTCGTTCGTCCTTCTTCGTCCTCCCATTTGATCCGTTGGCATTCTTTGGACCAAGTTCATCTCGTTCGTCCATCTTTGTCCTCCCATTTGATCCGTTGGCCTTCTTTGGACCAAGTTCGTCTCGTTCGTCCATCTTCGTCCTCCCATTTGATCCATTGGCATTCTTTGGACCAAGTTCGTCTCGTTCGTCCATCTTCGTCCTCCCATTTGATCCGTAGGCCTTCTTTGGACCATGTTCGTCTCGTTCGTCCCTCTTCGTCCTCCCATTTGATCCGTAGGTCTTCTTTGGACATAGTTCGTCTCGTTCTACCATCTTCGTCCTCCCATTTGATCCATAGGCCTTCTTTGGACCAACTTCCTCTCGTTCGTCCATCTTTGTCCTCCCATTTGATCTGTTGGCCTTCTTTGGGCCAAGTTCGTCTCGTTCGTCCATCTTCGTCGTCCCATTTGATCCGTTGGCATTCTTTGGACCAAGTTCGTCTCGTTCGTCCATCTACGTCCTCCCATTTGATCCGTAGGGCTTCTTTGGACCAAGTTCGTCTAGTTTGTCCATCTTCGTCCTCCCATTTGATCCGGTGGCCTTCTTTGGACTAAGTTCGTCTCGTTCTACCATCTTCGTCCTCCCATTTGATCCGTTGGCATTCTTTGGACCAAGTTCGTATCGTTCGTCCATCTTTGTCCTCCCATTTGATCCGTTGGCCTTCTTTGGACCAAGTTCGTCTCGTTCGTCCATCTTCGTCCTCCCATTTGATCCATTGGCATTCTTTGGACCAAGTTCGTCTCGTTCGTCCATCTTCGTCCTCCCATTTGATCCGTAGGCCTTCTTTGGACCATGTTCGTCTCGTTCGTCCATCTTTGTCCTCCCATTTGATCCGTTGGCATTCTTTGGACCAAGTTCCTCTCGTTCGCCATCTTCGTCCTCCCATTGGATCCGTTGTTATTCTTTGGACCAAGTTCGTCTCGTTCGTCCATCTTCGTCCTCCCATTTGATCAATAGGCCTTCTTTTGACCAAGCTCGTCTCGTTCTTCCATCTTTGTCGTCCCATTTGATCCGTTGGCCTTCGTTGGACCAAGTTCGTCTCGTTTCTCCATCTTCGTCCTCCCATTTGATCCGTTGGCCTTCTTTGGACTAAGTTCGTATCGTTCTACCATCTCCGTCCTCCCATTTGATCCGTTGGCATTCCTTGGACCAAGTTCGTATCGTTCGTCCATCTTGGTCCTCCCATTTGATCCGTTGTTATTCTGTGGACTATGTTCGTCCAGCTTCGTCCTCCCATTTGATCCGTTGGCATTCGTTGGACCAAGTTCGTCTCGTTCGTCCACCTTGGTCCTCGCATTTGTTCCGTTGTTATTCTTTGGACCAAGTTCGTCTCGGTCGTCCATCTTCGTCCTCCCATTTGATCCATTGGCATTCTTTGGACGAAGTTCGTCACGTTCGTCCCTCTTCGTCCTCCCATTTGCTCCGTAGGCCTTCTTTGGACTTAGTTCGTCTCGTTCTACCATCTTCCTCCTCCCATTTGATCCGTTGTTATTCTTTGGACCAAGTTCGTCTCGTTCGTCCATCTTCGTCCTCCCATTTGATCTGTTGGCCTTCGTTGGGCCAAGTTCGTCTCGTTCGTCCATCTTCGTCCTCCCATTTGATCCGTTGGCATTCTTTGGACCAAGTTCGTCTCGTTCGTCCATCTTCGTCCTCCCATTTGATCCGTAGGGCTTCTTTGGACCAAGTTCGTCTTTTTCCTCCCTCTTCGTCCTCCCATTTGATCGTTAGGCCTTCTTTGGACTAAGTTCTTCTATTTCTACCATCTTCGTCCTCCCATTTGATCCGTTGGCATTCTTTGGACCAAGTTCGTCTCGTTCGTTCCTCTTCGTCCTCCTATTTGATCCGTTGTTATTCTTTAGACCAAGTTGGTCTCGTTCGTCCATCTTCGTCCTCCGATTTGATCGATTGGCATTCTTTGGACCAAGTTCGTCTCGTTCGTCCATGTTCGTCCTCCCATTTGATCCGTAGGCCTTCTTTGGACAAAGTTCTTCTCGTTCGTCCCTCTTCGTCCTCCCATTTGATCCGTTGTTATTCTTTGGACCAAGTTCGTCTCGTTCGTCCATCTTCGTCCTCCCATTTGATCCATAGGCCTTCTTTGGACCAACTTCCTCTCGTTCGTCCATCTTTGTCCTCCCATTTGATCTGTTGGCCTTCTTTGGGCCAAGTTCGTCTCGTTCGTCCATCTTCGTCGTCCCATTTGATCCGTTGGCATTCTTTGGACCAAGTTCGTCTCGTTCGTCCATCTACGTCCTCCCATTTGATCCGTAGGGCTTCTTTGGACCAAGTTCGTCTAGTTTGTCCATCTTCGTCCTCCCATTTGATCCGGTGGCCTTCTTTGGACTAAGTTCGTCTCGTTCTACCATCTTCGTCCTCCCATTTGATCCGTTGGCATTCTTTGGACCAAGTTCGTATCGTTCGTCCATCTTGGTCCTCCCATTTGATCCGTTGTTATTCTTTGGACCAAGTTCGTCTCGTTCGTCCTTCTTCGTCCTCCCATTTGATCCGTTGGCATTCTTTGGACCAAGTTCATCTCGTTCGTCCATCTTTGTCCTCCCATTTGATCCGTTGGCCTTCTTTGGACCAAGTTCGTCTCGTTCGTCCATCTTCGTCCTCCCATTTGATCCATTGGCATTCTTTGGACCAAGTTCGTCTCGTTCGTCCATCTTCGTCCTCCCATTTGATCCGTAGGCCTTCTTTGGACCATGTTCGTCTCGTTCGTCCCTCTTCGTCCTCCCATTTGATCCGTAGGTCTTCTTTGGACATAGTTCGTCTCGTTCTACCATCTTCGTCCTCCCATTTCATCCATAGGCCTTCTTTGGACCATGTTCGTCTCGTTCGTCCATCTTTGTCCTCCCATTTGATCCGTTGGCATTCTTTGGACCAAGTTCCTCTCGTTCGCCATCTTCGTCCTCCCATTGGATCCGTTGTTATTCTTTGGACCAAGTTCGTCTCGTTCGTCCATCTTCGTCCTCCCATTTGATCAATAGGCCTTCTTTTGACCAAGCTCGTCTCGTTCTTCCATCTTTGTCGTCCCATTTGATCCGTTGGCCTTCGTTGGACCAAGTTCGTCTCGTTTCTCCATCTTCGTCCTCCCATTTGATCCGTTGGCCTTCTTTGGACTAAGTTCGTATCGTTCTACCATCTCCGTCCTCCCATTTGATCCGTTGGCATTCCTTGGACCAAGTTCGTATCGTTCGTCCATCTTGGTCCTCCCATTTGATCCGTTGTTATTCTGTGGACTATGTTCGTCCAGCTTCGTCCTCCCATTTGATCCGTTGGCATTCGTTGGACCAAGTTCGTCTCGTTCGTCCACCTTGGTCCTCGCATTTGTTCCGTTGTTATTCTTTGGACCAAGTTCGTCTCGGTCGTCCATCTTCGTCCTCCCATTTGATCCATTGGCATTCTTTGGACCAAGTTCGTCACGTTCGTCCCTCTTCGTCCTCCCATTTGCTCCGTAGGCCTTCTTTGGACTTAGTTCGTCTCGTTCTACCATCTTCCTCCTCCCATTTGATCCGTTGTTATTCTTTGGACCAAGTTCGTCTCGTTCGTCCATCTTCGTCCTCCCATTTGATCTGTTGGCCTTCGTTGGGCCAAGTTCGTCTCGTTCGTCCATCTTCGTCCTCCCATTTGATCCGTTGGCATTCTTTGGACCAAGTTCGTCTCGTTCGTCCATCTTCGTCCTCCCATTTGATCCGTAGGGCTTCTTTGGACCAAGTTCGTCTTTTTCCTCCCTCTTCGTCCTCCCATTTGATCGTTAGGCCTTCTTTGGACTAAGTTCTTCTATTTCTACCATCTTCGTCCTCCCATTTGATCCGTTGGCATTCTTTGGACCAAGTTCGTCTCGTTCGTTCCTCTTCGTCCTCCTATTTGATCCGTTGTTATTCTTTAGACCAAGTTGGTCTCGTTCGTCCATCTTCGTCCTCCGATTTGATCGATTGGCATTCTTTGGACCAAGTTCGTCTCGTTCGTCCATCTTCGTCCTCCCATTTGATCCGTAGGCCTTCTTTGGACAAAGTTCTTCTCGTTCGTCCCTCTTCGTCCTCCCATTTGATCCGTTGTTATTCTTTGGACCAAGTTCGTCTCGTTCGTCCATCTTCGTCCTCCCATTTGATCCATAGGCCTTCTTTGGACCAACTTCATCTCGTTCTACCATCTTCGTCCTCCCATTCGATCCGTTGGCATTCTTTGGACCAAGTTCGTCTCGTTCGTCCCTCTTCGTCCTCCCATTTGATCTGTAGGACTTCTTTGGACTAAGTTGGTCTCGTTCTACCATCTTCGTCCTCCCATTTGATCCGTAGACATTCTTTGGACCAAGTTCGTCTCGTTCTACCATCTTCGTCCTCCCATTTGATCCGTAGGCCTTCTTTGGACCAAGTTCGTCTCGTTCGTCCCTCTTCGTCCTCCCATTTGATCCTTTGTTATTCTTTGGACCAAGTTCGTCTTGTTCGTCCATCTTCGTCCTCCCATTTGATCCATAGGCCTTCTTTGGACCAAGTTCCTCTCGTTCGTCCATCTTTGTCCTCCCATTTGATCCGTTGGCCTTCTTTGGACCAAGTTCTTCTGGTTCGTCCATCTTCGTCCTCCCATTTGATCCGTAGGGGATCTTTGGACCAAGTTCGTCTCGTTCTAGCATCTTCGTCCTCCCATTTGATCCATTGGCATTCTTTGGACCAAGTTCGTATCGTTCGTCCATCTTGGTCCTCCCATTTGATCCGTTGTTATTCTTTGGACCAAGTTCGTCTCGTTCGTCCATCTTCGTCTTCCCATTTGATCCGTTGGCATTCTTTGGACCAAGTTCATCTCGTTCGCCATCTTCGTCCTCCCATTGGATCCGTTGTTATTCTTTGGACCAAGTTCGTCTCGTTCGTCCATCTTCGTCCTCCCATTTGATCCATAGGCCTTCTTTTGACCAAGTTCGTCTCGTTCATCCATCTTTGTCCTCCCATTTGATCCATTGGCATTCTTTGGACCAAGTTCGTATCGTTCGTCCATCTTGGTCCTCCCATTTGATCCGTTGTTATTCTTTGGACCAAGTTCGTCTCGTTCGTCCATCTTCGTCTTCCCATTTGATCCGTTGGCATTCTTTGGACCAAGTTCGTCTCGTTCGTCCATCTTGGTCCTCCCATTTGATCCGTTGTTATTATTTGGACCAAGTTCATCTCGGTCGTCCATCTTCGTCCTCCCATTTGATCCATTGGCATTCTTTGGACCAAGTTCGTCTCGTTTGTCCCTCTTCGTCCTCCCATTTGATCCGTACGCCTTCTTTGGACTTAGTTCGTCTCGTTCTACCGTCTTCATCCACCCATTTGATCCGTAGGGCTTCTTTGGACCAAGTTCGTATCGTTCGTCCATCTTGGTCCTCCCATTTGATCCGTTGTTATTCTTTGGACCAAGTTCGTCTCGTTCGTCCATCTTCGTCCTCCCATTTGATCCATAGGCCTTCTTTTGACCAAGTTCGTCTCGTTCATCCATCTTTGTCCTCCCATTTGATCCGTTGGCATTCTTTGGACCAAGTTCGTCTCGTTCGTCCATCTTCGTCCTCCAATTTGATCCGTTGGCCTTCTTTGTACTAAGTTCGTCTCGTTCTACCATCTTCGTCCTCCCATTTGATCCGTTGGCATTCTTTGGACCATGTTCGTCTCGTTCGTCCCTCTTCGTCCTCCCATTTGATCCGTAGGTCTTCTTTGGACTAAGTTCGTCTCGTTCTACCATCTTCGTCCTCCCATTTGATCCGTTGGAATTCTTTGGACCAAGTTCGTATCGTTCGTGCATCTTGGTCCTCCCATTTGATCCGTTGTTATTCTTTGGGCCAAGTTCCTCTCATTCGTCCATCTTCGTCCTCCCATTTGATCCGTTGGCATTCTTTGGACCAAGTTCGTCTCGTTCGTCCATCTTCGTCCTCCCATTTGATCCATTGGCATTCTTTGGTCCAAGTTTGTCTCGTTCGTCCATCTTCGTCCTCCCATTTGATCCGTAGGCCTTCTTTGGACTAAGTTTGTCTCGTTCTACCATCTTCGTCCTCCCATTTGATCCGTAGGCATTCTTTGGACCATGTTCGTCTCGTTCGTCCCTCTTCGTCCTCCCATTTGATCCGTAGGTCTTCTTTGGACTAAGTTCGTCTCGTTCTACCATCTTCGTCCTCCCATTTGATCCGTTGGCATTCTTTGGACCAAGTTCGTCTCGTTCGTCCATCTTGGTCCTCCCATTTGATCCGGTGGCCTTCTTTGGACTAAGTTCGTCTCGTTCTACCATCTTCGTCCTCCCATTTGATCCGCTGGCATTCTTTGGACCAAGTTCGTATCGTTCGTCCATCTTGGTCCTCCCATTTGATCCGTTGTTATTCTTTGGACCAAGTTCGTCTCGTTCGTCCATCTTCGTCCTCCCATTTGATCCATAGGCCTTCTTTTGACCAAGTTCGTCTCGTTCATCCATCTTTGTCCTCCCATTTGATCCATTGGCATTCTTTGGACCAAGTTCGTATCGTTCGTCCATCTTGGTCCTCCCATTTGATCCGTTGTTATTCTTTGGACCAAGTTCGTCTCGTTCGTCCATCTTCGTCTTCCCATTTGATCCGTTGGCATTCTTTGGACCAAGTTCGTCTCGTTCGTCCATCTTGGTCCTCCCATTTGATCCGTTGTTATTATTTGGACCAAGTTCATCTCGGTCGTCCATCTTCGTCCTCCCATTTGATCCATTGGCATTCTTTGGACCAAGTTCGTCTCGTTTGTCCCTCTTCGTCCTCCCATTTGATCCGTACGCCTTCTTTGGACTTAGTTCGTCTCGTTCTACCGTCTTCATCCACCCATTTGATCCGTAGGGCTTCTTTGGACCAAGTTCGTATCGTTCGTCCATCTTGGTCCTCCCATTTGATCCGTTGTTATTCTTTGGACCAAGTTCGTCTCGTTCGTCCATCTTCGTCCTCCCATTTGATCCATAGGCCTTCTTTTGACCAAGTTCGTCTCGTTCATCCATCTTTGTCCTCCCATTTGATCCGTTGGCATTCTTTGGACCAAGTTCGTCTCGTTCGTCCATCTTCGTCCTCCAATTTGATCCGTTGGCCTTCTTTGTACTAAGTTCGTCTCGTTCTACCATCTTCGTCCTCCCATTTGATCCGTTGGCATTCTTTGGACCATGTTCGTCTCGTTCGTCCCTCTTCGTCCTCCCATTTGATCCGTAGGTCTTCTTTGGACTAAGTTCGTCTCGTTCTACCATCTTCGTCCTCCCATTTGATCCGTTGGAATTCTTTGGACCAAGTTCGTATCGTTCGTCCATCTTGGTCCTCCCATTTGATCCGTTGTTATTCTTTGGGCCAAGTTCCTCTCATTCGTCCATCTTCGTCCTCCCATTTGATCCGTTGGCATTCTTTGGACCAAGTTCGTCTCGTTCGTCCATCTTCGTCCTCCCATTTGATCCATTGGCATTCTTTGGTCCAAGTTTGTCTCGTTCGTCCATCTTCGTCCTCCCATTTGATCCGTAGGCCTTCTTTGGACTAAGTTTGTCTCGTTCTACCATCTTCGTCCTCCCATTTGATCCGTAGGCATTCTTTGGACCATGTTCGTCTCGTTCGTCCCTCTTCGTCCTCCCATTTGATCCGTAGGTCTTCTTTGGACTAAGTTCGTCTCGTTCTACCATCTTCGTCCTCCCATTTGATCCGTTGGCATTCTTTGGACCAAGTTCGTCTCGTTCGTCCATCTTGGTCCTCCCATTTGATCCGGTGGCCTTCTTTGGACTAAGTTCGTCTCGTTCTACCATCTTCGTCCTCCCATTTGATCCGCTGGCATTCTTTGGACCAAGTTCGTATCGTTCGTCCATCTTGGTCCTCCCATTTGATCCGTTGTTATTCTTTGGACCAAGTTCGTCTCGTTCGTCCATCTTCGTCCTCCCATTTGATCCATAGGCCTTCTTTTGACCAAGTTCGTCTCGTTCATCCATCTTTGTCCTCCCATTTGATCCGTTGGCATTCTTTGGACCAAGTTCGTCTCGTTCGTCCATCTTCGTCCTCCAATTTGATCCGTTGGCCTTCTTTGTACTAAGTTCGTCTCGTTCTACCATCTTCGTCCTCCCATTTGATCCGTTGGCATTCTTTGGAGGAAGTTCGTCAAGTTCGTCTCGTTCGTCCATCTTCGTCCTCTCATTTGATCCGTAGGGCTTCTTTGGACCAAGTTCGTCTCGTTTGTCCATCTTCGTCCTCCCATTTGATCCGTTCGCCTTCTTTGGACTAAGTTCGTCTCGTTCTACCATCTTCGTCCTCCCATTTGATCCGTTGGCATTCTTTGGACCAAGTTCGTATCGTTCGTCCATCTTGGTCCTCCCATTTGATCCGTTGTTATTCTTTGGACCAAGTTCGTCTCGTTCGTCCATCTTCGTCCTCTCATTTGATCCGTTGGCATTCTTTGGACCAAGTTCGTCTCGTTTGTCCATCTTCGTCCTCCCATTTGATCCGTAGGCCTTCTTTGGACTAAGTTCGTCTCGTTCTACCATCTTCGTCCTCCCATTTGATCCGTTGACATTCTTTGGACCAAGTTCGTATCGTTCGTCCATCTTGGTCCTCCCATTTGATCCGTTGTTATTCTTTGGACCAAGTTCGTCTCGTTCGTCCATCTTCGTCCTCCCATTTGATCCGTTGGCATTCTTTGGACCAAGTTCGTATCGTTCGTCCATCTTGGTCCTCCCATTTGATCCGTTGTTATTCTTTGGGCCAAGTTCCTCTCATTCGTCCATCTTCGTCCTCCCATTTGATCCGTTGGCATTCTTTGGACCAAGTTCGTCTCGTTCGTCCATCTTCGTCCTCCCATTTGATCCATTGGCATTCTTTGGTCCAAGTTCGTCTCGTTCGTCCATCTTCGTCCTCCCATTTGATCCGTAGGCCTTCTTTGGACTAAGTTTGTCTCGTTCTACCATCTTCGTCCTCCCATTTGATCCGTAGGCATTCTTTGGACCATGTTCGTCTCGTTCGTCCCTCTTCGTCCTCCCATTTGATCCGTAGGTCTTCTTTGGACTAAGTTCGTCTCGTTCTACCATCTTCGTCCTCCCATTTGATCCGTTGGCATTCTTTGGACCAAGTTCGTATCGTTCGTCCATCTTGGTCCTCCCATTTGATCCGTTGTTATTCTTTGGACCAAGTTCGTCTCGTTCGTCCATCTTCGTCCTCTCATTTGATCCGTTGGCATTCTTTGGACCAAGTTCGTCTCGTTTGTCCATCTTCGTCCTCCCATTTGATCCGTAGGCCTTCTTTGGACTAAGTTCGTCTCGTTCTACCATCTTCGTCCTCCCATTTGATCCGTTGACATTCTTTGGACCAAGTTCGTATCGTTCGTCCATCTTGGTCCTCCCATTTGATCCGTTGTTATTCTTTGGACCAAGTTCGTCTCGTTCGTCCATCTTCGTCCTCCCATTTGATCCGTTGGCATTCTTTGGACCAAGTTCGTATCGTTCGTCCATCTTGGTCCTCCCATTTGATCCGTTGTTATTCTTTGGGCCAAGTTCCTCTCATTCGTCCATCTTCGTCCTCCCATTTGATCCGTTGGCATTCTTTGGACCAAGTTCGTCTCGTTCGTCCATCTTCATCCTCCCATTTGATCCATTGGCATTCTTTGGTCCAAGTTCGTCTCGTTCGTCCATCTTCGTCCTCCCATTTGATCCGTAGGCCTTCTTTGGACTAAGTTTGTCTCGTTCTACCATCTTCGTCCTCCCATTTGATCCGTAGGCATTCTTTGGACCATGTTCGTCTCGTTCGTCCCTCTTCGTCCTCCCATTTGATCCGTAGGTCTTCTTTGGACATAGTTCGTCTCGTTCTACCATCTTCGTCCTCCCATTTCATCCATAGGCCTTCTTTGGACCATGTTCGTCTCATTCGTCCATCTTTGTCCTCCATTTGATCCGTTGGCATTCTTTGGACCAAGTTCCTCTCGTTCGCCATCTTCGTCCTCCCATTGGATCCGTTGTTATTCTTTGGACCAAGTTCGTCTCGTTCGTCCATCTTCGTCCTCCCATTTGATCCATAGGCCTTCTTTTGACCAAGTTCGTCTCGTTCGTCCATCTTCGTCCTCCATTTTGATGCATTGGAATTCTTTGGACCAAGTTCGTCTCGTTCGTCCATCTTTGTCCTCCCATTTGATCCGTTGGCATTCTTTGGACCAAGTTCGTATCGTTCGTCCATCTTGGTCCTCCCATTTGATCCGTTGTTATTCTTTGGACCAAGTTCGTCTCGTTCGTCCATCTTCGTCTTCCCATTTGATCCGTTGGCATTCTTTGGACCAAGTTCATCTCGTTCGCCATCTTCGTCCTCCCATTGGATCCGTTGTTATTCTTTGGACCAAGTTCAACTCGTTCGTCCATCTTCGTCCTCCCTTTTGATCCATAGGCCTTCTTTTGACCAAGTTCGTCTCGTTCATCCATCTTTGTCCTCCCATTTGATCCGTTGGCATTCTTTGGACCAAGTTCGTATCGTTCGTCCTTCTTGGTCCTCCCATTTGATCCGTTGTTATTCTTTGGGCCAAGTTCCTCTCATTCGTCCATCTTCGTCCTCCCATTTGATCCGTTGGCATTCTTTGGACCAAGTTCGTCTCGTTCGTCCATCTTCGTCCTCCCATTTGATCCATTGGCATTCTTTGGTCCAAGTTCGTCTCGTTCGTCCATCTTCGTCCTCCCATTTGATCCGTAGGCCTTCTTTGGACTAAGTTTGTCTCGTTCTACCATCTTCGTCCTCCCATTTGATCCGTAGGCATTCTTTGGACCATGTTCGTCTCGTTCGTCCCTCTTCGTCCTCCCATTTGATCCGTAGGTCTTCTTTGGACTAAGTTCGTCTCGTTCTACCATCTTCGTCCTCCCATTTGATCCGTTGGCATTCTTTGGACCAAGTTCGTATCGTTCGTCCATCTTGGTCCTCCCATTTGATCCGTTGTTATTCTTTGGACCAAGTTCGTCTCGTTCGTCCATCTTCGTCCTCTCATTTGATCCGTTGGCATTCTTTGGACCAAGTTCGTCTCGTTTGTCCATCTTCGTCCTCCCATTTGATCCGTAGGCCTTCTTTGGACTAAGTTCGTCTCGTTCTACCATCTTCGTCCTCCCATTTGATCCGTTGACATTCTTTGGACCAAGTTCGTATCGTTCGTCCATCTTGGTCCTCCCATTTGATCCGTTGTTATTCTTTGGACCAAGTTCGTCTCGTTCGTCCATCTTCGTCCTCCCATTTGATCCGTTGGCATTCTTTGGACCAAGTTCGTATCGTTCGTCCATCTTGGTCCTCCCATTTGATCCGTTGTTATTCTTTGGGCCAAGTTCCTCTCATTCGTCCATCTTCGTCCTCCCATTTGATCCGTTGGCATTCTTTGGACCAAGTTCGTCTCGTTCGTCCATCTTCATCCTCCCATTTGATCCATTGGCATTCTTTGGTCCAAGTTCGTCTCGTTCGTCCATCTTCGTCCTCCCATTTGATCCGTAGGCCTTCTTTGGACTAAGTTTGTCTCGTTCTACCATCTTCGTCCTCCCATTTGATCCGTAGGCATTCTTTGGACCATGTTCGTCTCGTTCGTCCCTCTTCGTCCTCCCATTTGATCCGTAGGTCTTCTTTGGACATAGTTCGTCTCGTTCTACCATCTTCGTCCTCCCATTTCATCCATAGGCCTTCTTTGGACCATGTTCGTCTCATTCGTCCATCTTTGTCCTCCATTTGATCCGTTGGCATTCTTTGGACCAAGTTCCTCTCGTTCGCCATCTTCGTCCTCCCATTGCATCCGTTGTTATTCTTTGGACCAAGTTCGTCTCGTTCGTCCATCTTCGTCCTCCCATTTGATCCATAGGCCTTCTTTTGACCAAGTTCGTCTCGTTCGTCCATCTTCGTCCTCCATTTTGATGCATTGGAATTCTTTGGACCAAGTTCGTCTCGTTCGTCCATCTTTGTCCTCCCATTTGATCCGTTGGCATTCTTTGGACCAAGTTCGTATCGTTCGTCCATCTTGGTCCTCCCATTTGATCCGTTGTTATTCTTTGGACCAAGTTCGTCTCGTTCGTCCATCTTCGTCTTCCCATTTGATCCGTTGGCATTCTTTGGACCAAGTTCATCTCGTTCGCCATCTTCGTCCTCCCATTGGATCCGTTGTTATTCTTTGGACCAAGTTCAACTCGTTCGTCCATCTTCGTCCTCCCTTTTGATCCATAGGCCTTCTTTTGACCAAGTTCGTCTCGTTCATCCATCTTTGTCCTCCCATTTGATCCGTTGGCATTCTTTGGACCAAGTTCGTATCGTTCGTCCTTCTTGGTCCTCCCATTTGATCCGTTGTTATTCTTTGGACCAAGTTCGTCTCGTCCGTCCATCTTCGTCCTCCCATTTGATCCGTTGGCATTCTTTGGACCAAGTTCGTCTCGTTCGTCCATCTTGGTCCTCCCATTTGATCCGTTGTTATTATTTGGACCAAGTTCATCTCGGTCGTCCATCTTCGTCCTCCCATTTGATCCATTGGCATTCTTTGGACCAAGTTCGTCTCGTTTGTCCCTCTTCGTCCTCCCATTTGATCCGTATGCCTTCTTTGGACTTAGTTCGTCTCGTTCTACCATCTTCATCCTCCCATTTGATCCGTAGGGCTTCTTTGGACCAAGTTCGTCTCGTTCGTCCATCTTGGTCCTCCCATTTGATCCGGTGGCCTTCTTTGGACTAAGTTCGTCTCGTTCTACCATCTTCGTCCTCCCATTTGATCCGTAGGCATTCTTTGGACCATGTTCGTCTCGTTCGTCCCTCTTCGTCCTCCCATTTGATCCGTAGGTCTTCTTTGGACATAGTTCGTCTCGTTCTGCCATCTTCGTCCTCCCATTTCATCCATAGGCCTTCTTTGGACCATGTTCGTCTCATTCGTCCATCTTTGTCCTCCATTTGATCCGTTGGAATTCTTTGGACCAAGTTCCTCTCGTTCGCCATCTTCGTCCTCCCATTGGATCCGTTGTTATTCTTTGGACCAAGTTCGTCTCGTTCGTCCATCTTCGTCCTCCCATTTGATCCATAGGCCTTCTTTTGACCAAGTTCGTCTCGTTCGTCCATCTTCGTCCTCCATTTTGATGCATTGGAATTCTTTGGACCAAGTTCGTCTCGTTCGTCCATCTTTGTCCTCCCATTTGATCCGTTGGCATTCTTTGGACCAAGTTCGTATCGTTCGTCCATCTTGGTCCTCCCATTTGATCCGTTGTTATTCTTTGGACCAAGTTCGTCTCATTCGTCCATCTTCGTCTTCCCATTTGATCCGTTGGCATTCTTTGGACCAAGTTCATCTCGTTCGCCATCTTCGTCCTCCCATTGGATCCGTTGTTATTCTTTGGACCAAGTTCAACTCGTTCGTCCATCTTCGTCCTCCCTTTTGATCCATAGGCCTTCTTTTGACCAAGTTCGTCTCGTTCATCCATCTTTGTCCTCCCATTTGATCCGTTGGCATTCTTTGGACCAAGTTCGTATCGTTCGTCCATCTTGGTCCTCCCATTTGATCCGTTGTTATTCTTTGGACCAAGTTCGTCTCCTCCGTCCATCTTCGTCCTCCCATTTGATCCGTTGGCATTCTTTGGACCAAGTTCGTCTCGTTCGTCCATCTTGGTCCTCCCATTTGATCCGTTGTTATTATTTGGACCAAGTTCATCTCGGTCGTCCATCTTCGTCCTCCCATTTGATCCATTGGCATTCTTTGGACCAAGTTCGTCTCGTTTGTCCCTCTTCGTCCTCCCATTTGATCCGTATGCCTTCTTTGGACTTAGTTCGTCTCGTTCTACCATCTTCATCCTCCCATTTGATCCGTAGGGCTTCTTTGGACCAAGTTCGTCTCGTTCGTCCATCTTGGTCCTCCCATTTGATCCGGTGGCCTTCTTTGGACTAAGTTCGTCTCGTTCTACCATCTTCGTCCTCCCATTTCATCCATAGGCCTTCTTTGGACCATGTTCGTCTCATTCGTCCATCTTTGTCCTCCATTTGATCCGTTGGCATTCTTTGGACCAAGTTCCTCTCGTTCGCCATCTTCGTCCTCCCATTGGATCCGTTGTTATTCTTTGGACCAAGTTCGTCTCGTTCGTCCATCTTCGTCCTCCTATTTGATCCATAGGCCTTCTTTTGACCAAGTTCGTCTCGTTCGTCCATCTTCGTCCTCCATTTTGATGCATTGGAATTCTTTGGACCAAGTTCGTCTCGTTCGTCCATCTTGGTCCTCCCATTTGATCCGTTGTTATTCTTTGGACCAAGTTCGTCTCGTTCGTCCATCTTCGTCCTCCCATTTGATCCATAGGCCTTCTTTTCACCAAGTTCGTCTCGTTCATCCATCTTTGTCCTCCCATTTGATCCGTTGGCATTCTTTGGACCAAGTTCGTCTCGTTCGTCCATCTTCGTCCTCCAATTTGATCCGTTGGCCTTCTTTGTACTAAGTTCGTCTCGTTCTACCATCTTCGTCCTCCCATTTGATCCATTGGCATTCTTTGGACGAAGTTCGTCTCGTTCGTCCATCTTCGTCCTCCCATTTGATCCGTAGGGCTTCTTTGGACCAAGTTCGTCTCGTTTGTCCATCTTCGTCCTCCCATTTGATCCGTTCGCCTTCTTTGGACTAAGTTCGTCTCGTTCTACCATCTTCGTCCTCCCATTTGATCCGTTGGCATTCTTTGGACCAAGTTCGTATCGTTCGTCCATCTTGGTCCTCCCATTTGATCCGCTGTTATTCTTTGGACCAAGTTCGTCTCGTTCGTCCATCTTCGTCCTCTCATTTGATCCGTTGGCATTCTTTGGACCAAGTTCGTCTCGTTTGTCCATCTTCGTCCTCCCATTTGATCCGTAGGCCTTCTTTGGACTAAGTTCGTCTCGTTCTACCATCTTCGTCCTCCCATTTGATCCGTTGGCATTCTTTGGACCAAGTTCGTATCGTTCGTCCATCTTGGTCCTCCCATTTGATCCGTTGTTATTCTTTGGACCAAGTTCGTCTCGTTCGTCCATCTTCGTCCTCCCATTTGATCCGTTGGCATTCTTTGGACCAAGTTCGTATCGTTCGTCCATCTTGGTCCTCCCATTTGATCCGTTGTTATTCTTTGGGCCAAGTTCCTCTCGTTCGTCCATCTTCGTCCTCCCATTTGATCCGTTGGCATTCTTTGGACCAAGTTCGTCTCGTTCGTCCATCTTCGTCCTCCCATTTGATCCATTGGCATTCTTTGGTCCAAGTTCGTCTCGTTCGTCCATCTTCGTCCTCCCATTTGATCCGTAGGCCTTCTTTGGACTAAGTTTGTCTCGTTCTACCATCTTCGTCCTCCCATTTGATCTGTAGGCATTCTTTGGACCATGTTCGTCTCGTTCGTCCCTCTTCGTCCTCCCATTTGATCCGTAGGTCTTCTTTGGACATAGTTCGTCTCGTTCTACCATCTTCGTCCTCCCATTTCATCCATAGGCCTTCTTTGGACCATGTTCGTCTCATTCGTCCATCTTTGTCCTCCATTTGATCCGTTGGCATTCTTTGGACCAAGTTCCTCTCGTTCGCCATCTTCGTCCTCCCATTGGATCCGTTGTTATTCTTTGGACCAAGTTCAACTCGTTCGTCCATCTTCGTCCTCCCTTTTGATCCATAGGCCTTCTTTTGACCAAGTTCGTCTCGTTCATCCATCTTTGTCCTCCCATTTGATCCGTTGGCATTCTTTGGACCAAGTTCGTATCGTTCGTCCATCTTGGTCCTCCCATTTGATCCGTTGTTATTCTTTGGACCAAGTTCGTCGTCCGTCCATCTTCGTCCTCCCATTTGATCTGTTGGCATTCTTTGGACCAAGTTCGTCTCGTTCGTCCATCTTGGTCCTCCCATTTGATCCGTTGTTATTATTTGGACCAAGTTCATCTCGGTCGTCCATCTTCGTCCTCCCATTTGATCCATTGGCATTCTTTGGACCAAGTTCGTCTCGTTTGTCCCTCTTCGTCCTCCCATTTGATCCGTATGCCTTCTTTGGACTTAGTTCGTCTCGTTCTACCATCTTCATCCTCCCATTTGATCCGTAGGGCTTCTTTGGACCAAGTTCGTCTCGTTCGTCCATCTTGGTCCTCCCATTTGATCCGGTGGCCTTCTTTGGACTAAGTTCGTCTCGTTCTACCATCTTCGTCCTCCCATTTCATCCATAGGCCTTCTTTCGACCATGTTCGTCTCATTCGTCCATCTTTGTCCTCCATTTGATCCGTTGGCATTCTTTGGACCAAGTTCCTCTCGTTCGCCATCTTCGTCCTCCCATTGGATCCGTTGTTATTCTTTGGACCAAGTTCGTCTCGTTCGTCCATCTTCGTCCTCCCATTTGATCCATAGGCCTTCTTTTGACCAAGTTCGTCTCGTTCGTCCATCTTCGTCCTCCATTTTGATGCATTTGAATTCTTTGGACCAAGTTCGTCTCGTTCGTCCATCTTGGTCCTCTCATTTGATCCGTTGTTATTCTTTGGACCAAGTTCGTCTCGTTCGTCCATCTTCGTCCTCCCATTTGATCCATAGGCCTTCTTTTCACCAAGTTCGTCTCGTTCATCCATCTTTGTCCTCCCATTTGATCCGTTGGCATTCTTTGGACCAAGTTCGTCTCGTTCGTCCATCTTCGTCCTCCCATTTGATCCATAGGCCTTCTTTTGACCAAGTTCGTCTCGTTCATCCATCTTTGTCCTCCCATTTGATCCATTGGCATTCTTTGGACCAAGTTCGTATCGTTCGTCCATCTTGGTCCTCCCATTTGATCCGTTGTTATTCTTTGGACCAAGTTCGTCTCGTTCGTCCATCTTCGTCTTCCCATTTGATCCGTTGGCATTCTTTGGACCAAGTTCATCTCGTTCGCCATCTTCGTCCTCCCATTGGATCCGTTGTTATTCTTTGGACCAAGTTCCACTCGTTCGTCCATCTTCGTCCTCCCTTTTGATCCATAGGCCTTCTTTTGACCAAGTTCGTCTCGTTCATCCATCTTTGTCCTCCCATTTGATCCGTTGGCATTCTTTGGACCAAGTTCGTATCGTTCGTCCATCTTGGTCCTCCCATTTGATCCGTTGTTATTCTTTGGACCAAGTTCGTCTCGTCCGTCCATCTTCGTCCTCCCATTTGATCCGTTGGCATTCTTTGGACCAAGTTCGTCTCGTTCGTCCATCTTGGTCCTCCCATTTGATCCGTTGTTATTATTTGGACCAAGTTCATCTCGGTCGTCCATCTTCGTCCTCCCATTTGATCCATTGGCATTCTTTGGACCAAGTTCGTCTCGTTTGTCCCTCTTCGTCCTCCCATTTGATCCGTATGCCTTCTTTGGACTTAGTTCGTCTCGTTCTACCATCTTCATCCTCCCATTTGATCCGTAGGGCTTCTTTGGACCAAGTTCGTCTCGTTCGTCCATCTTGGTCCTCCCATTTGATCCGGTGGCCTTCTTTGGACTAAGTTCGTCTCGTTCTACCATCTTCGTCCTCCCATTTGATCCGTAGGCATTCTTTGGACCATGTTCGTCTCGTTCGTCCCTCTTCGTCCTCCCATTTGATCCGTAGGTCTTCTTTGGACATAGTTCGTCTCGTTCTACCATCTTCGTCCTCCCATTTCATCCATAGGCCTTCTTTGGACCATGTTCGTCTCATTCGTCCATCTTTGTCCTCCATTTGATCCGTTGGCATTCTTTGGACCAAGTTCCTCTCGTTCGCCATCTTCGTCCTCCCATTGGATCCGTTGTTATTCTTTGGACCAAGTTCGTCTCGTTCGTCCATCTTCGTCCTCCCATTTGATCCATAGGCCTTCTTTTGACCAAGTTCGTCTCGTTCGTCCATCTTTGTCCTCCATTTTGATGCATTGGAATTCTTTGGACCAAGTTCGTCTCGTTCGTCCATCTTGGTCCTCCCATTTGATCCGTTGTTATTCTTTGGACCAAGTTCGTCTCGTTCGTCCATCTTCGTCCTCCCATTTGATCCATAGGCCTTCTTTTCACCAAGTTCGTCTCGTTCATCCATCTTTGTCCTCCCATTTGATCCGTTGGCATTCTTTGGACCAAGTTCGTCTCGTTCGTCCATCTTCGTCCTCCCATTTGATCCATAGGCCTTCTTTTGACCAAGTTCGTCTCGTTCATCCATCTTTGTCCTCCCATTTGATCCATTGGCATTCTTTGGACCAAGTTCGTATCGTTCGTCCATCTTGGTCCTCCCATTTGATCCGTTGTTATTCTTTGGACCAAGTTCGTCTCGTTCGTCCATCTTCGTCTTCCCATTTGATCTGTTGGCATTCTTTGGACCAAGTTCATCTCGTTCGCCATCTTCGTCCTCCCATTGGATCCGTTGTTATTCTTTGGACCAAGTTCAACTCGTTCGTCCATCTTCGTCCTCCCTTTTGATCCATAGGCCTTCTTTTGACCAAGTTCGTCTCGTTCATCCATCTTTGTCCTCCCATTTGATCCGTTGGCATTCTTTGGACCAAGTTCGTATCGTTCGTCCATCTTGGTCCTCCCATTTGATCCGTTGTTATTCTTTGGACCAAGTTCGTCTCGTCCGTCCATCTTCGTCCTCCCATTTGATCCGTTGGCATTCTTTGGACCAAGTTCGTCTCGTTCGTCCATCTTGGTCCTCCCATTTGATCCGTTGTTATTATTTGGACCAAGTTCATCTCGGTCGTCCATCTTCGTCCTCCCATTTGATCCATTGGCATTCTTTGGACCAAGTTCGTCTCGTTTGTCCCTCTTCGTCCTCCCATTTGATCCGTATGCCTTCTTTGGACTTAGTTCGTCTCGTTCTACCATCTTCATCCTCCCATTTGATCCGTAGGGCTTCTTTGGACCAAGTTCGTCTCGTTCGTCCATCTTGGTCCTCCCATTTGATCCGGTGGCCTTCTTTGGACTAAGTTCGTCTCGTTCTACCATCTTCGTCCTCCCATTTGATCCGTAGGCATTCTTTGGACCATGTTCGTCTCGTTCGTCCCTCTTCGTCCTCCCATTTGATCCGTAGGTCTTCTTTGGACATAGTTCGTCTCGTTCTACCATCTTCGTCCTCCCATTTCATCCATAGGCCTTCTTTGGACCATGTTCGTCTCATTCGTCCATCTTTGTCCTCCATTTGATCCGTTGGCATTCTTTGGACCAAGTTCCTCTCGTTCGCCATCTTCGTCCTCCCATTGGATCCGTTGTTATTCTTTGGACCAAGTTCGTCTCGTTCGTCCATCTTCGTCCTCCCATTTGATCCATAGGCCTTCTTTTGACCAAGTTCGTCTCGTTCGTCCATCTTCGTCCTCCATTTTGATGCATTGGAATTCTTTGGACCAAGTTCGTATCGTTCGTCCATCTTGGTCCTCCCATTTGATCCGTTGGCATTCTTTGGACCAAGTTCGTATCGTTCGTCCATCTTCGTCTTCCCATTTGATCCGTTGGCATTCTTTGGACCAAGTTCATCTCGTTCGCCATCTTCGTCCTCCCATTGGATCCGTTGTTATTCTTTGGACCAAGTTCAACTCGTTCGTCCATCTTCGTCCTCCCTTTTGATCCATAGGCCTTCTTTTGACCAAGTTCGTCTCGTTCATCCATCTTTGTCCTCCCATTTGATCCGTTGGCATTCTTTGGACCAAGTTCGTATCGTTCGTCCATCTTGGTCCTCCCATTTGATCCGTTGTTATTCTTTGGACCAAGTTCGTCTCGTTCGTCCATCTTCGTCTTCCCATTTGATCCGTTGGCATTCTTTGGACCAAGTTCCTCTCGTTCGCCATCTTCGTCCTCCCATTGGATCCGTTGTTATTCTTTGGACCAAGTTCAACTCGTTCGTCCATCTTCGTCCTCCCTTTTGATCCATAGGCCTTCTTTTGACCATGTTCGTCTCGTTCATCCATCTTTGTCCTCCCATTTGATCCGTTGGCATTCTTTGGACCAAGTTCGTATCGTTCGTCCATCTTGGTCCTCCCATTTGATCCGTTGTTATTCTTTGGACCAAGTTCGTCTCGTCCGTCCATCTTCGTCCTCCCATTTGATCCGTTGGCATTCTTTGGACCAAGTTCGTCTCGTTCGTCCATCTTGGTCCTCCCATTTGATCCGTTGTTATTATTTGGACCAAGTTCATCTCGGTCGTCCATCTTCGTCCTCCCATTTGATCCATTGGCATTCTTTGGACCAAGTTCGTCTCGTTTGTCCCTCTTCGTCCTCCCATTTGATCCGTATGCCTTCTTTGGACTTAGTTCGTCTCGTTCTACCATCTTCATCCTCCCATTTGATCCGTAGGGCTTCTTTGGACCAAGTTCGTCTCGTTCGTCCATCTTGGTCCTCCCATTTGATCCGGTGGCCTTCTTTGGACTAAGTTCGTCTCGTTCTACCATCTTCGTCCTCCCATTTGATCCGTAGGCATTCTTTGGACCATGTTCGTCTCGTTCGTCCCTCTTCGTCCTCCCATTTGATCCGTAGGTCTTCTTTGGACATAGTTCGTCTCGTTCTACCATCTTCGTCCTCCCATTTCATCCATAGGCCTTCTTTGGACCATGTTCGTCTCATTCGTCCATCTTTGTCCTCCATTTGATCCGTTGGCATTCTTTGGACCAAGTTCCTCTCGTTCGCCATCTTCGTCCTCCCATTGGATCCGTTGTTATTCTTTGGACCAAGTTCGTCTCGTTCGTCCATCTTCGTCCTCCCATTTGATCCATAGGCCTTCTTTTGACCAAGTTCGTCTCGTTCGACCATCTTCGTCCTCCATTTTGATGCATTGGAATTCTTTGGACCAAGTTCGTATCGTTCGTCCATCTTGGTCCTCCCATTTGATCCGTTGTTATTCTTTGGACCAAGTTCGTCTCGTTCGTCCATCTTCGTCTTCCCATTTGATCCGTTGGCATTCTTTGCACCAAGTTCATCTCGTTCGCCATCTTCGTCCTCCCATTGGATCCGTTGTTATTCTTTGGACCAAGTTCAACTCGTTCGTCCATCTTCGTCCTCCCTTTTGATCCATAGGCCTTCTTTTGACCAAGTTCGTCTCGTTCATCCATCTTTGTCCTCCCATTTGATCCGTTGGCATTCTTTGGACCAAGTTCGTATCGTTCGTCCATCTTGGTCCTCCCATTTGATCCGTTGTTATTCTTTGGACCAAGTTTGTCTCGTCCGTCCATCTTCGTCCTCCCATTTGATCCGTTGGCATTCTTTGGACCAAGTTCGTCTCGTTCGTCCATCTTGGTCCTCCCATTTGATCCGTTGTTATTATTTGGACCAAGTTCATCTCGGTCGTCCATCTTCGTCCTCCCATTTGATCCATTGGCATTCTCTGGACCAAGTTCGTCTCGTTTGTCCCTCTTCGTCCTCCCATTTGATCCGTATGCCTTCTTTGGACTTAGTTCGTCTCGTTCTACCATCTTCATCCTCCCATTTGATCCGTAGGGCTTCTTTGGACCAAGTTCGTCTCGTTCGTCCATCTTGGTCCTCCCATTTGATCCGGTGGCCTTCTTTGGACTATGTTCGTCTCGTTCTACCATCTTCGTCCTCCCATTTCATCCATAGGCCTTCTTTGGACCATGTTCGTCTCATTCGTCCATCTTTGTCCTCCATTTGATCCGTTGGCATTCTTTGGACCAAGTTCCTCTCGTTCGCCATCTTCGTCCTCCCATTGGATCCGTTGTTATTCTTTGGACCAAGTTCGTCTCGTTCGTCCATCTTCGTCCTCCCATTTGATCCATAGGCCTTCTTTTGACCAAGTTCGTCTCGTTCGTCCATCTTCGTCCTCCATTTTGATGCATTGGAATTCTTTGGACCAAGTTCGTCTCGTTCGTCCATCTTGGTCCTCCCATTTGATCCGTTGTTATTCTTTGGACCAAGTTCGTCTCGTTCGTCCATCTTCGTCCTCCCATTTGATCCATAGGCCTTCTTTTCACCAAGTTCGTCTCGTTCATCCATCTTTGTCCTCCCATTTGATCCGTTGGCATTCTTTGGACCAAGTTCGTCTCGTTCGTCCATCTTCGTCCTCCAATTTGATCCGTTGGCCTTCTTTGTACTAAGTTCGTCTCGTTCTACCATCTTCGTCCTCCCATTTGATCCGTTGGCATTCTTTGGACGAAGTTCGTCTCGTTCGTCCATCTTCGTCCTCCCATTTGATCCGTAGGGCTTCTTTGGACCAAGTTCGTCTCGTTTGTCCATCTTCGTCCTCCCATTTGATCCGTTCGCCTTCTTTGGACTAAGTTCGTCTCGTTCTACCATCTTCGTCCTCCCATTTGATCCGTTGGCATTCTTTGGACCAAGTTCGTATCGTTCGTCCATCTTGGTCCTCCCATTTGATCCGTTGTTATTCTTTGGACCAAGTTCGTCTCGTTCGTCCATCTTCGTCCTCTCATTTGATCCGTTGGCATTCTTTGGACCAAGTTCGTCTCGTTTGTCCATCTTCGTCCTCCCATTTGATCCGTAGGCCTTCTTTGGACTAAGTTCGTCTCGTTCTACCATCTTCGTCCTCCCATTTGATCCGTTGGCATTCTTTGGACCAAGTTCGTATCGTTCGTCCATCTTGGTCCTCCCATTTGATCCGTTGTTATTCTTTGGACCAAGTTCGTCTCGTTCGTCCATCTTCGTCCTCCCATTTGATCCGTTGGCATTCTTTGGACCAAGTTCGTATCGTTCGTCCATCTTGGTCCTCCCATTTGATCCGTTGTTATTCTTTGGGCCAAGTTCCTCTCGTTCGTCCATCTTCGTCCTCCCATTTGATCCGTTGGCATTCTTTGGACCAAGTTCGTCTCGTTCGTCCATCTTCGTCCTCCCATTTGATCCATTGGCATTCTTTGGTCCAAGTTCGTCTCGTTCGTCCATCTTCGTCCTCCCATTTGATCCGTAGGCCTTCTTTGGACTAAGTTTGTCTCGTTCTACCATCTTCGTCCTCCCATTTGATCTGTAGGCATTCTTTGGACCATGTTCGTCTCGTTCGTCCCTCTTCGTCCTCCCATTTGATCCGTAGGTCTTCTTTGGACTAAGTTTGTCTCGTTCTACCATCTTCGTGCTCCCATTTCATCCATAGGCCTTCTTTGGACCATGTTCGTCTCATTCGTCCATCTTTGTCCTCCATTTGATCCGTTGGCATTCTTTGGACCAAGTTCCTCTCGTTCGCCATCTTCGTCCTCCCATTGGATCCGTTGTTATTCTTTGGACCAAGTTCGTCTCGTTCGTCCATCTTCGTCCTCCCATTTGATCCATAGGCCTTCTTTTGACCAAGTTCGTCTCGTTCATCCATCTTTGTCCTCCCATTTGATCTGTTGGCCTTCGTTGGACCAAGTTCGTCTCGTTTCTCCATCTTCGTCCTCCCATTTGATCCGTTGGCCTTCTTTGGACTAAGTTCTTATCGTTCTACCATCTTCGTCCTCCCATTTGATCCGTTGGCTTTCTTTGGACCAAGTTCGTATCGTTCGTCCATCTTGGTCCTCCCATTTGATCCGTTGTTATTATTTGGACCAAGTTCATCTCGGTCGTCCATCTTCGTCCTCCCATTTGATCCATTGGCATTCTTTGGACCAAGTTCGTCTCGTTTGTCCCTCTTCGTCCTCCCATTTGATCCGTATGCCTTCTTTGGACTTAGTTCGTCTCGTTCTACCATCTTCATCCTCCCATTTGATCCGTAGGGCTTCTTTGGACCAAGTTCGTCTCGTTCGTCCATCTTGGTCCTCCCATTTGATCCGGTGGCCTTCTTTGGACTAAGTTCGTCTCGTTCTACCATCTTCGTCCTCCCATTTCATCCATAGGCCTTCTTTGGACCATGTTCGTCTCATTCGTCCATCTTTGTCCTCCATTTGATCCGTTGGCATTCTTTGGACAAAGTTCCTCTCGTTCGCCATCTTCGTCCTCCCATTGGATCCGTTGTTATTCTTTGGACCAAGTTCGTCTCGTTCGTCCATCTTCGTCCTCCCATTTGATCCATAGGCCTTCTTTTGACCAAGTTCGTCTCGTTCGTCCATCTTCGTCCTCCATTTTGATGCATTGGAATTCTTTGGACCAAGTTCGTCTCGTTCGTCCATCTTGGTCCTCCCATTTGATCCGTTGTTATTCTTTGGACCAAGTTCGTCTCGTTCGTCCATCTTCGTCCTCCCATTTGATCCATAGGCCTTCTTTTCACCAAGTTCGTCTCGTTCATCCATCTTTGTCCTCCCATTTGATCCGTTGGCATTCTTTGGACCAAGTTCGTCTCGTTCGTCCTCCAATTTGATCCGTTGGCCTTCTTTGTACTAAGTTCGTCTCGTTCTACCATCTTCGTCCTCCCATTTGATCCGTTGGCATTCTTTGGACGAAGTTCGTCTCGTTCGTCCATCTTCGTCCTCCCATTTGATCCGTAGGGCTTCTTTGGACCAAGTTCGTCTCGTTTGTCCATCTTCGTCCTCCCATTTGATCCGTTCGCCTTCTTTGGACTAAGTTCGTCTCGTTCTACCATCTTCGTCCTCCCATTTGATCCGTTGGCATTCTTTGGACCAAGTTCGTATCGTTCGTCCATCTTGGTCCTCCCATTTGATCCGTTGTTATTCTTTGGACCAAGTTCGTCTCGTTCGTCCATCTTCGTCCTCTCATTTGATCCGTTGGCATTCTTTGGACCAAGTTCGTCTCGTTTGTCCATCTTCGTCCTCCCATTTGATCCGTAGGCCTTCTTTGGACTAAGTTCGTCTCGTTCTACCATCTTCGTCCTCCCATTTGATCCGTTGGCATTCTTTGGACCAAGTTCGTATCGTTCGTCCATCTTGGTCCTCCCATTTGATCCGTTGTTATTCTTTGGACCAAGTTCGTCTCGTTCGTCCATCTTCGTCCTCCCATTTGATCCGTTGGCATTCTTTGGACCAAGTTCGTATCGTTCGTCCATCTTGGTCCTCCCATTTGATCCGTTGTTATTCTTTGGGCCAAGTTCCTCTCGTTCGTCCATCTTCGTCCTCCCATTTGATCCGTTGGCATTCTTTGGACCAAGTTCGTCTCGTTCGTCCATCTTCGTCCTCCCATTTGATCCATTGGCATTCTTTGGTCCAAGTTCGTCTCGTTCGTCCATCTTCGTCCTCCCATTTGATCCGTAGGCCTTCTTTGGACTAAGTTTGTCTCGTTCTACCATCTTCGTCCTCCCATTTGATCTGTAGGCATTCTTTGGACCATGTTCGTCTCGTTCGTCCCTCTTCGTCCTCCCATTTGATCCGTAGGTCTTCTTTGGACTAAGTTTGTCTCGTTCTACCATCTTCGTGCTCCCATTTCATCCATAGGCCTTCTTTGGACCATGTTCGTCTCATTCGTCCATCTTTGTCCTCCATTTGATCCGTTGGCATTCTTTGGACCAAGTTCCTCTCGTTCGCCATCTTCGTCCTCCCATTGGATCCGTTGTTATTCTTTGGACCAAGTTCGTCTCGTTCGTCCATCTTCGTCCTCCCATTTGATCCATAGGCCTTCTTTTGACCAAGTTCGTCTCGTTCATCCATCTTTGTCCTCCCATTTGATCCGTTGGCCTTCGTTGGACCAAGTTCGTCTCGTTTCTCCATCTTCGTCCTCCCATTTGATCCGTTGGCCTTCTTTGGACTAAGTTCTTATCGTTCTACCATCTTCGTCCTCCCATTTGATCCGTTGGCATTCTTTGGACCAAGTTCGTATCGTTCGTCCATCTTGGTCCTCCCATTTGATCCGTTGTTATTATTTGGACCAAGTTCATCTCGGTCGTCCATCTTCGTCCTCCCATTTGATCCATTGGCATTCTTTGGACCAAGTTCGTCTCGTTTGTCCCTCTTCGTCCTCCCATTTGATCCGTATGCCTTCTTTGGACTTAGTTCGTCTCGTTCTACCATCTTCATCCTCCCATTTGATCCGTAGGGCTTCTTTGGACCAAGTTCGTCTCGTTCGTCCATCTTGGTCCTCCCATTTGATCCGGTGGCCTTCTTTGGACTAAGTTCGTCTCGTTCTACCATCTTCGTCCTCCCATTTCATCCATAGGCCTTCTTTGGACCATGTTCGTCTCATTCGTCCATCTTTGTCCTCCATTTGATCCGTTGGCATTCTTTGGACCAAGTTCCTCTCGTTCGCCATCTTCGTCCTCCCATTGGATCCGTTGTTATTCTTTGGACCAAGTTCGTCTCGTTCGTCCATCTTCGTCCTCCCATTTGATCCATAGGCCTTCTTTTGACCAAGTTCGTCTCGTTCGTCCATCTTCGTCCTCCATTTTGATGCATTGGAATTATTTGGACCAAGTTCGTCTCGTTCGTCCATCTTGGTCCTCCCATTTGATCCGTTGTTATTCTTTGGACCAAGTTCGTCTCGTTCGTCCATCTTCATCCTCCCATTTGATCCATAGGCCTTCTTTTCACCAAGTTCGTCTCGTTCATCCATCTTTGTCCTCCCATTTGATCCGTTGGCATTCTTTGGACCAAGTTCGTCTCGTTCGTCCATCTTCGTCCTCCAATTTGATCCGTTGGCCTTCTTTGTACTAAGTTCGTCTCGTTCTACCATCTTCGTCCTCCCATTTGATCCGTTGGCATTCTTTGGACGAAGTTCGTCTCGTTCGTCCATCTTCGTCCTCCCATTTGATCCGTAGGGCTTCTTTGGACCAAGTTCGTCTCGTTTGTCCATCTTCGTCCTCCCATTTGATCCGTTCGCCTTCTTTGGACTAAGTTCGTCTCGTTCTACCATCTTCGTCCTCCCATTTGATCCGTTGGCATTCTTTGGACCAAGTTCGTATCGTTCGTCCATCTTGGTCCTCCCATTTGATCCGTTGTTATTCTTTGGACCAAGTTCGTCTCGTTCGTCCATCTTCGTCCTCTCATTTGATCCGTTGGCATTCTTTGGACCAAGTTCGTCTCGTTTGTCCATCTTCGTCCTCCCATTTGATCCGTAGGCCTTCTTTGGACTAAGTTCGTCTCGTTCTACCATCTTCGTCCTCCCATTTGATCCGTTGGCATTCTTTGGACCAAGTTCGTATCGTTCGTCCATCTTGGTCCTCCCATTTGATCCGTTGTTATTCTTTGGACCAAGTTCGTCTCATTCGTCCATCTTCGTCCTCTCATTTGATCCGTTGGCATTCTTTGGACCAAGTTCGTCACGTTCGTCCCTCTTCGTCCTCCCATTTGCTCCGTAGGCCTTCTTTGGACCAAGTTCGTCTCGTTCGTCCATCTTCGTCCTCCCATTTGATCTGTTGGCCTTCTTTTGGCCAAGTTCATCTCGTTCGTCCATCTTCGTCCTCCCATTTGATCCGTTGGCATTCTTTGGCCCAAGTTCGTCTCGTTCGTCCATCTTCGTCCTCCCATTTGATCCGTAGGGCATCTTTGGACCAAGTTCGTCTCGTTCCTCCCTCTTCGTCCTCCCATTTGATCGTTAGGCCTTCTTTGGACTAAGTTCGTCTATTTCTACCATCTTCGTCCTCCCATTTGATCCATTGGCATTCTTTGGACCAAGTTCGTCTCGTTCGTCCATCTTCGTCCTCCCATTTGATCCGTAGACCTTCTTTGGACCAAGTTCTTCTCGTTCGTCCATCTTCGTCCTCCATTTGATCTGTTGGCCTTCTTTGGACCAAGTTCGTCTCGTTCATCCCTCATCGTCCTCCCATTTGATCCGTTGGGCTTCTTGGGACGAAGTTCGTCTCGTTCGTCCCTTATCGTCCTCCCATTTGATCCGTTGGGCTTCTTTGGACCATGTTTGTCTCGTTCGTCCATCTTCGTCCTCCGATTTGATCTGTTGGTCTTCTTTGAACCAAGTTCATCTCGTTCGTCCCTCATCATCCTCCCATTTGATCCGTTGGCCTTCTTTGGACGAAGTTTGTCTCGTTCGTCCATCTTCGTGCTCCTATTTGATCCGTTGGCCTTCTTTGCACCAAGTTCGTCTCGTTCATCCCTCATCGCCCTCCCATTTGCTCCGTTGGCCTTCTTTGGACCAAGTTTGTCTCGTTCGTCCATCTTCGTCCTCCCATTTGATCCGTTGGCCTTCTTTGGACCAAGTTCGTGTCGTTCATCCCTCATCGTCCTCCCATTTGATCCGTTGGCCTTCTTTGCCCCAAGTTCGTCTCGTTCATCCCTCATCGCCCTCCCATTTGATCCGTTGGCCTTCTTTGGACCAAGTTTGTCTCGATCGTCCATCTTCATCCTCCCATTTGATCTGTTGGCCTTCTTTGCCCCAAGTTAGTCTCGTTCATCCCTCATCGTCCTCCCATTTGATCCGTTGGCCTTCTTTGGACGAAGTTTGTCTCGTTCGTCCATCTTCGTGCTCCCATTTGATCCGTTGGCCTTCTTTGCACCAAGTTCGTCTCGTTCATCCCTCATCGCCCTCCCATTTGATCTGTGGGCCTTCTTTGGACGAAGTTTGTCTCGTTCGTCCATCATCGTGCTCCCATTTGATCTGTTGGCCTTCTTTGCACCAAGTTCGTCTCGTTCCTCCCTCATCGCCCTCCCATTTGATCCGTTGGCCTTCTTTGGACGAAGTTTGTCTCGTTCGTCCATCTTCGTCCTCCCATTTGATCCGTTGGCATTCTTTGCACCAAGTTCGTCTCGTTCATCCCTCATTATCCTCCCATTTGATCCGTTGGCCTGCTTTGGACGAAGTTTGTCTCGTTCGTCCATCTTCGTGCTCCCATTTGATCCGTTGGCCTTCTTTGCACCAAGTTCGTCTCGTTCATCCCTCATCGCGCTCCCATTTGATCCGTTCGCCTTCTTTGGACCAAGTTTGTCTCGTTCGTCCATCTTCGTCCTCCCATTTGATCCGTTGGCCTTCTTTGCCCCAAGTTAGTCTCGTTCATCCCTCATCGCCCTCCCATTTGATCCATTGGCCTTCTTTGGACCAAGTTTGTCTCGTTCGTCCATCTTCATCCTCCCATTTGATCCTTTGACCTTCTTTGCCCCAAGTTCGTCTCGTCCATCCCTCATCGTCCTCCCATTTGATCCGTTGGCCTTCTTTGGACGAAGTTTGTCTCGTTCGTCCATCTTCGTGCTCCCATTTGATCCGTTGGCCTTCTTTGCACCATGTTCGTCTCGTTCATCCCTCATCGCCCTCCCATTTTATCCGTTGGCCTTCTTTGGACCAAGTTTGTCTCGTTCGTCCATCTTCGTCCTCCCATTTGATCCGTTGGCCTTCTTTGCCCCAAGTTCGTCTCGTTCATCCCTCATCGTCCTCCCATTTGATCCGTTGGCCTTCTTTGGACGAAGTTTGTCTCTTTCGTCCATCATCGTGCTCCCATTTGATCTGTTGGCATTCTTTGCACCAAGTTCGTCTCGTTCCTCCCTCATCGCCCTCCCATTTGATCCGTTGGCCTTCTTTGGACGAAGTTTGTCTCGTTCGTCCATCTTCGTCCTCCCATTTGATCCGTTGGCATTCTTTGCACCAAGTTCGTCTCGTTCATCCCTCATTATCCTCCCATTTGATCCGTTGGCCTGCTTTGGATGAAGTTTGTCTCGTTCGTCCATCTTCGTGCTCCCATTTGATCCGTTGGCATTCTTTGCACCAAGTTCGTCTCGTTCATCCCTCATTATCCTCCCATTTGATCCGTTGGCCTGCTTTGGATGAAGTTTGTCTCGTTCGTCCATCTTCGTCCTCCCAATTGATTCGTTGGCCTTCTTTGCACCAAGTTTGATCTGTTGGACTTCTTTGGACCAAGTTTTTCTCATTAGTTCATCTTCGTCCTCCCATTTGATCCGTTGGGCTTCTTGGGACGAAGTTCGTCTCGTTCGTCCCTTATCGTCCTCCCATTTGATCCGTTGGGCTTCTTTGGACCATGTTTGTCTCGTTCGTCCATCTTCGTCCTCCCATTTGATCTGTTGGTCTTCTTTCAACCAAGTTCGTCACGTTCGTCCCTCTTCGTCCTCCCATTTGATCCGTTGGCCTTCTTTGGACGAAGTTTGTCTCGTTCGTCCATCTTCGTGCTCCCATTTGATCCGTTGGCCTTCTTTGCACCAAGTTCGTCTCGTTCATCCCTCATCGCCCTCCCATTTGCTCCGTTGGCCTTCTTTGGACCAAGTTTGTCTCGTTCGTCCATCTTCGTCCTCCCATTTGATCCGTTGGCCTTCTTTGCACCAAGTTCATCTCGTTCGTCCCTCTTCGTCCTACCATTTGATCCGTTGGCCTTCTTTGGACCAAGTTCGTCTCGTTCGTCCATCTTCGTCCTCCATTTGATCTGTTGCCCTTCTTTGGACCAAGTTCGTCTCGTTCATCCCTCATCGTCCTCCCATTTGATCCGTTGGCCTTCTTCGGACGAAGTTTGTCTCGTTCGTCCATCTTCGTCCTCCCATTTGATCCGTTGGCATTCTTTGCACCAAGTTCGTCTCTTTCATCCCTCATTATCCTCCCATTTGATCCGTTGGCCTGCTTTGGACGAAGTTTGTCTCGTTCGTCCATCTTCGTGCTCCCATTTGATCCGTTGGCCTTCTTTGCACCAAGTTCGTCTCGTTCATCCCTCATCGCCCTCCCATTTGCTCCGTTGGCCTTCTTTGGACCAAGTTTGTCTCGTTCGTCCATCTTCGTCCTCCCATTTGATCCGTTGGCCTTCTTTGCACCAAGTTCATCTCGTTCGTCCCTCTTCGTCCTCCCATTTGATCCGTTGGGCTTCTTGGGACGAAGTTCGTCTCATTCGTCCCTTATCGTCCTCCCATTTGATCCGTTGGGCTTCTTTGGTCCATGTTTGTCTCGTTCGGCCATCTTCGTCCTCCCATTTGATCTGTTGGTCTTCTTTCAACCAAGTTCGTCACGTTCGTCCCTCTTCGTCCTCCCATTTGATCCGTTGGCCTTCTTTGGACGAAGTTTGTCTCGTTCGTCCATCTTCGTGCTCCCATTTGATCCGTTGGCCTTCTTTGTACCAAGTTCGTCTCGTTCATCCCTCATCGCCCTCCCATTTGCTCCGTTGGCCTTCTTTGGACCAAGTTTGTCTCGTTCGTCCATCTTCGTCCTCCCATTTGATCCGTTGGCCTTCTTTGCACCAAGTTCATCTCGTTCGTCCCTCTTCGTCCTACCATTTGATCCGTTGGCCTTCTTTGGACCAAGTTCGTCTCGTTCGTCCATCTTCGTCCTCCATTTGATCTGTTGCCCTTCTTTGGACCAAGTTCGTCTCGTTCATCCCTCATCGTCCTCCCATTTGATCCGTTGGCCTTCTTCGGACGAAGTTTGTCTCGTTCGTCCATCTTCGTCCTCCCATTTGATCCGTTGGCATTCTTTGCACCAAGTTCGTCTCTTTCATCCCTCATTATCCTCCCATTTGATCCGTTGGCCTGCTTTGGACGAAGTTTGTCTCGTTCGTCCATCTTCGTGCTCCCATTTGATCCGTTGGCCTTCTTTGCACCAAGTTCGTCTCGTTCATCCCTCATCGCCCTCCCATTTGCTCCGTTGGCCTTCTTTGGACCAAGTTTGTCTCGTTCGTCCATCTTCGTCCTCCCATTTGATCCGTTGGCCTTCTTTGCACCAAGTTCATCTCGTTCGTCCCTCTTCGTCCTCCCATTTGATCCGTTGGGCTTCTTGGGACGAAGTTCGTCTCATTCGTCCCTTATCGTCCTCCCATTTGATCCGTTGGGCTTCTTTGGTCCATGTTTGTCTCGTTCGGCCATCTTCGTCCTCCCATTTGATCTGTTGGTCTTCTTTCAACCAAGTTCATCTCGTTCGTCCCTCATCATCCTCCCATTTGATCCGTTGGCCTTCTTTGGACCAAGTTCGTCTCGTTCGTCCATCTTCGTCCTCCATTTGATCTGTTGCCCTTCTTTGGACCAAGTTCGTCTCGTTCATCCCTCATCGTCCTCCCATTTGATCCGTTGGCCTTCTTCGGACGAAGTTTGTCTCGTTCGTCCATCTTCGTCCTCCCATTTGATCCGTTGGCATTCTTTGCACCAAGTTCGTCTCTTTCATCCCTCATTATCCTCCCATTTGATCCGTTGGCCTGCTTTGGACGAAGTTTGTCTCGTTCGTCCATCTTCGTGCTCCCATTTGATCCGTTGGCCTTCTTTGCACCAAGTTCGTCTCGTTCATCCCTCATCGCCCTCCCATTTGCTCCGTTGGCCTTCTTTGGACCAAGTTTGTCTCGTTCGTCCATCTTCGTCCTCCCATTTGATCCGTTGGCCTTCTTTGCACCAAGTTCATCTCGTTCGTCCCTCTTCGTCCTCCCATTTGATCCGTTGGGCTTCTTGGGACGAAGTTCGTCTCATTCGTCCCTTATCGTCCTCCCATTTGATCCGTTGGGCTTCTTTGGTCCATGTTTGTCTCGTTCGGCCATCTTCGTCCTCCCATTTGATCTGTTGGTCTTCTTTCAACCAAGTTCATCTCGTTCGTCCCTCATCATCCTCCCATTTGATCCGTTGGCCTTCTTTGGACGAAGTTTGTCTCGTTCGTCCATCTTCGTGCTCCCATTTGATCCGTTGGCCTTCTTTGCACCAAGTTCGTCTCGTTCATCCCTCATCGCCCTCCCATTTGCTCCGTTGGCCTTCTTTGGACCAAGTTTGTCTCGTTCGTCCGTCTTCGTCCTCCCATTTGATCCGTTGGCCTTCTTTGCACCAAGTTCATCTCGTTCGTCCCTCTTCGTCCTACCATTTGATCCGTTGGCCTTCTTTGGACCAAGTTTGTCTCGTTCGTCCATCTTCGTCCTCCATTTGATCTGTTGGACTTCTTTGGACGAAGTTTGACTCGTTCGTCCATCTTCGTGCTCCCATTTGATCCGTTGGCCTTCTTTGCACCAAGTTCGTCTCGTTCCTCCCTCATCCTCCTCCCATTTGATCCGTTGGCCTTCTTTGGACCTAGTTTGTCTCGTTCGTCCATCTTCTTCCTTCCATTTGATCCGTTGGCCTTTTTTGCCCCAAGTTAGTCTCGTTCATCCCTCATCGCCCTCCCATTTGATTCGTTGGCCTTCTTTGGACGAAGTTTGTCTCGTTCGTCCATCTTCATCCTCCCATTTGATCCGTTGGCCTTCTTTGCCCCAAGTTCGTCTCGTCCATCCCTCATCGTCCTCCCATTTGATCTGTTGGCCTTCTTTGGACGAAGTTTGTCTCGTTCGTCCATCTTCGTGCTCCCATTTCATCCGTTGGCCTTCTTTGCACCAAGTTCGTCTCGTTCATCCCTCATCGCCCTCCCATTTGATCCGTTGGCCTTCTTTGGACCAAGTTTGTCTCGTTCGTCCATCTTCGTCCTCCCATTTGATCCGTTGGCCTTCTTTGCCCCAAGTTCGTCTTGTTCATCCCTCATCGTCCTCCCATTTGATTCGTTGCCCTTCTTTGGACGAAGTTTGTCTCGTTCGTCCATCATCGTGTTCCCATTTGATCCTTTGGCCTTCTTTGCACCAAGTTCGTCTCGTTCCTCCCTCATCGCCCTCCCATTTGATCCGTTGGCCTTCTTTGGACCAAGTTTGTCTCGTTCGTCCATCTTCGTCCTCCCATTTGATCCGTTGGCCTTCTTTGCACCAAGTTCATCTCGTTCGTCCCTCTTCGTCCTACCATTTGTTCCGTTGGCCTTCTTTGGACCAAGTTCGTCTCGTTCGTCCATCTTCGCCCTTCATTTGATCTGTTGGCCTTCTTTGGAACAAGTTCATCTCGTTCATCCCTCATTGTCCTCCCATTTGATCCGTTGGCCTTCTTTGGACCAAGTTTGTCTCGTTCGTCCATCTCCGTACTCCATTTAATCCGTTGGCCTTCTTTGGACCATGTTCGTGTCGTTCCACCATCTTCGTCCTACGATTTGATCCGTTGGCCTTCTTTGAACCAAATTCCTTCCTTTCGTCCAACTTTGTCCTCCTATTTGTTTCGTTGGCCTTCTTTGGATCTCGTTCGTCCTTCATCGTCCTCTCATTCGATCTGTTGGCCTTCTTTGGACCAAGTTCGTCTCGTTCGTCCCTCTTCGTCCTCCAATTTGATCCGTTGGCCTTCTTTGGACCAAGTTCGTCTCGATCGTCCATCTTCCTCCTCCATTTGATCTGTTGGCCTTCTTTGGACCAAGTTCGTCTCGTTCCTCCCTCATCGTCCTACGATTTGATCCGTTGGCCTTCTTTGGACCAAGTTCGTCTGGTTCGTCCCTCATCGTCCTCCCATTTGATCCGTTTGCCTTCTTGGGACGTAGTTCGTCTCGTTCATCCCTGATCGTCCTCCCATTTGATCCGTTGGCCTTCTTTGGACCAAGTTTGTCTCGTTCGTCCATCTTCGTCCTCCCAATTGATCCGTTGGCCTTCTTTGCACCAAGTTCGTCTCGTTCGTCCCTGTTCGTCCTCCCATTTGATCCGTTGGCCTTCTTTGGACCATGTTCGTCTCGTTCGTCCATCTTCGTCCTCCATTTGATCTGTTGGCCTTGTTTGCACCAAGTTCGTCTCGTTCTTCCCTCGTCTTCCTCCCAATGATCTGTTGCCCTTCTTTGATCCAAGTTCGTCTCGTTCGTCCCTCTTCGTCCTCCCATTTGATCCGTTGGCCTTCTTTGGACCAAGTTCGTCTCGATCGTCCATCTTCGTCCTCCATTTGATCTGTTGGCCTTCTTTGGACCAAGTTCATCTCGTTCCTCCCTCATCGTCCTACGATTTGATCCGTTGGCCTTCTTTGGACCAAGTTCGTCTCGTTCGTCCCTCATCGTCCTCCCATTTGATCCGTTGGCCTTCTTGGGACGTAGTTCGTCTCGTTCATCCCTCATCGTCCTCCCATTTGATCCGTTGGCCTTCTTTGGTTCATGTTCGTCTCGTTCGTCCATCTTCGTCCTCCATTTGATCTGTTGGCCTTGTTTGGACCAAGTTCGTCTCGGTCGTCCCTAATCTTCCTACCATTGATCCGTTGCCCTTCTTTGGATCAAGTTCGTCTCGTTCGTCCATCTCCGTACTCCATTTGATCCGTTGGCCTTCTTTGGACTATCTTCGTGTCGTTCCTCCATCTTCGTCCTCCCATTTGATCCGTTGGCCTTCTTTGGACCAAGTTCACCTTGTTCGTCCCTCATCGTCCTCTCATTTGATCTGTTGGCCTTCTTTGGACCAAGTTTGTCTCGTTCGACCATCTTCGTCCTCCGAATTGATTCGTTGGCCTTCTTTGGACCAAGTTCGTCTTGTTCGTCCCTCATCGACTTCCCATTTGATCCGTTGGCCTTCTTTGGACCAAGTTTGTCTGGTTCGTCCATCATCATCCTCCCATTTGATCCGTTGGCCTTCTTTGGACCAAGTTCGTCTCGTTCGTCCCTCTTCGTCCTCCCATTTGATCCGTTGGCCTGCTTTGGACGAACTTGGTCTCGTTCGTCCATCTTCGTGCTCCCATTTGATCCGTTGGCCTTTTTTGCACCAAGTTCGTCTCGTTCATCCCTCATCGCGCTCCCATTTGATCCGTTGGCCTTCTTTGGAGCAAGTTCGTCTCGTTCGTCCCTCATCGTCCTCCCATTTGATCCGTTGGCCTTCTTGGGACGTAGTTCGTCTCGTTCCTCCCTCGTCGTCCTCCCATTTGATCCGTTGGACTTCTTTGCACCAAGTTCGTCTCGTTCATCCCTCATCGCGCTCCCATTTGATCCTTTGGCCTTCTTTGGACCAAGTTCGTCTCGTTCGTCCCTCATCATCCTCCCATTTGATCCGTTGGCCTTCTTGGGACGTAGTTCGTCTCGTTCATCCCTCATCGTCCTCCCATTTGATCTGTTGGCCTTCTTTGGACGAAGTTGGTCTCGTTCGTCCATCTTCGTGCTCCCATTTGATCCGTTGGCCTTCTTTGCACCAAGTTCGTCTCGTTCCTCCCTCATCGCCCTCCCATTTGATCTGTTGGCCTTCTTTGGACCAAGTTTGTCTCGTTCGTCCATCTTCGTCCTCGCATTTGATCCGTTAGCATTCTTTGCACCAAGTTCGTCTCGTTCATCCCTCATTGTCCTCCCATTTGATCCGTTGGCCTGCTTTGGACGAAGTTTGTCTCGTTCGTCCATCTTCGTGCTCCCATTTGATCCGTTGGCCTTCTTTGCACCAAGTTCGTCTCGTTCATCCCTCATCGCGCTCCCATTTGATCCGTTGGCCTTCTTTGGACCAAGTTTTTCTCGTTCGTCCATCTTCATCCTCCCATTTGATCAGTTGGCCTTCTTTACCCCAAGTTCGTCTCGTCCATCCCTCATCGTCCTCCCATTTGATCCGTTGGCCTTCTTTGGACGAAGTTTGTCTCGTTCGTCCATCTTCGTGCTCCCATTTGATCCGTTGGCCTTCTTTGCACCAAGTTCGTCTCGTTCATCCCTCATCGCCCTCCCATTTGATCCGTTGGCCTTCTTTGGACCAAGTTTTTCTGGTTCGTCCATCTTCGTCCTCCCATTTGATTTGTTGGCCTTCTTTGCCCCAAGTTCGTCTCGTTCATCCCTCATCGTCCTCCCATTTGATCCGTTGGCCTTCTTTGCACCAAGTTCGTCTCGTTCATCCCTCATCGCGCTCCCATTTGATCCGTTGGCCTTCTTTGGACCAAGTTTTTCTCGTTCGTCCATCTTCATCCTCCCATTTGATCAGTTGGCCTTCTTTGCCCCAAGTTCGTCTCGTCCATCCCTCATCGTCCTCCCATTTGATCCGTTGGCCTTCTTTGGACGAAGTTTGTCTCGTTCGTCCATCTTCGTGCTCCCATTTGATCCGTTGGCCTTCTTTGCACCAAGTTCGTCTCGTTCCTCCCTCATCGCCCTCCCATTTGATCTGTTGGCCTTCTTTGGACCAAGTTTGTCTCGTTCGTCCATCTTCGTCCTCGCATTTGATCCATTGGCATTCTTTGCACCAAGTTCGTCTCGTTCATCACTCATTGTCCTCCCATTTGATCCGTTGGCCTTCTTTGGACCAAGTTTGTCTCGTTCGTCCATCTTCGTCCTCGTATTTGATCCGTTGGCATTCTTTGCACCAAGTTCGTCTCGTTCATCCCTCATTGTCCTCCCATTTGATCCGTTGGCCTGCTTTGGATGAAGTTTGTCTCATTCGTCCATCTTCATGCTCCCATTTGATCCGTTGGCCTTCTTTGCCCCAAGTTCGTCTCGTCCATCCCTCATCGTCCTCCGATTTGATCCGTTGGCCTTCTTTGGACGAAGTTTGTCTCGTTCGTCCATCTTCGTGCTCCCATTTGATCTGTTGGCCTTCTTTGCACCAAGTTCGTCTCGTTCATCCCTCTTCGTCCTCCCATTTGATCCGTAGACATTCTTTGGACCAAATTCGTCTCGTTCTACCATCTTCGTCCTCCCATTTGATCCGTAGGCCTTCTTTGGACCAAGTTCGTCTCGTTCGTCCCTCTTCGTCCTCCCATTTGATCCTTTGTTATTCTTTGGACCATGTTCGTCTCGTTCGTCCATCTTCGTCCTCCCATTTGATCCATAGGCCTTCTTTGGACCAAGTTCCTCTCGTTCGTCCATCTTTGTCCTCCCATTTGATCCGTTGGCCTTCTTTGGACCAAGTTCTTCTGGTTCGTCCATCTTCGTCATCCCATTTCATCCGTAGGGGTTCTTTGGACCAAGTTCGTCTCGTTCTACCATCTTCGTCCTCCCATTTGATCCGTTGGCATTCTTCGGACCAAGTTCGTCTCGTTCGTCCCTCTTCGTCCTCCCATTTGATCCGTAGGCCTTCTTTGAACTAAGTTGGTCTCGTTATACCATCTTCATCCTCCCATTTGATCCGTAGGCATTCTTTGGACCAAGTTCGTCTCGTTCGTCCCTCTTCGTCCTCCCATTTGATCCGTTGTTATTCTTTGGGCCAAGTTCGTCTCGTTCGTCCATCTTCGTCCTCCCATTTGATCCGTTGGCATTCTTTGGACCAAGTTCGTCTCGTTCGTTCCTCTTCGTCCTCCTATTTGATCCGTTGTTATTCTTTGGACCAAGTTGGTCTCGTTCGTCCATCTTCGTCCTCCCATTTGATCGATTGGCATTCTTTGGACCAAGTTCATCTCGTTCGTCCATCTTCGTCCTCCCGTTTGATCCGTAGGTCTTCTTTGGACTAAGTTTGTCTCGTTCTACCATCTTCGTCCTCCCATTTGATCCGTAGGCATTCTTTGGACCATGTTCGTCTCGTTCGTCCCTCTTCGTCCTCCCATTTGATCCGTAGGACTTCTTTGGACATAGTTCGTCTCGTTCTACCATCTTCGTCCTCCCATTTCATCCATAGGCCTTCTTTGGACCATGTTCGTCTCGTTCGTCCATCTTCGTCCTCCCATTTGATCCATAGGCCTTCTTTTGACCAAGTTCGTCTCGTTCATCCATCTTTGTCCTCCCATTTGATCCGTTGGCATTCTTTGGACCAAGTTCGTATCGTTCGTCCATCTTGGTCCTCCCATTTGATCCGTTGTTATTCTTTGGACCAAGTTCGTCTCGTTCGTCCATCTTCGTCTTCCCATTTGATCCGTAGGCATTCTTTGGACCAAGTTCGTCTCGTTCGTCCATCTTGGTCCTCCCATTTGATCCATTGTTATTCTTTGGACCAAGTTCATCTCGGTCGTCCATCTTCGTCCTCCCATTTGATCCATTGGCATTCTTTGGACCAAGTTCGTCTCGTTCGTCCCTCTTCGTCCTCCCATTTGATCCGTATGCCTTCTTTGGACTTAGTTCGTCTCGTGCTACCATCTTCATCCTCCCATTTGATCTGTTCGCGTTCTTTGGACCAAGTTTGTCTCGTTCGTCCCTCTTCGTCCTCCCATTTGATCTGTTGTTATTCTTTGGACCAAGTTCGTCTCGTTCGTCCATCTTCGTCCTCCTATTTGATCCGTAGGGCTTCTTTGGACCAAGTTCGTCTTGTTCCTCCCTCTTCGTCCTCCCATTTGATCGTTAGGCCTTCTTTGGACTAAGTTCGTCTATTTCTACCATCTTCGTCCTCCCATTTGATCCGTTGGCATTCTTTGGACCAAGTTCGTATCGTTCGTCCATCTTGGTCCTCCCATTTGATCCGTTGTTATTCTGTGGACTATGTTCGTCCAGCTTCGTCCTCCCATTTGATCCGTTGGCATTCGTTGGACCAAGTTCGTCTCGTTCGTCCACCTTGGTCCTCGCATTTGATCCGTTGTTATTCTTTGGACCAAGTTCGTCTCGGTCGTCCATCTTCGTCCTCCCATTTGATCCATTGGCATTCTTTGGACCAAGTTCGTCACGTTCGTCCCTCTTCGTCCTCCCATTTGCTCCGTAGGCCTTCTTTGGACTTAGTTCGTCTCGTTCTACTTTCTTCCTCCTCCCATTTGATCCGTTGTTATTCTTTGGACCAAGTTCGTCTCGTTCGTCCATCTCCGTCCTCCCATTTGATCTGTTGGCCTTCGTTGGGCCAAGTTCGTCTCGTTCGTCCATCTTCGTCCTCCCATTTGATCCGTTGGCATTCTTTGGACCAAGTTCGTCTCGTTCGTCCATCTTCGTCCTCCCATTTGATCCGTAGGGCTTCTTTGGACCAAGTTCGTCTTGTTCCTCCCTCTTCGTCCTCCCATTTGATCGTTAGGCCTTCTTTGGACTAAGTTCGTCTATTTCTACCATCTTCGTCCTCCCATTTGATCCGTTGGCATTCTTTGGACCAAGTTCGTCTCGTTCGTCCATCTTCGTCCTCCCATTTGATCCGTAGGCCTTCTTTGGACAAAGTTCTTCTCGTTCGTCCCTCTTCGTCCTCCCATTTGATCCGTTGTTATTCTTTGGACCAAGTTCGTCTCGTTCGTCCGTCTTCGTCCTCCCATTTGATCCATAGGCCTTCTTTGGACCAAGTTCCTTTCGTTCGTCCATCTTTGTCCTCCCATTTGATCCGTTGGCCTTCTTTGGACCAAGTTCGTCTGCTTCGTCCATCTTCGTCCTCCCATTTGATCCGTAGGGGTTCTTTGGACCAAGTTCGTCTCGTTCTACCATCTTTGTCCTCCCATTTGATCCGTTGGCATTCTTTGGACCAAGTTCCTCTCGTTCGTCCCTCTTCGTCCTCTCATTTGATCCGTAGGACTTCTTTGGACTAAGTTGGTCTCGTTCTACCATCTTCGTCCTCCCATTTGATCCGTAGACATTCTTTGGACCAAGTTCGTCTCGTTCTACCATCTTCGTCCTCCCATTTGATCCATAGGCCTTCTTTGGACCAAGTTTGTCTCGTTCGTCCCTCTTCGTCCTCCCATTTGATCCTTTGTTATTCTTTGGACCAAGTTCGTCTTGTTCGTCCATCTTCGTCCTCCCATTTGATCCATAGGCCTTCTTTGGACCAAGTTCCTCTCGTTCGTCCATCTTTGTCCTCCCATTTGATCCGTTGGCCTTCTTTGGACCAAGTTCTTCTGGTTCGTCCATTTTCGTCCTCCCATTTGATCCGTAGGGGTTCTTTGGACCAAGTTTGTCTCGTTCTACCATCTTCGTCCTCCCATTTGATCCGTTGGCATTCTTTGGACCAAGTTCGTCTCGTTGGTCCCTCTTCGTCCTCCCATTTGATCCATAGGCCTTCTTTGAACTAAGTTGGTCTCGTTCTACCATCTTCATCCTCCCATTTGATCCGTAGGCATTCTTTGGACCAAGTTCGTCTCGTTCGTCCCTCTTCGTCCTCCCATTTGATCCGTAGGCCTTCTTTGAACTAAGTTGGTCTCGTTCTACCATCTTCATCCTCCCATTTGATCCGTAGGCATTCTTTGGACCAAGTTCGTCTCGTTCGTCCCTCTTCGTCCTCCCATTTGATCCGTTGTTATTCTTTGGGCCAAGTTCGTCTCGTTCGTCCATCTTCGTCCTCCCATTTGATCCGTTGGCATTCTTTGGACCAAGTTCGTCTCGTTCGTTCCTCTTCGTCCTCCTATTTGATCCGTTGTTATTCTTTCGACCAAGTTGGTCTCGTTCGTCCATCTTCGTCCTCCCATTTGATCGAATGGCATTCTTTGGACCAAGTTCGTCTCGTTCGTCCATCTTCGTCCTCCCATTTGATCCGTAGGCCTTCTTTGGACTAAGTTTGTCTCGTTCTACCATCTTCGTCCTCCCATTTGATCCGTAGGCATTCTTTGGACCATGTTCGTCTCGTTCGTCCATCTTGGTCCTCCCATTTGATCCGTTGTTATTCTTTGGACCAAGTTCATCTCGTTCGTCCATCTTCTTTGGACATAGTTCGTCCCGTTCTACCATCTTCGTCCTCCCATTTCATCCATAGGCCTTCTTTGGACCAAGTTCGTCTCGTTCGTCCATCTTCGTCTTCCCATTTGATCCGTTGGCATTCTTTGGACCAAGTTCGTCTCGTTCGTCCATCTTGGTCCTCCCATTTGATCCGTTGTTATTCTTTGGACCAAGTTCATCTCGGTCGTCCATCTTCGTCCTCCCATTTGATCCATTGGCATTCTTTGGACCAAGTTCGTCTCGTTCGTCCCTCTTCGTCCTCTCATTTGATCCGTATGCATTCTTTGGACTAAGTTCGTCTATTTCTACCATCTTCGTCCTCCCATTTCATCCGTTGGCATTCTTTGGACCAAGTTCGTCTCGTTCGTCCATCTTCGTCCTCCCATTTGATCCGTAGGGCTTCTTTGGACCAAGTTCGTCTAGTTTGTCCATCTTCGTCCTCCCATTTGATCCGGTGGCCTTCTTTGGACTAAGTTCGTCTCGTTCTACCATCTTCGTCCTCCCATTTGATCTGTTGGCATTCTTTGGACCAAGTTCGTATCGTTCGTCCATCTTGGTCCTCCCATTTGATCCGTTGTTATTCTTTGGACCAAGTTCGTCTCGTTCGTCCATCTTCGTCCTCCCATTTGATCCATAAGCCTTCTTTTGACCAGGTTCGTCTCGTTCATCCATCTTTGTCCTCCCATTTGATCCGTTGGCATTCTTTGGACCAAGTTCGTATCGTTCGTCCATCTTGGTCCTCCCATTTGATCCGTTGTTATTCTTTGGACCAAGTTCGTCTCGTTCGTCCATCTTCGTCCTGCCATTTGATCCGTAGGGCTTCTTTGGACCAAGTTCGTCTAGTTTGTCCATCTTCGTCCTCCCATTTGATCCGGTGGCCTTCTTTGGACTAAGTTCGTCTCGTTCTACCATCTTCGTCCTCCCATTTGATCCGTTGGCATTCTTTGGACCAAGTTCGTATCGTTCGTCCATCTTGGTCCTCCCATTTGATCCGTTGTTATTCTTTGGACCAAGTTCGTCTCGTTCGTCCATCTTCGTTCTCCCATTTGATCCGTTGGCATTCTTTGGATCAAGTTCATCTCGTTCGTCCATCTTCGTCCTCCAATTTGATCCGTTGGCCTTCTTTGTACTAAGTTCGTCTCGTTCTACCATCTTCGTCCTCCCATTTGATCCGTTGGCATTCTTTGGACGAAGTTCGTCTCGTTCGTCCATCTTCGTCCTCCCATTTGATCCGTAGGGGTTCTTTGGACCAAGTTCGTCTCGTTCTACCATCTTCGTCCTCCCATTTGATCCGTTGGCATTCTTCGGACCAAGTTCGTCTCGTTCGTCCCTCTTCGTCCTCCCATTTGATCCGTAGGCCTTCTTTGAACTAAGTTGGTCTCGTTATACCATCTTCATCCTCCCATTTGATCCGTAGGCATTCTTTGGACCAAGTTCGTCTCGTTCGTCCCTCTTCGTCCTCCCATTTGATCCGTTGTTATTCTTTGGGCCAAGTTCGTCTCGTTCGTCCATCTTCGTCCTCCCATTTGATCCGTTGGCATTCTTTGGACCAAGTTCGTCTCGTTCGTTCCTCTTCGTCCTCCTATTTGATCCGTTGTTATTCTTTGGACCAAGTTGGTCTCGTTCGTCCATCTTCGTCCTCCCATTTGATCGATTGGCATTCTTTGGACCAAGTTCATCTCGTTCGTCCATCTTCGTCCTCCCGTTTGATCCGTAGGTCTTCTTTGGACTAAGTTTGTCTCGTTCTACCATCTTCGTCCTCCCATTTGATCCGTAGGCATTCTTTGGACCATGTTCGTCTCGTTCGTCCCTCTTCGTCCTCCCATTTGATCCGTAGGACTTCTTTGGACATAGTTCGTCTCGTTCTACCATCTTCGTCCTCCCATTTCATCCATAGGCCTTCTTTGGACCATGTTCGTCTCGTTCGTCCATCTTCGTCCTCCCATTTGATCCATAGGCCTTCTTTTGACCAAGTTCGTCTCGTTCATCCATCTTTGTCCTCCCATTTGATCCGTTGGCATTCTTTGGACCAAGTTCGTATCGTTCGTCCATCTTGGTCCTCCCATTTGATCCGTTGTTATTCTTTGGACCAAGTTCGTCTCGTTCGTCCATCTTCGTCTTCCCATTTGATCCGTAGGCATTCTTTGGACCAAGTTCGTCTCGTTCGTCCATCTTGGTCCTCCCATTTGATCCATTGTTATTCTTTGGACCAAGTTCATCTCGGTCGTCCATCTTCGTCCTCCCATTTGATCCATTGGCATTCTTTGGACCAAGTTCGTCTCGTTCGTCCCTCTTCGTCCTCCCATTTGATCCGTATGCCTTCTTTGGACTTAGTTCGTCTCGTGCTACCATCTTCATCCTCCCATTTGATCTGTTGGCGTTCTTTGGACCAAGTTTGTCTCGTTCGTCCCTCTTCGTCCTCCCATTTGATCTGTTGTTATTCTTTGGACCAAGTTCGTCTCGTTCGTCCATCTTCGTCCTCCTATTTGATCCGTAGGGCTTCTTTGGACCAAGTTCGTCTTGTTCCTCCCTCTTCGTCCTCCCATTTGATCGTTAGGCCTTCTTTGGACTAAGTTCGTCTATTTCTACCATCTTCGTCCTCCCATTTGATCCGTTGGCATTCTTTGGACCAAGTTCGTATCGTTCGTCCATCTTGGTCCTCCCATTTGATCCGTTGTTATTCTGTGGACTATGTTCGTCCAGCTTCGTCCTCCCATTTGATCCGTTGGCATTCGTTGGACCAAGTTCGTCTCGTTCGTCCACCTTGGTCCTCGCATTTGATCCGTTGTTATTCTTTGGACCAAGTTCGTCTCGGTCGTCCATCTTCGTCCTCCCATTTGATCCATTGGCATTCTTTGGACCAAGTTCGTCACGTTCGTCCCTCTTCGTCCTCCCATTTGCTCCGTAGGCCTTCTTTGGACTTAGTTCGTCTCGTTCTACTTTCTTCCTCCTCCCATTTGATCCGTTGTTATTCTTTGGACCAAGTTCGTCTCGTTCGTCCATCTCCGTCCTCCCATTTGATCTGTTGGCCTTCGTTGGGCCAAGTTCGTCTCGTTCGTCCATCTTCGTCCTCCCATTTGATCCGTTGGCATTCTTTGGACCAAGTTCGTCTCGTTCGTCCATCTTCGTCCTCCCATTTGATCCGTAGGGCTTCTTTGGACCAAGTTCGTCTTGTTCCTCCCTCTTCGTCCTCCCATTTGATCGTTAGGCCTTCTTTGGACTAAGTTCGTCTATTTCTACCATCTTCGTCCTCCCATTTGATCCGTTGGCATTCTTTGGACCAAGTTCGTCTCGTTCGTCCATCTTCGTCCTCCCATTTGATCCGTAGGCCTTCTTTGGACAAAGTTCTTCTCGTTCGTCCCTCTTCGTCCTCCCATTTGATCCGTTGTTATTCTTTGGACCAAGTTCGTCTCGTTCGTCCGTCTTCGTCCTCCCATTTGATCCATAGGCCTTCTTTGGACCAAGTTCCTTTCGTTCGTCCATCTTTGTCCTCCCATTTGATCCGTTGGCCTTCTTTGGACCAAGTTCGTCTGCTTCGTCCATCTTCGTCCTCCCATTTGATCCGTAGGGGTTCTTTGGACCAAGTTCGTCTCGTTCTACCATCTTTGTCCTCCCATTTGATCCGTTGGCATTCTTTGGACCAAGTTCCTCTCGTTCGTCCCTCTTCGTCCTCTCATTTGATCCGTAGGACTTCTTTGGACTAAGTTGGTCTCGTTCTACCATCTTCGTCCTCCCATTTGATCCGTAGACATTCTTTGGACCAAGTTCGTCTCGTTCTACCATCTTCGTCCTCCCATTTGATCCATAGGCCTTCTTTGGACCAAGTTTGTCTCGTTCGTCCCTCTTCGTCCTCCCATTTGATCCTTTGTTATTCTTTGGACCAAGTTCGTCTTGTTCGTCCATCTTCGTCCTCCCATTTGATCCATAGGCCTTCTTTGGACCAAGTTCCTCTCGTTCGTCCATCTTTGTCCTCCCATTTGATCCGTTGGCCTTCTTTGGACCAAGTTCTTCTGGTTCGTCCATTTTCGTCCTCCCATTTGATCCGTAGGGGTTCTTTGGACCAAGTTTGTCTCGTTCTACCATCTTCGTCCTCCCATTTGATCCGTTGGCATTCTTTGGACCAAGTTCGTCTCGTTGGTCCCTCTTCGTCCTCCCATTTGATCCATAGGCCTTCTTTGAACTAAGTTGGTCTCGTTCTACCATCTTCATCCTCCCATTTGATCCGTAGGCATTCTTTGGACCAAGTTCGTCTCGTTCGTCCCTCTTCGTCCTCCCATTTGATCCGTAGGCCTTCTTTGAACTAAGTTGGTCTCGTTCTACCATCTTCATCCTCCCATTTGATCCGTAGGCATTCTTTGGACCAAGTTCGTCTCGTTCGTCCCTCTTCGTCCTCCCATTTGATCCGTTGTTATTCTTTGGGCCAAGTTCGTCTCGTTCGTCCATCTTCGTCCTCCCATTTGATCCGTTGGCATTCTTTGGACCAAGTTCGTCTCGTTCGTTCCTCTTCGTCCTCCTATTTGATCCGTTGTTATTCTTTCGACCAAGTTGGTCTCGTTCGTCCATCTTCGTCCTCCCATTTGATCGAATGGCATTCTTTGGACCAAGTTCGTCTCGTTCGTCCATCTTCGTCCTCCCATTTGATCCGTAGGCCTTCTTTGGACTAAGTTTGTCTCGTTCTACCATCTTCGTCCTCCCATTTGATCCGTAGGCATTCTTTGGACCATGTTCGTCTCGTTCGTCCATCTTGGTCCTCCCATTTGATCCGTTGTTATTCTTTGGACCAAGTTCATCTCGTTCGTCCATCTTCTTTGGACATAGTTCGTCCCGTTCTACCATCTTCGTCCTCCCATTTCATCCATAGGCCTTCTTTGGACCAAGTTCGTCTCGTTCGTCCATCTTCGTCTTCCCATTTGATCCGTTGGCATTCTTTGGACCAAGTTCGTCTCGTTCGTCCATCTTGGTCCTCCCATTTGATCCGTTGTTATTCTTTGGACCAAGTTCATCTCGGTCGTCCATCTTCGTCCTCCCATTTGATCCATTGGCATTCTTTGGACCAAGTTCGTCTCGTTCGTCCCTCTTCGTCCTCTCATTTGATCCGTATGCATTCTTTGGACTAAGTTCGTCTATTTCTACCATCTTCGTCCTCCCATTTCATCCGTTGGCATTCTTTGGACCAAGTTCGTCTCGTTCGTCCATCTTCGTCCTCCCATTTGATCCGTAGGGCTTCTTTGGACCAAGTTCGTCTAGTTTGTCCATCTTCGTCCTCCCATTTGATCCGGTGGCCTTCTTTGGACTAAGTTCGTCTCGTTCTACCATCTTCGTCCTCCCATTTGATCTGTTGGCATTCTTTGGACCAAGTTCGTATCGTTCGTCCATCTTGGTCCTCCCATTTGATCCGTTGTTATTCTTTGGACCAAGTTCGTCTCGTTCGTCCATCTTCGTCCTCCCATTTGATCCATAGGCCTTCTTTTGACCAGGTTCGTCTCGTTCATCCATCTTTGTCCTCCCATTTGATCCGTTGGCATTCTTTGGACCAAGTTCGTATCGTTCGTCCATCTTGGTCCTCCCATTTGATCCGTTGTTATTCTTTGGACCAAGTTCGTCTCGTTCGTCCATCTTCGTCCTGCCATTTGATCCGTAGGGCTTCTTTGGACCAAGTTCGTCTAGTTTGTCCATCTTCGTCCTCCCATTTGATCCGGTGGCCTTCTTTGGACTAAGTTCGTCTCGTTCTACCATCTTCGTCCTCCCATTTGATCCGTTGGCATTCTTTGGACCAAGTTCGTATCGTTCGTCCATCTTGGTCCTCCCATTTGATCCGTTGTTATTCTTTGGACCAAGTTCGTCTCGTTCGTCCATCTTCGTTCTCCCATTTGATCCGTTGGCATTCTTTGGATCAAGTTCATCTCGTTCGTCCATCTTCGTCCTCCAATTTGATCCGTTGGCCTTCTTTGTACTAAGTTCGTCTCGTTCTACCATCTTCGTCCTCCCATTTGATCCGTTGGCATTCTTTGGACGAAGTTCGTCTCGTTTGTCCATCTTCGTCCTCCCATTTGATCCGTTGGCCTTCTTTGGACCAAGTTCGTCACGTTCGACCCTCTTCGTCCTCCCATTTGCTCCGTAGGCCTTCTTTGGACCAAGTTCGTCTCGTTCGTCCATCTTCGTCCTCCCATTTGATCCATTGGCATTCTTTGGACCAAGTTCGTCTCGTTCGTCCATCTTCGTCCTCCCATTTGATCCGTAGGCCTTCTTTGGACAAAGTTCGTCTCGTTTGTCCATCTTCGTCCTCCCATTTGATCCGTTGGCCTTCTTTGGACTAAGTTCGTCTCGTTCTACCATCTTCGTCCTCCCATTTGATCCGTTGGCATTCTTTGGACCAAGTTCGTATCGTTCGTCCATCTTGGTCCTCCCATTTGATCCGTTGTTATTCTTTGGACCAACTTCGTCTCGTTCGTCCATCTTCGTCCTCTCATTTGATCCATTGGCATTCTTTGGATCAAGTTCATCTCGTTCGTCCATCTTCGTCCTCCAATTAGATCCGTTGGCCTTCTTTGTACTAAGTTCGTCTCGTTCTACCATCTTCGTCCTCCCATTTGATCCGTTGGCATTCTTTGGACGAAGTTCGTCTCGTTCGTCCATCTTCGTCCTCCCATTTGATCCGTAGGGCTTCTTTGGACAAAGTTCGTCTCGTTTGTCCATCTTCGTCCTCCCATTTGATCCGTTGGCCTTCTTTGGACTAAGTTCGTCTCGTTCTACCATCTTCGTCCTCCCATTTGATCCGTTGGCATTCTTTGGACCAAGTTCGTATCGTTCGTCCATCTTGGTCCTCCCATTTGATCCGTTGTTATTCTTTGGACCAAGTTCGTCTCGTTCGTCCATCTTCGTCCTCTCATTTGATCCGTTGGCATTCTTTGGACCAAGTTCCTCTCGTTCGTCCATCTTTGTCCTCCCATTTGATCCGTTGGTCTTCTTTGGACCAAGTTCGTCTCGTGTGTCAATCTTCGTCCTCCCATTTGATCCGTTGGCATTCTTTGGACCAAGTTCATCTTGTTCTACCATCTTCGTCCTCCCATTTGATCCGTAGGCCTTCTTTGGACCAAGTTCGTCTCGTTTGTCCATCTTCGTCCTCCCATTTGATCCGTAGGCCTTCTTTGGACTAAGTTCGTCTCATTCTACCATCTTCGTCCTCCCATTTGATCCGTTGGCATTCTTTGGACCAAGTTCGTATCGTTCGTCCATCTTGGTCCTCCCATTTGATCCGTTGTTATTCTTTGGACCAAGTTCGTCTCGTTCGTCCATCTTCGTCCTCCCATTTGATCCGTTGGCATTCTTTGGACCAAGTTGGTCTCGTTCGTCCATCTTCGTCCTCCCATTTGATCCATTGGCATTCTTTGGACCAAGTTCGTCTCGTTCGTCCATCTTCGTCCTCCCATTTGATCCGTAGGCCTTCTTTGGACTAAGTTTGTCTCGTTCTACCATCGTCGTTCTCCCATTTGATCCGTAGGCATTCTTTGGACCATGTTCGTCTCGTTCGTCCCTCTTCGTCCTCCCATTTGATCTGTAGGTCTTCTTTGGACAGAGTTCGTCTCGTTCTACCATCTTCGTCCTCCCATTTCATCCATACGCCTTCTTTGGACCATGTTCGTCTCATTCGTCCATCTTTGTCCTCCATTTGATCCGTTGGCATTCTTTGGACCAAGTTCCTCTCGTTCGCCATCTTCGTCCTCCCATTGGATCCGTTGTTATTCTTTGGACCAAGTTCGTCTCGTTCGTCCATCTTCGTCCTCCCATTTGATCCATAGGCCTTCTTTTGACCAAGTTCGTCTCGTTCATCCATCTTGGTCCTCCCATTTGATCCGTTGTTATTCTGTGGACTATGTTCGTCTCGTTCGTCCAGCTTCGTCCTCCCATTTAACCCGTTGGTATTCTTTGGACCAAGTTCGTCTCGTTCGTCCACCTTGGTCCTCGCATTTGATCCGTTGTTATTCTTTGGACCAAGTTCGTCTCGGTCGTCCATCTTCGTCCTCCCATTTGATCCATTGGCATTCTTTAGACCAAGTTCGTCTCGTTCGTCCATCTTCGTCCTCCCATTTGATCTGTTGGCCTTCTTTGGACCAAGTTCGTCACGTTCGACCCTCTTCGTCCTCCCATTTGCTCCGTAGGCCTTCTTTGGACCAAGTTCGTCTCGTTCGTCCATCTTCGTCCTCCCATTTGATCTGTTCGCCTTCTTTGGGCCAAGTTCGTCTCGTTCGTCCATCTTCGTCCTCCCATTTGATCCGTTGGCATTCTTTGGCCCAAGTTCGTCTCGTTCCTCCATCTTCGTCCTCCCATTCGATCCGTAGGGCTTCTTTGGACCAAGTTCGTCTCGTTCCTCCCTCTTCGTCCTCCCATTTGATCGTTAGGCCTTCTCTAGACTAAGTTCGTCTATTTCTACCATCTTCGTCCTCCCATTTGATCCGTTGGTATTCTTTGGACCAAGTTCGTCTCGTTCGTCCATCTTCGTCCTCCCATTTGATCCGTTGGCCTTCTTTGGACTAAGTTCGTCTCGTTCTACCATCTTCGTCCTCCCATTTGATCCGTTGGCATTCTTTGGACCAAGTTCGTATCGTTCGTCCATCTTGGTCCTCCCATTTGATCCGTTGTTATTCTTTGGACCAAGTTCGTCTCGTTCGTCCATCTTCGTCCTCCCATTTGATCCGTTGGCATTCTTTGGACCAAGTTGGTCTCGTTCGTCCATCTTCGTCCTCCCATTTGATCCATTGGCATTCTTTGGACCAAGTTCGTCTCGTTCGTCCATCTTCGTCCTCCCATTTGATCCGTAGGCCTTCTTTGGACTAAGTTTGTCTCGTTCTACCATCTTCGTTCTCCCATTTGATCCGTAGGCATTCTTTGGACCATGTTCGTCTCGTTCGTCCCTCTTCGTCCTCCCATTTGATCTGTAGGTCTTCTTTGGACATAGTTCGTCTCGTTCTACCATCTTCGTCCTCCCATTTCATCCATACGCCTTCTTTGGACCATGTTCGTCTCATTCGTCCATCTTTGTCCTCCATTTGATCCGTTGGCATTCTTTGGACCAAGTTCCTCTCGTTCGCCATCTTCGTCCTCCCATTGGATCCGTTGTTATTCTTTGGACCAAGTTCGTCTCGTTCGTCCATCTTCGTCCTCCCATTTGATCCATAGGCCTTCTTTTGACCAAGTTCGTCTCGTTCATCCATCTTTGTCCTCCCATTTGATCCATTGGCCTTCGTTGGACCAAGTTCGTCTCGTTTCTCCATCTTCGTCCTTTGATCCGTTGGCCTTCTTTGGACTAAGTTCGTATCGTTCTACCATCTTCGTCCTCCCATTTGATCCGTTGGCATTCTTTGGACCAAGTTCGTATCGTTCGTCCATCTTGGTCCTCCCATTTGATCCGTTGTTATTCTGTGGACTATGTTCGTCTCGTTCGTCCAACTTCGTCCTCCCATTTGACCCGTTGGCATTCTTTGGACCAAGTTCGTCTCGTTCGTCCACCTTGGTCCTCGCATTTGATCCGTTGTTATTCTTTGGACCAAGTTCGTCTCGGTCGTCCATCTTCGTCCTCCCATTTGATCCATTGGCATTCTTTGGACCAAGTTCGTCTCGTTCGTCCATCTTCGTCCTCCCATTTGATCTGTTGGCCTTCTTTGGACCAAGTTCGTCACGTTCGACCCTCTTCGTCCTCCCATTTGCTCCGTAGGCCTTCTTTGGACCAAGTTCGTCTCGTTCGTCCATCTTCGTCCACCCATTTGATCTGTTGGCCTTCTTTGGGCCAAGTTCGTCTCGTTCGTCCATCTTCGTCCTCCCATTTGATCCGTTGGCATTCTTTGGCCCAAGTTCGTCTCGTTCATCCATCTTCGTCCTCCCATTCGATCCGTAGGGCTTCTTTGGACCAAGTTCGTCTCGTTCCTCCCTCTTCGTCCTCCCATTTGATCGTTAGGCCTTCTCTGGACTAAGTTCGTCTATTTCTACCATCTTCGTCCTCCCATTTGATCCGTTGGCATTCTTTGGACCAAGTTCGTCTCGTTCGTCCATCTTCGTCCTCCCATTTGATCCATAGGCCTTCTTTGGACCAAGTTCCTCTCGTTCGTCCATCTTTGTCCTCCCATTTGATCCGTTGGCCTTCTTTGGACCAAGTTCGTCTGGTTCGTCCATCTTCGTCCTCCCATTTGATCCGTTGGCATTCTTTGGACCAAGTTCGTCTCGTTCGTCCATCTTGGTCCTCGCATTTGATCCGTTGTTAGTCTTTGGACCAAGTTCGTCTCGGTCGTCCGTCTTCGTCCTCCCATTTGATCCATTGGCATTCTTTGGACCAAGTTCGTCACGTTCGTCCCTCTTCGTCCTCCCATTTGCTCCGTAGGCCTTCTTTGGACTTAGTTCGTCTCGTTCTACCATCTTCCTCCTCCCATTTGATCCGTTGTTATTCTTTGGACCAAGTTCGTCTCGTTTGTCCATCTTCGTCCTCCCATTTGATCTGTTGGCCTTCTTTGGGCCAAGTTCGTCTCGTTCGTCCATCTTCGTCCTCCCATTTGATCCGTTGGCCTTCTTTGGACTAAGTTCGTCTCGTTCTACCATCTTCGTCCTCCCATTTGATCCGTTGGCATTCTTTGGACCAAGTTCGTATCGTTCGTCCATCTTGGTCCTCCCATTTGATCCGTTGTTATTCTGTGGACTATGTTCGTCTCGTTCGTCCAGCTTCGTCCTCCCATTTGACCCGTTGGCATTCTTTGGACCAAGTTCGTCTCGTTCGTCCACCTTGGTCCTCGCATTTGATCCGTTGTTATTCTTTGGACCAAGTTCGTCTCGGTCGTCCATCTTCGTCCTCCCATTTGATCCATTGGCATTCTTTGGACCAAGTTCGTCTCGTTCGTCCATCTTCGTCCTCCCATTTGATCTGTTGGCCTTCTTTGGACCAAGTTCGTCACGTTCGACCCTCTTCGTCCTCCCATTTGCTCCGTAGGCCTTCTTTGGACCAAGTTCGTCTCGTTCGTCCATCTTCGTCCACCCATTTGATCTGTTGGCCTTCTTTGGGCCAAGTTCGTCTCGTTCGTCCATCTTCGTCCTCCCATTTGATCCGTTGGCATTCTTTGGGCCAAGTTCGTCTCGTTCGTCCATCTTCGTCCTCCCATTTGATCCGTTGGCATTCTTTGGCCCAAGTTCGTCTCGTTCATCCTTCTTCGTCCTCCCATTCGATCCGTAGGGCTTCTTTGGACCAAGTTCGTCTCGTTCCTCCCTCTTCGTCCTCCCATTTGATCGTTAGGCCTTCTCTGGACTAAGTTCGTCTATTTCTACCATCTTCGTCTTCCCATTTGATCCGTTGGCATTCTTTGGACCAAGTTCGTCTCGTTCGTCCATCTTCGTCCTCCCATTTGATCCATAGGCCTTCTTTGGACCAAGTTCCTCTCGTTCGTCCATCTTTGTCCTCCCATTTGATCCGTTGGCCTTCTTTGGACCAAGTTCGTCAGGTTCGTCCATCTTCGTCCTCCCATTTGATCCGTTGGCATTCTTTGGACCAAGTTCGTCTCGTTCGTCCATCTTGGTCCTCGCATTTGATCCGTTGTTATTCTTTGGACCAAGTTCGTCTCGGTCGTCCGTCTTCGTCCTCCCATTTGATCCATTGGCATTCTTTGGACCAAGTTCGTCACGTTCGTCCCTCTTCGTCCTCCCATTTGCTCCGTAGGCCTTCTTTGGACTTAGTTCGTCTCGTTCTACCATCTTCCTCCTCCCATTTGATCCGTTGTTATTCTTTGGACCAAGTTCGTCTCGTTCGTCCATCTTCGTCCTCCCATTTGATCCGTAGGCCTTCTTTGGACTAAGTTTGTCTCGTTCTACCATCGTCGTTCTCCCATTTGATCCGTAGGCATTCTTTGGACCATGTTCGTCTCGTTCGTCCCTCTTCGTCCTCCCATTTGATCTGTAGGTCTTCTTTGGACAGAGTTCGTCTCGTTCTACCATCTTCGTCCTCCCATTTCATCCATACGCCTTCTTTGGACCATGTTCGTCTCATTCGTCCATCTTTGTCCTCCATTTGATCCGTTGGCATTCTTTGGACCAAGTTCCTCTCGTTCGCCATCTTCGTCCTCCCATTGGATCCGTTGTTATTCTTTGGACCAAGTTCGTCTCGTTCGTCCATCTTCGTCCTCCCATTTGATCCATAGGCCTTCTTTTGACCAAGTTCGTCTCGTTCATCCATCTTGGTCCTCCCATTTGATCCGTTGTTATTCTGTGGACTATGTTCGTCTCGTTCGTCCAGCTTCGTCCTCCCATTTAACCCGTTGGTATTCTTTGGACCAAGTTCGTCTCGTTCGTCCACCTTGGTCCTCGCATTTGATCCGTTGTTATTCTTTGGACCAAGTTCGTCTCGGTCGTCCATCTTCGTCCTCCCATTTGATCCATTGGCATTCTTTAGACCAAGTTCGTCTCGTTCGTCCATCTTCGTCCTCCCATTTGATCTGTTGGCCTTCTTTGGACCAAGTTCGTCACGTTCGACCCTCTTCGTCCTCCCATTTGCTCCGTAGGCCTTCTTTGGACCAAGTTCGTCTCGTTCGTCCATCTTCGTCCTCCCATTTGATCTGTTCGCCTTCTTTGGGCCAAGTTCGTCTCGTTCGTCCATCTTCGTCCTCCCATTTGATCCGTTGGCATTCTTTGGCCCAAGTTCGTCTCGTTCCTCCATCTTCGTCCTCCCATTCGATCCGTAGGGCTTCTTTGGACCAAGTTCGTCTCGTTCCTCCCTCTTCGTCCTCCCATTTGATCGTTAGGCCTTCTCTAGACTAAGTTCGTCTATTTCTACCATCTTCGTCCTCCCATTTGATCCGTTGGTATTCTTTGGACCAAGTTCGTCTCGTTCGTCCATCTTCGTCCTCCCATTTGATCCGTTGGCCTTCTTTGGACTAAGTTCGTCTCGTTCTACCATCTTCGTCCTCCCATTTGATCCGTTGGCATTCTTTGGACCAAGTTCGTATCGTTCGTCCATCTTGGTCCTCCCATTTGATCCGTTGTTATTCTTTGGACCAAGTTCGTCTCGTTCGTCCATCTTCGTCCTCCCATTTGATCCGTTGGCATTCTTTGGACCAAGTTGGTCTCGTTCGTCCATCTTCGTCCTCCCATTTGATCCATTGGCATTCTTTGGACCAAGTTCGTCTCGTTCGTCCATCTTCGTCCTCCCATTTGATCCGTAGGCCTTCTTTGGACTAAGTTTGTCTCGTTCTACCATCTTCGTTCTCCCATTTGATCCGTAGGCATTCTTTGGACCATGTTCGTCTCGTTCGTCCCTCTTCGTCCTCCCATTTGATCTGTAGGTCTTCTTTGGACATAGTTCGTCTCGTTCTACCATCTTCGTCCTCCCATTTCATCCATACGCCTTCTTTGGACCATGTTCGTCTCATTCGTCCATCTTTGTCCTCCATTTGATCCGTTGGCATTCTTTGGACCAAGTTCCTCTCGTTCGCCATCTTCGTCCTCCCATTGGATCCGTTGTTATTCTTTGGACCAAGTTCGTCTCGTTCGTCCATCTTCGTCCTCCCATTTGATCCATAGGCCTTCTTTTGACCAAGTTCGTCTCGTTCATCCATCTTTGTCCTCCCATTTGATCCATTGGCCTTCGTTGGACCAAGTTCGTCTCGTTTCTCCATCTTCGTCCTTTGATCCGTTGGCCTTCTTTGGACTAAGTTCGTATCGTTCTACCATCTTCGTCCTCCCATTTGATCCGTTGGCATTCTTTGGACCAAGTTCGTATCGTTCGTCCATCTTGGTCCTCCCATTTGATCCGTTGTTATTCTGTGGACTATGTTCGTCTCGTTCGTCCAACTTCGTCCTCCCATTTGACCCGTTGGCATTCTTTGGACCAAGTTCGTCTCGTTCGTCCACCTTGGTCCTCGCATTTGATCCGTTGTTATTCTTTGGACCAAGTTCGTCTCGGTCGTCCATCTTCGTCCTCCCATTTGATCCATTGGCATTCTTTGGACCAAGTTCGTCACGTTCGTCCCTCTTCGTCCTCCCATTTGCTCCGTAGGCCTTCTTTGGACTTAGTTCGTCTCGTTCTACCATCTTCCTCCTCCCATTTGATCCGTTGTTATTCTTTGGACCAAGTTCGTCTCGTTCGTCCATCTTCGTCCTCCCATTTGATCCGTAGGCCTTCTTTGGACTAAGTTTGTCTCGTTCTACCATCGTCGTTCTCCCATTTGATCCGTAGGCATTCTTTGGACCATGTTCGTCTCGTTCGTCCCTCTTCGTCCTCCCATTTGATCTGTAGGTCTTCTTTGGATAGAGTTCGTCTCGTTCTACCATCTTCGTCCTCCCATTTCATCCATACGCCTTCTTTGGACCATGTTCGTCTCATTCGTCCATCTTTGTCCTCCATTTGATCCGTTGGCATTCTTTGGACCAAGTTCCTCTCGTTCGCCATCTTCGTCCTCCCATTGGATCCGTTGTTATTCTTTGGACCAAGTTCGTCTCGTTCGTCCATCTTGGTCCTCCCATTTGATCCGTTGTTATTCTGTGGACTATGTTCGTCTCGTTCGTCCAGCTTCGTCCTCCCATTTAACCCGTTGGTATTCTTTGGACCAAGTTCGTCTCGTTCGTCCACCTTGGTCCTCGCATTTGATCCGTTGTTATTCTTTGGACCAAGTTCGTCTCGGTCGTCCATCTTCGTCCTCCCATTTGATCCATTGGCATTCTTTAGACCAAGTTCGTCTCGTTCGTCCATCTTCGTCCTCCCATTTGATCTGTTGGCCTTCTTTGGACCAAGTTCGTCACGTTCGACCCTCTTCGTCCTCCCATTTGCTCCGTAGGCCTTCTTTGGACCAAGTTCGTCTCGTTCGTCCATCTTCGTCCTCCCATTTGATCTGTTCGCCTTCTTTGGGCCAAGTTCGTCTCGTTCGTCCATCTTCGTCCTCCCATTTGATCCGTTGGCATTCTTTGGCCCAAGTTCGTCTCGTTCCTCCATCTTCGTCCTCCCATTCGATCCGTAGGGCTTCTTTGGACCAAGTTCGTCTCGTTCCTCCCTCTTCGTCCTCCCATTTGATCGTTAGGCCTTCTCTAGACTAAGTTCGTCTATTTCTACCATCTTCGTCCTCCCATTTGATCCGTTGGTATTCTTTGGACCAAGTTCGTCTCGTTCGTCCATCTTCGTCCTCCCATTTGATCCGTTGGCCTTCTTTGGACTAAGTTCGTCTCGTTCTACCATCTTCGTCCTCCCATTTGATCCGTTGGCATTCTTTGGACCAAGTTCGTATCGTTCGTCCATCTTGGTCCTCCCATTTGATCCGTTGTTATTCTTTGGACCAAGTTCGTCTCGTTCGTCCATCTTCGTCCTCCCATTTGATCCGTTGGCATTCTTTGGACCAAGTTGGTCTCGTTCGTCCATCTTCGTCCTCCCATTTGATCCATTGGCATTCTTTGGACCAAGTTCGTCTCGTTCGTCCATCTTCGTCCTCCCATTTGATCCGTAGGCCTTCTTTGGACTAAGTTTGTCTCGTTCTACCATCTTCGTTCTCCCATTTGATCCGTTGGCATTCTTTGGACCATGTTCGTCTCGTTCGTCCCTCTTCGTCCTCCCATTTGATCTGTAGGTCTTCTTTGGACATAGTTCGTCTCGTTCTACCATCTTCGTCCTCCCATTTCATCCATACGCCTTCTTTGGACCATGTTCGTCTCATTCGTCCATCTTTGTCCTCCATTTGATCCGTTGGCATTCTTTGGACCAAGTTCCTCTCGTTCGCCATCTTCGTCCTCCCATTGGATCCGTTGTTATTCTTTGGACCAAGTTCGTCTCGTTCGTCCATCTTCGTCCTCCCATTTGATCCATAGGCCTTCTTTTGACCAAGTTCGTCTCGTTCATCCATCTTTGTCCTCCCATTTGATCCATTGGCCTTCGTTGGACCAAGTTCGTCTCGTTTCTCCATCTTCGTCCTTTGATCCGTTGGCCTTCTTTGGACTAAGTTCGTATCGTTCTACCATCTTCGTCCTCCCATTTGATCCGTTGGCATTCTTTGGACCAAGTTCGTATCGTTCGTCCATCTTGGTCCTCCCATTTGATCCGTTGTTATTCTGTGGACTATGTTCGTCTCGTTCGTCCAACTTCGTCCTCCCATTTGACCCGTTGGCATTCTTTGGACCAAGTTCGTCTCGTTCGTCCACCTTGGTCCTCGCATTTGATCCGTTGTTATTCTTTGGACCAAGTTCGTCTCGGTCGTCCATCTTCGTCCTCCCATTTGATCCATTGGCATTCTTTGGACCAAGTTCGTCTCGTTCGTCCATCTTCGTCCTCCCATTTGATCTGTTGGCCTTCTTTGGACCAAGTTCGTCACGTTCGACCCTCTTCGTCCTCCCATTTGCTCCGTAGGCCTTCTTTGGACCAAGTTCGTCTCGTTCGTCCATCTTCGTCCACCCATTTGATCTGTTGGCCTTCTTTGGGCCAAGTTCGTCTCGTTCGTCCATCTTCGTCCTCCCATTTGATCCGTTGGCATTCTTTGGCCCAAGTTCGTCTCGTTCATCCATCTTCGTCCTCCCATTCGATCCGTAGGGCTTCTTTGGACCAAGTTCGTCTCGTTCCTCCCTCTTCGTCCTCCCATTTGATCGTTAGGCCTTCTCTGGACTAAGTTCGTCTATTTCTACCATCTTCGTCCTCCCATTTGATCCGTTGGCATTCTTTGGACCAAGTTCGTCTCGTTCGTCCATCTTCGTCCTCCCATTTGATCCATAGGCCTTCTTTGGACCAAGTTCCTCTCGTTCGTCCATCTTTGTCCTCCCATTTGATCCGTTGGCCTTCTTTGGACCAAGTTCGTCTGGTTCGTCCATCTTCGTCCTCCCATTTGATCCGTTGGCATTCTTTGGACCAAGTTCGTCTCGTTCGTCCATCTTGGTCCTCGCATTTGATCCGTTGTTAGTCTTTGGACCAAGTTCGTCTCGGTCGTCCGTCTTCGTCCTCCCATTTGATCCATTGGCATTCTTTGGACCAAGTTCGTCACGTTCGTCCCTCTTCGTCCTCCCATTTGCTCCGTAGGCCTTCTTTGGACTTAGTTCGTCTCGTTCTACCATCTTCCTCCTCCCATTTGATCCGTTGTTATTCTTTGGACCAAGTTCGTCTCGTTTGTCCATCTTCGTCCTCCCATTTGATCTGTTGGCCTTCTTTGGGCCAAGTTCGTCTCGTTCGTCCATCTTCGTCCTCCCATTTGATCCGTTGGCCTTCTTTGGACTAAGTTCGTCTCGTTCTACCATCTTCGTCCTCCCATTTGATCCGTTGGCATTCTTTGGACCAAGTTCGTATCGTTCGTCCATCTTGGTCCTCCCATTTGATCCGTTGTTATTCTGTGGACTATGTTCGTCTCGTTCGTCCAGCTTCGTCCTCCCATTTGACCCGTTGGCATTCTTTGGACCAAGTTCGTCTCGTTCGTCCACCTTGGTCCTCGCATTTGATCCGTTGTTATTCTTTGGACCAAGTTCGTCTCGGTCGTCCATCTTCGTCCTCCCATTTGATCCATTGGCATTCTTTGGACCAAGTTCGTCTCGTTCGTCCATCTTCGTCCTCCCATTTGATCTGTTGGCCTTCTTTGGACCAAGTTCGTCACGTTCGACCCTCTTCGTCCTCCCATTTGCTCCGTAGGCCTTCTTTGGACCAAGTTCGTCTCGTTCGTCCATCTTCGTCCACCCATTTGATCTGTTGGCCTTCTTTGGGCCAAGTTCGTCTCGTTCGTCCATCTTCGTCCTCCCATTTGATCCGTTGGCATTCTTTGGCCCAAGTTCGTCTCGTTCATCCTTCTTCGTCCTCCCATTCGATCCGTAGGGCTTCTTTGGACCAAGTTCGTCTCGTTCCTCCCTCTTCGTCCTCCCATTTGATCGTTAGGCCTTCTCTGGACTAAGTTCGTCTATTTCTACCATCTTCGTCCTCCCATTTGATCCGTTGGCATTCTTTGGACCAAGTTCGTCTCGTTCGTCCATCTTCGTCCTCCCATTTGATCCATAGGCCTTCTTTGGACCAAGTTCCTCTCGTTCGTCCATCTTTGTCCTCCCATTTGATCCGTTGGCCTTCTTTGGACCAAGTTCGTCAGGTTCGTCCATCTTCGTCCTCCCATTTGATCCGTTGGCATTCTTTGGACCAAGTTCGTCTCGTTCGTCCATCTTGGTCCTCGCATTTGATCCGTTGTTATTCTTTGGACCAAGTTCGTCTCGGTCGTCCGTCTTCGTCCTCCCATTTGATCCATTGGCATTCTTTGGACCAAGTTCGTCACGTTCGTCCCTCTTCGTCCTCCCATTTGCTCCGTAGGCCTTCTTTGGACTTAGTTCGTCTCGTTCTACCATCTTCCTCCTCCCATTTGATCCGTTGTTATTCTTTGGACCAAGTTCGTCTCGTTTGTCCATCTTCGTCCTCCCATTTGATCTGTTGGCCTTCTTTGGGCCAAGTTCGTCTCGTTCGTCCATCTTCGTCCTCCCATTTGATCCGTTGGCCTTCTTTGGACTAAGTTCGTCTCGTTCTACCATCTTCGTCCTCCCATTTGATCCGTTGGCATTCTTTGGACCAAGTTCGTATCGTTCGTCCATCTTGGTCCTCCCATTTGATCCGTTGTTATTCTGTGGACTATGTTCGTCTCGTTCGTCCAGCTTCGTCCTCCCATTTGACCCGTTGGCATTCTTTGGACCAAGTTCGTCTCGTTCGTCCACCTTGGTCCTCGCATTTGATCCGTTGTTATTCTTTGGACCAAGTTCGTCTCGGTCGTCCATCTTCGTCCTCCCATTTGATCCATTGGCATTCTTTGGACCAAGTTCGTCTCGTTCGTCCATCTTCGTCCTCCCATTTGATCTGTTGGCCTTCTTTGGACCAAGTTCGTCACGTTCGACCCTCTTCGTCCTCCCATTTGCTCCGTAGGCCTTCTTTGGACCAAGTTCGTCTCGTTCGTCCATCTTCGTCCACCCATTTGATCTGTTGGCCTTCTTTGGGCCAAGTTCGTCTCGTTCGTCCATCTTCGTCCTCCCATTTGATCCGTTGGCATTCTTTGGCCCAAGTTCGTCTCGTTCATCCATCTTCGTCCTCCCATTCGATCCATAGGGCTTCTTTGGACCAAGTTCCTCTCGTTCGTCCATCTTTGTCCTCCCATTTGATCCGTTGGCCTTCTTTGGACCAAGTTCGTCTGGTTCGTCCATCTTCGTCCTCCCATTTGATCCGTTGGCATTCTTTGGACCAAGTTCGTCTCGTTCGTCCATCTTGGTCCTCGCATTTGATCCGTTGTTATTCTTTGGACCAAGTTCGTCTCGGTCGTCCGTCTTCGTCCTCCCATTTGATCCATTGGCATTCTTTGGACCAAGTTCGTCACGTTCGTCCCTCTTCGTCCTCCCATTTGCTCCGTAGGCCTTCTTTGGACTTAGTTCGTCTCGTTCTACCATCTTCCTCCTCCCATTTGATCCGTTGTTATTCTTTGGACCAAGTTCGTCTCGTTTGTCCATCTTCGTCCTCCCATTTGATCTGTTGGCCTTCTTTGGGCCAAGTTCGTCTCGTTCGTCCATCTTCGTCCTCCCATTTGATCCGTTGGCATTCTTTGGACCAAGTTCGTCTCGTTCGTCCATCTTTGTCCTCCCATTTGATCCGTAGGGCTTCTTTGGACCAAGTTCGTCTCGTTCCTCCCTCTTCGTCCTCCCATTTGATTGTTAGGCCTTCTTTGGACTAAGTTCGTCTATTTCTACCATCTTCGTCCTCCCATTTGATCCGTTGGCATTCTTTGGACCAAGTTCGTCTCGTTCGTCCATCTTCGTCCTCCCATTTGATCCGTAGGCCTTCTTTGGACCAAGTTCTTCTCGTACGTCCCTCTTCGTCCTCCCATTTGATCCGTTGTTATTCTTTTGACCAAGTTCGTCTCGTTCGTCCATCTTCGTCCTCCCATTTGATCCATAGGCCTTCTTTGGACCAAGTTCCTCTCGTTCGTCAATCTTTGTCCTCCCATTTGATCCGTTGGCCTTCTTTGGACCAAGTTCGTCTGGTTCGTCCATCTTCGTCCTCCCATTTGATCCGTAGGGGTTCTTTGGACCAAGTTCGTCTCGTTCTTCCATCTTCGTCCTCCCATTTGATCCGTTGGCATTCTTTGGACCAAGTTCGTCTCGTTCGTCCCTCTTCGTCCTCCCATTTGATCCGTAGGACTTCTTTGGACTAAGTTGGTCTCGTTCTACCATCTTCGTCCTCCCATTTGATCCGTAGACATTCTTTGGACCAAGTTCGTCTCGTTCTACCATCTTCGTCCTCCCATTTGATCCGTTGGCATTCTTTGGACCAAGTTCGTCTCGTTGGTCCCTCTTCGTCCTCCCATTTGATCCGTAGGCATTCTTTGAACCAAGTTCGTCTCGTTCGTCCCTCTTCGTCCTCCCATTTGATCTGTAGGCCTTCTTTGAACTAAGTTGGTCTCGTTCTACCATCTTCATCCTCCCATTTGTTCCGTAGGCATTCTTTGGACCAAGTTCGTCTCGTTTGTCCCTCTTCGTCCTCCCATTTGATCCGTTGTTATTCTTTGGGCCAAGTTCGTCTCGTTCGTCCATCTTCGTCCTCCCATTTGATCCGTTGGCATTCTTTGGACCAAGTTCGTCTCGTTCGTTCCTCTTCGTCCTCCTATTTGATCCGTTGTTATTCTTTGGACCAAGTTGGTCTCGTTCGTCCATCTTCGTCCTCCCATTTGATCGATTGGCATTCTTTGGACCAAGTTCGTCTCGTTCGTCCATCTTCGTCCTCCCATTTGATCCGTAGGCCTTCTTTGGACTAAGTTTGTCTCGTTCTACCATCTTCGTCCTCCCATTTGATCCGTAGGCATTCTTTGGACCATGTTCGTCTCGTTCGTCCCTCTTCGTCCTCCCATTTGATCCGTAGGACTTCTTTGGACATAGTTCGTCTCGTTCTACCATCTTCGTCCTCCCATTTCATCCATAAGCCTTCTTTGGACCATGTTCGTCTCGTTCGTCCATCTTCTGTAGGTAACAAGATGAAACACAAGAAGGGGGGGTTGAATTGTGTTTCTAAGCTTTTAAAACTTTTCGCAAATGTTGGACGCTGGCTGTTAAAAACTTTGGACGCACAGCTTGGTTCAAATATTGGACGCACAGTGTTTTCTGAAATATTGGACGCACAGAGTGCTAAAACACTGGACGCACAGAAATGTGAAATATTGGACGCACAAAAGATTGGACGCTGAGGCTTTCCCTCTTGGTTTAAAAACTTGTTTTCTTTGTGCGATTTGAGGTGTATGAAAAACTTGTTTAAACAAAATCAATTCAATCCCCTTGGTTAGTAATAAACACAAATATAAAAGGAGATAAGGGAAAGAGAAATAACACAAGTTTTTATACTGGTTCACCCTTTCCTAAGAGCTACGTCCAGTCCCCTCAAACTAGAGAGATTTCACTATCAACCTGATAGAATACAAGTATTCTTTGCACACAGCCTCTTCAGGCTAAAACCCAAGTATTCTTTGCACACAGCCTCTCCAGGCTAAAACCCAAGTATTCTTTGGACGCAGCCTCTTCAGGCTAAACCCCAAGTATTCTTTGGACACAGCCTCTTCAGGCTAAAACAAGTATTCTTTGAACACAGCCTCTTCAGGCTAAAACACAAGTATTCTTTGGACGCAGCCTCTTCAGGCTAAACAACTCAGCAGAGTTTTGATACAAGTGCTGTCTAACTCACACAAGTGAGAATATAAAATCTAAAGCACTTTGAGAGTTAAGCAAACTCTCTTTTACAAGAAGAAAGAAAATATACAAGACTTTCTATACAGAGTATGATAAATTGCACAGCAGTTCAGCTCTTTCTTTTTCGTTTTCAGTCTCTTATATTCTTCTTCTTGCTTCTCGGTATTTATAGGCTTTGATGAAGCTTCAGATTTGTTCTTCGAATAGCTCAGCTTCAGCCTTCATAATATTACCGTTCTCTAATAGCATTAAATGCTATTTTCCCGTTGCTCTGAGGAGATCTTCTTCATTGAGCATGTCTGCGTTTCTTTCTCCCAAATCAGAAGCAACCTGTACTCAAAGTCTCAATTGTACAGTGGTTAATAATAATATCTTATTGAGACAGAGAGAGTACACTGTGTAAAGCAGAAAGGTGTGTTCAGAGATCTATAGAGTAGTTAAAAGTACATTCTCTCTCTTAGTACACTTTCCACAGTACTTTATGCTTTTCAGAAGTACATTCACATACGTTGACAAAGATGTACAGAAAGCATTGCATACAGCTATTTATTTCAAATCATTTGCTCAATAAATATGTTTCATATTAAATGCATGAGCAATAAATAGCATGTAATGGACTCTGCGTTTTGGACGCAGCATATAGAATATATTGGACGCATACCTTTGCACTTACCAATTTGCACAGAACTCATGCAAACATTGGACGCATCTTTATGCTTACCAATCTATTCCATTTGAATGCAAGGCAGTATTGGACTTTTGCCATTTCCCTATAGTTCCATTGGACGCAAGGTTGATTGTTGTACATTTGTTCTTCTGCTCCATTGGACGCAGAACAATTGTTTGATGTACCTTTGTCAATCTGCTTCCTTGTGCTCCATTGGACGCAAAGCAATATTGTTGTCCTTCTTATGTATTGGACGCAGAACAGTGCTTGAGTAACTCTGACTTCATTGGACGCAGAGCAGTTCTTTTGTTTGTTCAGTTTCATTGGACGCAGAGTTGCACTCTTGCTCACACTGAACATTGGACTTTTATCCTTCATGCTCACTGAATCTGTTCCTTTGAAAATCATTGGACTCTTACTGCAATTCTGCTTCTTATACAAACATTGGACTTTGCCAGTATTGCCTTGTTCTTATTATTGGACTTATGCCAGTCTTGCTCTATTGGACGCTTACTGATTCTGCTTCTTTGGAAAACATTGGACGCAGAAAGTAGCGTGTCTTCAGAAGACATTGGACGCAGAACTTTGTTCTTGCCTTGTGCTGATTTTATTGGACGCACAACATTGCTTGCTTTTGCGCTGAAACATTGGACGCAGAACTCTTCCATCTGCTCAAACATTGGACGCTGGACGCAGAATTCTTCCTTCTGCTCAAACATTGGACGCAGAACTTTTGTGTCCATTTCAGTGCCAACATTGGACGCAAAACTCTTGTGTCCATTCCAGTGCCAACATTGGACGCAAAACTCTTGTGTCCATTCCAGTGCCAACATTGGACGCAAGACTGCAATCAGCTTAGTTAGTGCAGCATTTATTCATTGTACAGCTTAATACAAATTGATTATCCTTTGTAAAAACCTTAATACATTTTGTTATCATCAAAACCATAAAATCACTTAGGGAGTTTTTGTATCAAAAACACTTTTAACCAATTTGGTTCCAACATCTTCGTCCTCCCATTTGATCGTTAGGCCTTCTTTGGACTAAGTTCGTCTATTTCTACCATCTTCGTCTTCCCATTTGATCCGTTGGCATTCTTTGGACCAAGTTCGTCTCGTTCGTCCATCTTCGTCCTCCCATTTGATCCATAGGCCTTCTTTGGACCAAGTTCCTCTCGTTCGTCCATCTTTGTCCTCCCATTTGATCCGTTGGCCTTCTTTGGACCAAGTTCGTCTGGTTCGTCCATCTTCGTCCTCCCATTTGATCCGTTGGCATTCTTTGGACCAAGTTCGTCTCGTTCGTCCATCTTGGTCCTCGCATTTGATCCGTTGTTATTCTTTGGACCAAGTTCGTCTCGGTCGTCCATCTTCGTCCTCCCATTTGATCCATTGGCATTCTTTGGACCAAGTTCGTCACGTTCGTCCCTCTTCGTCCTCCCATTTGCTCCGTAGGCCTTCTTTGGACTTAGTTCGTCTCGTTCTACCATCTCCCTCCTCCCATTTGATCCGTTGTTATTCTTTGGACCAAGTTCATCTCGTTCGTCCATCTTCGTCCTCCCATTTGATCTGTTGGCCTTCTTTGGGCCAAGTTCGTCTCGTTCGTCCATCTTCGTCCTCCCATTTGATCCGTTGGCATTCTTTGGACCAAGTTCGTCTCGTTCGTCCATCTTTGTCCTCCCATTTGATCCGTAGGGCTTCTTTGGACCAAGTTCGTCTCGGTCGTCCATCTTCGTCCTCCCATTTGATCCATTGGCATTCTTTGGACCAAGTTCGTCACGTTCGTCCCTCTTCGTCCTCCCATTTGCTCCGTAGGCCTTCTTTGGACTTAGTTCGTCTCGTTCTACCGTCTTCCTCCTCCCATTTGATCCGTTGTTATTCTTTGGACCAAGTTCATCTCGTTCGTCCATCTTCGTCCTCCCATTTGATCTGTTGGCCTTCTTTGGGCCAAGTTCGTCTCGTTCGTCCATCTTCGTCCTCCCATTTGATCCGTTGGCATTCTTTGGACCAAGTTCGTCTCGTTCGTCCATCTTTGTCCTCCCATTTGATCCGTAGGGCTTCTTTGGACCAAGTTCGTCTCGTTCCTCCCTCTTCGTCCTCCCATTTGATTGTTAGGCCTTCTTTGGACTAAGTTCGTCTATTTCTACCATCTTCATCCTCCCATTTGATCCGTTGGCATTCTTTGGACCAAGTTCGTCTCGTTCGTCCATCTTCGTCCTCCCATTTGATCCGTAGGCCTTCTTTGGACCAAGTTCTTCTCGTACGTCCCTCTTCGTCCTCCCATTTGATCCGTTGTTATTCTTTTGACCAAGTTCGTCTCGTTCGTCCATCTTCGTCCTCCCATTTGATCCATAGGCCTTCTTTGGACCAAGTTCCTTTCGTTCGTCCATCTTTGTCCTCCCATTTGATCCGTTGGCCTTCTTTGGACCAAGTTCCTCTCGTTCGTCAATCTTTGTCCTCCCATTTGATCCGTTGGCCTTCTTTGGACCAAGTTCGTCTGGTTCGTCCATCTTCGTCCTCCCATTTGATCCGTAGGGGTTCTTTGGACCAAGTTCGTCTCGTTCTACCATCTTCGTCCTCCCATTTGATCCGTTGGCATTCTTTGGACCAAGTTCGTCTCGTTCGTCCCTCTTCGTCCTCCCATTTGATCCGTAGGACTTCTTTGGACTAAGTTGGTCTCGTTCTACCATCTTCGTCCTCCCATTTGATCCGTAGACATTCTTTGGACCAAGTTCGTCTCGTTCTACCATCTTCGTCCTCCCATTTGATCCGTTGGCATTCTTTGGACCAAGTTCGTCTCGTTGGTCCCTCTTCGTCCTCCCATTTGATCCGTAGGCCTCCTTTGAACTAAGTTGGTCTCGTTCTACCATCTTCATCCTCCCATTTGTTCCGTAGGCATTCTTTGGACCAAGTTCGTCTCGTTCGTCCCTCTTCGTCCTCCCAATTGATCCGTTGTTATTCTTGGGGCCAAGTTCGTCTCGTTCGTCCATCTTCGTCCTCCCATTTGATCCGTTGGCATTCTTTGGACCAAGTTCGTCTCGTTCGTTCCTCTTCGTCCTCCTATTTGATCCGTTGTTATTCTTTGGACCAAGTTGGTCTCGTTCGTCCATCTTCGTCCTCCCATTTGATCGATTGGCATTCTTTGGACCAAGTTCGTCTCGTTCGTCCATCTTCGTCCTCCCATTTGATCCGTAGGCCTTCTTTGGACTAAGTTTGTCTCGTTCTACCATCTTTGTCCTCCCATTTGATTCGTAGGCCTTCTTTGGACCAAGTTCGTCTCGTTCGTCCATCTTCGTCCTCCCATTTGATCCGTTGGCATTCTTTGGACCAAGTTAGTCTCGTTCGTCCATCTTCGTCCTCCCATTTGGTCCGTAGGCCTTGTTTGGACCAAGTTCGTCTCGTTCGTCCATCTTTGTCCTCCCATTTGATCCGTTGGCCTTCTTTGGACCAAGTTCGTCTGGTTCGTCCATCTTCGTCCTCCCATTTGATCCGTTGGCATTCTTTGGACCAAGTTCGTCTCGTTTGTCCATCTTGGTCCTTGCATTTGATCCGTTGTTATTCTTTGGACCAAGTTCGTCTCGGTCGTCCATCTTCGTCCTCCCATTTGATCCATTGGCATTCTTTGGACCAAGTTCGTCACGTTCGTCCCTCTTCGTCCTCCCATTTGCTCCGTAGGCCTTCTTTGGACTTAGTTCGTCTCGTTCTACCATCTTCCTCCTCCCATTTGATCCGTTGTTATTCTTTGGACCAAGTTCATCTCGTTCGTCTATCTTCGTCCTCCCATTTGATCTGTTGGCCTTCTTTGGGCCAAGTTCGTCTCGTTCGTCCATCTTCGTCCTCCCATTTGATCCGTTGGCATTCCTTGGACCAAGTTCGTCTCGTTCGTCCATCTTTGTCCTCCCATTTGATCCGTAGGGCTTCTTTGGACCAAGTTCGTCTCGTTCCTCCCTCTTCGTCCTCCCATTTGATTGTTAGGCCTTCTTTGGACTAAGTTCGTCTATTTCTACCATCTTCGTCCTCCCATTTGATCCGTTGGCATTCTTTGGACCAAGTTCGTCTCGTTCGTCCATCTTCGTCCTCCCATTTGATCCGTAGGCCTTCTTTGGACCAAGTTCTTTCGTACGTCCCTCTTCGTCCTCCCATTTGATCCGTTGTTATTCTTTTGACCAAGTTCGTCTCGTTCGTCCATCTTCGTCCTCCCATTTGATCCATAGGCCTTCTTTGGACCAAGTTCCTTTCGTTCGTCCATCTTTGTCCTCCCATTTGATCCGTTGGCCTTCTTTGGACCAAGTTCGTCTGGTTCGTCCATCTTCGTCCTCCCATTTGATCCGTAGGGGTTCTTTGGACCAAGTTCGTCTCGTTCTACCATCTTCGTCCTCCCATTTGATCCGTTGGCATTCTTTGGACCAAGTTCGTCTCGTTCGTCCCTCTTCGTCCTCCCATTTGATCCGTAGGACTTCTTTGGACTAAGTTGGTCTCGTTCTACCATCTTCGTCCTCCCATTTGATCCGTAGACATTCTTTGGACCAAGTTCGTCTCGTTCTACCATCTTCGTCCTTCCATTTGATCCGTTGGCATTCTTTGGACCAAGTTCGTCTCGTTGGTCCCTCTTCGTCCTCCCATTTGTTCCGTAGGCATTCTTTGGACCAAGTTCGTCTCGTTCGTCCCTCTTCGTCCTCCCAATTGACCCGTTGTTATTCTTTGGGCCAAGTTCGTCTCGTTCGTCCATCTTCGTCCTCCCATTTGATCCGTTGGCATTCTTTGGACCAAGTTCGTCTCGTTCGTTCCTCTTCGTCCTCCTATTTGATCCGTTGTTATTCTTTGGACCAAGTTGGTCTCGTTCGTCCATCTTCGTCCTCCCATTTGATCGATTGGCATTCTTTGGACCAAGTTCGTCTCGTTCGTCCATCTTCGTCCTCCCATTTGATCCGTAGGCCTTCTTTGGACTAAGTTTGTCTCGTTCTACCATCTTCGTCCTCCCATTTGATCCGTAGGCATTCTTTGGACCATGTTCGTCTCGTTCGTCCCTCTTCGTCCTCCCATTTGATCCGTAGGACTTCTTTGGACATAGTTCGTCTCGTTCTACCATCTTCGTCCTCCCATTTCATCCATAAGCCTTCTTTGGACCATGTTCGTCTCGTTCGTCCATCTTTGTCCTCCCATTTGATCCGTAGGGGTTCTTTGGACCAAGTTCGTCTCGTTCTACCATCTTCGTCCTCCCATTTGATCCGTTGGCATTCTTTGGACCAAGTTCGTCTCGTTGGTCCCTCTTCGTCCTCCCATTTGATCCGTAGGCCTTCTTTGAACTATGTTGGTCTCGTTCTACCATCTTCATCCTCCCATTTGATCCGTAGGCATTCTTTGGACCAAGTTCGTCTCGTTCGTCCCTCTTCGTCCTCCCATTTGATCCGTAGGCCTTCTTTGAACTAAGTTGGTCTCGTTCTACCATCTTCATCCTCCCATTTGTTCCGTAGGCATTCTTTGGACCAAGTTCGTCTCGTTCGTCCCTCTTCGTCCTCCCATTTGATCCGTTGTTATTCTTTGGGCCAAGTTCGTCTCGTTCGTCCATCTTCGTCCTCCCATTTGATCCGTTGGCATTCTTTGGACCAAGTTCGTCTCGTTCGTTCCTCTTCGTCCTCCTATTTGATCCGTTGTTATTCTTTGGACCAAGTTGGTCTCGTTCGTCCATCTTCGTCCTCCCATTTGATCGATTGGCATTCTTTGGACCAAGTTCGTCTCGTTCGTCCATCTTCGTCCTCCCATTTGATCCGTAGGCCTTCTTTGGACTAAGTTTGTCTCGTTCTACCATCTTCGTCCTCCCATTTGATCCGTAGGCATTCTTTGGACCATGTTCGTCTCGTTCGTCCCTCTTCGTCCTCCCATTTGATCCGTAGGACTTCTTTGGACATAGTTCGTCTCGTTCTACCATCTTCGTCCTCCCATTTCATCCATAAGCCTTCTTTGGACCATGTTCGTCTCGTTCTACCATCTTCGTCCTCTCATTTGATCCGTAGGCATTCTTTGGACCATGTTCGTCTCGTTCGCCCCTCTTCGTCCTCCCATTTGATCCGTAGGACTTCTTTGGACATAGTTCGTCTCGTTCTACCATCTTCGTCCTCCCATTTCATCCATAAGCCTTCTTTGGACCATGTTCGTCTCGTTCGTCCATCTTTGTCCTCCCATTTGATCCGTTGGCATTCTTTGGACCAAGTTCATCTCGTTCGCCATCTTCGTCCTCCCATTGGATCCGTTGTTATTCTTTGGATCAAGTTCGTCTCGTTCGTCCATCTTCGTCCTCCCATTTGATCCATAGGCCTTCTTTTGACCAAGTTCGTCTCGTTCATCCATCTTTGTCCTCCCATTTGATCCGTTGGCCTTCTTTGGACCAAGTTCGTCTCGTTTCTCCATCTTCGTCCTCCCATTTGAAAATGTTTTATTGGTTGAAGGACTCAAACATAATCTACTTAGCATAAGTCAATTGTGTGATAGTGGATGTGATGTTTCCTTTGACAAGGATAAATGTATAGTCAGAAATTCTGATAAGTCCATTCTTTTTCAAGCAAAGAGGCAGGACAATGTTTATAAAATTGATTTCGAAAATCTGTCCAAACAGAATGTCTCATGCTTCATTTCTTTAAATAATGAACAATGGATATGGCACAAGAAGCTTGGTCATGCAAGCTTGAGATCCATCTCAAAGCTTAATAAGCATAGCCTCGTAAGAGGACTTCCAAATCTTGTGTACAAATCTGAGGTTCTCTGTGAAGCATGTCAGAAAGGGAAACAAGTGAAAAACTCTTTTATTTCTAAAAACATTGTTTCCACTTCTAGACCTTTAGAACTTTTACATATGGATTTGTTTGGACCAACACAAACTGCTTCTTTGAGTGGAAAGAAATATGGACTTGTTATAGTTGATGACTATACTAGATGGACATGGGTTAAATTCCTAGCACACAAGGATGAGTCTTTTAAAGTATTCACCATATTTTGTAAAAGAGTCCAAACTGAGAAAGGAGTTTGTATCAACTCCATTCGAAGTGATCATGGAGGTGAGTTTGAAAATGCAAACTTTCAGAGATTCTGTGAAGAGAATGGAATCCTTCACAATTTCTCTGCACCTAGAACACCACAGCAAAATGGTGTAGTAGAGAGGAAAAATCGATCTTTACAAGAGATGGCCAGGACCATGCTCAATGATCACTCAACCTCTAAGAGGTTTTGGGCTGAAGCTGTAAACACAGCATGTTATTTGCAAAACCGAATTTTTATAAGGCCTATACTGAAAAAGACTCCTTATGAATTGTGGAAAGGAAGAAAACCCAACATTTCATATTTTCATCCTTTCGGATGTGAGTGTTTTATTCTTAACACCAAGGATCAACTTGGTAAATTTGACTCCAAAATTGATAATGGAATTTTTCTGGGTTATTCTGAAACTTCCAAGGCATATCGAGTTTACAACTCAAGAACCTTGACTGTTGAAGAGTCAATTCACGTTAAATTCAATGACAAAAAGCCTGACAATGATCTGTCAGAGCTAAGTGATTCTCTTGCAGATATGAGAATACAACCAGGAGGTGAAGAATCATCAAGCAAGATTGAAGAAGATGGACCAGACGCAGGAAACAGTCATGCGTCCAATACTGCAGGAGGTAAAAGCTGGCATTTTAAGACTTATCATCCTGAAGATCAAATTATTGGAAATGCTGATGATAAAGTCAGAACAAGGTCCACATTCAGAGAGCAAACTGATGTAGCATTCATCTCTGAATTGGAGCCAAAGAATATAGATGAAGCCCTATTGGATGAAGGATGGATTTTAGCAATGCAGGAGGAGCTGAATCAGTTCAAAAGAAATGATGTTTGGACTCTGGTAGCCCCACCTGAAGATAAGTCCATCATTGGAACCAAATGGGTATTCAGAAACAAGCTGGACGAAGAAGGTAAAGTTGTGAGAAACAAAGCAAGGTTAGTTGCTCAAGGCTACTCACAACAGGAAGGTATTGATTTTACTGAAACCTTTGCTCCAGTAGCTAGAATAGAAGCCATTCGCATTTTACTTTCATTTGCTGCCCAACATGATATGAGGCTTTATCAAATGGATGTAAAGAGTGCTTTTCTGAATGGTATAATAACAGAAGAAGTCTATGTTGAACAGCCCCCTGGTTTTGAGGATCAATCTTTTCCAAATCATGTTTTTAAATTGAAAAAGGCTCTTTATGGCCTTAAGCAAGCTCCTCGAGCTTGGTATGAAAAACTGAGTTCATTTTTAATGGAAAATGGTTTTTCAAGAGGAAAAGTTGATAACACTCTTTTCAGAAAATCCATAGACTCACATTTCATCATAGTACAGATTTATGTAGATGACATTATTTTTGGTGCTACTGATGAATCTTTGTGTAGAGAATTCTCTGAGTTAATGCAGAAAGAATTCAAAATGAGCATGATGGGAGAGTTGAAGTTCTTTCTTGGACTTCAAGTGAAACAGACTAAAGATGGGATATATGTGCATCAGTCCAAATACACGAAGGAGCTTCTGAAGAAGTTCAAAATGGATGATTGCAAACCCATGAATACCCCCATGCATCCAACTTGCATAATGAGCCTGAATGACAAAGATAAAAAGGTAGATCAAAAGGTATATAGAGGTATAATAGGATCTCTTTTATATCTTACTGCATCTAGACCTGATATTATGTTCAGTGTATGCTTATGTGCAAGATTTCAATCAGATCCTAGAGATTCTCATTTGACTGCTGTCAAGAGAATTTTTAGATATCTGAAAGAGACTACTAATCTCGGTTTGTTGTTTAAGAAATCAGATGAATACAGATTAGTAGGATTCTGTGATGCTGATTATGCTGGAGACAGGCTTGAAAGAAAAAGCACCAGCGGAGGATGCCATTTTATTGGATCCAATTTAGTATCATGGACAAGCAAGAGACAAAGCACAATTGCACTATCAACAGCCGAAGCTGAATATGTCTCTACAGCAAGTTGTTGTTCTCAGCTCTTATGGATTAAATATCAATTGGAGGACTACAACATTTTTGAGAGTAAGATTTCTGTTCTTTGTGATAATACTGCTGCAATCAATTTATCTAAGAACCCAATCTTACACTCAAGAGCTAAGCATATAGAAATTAAACATCATTTTATTAGAGACTATGTACAGAAGGGAACATTTGATATTCAGTTTGTTAACACTGAAAATCAATGGGCAGATATTTTTACAAAACCCCTCTCTGTAGATAGGTTTACTTTTATAAGGAAGCATTTGAATATGCACTTTATAAAAGACTGATGTTTAGCGTCCAATATGCTTAAGTTGAGTCTGAGTCCAATGTGACTAGAGTCCAATAGGACACGACAGTCTATTTGAGACTTAGAATGTTTTTTAAAGACTCAAAAGCTTTTACATCTTAGTAATCCCACGCTGAGTCCAAACTTTTTCACAAAGATATTTCTTACAGTTGGTTTTCTCTTCGTTTGACATCTTTTCTAAAATCATTTCTGTTTGAGAAAGCTTGTTTAGAAAAAGGGGAGAAGGAAAAGTTTTTTTTAAGTTTCTCTCTGTGTTTCAAAACTGTCTTTGGACTATGATGTTCTATGAACCTTTTTGCCTGATGACAAAAGGGGGAGAAATATATGGGATTAAGTTTTAAAAAGAAAGAAGAATATGGGATTAAGTCTGATTGCGTTGCAGTGGTCTTTTTACCATGTTTTAATATGATAAGCTATTTGCTTTTTATTGGACTAATCTTGTTGTTATGAGTAAAAGAAATTTTCAGGTACTCTAAGTATATTGAATATCCAAAACCATGAGATGTTTATCTCAGGGGGAGTTTCCCTTAGAAAATTTCTGTTTTTGCTGACTAATTTTGGTTTATATGCTTTATTGTTTGTAAAACTTAATAATGTTTGTCATCATCAAAAAGGGGGAGATTGTTGGAACCAAATTGGTTAAAAGTGTTTTTGATACAAAAACTCCCTAAGTGATTTTATGGTTTTGATGATAACAAAATGTATTAAGGTTTTTACAAAGGATAATCAATTTGTATTAAGCTTGTACAATGCATAACAAAGCTGCCTAACTAAGTTTATTGCAGTCTGCGTCCAATAAATTAGTTCATCATAACATTGGCTCATATTCAAAGTCTGAGAAGCTTTGCGTCCAATGTTGGCACTGGAGAGTTCTGCGTCCAATGCTTAAGCAGAAGGAAGAAGCCTTGCGTCCAATGTTGACACTGGAATGGCCACAAGAGTTCTGCGTCCAATGTTTGAGCAGAAGGAAGAAGCCTTGCGTCCAATGTTGACACTGGAATGGACACAAGAATTCTGCGTCCAATGTTTGAGCAGAAGGAAGAGTTCTGCGTCCAATGTTTCAGCACAAAGGCAAGCAATGTTGTGCGTCCAATAAATCAGTACAAGGCACAAGAACATAAGTCATAAGTCCAATGTTAAGGATGTGCTCTTGACCAAGGTACAGAATGCTGATCGTTCAATGATATGTACAAGGCAAGACTGGCATAAGTCCAATGATAAGAACAAGGCAATACTGGCAGAGTCCAATGTTTTTATGAGAAGCAGAATTGCAGTAAGAGTTCAATGATTTCCAAAGGAACAGATTCAGTGAAGGATAAAAGTCCAATGTTCAGTGTGAGCAAGAGTGCAACTCTGCGTCCAATGAAACTGAACAAACAAAAGAACCATTCTGCGTCCAATGAAATCAGTGACAAAGGTACTGTTCTGCGTCCAATAAATAAGAAGGACAACAATATTGCTTTGCGTCCAATGGAACACAATGAAGCAGATTGACAAAGGTACATCGAACAACTGTTCTGCGTCCAATGAAGCAGAAGAACAAATGTACAACAATCAACTTTGCGTCCAATGGAACTATAGGGAAATGGCAAAAGTCCAATAACCAGAATGAGGCAATAAGTCCAATACTGCCTTGCATTCAAATGGAATAGATTGGTAAGCATAAAGATGCGTCCAATGATTGAATGAATGTTCTGTGCAAATTGGTAAGTGCAAAGGTATGCGTCCAATAGATTCTTTATGCTGCGTCCAAAACGCAGAGTCCATTACATGCTATTTACTGCTCATGCATTTAATATGAAACATATTTATTGAGCAAATGATTTGAAATAAATAGCTGTATGCAATGCTTTCTGTACATCTTTGTCAACGTGTGTGAATGTACTTCTGAAAAGCATAAAGTACTGTGGAAAGTGTACTAAGAGAGAGAATGTACTTTTAACTACTCTATATATCTCTGAACACACCTTTCTGCTTTACACAGTGTATTCTCTCTGTCTCAATAAGATATTATTATTAACCACTGTACAATTGAGACTTTGAGTACAGGTTGCTTCTGATTTGGGAGAAAGAAACGCAGACATGCACAATGAAGTAGATCTCCTCAGAGCAACGGGAAAATAGCATTAAATGCTATTTGAGAACGGTAACTTTTATGAGAGCTGAAGTTGAGCAACTGAAGAACAAGTCTGAAGCTTCACTACTCTTATAAATACCGAGAAGCAAGAAGAAGAATATAAGATACTGAACAACGAAAAAGAAAGAGCAAAAACGCTGTGCAAACAATCTTGTATACTCTGTATTAAAAGTCTTGTATTTCTTTATCTTCTTGTAAAAGAGAGTTTGCTTAACTCTCAAAGTGCTTTAGATTTCATATCCTCACTTGTGTGAGTTAGACAGCACTTGAATCAAAACTCTGCTGAGTTGTTTTAGCCTGAAGAGGCTGTGTTCAAAGAATACTTGGGGTTTAGCCTGAAGAGGCTGCGTCCAAAGAATACTTGGGTTTTAGCCTGGAGAGGCTGTGTGCAAAGAATACTTGGGATTTAGCCTGAAGAGGCTGTGTGCAAAGAATACTTGTACCTATCTGGTTTGATAGTGAAATCTCTCTAGTTTGAGGGGACTGGACGTAGCTCTTAGGAAAGGGTGAACCAGTATAAAAACTTGTGTTATTTCTTCTTTCCCTTATCTCCTTTTATATTTGTGTTTATTACTAACCAAGGGGATTGAATTGATTTTGTTTAAACAAGTTTTTCATACATCTCAAATCGCACAAAGAAAACAAGTTTTTAAACCAAGAGGGAAGCCTCAGCGTCCAATCATTTGTGCGTCCAATATTTCACATTTCTGTGCGTCCAATATTTTTGAACCAAGCTGTGCGTCCAACGTTTTTAACAGCCAGCGTCCATCATTTGCGAAAAAGTTTTAAAAGCTTAGAAACACAATTCAACCCCCCCTTCTTGTGTTTCATCTTGTTACCTACAAGGCCTTCTTTGGACTAAGTTTGTCTCGTTCTACCATCTTCGTCCTCCCATTTGATCCGTAGGCATTCTTTGGACCATGTTCGTCTCGTTCGTCCCTCTTCGTCCTCCCATTTGATCCGTAGGACTTCTTTGGACATAGTTCGTCTCGTTCTACCATCTTCGTCCTCCCATTTCATCCATAAGCCTTCTTTGGACCATGTTCGTCTCGTTCGTCCATCTTTGTCCTCCCATTTGATCCGTTGGCATTCTTTGGACCAAGTTCATCTCGTTCGCCATCTTCGTCCTCCCATTGGATCCGTTGTTATTCTTTGGACCAAGTTCGTCTCGTTCGTCCATCTTCGTCCTCCCATTTGATCCATAGGCCTTCTTTTGACCAAGTTCGTCTCGTTCATCCATCTTTGTCCTCCCATTTGATCCGTTGGCCTTCTTTGGACCAATTTCGTCTCGTTTCTCCATCTTCGTCCTCCCATTTGATCTGTTGGCCTTCTTTGGACTAAGTTCGTCTAGTTCTACCATCTTCGTCCTCCCATTTGATCCGTTGGCATTCTTTGGACCAAGTTCGTCTCGTTCGTCCCTCTTCGTCCTCCCATTTGATCCGTAGGGCTTCTTTGGACCATGTTCGTCTCGTTCGTCCATCTTCGTCCTCCCATTTGATCCGTTGGCATTCTTTGGACCAAGTTCGTCTCGTTCGTCCACCTTGGTCCTCGCATTTGATCCGTTGTTATTCTTTGGACCAAGTTCGTCTCGGTTGTCCATCTTCGTCCTCCCATTTGATCCATTGGCATTCTTTGGACCAAGTTCGTCTCGTTCGTCCCTCTTCGTCCTCCCATTTCATCCATAGGCCTTCTTTGGACTTAGTTCGTCTCGTTCGTCCATCTTCGTCCTCCCATTTGATCCGTTGTAATTCTTTGGACCAAGTTCGTCTCGTTCGTCCATCTTCGTCTCCCATTTGATCTGTTGGCCTTCTTTGGGCCAAGTTCCTCTCGTTCGTCTATCTTCATCCTCCCATTTGATCCGTTGGCATTCTTTGGACCAAGTTCGTCTCGTTCGACCATCTTCGTCCTCCCATTTGATCCGTAGGGCTTCTTTGGACCAAGTTCGTCTCGTTCCTCCCTCTTCGTCCTCCCATTTGATCCTTAGGCCTTCTTTGGACTAAGTTCGTCTATTTCTACCATCTTCGTCCTCCCATTTGATCCGTTGGCATTCTTTGGACCATGTTCATCTCGTTCGTCGATCTTCGTCCTCCCATTTGATCCGTAGGCCTTCTTTGGAGCAAGTTCATCTCGTTCGTCCCTCTTCGTCCTCACATTTGATCCGTTGTTATTCTTTGGACCAAGTTCGTCCCGTTCGTCCATCTTCGTCCTCCCATTTGATCCATAGGCCTTCGATGGACCAAGCTCCTCTCGTTCGTCCATCTTTGTCCTCCCATTTGATCCGTTGGCCTTCTTTGGACCAAATTCGTCTGGTTCGTCCATCTTCGTCCTCCCATTTGATCCGTAGGGGTTCTTTGGACCGAGTTCGTCTCGTTCTACCATCTTCGTCCTCCCATTTGATCCGTTGGCATTCTTTGGACCAAGTTCGTCTCGTCCGTCCCTCTTCGTCCTCCCATTTGATCCGTAGGCCTTCTTTGGACTAAGTTGGTCTCGTTCTACCATCTTCGTCCTCCCATTTGATCCGTAGGCATTCTTTGGACCAAGTTCATCTCGTTCTACCATCTTCGTCCTCCCATTTGATCCGTAGGCCTTCTTTGGACCAAGTTCGTCTCGTTCGTCCCTCTTCGTCCTCCCATTTGATCCTTTGTTATTCTTTGGACCAAGTTCGTCTCGTTCGTCCATCTTCGTCCTCCCATTTGATCCATAGGCCTTCTTTGGACCAAGTTCCTCTCGTTCGTCCATCTTTGTCCTCCCATTTGATCCGTTGGCCTTCTTTGGACCAAGTTTGTCTGGTTCGTCCATCTTCGTCCTCCTATTTGATCCGTAGGGGTTCTTTGGACCAAGTTCGTCTCGTTCTACCATCTTCGTCCTCCCATTTGGTCCGTTGGCATTCTTTGGACCAAGTTCGTCTCGTTCGTCCCTCTTCGTCCTCCCATTTGATCCGTAGGCCTTCTTTGAACTAAGTTGGTCTCGTTCTACCATCTTCACCCTCCCATTTGATCGGTAGGCATTCTTTGGACCAAGTTCGTCTCGTTCGTCCCTCTTCGTCCTCCCATTTGATCCGTAGGCCTTCTTTGGACTAAGTTCGTCTCGTTCTACCATCTTCGTCCTCCCATTTGATCCCTAGGCCTTCTTTGGACCAAGTTCATCTCGTTCGTCCATCTTTGTCCTCCCATTTGATCCGTTGTTATTCTTTGGACCAAGTTCGTCTCGTTCGTCCATCTTCGTCCTCCCATTTGATCCATAGGCCTTCTTTTGACCAAGTTCGTCTCGTTCGTCCAACGTTGTCCTCCCATTTGATCCGTTGGCCTTCTTTGCACCAAGTTCGTCTCGTTTGTCCATCTTCGTCCTCCCATTTGATCCGTTGGCCTTCTTTGAACTAAGTTCGTCTCGTTCTACCATCTTTGTCCTCCTATTTGATCCGTTGGCATTCTTTGGACCAAGTTCGTATCGTTCGTCCATCTTGGTCCTCCCATTTGATCCGTTGTTATTCTTTGGACCATGTTCGTCACGTTCGCCCATCTTCGTCCTCCCATTTGATCCGTTGGCATTCTTTGGACTAAGTTCGTATCGTTCATCAATCTTGGTCCTCCCATTTGATCCGTTGTTATTCTTTGGGCCAAGTTCGTCTCATTCGTCCATCTTCGTCCTCCCATTTGATCCGTTGGCATTCTTTGGACCAAGTTCGTCTCGTTCGTCCCTCTTCGTCCTCCCATTTGATCCGTAGGCCTTCTTGGAACTAAGTTGGTCTCGTTCTACCATCTTCATCCTCCCATTTGATCCGTAGGCCTTCTTTGGACCAAGTTATTCTCGTTCGTCCCTCTTCGTCCTCCCATTTGATCCGTTGTTATTCTTTGGACCAAGTTCGTCTCGTTCATCCATCTTCGTCCTCCCATTTGATCCATAGGCCTTCTTTGGACCAAGTTCCTCTCGTTCGTCCATCTTTGTCCTCCCATTTGATCCGTTGGCCTTCTTGGGACCAAGTTCGTCTGGTTCGTCCATGTTCGTCCTCCCATTTGATCCGTAGGGGTTCTTTGGACCAAGTTCGTCTCGTTCTACCATCTTCGTCCTCCCATTTGATCCGTTGGCATTCTTTGGACCAAGTTCGTCTCGTTCGTCCACCTTGGTCCTCGCATTTGATCCGTTGTTATTCTTTGGACCAAGTTCGTCTCGTTCGTCCATCTTCGTCCTCCCATTTGATCCATTGGCATTCTTTGGACCAAGTTCGTCACGTTCGTCCCTCTTCGTCCTCCCATTTGCTCCGTAGGCCTTCTTTGGACTTAGTTCGTCTCGTTCTACCATCTTCCTCCTCCCATTTGATCCGTTGTTATTCTTTGGACCAAGTTCGTCTCGTTCGTCCATCTTCGTCCTCCCATTTGATCTGTTGGCCTTCTATGGGCCAAGTTCGTCTCGTTCGTCGATCTTCGTCCTCCCATTTGATGCGTTGGCATTCTTTGGACCAAGTTCGACTCGTTCGTCCATCTTCGTCCTCCCATTTGATCCGTAGGCCTTCTTTGGACCAAGTTCTTCTCGTTCGTCCCTCTTCGTCCTCCCATTTGATCCGTTGTTATTCTTTGGACCAAGTTCGTCTCGTTCGTCCATCTTCGTCCTCCCATTTGATCCATAGGCCTTCTTTGGACCAAGTTCCTCTCGTTCGTCCATCTTTGTCCTCCCATTTGATCCGTTGGCCTTCTTTGGACCAAGTTCGTCTGGTTCGTCCATCTTCGTCCTCCCAGTTGATCCGTAGGGATTCTTTGGACCAAGTTCGTCTCGTTCTACCATCTTCGTCCTCCCATTTGATCCGTTGGCATTCTTTGGACCAAGTTCGTCTCGTTCGTCCCTCTTCGTCCTCCCATTTGATCCGTAGGACTTCTTTGGACTAAGTTGGTCTCGTTCTACCATCTTCGTCCTCCCATTTGATCCGTAGACGTTCTTTGGACCAAGTTCGTCTCGTTCTACCATCTTCGTCCTCCCATTTGATCCGTAGGCCTTCTTTGGACCAAGTTCGTCTCGTTCGTCCCTCTTCGTCCTCCCATTTGATCCTTTGTTATTCTTTGGACCAAGTTCGTCTCGTTCATCCATCTTCGTCCTCCCATTTGATCCATAGGCCTTCTTTGGACCAAGTTCGTCTCGTTCGTCCATCTTTGTCCTCCCATTTGATCTGTTGGCCTTCTTTGGACCAAGTTCTTCTGGTTCGTCCATGTTCGTCCTCCCATTTGATCTGTAGGGGTTCTTTGGACCAAGTTCGTCTCGTTCTACCATCTTCGTCCTCCCATTTGATCCGTTGGCATTCTTTGGACCAAGTTCGTCTCGTTGGTCCCTCTTTGTCCTCCCATTTGATCCGTAGGCCTTCTTTTAACTAAGTTGGTCTCGTTCTACCATCTTCATCCTCCCATTTGATCCGTAGGCATTCTTTGGACCAAGTTCGTCTCGTTCGTCCCTCTTCGTCCTCCCATTTGATCCGTAGGCCTTCTTTGAACTAAGTTGGTCTCGTTCTACCATCTTCATCCTCCCATTTGTTCCATAGGCATTCTTTGGACCAAGTTCGTCTCGTTCGTCCCTCTTCGTCCTCCCATTTGATCGATTGGCATTCTTTGGACCAAGTTCGTCTCGTTCGTCCATCTTCGTCCTCCCATTTGATCCGTAGGCCTTCTTTGGACTAAGTTTGTCTCGTTCTACCATCTTCGTCCTCCCATTTGATCCGTAGGCATTCTTTGGACCATGTTCGTCTCGTTCGTCCCTCTTCGTCCTCCCATTTGATCCGTAGGACTTCTTTGGACATAGTTCGTCTCGTTCTACCATCTTCATCCTCCCATTTGATCCGTAGGCATTCTTTGGACCAAGTTCGTCTCGTTCGTCCCTCTTCGTCTTCCCATTTGATCCGTTGTTTTTCTTTGGGCCAAGTTCGTCTCGTTCGTCCATCTTCGTCCTCCCATTTGATCCGTAGGCCTTCTTTGGACCAAGTTCGTCTCGTTCGTCCCTCTTCGTCCTCCCATTTGATCCGTAGGACTTCTTTGGACTAAGTTTGTCTCGTTCTACCATCTTCGTCCTCCCATTTGATCCGTAGACATTCTTTGGACCAAGTTCGTCTCGTTCTACCATCTTCGTCCTCCCATTTCATCCGTAGGCCTTCCTTGGACCAAGTTCGTCTTGTTCGTCCCTCTTCGTCCTCCCATTTGATCCATAGGCCTTCTTTGGACCAAGTTCCTCTCGTTCGTGCATCTTTGTCCTCCCATTTGATCCGTTGGCCTTCTTTGGACCAAGTTCTTCTGGTTCGTCCATGTTCGTCCTCCCATTTGATCCGTAGGGGTTCTTTGGACCAAGTTCGTCTCGTTCTACCATCTTCGTCCTCCCATTTGATCCGTTGGCATTCTTTGGACCAAGTTCGTCTCGTTGGTCCCTCTTCGTCCTCCCATTTGATCCGTAGGCCTTCTCTGAACTAAGTTGGTCTCGTTCTACCATCTTCATCCTCCCATTTGTTCCGTAGGCATTCTTTGGACCAAGTTCGTCTTGTTCGTCCCTCTTCGTCCTCCCATTTGATCTGTTGGCCTTCTTTGGGCCAAGTTCGTCTCGTTCGTCGATCTTCGTCCTCCCATTTGATGCGTTGGCATTCTTTGGACCAAGTTCGACTCGTTCGTCCATCTTCGTCCTCCCATTTGATCCGTAGGGCTTCTTTGGACCAAGTTCGTCTCGTTCCTCCCTCTTCGTCCTCCCATTTGATCGTTAGGTCTTCTTTGGACTAAGTTCGTCTATTTCTACCATCTTCGTCCTCCCATTTGGTCCGTTGGCATTGTTTGGACCAAGTTCGTCTCGTTCGTCCATCTTCGTCCTCCCATTTGATCCGTAGGCCTTCTTTGGACCAAGTTCTTCTCGTTCGTCCCTCTTCGTCCTCCCATTTGATCCGTTGTTATTCTTCGGACCAAGTTCGTCTCGTTCGTCCATCTTCGTCCTCCCATTTGATCCATAGGCCTTCTTTGGACCAAGTTCCTCTCGTTCGTCCATCTTTGTCCTCCCATTTGATCCGTTGGCCTTCTTTGGACCAAGTTCGTCTGGTTCGTCCATCTTCGTCCTCCCAGTTGATCCGTAGGGGTTCTTTGGACCAAGTTCGTCTCGTTCTACCATCTTCATCCTCCCATTTGATCCGTTGGCATTCTTTGGACCAAGTTCGTCTCGTTCGTCCCTCTTCGTCCTCCCATTTGATCCGTAGGACTTCTTTGGACTAAGTTGGTCTCGTTCTACCATCTTCGTCCTCCCATTTGATCCGTAGACGTTCTTTGGACCAAGTTCGTCTCGTTCTACCATCTTCGTCCTCCCATTTGATCCGTAGGCCTTCTTTGGACCAAGTTCGTCTCGTTCGTCCCTCTTCGTCCTCCCATTTGATCCTTTGTTATTCTTTGGACCAAGGCCCTGTTTGGATAACAAGCTTATCTACTGCTTATGGCATAAGCTGTATAAGCTACTTTTATAATCAAAGAAAAATTATAGTGAAACTTATTTTATATAAGCCATAAGCTGTTTTGATAAGCTATCCTGGTTAGCTTATGAAAAATAAGCCCAAAATAGCTTATGAATCAGTCATAAGCTGTGTTCATAAGCTCTGCATAAGCCAATCCAAACAGGCCCCAAGTTCGTCTCGTTCATCCATCTTCGTCCTCCCATTTGATCCATAGGCCTTCTTTGGACCAAGTTCGTCTCGTTCGTCCATCTTTGTCCTCCCATTTGATCCGTTGGCCTTCTTTGGACCAAGTTCTTCTGGTTCGTCCATGTTCGTCCTCCCATTTGATCCGTAGGGGTTCTTTGGACCAAGTTCGTCTCGTTCTACCATCTTCGTCCTCCCATTTGATCCGTTGGCATTCTTTGGACCAAGTTCGTCTCGTTGTTCCCTCTTTGTCCTCCCATTTGATCCGTAGGCCTTCTTTTAACTAAGTTGGTCTCGTTCTACCATCTTCATCCTCCCATTTGATCCGTAGGCATTCTTTGGACCAAGTTCGTCTCGTTCGTCCCTCTTCGTCCTCCCATTTGATCCGTAGGCCTTCTTTGAACTAAGTTGGTCTCGTTCTACCATCTTCATCCTCCCATTTGTTCCGTAGGCATTCTTTGGACCAAGTTCGTCTCGTTCGTCCCTCTTCGTCCTCCCATTTGATCGATTGGCATTCTTTGGACCAAGTTCGTCTCGTTCGTCCATCTTCGTCCTCCCATTTGATCCGTAGGCCTTCTTTGGACTAAGTTTGTCTCGTTCTACCATCTTCGTCCTCCCATTTGATCCGTAGGCATTCTTTGGACCATGTTCGTCTCGTTCGTCCCTCTACGTCCTCCCATTTGATCCGTAGGACTTCTTTGGACATAGTTCGTCTCGTTCTACCATCTTCATCCTCCCATTTGATCCGTAGGCATTCTTTGGACCAAGTTCGCCTCGTTCGTCCCTCTTCGTCCTCCCATTTGATCCGTTGTTATTCTTTGGACCAAGTTCGTCTCGTTCGTCCATCTTCGTCCTCCCATTTGATTCGTAGGCCTTCTTTGGACCAAGTTCGTCTCGTTTGTCCCTCTTCGTCCTCCCATTTGATCCGTAGGACTTCTTTGGACTAAGTTGGTCTCGTTCTACCATCTTCATCCTCCCATTTGATCCGTAGACATTCTTTGGACCAAGTTCGTCTCGTTCTACCATCTTCGTCCTCCCATTTCATCCGTAGGCCTTCTTTGGACCAAGTTCGTCTCGTTCGTCCCTCTTCGTCCTCCCATTTGATCCTTTGTTATTCTTTGGACCAAGTTCGTCTCGTTCGTCCATCTTCGTCCTCCCATTTGATCCATAGGCCTTCTTTGGACCAAGTTCCTCTCGTTCGTCCATCTTTGTCCTCCCATTTGATCCGTTGGCCTTCTTTGGACCAAGTTTTTCTGGTTCGTCCATGTTCGTCCTCCCATTTGATCCGTAGGGGTTCTTTGGACCAAGTTCGTCTCGTTCTACCATCTTCGTCCTCCCATTTGATCCGTTGGCATTCTTTGGACCAAGTTCGTCTCGTTGGTCCCTCTTCGTCCTCCCATTTGATCCGTAGGCCTTCTTTGAACTAAGTTGGTCTCGTTCTACCATCTTCATCCTCCCATTTGATCCGTAGGCATTCTTTGGACCAAGTTCGTCTCGTTCGTCCCTCTTCGTCCTCCCATTTGATCCGTAGGCCTTCTCTGAACTAAGTTGGTCTCGTTCTACCATCTTCATCCTCCCATTTTTTCCGTAGGCATTCTTTGGACCAAGTTCGTCTCGTTCGTCCCTCTTCGTCCTCCCATTTGATCCGTTGTTATTCTTTGGGCCAAGTTCGTCTCGTTCGTCCATCTTCGTCCTCCCATTTGATCCGTTGGCATTCTTTGGACCAAGTTCGTCTCGTTCGTTCCTCTTCGTCCTCCTATTTGATCCGTTGTTATTCTTTGGACCAAGTTGGTCTCGTTCGTCCATCTTCGTCCTCCCATTTGATCGATTGGCATTCTTTGGACCAAGTTCGTCTCGTTCGTCCATCTTCGTCCTCCCATTTGATCCGTAGGCCTTCTTTGGACTAAGTTTGTCTCGTTCTACCATCTTCGTCCTCCCATTTGATCCGTAGGCATTCTTTGGACCATGTTCGTCTCGTTCGTCCCTCTTCGTCCTCCCATTTCATCCATAAGCCTTCTTTGGACCATGTTCGTCTCGTTCGTCCATCTTTGTCCTCCCATTTGATCCATTGGCATTCTTTGGACCAAGTTCATCTCGTTCGCCATCTTCGTCCTCCCATTGGATCCGTTGTTATTCTTTGGACCAAGTTCGTCTCGTTCGTCCATCTTCGTCCTCCCATTTGATCCATAGGCCTTCTTTTGACCAAGTTCGTCTCGTTCATCCATCTTTGTCCTCCCATTTGATCCGTTGGCCTTCTTTGGACCAAGTTCGTCTCGTTTCTCCATCTTCGTCCTCCCATTTGATCTGTTGGCCTTCTTTGGACTAAGTTCGTCTAGTTCTACCATCTTCGTCCTCCCTTTTGATCCGTTGGCATTCTTTGGACCAAGTTCGTCTCGTTCGTCCCTTTTTGTCCTCCCATTTGATCCGTAGGGCTTCTTTGGACCATGTTCGTCTCGTTCGTCCATCTTCGTCCTCCCATTTGATCCGTTGGCATTCTTTGGAGCAAGTTTGTCTCGTTCGTCCACCTTGGTCCTCGCATTTGATCCGTTGTTATTCTTTGGACCAAGTTCGTCTCGGTTGTCCATCTTCGTCCTCCCATTCTTTGGACTTAGTTCGTCTCCCATTTGATCTGTTGGCCTTCTTTGCGCCAAGTTCCTCTCGTTCGTCTATCTTCGTCCTCCCATTTGATCCGTTGGCATTCTTTGGATCAAGTTCGTATCGTTCATCCATCTTGGTCCTCCCATTTGATCCGTTGTTAATCTTTGGACCAAGTTCGTCTCGTTCGTCCATCTTCGTCCTCCCATTTGATCCGTTGTTATTCTTTGGACCAAGTTCGTCTCGGTCGTCCATCTTCGTCCTCCCATTTGATCCGTAGGGCTTCTTTGGACCAAGTTCGTCTCGTTCCTCCCTCTTCGTCCTCCCATTTGATCCTTAGGCCTTCTTTGGACTAAGTTCGTCTATTTCTACCATCTTCGTCCTCCCATTTGATCCGTTGGCATTCTTTGGACCATGTTCGTCTCGTTCGTCGATCTTCGTCCTCCCATTTGATCCGTAGGCCTTCTTTGGAGCAAGTTCGTCTCGTTCGTCCCTCTTCGTCCTCCCATTTGATCCGTTGTTATTCTTTGGACCAAGTTCGTCTCGTTCGTCCATCTTGGTCAACCCATTTGATCCATAGGCCTTCGATGGACCAAGCTCCTCTCGTTCGTCCATCTTTGTCCTCCCATTTGATCCGTTGGCCTTCTTTGGACCAAATTCGTCTAGTTCGTCCATCTTCGTCCTCCCATTTGATCCGTAGGGGTTCTTTGGACCAAGTTCGTCTCGTTCTACCATCTTCGTCCTCCCATTTGATCCGTTGGCATTCTTTGGACCAAGTTCGTCTCGTTCGTCCCTCTTCGTCCTCCCATTTGATCCGTAGGCCTTCTTTGGACTAAGTTGGTCTCGTTCTACCATCTCCGTCCTCCCATTTGATCCGTAGGCATTCTTTGGACCAAGTTCGTCTCGTTCTACCATCTTCGTCCTCCAATTTGATCCGTAGGCCTTCTTTGGACCAAGTTCGTCTCGTTCGTCCCTCTTCGTCCTCCCATTTGATCCTTTGTTATTCTTTGGCCCAAGTTCGTCTCGTTCGTCCATCTTCGTCCTCCCATTTGATCCATAGGCCTTCTTTGGACCAAGTTCCTCTCGTTCGTCCATCTTTGTCCTCCCATTTGATCCGTTGGCCTTCTTTGGACCAAGTTCGTCTGGTTCGTCCATCTTCGTCCTCCCATTTGATCCGTAGGGGTTCTTTGGACCAAGTTCGTCTCGTTCCTCCCTCTTCGTCCTCCCATTTGATCCTTAGGCCTTCTTTGGACTAAGTTTGTCTATTTCTACCATCTTCGTCCTCCCATTTGATCCGTTGGCATTCTTTGGACCATGTTCGTCTCGTTCGTCGATCTTCGTCCCCCATTTGATCTGTAGGCCTTCTTTGGAGCAAGTTCGTCTCGTTCGTCCCTCTTCGTCCTCCCATTTGATCCGTTGTTATTCTTTGGACCAAGTTCGTCTCGTTCGTCCATCTTCGTCCTCCCATTTGATCCATAGGCCTTCGATGGACCAAGCTCCTCTCGTTCGTCCATCTTTGTCCTCCCATTTGATCCGTTGGCCTTCTTTGGACCAAATTCGTCTAGTTCGTCCATCTTCGTCCTCCCATTTGATCCGTAGGGGTTCTTTGGACCAAGTTCGTCTCGTTCTACCATCTTCGTCCTCCCATTTGATCCGTTGGCATTCTTTGGACCAAGTTCGTCTCGTTCGTCCATCTTCGTCCTCCCATTTGATCCGTTGTTATTCTTTGGACCAAGTTCGTCTCGTTCGTCCATCTTCGTCCTCCCATGTGATCCATAGGCCTTCTTTTGACCAAGTTCGTCTCGTTCATCCAACGTTGTCCTCCCATTTGATCCGTTGGCCTTCTTTGCACCAAGTTCGTCACGTTTGTCCATCTTCGTCCTCCCATTTGATCCGTTGGCCTTCTTTGGACTAAGTTCGTCTCGTTCTACCATCTTTTTCCTCCCATTTGATCCGTTGGCATTCTTTGGACCAAGTTCGTATCGTTCATCCATCTTGGTCCTCCCATTTGATCCGTTGTTATTCTTTGGACCAAGTTCGTCACGTTCGCCCATCTTCGTCCTCCCATTTGATCCGTTGGCATTCTTTGGACCAAGTTCGTATCGTTCGTCAATCTTGGTCCTCCCATTTGATCCGTTGTTATTCTTTGGCCATGTTCGTCTCGTTCGTCCATCTTCGTCCTCCCATTTGATCCGTTGGCATTCTTTGGACCAAGTTCGTCTCGTTCGTCCCTCTTCGTCCTCCCATTTGATCCGTAGGACTTCTTTGGACCAAGTTCGTCTCTTTCTACCATCTCCGTCCTCCCATTTGATCCGTAGGGGTTCTTTGGACCAAGTTCGTCTCGTTCTACCATCTTCGTCCTCCCATTTGATCCGTTGGCATTCTTTGGACCAAGTTCGTCTCGTTCGTCCCTCTTCGTCCTCCCATTTGATCTGTAGGCCTTCTTTGAACTAAGTTCGTCTCGTTCTACCATCTTCATCCTCCCATTTGATCCGAAGGCATTCTTTGGACCAAGTTCGTCTCGTTCGTCCCTCTTCGTCCTCCCATTTGAGCGGTTGGCATTCTTTGGACCAAGTTCGTCCCTCTTCGTCTCGTTCTATTGATCCGTTGGCATTCAATCGACCAAGTTCGTCTCGTTCATCCCTCTTCGTCCTCCCATTTGATCCGTAGGCCTTCTTTTGACTAAGTTCGTCACGTTCTGCCATCATCGTCCTCCCATTTGATCCGTTGTTATTCTTTGGACCAAGTTCGTCTCGTTCGTCCATCTTTGTCCTCCCATTTGATCCATTGGCCTTCTTTGGACCAAGTTTGTCTCGTTCGTCCATCTTCGTCCTCCCATTTGAGCGGTTGGCATTCTTTGGACCAAGTTCGTTTCGTTCGTCCATCTTCGTCCTCCCATTTGATCCCTTGGCATTCATTGGACCAAGTTCGTCTCGTTCCTCCATCTTCGTCCTCCATTTTGATCCATTGGCATTCTTTGGACCAAGTTCGTCTCGTTCATCCATCTTCGTCCTCCCATTTGATCCATAGGCCTTCTTTGGACCATGTTCGTCTCGTTCTACCATCTTCGTCCTCCCATTTGATCCGTTGGCATTCTTTGAACCAAGTTCGTGTCGTTCGTCCCTCTTCGTCCTCCCATTTGATCCGTAGGCCTTCTTTGGACTAAGGTCGTCTCGTTCTACCATCTTCGTCCTCCCATTTGATCCGTTGGCATTCTTTGGACCAAGTTCGTATCGTTCGTCCATCTTGGTCCTCCCATTTGATCCGTTGTTATTCTTTGGACCAAGTTCGTCTCGTTCGTCCATCTTCGTCCTCCCATTTGATCCGTTGTTATTCTTTGGACCAAGTTCGTCTCGTTCGTCCATCTTCGTCCTCCCATTTGATCCATAGGCCTTCTTTGGACCAAGATCGTCTCGTTCGTCGATCTTCGTCCTCCCATTTGATCCGTTGGCCTTCTTTGGACTAAGTTCGTCTCGTTCTACCATCTTCGCCTCCCATTTGATCCGTTGGCATTCTTTGGACCAAGTTCGTATCGTTCATCCATCTTGGTCCTCCCATTTGATCCCTTGTTATTCTTTGGACCAAGTTCGTCTCGTTCGTCCATCTTCGTCCTCCCATTTGATCTGTTGGCCTTCTTTGAACGAAGTTCGTCTCTTTCGTCCATCTTCGTCCTCCCATTTGATCCGTAGGCCTTCTTTGGACCAAGTTTGTCTCGTTCGTCCATCTTCGTCCTCCATTTTGATCCGTTGGCATTCTTTGGACCAAGTTCGTCTCGTTCGTCCCTCTTAGTCCTCCCATTTGATCCGTAGGCCTTCTTTTGACTAAGTTCGGCTCGTTCTACCATCATCGTCCTCCCATTTGATCTGTTGGCATTCTTTGGACCAAGTTCGTCTCGTTCGTCCATCTTTGTCCTCCCATTTGATCCGTTGGCCTTCTTTGGACCAAGTTCGTCTCGTTCGTCCATCTTCGTCCTCCCATTTTATCCGTTGGCATTCTTTGGACCATGTTCATCTCGTTCGTCCATCTTCGTCCTCCCATTTGATCCCTTGGCATTCTTTGGACCAAGTTCGTCTCGTTCGTCCATCTTCGTCCTCCCATTTTATCCATTGGCATTCTTTGGACCATGTTCGTCTCGTTCGTCCATCTTTGTCCTCCCATTTGATCCGTTGTTATTCTTTGGACCAAGTTTCTCTTGTTTGTCCATCTTCGTCCTCCCATTTGATCCATAGGCCTTCTTTGGTCCAAGATCGCCTCGTTCTACCATCTTCGTCCTCCCATTTGATCCGTTGGCATTCTTTGGACCAAGTTTGTATCGTTCGTCCATCTTCGTCCTCCCATTTGATCCGTTGGCATTCTTTGGACCAAGTTCGTATCGTTCGTCCATCTTCGTCCTCCCATTTGATCCGTTGTTATTCTTTGGACCAAGTTCGTCTCGTTCGTCCATCTTCGTCCTCCCATTTTATCCACTGGCATTCTTTGGACCAAGTTCGTCTCGTTCGTCCATCTTCGTCCTCCCATTTGATCCATCGGCATTCTTTGGACCTAGTTCGTCTCGTTCGTCCAACTTCGCCCTCCCATTTGATCCATTGGCATTCTTTGACCAAGTTCGTCTCGTTCGTCCATCTGCGTCCTCCCATTTGATCCATTGGCATTCTTTGGACCATGTTCGTCTCGTTCGTCCATCTCCGTCCTCCCATTGAATACATTGGCATTCTTTGGACCAAGTTCGTCTCGTTCGTCCATCTTCGTCCTCCCATTTGATCCATAGCCCTTCTTTGGACCAAGATCGTCTCGTTCTACCATCTTCGTCCTCCCACTTGATCCGTTGGCATTCTTTGGAACAAGTTCGTATCGTTCGTCCATCTTGGTCCTCCCATTTGATCCGTTGTTATTCTTTGGACCAAGTTTGTCTCGTTTGTCCATCTTCGTCCTGCCATTTGATCCATAGGCCTTCTTTGGACCAAGATCGTCTCGTTCGTCCATCTTCGTCCTCCCATTTGATCCGTTGGCATTCTTTGGACCAAGTTCGTATCGTTCATCCATCTTGGTCCTCCCATTTGATCCGTTATTATTCTTTGGACCAAGTTCGTCTCGTTCGTCCATCTTCGTCCTCCCATTTGATCCGTTATTATTCTTTGGACCAAGTTCGTCTCGTTCGTCCATCTTCGTCCTCCCATTTGATCCATTGGCATTCTTTGGACCAAGTTCGTCTCGTTCGTCCATCTTCGTCCTCCCATTGAATACATTGGCATTCTTTGGACCAAGTTCATCTCGTTCGTCCATCTTCATCCTCCCATTTGATCCATAGGCTTTCTTTGGACCAAGATCGTCTCGTTCGTCCATCTTCGTCCTCCCATTTGATCCATTGGCATTCTTTGGACCAAGTTCGTCTCGTTCGTCCATCTTCGTCCTCCCATTGAATACATTGGCATTCTTTGGACCAAGTTCGTCTCGATCGTCCATCTTCGTCCTCCCATTTGATCCATAGGCCTTCTTTGGACCAAGATCGTCTCGTTCTACCATCTTCGTCCTCCCATTTGATCCATCGGCATTCTTTGGACCTAGTTCGTCTCGTTCGTCCAACTTCGCCCTCCCATTTGATCCATTGGCATTCTTTGACCAAGTTCGTCTCGTTCGTCCATCTGCGTCCTCCCATTTGATCCATTGGCATTCTTTGGACCATGTTCGTCTCGTTCGTCCATCTCCGTCCTCCCATTGAATACATTGGCATTCTTTGGACCAAGTTCGTCTCGTTCGTCCATCTTCGTCCTCCCATTTGATCCATAGCCCTTCTTTGGACCAAGATCGTCTCGTTCTACCATCTTCGTCCTCCCACTTGATCCGTTGGCATTCTTTGGAACAAGTTCGTATCGTTCGTCCATCTTAGTCCTCCCATTTGATCCGTTGTTATTCTTTGGACCAAGTTTGTCTCGTTTGTCCATCTTCGTCCTCCCATTTGATCCATAGGCCTTCTTTGGACCAAGATCGTCTCGTTCGTCCATCTTCGTCCTCCCATTTGATCCGTTGGCATTCTTTGGACCAAGTTCGTATCATTCATCCATCTTGGTCCTCCCATTTGATCCGTTATTATTCTTTGGACCAAGTTCGTCTCGTTCGTCCATCTTCGTCCTCCCATTTGATCCATTGGCATTCTTTGGACCAAGTTCGTCTCGTTCGTCCATCTTCGTCCTCCCATTGAATACATTGGCATTCTTTGGACCAAGTTCGTCTCGTTCATCCATCTTCGTCCTCCCATTTGATCCATAGGCCTTCTTTGGACCAAGATCGTCTCGTTCGTCCATCTTCGTCCTCCCATTTGATCCATTGGCATTCTTTGGACCAAGTTCGTCTCGTTCGTCCATCTTCGTCCTCCCATTGAATACATTGGCATTCTTTGGACCAAGTTCGTCTCGTTCGTCCATCTTCGTCCTCCCATTTGATCCATAGGCCTTCTTTGGACCAAGATCGTCTCGTTCTACCATCTTCGTCCTCCCATTTGATCCACTGGCATTCTTTGGACCAAGTTCGTCTCGTTCGTCCATCTTCGTCCTCCCATTTGATCCATCGGCATTCTTTGGACCTAGTTCGTCTCGTTCGTCCATCTTCGCCCTCCCATTTGATCCATTGGCATTCTTTGACCAAGTTCGTCTCGTTCGTCCATCTTCGTCCTCCCATTTGATCCATTGGCATTCTTTGGACCATGTTCGTCTCGTTCGTCCATCTCCGTCCTCCCATTGAATACATTGGCATTCTTTGGACCAAGTTCGTCTCGTTCGTCCATCTTCGTCCTCCCATTTGATCCATAGCCCTTCTTTGGACCAAGATCGTCTCGTTCTACCATCTTCGTCCTCCCACTTGATCCGTTGGCATTCTTTGGAACAAGTTCGTATCGTTCGTCCATCTTGGTCCTCCCATTTGATCCGTTGTTATTCTTTGGACCAAGTTTGTCTCGTTTGTCCATCTTCGTCCTCCCATTTGATCCATAGGCCTTCTTTGGACCAAGATCGTCTCGTTCGTCCATCTTCGTCCTCCCATTTGATCCGTTGGCATTCTTTGGACCAAGTTCGTATCGTTCATCCATCTTGGTCCTCCCATTTGATCCGTTATTATTCTTTGGACCAAGATCGTCTCGTTCGTCCATCTTCGTCCTCCCATTTGATCCATTGGCATTCTTTCGACCAAGTTCGTCTCGTTCGTCCATCTTCGTCCTCCCATTGAATACATTGGCATTCTTTGGACCAAGTTCGTCTCGTTCGTCCATCTTCGTCCTCCCATTTGATCCATAGGCCTTCTTTGGACCAAGATCGTCTCGTTCTACCATCTTCGTCCTCCCATTTGATCCATCGGCATTCTTTGGACCTAGTTCGTCTCGTTCGTCCAACTTCGCCCTCCCATTTGATCCATTGGCATTCTTTGACCAAGTTCGTCTCGTTCGTCCATCTGCGTCCTCCCATTTGATCCATTGGCATTCTTTGGACCATGTTCGTCTCGTTCGTCCATCTCCGTCCTCCCATTGAATACATTGGCATTCTTTGGACCAAGTTCGTCTCGTTCGTCCATCTTCGTCCTCCCATTTGATCCATAGCCCTTCTTTGGACCAAGATCGTCTCGTTCTACCATCTTCGTCCTCCCACTTGATCCGTTGGCATTATTTGGAACAAGTTCGTATCGTTCGTCCATCTTGGTCCTCCCATTTGATCCGTTGTTATTCTTTGGACCAAGTTTGTCTCGTTTGTCCATCTTCGTCCTCCCATTTGATCCATAGGCCTTCTTTGGACCAAGATCGTCTCGTTCGTCCATCTTCGTCCTCCCATTTGATCCGTTGGCATTCTTTGGACCAAGTTCGTATCGTTCATCCATCTTGGTCCTCCCATTTGATCCGTTATTATTCTTTGGACCAAGTTCGTCTCGTTCGTCCATCTTCGTCCTCCCATTTGATCCATTGGCATTCTTTGGACCAAGTTCGTCTCGTTCGTCCATCTTCGTCCTCCCATTGAATACATTGGCATTCTTTGGACCAAGTTCGTCTCGTTCATCCATCTTCGTCCTCCCATTTGATCCATAGGCCTTCTTTGGACCAAGATCGTCTCGTTCGTCCATCTTCGTCCTCCCATTTGATCCATTGGCATTCTTTGGACCAAGTTCGTCTCGTTCGTCCATCTTCGTCCTCCCATTGAATACATTGGCATTCTTTGGACCAAGTTCGTCTCGTTCGTCCATCTTCGTCCTCCCATTTGATCCATAGGCCTTCTTTGGACCAAGATCGTCTCGTTCTACCATCTTCGTCCTCCCATTTGATCCACTGGCATTCTTTGGACCAAGTTCGTCTCGTTCGTCCATCTTCGTCCTCCCATTTGATCCATCGGCATTCTTTGGACCTAGTTCGTCTCGTTCGTCCATCTTCGCCCTCCCATTTGATCCAGTGGCATTCTTTGACCAAGTTCGTCTCGTTCGTCCATCTTCGTCCTCCCATTTGGTCCATTGGCATTCTTTGGACCATGTTCGTCTCGTTCGTCCATCTCCGTCCTCCCATTGAATACATTGGCATTCTTTGGACCAAGTTCGTCTCGTTCGTCCATCTTCGTCCTCCCATTTGATCCATAGCCCTTCTTTGGACCAAGATCGTCTCGTTCTACCATCTTCGTCCTCCCACTTGATCCGTTGGCATTCTTTGGAACAAGTTCGTATCGTTCGTCCATCTTGGTCCTCCCATTTGATCCGTTGTTATTCTTTGGACCAAGTTTGTCTCGTTTGTCCATCTTCGTCCTCCCATTTGATCCATAGGCCTTCTTTGGACCAAGATCGTCTCGTTCGTCCATCTTCGTCCTCCCATTTGATCCGTTGGCATTCTTTGGACCAAGTTCGTATCGTTCATCCATCTTGGTCCTCCCATTTGATCCGTTATTATTCTTTGGACCAAGATCGTCTCGTTCGTCCATCTTCGTCCTCCCATTTGATCCATTGGCATTCTTTGGACCAAGTTCGTCTCGTTCGTCCATCTTCGTCCTCCCATTGAATACATTGGCATTCTTTGGACCAAGTTCGTCTCGGTCGTCCATCTTCGTCCTCCCATTTGATCCGTAGGCCTTCTTTGGACCAAGATCGTCTCGTTCTACCATCTTCGTCCTCCCATTTGATCCATCGGCATTCTTTGGACCTAGTTCGTCTCGTTCGTCCAACTTCGCCCTCCCATTTGATCCATTGGCATTCTTTGACCAAGTTCGTCTCGTTCGTCCATCTGCGTCCTCCCATTTGATCCATTGGCATTCTTTGGACCATGTTCGTCTCGTTCGTCCATCTCCGTCCTCCCATTGAATACATTGGCATTCTTTGGACCAAGTTCGTCTCGTTCGTCCATCTTCGTCCTCCCATTTGATCCATAGCCCTTCTTTGGACCAAGATCGTCTCGTTCTACCATCTTCGTCCTCCCACTTGATCCGTTGGCATTCTTTGGAACAAGTTCGTATCGTTCGTCCATCTTGGTCCTCCCATTTGATCCGTTGTTATTCTTTGGACCAAGTTTGTCTCGTTTGTCCATCTTCGTCCTCCCATTTGATCCATAGGCCTTCTTTGGACCAAGATCGTCTCGTTCGTCCATCTTCGTCCTCCCATTTGATCCGTTGGCATTCTTTGGACCAAGTTCGTATCGTTCATCCATCTTGGTCCTCCCATTTGATCCGTTATTATTCTTTGGACCAAGTTCGTCTCGTTCGTCCATCTTCGTCCTCCCATTTGATCCATTGGCATTCTTTGGACCAAGTTCGTCTCGTTCGTCCATCTTCGTCCTCCCATTGAATACATTGGCATTCTTTGGACCAAGTTCGTCTCATTCATCCATCTTCGTCCTCCCATTTGATCCATAGGCCTTCTTTGGACCAAGATCGTCTCGTTCGTCCATCTTCGTCCTCCCATTTGATCCATTGGCATTCTTTGGACCAAGTTCGTCTCGTTCGTCCATCTTCGTCCTCCCATTGAATACATTGGCATTCTTTGGACCAAGTTCGTCTCGTTCGTCCATCTTCGTCCTCCCATTTGATCCATAGGCCTTCTTTGGACCAAGATCGTCTCGTTCTACCATCTTTGTCCTCCCATTTGATCCACTGGCATTCTTTGGACCAAGTTCGTCTCGTTCGTCCATCTTCGTCCTCCCATTTGATCCATCGGCATTCTTTGGACCTAGTTCGTCTCGTTCGTCCATCTTCGCCCTCCCATTTGATCCATTGGCATTCTTTGACCAAGTTCGTCTCGTTCGTCCATCTTCGTCCTCCCATTTGATCCATTGGCATTCTTTGGACAATGTTCGTCTCGTTCGTCCATCTCCGTCCTCCCATTGAATACATTGGCATTCTTTGGACCAAGTTCGTCTCGTTCGTCCATCTTCGTCCTCCCATTTGATCCATAGCCCTTCTTTGGACCAAGATCGTCTCGTTCTACCATCTTCGTCCTCCCACTTGATCCGTTGGCATTCTTTGGACCAAGTTCGTATCGTTCGTCCATCTTGGTCCTCCCATTTGATCCGTTGTTATTCTTTGGACCAAGTTCGTCTCGTTCGTCCATCTTCGTGCTCCCATTTGATCCATTGGCATTCTTTGGACCAAGTTCGTCTCGTTCGTCCATCTTTGTCCTCCCATTTGATCCATTGGCATTCTTTGGACCAAGTTCGTCTCGTTCGTCCATCTTCGTCCTCCCATTTGATCCATTGGCATTCTTTGGACCAACTTCGTCTCGTTCGTCCATCTTGGTCCTCCCATTTGATCCATTGGCATTCTCTGGACCAAGTTCGTCTCGTTCGTCCATCTTCGTCCTCCCATTTGATCCGTTGTTATTCTTTGGACCAAGTTTGTCTCGTTCGTCCATCTTCGTCCTCCCATTTGATCCATAGGCCTTCTTTGGACCAAGATCGTCTCGTTCGTCCATCTTCGTCCTCCCATTTGATCCGTTGGCATTCTTTGGACCAAGTTCATATCGTTCATCCATCTTGGTCCTCCCATTTGATCCGTTATTATTCTTTGGACCAAGTTCGTCTCGTTCGTCCATCTTCGTCCTCCCATTTGATACATTGGCATTCTTTGGACCAAGTTCGTCTCGTTCGTCCATCTTCGTCCAACCAATGAATACATTGGCATTCTTTGGACCAAGTTCGTCTCGTTCGTCCATCTTCGTCCTCCCATTTGATCCATAGGCCTTCTTTGGACCAAGATCGTCTCATTCGTCCATCTTCGTCCTCCAATTTGATCCATTGGCATTCTTTGGACCAAGTTCGTGTCGTACGTCCATCTTCGTCCTCCCATTGAATACATTGGCATTCTTTGGACCAAGTTCGTCTCGTTCGTCCATCTTCGTCCTCCCATTTGATCCATAGGCCTTCTTTGGACCAAGATCGTATCGTTCTACCATCTTCGTCCTCCCATTTGATCCGTTGGCATTCTTTGGACCAAGTTCGTATCGTTCGTCCATCTTCGTCCTCCCATTTGATCCATTGGCATTCTTTGGACCAAGTTCGTCTCGTTCGTCCATCTTGGTCCTCCCATTTGATCCATTGGCATTCTTTGGACCAAGTTCGTCTCGTTCGTCCATCTTCGTCCTCCCATTGAATACATTGGCATTCTTTGGACCAAGTTTGTCTCGTTCGTCCATCTTCATCCTCCCATTTGATCCATACGCCTTCTTTGGACCAACATCGCCTCGTTCTACCATCTTCGTCCTCCCATTTGATCCGTTGGCATTCTTTGGACCAAGTTCTTATCGTTCGTCCATCTTGGTCCTCCCATTTGATCCGTTGTTATTCTTTGGACCAAGTTCGTCTCGTTCGTCCATCTTCGTCCTCCCATTTGATCCTTTGGCATTCTTTGGACCAAGTTCGTCTCGTTCGTCCATCTTCGTCCTCCCATTTGATCCGTTGTTATTTTTTGGACCAAGTTTGTCTCGTTCGTCCATCTTCCTCCTCCCATTTGATCCATAGGCCTTCTTTGGACCAAGATCGTCTCGTTCGTCCATCTTCGTCCTCCCATTTGATCCGTTGGCATTCTTTGGACCAAGTTCGTATCGTTCATCCATCTTGGTCCTCCCATTTGATCCGTTGTTATTCTTTGGACCAAGTTCGTCTCGTTCGTCCATCTTCGTCCTCCCATTTGATCCGTTGTTATTCTTTGGACCAAGTTCGTCTCGGTCGTCCATCTTTGTCCTCCCATTTGATCCGTTGGCCTTCTTTGGACCAAGTTCGTCTCATTCGTCCATCTTCGTCCTCCCATTTGATCCGTAGGCCTTCTTTGGACCAAGTTCATCTCGTTCGTCCATCTTCGTCCTCCATTTTGATCCATTGGCATTATTTGGACCAAGTTCGTCTCGTTCGTCCGTTTTCGTCCTCCCATTTGATCCTAGGCCTTCTTCTGACTAAGTTCGGCTCGTTCTACCATCATCGTCCTCCCATTTGATCTGTTGGCATTCTTTGGACCAAGTTCGTCTCCTTCGCCCATCTTCGTCCTCCCATTTGATCCGTTGTTATTCTTTGGACCAAGTTCGTCTCGTTCGTCCATCTTTGTCCTCCCATTTGATCCATTGGCCTTCTTTGGACCAAGTTCGTCTCGTTCGTCCATCTTCGTCCTCCCATTTGATCCGTTGTTATTTTTTGGACCAAGTTTGTCTCGTTCGTCCATCTTCATCCTCCCATTTGATCTGTTGGCCTTCTTTGGACCAAGTTCGTCTCGTTCGTCCATCTTCGTCCTCCCATTTGATCCATTGGCATTCTTTGGACCAAGTTCGTCTCGTTCGTCCATCTTCATCCTCCCATTTGATCCATACGCCTTCTTTGGACCAACATCGCCTCGTTCTACCATCTTCGTCCTCCCATTTGATCCGTTGGCATTCTTTGGACCAAGTTCTTATCGTTCGTCCATCTTGGTCCTCCCATTTGATCCGTTGTTATTCTTTGGACCAAGTTTGTCTCGTTCGTCCATCTTCGTCCTCCCATTTGATCCATTGGCATTCTTTGGACAAAGTTCGTCTTGTTCGTCCATCTTGGTCCTCCCATTTGATCCGTTGTTATTCTTTGGACCAAGTTCGTCTCGTTCGTCCATCTTCGTCCTCCCATTTGATCCTTTGGCATTCTTTGGACCAAGTTCGTATCGTTCATCCATCTTGGTCCTCCCATTTGATCCGTTGTTATTCTTTGGACCAAGTTCGTCTCGTTCGTCCATCTTCGTCCTCCCATTTGATCCGTTGTTATTCTTTGGACCAAGTTCGTCTCGGTCGTCCATCTTTGTCCTCCCATTTGATCCGTTGGCCTTCTTTGGACCAAGTTCGTCTCATTCGTCCATCTTCGTCCTCCCATTTGATCCGTAGGCCTTCTTTGGACCAAGTTCATCTCGTTCGTCCATCTTCGTCCTCCATTTTGATCCATTGGCATTATTTGGACCAAGTTCGTCTCGTTCGTCCGTTTTCGTCCTCCCATTTGATCCTAGGCCTTCTTCTGACTAAGTTCGGCTCGTTCTACCATCATCGTCCTCCCATTTGATCTGTTGGCATTCTTTGGACCAAGTTCGTCTCCTTCGCCCATCTTCGTCCTCCCATTTGATCCGTTGTTATTCTTTGGACCAAGTTCGTCTCGTTCGTCCATCTTTGTCCTCCCATTTGATCCATTGGCCTTCTTTGGACCAAGTTCGTCTCGTTCGTCCATCTTCGTCCTCCCATTTGATCCGTTGTTATTTTTTGGACCAAGTTTGTCTCGTTCGTCCATCTTCATCCTCCCATTTGATCTGTTGGCCTTCTTTGGACCAAGTTCGTCTCGTTCGTCCATCTTCGTCCTCCCATTTGATCCATTGGCATTCTTTGGACCAAGTTCGTCTCGTTCGTCCATCTTGGTCCTCCCATTTGATCCGTTGTTATTCTTTGGACCAAGTTCGTCTCGTTCGTCCATCTTCGTCCTCCCATTTGATCCGTTGTTATTCTTTGGACCAAGTTCGTCTCGGTCGTCCATCTTTGTCCTCCCATTTGATGCGTTGGCCTTCTTTGGACCAAGTTCGTCTCATTCGTCCATCTTCGTCCTCCCATTTGATCCGTAGGCCTTCTTTGGACCAAGTTCATCTCGTTCGTCCATCATCGTCCTCCATTTTGATCCATTGGCATTATTTGGACCAAGTTCGTCTCGTTCGTCCGTTTTCGTCCTCCCATTTGATCCTAGGCCTTCTTCTGACTAAGTTCGGCTCGTTCTACCATCATCGTCCTCCCATTTGATCTGTCGGCATTCTTTGGACCAAGTTCGTCTCGTTCGCCCATCTTCGTCCTCCCATTTGATCCGTTGTTATTCTTTGGACCAAGTTCGTCTCGTTCGTCCATCTTTGTCCTCCCATTTGATCCATTGGCCTTCTTTGGACCAAGTTCGTCTCGTTCGTCCATCTTCGTCCTCCCATTTGATCCGTTGTTATTTTTTGGACCAAGTTTGTCTCGTTCGTCCATCTTCATCCTCCCATTTGATCTGTAGGCCTTCTTTGGACCAAGTTCGTCTCGTTCGTCCATCTTCGTCCTCCCATTTGATCCATTGGCATTCTTTGGACCAAGTTCGTCTCGTTCGTCCATCTTGGTCCTCCCAATTGATCCGTTGTTATTCTTTGGACCAAGTTCGTCTCGTTCGTCCATCTTCGTCCTCCCATTTGATCCTTTGGCATTCTTTGGACCAAGTTCGTCTCGTTCGTCCATCTTCGTCCTCCCATTTGATCCGTTGGCATTCTTTGGACCAAGTTCGTATCGTTCATCCATCTTGGTCCTCCCATTTGATCCGTTGTTATTCTTTGGACCAAGTTCGTCTCGTTCGTCCATCTTCGTCCTCCCATTTGATCCTTTGGCATTCTTTGGACCAAGTTCGTCTCGTTCGTCCATCTTCGTCCTCCCATTTGATCCGTTGTTATTTTTTGGACCAAGTTTGTCTCGTTCGTCCATCTTCATCCTCCCATTTGATCCATAGGCCTTCTTTGGACCAAGTTCGTCTCGTTCGTCCATCTTTGTCCTCCCATTTGATCCATTTGCCTTCTTTGGACCAAGTTCGTCTCGTTCGTCCATCTTCGTCCTCCCATTTGATCCGTTGTTATTGTTTGGACCAAGTTTGTCTCGTTCGTCCATCTTCATCCTCCCATTTGATCCATAGGCCTTCTTTGGACCAAGTTCGTCTCGTTCGTCCATCTTCGTCCTCCCATTTGATCCATTGGCATTCTTTCGACCAAGTTCGTCTCGTTCGTCCATCTTGGTCCTCCCATTTGATCTGTTGTTATTCTTTGGACCAAGTTTGTCTCGTTCGTCCATCTTCATCCTCCCATTTGATCCATAGGCCTTCTTTGGACCAAGTTCGTCTCGTTCGTCCATCTTCGTCCTCCCATTTGATCCATTGGCATTCTTTGGACCAAGTTCGTCTCGTTCGTCCATCCTGGTCCTCCCCTTTGATCCGTTGTTATTCTTTGGACCAAGTTCGTCTCGTTCGTCCATCTTCGTCCTCCCATTTGATCCTTTGGCATTCTTTGGACCAAGTTCGTCTCGTTCGTCCATCTTCGTCCTCCCATTTGATCCGTTGTTATTTTTTGGACCAAGTTTGTCTCGTTCGTCCATCTTCATCCTCCCATTTGATCCATAGGACTTCTTTGGAGCAAGATCGTCTCGTTCGTCCATCTTCGTCCTCCCATTTGATCCGTAGGCCTTCTTTGGACCAAGTTCATCTCGTTCGTCCATCATCGTCCTCCATTTTGATCCATTGGCATTATTTGGACCAAGTTCGTCTCGTTCGTCCGTTTTCGTCCTCCCATTTGATCCTAGGCCTTCTTCTGACTAAGTTCGGCTCGTTCTACCATCATCGTCCTCCCATTTGATCTGTCGGCATTCTTTGGACCAAGTTCGTCTCGTTCGCCCATCTTCGTCCTCCCATTTGATCCGTTGTTATTCTTTGGACCAAGTTCGTCTCGTTCGTCCATCTTCGTCCTCCCATTTGATCCGTTGGCATTCTTTGGACCAAGTTCGTATCGTTCATCCATCTTGGTCCTCCCATTTGATCCGTTATTATTCTTTGGACCAAGTTCGTCTCGTTCGTCCATCTTCGTCCTCCCATTTGATCCATTGGCATTCTTTGGACCAAGTTCGTCTCGTTCGTCCATCTTCGTCCTCCCATTGAATACATTGGCATTCTTTGGACCAAGTTCATCTCGTTCGTCCATCTTCGTCCTCCCATTTGATCCATAGGCCTTCTTTGGACCAAGATCGTCTCGTTCGTCCATCTTCGTCCTCCCATTTGATCCATTGGCATTCTTTGGACCAAGTTCGTCTCGTTCGTCCATCTTCGTCCTCCCATTGAATACATTGGCATTCTTTGGACCAAGTTCGTCTCGTTCGTCCATCTTCGTCCTCCCATTTGATCCATAGGCCTTCTTTGGACCAAGATCGTCTCGTTCTACCATCTTCGTCCTCCCATTTGATCCATCGGCATTCTTTGGACCTAGTTCGTCTTGTTCGTCCAACTTCGCCCTCCCATTTGATCCATTGGCATTCTTTGACCAAGTTCGTCTCGTTCGTCCATCTTCGTCCTCCCATTTGATCCATTGGCATTCTTTGGACCATGTTCGTCTCGTTCGTCCATCTCCGTCCTCCCATTGAATACATTGGCATTCTTTGGACCAAGTTCGTCTCGTTCGTCCATCTTCGTCCTCCCATTTGATCCATAGCCCTTCTTTGGACCAAGATCGTCTCGTTCTACCATCTTCGTCCTCCCACTTGATCCGTTGGCATTCTTTGGAACAAGTTCGTATCGTTCGTCCATCTTGGTCCTCCCATTTGATCCGTTGTTATTCTTTGGACCAAGTTTGTCTCGTTTGTCCATCTTCGTCCTCCCATTTGATCCGTTGTTATTCTTTGGACCAAGTTCGTCTCGTTCGTCCATCTTCGTCCTCCCATTTGATCCGTTGGCATTCTTTGGACCAAGTTCGTATCGTTCATCCATCTTGGTCCTCCCATTTGATCCGTTATTATTCTTTGGACCAAGTTCGTCTCGTTCGTCCATCTTCGTCCTCCCATTTGATCCATTGGCATTCTTTGGACCAAGTTCGTCTCGTTCGTCCATCTTCGTCCTCCCATTGAATACATTGGCATTCTTTGGACCAAGTTCGTCTCGTTCATCCATCTTCGTCCTCCCATTTGATCCATAGGCCTTCTTTGGACCAAGATCGTCTCGTTCGTCCATCTTCGTCCTCCCATTTGATCCATTGGCATTCTTTGGACCAAGTTCGTCTCGTTCGTCCATCTTCGTCCTCCCATTGAATACATTGGCATTCTTTGGACCAAGTTCGTCTCGTTCGTCCATCTTCGTCCTCCCATTTGATCCATAGGCCTTCTTTGGACCAAGATCGTCTCGTTCTACCATCTTCGTCCTCCCATTTGATCCACTGGCATTCTTTGGACCAAGTTCGTCTCGTTCGTCCATCTTCGTCCTCCCATTTGATCCATCGGCATTCTTTGGACCTAGTTCGTTTCGTTCGTCCATCTTCGCCCTCCCATTTGATCCATTGGCATTCTTTGACCAAGTTCGTCTCGTTCGTCCATCTTCGTCCTCCCATTTGATCCATTGGCATTCTTTGGACCATGTTCGTCTCGTTCGTCCATCTCCGTCCTCCCGTTGAATACATTGGCATTCTTTGGACCAAGTTCGTCTCGTTCGTCCATCTTCGTCCTCCCATTTGATCCATAGCCCTTCTTTGGACCAAGATCGTCTCGTTCTACCATCTTCGTCCTCCCACTTGATCCGTTGGCATTCTTTGGACCAAGTTCGTATCGTTCGTCCATCTTGGTCCTCCCATTTGATCCGTTGTTATTCTTTGGACCAAGTTCGTCTCGTTCGTCCATCTTCGTGCTCCCATTTGATCCATTGGCATTCTTTGGACCAAGTTCGTCTCGTTCGTCCATCTTCGTCCTCCCATTTGATCCATTGGCATTCTTTGGACCAAGTTCGTCTCGTTCGTCCATCTTTGTCCTCCCATTTGATCCATTGGCATTCTTTGGACCAACTTCGTCTCGTTCGTCCATCTTGGTCCTCCCATTTGATCCATTGGCATTCTCTGGACCAAGTTCGTCTCGTTCGTCCATCTTCGTCCTCCCATTTGATCCGTTGTTATTCTTTGGACCAAGTTTGTCTCGTTCGTCCATCTTCGTCCTCCCATTTGATCCATAGGCCTTCTTTGGACCAAGATCGTCTCGTTCGTCCATCTTCGTCCTCCCATTTGATCCGTTGGCATTCTTTGGACCAAGTTCATATCGTTCATCCATCTTGGTCCTCCCATTTGATCCGTTATTATTCTTTGGACCAAGTTCGTCTCGTTCGTCCATCTTCGTCCTCCCATTTGATCCATTGGCATTCTTTGGACCAAGTTCGTCTCGTTCGTCCATCTTCGTCCAACCAATGAATACATTGGCATTCTTTGGACCAAGTTCGTCTCGTTCGTCCATCTTCGTCCTCCCATTTGATCCATAGGCCTTCTTTGGACCAAGATCGTCTCATTCGTCCATCTTCGTCCTCCAATTTGATCCATTGGCATTCTTTGGACCAAGTTCGTGTCGTACGTCCATCTTCGTCCTCCCATTGAATACATTGGCATTCTTTGGACCAAGTTCGTCTCGTTCGTCCATCTTCGTCCTCCCATTTGATCCATAGGCCTTCTTTGGACCAAGATCGTATCGTTCTACCATCTTCGTCCTCCCATTTGATCCGTTGGCATTCTTTGGACCAAGTTCGTATCGTTCGTCCATCTTCGTCCTCCCATTTGATCCCTTGGCATTCTTTGGACCAAGTTCGTCTCGTTCGTCCATCTTGGTCCTCCCATTTGATCCATTGGCATTCTTTGGACCAAGTTCGTCTCGTTCGTCCATCTTCGTCCTCCCATTGAATACATTGGCATTCTTTGGACCAAGTTTGTCTCGTTCGTCCATCTTCATCCTCCCATTTGATCCATACGCCTTCTTTGGACCAAAATCGCCTCGTTCTACCATCTTCGTCCTCCCATTTGATCCGTTGGCATTCTTTGGACCAAGTTCTTATCGTTCGTCCATCTTGGTCCTCCCATTTGATCCGTTGTTATTCTTTGGACCAAGTTTGTCTCGTTCGTCCATCTTCGTCCTCCCATTTGATCCATTGGCATTCTTTGGACAAAGTTCGTCTTGTTCGTCCATCTTGGTCCTCCCATTTGATCCGTTGTTATTCTTTGGACCAAGTTCGTCTCGTTCGTCCATCTTCGTCCTCCCATTTGATCCATTGGCATTCTTTGGACCAAGTTCGTCTCGTTCGTCCATCTTCGTCCTCCCATTTGATCCGTTGTTATTTTTTGGACCAAGTTTGTCTCGTTCGTCCATCTTCCTCCTCCCATTTGATCCATAGGCCTTCTTTGGACCAAGATCGTCTCGTTCGTCCATCTTCGTCCTCCCATTTGATCCGTTGGCATTCTTTGGACCAAGTTCGTATCGTTCATCCATCTTGGTCCTCCCATTTGATCCGTTGTTATTCTTTGGACCAAGTTCGTCTCGTTCGTCCATCTTCGTCCTCCCATTTGATCCGTTGTTATTCTTTGGACCAAGTTCGTCTCGGTCGTCCATCTTTGTCCTCCCATTTGATCCGTTGGCCTTCTTTGGACCAAGTTCGTCTCATTCGTCCATCTTCGTCCTCCCATTTGATCCGTAGGCCTTCTTTGGACCAAGTTCATCTCGTTCGTCCATCTTCGTCCTCCATTTTGATCCATTGGCATTATTTGGACCAAGTTCGTCTCGTTCGTCCGTTTTCGTCCTCCCATTTGATCCTAGGCCTTCTTCTGACTAAGTTCGGCTCGTTCTACCATCATCGTCCTCCCATTTGATCTGTTGGCATTCTTTGGACCAAGTTCGTCTCGTTCGCCCATCTTCGTCCTCCCATTTGATCCGTTGTTATTCTTTGGACCAAGTTCGTCTCGTTCGTCCATCTTTGTCCTCCCATTTGATCCATTGGCCTTCTTTGGACCAAGTTCGTCTCGGTCGTCCATCTTCGTCCTCCCATTTGATCCGTTGTTATTTTTTGGACCAAGTTTGTCTCGTTCGTCCATCTTCATCCTCCCATTTGATCTGTTGGCCTTCTTTGGACCAAGTTCGTCTCGTTCGTCCATCTTCGTCCTCCCATTTGATCCATTGGCATTCTTTGGACCAAGTTCGTCTCGTTCGTCCATCTTGGTCCTCCCATTTGATCCGTTGTTATTCTTTGGACCAAGTTCGTCTCGTTCGTCCATCTTCGTCCTCCCATTTGATCCGTTGTTATTCTTTGGACCAAGTTCGTCTCGGTCGTCCATCTTTGTCCTCCCATTTGATGCGTTGGCCTTCTTTGGACCAAGTTCGTCTCATTCGTCCATCTTCGTCCTCCCATTTGATCCGTAGGCCTTCTTTGGACCAAGTTCATCTCGTTCGTCCATCATCGTCCTCCATTTTGATCCATTGGCATTATTTGGACCAAGTTCGTCTCGTTCGTCCGTTTTCGTCCTCCCATTTGATCCTAGGCCTTCTTCTGACTAAGTTCGGCTCGTTCTACCATCATTGTCCTCCCATTTGATCTGTCGGCATTCTTTGGACCAAGTTCGTCTCGTTCGCCCATCTTCGTCCTCCCATTTGATCCGTTGTTATTCTTTGGACCAAGTTCGTCTCGTTCGTCCATCTTTGTCCTCCCATTTGATCCATTGGCCTTCTTTGGACCAAGTTCGTCTCGTTCGTCCATCTTCGTCCTCCCATTTGATCCGTTGTTATTTTTTGGACCAAGTTTGTCTCGTTCGTCCATCTTCATCCTCCCATTTGATCTGTAGGCCTTCTTTGGACCAAGTTCGTCTCGTTCGTCCATCTTCGTCCTCCCATTTGATCCATTGGCATTCTTTGGACCAAGTTCGTCTCGTTCGTCCATCTTGGTCCTCCCAATTGATCCGTTGTTATTCTTTGGACCAAGTTCGTCTCGTTCGTCCATCTTCGTCCTCCCATTTGATCCTTTGGCATTCTTTGGACCAAGTTCGTCTCGTTCGTCCATCTTCGTCCTCCCATTTGATCCGTTGGCATTCTTTGGACCAAGTTCGTATCGTTCATCCATCTTGGTCCTCCCATTTGATCCGTTGTTATTCTTTGGACCAAGTTCGTCTCGTTCGTCCATCTTCGTCCTCCCATTTGATCCTTTGGCATTCTTTGGACCAAGTTCGTCTCGTTCGTCCATCTTCGTCCTCCCATTTGATCCGTTGTTATTTTTTGGACCAAGTTTGTCTCGTTCGTCCATCTTCATCCTCCCATTTGATCCATAGGCCTTCTTTGGACCAAGTTCGTCTCGTTCGTCCATCTTTGTCCTCCCATTTGATCCATTGGCCTTCTTTGGACCAAGTTCGTCTCGTTCGTCCATCTTCGTCCTCCCATTTGATCCGTTGTTATTTTTTGGACCAAGTTTGTCTCGTTCGTCCATCTTCATCCTCCCATTTGATCCATAGGCCTTCTTTGGACCAAGTTCGTCTCGTTCGTCCATCTTCGTCCTCCCATTTGATCCATTGGCATTCTTTCGACCAAGTTCGTCTCGTTCGTCCATCTTGGTCCTCCCATTTGATCTGTTGTTATTCTTTGGACCAAGTTTGTCTCGTTCGTCCATCTTCATCCTCCCATTTGATCCATAGGCCTTCTTTGGACCAAGTTCGTCTCGTTCGTCCATCTTCGTCCTCCCATTTGATCCATTGGCATTCTTTGGACCAAGTTCGTCTCGTTCGTCCATCCTGGTCCTCCCCTTTGATCCGTTGTTATTCTTTGGACCAAGTTCGTCTCGTTCGTCCATCTTCGTCCTCCCATTTGATCCTTTGGCATTCTTTGGACCAAGTTCGTCTCGTTCGTCCATCTTCGTCCTCCCATTTGATCCGTTGTTATTTTTTGGACCAAGTTTGTCTCGTTCGTCCATCTTCATCCTCCCATTTGATCCATAGGACTTCTTTGGACCAAGATCGTCTCATTCGTCCATCTTCGTCCTCCCATTTGATCCGTTGGCATTCTTTGGACCAAGTTCGTATTGTTCATCCATCTTGGTCCTCCCATTTGATCCGTTGTTATTCTTTGGACCAAGTTCGTCTCGTTCGTCCATCTTCGTCCTCCCATTTGATCCTTTGGCATTCTTTGGACCAAGTTCGTCTCGTTCGTCCATCTTCGTCCTCCCATTTGATCCGTTGGCATTCTTTGGACCAAGTTCGTATCGTTCATCCATCTTGGTCCTCCCATTTGATCCGTTGTTATTCTTTGGACCAAGTTCGTCTCGTTCGTCCATCTTCGTCCTCCCATTTGATCCGTTGTTATTCTTTGGACCAAGTTCGTCTCGGTCGTCCATCTTTGTCCTCCCATTTGATCCGTTGGCCTTCTTTGGACCAAGTTCGTCTCATTCGTCCATCTTCGTCCTCCCATTTGATCCGTAGGCCTTCTTTGGACCAAGTTCATCTTGTTCGTCCATCTTCGTCCTCCATTTTGATCCATTGGCATTATTTGGACCAAGTTCGTCTCGTTCGTCCCTCTTCGTCCTCCCATTTGATCCGTAGGCCTTCTTTTGACTAAGTTCGGCTCGTTCTACCATCATCGTCCTCCCATTTGATATGTCGGCATTCTTTGGACCAAGTTCGTCTTGTTCGCCCATCTTCGTCCTCCCATTTGATCCGTTGTTATTCTTTGGACCAAGTTCGTCTCGTTCGTCCATCTTTGTCCTCCCATTTGATCCATTGGCCTTCTTTGGACCAAGTTCGTCTCGTTCGTCCATCTTCGTCCTCCCATTTGATCCGTTGTTATTTTTTGGACCAAGTTTGTCTCGTTCGTCCATCTTCATCCTCCCATTTGATCCATAGGCTTTCTTTGGACCAAGTTCGTCTCGTTCGTCCATCTTGGTCCTCCCATTTGATTCGTTGTTATTCTTTGGACCAAGTTCGTCTCGTTCGTCCATCTTCGTCCTCCCATTTGATCCTTTGGCATTCTTTGGACCAAGTTCGTCTCGTTCGTCCATCTTCGTCCTCCCATTTGATCCGTTGGCATTCTTTGGACCAAGTTCGTATCGTTCATCCATCTTGGTCCTCCCATTTGATCCGTTGTTATTCTTTGGACCAAGTTCGTCTCGTTCGTCCATCTTCGTTCTCCCATTTGATCCTTTGGCATTCTTTGGACCAAGTTCGTCTCGTTCGTCCATCTTCGTCCTCCCATTTGATCCGTTGTTATTTTTTGGACCAAGTTTGTCTCGTTCGTCCATCTTCATCCTCCCATTTGATCCATAGGCCTTCTTTGGACCAAGTTCGTCTCGTTCGTCCATCTTTGTCCTCCCATTTGATTCATTGGCCTTCTTTGGACCAAGTTCGTCTCGTTCGTCCATCTTCGTCGTCCCATTTGATCCGTTGTTATTCTTTGGACCAAGTTCGTCTCGGTCGTCCATCTTTGTCCTCCCATTTGATCCGTTGGCCTTCTTTGGACCAAATTCGTCTCATTCGTCCATCTTCGTCCTCCCATTTGATCCGTAGGCCTTCTTTGGACCAAGTTCCTCTCGTTCGTCCATCTTCGTCCTCCATTTTGATCCATTGGCATTATTTGGACCAAGTTCGTCTCGTTCGTCCCTCTTCGTCCTCCCATTTGATCCTAGGCCTTCTTCTGACTAAGTTCGGCTCGTTCTACCATCATCGTCCTCCCATTTGATCTGTCGGCATTCTTTGGACCAAGTTCGTCTCGTTCGCCCATCTTCGTCCTCCCATTTGATCCGTTGTTATTCTTTGGACCAAGTTCGTCTCGTTCGTCCATCTTCGTCCTCCCATTTGATCCGTTGTTATTCTTTGGACCAAGTTCGTCTCGGTCGTCCATCTTTGTCCTCCCATTTGATCCGTTGGCCTTCTTTGGACCAAGTTCGTCTCATTCGTCCATCTTCGTCCTCCCATTTGATCCGTAGGCCTTCTTTGGACCAAGTTCATCTCGTTCGTCCATCTTCGTCCTCCATTTTGATCCATTGGCATTATTTGGACCAAGTTCGTCTCGTTCGTCCCTCTTCGTCCTCCCATTTGATCCGTAGGCCTTCTTTTGACTAAGTTCGGCTCGTTCTACCATCATCGTCCACCCATTTGATCCGTTGGCATTCTTTGGACCAAGTTCGTCTCGTTCGTCCATCTTGGTCCTCCCATTTGATCCGTTGTTATTCTTTGGACCAAGTTTGTCTCGTTCGTCCATCTTCATCCTCCCATTTGATCCATAGGCCTTCTTTGGACCAAGTTCGTCTCGTTCGTCCATCTTCGTCCTCCCATTTGATCCGTTGTTATTTTTTGGACCAAGTTTGTCTCGTTCGTCCATCTTCATCCTCCCATTTGATCCATAGGCCTTCTTTGGACCAAGTTCGTCTCGTTCGTCCATCTTCGTCCTCCCATTTGATCCTTTGGCATTCTTTGGACCAAGTTCGTCTCGTTCGTCCATCTTCGTCCTCCCATTTGATCCGTTGTTATTTTTTGGACCAAGTTTGTCTCGTTCGTCCATCTTCATCCTCCCATTTGATCCATAGGCCTTCTTTGGACCAAGTTCGTCTCGTTCGTCCATCTTGGTCCTCCCATTTGATCCGTTGTTATTCTTTGGACCAAGTTTGTCTCGTTCGTCCATCTTCATCCTCCCATTTGATCCATAGGCCTTCTTTGGACCAAGTTCGTCTCGTTCGTCCATCTTCGTCCTCCCATTTGATCCATTGGCATTCTTTGGACCAAGTTCGTCTCGTTCGTCCATCCTGGTCCTCCCATTTGATCCGTTGTTATTCTTTGGACCAAGTTCGTCTCGTTCGTCCATCTTCGTCCTCCCATTTGATCCTTTGGCATTCTTTGGACCAAGTTCGTCTCGTTCGTCCATCTTCGTCCTCCCATTTGATCCGTTGTTATTTTTTGGACCAAGTTTGTCTCGTTCGTCCATCTTCGTCCTCCCATTTGATCCGTTGGCATTCTTTGGACCAAGTTCGTATCGTTCATCCATCTTGGTCCTCCCATTTGATCCGTTGTTATTCTTTGGACCAAGTTCGTCTCGTTCGTCCATCTTCGTCCTCCCATTTGATCCGTTGTTATTCTTTGGACCAAGTTCGTCTCGTTCGCCCATCTTCGTCCTCCCATTTGATCCGTTGTTATTCTTTGGACCAAGTTCGTCTCGTTCGTCCATCTTCGCCCTCCCATTTGATCCTTTGGCATTCCTTGGACCAAGTTCGTCTCGTTCGTCCATCTTCGTCCACCCATTTGATCCGTTGGCATTCTTTGGACCAAGTTCGTCTCGTTCGTCCATCTTGGTCCTCCCATTTGATCCGTTGTTATTCTTTGGACCAAGTTTGTCTCGTTCGTCCATCTTCATCCTCCCATTTGATCCATAGGCCTTCTTTGGACCAAGTTCGTCTCGTTCGTCCATCTTCGTCCTTCCATTTGATCCGTTGTTATTTTTTGGACCAAGTTTGTCTCGTTCGTCCATCTTCATCCTCCCATTTGATCCATAGGCCTTCTTTGGACCAAGTTCGTCTCGTTCGTCCATCTTCGTCCTCCCATTTGATCCTTTGGCATTCTTTGGAGCAAGTTCGTCTCGTTCGTCCATCTTCGTCCTCCCATTTGATCCGTTGTTATTTTTTGGACCAAGTTTGTCTCGTTCGTCCATCTTCATCCTCCCATTTGATCCATAGGCCTTCTTTGGACCAAGTTCGTCTCGTTCGTCCATCTTCGTCCTCCCATTTGATCCATTGGCATTCTTTGGACCAAGTTCGTCTCGTTCGTCCATCTTGGTCCTCCCATTTGATCCGTTGTTATTCTTTGGACCAAGTTTGTCTCGTTCGTACATCTCCATCCTCCCATTTGATCCATAGGCCTTCTTTGGACCAAGTTCGTCTCGTTCGTCCATCTTCGTCCTCCCATTTGATCCATTGGCATTCTTTGGACCAAGTTCGTCTCGTTCGTCCATCCTGGTCCTCCCATTTGATCCGTTGTTATTCTTTGGACCAAGTTCGTCTCGTTCGTCCATCTTCGTCCTCCCATTTGATCCTTTGGCATTCTTTGGACCAAGTTCGTCTCGTTCGTCCATCTTCGTCCTCCCATTTGATCCGTTGTTATTGTTTGGACCAAGTTTGTCTCGTTCGTCCATCTTCGTCCTCCCATTTGATCCGTTGGCATTCTTTGGACCAAGTTCGTATCGTTCATCCATCTTGGTCCTCCCATTTGATCCGTTGTTATTCTTTGGACCAAGTTCGTCTCGTTCGTCCATCTTCGTCCTCCCATTTGATCCGTTGTTATTCTTTGGACCAAGTTCGTCTCGTTCGTCCATCTTCGTCCTCCCATTTGATCCTTTGGCATTCTTTGGACCAAGTTCGTCTCGTTCGTCCATCTTCGTCCTCCCGTTTGATCTGTTGTTATTGTTTGGACCAAGTTTGTCTCGTTCGTCCATCTTCATCCTCCCGTTTGATCCATAGGCCTTCTTTGGACCAAGATCGTCTCGTTCGTCCATCTTCGTCCTCCCATTTGATCCGTTGGCATTCTTTGGACCAAGTTCGTATCGTTCATCCATCTTGGTCCTCCCATTTGATCCGTTGTTATTCTTTGGACCAAGTTCGTCTCGTTCGTCCATCTTCGTCCTTCCATTTGATCCGTTGTTATTCTTTGGACCAAGTTCGTCTCGGTCGTCCATCTTCGTCCTCCATTTTGATCCATTGGCATTATTTGGACCAAGTTCGTCTCGTTCGTCCCTCTTCGTCCTCCCATTTGATCCGTAGGCCTTCTTTTGACCAATTTCGGCTCGTTCTACCATCATCGTCCTCCCATTTGATCTGTCGGTATCCTTTGGACCAAGTTCGTCTCGTTCGCCCATCTTCGTCCTCTCATTTGATCCGTTGTTATTCTTTGGACCAAGTTCGTCTCGTTCGTCCATCTTTGTCCTCCCATTTGATCCATTGGCCTTCTTTGGACCAAGTTCGTCTCGTTCGTCCAACATCGTCCTCCCATTTGATCCGTTGTTATTTTTTGGACCAAGTTTGTCTCGTTCGTCCATTTTCATCCTCCCATTTGATCCATAGGCCTTGTTTGGACCAAGTTCGTCTCGTTCGTCCATCTTCGTCCTCCCATTTGATCCATTGGCATTCTTTGGACCAAGTTCGTCTCTTTCGTCCATCTTGGTCCTCCCATTTGATCCGTTGTTATTCTTTGGACCAAGTTCGTCTCGTTCGTCCATCTTCGTCCTCCCATTTGATCCTTTGGCATTCCTTGGACCAAGTTCGTCTCGTTCGTCCATCTTCGTCCTCCCATTTGATCCGTTGTTATTTTTTGGACCAAGTTTGTCTCGTTCGTCCATCTTCATCCTCCCATTTGATCCACAGGCCTTCTTTGGACCAAGATCGTCTCGTCGTCCATCTTCGTCCTCCCATTTGATCCGTTGGCATTCTTTGGACCAAGTTCGTATCGTTCATCCATCTTGGTCCTCCCATTTGATCCGTTGTTATTGTTTGGACCAAGTTCGTCTCGTTCGTCCATCTTCGTCCTTCCATTTGATCCGTTGTTATTCTTTGGACCAAGTTCGTCTCGGTCGTCCATCTTTGTCCTCCCATTTGATCCGTAGGCCTTCTTTGGACCAAGTTCGTCTCGTTCGTCCATCTTCGTCCTCCATTTTGATCCGTTGGCATTATTTGGACCAAGTTCGTCTCGTTCGTCCCTCTTCGTCCTCCCATTTGATCCGTAGGCCTTCTTTTGACCAATTTCGGCTCGTTCTACCATCATCGTCCTCCCATTTGATCTGTCGGCATTCTTTGGACCAAGTTCGTCTCGTTCGCCCATCTTCGTCCTCCCATTTGATCCGTTGTTATTCTTTGGACCAAGTTCGTCTCGTTCGTCCATCTTTGTCCTCCCATTTGATCCATTGGCCTTCTTTGGACCAAGTTCGTCTCGTTCGTCCATCTTCGTCCTCCCATTTGATCCGTTGTTATTTTTTGGACCAAGTTTGTCTCGTTCGTCCATCTTCATCCTCCCATTTGATCCACAGGCCTTCTTTGGACCAAGATCGTCTCGTCGTCCATCTTCGTCCTCCCATTTGATCCGTTGGCATTCTTTGGACCAAGTTCGTATCGTTCATCCATCTTGGTCCTCCCATTTGATCCGTTGTTATTGTTTGGACCAAGTTCGTCTCGTTCGTCCATCTTCGTCCTTCCATTTGATCCGTTGTTATTCTTTGGACCAAGTTCGTCTCGGTCGTCCATCTTTGTCCTCCCATTTGATTCGTAGGCCTTCTTTGGACCAAGTTCGTCTCGTTCGTCCATCTTCGTCCTCCATTTTGATCCATTGGCATTATTTGGACCAAGTTCGTCTCGTTCGTCCCTCTTCGTCCTCCCATTTGATCCGTAGGCCTTCTTTTGACCAATTTCGGCTCGTTCTACCATCATCGTCCTCCCATTTGATCTGTCGGCATTCTTTGGACCAAGTTCGTCTCGTTCGCCCATCTTCGTCCTCCCATTTGATCCGTTGTTATTCTTTGGACCAAGTTCGTCTCGTTCGTCCATCTTTGTCCTCCCATTTGATCCATTGGCCTTCTTTGGACCAAGTTCGTCTCGTTCGTCCATCTTCGTCCTCCCATTTGATCCGTTGTTATTTTTTGGACCAAGTTTGTCTCGTTCGTCCATCTTCATCCTCCCATTTGATCCATAGGCCTTCTTTGGACCAAGTTCGTCTCGTTCGTCCATCTTCGTCCTCCCATTTGATCCATTGGCATTCTTTGGACGAAGTTCGTCTCGTTCGTCCATCTTGGTCCTCCCATTTGATCCGTTGTTATTCTTTGGACCAAGTTCGTCTCGTTCGTCCATCTTCGTCCTCCCATTTGATCTGTTGGCCTTCTTTGAACGAAGTTCGTCTCTTTCGTCCATCTTCGTCCTCCCATTTGATCCGTAGGCCTTCTTTGGACCAAGTTTGTCTCGTTCGTCCATCTTCGTCCTCCATTTTGATCCAATGGCATTCTTTGGACCAAGTTCGTCTCGTTCGTCCCTCTTCGTCCTCCCATTTGATCCGTTGGCATTCTTTGGACCAAGTTCGTATCGTTCATCCATCTTGGTCCTCCCATTTGATCCGTTGTTATTCTTTGGACCATGTTCGTCTCGTTCGTCCATCTTTGTCCTCCCATTTGATCCGTAGGCCTTCTTTGGACCAAGTTCGTCTCGTTCGTCCATCTTCGTCCTCCATTTTGATCCATTGGCATTATTTGGACCAAGTTCGTCTCGTTCGTCCCTCTTCGTCCTCCCATTTGATCCGTAGGCCTTCTTTTGACCAATTTCGTCTCGTTCTACCATCATCGTCCTCCCATTTGATCTGTCGGCATTCTTTGGACCAAGTTCGTCTCGTTCGCCCATCTTCGTCCTCCCATTTGATCCGTTGTTATTCTTTGGACCAAGTTCGTCTCGTTCGTCCATCTTTGTCCTCCCATTTGATCCATTGGCATTCTTTGGACCAAGTTCGTATCGTTCATCCATCTTGGTCCTCCCATTTGATCCGTTGTTATTCTTTGGACCAAGTTCGTCTCGTTCGTCCATCTTCGTCCTCCCATTTGATCCATTGGCATTCTTTGGACGAAGTTCGTCTCGTTCGTCCATCTTGGTCCTCCCATTTGATCCGTTGTTATTCTTTGGACCAAGTTCGTCTCGTTCGTCCATCTTCGTCCTCCCATTTGATCTGTTGGCCTTCTTTGAACGAAGTTCGTCTCTTTCGTCCATCTTCGTCCTCCCATTTGATCCGCAGGCCTTCTTTGGACCAAGTTTGTCTCGTTCGTCCATCTTCGTCCTCCATTTTGATCCAATGGCATTCTTTGGACCAAGTTCGTCTCGTTCGTCCCTCTTCGTCCTCCCATTTGATCCGTAGGCCTTCTTTTGACTAAGTTCGGCTCGTTCTACCATCATCGTCCTCCCATTTGATCTGTTGGCATTCTTTGCACAAAGTTCGTCTCGTTCGTCCATCTTTGTCCTCCCATTTGATCCATTGGCCTTCTTTGGACCAAGTTCGTCTCGTTCGTCCATCTTCGTCCTCCCATTTGATCCATTGGCATTCTTTGGACCAAGTTCGTCTCTTTCGTCCATCTTGGTCCTCCCATTTGATCGGTTGTTATTCTTTGGACCAAGTTCGTCTCGTTCGTCCATCTTCGTCCTCCCATTTGATCCTTTGGCATTCCTTGGACCAAGTTCGTCTCGTTCGTCCATCTTCGTCCTCCCATTTGATCCGTTGTTATTTTTTGGACCAAGTTTGTCTCGTTCGTCCATCTTCATCCTCCCATTTGATCCACAGGCCTTCTTTGGACCAAGATCGTCTCGTTCGTCCATCTTCGTCCTCCCATTTGATCCGTTGGCATTCTTTGGACCAAGTTCGTATCGTTCATCCATCTTGGTCCTCCCATTTGATCCGTTGTTATTGTTTGGACCAAGTTCGTCTCGTTCGTCCATCTTCGTCCTTCCATTTGATCCGTTGTTATTCTTTGGACCAAGTTCGTCTCGGTCGTCCATCTTTGTCCTCCCATTTGATCCGTAGGCCTTCATTGGACCAAGTTCGTCTCGTTCGTCCATCTTCGTCCTCCATTTTGATCCATTGGCATTATTTGGACCAAGTTCGTCTCGTTCGTCCCTCTTCGTCCTCCCATTTGATCCGTAGGCCTTCTTTTGACCAATTTCGGCTCGTTCTACCATCATCGTCCTCCCATTTGATCTGTCGGCATTCTTTGGACCAAGTTCGTCTCGTTCGCCCATCTTCGTCCTCCCATTTGATCCGTTGTTATTCTTTGGACCAAGTTCGTCTCGTTCGTCCATCTTTGTCCTCCCATTTGATCCATTGGCATTCTTTGGACGAAGTTCGTCTCGTTCGTCCATCTTGGTCCTCCCATTTGATCCGTTGTTATTCTTTGGACCAAGTTCGTCTCGTTCGTCCATCTTCGTCCTCCCATTTGATCTGTTGGCCTTCTTTGAACGAAGTTCGTCTCTTTCGTCCATCTTCGTCCTCCCATTTGATCCGTAGGCCTTCTTTGGACCAGGTTTGTCTCGTTCGTCCATCTTCGTCCTCCATTTTGATCCAATGGCATTCTTTGGACCAAGTTCGTCTCGTTCGTCCCTCTTCGTCCTCCCATTTGATCCGTTGGCATTCTTTGGACCAAGTTCGTATCGTTCATCCATCTTGGTCCTCCCATTTGATCCGTTGTTATTGTTTGGACCAAGTTCGTCTCGTTCGTCCATCTTCGTCCTTCCATTTGATCCGTTGTTATTCTTTGGACCAAGTTCGTCTCGGTCGTCCATCTTTGTCCTCCCATTTGATCCGTAGGCCTTCATTGGACCAAGTTCGTCTCGTTCGTCCATCTTCGTCCTCCATTTTGATCCATTGGCATTATTTGGACCAAGTTCGTCTCGTTCGTCCCTCTTCGTCCTCCCATTTGATCCGTAGGCCTTCTTTTGACCAATTTCGGCTCGTTCTACCATCATCGTCCTCCCATTTGATCTGTCGGCATTCTTTGGACCAAGTTCGTCTCGTTCGCCCATCTTCGTCCTCCCATTTGATCCGTTGTTATTCTTTGGACCAAGTTCGTCTCGTTCGTCCATCTTTGTCCTCCCATTTGATCCATTGGCATTCTTTGGACGAAGTTCGTCTCGTTCGTCCATCTTGGTCCTCCCATTTGATCCGTTGTTATTCTTTGGACCAAGTTCGTCTCGTTCGTCCATCTTCGTCCTCCCATTTGATCTGTTGGCCTTCTTTGAACGAAGTTCGTCTCTTTCGTCCATCTTCGTCCTCCCATTTGATCCGTAGGCCTTCTTTGGACCAAGTTTGTCTCGTTCGTCCATCTTCGTCCTCCATTTTGATCCAATGGCATTCTTTGGACCAAGTTCGTCTCGTTCGTCCCTCTTCGTCCTCCCATTTGATCCGTTGGCATTCTTTGGACCAAGTTCGTATCGTTCATCCATCTTGGTCCTCCCATTTGATCCGTTGTTATTCTTTGGACCAAGTTCGTCTCGTTCGTCCATCTTTGTCCTCCCATTTGATCCGTAGGCCTTCTTTGGACCAAGTTCGTCTCGTTCGTCCATCTTCGTCCTCCATTTTGATCCATTGGCATTATTTGGACCAAGTTCGTCTCGTTCGTCCCTCTTCGTCCTCCCATTTGATCCGTAGGCCTTCTTTTGACCAATTTCGTCTCGTTCTACCATCATCGTCCTCCCATTTGATCTGTCGGCATTCTTTGGACCAAGTTCGTCTCGTTCGCCCATCTTCGTCCTCCCATTTGATCCGTTGTTATTCTTTGGACCAAGTTCGTCTCGTTCGTCCATCTTTGTCCTCCCATTTGATCCATTGGCCTTCTTTGGACCAAGTTCGTCTCGTTCGTCCATCTTCGTCCTCCCATTTGATCCGTTGTTATTTTTTGGACCAGTTTATCTCGTTCGTCCATCTTCATCCTCCCATTTGATCCATAGGCCTTCTTTGGACCAAGTTCGTCTCGTTCGTCCATCTTCGTCCTCCCATTTGATCCATTGGCATTCTTTGGACGAAGTTCGTCTCGTTCGTCCATCTTGGTCCTCCCATTTGATCCGTTGTTATTCTTTGGACCAAGTTCGTCTCGTTCGTCCATCTTCGTCCTCCCATTTGATCTGTTGGCCTTCTTTGAACGAAGTTCGTCTCTTTCGTCCATCTTCGTCCTCCCATTTGATCCGTAGGCCTTCTTTGGACCAAGTTTGTCTCGTTCGTCCATCTTCGTCCTCCATTTTGATCCAATGGCATTCTTTGGACCAAGTTCGTCTCGTTCGTCCCTCTTCGTCCTCCCATTTGATCCGTAGGCCTTCTTTTGACTAAGTTCGGCTCGTTCTACCATCATCGTCCTCCCATTTGATCTGTTGGCATTCTTTGCACAAAGTTCGTCTCGTTCGTCCATCTTTGTCCTCCCATTTGATCCATTGGCCTTCTTTGGACCAAGTTCGTCTCGTTCGTCCATCTTCGTCCTCCCATTTGATCCGTTGGCATTCTTTGGACCATGTTCATCTCGTTCGTCCATCTTCGTCCTCCCATTTTATCCATTGGCATTCTTTGGACCATGTTCGTCTCGTTCGTCCATCTTTGTCCTCCCATTTGATCCGTTGTTATTCTTTGGACCAAGTTTCTCTCGTTCGTCCATCTTCGTCCTCCCATTTGATCCATAGGCCTTCTTTGGTCCAAGATCGCCTCGTTCTACCATCTTCGTCCTCCCATTTGATCCGTTGGCATTCTTTGGACCAAGTTCGTATCGTTCGTCCATCTTCGTCCTCCCATTTGATCCGTTGGCATTCTTTGGACCAAGTTCGTCTCGTTCGTCCATCTTCGTCCTCCCATTTTATCCATTGGCATTCTTTGGACCATGTTCGTCTCGTTCGTCCATCTTTGTCCTCCCATTTGATCCGTTGTTATTCTTTGGACCAAGTTTCTCTCGTTCGTCCATCTTCATCCTGCCATTTGATCCATAGGCCTTCTTTGGACCAAGTTCGTCTCGTTCGTCCATCTTCGTCCTCCCATTTGATCCATTGGCATTCTTTGGACCAAGTTCGTCTCGTTCGTCCATCCTGGTCCTCCCATTTGATCCGTTGTTATTCTTTGGACCAAGTTCGTCTCGTTCGTCCATCTTCGTCCTCCCATTTGATCCTTTGGCATTCTTTGGACCAAGTTCGTCTCGTTCGTCCATCTTCGTCCTCCCATTTGATCCGTTGTTATTGTTTGGACCAAGTTTGTCTCGTTCGTCCATCTTCGTCCTCCCATTTGATCCGTTGGCATTCTTTGGACCAAGTTCGTATCGTTCGTCCATCTTGGTCCTCCCATTTGATCCGTTGTTATTCTTTGGACCAAGTTCGTCTCGTTCGTCCATCTTCGTCCTCCCATTTGATCCGTTGTTATTCTTTGGACCAAGTTCGTCTCGTTCGTCCATCTTCGTCCTCCCATTTGATCTGTTGTTATTTTTTGGACCAAGTTTGTCTCGTTCGTCCATCTTCATCCTCCCGTTTGATCCATAGGCCTTCTTTGGACCAAGATCGTCTCGTTCGTCCATCTTCGTCCTCCCATTTGATCCGTTGGCATTCTTTGGACCAAGTTCGTATCGTTCATCCATCTTGGTCCTCCCATTTGATCCGTTGTTATTCTTTGGACCAAGTTCGTCTCGTTCGTCCATCTTCGTCCTTCCATTTGATCCGTTGTTATTCTTTGGACCAAGTTCTTCTCGGTCGTCCATCTTCGTCCTCCATTTTGATCCATTGGCATTATTTGGACCATGTTCGTCTCGTTCGTCCCTCTTCGTCCTCCCATTTGATCCGTAGGCCTTCTTTTGACCAATTTCGGCTCGTTCTACCATCATCGTCCTCCCATTTGATCTGTCGGTATCCTTTGGACCAAGTTCGTCTCGTTCGCCCATCTTCGTCCTCCCATTTGATCCGTTGTTATTCTTTGGACCATGTTCGTCTCGTTCGTCCATCTTTGTCCTCCCATTTGATCCATTGGCCTTCTTTGGACCAAGTTCGTCTCGTTCGTCCATCTTCGTCCTCCCATTTGATCCGTTGTTATTTTTTGGACAAAGTTTGTCTCGTTCGTCCATTTTCATCCTCCCATTTGATCCATAGGCCTTGTTTGGACCAAGTTCGTCTCGTTCGTCCATCCTCGTCCTTCCATTTGATCCGTTGTTATTCTTTGGACCAAGTTCGTCTCGGTCGTCCATCTTTGTCCTCCCATTTGATCCGTAGGCCTTCTTTGGACCATGTTCATCTCGTTCATCCATCTTCGTCCTCCCATTTGATCCATTGGCATTCTTTGGACCAAGTTCGTCTCGTTCGTCCATCTTCGTCCTCCCATTTTATCCATTGGCATTCCTTGGACCATGTTCGTCTCGTTCGTCCATCTTTGTCCTCCCATTTGATCCTTTGTTATTCTTTGGACCAAGTTTCTCTCGTTCGTCCATCTTCGTCCTCTCATTTGATCCATAGGCCTTCTTTGGTCCAAGATCGCCTCGTTCTACCATCTTCGTCCTCCCATTTGATCCGTTGGCATTCTTTGGACCAAATTCGTATCGTTCGTCCATCTTCGTCCTCCCATTTGATCCGTTGGCATTCTTTGGACCAAGTTCGTATCGTTCGTCCATCTTCGTCCTCCCATTTGATCCATTGGCATTCTTTGGACCAAGTTCGTCTTGTTCGTCCATCTTGGTCCTCCCATTTGATCCGTTGTTATTCTTTGGACCAAGTTCGTCTCGTTCGTCCATCTTCGTCCTCCCATTTGATCTGTTGGCCTTCTTTGAACGAAGTTCGTCTTTTTCGTCCATCTTCGTCCTCCCATTTGATCCGTAGGCCTTCTTTGGACCAAGTTTGTCTCGTTCGTCCATCTTCGTCCTCCATTTTGATCCATTGGCATTCTTTGGACCAAGTTCGTCTCGTTCGTCCCTCTTCGTCCTCCCATTTGATCCGTAGGCCTTCTTTTGACTAAGTTCGGCTCGTTCTACCATCATCGTCCTCCCATTTGATCTGTTGGCATTCTTTGGACCAAGTTCTTCTCGTTCGTCCATCTTCGTCCTCCCATTTGATCCGTTGGCATTCTTTGGACCAAGTTCGTCTCGTTCGTCCATCTTCGTCCTCCCATTTGATCCGTTGGCATTCTTTGGACCAAGTTCGTCTCGTTCATCCATCTTCGTCCTCCCATTTGATCCGTTGGCATTCTTTGGACCATGTTCATCTCGTTCATCCATCTTCGTCCTCCCATTTGATCCATTGGCATTCTTTGGACCAAGTTCGTCTCGTTCGTCCATCTTCGTCCTCCCATTTTATCCATTGGCATTCTTTGGACCATGTTCGTCTCGTTCGTCCATCTTTGTCCTCCCATTTGATCCGTTGTTATTCTTTGGACCAAGTTTCTCTCGTTCGTCCATCTTCGTCCTCCCATTTGATCCATAGGCCTTCTTTGGTCCAAGATCGCCTCGTTCTACCATCTTCGTCCTCCCATTTGATCCGTTGGCATTCTTTGGACCAACTTCGTATCGTTCGTCCATCTTCGTCCTCCCATTTGATCCGTTGTTATTCTTTGGACCAAGTTCGTCTCGTTCGTCCATCTTCGTCCTCCCATTTGATCCACTGGCATTCTTTGGACCAAGTTCGTCTCGTTCGTCCATCTTCGTCCTCCCATTTGATCCATCGGCATTCTTTGGATCTAGTTCGTCTCGTTCGTCCATCTTCGCCCTCCCATTTGATCCGTTGTTATTCTTTGGACCAAGTTCGTCTCGTTCGTCCATCTTCGTCCTCCCATTTGATCCATTGGCATTTTCTGGACCAAGTTCGTCTCGTTCGTCCATCTTCGTCCTCCCATTTGATCCGTTGTTATTCTTTGGACCAAGTTTGTCTCGTTCGTCCATCTTCGTCCTCCCATTTGATCCATAGGCCTTCTTTGGACCAAGATCGTCTCGTTCGTCCATCTTCGTCCTCCCATTTGATCCGTTGGCAGTCTTTGGACCAAGTTCGTATCGTTCATCCATCTTCGTCCTCCCATTTGATCCGTTATTATTCTTTGGACCAAGTTCGTCTCGTTCGTCCATCTTCGTCCTCCCATTTGATCCATTGGCATTCTTTGGACCAAGTTCGTCTCGTTCGTCCATCTTCGTCCTCCCATTTGATCCATTGGCATTCTTTGGACCAAGTTCGTCTCGTTCGTCCATCTTCGTCCTCCCATTTGATCCATTGGCATTCTTTGGACCAAGTTCGTCTCGTTCGTCCATCTTCATCCTCCCATTTTATCCATTGGCATTCTTTGGACCATGTTCGTCTCGTTCGTCCATCTTCGTCCTCCCATTTGATCCGTTGTTATTCTTTGGACCAAGTTTGTCTCGTTCGTCCATCTTCATCCTCCCATTTGATCCATACGCCTTCTTTGGACCAAGATCGCCTCGTTCTACCATCTTCGTCCTCCCATTTCATCCGTTGTTATTCTTTGGACCAAGTTCGTCTCGTTCGTCCATCTTCGTCCTCCCATTTGATCCCTTGGCATTCTTTGGACCAAGTTCATCTCGTTCGTCCATCTTCGTCCTCCCATTTGATCCGTTGTTATTTTTTGGACCAAGTTTGTCTCGTTCGTCCATCTTCATCCTCCCATTTGATCCATAGGCCTTCTTTGGACCAAGATCGTCTCGATCGTCCATCTTCGTCCTCCCATTTGATCCGTTGGCATTCTTTGGACCAAGATCGTCTCGTTCTACCATCTTCGTCCTCCCATTTGATCCGTTGGTATTCTTTGGACCAAGTTCGTATCGTTCGTCCATGTTGGTCCTCCCATTTGATCCGTTGTTATTCTTTGGACCAAGTTGGTCTAGTTCGTCCATCTTCGTCCTCCCATTTGATCCATTGGCATTCTTTGGACCAAGTTCGTCTCGTTCGTCCATCTTGGTCCTCCCATTTGATCCATTGGCCTTCTTTGGACCAAGTTCGTCTCGTTCGTCCATCTTCGTCCTCCCATTTGATCCGTTGGCATTCTTTGGACCATGTTCATCTCGTTCGTCCATCTTCGTCCTCCCATTTGATCTGTTGGCCTTCTTTGAACGAAGTTCGTCTTTTTCGTCCATCTTCGTCCTCCCATTTGATCCGTAGGCCTTCTTTGGACCAAGTTTGTCTCGTTCGTCCATCTTCGTCCTCCATTTTGATCCATTGGCATTCTTTGGACCAAGTTCGTCTCGTTCGTCCCTCTTCGTCCTCCCATTTGATCCGTAGGCCTTCTTTTGACTAAGTTCGGCTCGTTCTACCATCATCGTCCTCCCATTTGATCTGTTGGCATTCTTTGGACCAAGTTCGTCTCGTTCGTCCATCTTCGTCCTCCCATTTGATCCGTTGGCATTCTTTGGACCAAGTTCGTCTCGTTCGTCCATCTTCGTCCTCCCATTTGATCCGTTGGCATTCTTTGGACCATGTTCCTCTCGTTCATCCATCTTCGTCCTCCCATTTGATCCATTGGCATTCTTTGGACCAAGTTCGTCTCGTTCGTCCATCTTCGTCCTCCCATTTTATCCATTGGCATTCTTTGGACCATGTTCGTCTCGTTCGTCCATCTTTGTCCTCCCATTTGATCCGTTGTTATTCTTTGGACCAAGTTTCTCTCGTTCGTCCATCTTCGTCCTCCCATTTGATCCATAGGCCTTCTTTGGTCCAAGATCGCCTCGTTCTACCATCTTCGTCCTCCCATTTGATCCGTTGGCATTCTTTGGACCAACTTCGTATCGTTCGTCCATCTTCGTCCTCCCATTTGATCCGTTGTTATTCTTTGGACCAAGTTCGTCTCGTTCGTCCATCTTCGTCCTCCCATTTGATCCACTGGCATTCTTTGGACCAAGTTCGTCTCGTTCGTCCATCTTCGTCCTCCCATTTGATCCATCGGCATTCTTTGGATCTAGTTCGTCTCGTTCGTCCATCTTCGCCCTCCCATTTGATCCGTTGTTATTCTTTGGACCAAGTTCGTCTCGTTCGTCCATCTTCGTCCTCCCATTTGATCCATTGGCATTCTCTGGACCAAGTTCGTCTCGTTCGTCCATCTTCGTCCTCCCATTTGATCCGTTGTTATTCTTTGGACCAAGTTTGTCTCGTTCGTCCATCTTCGTCCTCCCATTTGATCCATAGGCCTTCTTTGGACCAAGATCGTCTCGTTCGTCCATCTTCGTCCTCCCATTTGATCCGTTGGCAGTCTTTGGACCAAGTTCGTATCGTTCATCCATCTTCGTCCTCCCATTTGATCCGTTATTATTCTTTGGACCAAGTTCGTCTCGTTCGTCCATCTTCGTCCTCCCATTTGATCCATTGGCATTCTTTGGACCAAGTTCGTCTCGTTCGTCCATCTTCGTCCTCCCATTTGATCCATTGGCATTCTTTGGACCAAGTTCGTCTCGTTCGTCCATCTTCGTCCTCCCATTTGATCCATTGGCATTCTTTGGACCAAGTTCGTCTCGTTCGTCCATCTTCATCCTCCCATTTTATCCATTGGCATTCTTTGGACCATGTTCGTCTCGTTCGTCCATCTTCGTCCTCCCATTTGATCCGTTGTTATTCTTTGGACCAAGTTTGTCTCGTTCGTCCATCTTCATCCTCCCATTTGATCCATACGCCTTCTTTGGACCAAGATCGCCTCGTTCTACCATCTTCGTCCTCCCATTTCATCCGTTGTTATTCTTTGGACCAAGTTCGTCTCGTTCGTCCATCTTCGTCCTCCCATTTGATCCCTTGGCATTCTTTGGACCAAGTTCATCTCGTTCGTCCATCTTCGTCCTCCCATTTGATCCGTTGTTATTTTTTGGACCAAGTTTGTCTCGTTCGTCCATCTTCATCCTCCCATTTGATCCATAGGCCTTCTTTGGACCAAGATCGTCTCGATCGTCCATCTTCGTCCTCCCATTTGATCCGTTGGCATTCTTTGGACCAAGATCGTCTCGTTCTACCATCTTCGTCCTCCCATTTGATCCGTTGGCATTCTTTGGACCAAGTTCGTATCGTTCGTCCATGTTGGTCCTCCCATTTGATCCGTTGTTATTCTTTGGACCAAGTTGGTCTAGTTCGTCCATCTTCGTCCTCCCATTTGATCCATTGGCATTCTTTGGACCAAGTTCGTCTCGTTCGTCCATCTTGGTCCTCCCATTTGATCCATTGGCCTTCTTTGGACCAAGTTCGTCTCGTTCGTCCATCTTCGTCCTCCCATTTGATCCGTTGGCATTCTTTGGACCATGTTCATCTCGTTCGTCCATCTTCGTCCTCCCATTTGATCCATTGGCATTCTTTGGACCAAGTTCGTCTCGTTCGTCCATCTTCGTCCTCCCATTTGATCCATAGGCCTTCTTTGGTCCAAGATCGCCTCGTTCTACCATCTTCGTCCTCCCATTTGATCCGTTGGCATTCTTTGTACCAAGTTCGTATCGTTCGTCCATCTTCGTCCTCCCATTTGATCCGTTGGCATTCTTTGGACCAAGTTCGTATCGTTCGTCCATCTTCGTCCTCCCATTTGATCCGTTGTTATTCTTTGGACCAAGTTCGTCTCGTTCGTCCATCTTCGTCCTCCCATTTGATCCACTGGCATTCTTTCGACCAAGTTCGTCTCGTTCGTCCATCTTCGTCCTCCCATTTGATCTATCGGCATTCTTTGGATCTAGTTCGTCTCGTTCGTCCATCTTCGCCCTCCCATTTGATCCATTGGCATTCTTTGGACCATGTTCGTCTCGTTCGTCCATCTCCGTCCTCCCATTGAATACATTGGCATTCTTTGGACCAAGTTCGTCTCGTTCGTCCATCTTCGTCCTCCCATTTGATCCATAGCCCTTCTTTGGACCAAGATCGTCTGGTTCTACCATCTTCGTCCTCCCACTTGATCCGTTGGCAATCTTTGGACCAAGTTCGTATCGTTCGTCCATCTTGGTCCTCCCATTTGATCCGTTGTTATTCTTTGGACCAAGTTCGTCTCGTTCGTCCATCTTCGTGCTCCCATTTGATCCATTGGCATTCTTTGGACCAAGTTCGTCTCGTTCGTCCATCTTCGTCCTCCCATTTGATCCATTGGCATTCTTTGGACCAACTTCGTCTCGTTCGTCCATCTTAGTCCTCCCATTTGATCCGTTGTTATTCTTTGGACCAAGTTCGTCTCGTTCGTCCATCTTCGTCCTACCATTTGATCCATTGGCATTCTCTGGACCAAGTTCGTCTCGTTCGTCCATCTTCGTCCTCCCATTTGATCCGTTGTTATTCTTTGGACCAAGTTTCTCTCGTTCGTCCATCTTCGTCCTCCCATTTGATCCATAGGCCTTCTTTGGACCAAGATCGTCTCGTTCGTCCATCTTCGTCCTCCCATTTGATCCGTTGGCATTCTTTGGACCAAGTTCGTATCGTTCATCCATCTTGGTCCTCCCATTTGATCCGTTATTATTCTTTGGACCAAGTTCATCTCGTTTTGTCCATCTTCGTCCTCCCATTTGATCCAATGGCATTCTTTGGACCAAGTTCGTCTCGTTCGTCCATCTTCATCCTCCCATTTTATCCATTGGCATTCTTTGGACCATGTTCGTCTCGTTCGTCCATCTTCGTCCTCCCATATGATCCGTTGTTATTCTTTGGACCAAGTTTGTCTCGTTCGTCCATCTTCATCCTCCCATTTGATCCATACGCCTTCTTTGGACCAAGATCGCCTCGTTCTACCATCTTCGTCCTCCCATTTGATCCGTTGGCATTCTTTGGACCAAGTTCGTATCGTTCGTCCATCTTCGTCCTCCCATTTGATCCGTTGTTATTCTTTGGACCAAGTTCGTCTCGTTCGTCCATCTTCGTCCTCCCATTTGATCCCTTGGCATTCTTTGGACCAAGTTCATCTCGTTCGTCCATCTTCGTCCTCCCATTTGATCCGTTGTTATTCTTTGGACCAAGTTTGTCTCGTTCGTCCATCTTCGTCCTCCCATTTGATCCATTGGCATTCTTTGGACCAAGTTCGTCTCGTTCGTCCATCTTGGTCCTCCCATTTGATCCGTTGTTATTCTTTGGACCAAGTTCGTCTCGTTCGTCCATCTTCATTCTCCCATTTGATCCATTGGCATTCTTTGGACCAAGTTCGTCTCGTTCGTCCATCTTCGTCCTCCCATTTGATCCGTTGTTATTTTTTGGACCAAGTTTGTCTCGTTCGTCTATCTTCATCCTCCCATTTGATCCATAGGCCTTCTTTGGACCAAGATCGTCTCGTTCGTCCATCTTCGTCCTCCCATTTGATCCGTTGGCATTCTTTGGACCAAGTTCGTATCGTTCATCCATCTTGGTCCTCCCATTTGATCCGTTGTTATTCTTTGGAGCAAGTTCGTCTCGTTCGTCCATCTTCGTCCTCCCATTTGATCCGTTGTTATTCTTTGGACCAAGTTCGTCTCGGTCGTCCATCTTTGTCCTCCCATTTGTTCCGTTGGCCTTCTTTGGACCAAGTTCGTCTCATTCGTCCATCTTCGTCCTCCCATTTGATCCGTAGGCCTTCTTTGGACCAAGTTCATCTCGTACGTCCATCTTCGTCCTCCATTTTGATCCATTGGCATTATTTGGACCAAGTTCGTCTCGTTCGTCCCTCTTCGTCCTCCCATTTGATCCGTAGGCCTTCTTTTGACTAAGTTCGGCTCGTTCTACCATCATCGTCCTCCCATTTGATCTGTCGGCATTCTTTGGACCAAGTTCGTTTCGTTCGCCCATCTTCGTCCTCCCATTTGATCCATTGTTATTCTTTGGACCAAGTTTGTCTCGTTCGTCCATCTTTGTCCTCCCATTTGATCCATTGGCCTTCTTTGGACCAAGTTCGTCTCGTTCGTCCATCTTCGTCCTCCCATTTGATCCGTTGTTATTTTTTGGACCAAGTTTGTCTCGTTCGTCCATCTTCATCCTCCCATTTGATCCATAGGCCTTCTTTGGACCAAGTTCGTCTCGTTCGTCCATCTTCGTCCTCCCATTTGATCCATTGGCATTCTTTGGACCAAGTTCGTCTCGTTCGTCCATCCTGGTCCTCCCATTTGATCCGTTGTTATTCTTTGGACCAAGTTCGTCTCGTTCATCCATCTTCGTCCTCCCATTTGATCCTTTGGCATTCTTTGGACCAAGTTCGTCTCGTTCGTCCATCTTCGTCCTCCCATTTGATCCGTTGTTATTTTTTGGACCAAGTTTGTCTCGTTCGTCCATCTTCATCCTCCCATTTGATCCATAGGCTTTCTTTGGACCAAGATCGTCTCGTTCGTCCGTCTTCGTCCTCCCATTTGATCCGTTGGCATTCTTTGAACCGAGTTCGTATCGTTCGTCCATCTTGGTCCTCCCATTTGATCCGTTGTTATTCTTTGGACCAAGTTCGTCTCGTTCGTCCATCTTGGTCCTCCCATTTGATCCGTTGTTATTCTTTGGACCAAGTTCGTCTCGTTCGTCCATCTTCGTCCTCCCATTTGATCCTTTGGCATTCTTTGGACCAAGTTCGTCTCGTTCGTCCATCTTCGTCCTCCCATTTGATCCGTTGTTATTTTTTGGACCAAGTTTGTCTCGTTCGTCCATCTTCATCCTCCCGTTTGATCCATAGGCCTTCTTTGGACCAAGATCGTCTCGTTCGTCCATCTTCGTCCTCCCATTTGATCCGTTGGCATTCTTTGGACCAAGTTCGTATCGTTCATCCATCTTGGTCCTCCCATTTGATCCATTGTTATTCTTTGGACCAAGTTCGTCTCGTTCGTCCATCTTCGTCCTTCCATTTGATCCGTTGTTATTCTTTGGACCAAGTTCGTCTCGGTCGTCCATCTTTGTCCTCCCATTTGATCCGTAGGCCTTCTTTGGACCAAGTTCGTCTCGTTCGTCCATCTTCGTCCTCCATTTTGATCCATTGGCATTATTTGGACCAAGTTCGTCTCGTTCGTCCCTCTTCGTCCTCCCATTTGATCCGTAGGCCTTCTTTTGACTAATTTCGGCTCGTTCTACCATCATCGTCCTCCCATTTGATCTGTCGGTATCCTTTGGACCAAGTTCGTCTCGTTCGCCCATCTTCGTCCTCCCATTTGATCCGTTGTTATTCTTTGGACCAAGTTCGTCTCGTTCGTCCATCTTTGTCCTCCCATTTGATCCATTGGCCTTCTTTGGACCAAGTTCGTCTCGTTCGTCCATTTTCGTCCTCCCATTTGATCCGTTGTTATTTCTTGGACCAAGTTTGTCTCGTTCGTCCATCTTCATCCTCCCATTTGATCCATAGGCCTTGTTTGGACCAAGTTCGTCTCGTTCGTCCATCTTCGTCCTCCCATTTGATCCATTGGCATTCTTTGGACCAACTTCGTCTCGTTCGTCCACCTTGGTCCTCCCATTTGATCCGTTGTTATTCTTTGGACCAAGTTCGTCTCGTTCGTCCATCTTCGTCCTCCCATTTGATCCTTTGGCATTCCTTGGACCAAGTTCGTCTCGTTCGTCCATCTTCGTCCTCCCATTTGATCCGTTGTTATTTTTTGGACCAAGTTTGTCTCGTTCGTCCATCTTCATCCTCCCATTTGATCCACAGGCCTTCTTTGGACCTAGATCGTCTCGTTCGTCCATCTTCGTCCTCCCATTTGATCCGTTGGCATTCTTTGGTCCAAGTTCGTATCGTTCATCCATCTTGGTCCTCCCATTTGATCCGTTGTTATTCTTTGGACCAAGTTCGTCTCGTTCGTCCATCTTCGTCCTTCCATTTGATCCGTTGTTATTCTTTGGACCAAGTTCGTCTCGGTCGTCCATCTTTGTCCTCCCATTTGATCCGTAGGCCTTCTTTGGACCAAGTTCGTCTCGTTCGTCCATCTTCGTCCTCCATTTTGATCCATTGGCATTATTTGGACCAAGTTCGTCTCGTTCGTCCCTCTTCGTTCTCCCATTTGATCCGTAGGCCTTCTTTTGACCAATTTCGGCTCGTTCTACCATCATCGTCCTCCCATTTGATCTGTCGGCATTCTTTGAACCAAGTTCGTCTCGTTCGTCCATCTTTGTCCTCCCATTTGATCCATTGGCCTTCTTTGGACCAACTTCGTCTCGTTCGTCCATCTTCGTCCACCCATTTGATCCGTTGTTATTTTTTGGACCAAGTTTGTCTCGTTCGTCCATCTTCATCCTCCCATTTGATCCATAGGCCTTGTTTGGACCAAGTTCGTCTCGTTCGTCCATCTTCGTCCTCCCATTTGATCCATTGGCCTTCTTTGGACCAAGTTCGTCTCGTTCGTCCATTTTCGTCCTCCCATTTGATCCGTTGTTATTTCTTGGACCAAGTTTGTCTCGTTCGTCCATCTTCATCCTCCCATTTGATCCATAGGCCTTGTTTGGACCAAGTTCGTCTCGTTCGTCCATCTTCGTCCTCCCATTTGATCCATTGGCATTCTTTGGACCAACTTCGTCTCGTTCGTCCACCTTGGTCCTCCCATTTGATCCGTTGTTATTCTTTGGACCAAGTTCGTCTCGTTCGTCCATCTTCGTCCTCCCATTTGATCCTTTGGCATTCCTTGGACCAAGTTCGTCTCGTTCGTCCATCTTCGTCCTCCCATTTGATCCGTTGTTATTTTTTGGACCAAGTTTGTCTCGTTCGTCCATCTTCATCCTCCCATTTGATCCACAGGCCTTCTTTGGACCTAGATCGTCTCGTTCGTCCATCTTCGTCCTCCCATTTGATCCGTTGGCATTCTTTGGTCCAAGTTCGTATCGTTCATCCATCTTGGTCCTCCCATTTGATCCGTTGTTATTCTTTGGACCAAGTTCGTCTCGTTCGTCCATCTTCGTCCTTCCATTTGATCCGTTGTTATTCTTTGGACCAAGTTCGTCTCGGTCGTCCATCTTTGTCCTCCCATTTGATCCGTAGGCCTTCTTTGGACCAAGTTCGTCTCGTTCGTCCATCTTCGTCCTCCATTTTGATCCATTGGCATTATTTGGACCAAGTTCGTCTCGTTCGTCCCTCTTCGTTCTCCCATTTGATCCGTAGGCCTTCTTTTGACCAATTTCGGCTCGTTCTACCATCATCGTCCTCCCATTTGATCTGTCGGCATTCTTTGAACCAAGTTCGTCTCGTTCGTCCATCTTTGTCCTCCCATTTGATCCATTGGCCTTCTTTGGACCAACTTCGTCTCGTTCGTCCATCTTCGTCCACCCATTTGATCCGTTGTTATTTTTTGGACCAAGTTTGTCTCGTTCGTCCATCTTCATCCTCCCATTTGATCCATAGGCCTTGTTTGGACCAAGTTCGTCTCGTTCGTCCATCTTCGTCCTCCCATTTGATCCATTGGCCTTCTTTGGACCAAGTTCGTCTCGTTCGTCCATTTTCGTCCTCCCATTTGATCCGTTGTTATTTCTTGGACCAAGTTTGTCTCGTTCGTCCATCTTCATCCTCCCATTTGATCCATAGGCCTTGTTTGGACCAAGTTCGTCTCGTTCGTCCATCTTCGTCCTCCCATTTGATCCATTGGCATTCTTTGGACCAACTTCGTCTCGTTCGTCCACCTTGGTCCTCCCATTTGATCCGTTGTTATTCTTTGGACCAAGTTCGTCTCGTTCGTCCATCTTCGTCCTCCCATTTGATCCTTTGGCATTCCTTGGACCAAGTTCGTCTCGTTCGTCCATCTTCGTCCTCCCATTTGATCCGTTGTTATTTTTTGGACCAAGTTTGTCTCGTTCGTCCATCTTCATCCTCCCATTTGATCCACAGGCCTTCTTTGGACCTAGATCGTCTCGTTCGTCCATCTTCGTCCTCCCATTTGATCCGTTGGCATTCTTTGGTCCAAGTTCGTATCGTTCATCCATCTTGGTCCTCCCATTTGATCCGTTGTTATTCTTTGGACCAAGTTCGTCTCGTTCGTCCATCTTCGTCCTTCCATTTGATCCGTTGTTATTCTTTGGACCAAGTTCGTCTCGGTCGTCCATCTTTGTCCTCCCATTTGATCCGTAGGCCTTCTTTGGACCAAGTTCGTCTCGTTCGTCCATCTTCGTCCTCCATTTTGATCCATTGGCATTATTTGGACCAAGTTCGTCTCGTTCGTCCCTCTTCGTTCTCCCATTTGATCCGTAGGCCTTCTTTTGACCAATTTCGGCTCGTTCTACCATCATCGTCCTCCCATTTGATCTGTCGGCATTCTTTGAACCAAGTTCGTCTCGTTCGTCCATCTTTGTCCTCCCATTTGATCCATTGGCCTTCTTTGGACCAACTTCGTCTCGTTCGTCCATCTTCGTCCACCCATTTGATCCGTTGTTATTTTTTGGACCAAGTTTGTCTCGTTCGTCCATCTTCATCCTCCCATTTGATCCATAGGCCTTGTTTGGACCAAGTTCGTCTCGTTCGTCCATCTTCGTCCTCCCATTTGATCCATTGGCATTCTTTGGACCAAGTTCGCCTCGTTCGTCCATCTTGGTCCTCCCATTTGATCCGTTGTTATTCTTTGGACCAAGTTCGTCTCGTTCGTCCATCTTCGTCCTCCCATTTGATCCTTTGGCATTCCTTGGACCAAGTTCGTCTCGTTCGTCCATCTTCGTCCTCCCATTTGATCCGTTGTTATTTTTTGGACCAAGTTTGTCTCGTTCGTCCATCTTCATCCTCCCATTTGATCCACAGGCCTTCTTTGGACCAAGATCGTCTCGTTCGTCCATCTTCGTCCTCCCATTTGATCCGTAGGCATTCTTTGGTCCAAGTTCGTAACGTTCATCCATCTTGGTCCTCCCATTTGATCCGTTGTTATTCTTTGGACCAAGTTCGTCTCGTTCGTCCATCTTCGTCCTTCCATTTGATCCGTTGTTATTCTTTGGACCAAGTTCGTCTCGGTCGTCCATCTTTGTCCTCCCATTTGATCCGTAGGCCTTCTTTGGACCAAGTTCGTCTCGTTCGTCCATCTTCGTCCTCCATTTTGATCCATTGGCATTATTTGGACCAAGTTCGTCTCGTTCGTCCCTCTTCGTCCTCCCATTTGATCCGTAGGCCTTCTTTTGACCAATTTCGGCTCGTTCTACCATCATCGTCCTCCCATTTGATCTGTCGGCATTCTTTGAACCAAGTTAGTCTCGTTCGCCCATCTTCGTCCTCCCATTTGATCCGTTGTTATTCTTTGGACCAAGTTCGTCTCGTTCGTCCATCTTTGTCCTCCCATTTGATCCATTGGCCTTCTTTGGACCAAGTTCGTCTCGTTCGTCCATCTTCGTCCTCCCATTTGATCCGTTGTTATTTTTTGGACCAAGTTTGTCTCGTTCGTCCATCTTCATCCTCCCATTTGATCCATAGGCCTTCTTTGGACCAAGTTCGTCTCGTTCGTCCATCTTCGTCCTCCCATTTGATCCATTGGCATTCTTTGGACCAAGTTCGTCTCGTTCGTCCATCTTGGTCCTCCCATTTGATCCGTTGTTATTCTTTGGACCAAGTTTGTCTCGTTCGTCCATCTTCGTCCTCCCATTTGATCCTTTGGCATTCTTTGGACCAAGTTCGTCTCGTTCGTCCATCTTCGTCCTCCCATTTGATCCGTTGGCATTCTTTGGACCAAGTTCGTATCGTTCATCCATCTTGGTCCTCCCATTTGATCCGTTGTTATTCTTTGGACCAAGTTCGTCTCGTTCGTCCATCTTCGTCCTTCCATTTGATCCGTTGTTATTCTTTGGACCAAGTTCGTCTCGGTCGTCCATCTTTGTCCTCCCATTTGATCCGTAGGCCTTCTTTGGACCAAGTTCGTCTCGTTCGTCCATCTTCGTCCTCCATTTTGATCCATTGGCATTATTTGGACCAAGTTCGTCTCGTTCGTCCCTCTTCGTTCTCCCATTTGATCCGTAGGCCTTCTTTTGACCAATTTCGGCTCGTTCTACCATCATCGTCCTCCCATTTGATCTGTCGGCATTCTTTGATCCAAGTTCGTCTCGTTCGTCCATCTTTGTCCTCCCATTTGATCCATTGGCCTTCTTTGGACCAACTTCGTCTCGTTCGTCCATCTTCGTCCACCCATTTGATCCGTTGTTATTTTTTGGACCAAGTTTGTCTCGTTCGTCCATCTTCATCCTCCCATTTGATCCATAGGCCTTGTTTGGACCAAGTTCGTCTCGTTCGTCCATCTTCGTCCTCCCATTTGATCCATTGGCATTCTTTGGACCAAGTTCGCCTCGTTCGTCCATCTTGGTCCTCCCATTTGATCCGTTGTTATTCTTTGGACCAAGTTCGTCTCGTTCGTCCATCTTCGTCCTCCCATTTGATCCTTTGGCATTCCTTGGACCAAGTTCGTCTCGTTCGTCCATCTTCGTCCTCCCATTTGATCCGTTGTTATTTTTTGGACCAAGTTTGTCTCGTTCGTCCATCTTCATCCTCCCATTTGATCCACAGGCCTTCTTTGGACCAAGATCGTCTCGTTCGTCCATCTTCGTCCTCCCATTTGATCCGTAGGCATTCTTTGGTCCAAGTTCGTAACGTTCATCCATCTTGGTCCTCCCATTTGATCCGTTGTTATTCTTTGGACCAAGTTCGTCTCGTTCGTCCATCTTCGTCCTTCCATTTGATCCGTTGTTATTCTTTGGACCAAGTTCGTCTCGGTCGTCCATCTTTGTCCTCCCATTTGATCCGTAGGCCTTCTTTGGACCAAGTTCGTCTCGTTCGTCCATCTTCGTCCTCCATTTTGATCCATTGGCATTATTTGGACCAAGTTCGTCTCGTTCGTCCCTCTTCGTCCTCCCATTTGATCCGTAGGCCTTCTTTTGACCAATTTCGGCTCGTTCTACCATCATCGTCCTCCCATTTGATCTGTCGGCATTCTTTGAACCAAGTTAGTCTCGTTCGCCCATCTTCGTCCTCCCATTTGATCCGTTGTTATTCTTTGGACCAAGTTCGTCTCGTTCGTCCATCTTTGTCCTCCCATTTGATCCATTGGCCTTCTTTGGACCAAGTTCGTCTCGTTCGTCCATCTTCGTCCTCCCATTTGATCCGTTGTTATTTTTTGGACCAAGTTTGTCTCGTTCGTCCATCTTCATCCTCCCATTTGATCCATAGGCCTTCTTTGGACCAAGTTCGTCTCGTTCGTCCATCTTCGTCCTCCCATTTGATCCATTGGCATTCTTTGGACCAAGTTCGTCTCGTTCGTCCATCTTGGTCCTCCCATTTGATCCGTTGTTATTCTTTGGACCAAGTTTGTCTCGTTCGTCCATCTTCGTCCTCCCATTTGATCCTTTGGCATTCTTTGGACCAAGTTCGTCTCGTTCGTCCATCTTCGTCCTCCCATTTGATCCGTTGGCATTCTTTGGACCAAGTTCGTATCGTTCATCCATCTTGGTCCTCCCATTTGATCCGTTGTTATTCTTTGGACCAAGTTCGTCTCGTTCGTCCATCTTCGTCCTTCCATTTGATCCGTTGTTATTCTTTGGACCAAGTTCGTCTCGGTCGTCCATCTTTGTCCTCCCATTTGATCCGTAGGCCTTCTTTGGACCAAGTTCGTCTCGTTCGTCCATCTTCGTCCTCCATTTTGATCCATTGGCATTATTTGGACCAAGTTCGTCTCGTTCGTCCCTCTTCGTCCTCCCATTTGATCCGTAGGCCTTCTTTTGACCAATTTCGGCTCGTTCTACCATCATCGTCCTCCCATTTGATCTGTCGGCATTCTTTGGACCAAGTTCGTCTCGTTCGCCCATCTTCGTCCTCCCATTTGATCCGTTGTTATTCTTTGGACCAAGTTCGTCTCGTTCGTCCATCTTTGTCCTCCCATTTGATCCATTGGCTTTCTTTGGACCAAGTTCGTCTCGTTCGTCCATCTTCGTCCTCCCATTTGATCCGTTGTTATTTTTTGGACCAAGTTTGTCTCGTTCGTCCATCTTCATCCTCCCATTTGATCCATAGGCCTTGTTTGGACCAAGTTCGTCTCGTTCGTCCATCTTCGTCCTCCCATTTGATCCATTGGCATTCTTTGGACCAAGTTCGTCTCGTTCGTCCATCTTGGTCCTCCCATTTGATCCGTTGTTATTCTTTGGACCAAGTTCGTCTCGTTCGTCCATCTTCGTCCTCCCATTTGATCCTTTGGCATTCCTTGGACCAAGTTCGTCTCGTTCGTCCATCTTCGTCCTCCCATTTGATCCGTTGTTATTTTTTGGACCAAGTTTGTCTCGTTCGTCCATCTTCATCCTCCCATTTGATCCACAAGCCTTCTTTGGACCAAGATCGTCTCGTTCGTCCATCTTCGTCCTCCCATTTGATCCGTAGGCATTCTTTGGTCCAAGTTCGTATCGTTCATCCATCTTGGTCCTCCCATTTGATCCGTTGTTATTCTTTGGACCAAGTTCGTCTCGTTCGTCCATCTTCGTCCTTCCATTTGATCCGTTGTTATTCTTTGGACCAAGTTCGTCTCGGTCGTCCATCTTTGTCCTCCCATTTGATCCGTAGGCCTTCTTTGGACCAAGTTCGTCTCGTTCGTCCATCTTCGTCCTCCATTTTGATCCATTGGCATTATTTGGACCAAGTTCGTCTCGTTCGTCCCTCTTCGTCCTCCCATTTGATCCGTAGGCCTTCTTTTGACCAATTTCGGCTCGTTCTACCATCATCGTCCTCCCATTTGATCTGTCGGCATTCTTTGAACCAAGTTCGTCTCGTTCGCCCATCTTCGTCCTCCCATTTGATCCGTTGTTATTCTTTGGACCAAGTTCGTCTCGTTCGTCCATCTTTGTCCTCCCATTTGATCCATTGGCCTTCTTTGGACCAAGTTCGTTTCGTTCGTCCATCTTCGTCCTCCCATTTGATCCGTTGTTATTTTTTGGACCAAGTTTGTCTCGTTCGTCCATCTTCATCCTCCCATTTGATCCATAGGCCTTCTTTGGACCAAGTTCGTCTCGTTCGTCCATCTTCGTCCTCCCATTTGATCCATTGTCATTCTTTGGACCAAGTTCGTCTCGTTCGTCCATCTTGGTCCTCCCATTTGATCCGTTGTTATTCTTTGGACCAAGTTCCTCTCGTTCGTCCATCTTCGTCCTCCCATTTGATCCTTTGGCATTCTTTGGACCAAGTTCGTCTCGTTCGTCCATCTTCGTCCTCCCATTTGATCCGTTGGCATTCTTTGGACCAAGTTCGTATCGTTCATCCATCTTGGTCCTCCCATTTGATCCGTTGTTATTCTTTGGACCAAGTTCGTCTCGTTCGTCCATCTTCGTCCTTCCATTTGATCCGTTGTTATTCTTTGGACCAAGTTCGTCTCGGTCGTCCATCTTTGTCCTCCCATTTGATCCGTAGGCCTTCTTTGGACCAAGTTCGTCTCGTTCGTCCATCTTCGTCCTCCATTTTGATCCATTGGCATTATTTGGACCAAGTTCGTCTCGTTCGTCCCTCTTCGTCCTCCCATTTGATCCGTAGGCCTTCTTTTGACCAATTTCGGCTCGTTCTACCATCATCGTCCTCCCATTTGATCTGTCGGCATTCTTTGAACCAAGTTCGTCTCGTTCGCCCATCTTCGTCCTCCCATTTGATCCGTTGTTATTCTTTGGACCAAGTTCGTCTCGTTCGTCCATCTTCGTCCTCCCATTTGATCCGTAGGCATTCTTTGGTCCAAGTTCGTAACGTTCATCCATCTTGGTCCTCCCATTTGATCCGTTGTTATTCTTTGGACCAAGTTCGTCTCGTTCGTCCATCTTCGTCCTTCCATTTGATCCGTTGTTATTCTTTGGACCAAGTTCGTCTCGGTCGTCCATCTTTGTCCTCCCATTTGATCCGTAGGCCTTCTTTGGACCAAGTTCGTCTCGTTCGTCCATCTTCGTCCTCCATTTTGATCCATTGGCATTATTTGGACCAAGTTCGTCTCGTTCGTCCCTCTTCGTCCTCCCATTTGATCCGTAGGCCTTCTTTTGACCAATTTCGGCTCGTTCTACCATCATCGTCCTCCCATTTGATCTGTCGGCATTCTTTGAACCAAGTTAGTCTCGTTCGCCCATCTTCGTCCTCCCATTTGATCCGTTGTTATTCTTTGGACCAAGTTCGTCTCGTTCGTCCATCTTTGTCCTCCCATTTGATCCATTGGCCTTCTTTGGACCAAGTTCGTCTCGTTCGTCCATCTTCGTCCTCCCATTTGATCCGTTGTTATTTTTTGGACCAAGTTTGTCTCGTTCGTCCATCTTCATCCTCCCATTTGATCCATAGGCCTTCTTTGGACCAAGTTCGTCTCGTTCGTCCATCTTCGTCCTCCCATTTGATCCATTGGCATTCTTTGGACCAAGTTCGTCTCGTTCGTCCATCTTGGTCCTCCCATTTGATCCGTTGTTATTCTTTGGACCAAGTTTGTCTCGTTCGTCCATCTTCGTCCTCCCATTTGATCCTTTGGCATTCTTTGGACCAAGTTCGTCTCGTTCGTCCATCTTCGTCCTCCCATTTGATCCATTGGCATTCTTTGGACCAAGTTCGTCTCGTTCGTCCATCTTGGTCCTCCCATTTGATCCGTTGTTATTCTTTGGACCAAGTTTGTCTCGTTCGTCCATCTTCGTCCTCCCATTTGATCCTTTGGCATTCTTTGGACCAAGTTCGTCTCGTTCGTCCATCTTCGTCCTCCCATTTGATCCGTTGGCATTCTTTGGACCAAGTTCGTATCGTTCATCCATCTTGGTCCTCCCATTTGATCCGTTGTTATTCTTTGGACCAAGTTCGTCTCGTTCGTCCATCTTCGTCCTTCCATTTGATCCGTTGTTATTCTTTGGACCAAGTTCGTCTCGGTCGTCCATCTTTGTCCTCCCATTTGATCCGTAGGCCTTCTTTGGACCAAGTTCGTCTCGTTCGTCCATCTTCGTCCTCCATTTTGATCCATTGGCATTATTTGGACCAAGTTCGTCTCGTTCGTCCCTCTTCGTCCTCCCATTTGATCCGTAGGCCTTCTTTTGACCAATTTCGGCTCGTTCTACCATCATCGTCCTCCCATTTGATCTGTCGGCATTCTTTGGACCAAGTTCGTCTCGTTCGCCCATCTTCGTCCTCCCATTTGATCCGTTGTTATTCTTTGGACCAAGTTCGTCTCGTTCGTCCATCTTTGTCCTCCCATTTGATCCATTGGCTTTCTTTGGACCAAGTTCGTCTCGTTCGTCCATCTTCGTCCTCCCATTTGATCCGTTGTTATTTTTTGGACCAAGTTTGTCTCGTTCGTCCATCTTCATCCTCCCATTTGATCCATAGGCCTTGTTTGGACCAAGTTCGTCTCGTTCGTCCATCTTCGTCCTCCCATTTGATCCATTGGCATTCTTTGGACCAAGTTCGTCTCGTTCGTCCATCTTGGTCCTCCCATTTGATCCGTTGTTATTCTTTGGACCAAGTTCGTCTCGTTCGTCCATCTTCGTCCTCCCATTTGATCCTTTGGCATTCCTTGGACCAAGTTCGTCTCGTTCGTCCATCTTCGTCCTCCCATTTGATCCGTTGTTATTTTTTGGACCAAGTTTGTCTCGTTCGTCCATCTTCATCCTCCCATTTGATCCACAAGCCTTCTTTGGACCAAGATCGTCTCGTTCGTCCATCTTCGTCCTCCCATTTGATCCGTAGGCATTCTTTGGTCCAAGTTCGTATCGTTCATCCATCTTGGTCCTCCCATTTGATCCGTTGTTATTCTTTGGACCAAGTTCGTCTCGTTCGTCCATCTTCGTCCTTCCATTTGATCCGTTGTTATTCTTTGGACCAAGTTCGTCTCGGTCGTCCATCTTTGTCCTCCCATTTGATCCGTAGGCCTTCTTTGGACCAAGTTCGTCTCGTTCGTCCATCTTCGTCCTCCATTTTGATCCATTGGCATTATTTGGACCAAGTTCGTCTCGTTCGTCCCTCTTCGTCCTCCCATTTGATCCGTAGGCCTTCTTTTGACCAATTTCGGCTCGTTCTACCATCATCGTCCTCCCATTTGATCTGTCGGCATTCTTTGAACCAAGTTCGTCTCGTTCGCCCATCTTCGTCCTCCCATTTGATCCGTTGTTATTCTTTGGACCAAGTTCGTCTCGTTCGTCCATCTTTGTCCTCCCATTTGATCCATTGGCCTTCTTTGGACCAAGTTCGTTTCGTTCGTCCATCTTCGTCCTCCCATTTGATCCGTTGTTATTTTTTGGACCAAGTTTGTCTCGTTCGTCCATCTTCATCCTCCCATTTGATCCATAGGCCTTCTTTGGACCAAGTTCGTCTCGTTCGTCCATCTTCGTCCTCCCATTTGATCCATTGTCATTCTTTGGACCAAGTTCGTCTCGTTCGTCCATCTTGGTCCTCCCATTTGATCCGTTGTTATTCTTTGGACCAAGTTCCTCTCGTTCGTCCATCTTCGTCCTCCCATTTGATCCTTTGGCATTCTTTGGACCAAGTTCGTCTCGTTCGTCCATCTTCGTCCTCCCATTTGATCCGTTGGCATTCTTTGGACCAAGTTCGTATCGTTCATCCATCTTGGTCCTCCCATTTGATCCGTTGTTATTCTTTGGACCAAGTTCGTCTCGTTCGTCCATCTTCGTCCTTCCATTTGATCCGTTGTTATTCTTTGGACCAAGTTCGTCTCGGTCGTCCATCTTTGTCCTCCCATTTGATCCGTAGGCCTTCTTTGGACCAAGTTCGTCTCGTTCGTCCATCTTCGTCCTCCATTTTGATCCATTGGCATTATTTGGACCAAGTTCGTCTCGTTCGTCCCTCTTCGTCCTCCCATTTGATCCGTAGGCCTTCTTTTGACCAATTTCGGCTCGTTCTACCATCATCGTCCTCCCATTTGATCTGTCGGCATTCTTTGGACCAAGTTCGTCTCGTTCGCCCATCTTCGTCCTCCCATTTGATCCGTTGTTATTTTTTGGACCAAGTTCGTCTCGTTCGTCCATCTTTGTCCTCCCATTTGATCCATTGGCTTTCTTTGGACCAATTTCGTCTCGTTCGTCCATCTTCGTCCTCCCATTTGATCCGTTGTTATTTTTTGGACCAAGTTTGTCTCGTTCGTCCATCTTCGTCCTCCCATTTGATCCATTGGCATTCTTTGGACCAAGTTCGTCTCGTTCGTCCATCTTGGTCCTCCCATTTGATCCGTTGTTATTCTTTGGACCAAGTTCGTCTCGTTCGTCCATCTTCGTCCTCCCATTTGATCCTTTGGCATTCTTTGGACCAAGTTCGTCTCGTTCGTCCATCTTCGTCCTCCCATTTGATCCGTTGTTATTTTTTGGACCAAGTTTGTCTCGTTCGTCCATCTTCATCCTCCCATTTGATCCATAGGCCTTCTTTGGACCAAGATCGTCTCGTTCGTCCATCTTCGTCCTCCCATTTGATCCGTTGGCATTCTTTGGACCAAGTTCGTATCGTTCATCCATCTTGGTCCTCCCATTTGATCCGTTGTTATTCTTTGGACCAAGTTCGTCTCGTTCGTCCATCTTCGTCCTCCCATTTGATCCGTTGTTATTCTTTGGACCAAGTTCGTCTCGGTCGTCCATCTTTGTCCTCCCATTTGATCCGTAGGCCTTCTTTGGACCAAGTTCGTCTCGTTCGTCCATCTTCGTCCTCCATTTTGATCCATTGGCATTATTTGGACCAAGTTCGTCCATCTTCGTCCTCCATTTTGATCCATTGGCATTATTTGGACCAAGTTCGTCTCGTTCGTCCCTCTTCGTCCTCCCATTTGATCCGTAGGCCTTCTTTTGACCAATTTCGGCTCGTTCTACCATCATCGTCCTCCCATTTGATCTGTCGGCATTCTTTGGACCAAGTTCGTCTCGTTCGCCCATCTTCGTCCTCCCATTTGATCCGTTGTTATTCTTTGGACCAAGTTCGTCTCGTTCGTCCATCTTTGTCCTCCCATTTGATCCATTGGCTTTCTTTGGACCAAGTTCGTCTCGTTCGTCCATCTTCGTCCTCCCATTTGATCCGTTGTTATTTTTTGGACCAAGTTTGTCTCGTTCGTCCATCTTCATCCTCCCATTTGATCCATAGGCCTTGTTTGGACCAAGTTCGTCTCGTTCGTCCATCTTCGTCCTCCCATTTGATCCATTGGCATTCTTTGGACCAAGTTCGTCTCGTTCGTCCATCCTGGTCCTCCCATTTGATCCGTTGTTATTCTTTGGACCAAGTTCGTCTCGTTCGTCCATCTTCGTCCTCCCATTTGATCCTTTGGCATTCCTTGGACCAAGTTCGTCTCGTTCGTCCATCTTCGTCCTCCCATTTGATCCGTTGTTATTTTTTGGACCAAGTTTGTCTCGTTCGTCCATCTTCATCCTCCCATTTGATCCACAGGCCTTCTTTGGACCAAGATCGTCTCGTTCGTCCATCTTCGTCCTCCCATTTGATCCGTAGGCATTCTTTGGTCCAAGTTCGTATCGTTCATCCATCTTGGTCCTCCCATTTGATCCGTTGTTATTCTTTGGACCAAGTTCGTCTCGTTCGTCCATCTTCGTCCTTCCATTTGATCCGTTGTTATTCTTTGGACCAAGTTCGTCTCGGTCGTCCATCTTTGTCCTCCCATTTGATCCGTAGGCCTTCTTTGGACCAAGTTCGTCTCGTTCGTCCATCTTCGTCCTCCATTTTGATCCATTGGCATTATTTGGACCAAGTTCGTCTCGTTCGTCCCTCTTCGTCCTCCCATTTGATCCGTAGGCCTTCTTTTGACCAATTTCGGCTCGTTCTACCATCATCGTCCTCCCATTTGATCTGTCGGCATTCTTTGAACCAAGTTCGTCTCGTTCGCCCATCTTCGTCCTCCCATTTGATCCGTTGTTATTCTTTGGACCAAGTTCGTCTCGTTCGTCCATCTTTGTCCTCCCATTTGATCCATTGGCCTTCTTTGGACCAAGTTCGTCTCGTTCGTCCATCTTCGTCCTCCCATTTGATCCGTTGTTATTTTTTGGACCAAGTTTGTCTCGTTCGTCCATCTTCATCCTCCCATTTGATCCATAGGCCTTCTTTGGACCAAGTTCGTCTCGTTCGTCCATCTTCGTCCTCCCATTTGATCCATTGGCATTCTTTGGACCAAGTTCGTCTCGTTCGTCCATCTTGGTCCTCCCATTTGATCCGTTGTTATTCTTTGGACCAAGTTCGTCTCGTTCGTCCATCTTCGTCCTCCCATTTGATCCTTTGGCATTCTTTGGACCAAGTTCGTCTCGTTCGTCCATCTTCGTCCTCCCATTTGATCCGTTGGCATTCTTTGGACCAAGTTCGTATCGTTCATCCATCTTGGTCCTCCCATTTGATCCGTTGTTATTCTTTGGACCAAGTTCGTCTCGTTCGTCCATCTTCGTCCTTCCATTTGATCCGTTGTTATTCTTTGGACCAAGTTCGTCTCGGTCGTCCATCTTTGTCCTCCCATTTGATCCGTAGGCCTTCTTTGGACCAAGTTCGTCTCGTTCGTCCATCTTCGTCCTCCATTTTGATCCATTGGCATTATTTGGACCAAGTTCGTCTCGTTCGTCCCTCTTCGTCCTCCCATTTGATCCGTAGGCCTTCTTTTGACCAATTTCGGCTCGTTCTACCATCATCGTCCTCCCATTTGATCTGTCGGCATTCTTTGGACCAAGTTCGTCTCGTTCGCCCATCTTCGTCCTCCCATTTGATCCGTTGTTATTTTTTGGACCAAGTTCGTCTCGTTCGTCCATCTTTGTCCTCCCATTTGATCCATTGGCTTTCTTTGGACCAAGTTCGTCTCGTTCGTCCATCTTCGTCCTCCCATTTGATCCGTTGTTATTTTTTGGACCAAGTTTGTCTCGTTCGTCCATCTTCGTCCTCCCATTTGATCCATTGGCATTCTTTGGACCAAGTTCGTCTCGTTCGTCCATCTTCGTCCTCCCATTTGATCCATTGGCATTCTTTGGACCAAGTTTGTCTCGTTCGTCCATCTTCGTCCTCCCATTTGATCCATTGGCATTCTTTGGACCAAGTTCGTCTCGTTCGTCCATCTTTGTCCTCCCATTTGATCCGTTGTTATTCTTTGGACCAAGTTCGTCTCGTTCGTCCATCTTCGTCCTCCCATTTGATCCACTGGCATTCTTTGGACCAAGTTCGTTTCGTTCGTCCATCTTCGTCCTCCCATTTGATCCATCGGAATTCTTTCGACCAAGTTCGTCTCGTTCGTCCATCTTCGCCCTCCCATTTGATCCATTGGCATTCTTTGGACCAAGTTCGTCTCGTTCGTCCATCTCCGTCCTCCCATTGAATACATTGGCATTCTTTGGACCAAGTTCGTCTCGTTCGTCCATCTTCGTCCTCCCATTTGATCCATAGGCCTTCTTTGGACCAAGTTCGTCTCATTCGTCCATCATGTCCTCCCATTTGATCCGTAGGCCTTCTTTGGACCAAGTTCGTCTCGTTCGTCCATCTTCGTCCACCATTTTGATCCATTGGCATTATTTGCACCAAGTTCGTCTCGTTCGTCCCTCTTCGTCCTCCCATTTGATCCGTAGGTCTTCTTTTGACTAAGTTCGGTTCGCTCTACCATCATCGTCCTCCCATTTGATCTGTCGGCATTCTTTGGACCAAGTTCGTCTCGTTCGCCCATCTTCGTCCTCCCATTTGATCCGTTGTTATTCTTTGGACCAAGTTCGTTTCGTTCGTCCATCTTCGTCCTCCCATTTGATCCATTGGCCTTCTTTGGACCAAGTTCGTTTCGTTCGTCCATCTTCGTCCTCCTATTTCATCCGTTGGCATTCTTTGGACCCAGTTCGTCTCGTTCGTCCATCTTCGTCCTCCCATTTGATTCCTTGGCATTCATTGGACCAAGTTCGTCTCGTTCAGCCATCTTATTCCTCCATTTTGATCCATTGGCATTCTTTGGACCAAGTTCGTGTCGTTCGTCCCTCTTCGTCCTCCCATTTGATCCGTTGGCATTCTTTCGACCAAGTTCGTCTTGTTCGTCCATCTTCGTCCTCCCATTTGATCCATTGGCATTCTTTGGACCCAGTTCGTCTCGTTCGTCCATCTTCGTCCTCCCATTTGATTCCTTGGCATTCATTGGACCAAGTTCGTCTCGTTCATCCATCTTATTCCTCCATTTTGATCCATTGGCATTCTTTGGACCAAGTTCGTGTCGTTCGTCCCTCTTCGTCCTCCCATTTGATCCGTTGGCATTCTTTCGACCAAGTTCGTCTGGTTCGTCCATCTTCGTCCTCCCATTTGATCCATTGGCATTCTTTGGACCAAGTTCGTCTCGTTCGTCCATCTTCGTCCTCCCATTTGATCCATTGGCATTCTTTGGACCAAGTTCGTCTCGTTCGTCCATCTTCGTCCTCCCATTTGATCCATAGGCCTTCTTTGGACCAAGTTCGTCTCGTTCGTCCATCTTCGTCCTCCCATTTGATCCATTGGCATTCTTTGGACCAAGTTCGTCTCGTTCGTCCATCTTCGTCCTCCCATTTGATCCATAGGCCTTCTTTGGACCAAGATCGTCTCGTTCTACCATCTTCGTCCTCCCATTTGATCCGTTGGCATTCTTTGGACCAAGTTCGTATCGTTCGTCCATCTTGGTCCTCCCATTTGATCCGTTGTTATTCTTTGGACCAAGTTCGTCTCGTTCGTCCATCTTCGTGCTCCCATTTGATCCATTGGCATTCTTTGGACCAAGTTCGTCTCGTTCGTCCATCTTCGTCCTCCCATTTGATCCATTGGCATTCTTTGGACCAACTTCGTCTCGTTCGTCCATCTTGGTCCTCCCATTTGATCCGTTGTTATTCTTTGGACCAAGTTCGTCTTGTTCGTCCATCTTCGTCCTCCCATTTGATCCATTGGCATTCTCTGGAACAAGTTCATCTCGTTCCTCCATCTTCGTCCTCCCATTTGATCCGTTGTTATTCTTTGGACCAAGTTTGTCTCGTTCGTCCATCTTCGTCCTCCCATTTGATCCATAGGCCTTATTTGGACCAAGATCATCTCGTTCGTCCATCTTCGCCCTCCCATTTGATCTGTTGGCATTCTTTGGACCAAGTTCGTATCGTTCATCCATCTTGGTCCTCCCATTTGATCCGTTATTATTCTTTGGACCAAGTTCGTCTCGTTCGTCCATCTTCGTCCTCCCATTTGATCCATTGGCATTCTTTGGACCAAGTTCGTCTCGTTCGTCCATCTTCTTCCTCCCATTTTATCCATTGGCATTCTTTGGACCATGTTCGTCTCGTTCGTCCATCTTCGTCCTCCCATTTGATCCGTTATTATTCTTTGGACCAAGTTCGTCTCGTTCGTCCATCTTCTTCCTCCCATTTTATCCATTGGCATTCTTTGGACCAAGTTCGTCTCGTTCGTCCATCTTTGTCCTCCCATTTGATCCATTGGCCTTCTTTGGACCAAGTTCGTCTGGTTCGTCCATCTACGTCCTCCTATTTGATCTGTTGGCATTCTTTGGACCAAGTTCGTCTCGTTCGTCCATCTTCGTCCTCCCATTTGATTCCTTGGCACTCAATGGACCAAGTTCGTCTCGTTCATCCATCTTCGTCCTCCATTTTGATCCATTGGCATTCTTTGGACCAAGTTCGTGTCGTTCGTCCCTCTTCGTCCTCCCATTTGATCCGTAGGCCTTCTTTCGACTAAGTTCGTCTCGTTCTACCATCTTCGTCCTCCCATTTGATCCGTTGGCATTCTTTGGACGAAGTTCGTATCGTTCGTCCATCTTGGTCCTTCCATTTGATCCATTGTTATTCTTTGGACCAAGTTCGTCTCGTTCGTCCATCTTCGTCCTCCCATTTGATCCATTGGCATTCTTTGGACGAAGTTCGTCTCGTTCGTCCATCTTCGTCCTCCAATTTGATCCATTGGCATTCTTTGGACCAAGTTCGTCTCGTTCGTCCATCTTCGTCCTCCCATTTGATCCATTGGCATTCTTTGGACCAAGTTCGTCTCGTTCGTCCATCTTCGTCCTCCCATTTGATCCATAGGCCTTTTTTGGACCAAGATCGTCTCGTTCGTCCATCTTCGTCCTCCCATTTGATCCGTTGGCCTTCTTTGGACTAACTTCATCTCGTTCTACCATCTTCATCCTCCCATTTAATCCGTTGGCATTCTTTGGACCAAGTTTGTCTCGTTCGTCCATCTTCGTCCTCCCATTTGATCCATAGGCCTTCTTTGGACCAAGATCGTCTCGTTCGTCCATCTTCCTCCTCCCATTTGATCCGTTGGCCTTCTTTTGACTAAGTTCGTCTCGTTCTACCATCTTCGTCCTCCCATTTGATCCGTTGTTATTCTTTGGACCAAGTTCGTCTCGTTCGTCCATCTTCGTCCTCCCATTTGATCCATTGGCATTCTTTGGACCAAGTTCGTCTCGTTCGTCCATCTTCGTCCTCCCATTTGATCCCTTGGCATTCTTTGGACCAAGTTCGTCTCGTTCGTCCATCTTCGTCCTCCCATTTGATCCTTTGGCATTCTTTGGACCAAGTTCGTCTCGTTCGTCCATCTTCGTCCTCCCATTTGATCCGTTGGCATTCTTTGGACCAAGTTCGTCTCGTTCGCCCATCTTCGTCAAGTTCGTCTCGTTCCTCCATCTTCGTCCTACCATTTGATTCCTTGGGATTCATTGGACCAAGTTCGTCTGGTTCCTCCATCTTCGTCCTCCATTTTGATCCGTTGGCATTCTTTGGACCAAGTTCGTCTCGTTCGTCCATCTTCGTCCTCCCATTTGATCCATAGGCCTTCTTTGGACCAAGATCATCTCGTTCGTCCATCTTCGTCCTCCCATTTGATCCGTTGGCCTTCTTTGGACTAAGTTCGTCTCGTTCTACCATCTTCGTCCTCCCATTTGATCCGTTGTTATTCTTTGGACCTAGTTCGTCTCGTTCGTCCATCTTCGTCCTCTCATTTGATCCATTGGCATTCTTTGGACCAAGTTCGTATCGTTCGTCCATCTTCGTCCTCCCATATGATCCATTGGCATTCTTTGGACCAAGTTCGTCTCGTTCGTCCATCTTCGTCCTCCCATTTGATCCATTGGCATTCTTTGGACCAAGTTCATCTCGTTCGTCCATCTTGGTCCTCCCATTTGATCCATTGTTATTCTTTGGACCAAGTTCGTCTCGTTCGTCCATCTTCGTCCTCCCATTTGATCCATTGGCATTCTTTGGACCAAGTTCATCTCGTTCGTCCATCTTCGTCCTCCCATTTGATCCATAGGCCTTCTTTGGACCAAGATCGTCTCGTTCGTCCATCTTCGTCCTCCCATTTGATCCGTTGGCCTTCTTTGGACTAAGTTCATCTCGTTCTACCATCTTCGTCCTCCCATTTGATCCGTTGGCATTCTTTGGACCAAGTTCGTATCGTTCATCCATCTTGGTCCTCCCATTTGATCCGTTGTTATTCTTTGGACCAAGTTCGTCTCGTTCGTCCATCTTCGTCCTCCCATTTGATCCATTGGCATTCTTTGGACCAAGTTCGTCTCGTTCGTCCATCTTCGTCCTCCCATTTGATCCATTGGCATTCTTTGGACCAAGTTCGTCTCGTTCGTCCATCTTCGTCCTCCCAATTGATCCGTTGTTATTCTTTGGACTAAGTTTGTCTCGTTCGTCCATCTTCGTCCTCCCATTTGATCCATAGGCCTTCTTTGGACCAAGATCGTCTCGTTCGTCCATCTTCCTCCTCCCATTTGATCCGTTGGCCTTCTTTGGACTAAGTTCGTCTCGTTCTACCATCTTCGTCCTCCCATTTGATCCGTTGTTATTCTTTGGACCAAGTTCGTCTCGTTCTACCATCTTCGTCCTCCCATTTGATCCGTTGGCATTCTTTGGACCAAGTTCGTATCGTTCGTCCATCTTGGTCCTCTTTGATCCGTTGTTATTCTTTGGACCAAGTTCGTCTCGTTCGTCCATCTTCGTCCTCCCATTTGATCCCTTGGCATTCTTTGGACCAAGTTCGTCTGGTTCGTCCATCTTCGTCCTCCCATTTGATCCTTCGGCATTCTTTGGACCAAGTTCGTCTCGTTCGTCCATCTTCGTCCTCCCATTTGATCCATTGGCATTCTTTGGACCAACTTCGTCTCGTTCGTCCATCTTGGTCCTCCCATTTGATCCATTGGCATTCTTTGGACCAAGTTCATCTCGTTCGTCCATCTTCGTCCTCCCATTTGATCCGTTGTTATTCTTTGGACCAAGTTCGTCTCGTTCGTCTATCTTCGTGCTCCCATTTGATCCATTGGCATTCTTTGGACCAACTTCGTCTCGTTCGTCCATCTTCGTCCTCCCATTTGATCCATTGGCATTCTTTGGACCAACTTCGTCTCGTTCGTCCATCTTCGTCCTCCCATATGATCCATTGGCATTCTTTGGACCAAGTTCGTATCGTTCGTCCATCTTGGTCCTCCCATTTGATCCATTGTTATTCTTTGGACCAAGTTCGTCTCGTTCGTCCATCTTCGTCCTCCCATTTGATCCATTGGCATTCTTTGGACCAAGTTCATCTCGTTCGTCCATCTTCGTCCTCCCATTTGATCCATAGGCCTTCTTTGGACCAAGATCGTCTCGTTCGTCCATCTTCGTCCTCCCATTTGATCCGTTGGCCTTCTTTGGACTAAGTTCATCTCGTTCTACCATCTTCGTCCTCCCATTTGATCCGTTGGCATTCTTTGGACCAAGTTCGTATCGTTCATCCATCTTGGTCCTCCCATTTGATCCGTTGTTATTCTTTGGACCAAGTTCGTCTCGTTCGTCCATCTTCGTCCTCCCATTTGATCCATTGGCATTCTTTGGACCAAGTTCGTCTCGTTCGTCCATCTTCGTCCTCCCATTTGATCCATTGGCATTCTTTGGACCAAGTTCGTCTCGTTCGTCCATCTTCGTCCTCCCAATTGATCCGTTGTTATTCTTTGGACTAAGTTTGTCTCGTTCGTCCATCTTCGTCCTCCCATTTGATCCATAGGCCTTCTTTGGACCAAAATCGTCTCGTTCGTCCATCTTCCTCCTCCCATTTGATCCGTTGGCCTTCTTTGGACTAAGTTCGTCTCGTTCTACCATCTTCGTCCTCCCATTTGATCCGTTGTTATTCTTTGGACCAAGTTCGTCTCGTTCTACCATCTTCGTCCTCCCATTTGATCCGTTGGCATTCTTTGGACCAAGTTCGTATCGTTCGTCCATCTTGGTCCTCCCATTTGATCCGTTGTTATTCTTTGGACCAAGTTCGTCTCGTTCGTCCATCTTCGTCCTCCCATTTGATCCCTTGGCATTCTTTGGACCAAGTTCGTCTGGTTCGTCCATCTTCGTCCTCCCATTTGATCCTTCGGCATTCTTTGGACCAAGTTCGTCTCGTTCGTCCATCTTCGTCCTCCCATTTGATCCATTGGCATTCTTTGGACCAACTTCGTCTCGTTCGTCCATCTTGGTCCTCCCATTTGATCCATTGGCATTCTTTGGACCAAGTTCATCTCGTTCGTCCATCTTCGTCCTCCCATTTGATCCGTTGTTATTCTTTGGACCAAGTTCGTCTCGTTCGTCTATCTTCGTGCTCCCATTTGATCCATTGGCATTCTTTGGACCAACTTCGTCTCGTTCGTCCATCTTCGTCCTCCCATTTGATCCATTGGCATTCTTTGGACCAACTTCGTCTCGTTCGTCCATCTTGGTCCTCCCATTTGATCCATTGGCATTCTTTGGACCAAGTTCATCTCGTTCGTCCATCTTCGTCCTCCCATTTGATCCGTTGTTATTCTTTGGACCAAGTTTGTCTCGTTCGTCCATCTTCGTCCTCCCATTTGATCCATAGGCCTTCTTTGCACCAAGATCGTCTCGTTTGTCCATCTTCGTCCTCCCATTTGATCCGTTGGCATTCTTTGGACCAAGTTCGTATCGTTCATCCATCTTGGTCCTCCCATTTGATCCGTTATTATACTTTGGACCAAGTTCGTCTCGTTCGTCCATCTTCGTCCTCCCATTTGATCCATTGGCATTCTTTGGACCAAGTTCGTCTCGTTCGTCCATCTTCGTCCTCCCATTTTATCCATTGGCATTCTTTGGACCATGTTCGTCTCGTTCGTCCATCTTCGTCCTCCCATTTGATCCGTTGTTATTCTTTGGACCAAGTTTGTCTCGTTCGTCCATCTTCATCCTCCCAATTGATCCATAGGCCTTCTTCGGACCAAGATCACCTCGTTCTACCATCTTCGTCCTCCCATTTGATCCGTTGGCATTCTTTGGACCAAGTTCGTATCATTCGTCCATATTCGTCCTCCCATTTGATCCGTTGTTATTCTTTGGACGAAGTTCATCCATTGGTATTCTTTCGACCAAGTTCGTCTCGTTCGTCCATCTTCGTCCTCCCATTGAATACATTGGCATTCTTTGGACCAAGTTCGTCTCGTTCGTCCATCTTCGTCCTCCCATTTGATCCAGAGGCCTTCTTTGGACCAAGATCGTCTCGTTCTACCATCTTCGTCCTCCCATTTGATCCGTTGGCATTCTTTGGACCAAGTTCGTATCGTTCGTCCATCTTGGTCCTCCCATTTGATCCGTTGTTATTCTTTGGACGAAGTTCGTCTCGTTCGTCCATCTTCGTCCTCCCACCCATTTGATCCATTGGCATTCTTTGGACCAAGTTCGTCTCGTTCGTCCATCTTGGTCCTCCCATTTGATCCGTTGTTATTCTTTGGACCAAGTTCGTCTCGTTCGTCCATCTTCGTCCTCCCATTTGATCCATTGGCATTCTTTGGACCAAGTTCGTCTCGTTCGTCCATCTTCGTCCTCCCATTTGATCCGTTGGCATTCTTTGGACCAAGTTCGTATCGTTCATCCATCTTGGTCCTCCCATTTGACCAGTTGTTATTCTTCGGACCAAGTTCGTCTCGTTCGTCCATCTGCGTCCTCCCATTTGATCCGTTGTTGTTTTTTGGACCAAGTTTGTCTCGTTCGTCCATCTTCATCCTCCCATTTGATCCATAGGCCTTCTTCGGACCAAGATCGTCTCGTTCGTAAATCTTCGTCCTCCCATTTGATCCGTTGGCATTCTTTGGACCAAGTTCGTATCGTTCATCCATCTTGGTCCTCCCATTTGATCCGTTGTTATTCTTTGGACCAAGTTCGTCTCGTTCGTCCATCTTCGTGCTCCCATTTGATCCATTGGCATTCTTTGGACCAAGTTCGTCTCGTTCGTCCATCTTCGTCCTCCCATTTCATCCATCGGCATTCTTTGGACCAAGTTCGTCTCGTTCGTCCATCTTCGCCCTCCCATTTGATCCATTGGCATTCTTTGGACCAAGTTCGTCTCGTTCGTCCATCTTCGTCCTCCCATTTGATCCATTGGCATTCTTTGGACCAAGTTCATCTCGTTCGTCCATCTTCGTCCTCCCATTTGATCCGTTGTTATTCTTTGGACCAAGTTCGTCTCGTTCGTCTATCTTCGTGCTCCCATTTGATCCATTGGCATTCTTTGGACCAACTTCGTCTCGTTCGTCCATCTTCGTCCTCCCATTTGATCCATTGGCATTCTTTGGACCAACTTCGTCTCGTTCGTCCATCTTGGTCCTCCCATTTGATCCATTGGCATTCTTTGGACCAAGTTCATCTCGTTCGTCCATCTTCGTCCTCCCATTTGATCCGTTGTTATTCTTTGGACCAAGTTTGTCTCGTTCGTCCATCTTCGTCCTCCCATTTGATCCATAGGCCTTCTTTGCACCAAGATCGTCTCGTTTGTCCATCTTCGTCCTCCCATTTGATCCGTTGGCATTCTTTGGACCAAGTTCGTATCGTTCATCCATCTTGGTCCTCCCATTTGATCCGTTATTATACTTTGGACCAAGTTCGTCTCGTTCGTCCATCTTCGTCCTCCCATTTGATCCATTGGCATTCTTTGGACCAAGTTCGTCTCGTTCGTCCATCTTCGTCCTCCCATTTTATCCATTGGCATTCTTTGGACCATGTTCGTCTCGTTCGTCCATCTTCGTCCTCCCATTTGATCCGTTGTTATTCTTTGGACCAAGTTTGTCTCGTTCGTCCATCTTCATCCTCCCAATTGATCCATAGGCCTTCTTCGGACCAAGATCACCTCGTTCTACCATCTTCGTCCTCCCATTTGATCCGTTGGCATTCTTTGGACCAAGTTCGTATCATTCGTCCATCTTCGTCCTCCCATTTGATCCGTTGTTATTCTTTGGACGAAGTTCATCCATTGGTATTCTTTCGACCAAGTTCGTCTCGTTCGTCCATCTTCGTCCTCCCATTGAATACATTGGCATTCTTTGGACCAAGTTCGTCTCGTTCGTCCATCTTCGTCCTCCCATTTGATCCAGAGGCCTTCTTTGGACCAAGATCGTCTCGTTCTACCATCTTCGTCCTCCCATTTGATCCGTTGGCATTCTTTGGACCAAGTTCGTATCGTTCGTCCATCTTGGTCCTCCCATTTGATCCGTTGTTATTCTTTGGACGAAGTTCGTCTCGTTCGTCCATCTTCGTCCTCCCACCCATTTGATCCATTGGCATTCTTTGGACCAAGTTCGTCTCGTTCGTCCATCTTGGTCCTCCCATTTGATCCGTTGTTATTCTTTGGACCAAGTTCGTCTCGTTCGTCCATCTTCGTCCTCCCATTTGATCCATTGGCATTCTTTGGACCAAGTTCGTCTCGTTCGTCCATCTTCGACCTCCCATTTGATCCGTTGGCATTCTTTGGACCAAGTTCGTATCGTTCATCCATCTTGGTCCTCCCATTTGACCAGTTGTTATTCTTCGGACCAAGTTCGTCTTGTTCGTCCATCTGCGTCCTCCCATTTGATCCGTTGTTGTTTTTTGGACCAAGTTTGTCTCGTTCGTCCATCTTCATCCTCCCATTTGATCCATAGGCCTTCTTCGGACCAAGATCGTCTCGTTCGTAAATCTTCGTCCTCCCATTTGATCCGTTGGCATTCTTTGGACCAAGTTCGTATCGTTCATCCATCTTGGTCCTCCCATTTGATCCGTTGTTATTCTTTGGACCAAGTTCGTCTCGTTCGTCCATCTTCGTGCTCCCATTTGATCCATTGGCATTCTTTGGACCAAGTTCGTCTCGTTCGTCCATCTTCGTCCTCCCATTTCATCCATCGGCATTCTTTGGACCAAGTTCGTCTCGTTCGTCCATCTTCGCCCTTCCATTTGATCCATTGGCATTCTTTGGACCAAGTTCGTCTCGTTCGTCCATCTTCGTCCTCCCATTTGATCCATTGGCATTCTTTGGACCAACTTCGTCTCGTTCGTCCATCTTGGTCCTCCCATTTGATCCGTTGTTATTCTTTGGACCAAGTTCGTCTCGTTCGTCTATCTTCGTGCTCCCATTTGATCCATTGGCATTTTTTGGAGCAACTTCGTCTCGTTCTTCCATCTTCGTCCTCCCATTTGATCCATTGGCATTCTTTGGACCAACTTCGTCTCGTTCGTCCATCTTGGTCCTCCCATTTGATCCATTGGCATTCTCTGGACCAAGTTCGTCTCGTTCGTCCATCTTGGTCCTCCCATTTGATCCGTTGTTATTCTTTGGACCAAGTTCGTCTCGTTCGTCCATCTTCGTCCTCCCATTTGATCCATTGGCATTCTTTGGACCAAGTTCGTCTCGTTCGTCCATCTTCGTCCTCCCATTTGATCCGTTGGCATTCTTTGGACCAACTTCGTCTCGTTCGTCCATCTTCGTCCTCCCATTTGATCCATTGGCATTCTTTGGACCAACTTCGTCTCGTTCGTCCATCTTGGTCCTCCCATTTGATCCATTGGCATTCTTTGGACCAAGTTCATCTCGTTCGTCCATCTTCGTCCTCCCATTTGATCCGTTGTTATTCTTTGGACCAAGTTTGTCTCGTTCGTCCATCTTCGTCCTCCCATTTGATCCATAGGCCTTCTTTGCACCAAGATCGTTTGTCCATCTTCGTCCTCCCATTTGATCCGTTGGCATTCTTTGGACCAAGTTCGTATCGTTCATCCATCTTGGTCCTCCCATTTGATCCGTTATTATACTTTGGACCAAGTTCGTCTCGTTCGTCCATCTTCGTCCTCCCATTTGATCCATTGGCATTCTTTGGACCAAGTTCGTCTCGTTCGTCCATCTTCGTCCTCCCATTTGATCCAGAGGCCTTCTTTGGACCAAGATCGTCTCGTTCTACCATCTTCGTCCTCCCATTTGATCCGTTGGCATTCTTTGGACCAAGTTCGTATCGTTCGTCCATCTTGGTCCTCCCATTTGATCCGTTGTTATTCTTTGGACGAAGTTCGTCTCGTTCGTCCATCTTCGTCCTCCCACCCATTTGATCCATTGGCATTCTTTGGACCAAGTTCGTCTCGTTCGTCCATCTTGGTCCTCCCATTTGATCCGTTGTTATTCTTTGGACCAAGTTCGTCTCGTTCGTCCATCTTCGTCCTCCCATTTGATCCGTTGGCATTCTTTGGACCAAGTTCGTATCGTTCATCCATCTTGGTCCTCCCATTTGACCAGTTGTTATTCTTCGGACCAAGTTCGTCTCGTTCGTCCATCTGCGTCCTCCCATTTGATCCGTTGTTGTTTTTTGGACCAAGTTTGTCTCGTTCGTCCATCTTCATCCTCCCATTTGATCCATAGGCCTTCTTCGGACCAAGATCGTCTCGTTCGTAAATCTTCGTCCTCCCATTTGATCCGTTGGCATTCTTTGGACCAAGTTCGTATCGTTCATCCATCTTGGTCCTCCCATTTGATCCGTTGTTATTCTTTGGACCAAGTTCGTCTCGTTCGTCCATCTTCGTGCTCCCATTTGATCCATTGGCATTCTTTGGACCAAGTTCGTCTCGTTCGTCCATCTTCGTCCTCCCATTTCATCCATCGGCATTCTTTGGACCAAGTTCGTCTCGTTCGTCCATCTTCGCCCTCCCATTTGATCCATTGGCATTCTTTGGACCAAGTTCGTCTCGTTCGTCCATCTTCGTCCTCCCATTTGATCCATTGGCATTCTTTGGACCAACTTCGTCTCGTTCGTCCATCTTGGTCCTCCCATTTGATCCGTTGTTATTCTTTGGACCAAGTTCGTCTCGTTCGTCTATCTTCGTGCTCCCATTTGATCCATTGGCATTTTTTGGAGCAACTTCGTCTCGTTCTTCCATCTTCGTCCTCCCATTTGATCCATTGGCATTCTTTGGACCAACTTCGTCTCGTTCGTCCATCTTGGTCCTCCCATTTGATCCATTGGCATTCTCTGGACCAAGTTCGTCTCGTTCGTCCATCTTGGTCCTCCCATTTGATCCGTTGTTATTCTTTGGACCAAGTTCGTCTCGTTCGTCCATCTTCGTCCTCCCATTTGATCCATTGGCATTCTTTGGACCAAGTTCGTCTCGTTCGTCCATCTTCGTCCTCCCATTTGATCCGTTGGCATTCTTTGGACCAAGTTCGTATCGTTCATCCATCTTGGTCCTCCCATTTGACCAGTTGTTATTCTTCGGACCAAGTTCGTCTCGTTCGTCCATCTGCGTCCTCCCATTTGATCCGTTGTTGTTTTTTGGACCAAGTTTGTCTCGTTCGTCCATCTTCATCCTCCCATTTGATCCATAGGCCTTCTTCGGACCAAGATCGTCTCGTTCGTAAATCTTCGTCCTCCCATTTGATCCGTTGGCATTCTTTGGACCAAGTTCGTATCGTTCATCCATCTTGGTCCTCCCATTTGATCCGTTGTTATTCTTTGGACCAAGTTCGTCTCGTTCGTCCATCTTCGTGCTCCCATTTGATCCATTGGCATTCTTTGGACCAAGTTCGTCTCGTTCGTCCATCTTCGTCCTCCCATTTCATCCATCGGCATTCTTTGGACCAAGTTCGTCTCGTTCGTCCATCTTCGCCCTCCCATTTGATCCATTGGCATTCTTTGGACCAAGTTCGTCTCGTTCGTCCATCTTCGTCCTCCCATTTGATCCATTGGCATTCTTTGGACCAACTTCGTCTCGTTCGTCCATCTTGGTCCTCCCATTTGATCCGTTGTTATTCTTTGGACCAAGTTCGTCTCGTTCGTCTATCTTCGTGCTCCCATTTGATCCATTGGCATTTTTTGGAGCAACTTCGTCTCGTTCTTCCATCTTCGTCCTCCCATTTGATCCATTGGCATTCTTTGGACCAACTTCGTCTCGTTCGTCCATCTTGGTCCTCCCATTTGATCCATTGGCATTCTCTGGACCAAGTTCGTCTCGTTCGTCCATCTTGGTCCTCCCATTTGATCCGTTGTTATTCTTTGGACCAAGTTCGTCTCGTTCGTCCATCTTCGTCCTCCCATTTGATCCATTGGCATTCTTTGGACCAAGTTCGTCTCGTTCGTCCATCTTCGTCCTCCCATTTGATCCGTTGGCATTCTTTGGACCAAGTTCGTATCGTTCTTCCATCTTGGTCCTCCCATTTGACCAGTTGTTATTCTTCGGACCAAGTTCGTCTCGGTCGTCCATGTTCGTCCTCCCATTTGATCCGTTGTTATTTTTTGGACCAAGTTTGTCTCGTTCGTCCATCTTCATCCTCCCATTTGATCCATAGGCCTTCTTCGGACCAAGATCGTCTCGTTCGTAAATCTTCGTCCTCCCATTTGATCCGTTGGCATTCTTTGGACCAAGTTCGTATCGTTCCTCCATCTTGGTCCTCCCATTTGATCCGTTGTTATTCTTTGGACCAAGTTCGTCTCGTTCGTCCATCTTCGTGCTCCCATTTGATCCATTGGCATTCTTTGGACCAAGTTCGTCTCGTTCGTCCATCTTCGCCCTCCCATTTGATCCATTGGCATTCTTTGGACCAAGTTCGTCTCGTTCGTCCATCTTCGTCCTCCCATTTGATCCATTGGCATTCTTTGGACCAACTTCGTCTCGTTCGTCCATCTTGGTCCTCCCATTTGATCCGTTGTTATTCTTTGGACCAAGTTCGTCTCGTTCGTCTATCTTCGTGCTCCCATTTGATCCATTGGCATTTTTTGGAGCAACTTCGTCTCGTTCTTCCATCTTCGTCCTCCCATTTGATCCATTGGCATTCTTTGGACCAACTTCGTCTCGTTCGTCCATCTTGGTCCTCCCATTTGATCCATTGGCATTGTCTGGACCAAGTTCATCTCGTTCGTCCATCTTCGTCCTCCCATTTGATCCGTTGGCATTCTTTGGACCAAGTTCGTCTCGTTCCTCCATCTTCGTCCTCCCATTTGATTCCTTGGGATTCATTGGACCAAGTTCGTCTGGTTCCTCCATCTTCGTCCTCCATTTTGATCCGTTGGCATTCTTTGGAGCAAGTTCGTCTCGTTCGTCTATCTTCGTCCTCCCATTTGATCCATAGGCCTTCTTTGGACCAAGATCGTCTCGTTCGTCAATCTTCGTCCTCCCATTTTATCCGTTGGCCTTCTTTGGACTAAGTTCGTCTCGTTCTACCATCTTCGTCCTCCCATTTGATCCGTTGTTATTCTTTGGACCTAGTTCGTCTCGTTCGTCCATCTTCGTCCTCTCATTTGATCCATTGGCATTCTTTGGAAAAAGGTCGTATCGTTTGTCCATCTTCGTCCTCCCATATGATCCATTGGCATTCTTTGGACCAAGTTCGTATCGTTCGTCCATCTTGGTCCTCCCATTTGATCCATTGTTATTCTTTGGACCAAGTTCGTCTCGTTCGTCCATCTTCGTCCTCCCATTTGATCCATTGGCATTCTTTAGACCAAGTTCATCTCGTTCGTCCATCTTCGTCCTCCCATTTGATCCATAGGCCTTCTTTGGACCAAGATCGTCTCGTTCGTCCATCTTCGTCCTCCCATTTGATCCGTTGGCCTTCTTTGGACTAAGTTCATCTCGTTCTACCATCTTCGTCCTCCCATTTGATCCGTTGGCATTCTTTGGACCAAGTTCGTATCGTTCATCCATCTTGGTCCTCCCATTTGATCCGTTGTTATTCTTTGGACCAAGTTCGTCTCGTTCGTCCATCTTGGTCCTCCCATTTGATCCGTTGTTATTCTTTGGACCAAGTTCGTCTCGTTCGTCCATCTTCGTCCTCCCATTTGATCCATTGGCATTCTTTGGACCAAGTTCGTCTCGTTCGTCCATCTTCGTCCTCCCATTTGATCCGTTGTTATTCTTTGGACCAAGTTCGTCTCGTTCTACCATCTTCGTCCTCCCATTTGATCCGTTGGCATTCTTTGGACCAAGTTCGTATCGTTCGTCCATCTTGGTCCTCCCATTTGATCCGTTGTTATTCTTTGGACCAAGTTCGTCTCGTTCGTCCATCTTCGTCCTCCCATTTGATCCATAGGCCTTCTTTGCACCAAGATCGTCTCGTTTGTCCATCTTCGTCCTCCCATTTGATCCGTTGGCATTCTTTGGACCAAGTTCGTATCGTTCATCCATCTTGGTCCTCCCATTTGATCCGTTGTTATTCTTTGGACCAAGTTCGTCTCGTTCGTCCATCTTGGTCCTCCCATTTGATCCGTTGTTATTCTTTGGACCAAGTTCGTCTCGTTCGTCCATCTTCGTCCTCCCATTTGATCCATTGGCATTCTTTGGACTAAGTTCGTCTCGTTCTACCATCTTCGTCCTCCCATTTGATCCGTTGTTATTCTTTGGACCAAGTTCGTCTCGTTCTACCATCTTCGTCCTCCCATTTGATCCGTTGGCATTCTTTGGACCAAGTTCGTATCGTTCGTCCATCTTGGTCCTCCCATTTGATCCGTTGTTATTCTTTGGACCAAGTTTGTCTCGTTCGTCCATCTTCATCCTCCCATTTGATCCATAGGCCTTCTTTGCACCAAGATCGTCTCGTTTGTCCATCTTCGTCCTCCCATTTGATCCGTTGGCATTCTTTGGACCAAGTTCGTATCGTTCATCCATCTTGGTCCTCCCATTTGATCCGTTGTTATTCTTTGGACCAAGTTCGTCTCGTTCGTCCATCTTGGTCCTCCCATTTGATCCGTTGTTATTCTTTGGACCAAGTTCGTCTCGTTCGTCCATCTTCGTCCTCCCATTTGATCCATTGGCATTCTTTGGACCAAGTTCGTCTCGTTCGTCCATCTTCGTCCTCCCATTTGATCCATTGGCATTCTTTGGACCAAGTTCGTCTCGTTCGTCCATCTTCGTCCTCCCAATTGATCCGTTGTTATTCTTTGGACTAAGTTTGTCTCGTTCGTCCATCTTCGTCCTCCCATTTGATCCATAGGCCTTCTTTGGACCAAGATCGTCTCGTTCGTCCATCTTCCTCCTCCCATTTGATCCGTTGGCCTTCTTTGGACTAAGTTCGTCTCGTTCTACCATCTTCGTCCTCCCATTTGATCCGTTGTTATTCTTTGGACCAAGTTCGTCTCGTTCTACCATCTTCGTCCTCCCATTTGATCCGTTGGCATTCTTTGGACCATGTTCGTATCGTTCGTCCATCTTGGTCCTCCCATTTGATCCGTTGTTATTCTTTGGACCAAGTTCGTCTCGTTCGTCCATCTTCGTCCTCCCATTTGATCCCTTGGCATTCTTTGGACCAAGTTCGTCTGGTTCGTCCATCTTCGTCCTCCCATTTGATCCTTCGGCATTCTTTGGACCAAGTTCGTCTCGTTCGTCCATCTTCGTCCACCCATTTGATCCGTTGGCATTCTTTGGACCAAGTTCGTATCGTTCGTCCATCTTCGTCCTCCCATTTGATCCGTTGTTATTCTTTGGACCAAGTTCGTCTCGTTCGTCCATCTTCGTCCTCCCATTTGATCCATTGGCATTCTTTGGACCAAGTTCGTCTCGTTCGTCCATCTTGGTCCTCCCATTTGATCCGTTGTTATTCTTTGGACCAAGTTCGTCTCGTTCGTCTATCTTCGTGCTCCCATTTGATCCATTGGCATTCTTTGGACCAACTTCGTCTCGTTCGTCCATCTTCGTCCTCCCATTTGATCCATTGGCATTCTTTGGACCAACTTCGTCTCGTTCGTCCATCTTGGTCCTCCCATTTGATCCGTTGGCATTCTTTGGACCAAGTTCGTATCGTTCGTCCATCTTCGTCCTCCCATTTGATCCGTTGTTATTCTTAGGACCAAGTTTGTCTCGTTCGTCCATCTTCGTCCTCCCATTTGATCCATAGGCCTTCTTTGCACCAAGATCGTCTCGTTTGTCCATCTTCGTCCTCCCATTTGATCCGTTGGCATTCTTTGGACCAAGTTCGTATCGTTCATCCATCTTGGTCCTCCCATTTGATCCGTTATTATTCTTTGGACCAAGTTCGTCTCGTTCGTCCATCTTCGTCCTCCCATTTGATCCATTGGCATTCTTTGGACCAAGTTCGTCTCGTTCGTCCATCTTCGTCCTCCCATTTTATCCATTGGCATTCTTTGGACCATGTACGTCTCGTTCGTCCATCTTCGTCCTCCCATTTGATCCGTTGTTATTCTTTGGACCAAGTTTGTCTTGTTCGTCCATCTTCATCCTCCCAATTGATCCATAGGCCTTCTTTGGACCAAGATCGCCTCGTTCTACCATCTTCGTCCTCCCATTTGATCCGTTGGCATTCTTTGGACCAAGTTCGTATCGTTCGTCCATCTTCGTCCTCCCATTTGATCCGTTGTTTTTCTTTGGACGAAGTTCATCCATTGGTATTCTTTCGACCAAGTTCGTCTCGTTCGTCCATCTTCGTCCTCCCATTGAATACATTGGCATTCTTTGGACCAAGTTCGTCTCGTTCGTCCATCTTCGTCCTCCCATTTGATCCATAGGCCTTCTTTGGACCAAGATCGTCTCGTTCTACCATCTTCGTCCTCCCATTTGATCCGTTGGCATTCTTTGGACCAAGTTCGTATCGTTCGTCCATCTTGGTCCTCCCATTTGATCCGTTGTTATTCTTTGGACGAAGTTCGTCTCGTTCGTCCATCTTCGTCCTCCCATTTGATCCATTGGCATTCTTTGGACCAAGTTCGTCTCGTTCGTCCATCTTGGTCCTCCCATTTGATCCGTTGTTATTCTTTGGACCAAGTTCGTCTCGTTCGTCCATCTTCGTCCTCCCATTTGATCCATTGGCATTCTTTGGACCAAGTTCGTATCGTTCATCCATCTTGGTCCTCCCATTTGATCCGTTGTTATTCTTTGGACCAAGTTCGTCTCGTTCGTCCATCTTGGTCCTCCCATTTGATCCGTTGTTATTCTTTGGACCAAGTTCGTCTCGTTCGTCCATCTTCGTCCTCCCATTTGATCCATTGGCATTCTTTGGACCAAGTTCGTCTCGTTCGTCCATCTTCGTCCTCCCATTTGATCCGTTGTTATTCTTTGGACCAAGTTCGTCTCGTTCTACCATCTTCGTCCTCCCATTTGATCCGTTGGCATTCTTTGGACCAAGTTCGTATCGTTCGTCCATCTTGGTCCTCCCATTTGATCCGTTGTTATTCTTTGGACCAAGTTCGTCTCGTTCGTCCATCTTCGTCCTCCCATTTGATCCATAGGCCTTCTTTGCACCAAGATCGTCTCGTTTGTCCATCTTCGTCCTCCCATTTGATCCGTTGGCATTCTTTGGACCAAGTTCGTATCGTTCATCCATCTTGGTCCTCCCATTTGATCCGTTGTTATTCTTTGGACCAAGTTCGTCTCGTTCGTCCATCTTGGTCCTCCCATTTGATCCGTTGTTATTCTTTGGACCAAGTTCGTCTCGTTCGTCCATCTTCGTCCTCCCATTTGATCCATTGGCATTCTTTGGACTAAGTTCGTCTCGTTCTACCATCTTCGTCCTCCCATTTGATCCGTTGTTATTCTTTGGACCGAGTTCGTCTCGTTCTACCATCTTCGTCCTCCCATTTGATCCGTTGGCATTCTTTGGACCAAGTTCGTATCGTTCGTCCATCTTGGTCCTCCCATTTGATCCGTTGTTATTCTTTGGACGAAGTTCGTCTCGTTCGTCCATCTTCGTCCTCCCACCCATTTGATCCATTGGCATTCTTTGGACCAAGTTCGTCTCGTTCGTCCATCTTGGTCCTCCCATTTGATCCGTTGTTATTCTTTGGACCAAGTTCGTCTCGTTCGTCCATCTTCGTCCTCCCATTTGATCCATTGGCATTCTTTGGACCAAGTTCGTCTCGTTCGTCCATCTTCGTCCTCCCATTTGATCCGTTGGCATTCTTTGGACCAAGTTCGTATCGTTCATCCATCTTGGTCCTCCCATTTGACCAGTTGTTATTCTTCGGACCAAGTTCGTCTCGTTCGTCCATCTGCGTCCTCCCATTTGATCCGTTGTTGTTCTTTGGACCAAGTTCGTCTCGGTCGTCCATGTTCGTCCTCCCATTTGATCCGTTGTTATTTTTTGGACCAAGTTTGTCTCGTTCGTCCATCTTCATCCTCCCATTTGATCCATAGGCCTTCTTCGGACCAAGATCGTCTCGTTCGTAAATCTTCGTCCTCCCATTTGATCCGTTGGCATTCTTTGGACCAAGTTCGTATCGTTCATCCGTCTTGGTCCTCCCATTTGATCCGTTGTTATTCTTTGGACCAAGTTCGTCTCGTTCGTCCATCTTCGTGCTCCCATTTGATCCATTGGCATTCTTTGGACCAAGTTCGTCTCGTTCGTCCATCTTCGTCCTCCCATTTTATCCATCGGCATTCTTTGGACCAAGTTCGTCTCGTTCGTCCATCTTCGCCCTCCCATTTGATCCATTGGCATTCTTTGGACCAAGTTCGTCTCGTTCGTCCATCTTCGTCCTCCCATTTGATCCATTGGCATTCTTTGGACCAACTTCGTCTCGTTCGTCCATCTTGGTCCTCCCATTTGATCCGTTGTTATTCTTTGGACCAAGTTCGTCTCGTTCGTCTATCTTCGTGCTCCCATTTGATCCCTTGGCATTTTTTGGAGCAACTTCGTCTCGTTCTTCCATCTTCGTCCTCCCATTTGATCCATTGGCATTCTTTGGACCAACTTCGTCTCGTTCGTCCATCTTGGTCCTCCCATTTGATCCATTGGCATTCTCTGGACCAAGTTCATCTCGTTCGTCCATCTTCGTCCTCCCATTTGATCCGTTGGCATTCTTTGGACCAAGTTCGTCTCGTTCCTCCATCTTCGTCCTCCCATTTGATTCCTTGGGATTCATTGGACCAAGTTCGTCTGGTTCCTCCATCTTCGTCCTCCATTTTGATCCGTTGGCATTCTTTGGAGCAAGTTCGTCTCGTTCGTCCATCTTCGTCCTCCCATTTGATCCATAGGCCTTCTTTGGACCAAGATCGTCTCGTTCGTCAATCTTCGTCCTCCCATTTTATCCGTTGGCCTTCTTTGGACTAAGTTCGTCTCGTTCTACCATCTTCGTCCTCCCATTTGATCCGTTGTTATTCTTTGGACCTAGTTCGTCTCGTTCGTCCATCTTCGTCCTCTCATTTGATCCATTGGCATTCTTTGGAAAAAGTTCGTATCGTTCGTCCATCTTCGTCCTCCCATATGATCCATTGGCATTCTTTGGACCAAGTTCGTATCGTTCGTCCATCTTGGTCCTCCCATTTGATCCATTGTTATTCTTTGGACCAAGTTCGTCTCGTTCGTCCATCTTCGTCCTCCCATTTGATCCATTGGCATTCTTTAGACCAAGTTCATCTCGTTCGTCCATCTTCGTCCTCCCATTTGATCCATAGGCCTTCTTTGGACCAAGATCGTCTCGTTCGTCCATCTTCGTCCTCCCATTTGATCCGTTGGCCTTCTTTGGACTAAGTTCATCTCGTTCTACCATCTTCGTCCTCCCATTTGATCCGTTGGCATTCTTTGGACCAAGTTCGTATCGTTCATCCATCTTGGTCCTCCCATTTGATCCGTTGTTATTCTTTGGACCAAGTTCGCCTCGTTCGTCCATCTTCGTCCTCCCATTTGATCCATTGGCATTCTTTGGACCAAGTTCGTCTCGTTCGTCCATCTTCGTCCTCCCATTTGATCCATTGGCATTCTTTGGACCAAGTTCGTCTCGTTCGTCCATCTTCGTCCTCCCAATTGATCCGTTGTTATTCTTTGGACTAAGTTTGTCTCGTTCGTCCATCTTCGTCCTCCCATTTGATCCATAGGCCTTCTTAGGACCAAGATCGTCTCGTTCGTCCATCTTCCTCCTCCCATTTGATCCGTTGGCCTTCTTTGGACTAAGTTCGTCTCGTTCTACCATCTTCGTCCTCCCATTTGATCCGTTGTTATTCTTTGGACCAAGTTCGTCTCGTTCTACCATCTTCGTCCTCCCATTTGATCCGTTGGCATTCTTTGGACCAAGTTCGTATCGTTCGTCCATCTTGGTCCTCCCATTTGATCCGTTGTTATTCTTTGGACCAAGTTTGTCTCGTTCGTCCATCTTCGTCCTCCCATTTGATCCATAGGCCTTCTTTGCACCAAGATCGTCTCGTTTGTCCATCTTCGTCCTCCCATTTGATCCGTTGGCATTCTTTGGACCAAATTCGTATCGTTCATCCATCTTGGTCCTCCCATTTGATCCGTTGTTATTCTTTGGACCAAGTTCGTCTCGTTCGTCCATCTTGGTCCTCCTATTTGATCCGTTGTTATTCTTTGGACCAAGTTCGTCTCGTTCGTCCATCTTCGTCCTCCCATTTGATCCATTGGCATTCTTTGGACCAAGTTCGTCTCGTTCGTCCATCTTCGTCCTCCCATTTGATCCATTGGCATTCTTTGGACCAACTTCGTCTCGTTCGTCCATCTTGGTCCTCCCATTTGATCCGTTGGCATTCTTTGGACCAAGTTCGTATCGTTCGTCCATCTTCGTCCTCCCATTTGATCCGTTGTTATTCTTAGGACCAAGTTTGTCTCGTTCGTCCATCTTCGTCCTCCCATTTGATCCATAGGCCTTCTTTGCACCAAGATCGTCTCGTTTGTCCATCTTCGTCCTCCCATTTGATCCGTTGGCATTCTTTGGACCAAGTTCGTATCGTTCATCCATCTTGGTCCTCCCATTTGATCCGTTATTATTCTTTGGACCAAGTTCGTCTCGTTCGTCCATCTTCGTCCTCCCATTTGATCCATTGGCATTCTTTGGACCAAGTTCGTCTCGTTCGTCCATCTTCGTCCTCCCATTTTATCCATTGGCATTCTTTGGACCATGTACGTCTCGTTCGTCCATCTTCGTCCTCCCATTTGATCCGTTGTTATTCTTTGGACCAAGTTTGTCTTGTTCGTCCATCTTCATCCTCCCAATTGATCCATAGGCCTTCTTTGGACCAAGATCGCCTCGTTCTACCATCTTCGTCCTCCCATTTGATCCGTTGGCATTCTTTGGACCAAGTTCGTATCGTTCGTCCATCTTCGTCCTCCCATTTGATCCGTTGTTTTTCTTTGGACGAAGTTCATCCATTGGTATTCTTTCGACCAAGTTCGTCTCGTTCGTCCATCTTCGTCCTCCCATTGAATACATTGGCATTCTTTGGACCAAGTTCGTCTCGTTCGTCCATCTTCGTCCTCCCATTTGATCCATAGGCCTTCTTTGGACCAAGATCGTCTCGTTCTACCATCTTCGTCCTCCCATTTGATCCGTTGGCATTCTTTGGACCAAGTTCGTATCGTTCGTCCATCTTGGTCCTCCCATTTGATCCGTTGTTATTCTTTGGACGAAGTTCGTCTCGTTCGTCCATCTTCGTCCTCCCATTTGATCCATTGGCATTCTTTGGACCAAGTTCGTCTCGTTCGTCCATCTTGGTCCTCCCATTTGATCCGTTGTTATTCTTTGGACCAAGTTCGTCTCGTTCGTCCATCTTCGTCCTCCCATTTGATCCATTGGCATTCTTTGGACCAAGTTCGTATCGTTCATCCATCTTGGTCCTCCCATTTGATCCGTTGTTATTCTTTGGACCAAGTTCGTCTCGTTCGTCCATCTTGGTCCTCCCATTTGATCCGTTGTTATTCTTTGGACCAAGTTCGTCTCGTTCGTCCATCTTCGTCCTCCCATTTGATCCATTGGCATTCTTTGGACCAAGTTCGTCTCGTTCGTCCATCTTCGTCCTCCCATTTGATCCGTTGTTATTCTTTGGACCAAGTTCGTCTCGTTCTACCATCTTCGTCCTCCCATTTGATCCGTTGGCATTCTTTGGACCAAGTTCGTATCGTTCGTCCATCTTGGTCCTCCCATTTGATCCGTTGTTATTCTTTGGACCAAGTTCGTCTCGTTCGTCCATCTTCGTCCTCCCATTTGATCCATAGGCCTTCTTTGCACCAAGATCGTCTCGTTTGTCCATCTTCGTCCTCCCATTTGATCCGTTGGCATTCTTTGGACCAAGTTCGTATCGTTCATCCATCTTGGTCCTCCCATTTGATCCGTTGTTATTCTTTGGACCAAGTTCGTCTCGTTCGTCCATCTTGGTCCTCCCATTTGATCCGTTGTTATTCTTTGGACCAAGTTCGTCTCGTTCGTCCATCTTCGTCCTCCCATTTGATCCATTGGCATTCTTTGGACTAAGTTCGTCTCGTTCTACCATCTTCGTCCTCCCATTTGATCCGTTGTTATTCTTTGGACCGAGTTCGTCTCGTTCTACCATCTTCGTCCTCCCATTTGATCCGTTGGCATTCTTTGGACCAAGTTCGTATCGTTCGTCCATCTTGGTCCTCCCATTTGATCCGTTGTTATTCTTTGGACGAAGTTCGTCTCGTTCGTCCATCTTCGTCCTCCCACCCATTTGATCCATTGGCATTCTTTGGACCAAGTTCGTCTCGTTCGTCCATCTTGGTCCTCCCATTTGATCCGTTGTTATTCTTTGGACCAAGTTCGTCTCGTTCGTCCATCTTCGTCCTCCCATTTGATCCATTGGCATTCTTTGGACCAAGTTCGTCTCGTTCGTCCATCTTCGTCCTCCCATTTGATCCGTTGGCATTCTTTGGACCAAGTTCGTATCGTTCATCCATCTTGGTCCTCCCATTTGACCAGTTGTTATTCTTCGGACCAAGTTCGTCTCGTTCGTCCATCTGCGTCCTCCCATTTGATCCGTTGTTGTTCTTTGGACCAAGTTCGTCTCGGTCGTCCATGTTCGTCCTCCCATTTGATCCGTTGTTATTTTTTGGACCAAGTTTGTCTCGTTCGTCCATCTTCATCCTCCCATTTGATCCATAGGCCTTCTTCGGACCAAGATCGTCTCGTTCGTAAATCTTCGTCCTCCCATTTGATCCGTTGGCATTCTTTGGACCAAGTTCGTATCGTTCATCCATCTTGGTCCTCCCATTTGATCCGTTGTTATTCTTTGGACCAAGTTCGTCTCGTTCGTCCATCTTCGTGCTCCCATTTGATCCATTGGCATTCTTTGGACCAAGTTCGTCTCGTTCGTCCATCTTCGTCCTCCCATTTTATCCATCGGCATTCTTTGGACCAAGTTCGTCTCGTTCGTCCATCTTCGCCCTCCCATTTGATCCATTGGCATTCTTTGGACCAAGTTCGTCTCGTTCGTCCATCTTCGTCCTCCCATTTGATCCATTGGCATTCTTTGGACCAACTTCGTCTCGTTCGTCCATCTTGGTCCTCCCATTTGATCCGTTGTTATTCTTTGGACCAAGTTCGTCTCGTTCGTCTATCTTCGTGCTCCCATTTGATCCATTGGCATTTTTTGGAGCAACTTCGTCTCGTTCTTCCATCTTCGTCCTCCCATTTGATCCATTGGCATTCTTTGGACCAACTTCGTCTCGTTCGTCCATCTTGGTCCTCCCATTTGATCCATTGGCATTCTCTGGACCAAGTTCATCTCGTTCGTCCATCTTCGTCCTCCCATTTGATCCGTTGGCATTCTTTGGACCAAGTTCGTCTCGTTCCTCCATCTTCGTCCTCCCATTTGATTCCTTGGGATTCATTGGACCAAGTTCGTCTGGTTCCTCCATCTTCGTCCTCCATTTTGATCCGTTGGCATTCTTTGGAGCAAGTTCGTCTCGTTCGTCCATCTTCGTCCTCCCATTTGATCCATAGGCCTTCTTTGGACCAAGATCGTCTCGTTCGTCAATCTTCGTCCTCCCATTTTATCCGTTGGCCTTCTTTGGACTAAGTTCGTCTCGTTCTACCATCTTCGTCCTCCCATTTGATCCGTTGTTATTCTTTGGACCTAGTTCGTCTCGTTCGTCCATCTTCGTCCTCTCATTTGATCCATTGGCATTCTTTGGAAAAAGTTCGTATCGTTCGTCCATCTTCGTCCTCCCATATGATCCATTGGCATTCTTTGGACCAAGTTCGTATCGTTCGTCCATCTTGGTCCTCCCATTTGATCCATTGTTATTCTTTGGACCAAGTTCGTCTCGTTCGTCCATCTTCGTCCTCCCATTTGATCCATTGGCATTCTTTAGACCAAGTTCATCTCGTTCGTCCATCTTCGTCCTCCCATTTGATCCATAGGCCTTCTTTGGACCAAGATCGTCTCGTTCGTCCATCTTCGTCCTCCCATTTGATCCGTTGGCCTTCTTTGGACTAAGTTCATCTCGTTCTACCATCTTCGTCCTCCCATTTGATCCGTTGGCATTCTTTGGACCAAGTTCGTATCGTTCATCCATCTTGGTCCTCCCATTTGATCCGTTGTTATTCTTTGGACCAAGTTCGTCTCGTTCGTCCATCTTCGTCCTCCCATTTGATCCATTGGCATTCTTTGGACCAAGTTCGTCTCGTTCGTCCATCTTCGTCCTCCCATTTGATCCATTGGCATTCTTTGGACCAAGTTCGTCTCGTTCGTCCATCTTCGTCCTCCCAATTGATCCGTTGTTATTCTTTGGACTAAGTTTGTCTCGTTCGTCCATCTTCGTCCTCCCATTTGATCCATAGGCCTTCTTAGGACCAAGATCGTCTCGTTCGTCCATCTTCCTCCTCCCATTTGATCCGTTGGCCTTCTTTGGACTAAGTTCGTCTCGTTCTACCATCTTCGTCCTCCCATTTGATCCGTTGTTATTCTTTGGACCAAGTTCGTCTCGTTCTACCATCTTCGTCCTCCCATTTGATCCGTTGGCATTCTTTGGACCAAGTTCGTATCGTTCGTCCATCTTGGTCCTCCCATTTGATCCGTTGTTATTCTTTGGACCAAGTTTGTCTCGTTCGTCCATCTTCGTCCTCCCATTTGATCCATAGGCCTTCTTTGCACCAAGATCGTCTCGTTTGTCCATCTTCGTCCTCCCATTTGATCCGTTGGCATTCTTTGGACCAAATTCGTATCGTTCATCCATCTTGGTCCTCCCATTTGATCCGTTGTTATTCTTTGGACCAAGTTCGTCTCGTTCGTCCATCTTGGTCCTCCTATTTGATCCGTTGTTATTCTTTGGACCAAGTTCGTCTCGTTCGTCCATCTTCGTCCTCCCATTTGATCCATTGGCATTCTTTGGACCAAGTTCGTCTCGTTCGTCCATCTTCGTCCTCCCATTTGATCCGTTGTTATTCTTTGGACCAAGTTCGTCTCGTTCTACCATCTTCGTCCTCCCATTTGATCCGTTGGCATTCTTTGGACCAAGTTCGTATCGTTCGTCCATCTTGGTCCTCCCATTTGATCCGTTGTTATTCTTTGGACCAAGTTCGTCTCGTTCGTCCATCTTCGTCCTCCCATTTGATCCATAGGCCTTCTTTGCACCAAGATCGTCTCGTTTGTCCATCTTCGTCCTCCCATTTGATCCGTTGGCATTCTTTGGACCAAGTTCGTATCGTTCATCCATCTTGGTCCTCCCATTTGATCCGTTGTTATTCTTTGGACCAAGTTCGTCTCGTTCGTCCATCTTGGTCCTCCCATTTGATCCGTTGTTATTCTTTGGACCAAGTTCGTCTCGTTCGTCCATCTTCGTCCTCCCAATTGATCCGTTGTTATTCTTTGGACTAAGTTTGTCTCGTTCGTCCATCTTCGTCCTCCCATTTGATCCATAGGCCTTCTTAGGACCAAGATCGTCTCGTTCGTCCATCTTCCTCCTCCCATTTGATCCGTTGGCCTTCTTTGGACTAAGTTCGTCTCGTTCTACCATCTTCGTCCTCCCATTTGATCCGTTGTTATTCTTTGGACCAAGTTCGTCTCGTTCTACCATCTTCGTCCTCCCATTTGATCCGTTGGCATTCTTTGGACCAAGTTCGTATCGTTCGTCCATCTTGGTCCTCCCATTTGATCCGTTGTTATTCTTTGGACCAAGTTTGTCTCGTTCGTCCATCTTCGTCCTCCCATTTGATCCATAGGCCTTCTTTGCACCAAGATCGTCTCGTTTGTCCATCTTCGTCCTCCCATTTGATCCGTTGGCATTCTTTGGACCAAATTCGTATCGTTCATCCATCTTGGTCCTCCCATTTGATCCGTTGTTATTCTTTGGACCAAGTTCGTCTCGTTCGTCCATCTTGGTCCTCCTATTTGATCCGTTGTTATTCTTTGGACCAAGTTCGTCTCGTTCGTCCATCTTCGTCCTCCCATTTGATCCATTGGCATTCTTTGGACCAAGTTCGTCTCGTTCGTCCATCTTCGTCCTCCCATTTGATCCGTTGTTATTCTTTGGACCAAGTTCGTCTCGTTCTACCATCTTCGTCCTCCCATTTGATCCGTTGGCATTCTTTGGACCAAGTTCGTATCGTTCGTCCATCTTGGTCCTCCCATTTGATCCGTTGTTATTCTTTGGACCAAGTTCGTCTCGTTCGTCCATCTTCGTCCTCCCATTTGATCCATAGGCCTTCTTTGCACCAAGATCGTCTCGTTTGTCCATCTTCGTCCTCCCATTTGATCCGTTGGCATTCTTTGGACCAAGTTCGTATCGTTCATCCATCTTGGTCCTCCCATTTGATCCGTTGTTATTCTTTGGACCAAGTTCGTCTCGTTCGTCCATCTTGGTCCTCCCATTTGATCCGTTGTTATTCTTTGGACCAAGTTCGTCTCGTTCGTCCATCTTCGTCCTCCCATTTGATCCATTGGCATTCTTTGGACTAAGTTCGTCTCGTTCTACCATCTTCGTCCTCCCATTTGATCCGTTGTTATTCTTTGGACCAAGTTCGTCTCGTTCTACCATCTTCGTCCTCCCATTTGATCCGTTGGCATTCTTTGGACCAAGTTCGTATCGTTCGTCCATCTTGGTCCTCCCATTTGATCCGTTGTTATTCTTTGGACCAAGTTTGTCTCGTTCGTCCATCTTCGTCCTCCCATTTGATCCATAGGCCTTCTTTGCACCAAGATCGTCTCGTTTGTCCATCTTCGTCCTCCCATTTGATCCGTTGGCATTCTTTGGACCAAGTTCGTATCGTTCATCCATCTTGGTCCTCCCATTTGATCCGTTGTTATTCTTTGGACCAAGTTCGTCTCGTTCGTCCATCTTCGTCCTCCCATTTGATCCATTGGCATTCTTTGGACCAAGTTCGTCTCGTTCGTCCATCTTCGTCCTCCCATTTGATCCATAGGCCTTCTTTGCACCAAGATCGTCTCGTTTGTCCATCTTCGTCCTCCCATTTGATCCGTTGGCATTCTTTGGACCAAGTTCGTATCGTTCATCCATCTTGGTCCTCCCATTTGATCCGTTGTTATTCTTTGGACCAAGTTCGTCTCGTTCGTCCATCTTGGTCCTCCCATTTGATCCGTTGTTATTCTTTGGACCAAGTTCGTCTCGTTCGTCCATCTTCGTCCTCCCATTTGATCCATTGGCATTCTTTGGACTAAGTTCGTCTCGTTCTACCATCTTCGTCCTCCCATTTGATCCGTTGTTATTCTTTGGACCAAGTTCGTCTCGTTCTACCATCTTCGTCCTCCCATTTGATCCGTTGGCATTCTTTGGACCAAGTTCGTATCGTTCGTCCATCTTGGTCCTCCCATTTGATCCGTTGTTATTCTTTGGACCAAGTTTGTCTCGTTCGTCCATCTTCGTCCTCCCATTTGATCCATAGGCCTTCTTTGCACCAAGATCGTCTCGTTTGTCCATCTTCGTCCTCCCATTTGATCCGTTGGCATTCTTTGGACCAAGTTCGTATCGTTCATCCATCTTGGTCCTCCCATTTGATCCGTTGTTATTCTTTGGACCAAGTTCGTCTCGTTCGTCCATCTTCGTCCTCCCATTTGATCCATTGGCATTCTTTGGACCAAGTTCGTCTCGTTCGTCCATCTTCGTCCTCCCATTTGATCCATTGGCATTCTTTGGACCAAGTTCGTCTCGTTCGTCCATCTTCGTCCTCCCAATTGATCCGTTGTTATTCTTTGGACTAAGTTTGTCTCGTTCGTCCATCTTCGTCCTCCCATTTGATCCATAGGCCTTCTTAGGACCAAGATCGTCTCGTTCGTCCATCTTCCTCCTCCCATTTGATCCGTTGGCCTTCTTTGGACTAAGTTCGTCTCGTTCTACCATCTTCGTCCTCCCATTTGATCCGTTGTTATTCTTTGGACCAAGTTCGTCTCGTTCTACCATCTTCGTCCTCCCATTTGATCCGTTGGCATTCTTTGGACCAAGTTCGTATCGTTCGTCCATCTTGGTCCTCCCATTTGATCCGTTGTTATTCTTTGGACCAAGTTTGTCTCGTTCGTCCATCTTCGTCCTCCCATTTGATCCATAGGCCTTCTTTGCACCAAGATCGTCTCGTTTGTCCATCTTCGTCCTCCCATTTGATCCGTTGGCATTCTTTGGACCAAATTCGTATCGTTCATCCATCTTGGTCCTCCCATTTGATCCGTTGTTATTCTTTGGACCAAGTTCGTCTCGTTCGTCCATCTTGGTCCTCCTATTTGATCCGTTGTTATTCTTTGGACCAAGTTCGTCTCGTTCGTCCATCTTCGTCCTCCCATTTGATCCATTGGCATTCTTTGGACCAAGTTCGTCTCGTTCGTCCATCTTCGTCCTCCCATTTGATCCGTTGTTATTCTTTGGACCAAGTTCGTCTCGTTCTACCATCTTCGTCCTCCCATTTGATCCGTTGGCATTCTTTGGACCAAGTTCGTATCGTTCGTCCATCTTGGTCCTCCCATTTGATCCGTTGTTATTCTTTGGACCAAGTTCGTCTCGTTCGTCCATCTTCGTCCTCCCATTTGATCCATAGGCCTTCTTTGCACCAAGATCGTCTCGTTTGTCCATCTTCGTCCTCCCATTTGATCCGTTGGCATTCTTTGGACCAAGTTCGTATCGTTCATCCATCTTGGTCCTCCCATTTGATCCGTTGTTATTCTTTGGACCAAGTTCGTCTCGTTCGTCCATCTTGGTCCTCCCATTTGATCCGTTGTTATTCTTTGGACCAAGTTCGTCTCGTTCGTCCATCTTCGTCCTCCCATTTGATCCATTGGCATTCTTTGGACTAAGTTCGTCTCGTTCTACCATCTTCGTCCTCCCATTTGATCCGTTGTTATTCTTTGGACCAAGTTCGTCTCGTTCTACCATCTTCGTCCTCCCATTTGATCCGTTGGCATTCTTTGGACCAAGTTCGTATCGTTCGTCCATCTTGGTCCTCCCATTTGATCCGTTGTTATTCTTTGGACCAAGTTTGTCTCGTTCGTCCATCTTCGTCCTCCCATTTGATCCATAGGCCTTCTTTGCACCAAGATCGTCTCGTTTGTCCATCTTCGTCCTCCCATTTGATCCGTTGGCATTCTTTGGACCAAGTTCGTATCGTTCATCCATCTTGGTCCTCCCATTTGATCCGTTGTTATTCTTTGGACCAAGTTTGTCTCGTTCGTCCATCTTCGTCCTCCCATTTGATCCATAGGCCTTCTTTGCACCAAGATCGTCTCGTTTGTCCATCTTCGTCCTCCCATTTGATCCGTTGGCATTCTTTGGACCAAATTCGTATCGTTCATCCATCTTGGTCCTCCCATTTGATCCGTTGTTATTCTTTGGACCAAGTTCGTCTCGTTCGTCCATCTTGGTCCTCCTATTTGATCCGTTGTTATTCTTTGGACCAAGTTCGTCTCGTTCGTCCATCTTCGTCCTCCCATTTGATCCATTGGCATTCTTTGGACCAAGTTCGTCTCGTTCGTCCATCTTCGTCCTCCCATTTGATCCGTTGTTATTCTTTGGACCAAGTTCGTCTCGTTCTACCATCTTCGTCCTCCCATTTGATCCGTTGGCATTCTTTGGACCAAGTTCGTATCGTTCGTCCATCTTGGTCCTCCCATTTGATCCGTTGTTATTCTTTGGACCAAGTTCGTCTCGTTCGTCCATCTTCGTCCTCCCATTTGATCCATAGGCCTTCTTTGCACCAAGATCGTCTCGTTTGTCCATCTTCGTCCTCCCATTTGATCCGTTGGCATTCTTTGGACCAAGTTCGTATCGTTCATCCATCTTGGTCCTCCCATTTGATCCGTTGTTATTCTTTGGACCAAGTTCGTCTCGTTCGTCCATCTTGGTCCTCCCATTTGATCCGTTGTTATTCTTTGGACCAAGTTCGTCTCGTTCGTCCATCTTCGTCCTCCCATTTGATCCATTGGCATTCTTTGGACTAAGTTCGTCTCGTTCTACCATCTTCGTCCTCCCATTTGATCCGTTGTTATTCTTTGGACCAAGTTCGTCTCGTTCTACCATCTTCGTCCTCCCATTTGATCCGTTGGCATTCTTTGGACCAAGTTCGTATCGTTCGTCCATCTTGGTCCTCCCATTTGATCCGTTGTTATTCTTTGGACCAAGTTTGTCTCGTTCGTCCATCTTCGTCCTCCCATTTGATCCATAGGCCTTCTTTGCACCAAGATCGTCTCGTTTGTCCATCTTCGTCCTCCCATTTGATCCGTTGGCATTCTTTGGACCAAGTTCGTATCGTTCATCCATCTTGGTCCTCCCATTTGATCCGTTGTTATTCTTTGGACCAAGTTTGTCTCGTTCGTCCATCTTCGTCCTCCCATTTGATCCATAGGCCTTCTTTGCACCAAGATCGTCTCGTTTGTCCATCTTCGTCCTCCCATTTGATCCGTTGGCATTCTTTGGACCAAATTCGTATCGTTCATCCATCTTGGTCCTCCCATTTGATCCGTTGTTATTCTTTGGACCAAGTTCGTCTCGTTCGTCCATCTTGGTCCTCCTATTTGATCCGTTGTTATTCTTTGGACCAAGTTCGTCTCGTTCGTCCATCTTCGTCCTCCCATTTGATCCATTGGCATTCTTTGGACCAAGTTCGTCTCGTTCGTCCATCTTCGTCCTCCCATTTGATCCGTTGTTATTCTTTGGACCAAGTTCGTCTCGTTCTACCATCTTCGTCCTCCCATTTGATCCGTTGGCATTCTTTGGACCAAGTTCGTATCGTTCGTCCATCTTGGTCCTCCCATTTGATCCGTTGTTATTCTTTGGACCAAGTTCGTCTCGTTCGTCCATCTTCGTCCTCCCATTTGATCCATAGGCCTTCTTTGCACCAAGATCGTCTCGTTTGTCCATCTTCGTCCTCCCATTTGATCCGTTGGCATTCTTTGGACCAAGTTCGTATCGTTCATCCATCTTGGTCCTCCCATTTGATCCGTTGTTATTCTTTGGACCAAGTTCGTCTCGTTCGTCCATCTTGGTCCTCCCATTTGATCCGTTGTTATTCTTTGGACCAAGTTCGTCTCGTTCGTCCATCTTCGTCCTCCCATTTGATCCATTGGCATTCTTTGGACTAAGTTCGTCTCGTTCTACCATCTTCGTCCTCCCATTTGATCCGTTGTTATTCTTTGGACCAAGTTCGTCTCGTTCTACCATCTTCGTCCTCCCATTTGATCCGTTGGCATTCTTTGGACCAAGTTCGTATCGTTCGTCCATCTTGGTCCTCCCATTTGATCCGTTGTTATTCTTTGGACCAAGTTTGTCTCGTTCGTCCATCTTCGTCCTCCCATTTGATCCATAGGCCTTCTTTGCACCAAGATCGTCTCGTTTGTCCATCTTCGTCCTCCCATTTGATCCGTTGGCATTCTTTGGACCAAGTTCGTATCGTTCATCCATCTTGGTCCTCCCATTTGATCCGTTGTTATTCTTTGGACCAAGTTCGTCTCGTTCGTCCATCTTGGTCCTCCCATTTGATCCGTTGTTATTCTTTGGACCAAGTTCGTCTCGTTCGTCCATCTTCGTCCTCCCATTTGATCCATTGGCATTCTTTGGACCAAGTTCGTCTCGTTCGTCCATCTTCGTCCTCCCATTTGATCCATTGGCATTCTTTGGACCAAGTTCGTCTCGTTCGTCCATCTTCGTCCTCCCAATTGATCCGTTGTTATTCTTTGGACTAAGTTTGTCTCGTTCGTCCATCTTCGTCCTCCCATTTGATCCATAGGCCTTCTTTGGACCAAGATCGTCTCGTTCGTCCATCTTCCTCCTCCCATTTGATCCGTTGGCCTTCTTTGGACTAAGTTCGTCTCGTTCTACCATCTTCGTCCTCCCATTTGATCCGTTGTTATTCTTTGGACCAAGTTCGTCTCGTTCTACCATCTTCGTCCTCCCATTTGATCCGTTGGCATTCTTTGGACCATGTTCGTATCGTTCGTCCATCTTGGTCCTCCCATTTGATCCGTTGTTATTCTTTGGACCAAGTTCGTCTCGTTCGTCCATCTTCGTCCTCCCATTTGATCCCTTGGCATTCTTTGGACCAAGTTCGTCTGGTTCGTCCATCTTCGTCCTCCCATTTGATCCTTCGGCATTCTTTGGACCAAGTTCGTCTCGTTCGTCCATCTTCGTCCTCCCATTTGATCCGTTGGCATTCTTTGGACCAAGTTCGTATCGTTCGTCCATCTTCGTCCTCCCATTTGATCCGTTGTTATTCTTTGGACCAAGTTCGTCTCGTTCGTCCATCTTCGTCCTCCCATTTGATCCATTGGCATTCTTTGGACCAAGTTCGTCTCGTTCGTCCATCTTGGTCCTCCCATTTGATCCGTTGTTATTCTTTGGACCAAGTTCGTCTCGTTCGTCTATCTTCGTGCTCCCATTTGATCCATTGGCATTCTTTGGACCAACTTCGTCTCGTTCGTCCATCTTCGTCCTCCCATTTGATCCATTGGCATTCTTTGGACCAACTTCGTCTCGTTCGTCCATCTTGGTCCTCCCATTTGATCCGTTGGCATTCTTTGGACCAAGTTCGTATCGTTCGTCCATCTTCGTCCTCCCATTTGATCCGTTGTTATTCTTAGGACCAAGTTTGTCTCGTTCGTCCATCTTCGTCCTCCCATTTGATCCATAGGCCTTCTTTGCACCAAGATCGTCTCGTTTGTCCATTTTCGTCCTCCCATTTGATCCGTTGGCATTCTTTGGACCAAGTTCGTATCGTTCATCCATCTTGGTCCTCCCATTTGATCCGTTATTATTCTTTGGACCAAGTTCGTCTCGTTCGTCCATCTTCGTCCTCCCATTTGATCCATTGGCATTCTTTGGACCAAGTTCGTCTCGTTCGTCCATCTTCGTCCTCCCATTTTATCCATTGGCATTCTTTGGACCATGTTCGTCTCGTTCGTCCATCTTCGTCCTCCCATTTGATCCGTTGTTATTCTTTGGACCAAGTTTGTCTTGTTCGTCCATCTTCATCCTCCCAATTGATCCATAGGCCTTCTTTGGACCAAGATCGCCTCGTTCTACCATCTTCGTCCTCCCATTTGATCCGTTGGCATTCTTTGGACCAAGTTCGTATCGTTCGTCCATCTTCGTCCTCCCATTTGATCCGTTGTTATTCTTTGGACGAAGTTCATCCATTGGTATTCTTTCGACCAAGTTCGTCTCGTTCGTCCATCTTCGTCCTCCCATTGAATACATTGGCATTCTTTGGACCAAGTTCGTCTCGTTCGTCCATCTTCGTCCTCCCATTTGATCCATAGGCCTTCTTTGGACCAAGATCGTCTCGTTCTACCATCTTCGTCCTCCCATTTGATCCGTTGGCATTCTTTGGACCAAGTTCGTATCGTTCGTCCATCTTGGTCCTCCCATTTGATCCGTTGTTATTCTTTGGACGAAGTTCGTCTCGTTCGTCCATCTTCGTCCTCCCATTTGATCCATTGGCATTCTTTGGACCAAGTTCGTCTCGTTCGTCCATCTTGGTCCTCCCATTTGATCCGTTGTTATTCTTTGGACCAAGTTCGTCTCGTTCGTCCATCTTCGTCCTCCCATTTGATCCATTGGCATTCTTTGGACCAAGTTCGTATCGTTCATCCATCTTGGTCCTCCCATTTGATCCGTTGTTATTCTTTGGACCAAGTTCGTCTCGTTCGTCCATCTTGGTCCTCCCATTTGATCCGTTGTTATTCTTTGGACCAAGTTCGTCTCGTTCGTCCATCTTCGTCCTCCCATTTGATCCATTGGCATTCTTTGGACCAAGTTCGTCTCGTTCGTCCATCTTCGTCCTCCCATTTGATCCGTTGTTATTCTTTGGACCAAGTTCGTCTCGTTCTACCATCTTCGTCCTCCCATTTGATCCGTTGGCATTCTTTGGACCAAGTTCGTATCGTTCGTCCATCTTGGTCCTCCCATTTGATCCGTTGTTATTCTTTGGACCAAGTTCGTCTCGTTCGTCCATCTTCGTCCTCCCATTTGATCCATTGGCATTCTTTGGACCAAGTTCGTCTCGTTCGTCCATCTTGGTCCTCCCATTTGATCCGTTGTTATTCTTTGGACCAAGTTCGTCTCGTTCGTCCATCTTCGTCCTCCCATTTGATCCATTGGCATTCTTTGGACCAAGTTCGTATCGTTCATCCATCTTGGTCCTCCCATTTGATCCGTTGTTATTCTTTGGACCAAGTTCGTCTCGTTCGTCCATCTTGGTCCTCCCATTTGATCCGTTGTTATTCTTTGGACCAAGTTCGTCTCGTTCGTCCATCTTCGTCCTCCCATTTGATCCATTGGCATTCTTTGGACCAAGTTCGTCTCGTTCGTCCATCTTCGTCCTCCCATTTGATCCGTTGTTATTCTTTGGACCAAGTTCGTCTCGTTCTACCATCTTCGTCCTCCCATTTGATCCGTTGGCATTCTTTGGACCAAGTTCGTATCGTTCGTCCATCTTGGTCCTCCCATTTGATCCGTTGTTATTCTTTGGACCAAGTTCGTCTCGTTCGTCCATCTTCGTCCTCCCATTTGATCCATAGGCCTTCTTTGCACCAAGATCGTCTCGTTTGTCCATCTTCGTCCTCCCATTTGATCCATTGGCATTCTTTGGACCAAGTTCGTCTCGTTCGTCCATCTTCGTCCTCCCATTTTATCCATTGGCATTCTTTGGACCATGTTCGTCTCGTTCGTCCATCTTCGTCCTCCCATTTGATCCGTTGTTATTCTTTGGACCAAGTTTGTCTTGTTCGTCCATCTTCATCCTCCCAATTGATCCATAGGCCTTCTTTGGACCAAGATCGCCTCGTTCTACCATCTTCGTCCTCCCATTTGATCCGTTGGCATTCTTTGGACCAAGTTCGTATCGTTCGTCCATCTTCGTCCTCCCATTTGATCCGTTGTTATTCTTTGGACGAAGTTCATCCATTGGTATTCTTTCGACCAAGTTCGTCTCGTTCGTCCATCTTCGTCCTCCCATTGAATACATTGGCATTCTTTGGACCAAGTTCGTCTCGTTCGTCCATCTTCGTCCTCCCATTTGATCCATAGGCCTTCTTTGGACCAAGATCGTCTCGTTCTACCATCTTCGTCCTCCCATTTGATCCGTTGGCATTCTTTGGACCAAGTTCGTATCGTTCGTCCATCTTGGTCCTCCCATTTGATCCGTTGTTATTCTTTGGACGAAGTTCGTCTCGTTCGTCCATCTTCGTCCTCCCATTTGATCCATTGGCATTCTTTGGACCAAGTTCGTCTCGTTCGTCCATCTTGGTCCTCCCATTTGATCCGTTGTTATTCTTTGGACCAAGTTCGTCTCGTTCGTCCATCTTCGTCCTCCCATTTGATCCATTGGCATTCTTTGGACCAAGTTCGTATCGTTCATCCATCTTGGTCCTCCCATTTGATCCGTTGTTATTCTTTGGACCAAGTTCGTCTCGTTCGTCCATCTTGGTCCTCCCATTTGATCCGTTGTTATTCTTTGGACCAAGTTCGTCTCGTTCGTCCATCTTCGTCCTCCCATTTGATCCATTGGCATTCTTTGGACCAAGTTCGTCTCGTTCGTCCATCTTCGTCCTCCCATTTGATCCGTTGTTATTCTTTGGACCAAGTTCGTCTCGTTCTACCATCTTCGTCCTCCCATTTGATCCGTTGGCATTCTTTGGACCAAGTTCGTATCGTTCGTCCATCTTGGTCCTCCCATTTGATCCGTTGTTATTCTTTGGACCAAGTTCGTCTCGTTCGTCCATCTTCGTCCTCCCATTTGATCCATAGGCCTTCTTTGCACCAAGATCGTCTCGTTTGTCCATCTTCGTCCTCCCATTTGATCCGTTGGCATTCTTTGGACCAAGTTCGTATCGTTCATCCATCTTGGTCCTCCCATTTGATCCGTTGTTATTCTTTGGACCAAGTTCGTCTCGTTCGTCCATCTTCGTCCTCCCATTTGATCCATTGGCATTCTTTGGACCATGTTCGTCTCGTTCGTCCATCTTCGTCCTCCCATTTGATCCGTTGGCATTCTTTGGACCAAGTTCGTATCGTTCATCCATCTTGGTCCTCCCATTTGATCCGTTGTTATTCTTTGGACCAAGTTCGTCTCGTTCGTCCATCTTGGTCCTCCCATTTGATCCGTTGTTATTCTTTGGACCAAGTTCGTCTCGTTCGTCCATCTTCGTCCTCCCATTTGATCCATTGGCATTCTTTGGACCAAGTTCGTATCGTTCATCCATCTTGGTCCTCCCATTTGATCCGTTGTTATTCTTTGGACCAAGTTCGTCTCGTTCGTCCATCTTGGTCCTCCCATTTGATCCGTTGTTATTCTTTGGACCAAGTTCGTCTCGTTCGTCCATCTTGGTCCTCCCATTTGATCCATTGGCATTCTTTGGACCAAGTTCGTATCGTTCCTCCATCTTGGTCCTCCCATTTGATCCGTTGTTATTCTTTGGACCAAGTTCGTCTCGTTCGTCCATCTTGGTCCTCCCATTTGATCCGTTGTTATTCTTTTGACCAAGTTCGTCTCGTTCGTCCATCTTCGTCCTCCCATTTGATCCATTGGCATTCTTTGGACCAAGTTCGTCTCGTTCGTCCATCTTCGTCCTCCCATTTGATCCGTTGTTATTCTTTGGACCAAGTTCGTCTCGTTCTACCATCTTCGTCCTCCCATTTGATCCGTTGGCATTCTTTGGACCAAGTTCGTCTCGTTCGTCCATCTTCGTCCTCCCATTTGATCCGTTGTTATTCTTTGGACCAAGTTCGTCTCGTTCTACCATCTTCGTCCTCCCATTTGATCCGTTGGCATTCTTTGGACCAAGTTCGTATCGTTCGTCCATCTTGGTCCTCCCATTTGATCCGTTGTTATTCTTTGGACCAAGTTCGTCTCGTTCGTCCATCTTCGTCCTCCCATTTGATCCATAGGCCTTCTTTGCACCAAGATCGTCTCGTTTGTCCATCTTCGTCCTCCCATTTGATCCGTTGGCATTCTTTGGACCAAGTTCGTATCGTTCATCCATCTTGGTCCTCCCATTTGATCCGTTGTTATTCTTTGGACCAAGTTCGTCTCGTTCGTCCATCTTGGTCCTCCCATTTGATCCATTGGCATTCTTTGGACTAAGTTCGTCTCGTTCTACCATCTTCGTCCTCCCATTTGATCCGTTGTTATTCTTTGGACCAAGTTCGTCTCGTTCTACCATCTTCGTCCTCCCATTTGATCCGTTGGCATTCTTTGGACCAATCTCGTATCGTTCGTCCATCTTGGTCCTCCCATTTGATCCGTTGTTATTCTTTGGACCAAGTTTGTCTCGTTCGTCCATCTTCGTCCTCCCATTTGATCCATAGGCCTTCTTTGCACCAAGATCGTCTCGTTTGTCCATCTTCGTCCTCCCATTTGATCCGTTGGCATTCTTTGGACCAAGTTCGTCTCGTTCGTCCATCTTCGTCCTCCCAATTGATCCGTTGTTATTCTTTGGACTAAGTTTGTCTCGTTCGTCCATCTTCGTCCTCCCATTTGATCCATAGGCCTTCTTTGGACCAAGATCGTCTCGTTCGTCCATCTTCCTCCTCCCATTTGATCCGTTGGCCTTCTTTGGACTAAGTTCGTCTCGTTCTACCATCTTCGTCCTCCCATTTGATCCGTTGTTATTCTTTGGACCAAGTTCGTCTCGTTCTACCATCTTCGTCCTCCCATTTGATCCGTTGGCATTCTTTGGACCATGTTCGTATCGTTCATCCATCTTGGTCCTCCAATTTGATCCGTTGTTATTCTTTGGACCAAGTTCGTCTCGTTCGTCCATCTTGGTCCTCCCATTTGATCCGTTGTTATTCTTTAGACCAAGTTCGTCTCGTTCGTCCATCTTCGTCCTCCCATTTGATCCATTGGCATTCTTTGGACCAAGTTCGTCTCGTTCGTCCATCTTCGTCCTCCCATTTGATCCATTGGCATTCTTTGGACCAAGTTCGTCTCGTTCGTCCATCTTCGTCCTCCCAATTGATCCGTTGTTATTCTTTGGACTAAGTTTGTCTCGTTCGTCCATCTTCGTCCTCCCATTTGATCCATAGGCCTTCTTTGGACCAAGATCGTCTCGTTCGTCCATCTTCCTCCTCCCATTTGATCCGTTGGCCTTCTTTGGACTAAGTTCGTCTCGTTCTACCATCTTCGTCCTCCCATTTGATCCGTTGTTATTCTTTGGACCAAGTTCGTCTCGTTCTACCATCTTCGTCCTCCCATTTGATCCGTTGGCATTCTTTGGACCATGTTCGTATCGTTCGTCCATCTTGGTCCTCCCATTTGATCCGTTGTTATTCTTTGGACCAAGTTCGTCTCGTTCGTCCATCTTCGTCCTCCCATTTGATCCCTTGGCATTCTTTGGACCAAGTTCGTCTGGTTCGTCCATCTTCGTCCTCCCATTTGATCCTTCGGCATTCTTTGGACCAAGTTCGTCTCGTTCGTCCATCTTCGTCCTCCCATTTGATCCGTTGGCATTCTTTGGACCAAGTTCGTATCGTTCGTCCATCTTCGTCCTCCCATTTGATCCGTTGTTATTCTTTGGACCAAGTTCGTCTCGTTCGTCCATCTTCGTCCTCCCATTTGATCCATTGGCATTCTTTGGACCAAGTTCGTCTCGTTCGTCCATCTTGGTCCTCCCATTTGATCCGTTGTTATTCTTTGGACCAAGTTCGTCTCGTTCGTCTATCTTCGTGCTCCCATTTGATCCATTGGCATTCTTTGGACCAACTTCGTCTCGTTCGTCCATCTTCGTCCTCCCATTTGATCCATTGGCATTCTTTGGACCAACTTCGTCTCGTTCGTCCATCTTGGTCCTCCCATTTGATCCGTTGGCATTCTTTGGACCAAGTTCGTATCGTTCGTCCATCTTCGTCCTCCCATTTGATCCGTTGTTATTCTTAGGACCAAGTTTGTCTCGTTCGTCCATCTTCGTCCTCCCATTTGATCCATAGGCCTTCTTTGCACCAAGATCGTCTCGTTTGTCCATCTTCGTCCTCCCATTTGATCCGTTGGCATTCTTTGGACCAAGTTCGTATCGTTCATCCATCTTGGTCCTCCCGTTTGATCCGTTGTTATTCTTTGGACCAAGTTCGTCTCGTTCGTCCATCTTGGTCCTCCCATTTGATCCGTTGTTATTCTTTGGACCAAGTTCGTCTCGTTCGTCCATCTTCGTCCTCCCATTTGATCCATTGGCATTCTTTGGACCATGTTCGTCTCGTTCGTCCATCTTCGTCCTCCCATTTGATCCGTTGTTATTCTTTGGACCAAGTTTGTCTTGTTCGTCCATCTTCATCCTCCCAATTGATCCATAGGCCTTCTTTGGACCAAGATCGCCTCGTTCTACCATCTTCGTCCTCCCATTTGATCCGTTGGCATTCTTTGGACCAAGTTCGTATCGTTCGTCCATCTTCGTCCTCCCATTTGATCCGTTGTTATTCTTTGGACGAAGTTCATCCATTGGTATTCTTTCGACCAAGTTCGTCTCGTTCGTCCATCTTCGTCCTCCCATTGAATACATTGGCATTCTTTGGACCAAGTTCGTCTCGTTCGTCCATCTTCGTCCTCCCATTTGATCCATAGGCCTTCTTTGGACCAAGATCGTCTCGTTCTACCATCTTCGTCCTCCCATTTGATCCGTTGGCATTCTTTGGACCAAGTTCGTATCGTTCGTCCATCTTGGTCCTCCCATTTGATCCGTTGTTATTCTTTGGACGAAGTTCGTCTCGTTCGTCCATCTTCGTCCTCCCATTTGATCCATTGGCATTCTTTGGACCAAGTTCGTCTCGTTCGTCCATCTTGGTCCTCCCATTTGATCCGTTGTTATTCTTTGGACCAAGTTCGTCTCGTTCGTCCATCTTCGTCCTCCCATTTGATCCATTGGCATTCTTTGGACCAAGTTCGTATCGTTCATCCATCTTGGTCCTCCCATTTGATCCGTTGTTATTCTTTGGACCAAGTTCGTCTCGTTCGTCCATCTTGGTCCTCCCATTTGATCCGTTGTTATTCTTTGGACCAAGTTCGTCTCGTTCGTCCATCTTCGTCCTCCCATTTGATCCATTGGCATTCTTTGGACCAAGTTCGTCTCGTTCGTCCATCTTCGTCCTCCCATTTGATCCGTTGTTATTCTTTGGACCAAGTTCGTCTCGTTCTACCATCTTCGTCCTCCCATTTGATCCGTTGGCATTCTTTGGACCAAGTTCGTATCGTTCGTCCATCTTGGTCCTCCCATTTGATCCGTTGTTATTCTTTGGACCAAGTTCGTCTCGTTCGTCCATCTTCGTCCTCCCATTTGATCCATAGGCCTTCTTTGCACCAAGATCGTCTCGTTTGTCCATCTTCGTCCTCCCATTTGATCCGTTGGCATTCTTTGGACCAAGTTCGTATCGTTCATCCATCTTGGTCCTCCCATTTGATCCGTTGTTATTCTTTGGACCAAGTTCATCTCGTTCGTCCATCTTGGTCCTCCCATTTGATCCGTTGTTATTCTTTGGACCAAGTTCGTCTCGTTCGTCCATCTTCGTCCTCCCATTTGATCCATTGGCATTCTTTGGACTAAGTTCGTCTCGTTCTACCATCTTCGTCCTCCCATTTGATCCGTTGTTATTCTTTGGACCAAGTTCGTCTCGTTCTACCATCTTCGTCCTCCCATTTGATCCGTTGGCATTCTTTGGACCAAGTTCGTATCGTTCGTCCATCTTGGTCCTCCCATTTGATCCGTTGTTATTCTTTGGACCAAGTTTGTCTCGTTCGTCCATCTTCGTCCTCCCATTTGATCCATAGGCCTTCTTTGCACCAAGATCGTCTCGTTTGTCCATATTCGTCCTCCCATTTGATCCGTTGGCATTCTTTGGACCAAGTTCGTATCGTTCATCCATCTTGGTCCTCCCATTTGATCCGTTGTTATTCTTTGGACCAAGTTCGTCTCGTTCGTCCATCTTGGTCCTCCCATTTGATCCGTTGTTATTCTTTGGACCAAGTTCGTCTCGTTCGTCCATCTTCGTCCTCCCATTTGATCCATTGGCATTCTTTGGACCAAGTTCGTCTCGTTCGTCCATCTTCGTCCTCCCATTTGATCCATTGGCATTCTTTGGACCAAGTTCGTCTCGTTCGTCCATCTTCGTCCTCCCAATTGATCCGTTGTTATTCTTTGGACTAAGTTTGTCTCGTTCGTCCATCTTCGTCCTCCCATTTGATCCATAGGCCTTCTTTGGACCAAGATCGTCTCGTTCGTCCATCTTCCTCCTCCCATTTGATCCGTTGGCCTTCTTTGGACTAAGTTCGTCTCGTTCTACCATCTTCGTCCTCCCATTTGATCCGTTGTTATTCTTTCGACCAAGTTCGTCTCGTTCGTCCATCTTCGTCCTCCCATTGAATACATTGGCATTCTTTGGACCAAGTTCGTCTCGTTCGTCCATCTTCGTCCTCCCATTTGATCCATAGGCCTTCTTTGGACCAAGATCGTCTCGTTCTACCATCTTCGTCCTCCCATTTGATCCGTTGGCATTCTTTGGACCAAGTTCGTATCGTTCATCCATCTTGGTCCTCCCATTTGATCCGTTGTTATTCTTTGGACCAAGTTCGTCTCGTTCGTCCATCTTGGTCCTCCCATTTGATCCGTTGTGATTCTTTGGACCAAGTTCGTCTCGTTCGTCCATCTTCGTCCTCCCATTTGATCCATTGGCATTCTTTGGACCAAGTTCGTCTCGTTCGTCCATCTTCGTCCTCCCATTTGATCCATTGGCATTCTTTGGACCAAGTTCGTCTCGTTCGTCCATCTTCGTCCTCCCAATTGATCCGTTGTTATTCTTTGGACTAAGTTTGTCTCGTTCGTCCATCTTCGTCCTCCCATTTGATCCATAGGCCTTCTTTGGACCAAGATCGTCTCGTTCGTCCATCTTCCTCCTCCCATTTGATCCGTTGGCCTTCTTTGGACTAAGTTCGTCTCGTTCTACCATCTTCGTCCTCCCATTTGATCCGTTGTTATTCTTTCGACCAAGTTCGTCTCGTTCGTCCATCTTCGTCCTCCCATTGAATACATTGGCATTCTTTGGACCAAGTTCGTCTCGTTCGTCCATCTTCGTCCTCCCATTTGATCCATAGGCCTTCTTTGGACCAAGATCGTCTCGTTCTACCATCTTCGTCCTCCCATTTGATCCGTTGGCATTCTTTGGACCAAGTTCGTATCGTTCGTCCATCTTGGTCCTCCCATTTGATCCGTTGTTATTCTTTGGACGAAGTTCGTCTCGTTCGTCCATCTTCGTCCTCCCATTTGATCCATTGGCATTCTTTGGACCAAGTTCGTCTCGTTCGTCCATCTTGGTCCTCCCATTTGATCCGTTGTTATTCTTTGGACCAAGTTCGTCTCGTTCGTCCATCTTCGTCCTCCCATTTGATCCATTGGCATTCTTTGGACCAAGTTCGTCTCGTTCGTCCATCTTCGTCCTCCCATTTGATCCGTTGTTATTCTTTGGACCAAGTTCGTCTCGTTCTACCATCTTCGTCCTCCCATTTGATCCGTTGGCATTCTTTGGACCAAGTTCGTATCGTTCGTCCATCTTGGTCCTCCCATTTGATCCGTTGTTATTCTTTGGACCAAGTTCGTCTCGTTCGTCCATCTTCGTCCTCCCATTTGATCCATAGGCCTTCTTTGCACCAAGATCGTCTCGTTTGTCCATCTTCGTCCTCCCATTTGATCCGTTGGCATTCTTTGGACCAAGTTCGTATCGTTCATCCATCTTGGTCCTCCCATTTGATCCGTTGTTATTCTTTGGACCAAGTTCGTCTCGTTCGTCCATCTTGGTCCTCCCATTTGATCCGTTGTTATTCTTTGGACCAAGTTCGTCTCGTTCGTCCATCTTCGTCCTCCCATTTGATCCATTGGCATTCTTTGGACTAAGTTCGTCTCGTTCTACCATCTTCGTCCTCCCATTTGATCCGTTGTTATTCTTTGGACCAAGTTCGTCTCGTTCTACCATCTTCGTCCTCCCATTTGATCCGTTGGCATTCTTTGGACCAAGTTCGTATCGTTCGTCCATCTTGGTCCTCCCATTTGATCCGTTGTTATTCTTTGGACCAAGTTTGTCTCGTTCGTCCATCTTCGTCCTCCCATTTGATCCATAGGCCTTCTTTGCACCAAGATCGTCTCGTTTGTCCATATTCGTCCTCCCATTTGATCCGTTGGCATTCTTTGGACCAAGTTCGTATCGTTCATCCATCTTGGTCCTCCCATTTGATCCGTTGTTATTCTTTGGACCAAGTTCGTCTCGTTCGTCCATCTTGGTCCTCCCATTTGATCCGTTGTTATTCTTTGGACCAAGTTCGTCTCGTTCGTCCATCTTCGTCCTCCCATTTGATCCATTGGCATTCTTTGGACCAAGTTCGTCTCGTTCGTCCATCTTCGTCCTCCCATTTGATCCATTGGCATTCTTTGGACCAAGTTCGTCTCGTTCGTCCATCTTCGTCCTCCCAATTGATCCGTTGTTATTCTTTGGACTAAGTTTGTCTCGTTCGTCCATCTTCGTCCTCCCATTTGATCCATAGGCCTTCTTTGGACCAAGATCGTCTCGTTCGTCCATCTTCCTCCTCCCATTTGATCCGTTGGCCTTCTTTGGACTAAGTTCGTCTCGTTCTACCATCTTCGTCCTCCCATTTGATCCGTTGTTATTCTTTCGACCAAGTTCGTCTCGTTCGTCCATCTTCGTCCTCCCATTGAATACATTGGCATTCTTTGGACCAAGTTCGTCTCGTTCGTCCATCTTCGTCCTCCCATTTGATCCATAGGCCTTCTTTGGACCAAGATCGTCTCGTTCTACCATCTTCGTCCTCCCATTTGATCCGTTGGCATTCTTTGGACCAAGTTCGTATCGTTCGTCCATCTTGGTCCTCCCATTTGATCCGTTGTTATTCTTTGGACGAAGTTCGTCTCGTTCGTCCATCTTCGTCCTCCCATTTGATCCATTGGCATTCTTTGGACCAAGTTCGTCTCGTTCGTCCATCTTGGTCCTCCCATTTGATCCGTTGTTATTCTTTGGACCAAGTTCGTCTCGTTCGTCCATCTTCATCCTCCCATTTGATCCATTGGCATTCTTTGGACCATGTTCGTCTCGTTCGTCCATCTTCGTCCTCCCATTTGATCCGTTGGCATTCTTTGGACCAAGTTCGTATCGTTCATCCATCTTGGTCCTCCCATTTGATCAGTTGTTATTCTTCGGACCAAGTTCGTCTCGTTCGTCCATCTTCGTCCTCCCATTTGATCCGTTGTTGTTCTTTGGACCAAGTTCGTCTCGGTCGTCCATGTTCGTCCTCCCATTTGATCCGTTGTTATTTTTTGGACCAAGTTTGTCTCGTTCGTCCATCTTCATCCTCCCATTTGATCCATAGGCCTTCTTCGGACCAAGATCGTCTCGTTCGTAAATCTTCGTCCTCCCATTTGATCCGTTGGCATTCTTTGGACCAAGTTCGTATCGTTCATCCATCTTGGTCCTCCCATTTGATCCGTTGTTATTCTTTGGACCAAGTTCGTCTCGTTCGTCCATCTTCGTGCTCCCATTTGATCCATTGGCATTCTTTGGACCAAGTTCGTCTCGTTCGTCCATCTTCGTCCTCCCATTTCATCCATCGGCATTCTTTGGACCAAGTTCGTCTCGTTCGTCCATCTTCGCCCTCCCATTTGATCCATTGGCATTCTTTGGACCAAGTTCGTCTCGTTCGTCCATCTTCATCCTCCCATTTGATCCATTGGCATTCTTTGGACCAAGTTCGTCTCGTTCGTCCATCTTCGTCCTCCCAATTGATCCGTTGTTATTCTTTGGACTAAGTTGGTCTCGTTCGTCCATCTTCGTCCTCCCATTTGATCCATAGGCCTTCTTTGGACCAAGATCGTCTCGTTCGTCCATCTTCCTCCTCCCATTTGATCCGTTGGCCTTCTTTGGACTAAGTTCGTCTCGTTCTACCATCTTCGTCCTCCCATTTGATCCGTTGTTATTCTTTGGACCAAGTTCGTCTCGTTCTACCATCTTCGTCCTCCCATTTGATCCGTTGGCATTCTTTGGACCATGTTCGTATCGTTCGTCCATCTTGGTCCTCCCATTTGATCCGTTGTTATTCTTTGGACCAAGTTCGTCTCGTTCGTCCATCTTCGTCCTCCCATTTGATCCCTTGGCATTCTTTGGACCAAGTTCGTCTGGTTCGTCCATCTTCGTCCTCCCATTTGATCCTTCGGCATTCTTTGGACCAAGTTCGTCTCGTTCGTCCATCTTCGTCCTCCCATTTGATCCGTTGGCATTCTTTGGACCAAGTTCGTATCGTTCGTCCATCTTCGTCCTCCCATTTGATCCGTTGTTATTCTTTGGACCAAGTTCGTCTCGTTCGTCCATCTTCGTCCTCCCATTTGATCCATTGGCATTCTTTGGACGAAGTTCGTCTCGTTCGTCCATCTTGGTCCTCCCATTTGATCCGTTGTTATTCTTTGGACCAAGTTCGTCTCGTTCGTCTATCTTCGTGCTCCCATTTGATCCATTGGCATTCTTTGGACCAACTTCGTCTCGTTCGTCCATCTTCGTCCTCCCATTTGATCCATTGGCATTCTTTGGACCAACTTCGTCTCGTTCGTCCATCTTGGTCCTCCCATTTGATCCGTTGGCATTCTTTGGACCAAGTTCGTATCGTTCGTCCATCTTCGTCCTCCCATTTGATCCGTTGTTATTCTTAGGACCAAGTTTGTCTCGTTCGTCCATCTTCGTCCTCCCATTTGATCCATAGGCCTTCTTTGCACCAAGATCGTCTCGTTTGTCCATCTTCGTCCTCCCATTTGATCCGTTGTTATTCTTTGGACCAAGTTCGTCTCGTTCGTCCATCTTGGTCCTCCCATTTGATCCGTTGTTATTCTTTGGACCAAGTTCGTCTCGTTCGTCCATCTTCGTCCTCCCATTTGATCCATTGGCATTCTTTGGACCAAGTTCGTCTCGTTCGTCCATCTTCGTCCTCCCATTTGATCCATTGGCATTCTTTGGACCAAGTTCGTCTCGTTCGTCCATCTTCGTCCTCCCAATTGATCCGTTGTTATTCTTTGGACTAAGTTTGTCTCGTTCGTCCATCTTCGTCCTCCCATTTGATCCATAGGCCTTCTTTGGACCAAGATCGTCTCGTTCGTCCATCTTCCTCCTCCCATTTGATCCGTTGGCCTTCTTTGGACTAAGTTCGTCTCGTTCTACCATCTTCGTCCTCCCATTTGATCCGTTGTTATTCTTTCGACCAAGTTCGTCTCGTTCGTCCATCTTCGTCCTCCCATTGAATACATTGGCATTCTTTGGACCAAGTTCGTCTCGTTCGTCCATCTTCGTCCTCCCATTTGATCCATAGGCCTTCTTTGGACCAAGTTCGTATCGTTCGTCCATCTTGGTCCTCCCATTTGATCCGTTGTTATTCTTTGGACGAAGTTCGTCTCGTTCGTCCATCTTCGTCCTCCCATTTGATCCATTGGCATTCTTTGGACCAAGTTCGTCTCGTTCGTCCATCTTGGTCCTCCCATTTGATCCGTTGTTATTCTTTGGACCAAGTTCGTCTCGTTCGTCCATCTTCGTCCTCCCATTTGATCCATTGGCATTCTTTGGACCATGTTCGTCTCGTTCGTCCATCTTCGTCCTCCCATTTGATCCGTTGGCATTCTTTGGACCAAGTTCGTATCGTTCATCCATCTTGGTCCTCCCATTTGATCAGTTGTTATTCTTCGGACCAAGTTCGTCTCGTTCGTCCATCTTCGTCCTCCCATTTGATCCGTTGTTGTTCTTTGGACCAAGTTCGTCTCGGTCGTCCATGTTCGTCCTCCCATTTGATCCGTTGTTATTTTTTGGACCAAGTTTGTCTCGTTCGTCCATCTTCATCCTCCCATTTGATCCATAGGCCTTCTTCGGACCAAGATCGTCTCGTTCGTAAATCTTCGTCCTCCCATTTGATCCGTTGGCATTCTTTGGACCAAGTTCGTATCGTTCATCCATCTTGGTCCTCCCATTTGATCCGTTGTTATTCTTTGGACCAAGTTCGTCTCGTTCGTCCATCTTCGTGCTCCCATTTGATCCATTGGCATTCTTTGGACCAAGTTCGTCTCGTTCGTCCATCTTCGTCCTCCCATTTCATCCATCGGCATTCTTTGGACCAAGTTCGTCTCGTTCGTCCATCTTCGCCCTCCCATTTGATCCATTGGCATTCTTTGGACCAAGTTCGTCTCGTTCGTCCATCTTCATCCTCCCATTTGATCCATTGGCATTCTTTGGACCAAGTTCGTCTCGTTCGTCCATCTTCGTCCTCCCAATTGATCCGTTGTTATTCTTTGGACTAAGTTGGTCTCGTTCGTCCATCTTCGTCCTCCCATTTGATCCATAGGCCTTCTTTGGACCAAGATCGTCTCGTTCGTCCATCTTCCTCCTCCCATTTGATCCGTTGGCCTTCTTTGGACTAAGTTCGTCTCGTTCTACCATCTTCGTCCTCCCATTTGATCCGTTGTTATTCTTTGGACCAAGTTCGTCTCGTTCTACCATCTTCGTCCTCCCATTTGATCCGTTGGCATTCTTTGGACCATGTTCGTATCGTTCGTCCATCTTGGTCCTCCCATTTGATCCGTTGTTATTCTTTGGACCAAGTTCGTCTCGTTCGTCCATCTTCGTCCTCCCATTTGATCCCTCGGCATTCTTTGGACCAAGTTCGTCTCGTTCGTCCATCTTCGTCCTCCCATTTGATCCGTTGGCATTCTTTGGACCAAGTTCGTATCGTTCGTCCATCTTCGTCCTCCCATTTGATCCGTTGTTATTCTTTGGACCAAGTTCGTCTCGTTCGTCCATCTTCGTCCTCCCATTTGATCCATTGGCATTCTTTGGACGAAGTTCGTCTCGTTCGTCCATCTTGGTCCTCCCATTTGATCCGTTGTTATTCTTTGGACCAAGTTCGTCTCGTTCGTCTATCTTCGTGCTCCCATTTGATCCATTGGCATTCTTTGGACCAACTTCGTCTCGTTCGTCCATCTTCGTCCTCCCATTTGATCCATTGGCATTCTTTGGACCAACTTCGTCTCGTTCGTCCATCTTGGTCCTCCCATTTGATCCGTTGGCATTCTTTGGACCAAGTTCGTATCGTTCGTCCATCTTCGTCCTCCCATTTGATCCGTTGTTATTCTTAGGACCAAGTTTGTCTCGTTCGTCCATCTTCGTCCTCCCATTTGATCCATAGGCCTTCTTTGCACCAAGATCGTCTCGTTTGTCCATCTTCGTCCTCCCATTTGATCCGTTGGCATTCTTTGGACCAAGTTCGTATCGTTCATCCATCTTGGTCCTCCCATTTGATCCGTTATTATTCTTTGGACCAAGTTCGTCTCGTTCGTCCATCTTCGTCCTCCCATTTGATCCATTGGCATTCTTTGGACCAAGTTCGTCTCGTTCGTCCATCTTCGTCCTCCCATTTTATCCATTGGCATTCTTTGGACCATGTTCGTCTCGTTCGTCCATCTTCGTCCTCCCATTTGATCCGTTGTTATTCTTTGGACCAAGTTTGTCTTGTTCGTCCATCTTCATCCTCCCAATTGATCCATAGGCCTTCTTTGGACCAAGATCGCCTCGTTCTACCATCTTCGTCCTCCCATTTGATCCGTTGGCATTCTTTGGACCAAGTTCGTATCGTTCGTCCATCTTCGTCCTCCCATTTGATCCGTTGTTATTCTTTGGACGAAGTTCATCCATTGGTATTCTTTCGACCAAGTTCGTCTCGTTCGTCCATCTTCGTCCTCCCATTGAATACATTGGCATTCTTTGGACCAAGTTCGTCTCGTTCGTCCATCTTCGTCCTCCCATTTGATCCATAGGCCTTCTTTGGACCAAGATCGTCTCGTTCTACCATCTTCGTCCTCCCATTTGATCCGTTGGCATTCTTTGGACCAAGTTCGTATCGTTCGTCCATCTTGGTCCTCCCATTTGATCCGTTGTTATTCTTTGGACGAAGTTCGTCTCGTTCGTCCATCTTCGTCCTCCCATTTGATCCATTGGCATTCTTTGGACCAAGTTCGTCTCGTTCGTCCATCTTGGTCCTCCCATTTGATCCGTTGTTATTCTTTGGACCAAGTTCGTCTCGTTCGTCCATCTTCGTCCTCCCATTTGATCCATTGGCATTCTTTGGACCATGTTCGTCTCGTTCGTCCATCTTCGTCCTCCCATTTGATCCGTTGGCATTCTTTGGACCAAGTTCGTATCGTTCATCCATCTTGGTCCTCCCATTTGATCAGTTGTTATTCTTCGGACCAAGTTCGTCTCGTTCGTCCATCTTCGTCCTCCCATTTGATCCGTTGTTGTTCTTTGGACCAAGTTCGTCTCGGTCGTCCATGTTCGTCCTCCCATTTGATCCGTTGTTATTTTTTGGACCAAGTTTGTCTCGTTCGTCCATCTTCATCCTCCCATTTGATCCATAGGCCTTCTTCGGACCAAGATCGTCTCGTTCGTAAATCTTCGTCCTCCCATTTGATCCGTTGGCATTCTTTGGACCAAGTTCGTATCGTTCATCCATCTTGGTCCTCCCATTTGATCCGTTGTTATTCTTTGGACCAAGTTCGTCTCGTTCGTCCATCTTCGTGCTCCCATTTGATCCATTGGCATTCTTTGGACCAAGTTCGTCTCGTTCGTCCATCTTCGTCCTCCCATTTCATCCATCGGCATTCTTTGGACCAAGTTCGTCTCGTTCGTCCATCTTCGCCCTCCCATTTGATCCATTGGCATTCTTTGGACCAAGTTCGTCTCGTTCGTCCATCTTCGTCCTCCCATTTCATCCATCGGCATTCTTTGGACCAAGTTCGTCTCGTTCGTCCATCTTCGTCCTCCCATTTGATCCCTTGGCATTCTTTGGACCAAGTTCGTCTGGTTCGTCCATCTTCGTCCTCCCATTTGATCCTTCGGCATTCTTTGGACCAAGTTCGTCTCGTTCGTCCATCTTCGTCCTCCCATTTGATCCGTTGGCATTCTTTGGACCAAGTTCGTATCGTTCGTCCATCTTCGTCCTCCCATTTGATCCGTTGTTATTCTTTGGACCAAGTTCGTCTCGTTCGTCCATCTTCGTCCTCCCATTTGATCCATTGGCATTCTTTGGACCAAGTTCGTCTCGTTCGTCCATCTTGGTCCTCCCATTTGATCCGTTGTTATTCTTTGGACCAAGTTCGTCTCGTTCGTCTATCTTCGTGCTCCCATTTGATCCATTGGCATTCTTTGGACCAACTTCGTCTCGTTCGTCCATCTTCGTCCTCCCATTTGATCCATTGGCATTCTTTGGACCAACTTCGTCTCGTTCGTCCATCTTGGTCCTCCCATTTGATCCGTTGGCATTCTTTGGACCAAGTTCGTATCGTTCGTCCATCTTCGTCCTCCCATTTGATCCGTTGTTATTCTTAGGACCAAGTTTGTCTCGTTCGTCCATCTTCGTCCTCCCATTTGATCCATAGGCCTTCTTTGCACCAAGATCGTCTCGTTTGTCCATCTTCGTCCTCCCATTTGATCCGTTGGCATTCTTTGGACCAAGTTCGTATCGTTCATCCATCTTGGTCCTCCCATTTGATCCGTTATTATTCTTTGGGCCAAGTTCGTCTCGTTCGTCCATCTTCGTCCTCCCATTTGATCCATTGGCATTCTTTGGACCAAGTTCGTCTCGTTCGTCCATCTTCGTCCTCCCATTTTATCCATTGGCATTCTTTGGACCATGTTCGTCTCGTTCGTCCATCTTCGTCCTCCCATTTGATCCGTTGTTATTCTTTGGACCAAGTTTGTCTTGTTCGTCCATCTTCATCCTCCCAATTGATCCATAGGCCTTCTTTGGACCAAGATCGCCTCGTTCTACCATCTTCGTCCTCCCATTTGATCCGTTGGCATTCTTTGGACCAAGTTCGTATCGTTCGTCCATCTTCGTCCTCCCATTTGATCCGTTGTTATTCTTTGGACGAAGTTCATCCATTGGTATTCTTTCGACCAAGTTCGTCTCGTTCGTCCATCTTCGTCCTCCCATTGAATACATTGGCATTCTTTGGACCAAGTTCGTCTCGTTCGTCCATCTTCGTCCTCCCATTTGATCCATAGGCCTTCTTTGGACCAAGATCGTCTCGTTCTACCATCTTCGTCCTCCCATTTGATCCGTTGGCATTCTTTGGACCAAGTTCGTATCGTTCGTCCATCTTGGTCCTCCCATTTGATCCGTTGTTATTCTTTGGACGAAGTTCGTCTCGTTCGTCCATCTTCGTCCTCCCATTTGATCCATTGGCATTCTTTGGACCAAGTTCGTCTCGTTCGTCCATCTTGGTCCTCCCATTTGATCCGTTGTTATTCTTTGGACCAAGTTCGTCTCGTTCGTCCATCTTCGTCCTCCCATTTGATCCATTGGCATTCTTTGGACCATGTTCGTCTCGTTCGTCCATCTTCGTCCTCCCATTTGATCCGTTGGCATTCTTTGGACCAAGTTCGTATCGTTCATCCATCTTGGTCCTCCCATTTGATCAGTTGTTATTCTTCGGACCAAGTTCGTCTCGTTCGTCCATCTTCGTCCTCCCATTTGATCCGTTGTTGTTCTTTGGACCAAGTTCGTCTCGGTCGTCCATGTTCGTCCTCCCATTTGATCCGTTGTTATTTTTTGGACCAAGTTTGTCTCGTTCGTCCATCTTCATCCTCCCATTTGATCCATAGGCCTTCTTCGGACCAAGATCGTCTCGTTCGTAAATCTTCGTCCTCCCATTTGATCCGTTGGCATTCTTTGGACCATGTTCGTCTCGTTCGTCCATCTTCGTCCTCCCATTTGATCCGTTGTTATTCTTTGGACCAAGTTTGTCTTGTTCGTCCATCTTCATCCTCCCAATTGATCCATAGGCCTTCTTTGGACCAAGATCGCCTCGTTCTACCATCTTCGTCCTCCCATTTGATCCGTTGGCATTCTTTGGACCAAGTTCGTATCGTTCGTCCATCTTCGTCCTCCCATTTGATCCGTTGTTATTCTTTGGACGAAGTTCATCCATTGGTATTCTTTCGACCAAGTTCGTCTCGTTCGTCCATCTTCGTCCTCCCATTGAATACATTGGCATTCTTTGGACCAAGTTCGTCTCGTTCGTCCATCTTCGTCCTCCCATTTGATCCATAGGCCTTCTTTGGACCAAGATCGTCTCGTTCTACCATCTTCGTCCTCCCATTTGATCCGTTGGCATTCTTTGGACCAAGTTCGTATCGTTCGTCCATCTTGGTCCTCCCATTTGATCCGTTGTTATTCTTTGGACGAAGTTCGTCTCGTTCGTCCATCTTCGTCCTCCCATTTGATCCATTGGCATTCTTTGGACCAAGTTCGTCTCGTTCGTCCATCTTGGTCCTCCCATTTGATCCGTTGTTATTCTTTGGACCAAGTTCGTCTCGTTCGTCCATCTTCGTCCTCCCATTTGATCCATTGGCATTCTTTGGACCATGTTCGTCTCGTTCGTCCATCTTCGTCCTCCCATTTGATCCGTTGGCATTCTTTGGACCAAGTTCGTATCGTTCATCCATCTTGGTCCTCCCATTTGATCAGTTGTTATTCTTCGGACCAAGTTCGTCTCGTTCGTCCATCTTCGTCCTCCCATTTGATCCGTTGTTGTTCTTTGGACCAAGTTCGTCTCGGTCGTCCATGTTCGTCCTCCCATTTGATCCGTTGTTATTTTTTGGACCAAGTTTGTCTCGTTCGTCCATCTTCATCCTCCCATTTGATCCATAGGCCTTCTTCGGACCAAGATCGTCTCGTTCGTAAATCTTCGTCCTCCCATTTGATCCGTTGGCATTCTTTGGACCAAGTTCGTATCGTTCATCCATCTTGGTCCTCCCATTTGATCCGTTGTTATTCTTTGGACCAAGTTCGTCTCGTTCGTCCATCTTCGTGCTCCCATTTGATCCATTGGCATTCTTTGGACCAAGTTCGTCTCGTTCGTTCATCTTCGTCCTCCCATTTCATCCATCGGCATTCTTTGGACCAAGTTCGTCTCTTTCGTCCATCTTCGCCCTCCCATTTGATCCATTGGCATTCTTTGGACCAAGTTCGTCTCGTTCGTCCATCTTCGTCCTCCCATTTCATCCATCGGCATTCTTTGGACCAAGTTCGTCTCGTTCGTCCATCTTCGTCCTCCCATTTGATCCCTTGGCATTCTTTGGACCAAGTTCGTCTGGTTCGTCCATCTTCGTCCTCCCATTTGATCCTTCGGCATTCTTTGGACCAAGTTCGTCTCGTTCGTCCATCTTCGTCCTCCCATTTGATCCGTTGGCATTCTTTGGACCAAGTTCGTATCGTTCGTCCATCTTCGTCCTCCCATTTGATCCGTTGTTATTCTTTGGACCAAGTTCGTCTCGTTCGTCCATCTTCGTCCTCCCATTTGATCCATTGGCATTCTTTGGACCAAGTTCGTCTCGTTCGTCCATCTTGGTCCTCCCATTTGATCCGTTGTTATTCTTTGGACCAAGTTCGTCTCGTTCGTCTATCTTCGTGCTCCCATTTGATCCATTGGCATTCTTTGGACCAACTTCGTCTCGTTCGTCCATCTTCGTCCTCCCATTTGATCCATTGGCATTCTTTGGACCAACTTCGTCTCGTTCGTCCATCTTGGTCCTCCCATTTGATCCGTTGGCATTCTTTGGACCAAGTTCGTATCGTTCGTCCATCTTCGTCCTCCCATTTGATCCGTTGTTATTCTTAGGACCAAGTTTGTCTCGTTCGTCCATCTTCGTCCTCCCATTTGATCCATAGGCCTTCTTTGCACCAAGATCGTCTCGTTTGTCCATCTTCGTCCTCCCATTTGATCCGTTGGCATTCTTTGGACCAAGTTCGTATCGTTCATCCATCTTGGTCCTCCCATTTGATCCGTTATTATTCTTTGGGCCAAGTTCGTCTCGTTCGTCCATCTTCGTCCTCCCATTTGATCCATTGGCATTCTTTGGACCAAGTTCGTCTCGTTCGTCCATCTTCGTCCTCCCATTTTATCCATTGGCATTCTTTGGACCATGTTCGTCTCGTTCGTCCATCTTCGTCCTCCCATTTGATCCGTTGTTATTCTTTGGACCAAGTTTGTCTTGTTCGTCCATCTTCATCCTCCCAATTGATCCATAGGCCTTCTTTGGACCAAGATCGCCTCGTTCTACCATCTTCGTCCTCCCATTTGATCCGTTGGCATTCTTTGGACCAAGTTCGTATCGTTCGTCCATCTTCGTCCTCCCATTTGATCCGTTGTTATTCTTTGGACGAAGTTCATCCATTGGTATTCTTTCGACCAAGTTCGTCTCGTTCGTCCATCTTCGTCCTCCCATTGAATACATTGGCATTCTTTGGACCAAGTTCGTCTCGTTCGTCCATCTTCGTCCTCCCATTTGATCCATAGGCCTTCTTTGGACCAAGATCGTCTCGTTCTACCATCTTCGTCCTCCCATTTGATCCGTTGGCATTCTTTGGACCAAGTTCGTATCGTTCGTCCATCTTGGTCCTCCCATTTGATCCGTTGTTATTCTTTGGACGAAGTTCGTCTCGTTCGTCCATCTTCGTCCTCCCATTTGATCCATTGGCATTCTTTGGACCAAGTTCGTCTCGTTCGTCCATCTTGGTCCTCCCATTTGATCCGTTGTTATTCTTTGGACCAAGTTCGTCTCGTTCGTCCATCTTCGTCCTCCCATTTGATCCATTGGCATTCTTTGGACCATGTTCGTCTCGTTCGTCCATCTTCGTCCTCCCATTTGATCCGTTGGCATTCTTTGGACCAAGTTCGTATCGTTCATCCATCTTGGTCCTCCCATTTGATCAGTTGTTGTTCTTTGGACCAAGTTCGTCTCGGTCGTCCATGTTCGTCCTCCCATTTGATCCGTTGTTATTTTTTGGACCAAGTTTGTCTCGTTCGTCCATCTTCATCCTCCCATTTGATCCATAGGCCTTCTTCGGACCAAGATCGTCTCGTTCGTAAATCTTCGTCCTCCCATTTGATCCGTTGGCATTCTTTGGACCAAGTTCGTATCGTTCATCCATCTTGGTCCTCCCATTTGATCCGTTGTTATTCTTTGGACCAAGTTCGTCTCGTTCGTCCATCTTCGTGCTCCCATTTGATCCATTGGCATTCTTTGGACCAAGTTCGTCTCGTTCGTCCATCTTCGTCCTCCCATTTCATCCATCGGCATTCTTTGGACCAAGTTCGTCTCGTTCGTCCATCTTCGCCCTCCCATTTGATCCATTGGCATTCTTTGGACCAAGTTCGTCTAGTTCGTCCATCTTCATCCTCCCATTTGATCCATTGGCATTCTTTGGACCAAGTTCGTCTCGTTCGTCCATCTTGGTCCTCCCATTTGATCCGTTGTTATTCTTTGGACCAAGTTCGTCTCGTTCGTCTATCTTCGTGCTCCCATTTGATCCATTGGCATTTTTTGGACCAACTTCGTCTCGTTCGTCCATCTTCGTCCTCCCATTTGATCCATTGGCATTCTTTGGACCAACTTCGTCTCGTTCGTCCATCTTGGTCCTCCCATTTGATCCATTGGCATTCTCTGGACCAAGTTCCTCTCGTTCGTCCATCTTCGTCCTCCCATTTGATCCGTTGTTATACTTTGGACCAAGTTTGTCTCGTTCGTCCATCTTCGTCCTCCCATTTGATTCATTGGCATTCTTTGGACCAAGTTCGTCTCGTTCGTCCATCTTCGTCCTCCCATTTGATCCATTGGCATTCTTTGGACCAAGTTCGTCTCGTTCGTCCATCTTCGTCCTCCCATTTTATCCATTGGCATTCTTTGGACCATGTTCGTCTCGTTCGTCCATCTTCGTCCTCCCATTTGATCCGTTGTTATTCTTTGGACCAAGTTTGTCTCGTTCGTCCATCTTCATCCTCCCAATTGATCCATAGGCCTTCTTTGGACCAAGATCGCCTCGTTCTACCATCTTCGTCCTCCCATTTGATCCGTTGGCATTCTTTGGACCAAGTTCGTATCGTTCGTCCATCTTCGTCCTCCCATTTGATCCGTTGTTATTCTTTGGACGAAGTTCATCCATTGGTATTCTTTCGAGCAAGTTCGTCTCGTTCGTCCATCTTCGTCCTCCCATTGAATACATTGGCATTCTTTGGACCAAGTTCGTCTCGTTCGTCCATCTTCGTCCTCCCATTTGATCCATAGGCCTTCTTTGGACCAAGATCGTCTCGTTCTACCATCTTGGTCCTCCCATTTGATCCGTTGTTATTCTTTGGACCAAGTTCGTCTCGTTCGTCCATCTTGGTCCTCCCATTTGATCCGTTGTTATTCTTTGGACCAAGTTCGTCTCGTTCGTCCATCTTCGTCCTCCCATTTGATCCATTGGCATTCTTTGGACCATGTTCGTCTCGTTCGTCCATCTTCGTCCTCCCATTTGATCCGTTGGCATTCTTTGGACCAAGTTCGTATCGTTCATCCATCTTGGTCCTCCCATTTGATCCGTTGTTATTCTTTGGACCAAGTTCGTCTCGTTCGTCCATCTTCGTCCTCCCATTTGATCCGTTGTTGTTCTTTGAACCAAGTTCGTCTCGGTCGTCCATGTTCGTCCTCCCATTTGATCCGTTGTTATTTTTTGGACCAAGTTTGTCTCGTTCGTCCATCTTCATCCTCCCATTTGATCCATAGGTCTTCTTCGGACCAAGATCGTCTCGTTCGTAAATCTTCGTCCTCCCATTTGATCCGTTGGCATTCTTTGGACCAAGTTCGTATCGTTCATCCATCTTGGTCCTCCCATTTGATCCGTTGTTATTCTTTGGACCAAGTTCGTCTCGTTCGTCCATCTTCGTCCTCCCATTTAATCCATTGGCATTCTTTGGACCAAGATCGTCTCGTTCGTCCATCTTCGTCCTCCCATTTGATCCGTTGGCCTTCTTTGGACTAAGTTCATCTCGTTCTACCATCTTCGTCCTCCCATTTGATCCGTTGGCATTCTTTGGACCAAGTTCGTATCGTTCATCCATCTTGGTCCTCCCATTTGATCCGTTGTTATTCTTTGGACCAAGTTCGTCTCGTTCGTCCATCTTGGTCCTCCCATTTGATCCGTTGTTATTCTTTGGACCAAGTTCGTCTCGTTCGTCCATCTTCGTCCTCCCATTTGATCTGTTGGCATTCTTTGGACCAAGTTCGTCTCGTTCGTCCATCTTCTTCCTCCCATTTGATCCATTGGCATTCTTTGGACCAAGTTCGTCTCGTTCGTCCATCTTCGTCCTCCCAATTGATCCGTTGTTATTCTTTGGACCAAGTTTGTCTCGTTCGTCCATCTTCGTCCTCCCATTTGATCCATAGGCCTTCTTTGGACCAAGATCGTCTCGTTCGTAAATCTTCGTCCTCCCATTTGATCCGTTGGCATTCTTTGGACCAAGTTCGTATCGTTCATCCATCTTGGTCCTCCCATTTGATCCGTTGTTATTCTTTGGACCAAGTTCGTCTCGTTCGTCCATCTTCGTGCTCCCATTTGATCCATTGGCATTCTTTGGACCAAGTTCGTCTCGTTCGTCCATCTTCGTCCTCCCATTTCATCCATCGGCATTCTTTGGACCAAGTTCGTCTCGTTCGTCCATCTTCGCCCTCCCATTTGATCCATTGGCATTCTTTGGACCAAGTTCGTCTCGTTCGTCCATCTTCATCCTCCCATTTGATCCATTGGCATTCTTTGGACCAAGTTCGTCTCGTTCGTCCATCTTGGTCCTCCCATTTGAACCGTTGTTATTCTTTGGACCAAGTTCGTCTCGTTCGTCTATCTTCGTGCTCCCATTTGATCCATTGGCATTTTTTGGACCAACTTCGTCTCGTTCGTCCATCTTCGTCCTCCCATTTGATCCATTGGCATTCTTTGGACCAACTTCGTCTCGTTCGTCCATCTTGGTCCTCCCATTTGATCCATTGGCATTCTCTGGACCAAGTTCCTCTCGTTCGTCCATCTTCGTCCTCCCATTTGATCCGTTGTTATTCTTTGGACCAAGTTTGTCTCGTTCGTCCATCTTCGTCCTCCCATTTTATCCATTGGCATTCTTTGGACCATGTTCGTCTCGTTCGTCCATCTTCGTCCTCCCATTTGATCCGTTGTTATTCTTTGGACCAAGTTTGTCTCGTTCGTCCATCTTCATCCTCCCAATTGATCCATAGGCCTTCTTTGGACCAAGATCGCCTCGTTCTACCATCTTCGTCCTCCCATTTGATCCGTTGGCATTCTTTGGACCAAGTTCGTATCGTTCGTCCATCTTCGTCCTCCCATTTGATCCGTTGTTATTCTTTGGACCAAGTTCGTCTCGTTCGTCCATCTTCGTCCTCCCATTTTATCCATTGGATTCTTTGGACCATGTTCGTCTCGTTCGTCCATCTTCGTCCTCCCATTTGATCCGTTGTTATTCTTTGGACCAAGTTTGTCTCGTTCGTCCATCTTCATCCTCCCAATTGATCCATAGGCCTTCTTTGGACCAAGATCGCCTCGTTCTACCATCTTCGTCCTCCCATTTGATCCGTTGGAATTCTTTGGACCAAGTTCGTATCGTTCGTCCATCTTCGTCCTCCCATTTGATCCGTTGTTATTCTTTGGACGAAGTTCATCCATTGGTATTCTTTCGACCAAGTTCGTCTCGTTCGTCCATCTTCGTCCTCCCGTTGAATACATTGGCATTCTTTGGACCAAGTTCGTCTCGTTCGTCCATCTTCGTCCTCCCATTTGATCCATAGGCCTTCTTTGGACCAAGATCGTCTCGTTCTACCATCTTCGTCCTCCCATTTGATCCGTTGGCATTCTTTGGACCAAGTTCGTATCGTTCGTCAATCTTGGTCCTCCCATTTGATCCGTTGTTATTCTTTGGACCAAGTTCGTCTCGTTCGTCCATCTTCGTACTCCCATTTGATCCATTGGCATTCTTTGGACCAAGTTCGTCTCGTTCGTCCATCTTGGTCCTCCCATTTGATCCGTTGTTATTCTTTGGACCAAGTTCGTCTCGTTCGTGCATCTTCGTCCTCCCATTTGATCCATTGGCATTCTTTGGACCATGTTCGTCTTGTTCGTCCATCTTCGTCCTCCCATTTGATCCGTTGGCATTCTTTGGACCAAGTTCGTATCGTTCCTCCATCTTGGTCCTCCCATTTGATCCGTTGTTATTCTTTCGACCAAGTTCGTCTCGTTCGTCCATCTTCGTCCTCCCATTTGATCCGTTGTTATTTTTTGGACCAAGTTTGTCTCGTTCGTCCATCTTCATCCTCCCATTTGATCCATAGGCCTTCTTCGGACCAAGATCGTCTCGTTCGTAAATCTTCGTCCTCCCATTTGATCCGTTGGCATTCTTTGGACCAAGTTCGTATCGTTTATCCATCTTGGTCCTCCCATTTGATCCGTTGTTATTCTTTGGACCAAGTTCGTCCATCTTCGTCCTCCCATTTAATCCATTGGCAATCTTTGGACCATGTTCGTCTCGTTCGTCCATCTTTGTCCTGCCATTTGATCCGTTGGCCTTCTTTGGACCAAGTTCGTCTCATTCGTCCATCTTCGTCTTCCCATTTGATCCGTAGGCCTTCTTTGGACCAAGTTCGTCTCGTTCGTCCATCTTCGTCCTCCATTTTGATCCATTGGCATTATTTGGACCAAGTTCGTCTCGTTCGTCCCTCTCCGTCCTCCCATTTGATCCGTAGGCCTTCTTTTGACTAAGTTCGGCTCGTTCTACCATCATCGTCCTCCCATTTGATCTGTTGGTATTCTTTGGACCAAGTTCGTCTCGTTCGCCCATCTTCGTCCTCCCATTTGATCCGTTGTTATTCTTTGGACCAAGTTCGTCTCGTTCGTCCATCTTTGACCTCCCATTTGATCCATTGGCTTTCTTTGGACCAAGTTCGTCTCGTTCGTCCATCTTCGTCCTCCCATTTGATCCATTGGCATTCTTTGGACCAAGTTCGTCTCGTTGGTCCATCTTCGTCCTCCCATTTGATCCATTGGCATTCTTTGGACCAAGTTCGTCTCGCTCGTCCATCTTCGACCTCCCAATTGATCCGTTGTTATTCTTTGGACCAAGTTTGTCTCGTTCGTCCATCTTCGCCCTCCCATTTGATCCGTTGGCCTTCTTTGGACTAAGTTCATCTCGTTCTACCATCTTCGTCCTCCCATTTGATCCGTTGGCATTCTTTGGACCAAGTTCGTAATGTTCATCCATCTTGGTCCTCCCATTTGATCCGTTGTTATTCTTTGGACCAAGTTCGTCTCGTTCGTCCATCTTTGACCTCCCATTTGATCCGTTGTTATTCTTTGGACCAAGTTTGTCTCGTTCGTCCATCTTCATCCTCCCAATTGATCCATAGGCCTTCTTTGGACCAAGATCGCCTCGTTCTACCATCTTCGTCCTCCCATTTGATCCGTTGGCATTCTTTGGACCAAGTTCGTATCGTTCGTCCATCTTCGTCCTCCCATTTGATCCGTTGTTATTCTTTGGACGAAGTTCATCCATTGGTATTCTTTCGAGCAAGTGCGTCTCGTTCGTCCATCTTCGTCCTCCCGTTGAATACATTGGCATTCTTTGGACCAAGTTCGTCTCGTTTGTCCATCTTCGTCCTCCCATTTGATCCATTGGCATTCTTTGGACCATGTTCGTCTCGTTCGTCCATCTTCGTCCTCCCATTTGATCCGTTGGCATTCTTTGGACCAAGTTCGTATCGTTCGTCCATCTTCGTCCTCCCATTTGATCCGTTGTTATTCTTTGGACCAAGTTTGTCTCGTTCGTCCATCTTCGTCCTCCCATTGAATACATTGGCATTCTTTGGAACCAAGTTCGTCTCGTTCGTCCATCTTCGTCCTCCCATTTGATCCGTTGTTATTCTTTGGACATAGTTCGTCTCGTTCGTCCATCTTCGTCCTCCCATTTGATCCATTGGCATTCTTTGGACCAAGTTCGTCTCGTTCGTCCATCTTCGTCCTCCCATTTGATCCGTTGTTATTCTTTGGACCAAGTTCGTCTCGTTCGTCCATCTTTGTCCTCCCATTTGATCCATTGGCATTCTTTGGACCAAGTTCGTCTCGTTCGTCCATCTTGGTCCTCCCATTTGATCCGTTGTTATTCTTTGGACCAAGTTCGTCTCGTTCGTCCATCTTCGTCCTCCCATTTGATCCATTGGCATTCTTTGGACCAAGTTCGTCTCGTTCGTCCATCTTCGTCCTCCCATTTGATCCGTTGTTATGCTTTGGACCAAGTTTGTCTCGTTCGTCCATCTTCGTCCTCCCATTCGATCCATAGGCCTTCTTTGGACCAAGATCGTCTCGTTCGTCCATCTTCGTCCTCCCATTTGATCCGTTGGCATTCTTTGGACCAAGTTGGTATCGTTCCTCCATCTTGGTCCTCCCATTTGATCCGTTGTTATTCTTTGGACCAAGTTCGTCTCGTTCGTCCATCTTCGTCCTCCCATTTGATCCGTTGTTATTCTTTGGACCAAGTTCGTCTCGGTCGTCCATCTTTGACCTCCCATTTGATCCATTGGCTTTCTTTGGACCAAGTTCATCTCGTTCGTCCATCTTCGTCCTCCTATTTGATCCGTTGGCATTCTTTGGACCAAGTTGGTCTCGTTCGTCCATCTTCGTCCTCCCATTTGATTCCTTGGCATTCATTGGACCAAGTTCGTCCATCTTCGTCCTCCATTTTGATCCATTGGCATTCATTGGACCAAGTTCGTCTCGTTCGTCCATCTTCATGCTCCCATTTGATCCACTGGCATTCTTTGGACCAAGTTTGTCTCGTTCGTCCATCTTCGTCCTCCCATTTGATCCATCGGCATTCTTTGGACCAAGTTCGTCTCGTTCGTCCATCTTCGTCCTCCCATTTGATCCATTGGCATTCTTTGGACCAAGTTCGTCTCGTTCGTGCATCTTGGTCCTCCCATTTGATCCGTTGTTATTCTTTGGACCAAGTTCGTTTCGTTCGTCTATCTTCGTGCTCCCATTTGATCCACTGGCATTCTTTGGACCAAGTTCGTCTCGTTCGTCCATCTTCGTGCTCCCATTTGATCCATTGGCATTCTTTGGACCAACTTCGTCTCGTTCGTCCATCTTGGTCCTCCCATTTGATCCGTTGTTATTCTGTGGACCAAGTTCGTCTCGTTCGTCCATCTTCGTCCTCCCATTTGATCCATTGGCATACTCTGGACCAAGTTCATCTCATTCGTCCATCTTCGTCCTCCCATTTGATCCGTTGTTATTCTTTGGACCAAGTTTGTCTCGTTCGTCCATCTTCGTCCTCCCATTTGATCCATAGGCCTTCTTTGGACCAAGATCGTCTCGTTCGTCCATCTTCGTCCTCCCATTTGATCCGTTGGCATTCTTTGGACGAAGTTCGTATCGTTCATCCATCTTGGTCCTCCCATTTGATCCGTTATTATTCTTTGGACCAAGTTCGTCTCGTTCGTCCATCTTCGTCCTCCCATTTGATCCATTGGCATTCTTTGGACCAAGTTCATCTCGTTCGTCCATCTTCGTCCTCCCATTTGATCCATTGGCATTCTTTGGACCATGTTCGTCTCGTTCGTCCATCTTCGTCCTCCCATTTGATTCGTTGTTATTCTTTGGACCAAGTTTGTCTCGTTCGTCCATCTTCATCCTCCCAATTGATCCATGGGCCTTCTTTGGACCAAGATCGCCTCGTTCTACCATCTTCGTCCTCCCATTTGATCCGTTGGCATTCTTTGGACCAAGTTCGTATCGTTCGTCCATCTTCGTCCTCCCATTTGATCCGTTGGCCTTCTTTGGACTAAGTTCATCTCGTTCTACCATCTTCGTCCTCCCATTTGATCCGTTGGCATTCTTTGGACCAAGTTCGTAATGTTCATCCATCTTGGTCCTCCCATTTGATCCGTTGTTATTCTTTGGACCAAGTTCGTCTCGTTCGTCCATCTTTGACCTCCCATTTGATCCGTTGTTATTCTTTGGACCAAGTTTGTCTCGTTCGTCCATCTTCATCCTCCCAATTGATCCATAGGCCTTCTTTGGACCAAGATCGCCTCGTTCTACCATCTTCGTCCTCCCATTTGATCCGTTGGCATTCTTTGGACCAAGTTCGTATCGTTCGTCCATCTTCGTCCTCCCATTTGATCCGTTGTTATTCTTTGGACGAAGTTCATCCATTGGTATTCTTTCGAGCAAGTTCGTCTCGTTCGTCCATCTTCGTCCTCCCATTGAATACATTGGCATTCTTTGGACCAAGTTCGTCTCGTTTGTCCATCTTCGTCCTCCCATTTGATCCATTGGCATTCTTTGGACCATGTTCGTCTCGTTCGTCCATCTTCGTCCTCCCATTTGATCCGTTGGCATTCTTTGGACCAAGTTCGTATCGTTCGTCCATCTTCGTCCTCCCATTTGATCCGTTGGCATTCTTTGGACCAAGTTCGTATCGTTCGTCCATCTTCGTCCTCCCATTTGATCCGTTGTTATTCTTTGGACCAAGTTTGTCTCGTTCGTCCATCTTCGTCCTCCCATTGAATACATTGGCATTCTTTGGAACCAAGTTCGTCTCGTTCGTCCATCTTCGTCCTCCCATTTGATCCGTTGTTATTCTTTGGACATAGTTCGTCTCGTTCGTCCATCTTCGTCCTCCCATTTGATCCATTGGCATTCTTTGGACCAAGTTCGTCTCGTTCGTCCATCTTCGTCCTCCCATTTGATCCGTTGTTATTCTTTGGACCAAGTTCGTCTCGTTCGTCCATCTTTGTCCTCCCATTTGATCCATTGGCATTCTTTGGACCAAGTTCGTCTCGTTCGTCCATCTTGGTCCTCCCATTTGATCCGTTGTTATTCTTTGGACCAAGTTCGTCTCGTTCGTCCATCTTCGTCCTCCCATTTGATCCATTGGCATTCTTTGGACCAAGTTCGTCTCGTTCGTCCATCTTCGTCCTCCCATTTGATCCGTTGTTATGCTTTGGACCAAGTTTGTCTCGTTCGTCCATCTTCGTCCTCCCATTCGATCCATAGGCCTTCTTTGGACCAAGATCGTCTCGTTCGTCCATCTTCGTCCTCCCATTTGATCCGTTGGCATTCTTTGGACCAAGTTGGTATCGTTCCTCCATCTTGGTCCTCCCATTTGATCCGTTGTTATTCTTTGGACCAAGTTCGTCTCGTTCGTCCATCTTCGTCCTCCCATTTGATCCGTTGTTATTCTTTGGACCAAGTTCGTCTCGGTCGTCCATCTTTGACCTCCCATTTGATCCATTGGCTTTCTTTGGACCAAGTTCATCTCGTTCGTCCATCTTCGTCCTCCTATTTGATCCGTTGGCATTCTTTGGACCAAGTTGGTCTCGTTCGTCCATCTTCGTCCTCCCATTTGATTCCTTGGCATTCATTGGACCAAGTTCGTCCATCTTCGTCCTCCATTTTGATCCATTGGCATTCATTGGACCAAGTTCGTCTCGTTCGTCCATCTTCATGCTCCCATTTGATCCACTGGCATTCTTTGGACCAAGTTTGTCTCGTTCGTCCATCTTCGTCCTCCCATTTGATCCATCGGCATTCTTTGGACCAAGTTCGTCTCGTTCGTCCATCTTCGTCCTCCCATTTGATCCATTGGCATTCTTTGGACCAAGTTCGTCTCGTTCGTGCATCTTGGTCCTCCCATTTGATCCGTTGTTATTCTTTGGACCAAGTTCGTTTCGTTCGTCTATCTTCGTGCTCCCATTTGATCCACTGGCATTCTTTGGACCAAGTTCGTCTCGTTCGTCCATCTTCGTGCTCCCATTTGATCCATTGGCATTCTTTGGACCAACTTCGTCTCGTTCGTCCATCTTGGTCCTCCCATTTGATCCGTTGTTATTCTGTGGACCAAGTTCGTCTCGTTCGTCCATCTTCGTCCTCCCATTTGATCCATTGGCATACTCTGGACCAAGTTCATCTCGTTCGTCCATCTTCGTCCTCCCATTTGATCCGTTGTTATTCTTTGGACCAAGTTTGTCTCGTTCGTCCATCTTCGTCCTCCCATTTGATCCATAGGCCTTCTTTGGACCAAGATCGTCTCGTTCGTCCATCTTCGTCCTCCCATTTGATCCGTTGGCATTCTTTGGACGAAGTTCGTATCGTTCATCCATCTTGGTCCTCCCATTTGATCCGTTATTATTCTTTGGACCAAGTTCGTCTCGTTCGTCCATCTTCGTCCTCCCATTTGATCCATTGGCATTCTTTGGACCAAGTTCGTCTCGCTCGTCCATCTTCGTCCTCCCATTTGATCCATTGGCATTCTTTGGACCAAGTTCGTCTCGTTCGTCCATCTTCGTCCTCCCATTTGATCCATTGGCATTCTTTGGACCATGTTCGTCTCGTTCGTCCATCTTCGTCCTCCCATTTGATTCGTTGTTATTCTTTGGACCAAGTTTGTCTCGTTCGTCCATCTTCATCCTCCCAATTGATCCATGGGCCTTCTTTGGACCAAGATCGCCTCGTTCTACCATCTTCGTCCTCCCATTTGATCCGTTGGCATTCTTTGGACCAAGTTCGTATCGTTCGTCCATCTTCGTCCTCCCATTTGATCCGTTGTTATTCTTTGGACCAAGTTCATCCATTGGTATTCTTTCGAACAAGTTCGTCTCGTTCGTCCATCTTCGTCCTCCCATTTGATCCATTGGCATTCTTTCAACCAAGTTCGTCTCGTTCGTCCATCTTCGTCCTCCCATTGAATACATTGGCATTCTTTGGACCAAGTTCGTCTCGTTCGTCCATCTTCGTCCTCCCATTTGATCCATAGGCCTTCTTTGGACCAAGATCGTCTCGTTCTACCATCTTCCTCCTCCCATTTGATCCATTGGCATTCTTTGGACCAAGTTCGTCTCGTTCGTCCATCTTCGTCCTCCCATATGATCCGTTGTTATTCTTTGGACCAAGTTCGTCTCGTTCGTCCATCTTCGTCCTCCCATTTGATCCATTGGCATTCTTTGGACCATGTTCGTCTCGTTCGTCCATCTTCGTCCTCCCATTTGATCCGTTGGCATTCTTTGGACCAAGTTCGTATCGTTCGTCCATCTTCGTCTTCCCATTTGATCTGTAGGCCTTCTTTGGACCAAGTTCGTCTCGTTCGTCCATCTTCGTCCTCCATTTTGATCCTTTGGCATTATTTGGACCAAGTTCGTCTCGTTCGTCCCTCTCCGTCCTCCCATTTGATCCGTAGGCCTTCTTTTGACTAAGTTCGGCTCGTTCTACCATCATCGTCCTCCCATTTGATCTGTTGGCATTCTTTGGACCAAGTTCGTCTCGTTCGCCCGTCTTCGTCCTCCCATTTGATCCGTTGTTATTCTTTGGACCAAGTTCGTCTCGTTCGTCCATCTTTGACCTCCCATTTGATCCATTGGCTTTCTTTGGACCAAGTTCGTCTCGTTCGTCCATCTTCGTCCTCCCATTTGATCCATTGGCATTCTTTGGACCAAGTTCGTCTCGTTGGTCCATCTTCGTCCTCCCATTGATCCATTGGCATTCTTTGGACCAAGTTTGTCTCGTTCGTCCATCTTCGACCTCCCAATTGATCCGTTGTTATTCTTTGGACCAAGTTTGTCTCGTTCGTCCATCTTCGTCCTCCCATTTGATCCGTTGGCCTTCTTTGGACTAAGTTCATCTCGTTCTACCATCTTCGTCCTCCCATTTGATCCGTTGGCATTCTTTGGACCAAGTTCGTAATGTTCATCCATCTTGGTCCTCCCATTTGATCCGTTGTTATTCTTTGGACCAAGTTCGTCTCGTTCGTCCATCTTCGTCCTCCCATTTGATCCGTTGTTATTCTTTGGACCAAGTTCGTCTCGTTCGTCCATCTTCGTCCTCCCATTTGATCCGTTGTTATTCTTTGGACCAAATTCGTCCATCTTCGTCCTCCCAATCGATCCATTGGCATTCTTTGGACCATGTTCGTCTCGTTCGTCCATCTTCGTCCTCCCATTTGATCCGTTGGCATTCTTTGCACCAAGTTCGTATCGTTCGTCCATCTTCGTCCTCCCATTTGATCCGTTGTTATTCTTTGGACCAAGTTTGTCTCGTTCGTCCATCTTCGTCCTCCCATTGAATACATTGGCATTCTTTGGACCAAGTTCGTCTCGTTCGTCCATCTTCGTCCTCCCATTTGATCCGTTGTTATTCTTTGGACATGGTTCGTCTCGTTCGTCCATCTTCGTCCTCCCATTTGATCCGTTGGCATTCTTTGGACCAAGTTCGTCTCGTTCGTCCATCTTCGTCCTCCCATTTGATCCGTTGTTATTCTTTGGACCAAGTTTGTCTCGTTCGTCCATCTTTGTCCTCCCATTTGATCCATTGGCCTTCTTTGGACCAAGTTCGTCTCGTTCGTCCATCTTCGTCCTCCCATTTGATCCGTTGTTATTTTTTGGACCAAGTTTGTCTCGTTCGTCCATCTTCATCCACCCATTTGATCCATAGGCCTTCTTTGGACCAAGTTCGTCTCGTTCGTCCATCTTCGTCCTCCCATTTGATCCATTGGCATTCTTTGGACCAAGTTCGTCTCGTTCGTCCATCTTCGTCCTCCCATTTGTTCCGTTGTTATTCTTTGGACCAAGTTCGTCTCGTTCGTCCATCTTCGTCCTCCCATTTGATCCACTGGCATTCTTTGGACCAAGTTCGTCTCATTCGTCCATCTTCGTCCTCCCATTTGATCCGTTGTTATTCTTTGGACCAAGTTCGTCTCGTTCATCCATCTTCGTCCTCCCATTTGATCCATTGGCATTCTTTGAACCAAGTTCGTCTCATTCGTCCATCTTCGTCCTCCCATTTGATCCGTTGTTATGCTTTGGACCAAGTTTGTGTCGTTCGTCCATCTTCGTCCTCCCATTTGATCCATAGGCCTTCTTTGGACCAAGATCGTCTCGTTAGTCCATCTTCGTCCTCCCATTTGATCCGTTGGCATTCTTTGGACCAAGTTCGTATCGTTCATCCATCTTCGTCCTCCCATTTGATCCGTTGTTATTCTTTGGACCAAGTTCGTCTCGTTCGTCCTTTTTCGTCCTCCCATTTGATCCGTTGTTATTCTTTGGACCAAGTTCGTCTCGGTCGTCCATCTTTGTCGTCCTATTTGATCCGTTGGCCTTCTTTGGACCAAGTTCATCCCATTCGTCCATCTTTGTCCTCCCATTTGATCCGTAGGCCTTCTTTGGACCAAGTTCATCTCGTTCGTCCACCTTTGTCCTCCATTTTGATCCCTTGGCATTCTTTGGACCAAGTTCGTCTCGTTCGTCCCTCTCCGTCCTCCCATTTGATCCGTAGGCCTTCTTTTGACTAAGTTCGGCTCGTTCTACCATCATCGTCCTCCCATTTGATCTGTTGGCATTCTTTGGACCAAGTTCGTCTCGTTCGCCCATCTTCGTCCTCCCATTTGATCCGTTGTTATTCTTTGGACCAAGTTCGTCTCGTTCGTCCATCTTTGACCTCCCATTTGATCCATTGGCTTTCTTTGGACCAAGTTCCTCTCGTTCGTCCATCTTCGTCCTCCTATTTGATCCGTTGGCATTCTTTGGACCAAGTTGGTCTCGTTCGTCCATCTTCGTCCTCCCATTTGATTCCTTGGCATTCATTGGACCAAGTTCGTCTCGTTCATCCATCTTCGTCCTCCCATTTGATCCATTGGCATTCTTTGGACCAAGTTCGTCTCGTTGGTCCATCTTCGTCCTCCCATTTGATCCATTGGCATTCTTTGGACCAAGTTCGTCTCGTTCGTCCATCTTCGTCCTCCCATATGATCCGTTGTTATTCTTTGGACCAAGTTCGTCTCGTTCGTCCATCTTCGTCCTCCCATTTGATCCATTGGCATTCTTTGGACCATGTTCGTCTCGTTCGTCCATCTTCGTCCTCCCATTTGATCCGTTGGCATTCTTTGGACCAAGTTCGTATCGTTCGTCCATCTTCGTCTTCCCATTTGATCCGTAGGCCTTCTTTGGACCAAGTTCGTCTCGTTCGTCCATCTTCGTCCTCCATTTTGATCCTTTGGCATTATTTGGACCAAGTTCGTCTCGTTCGTCCCTCTCCGTCCTCCCATTTGATCCGTAGGCCTTCTTTTGACTAAGTTCGGCTCGTTCTACCATCATCGTCCTCCCATTTGATCTATTGGCATTCTTTGGACCAAGTTCGTCTCGTTCGCCCGTCTTCGTCCTCCCATTTGATCCGTTGTTATTCTTTGGACCAAGTTCGTCTCGTTCATCCATCTTTGACCTCCCATTTGATCCATTGGCTTTCTTTGGACAAAGTTCGTCTTGTTCGTCCATCTTCGTCCTCCCATTTGATCCATTGGCATTCTTTGGACCAAGTTCGTCTCGTTTGTCCATCTTCGTCCTCCCATTTGATCCATTGGCATTCTTTGGACCAAGTTCGTCTCGTTCGTCCATCTTCGACCTCCCAATTGATCCGTTGTTATTCTTTGGACCAAGTTTGTCTCGTTCGTCCATCTTCGTCCTCCCATTTGATCCGTTGGCCTTCTTTGGACTAAGTTCATCTCGTTCTACCATCTTCGTCCTCCCATTTGATCCGTTGGCATTCTTTGGACCAAGTTCGTAATGTTCATCCATCTTGGTCCTCCCATTTGATCCGTTGTTATTCTTTGGACCAAGTTCGTCTCGTTCGTCCATCTTCGTCCTCCCATTTGATCCGTTGTTATTCTTTGGACCAAGTTCGTCTCGTTCGTCCATCTTCGTCCTCTCATTTGATCCGTTGTTATTCTTTGGACCAAGTTCGTCTCGTTCGTCCATCTTGGTCCTCCCATTTGATCCGTTGTTATTCTTTGGACCAAGTTCGTCCATCTTCGTCCTCCCATTCGATTCATTGGCATTCTTTGGACCATGTTCGTCTCGTTCGTCCATCTTCGTCCTCCCATTTGATCCGTTGTTATTCTTTGGACCAAGTTCGTCTCGGTCGTCCATCTTTGTCGTCCTATTTGATCCGTTGGCCTTCTTTGGACCAAGTTCGTCTCATTCATCCATCTTCGTCCTCCCATTTGATCCGTAGGCCTTCTTTGGACCAAGTTCATCTCGTTCGTCCATCTTCGTCCTCCATTTTGATCCCTTGGCATTCTTTGGACCAAGTTCGTCTCGTTCGTCCCTCTCCGTCCTCCCATTTGATCCGTAGCCCATCTTTTGACTAAGTTCGGCTCATTCTACCATCATCGTCCTCCCATTTGATCTATTGGCATTCTTTGGACCAAGTTCGTCTCGTTCGCCCATCTTCGTCCTCCCATTTGATCCGTTGTTATTCTTTGGACCAAGTTCGTCTCGTTCCTCCATCTTTGACCTCCCATTTGATCCATTGGCTTTCTTTGGACCAAGTTCATCTCGTTCGTCCATCTTCGTCCTCCTATTTGATCCGTTGGCATTCTTTGGACCAAGTTGGTCTCGTTCCTCCATCTTCGTCCTCCCATTTGATTCCTTGGCATTCATTGGACCAAGTTCGTCTCGTTCATCCATCTTCGTCCTCCCATTTGATCCATTGGCATTCTTTGGACCAAGTTCGTCTCGTTGGTCCATCTTCGTCCTCCCATTTGATCCATTGGCATTCTTTGGACCAAGTTCGTCTCGTTCGTCCATCTTCGTCCTCCCATATGATCCGTTGTTATTCTTTGGACCAAGTTTGTCTCGTTCGTCCATCTTCGTCCTCCCATTTGATCCGTTGGCCTTCTTTGGACTAAGTTGATCTCGTTCTACCATCTTCGTCCTCCCATTTGATCCGTTGGCATTCTTTGGACCAAGTTCGTAATGTTCATCCATTTTGGTCCTCCCATTTGATCCGTTGTTATTCTTTGGACCAAGTTCGTCTCGTCCGTCCATCTTCATCCTCTCATTTGATCCGTTGTTAATCTTTGGACCAAGTTCGTCGCGTTCGTCCATCTTGGTCCTCCCATTTGATCCGTTGTTATTCTTTGGACCAAGTTCGTCTCGTTCGTCCATCTTCGTCCTCCCATTTGATCCATTGGCATTCTTTGGACCATGTTCGTCTCGTTCGTCCATCTTCGTCCTCGCATTTGATCCGTTGGCATTCTTTGGACCAAGTTCGTATCGTTCGTCCATCTTCGTCCTCCCATTTGATCCGTTGTTATTCTTTGGACCAAGTTTGTCTCGTTCGTCCATCTTCGTCCTCCCATTCAATACATTGGCATTCTTTGGACCAAGTTCGTCTCGTTCATCCATCTTCGTCCTCCCATTTGATCCGTTGTTATTCTTTGGACCAAGTTTGTCTCGTTCGTCCATCTTCGTCCTCCCATTGAATACATTGGCATTCTTTGGACCAAGTTCGTCTCGTTCGTCCATCTTCGTCCTCCCATTTGATCCATAGGCCTTCTTTGGACCAAGATCGTCTCGTTCTACCATCTTCGTCCTCCCATTTGATCCGTTGGCATTCTTTGGACCAAGTTCGTATCGTTCGTCCATCTTGGTCCTCCCATTTGATCCGTTGTTATTCTTTGGACATAGTTCGTCTCGTTCGTCCATCTTCGTCCTCCCATTTGATCCCTTGGCATTCTCTGGACCAAGTTCCTCTCATTCGTCCATCTTCGTCCTCCCATTTGATCCGTTGTTATTCTTTGGACCAAGTTTGTCTCGTTCGTACATCTTCATCCTCCCATTTGATCCATAGGCCTTCTTTGGACCAAGATCGTCTCGTTCGTCCATCTTCGTCCTCCCATTTGATCCGTTGGCATTCTTTGGACCAAGTTCGTATCATTCATCCATCTTGGTCCTCCCATTTGATCCGTTGTTATTCTTTGGACCAAGTTCGTCTCGTTCGTCCATCTTCGTCCTCCCATTTGATCCATTGGCATTCTTTGGACCAAGTTCGTCTCGTTCGTCCATCTTCGTCCTCCCATTTGATCCATTGGCATTCTTTGGACCAAGTTCGTCTCGTTCGTCCATCTTCGTCCTCCCAATTGATCCGTTGTTATTCTTTGGACCAAGTTTGTCTCGTTCGTCCATCTTCGTCCTCCCATTTGATCCGTTGGCATTCTTTGGACCAAGTTCGTATCATTCATCCATCTTGGTCCTCCCATTTGATCCGTTGTTATTCTTTGGATCAAGTTCGTCTCGTTCGTCCATCTTCGTCCTCCCATTTGATCCGTTGTTATTCTTTGGACCAAGTTCGTCTCGGTCGTCCATCTTTGTCCTCCCATTTGATCCGTTGGCCTTCTTTGGACCAAGTTCGTCACGTTCGTCCATCTTCGTCCTCCCATTTGATCCGTTGTTATTCTTTGGACCAAGTTTGTCTCGTTTGTCCATCTTCGTCCTCCCATTTGATCCATAGGCCTTCTTTGGACCAAGATCGACTCGTTCGTCCATCTTCGTCCTCCCATTTGATCCGTTGGCATTCTTTGGACCAAGTTCGTATCGTTCATCCATCTTGGTCCTCCCATTTGATCCATTGGCCTTGTTTGGACCAAGTTCATCTCGTTCGTCCATCTTCGTCCTCCTATTTGATCTGTTGGCATTCTTTGGACCAGGTTGGTCTCGGTCGTCCATCTTCGTCCTCCTATTTGATGCCTTGGCATTCATTGGACCAAGTTCGTCTCGTTCATCCATCTTCGTCCTCCCATTTGATCCATTGGCATTCTTTGGACCAAGTTCGTCTCGTTCGTCCATCTTCGTCCTCCCATTTGATCCATTGGCATTCTTTGGACCAAGTTCGTCTCGTTCGTCCATCTTCGTCCTCCCAATTGATCCGTTGTTATTCTTTGGACCAAGTTTGTCTCGTTCGTCCATCTTCGTCCTCCCATTTGATCCGTTGGCATTCTTTGGACTAAGTTCATCTCGTTCTACCATCTTCGTCCTCCATTTGATCCGTTGGCATTCTTTGGACCAAGTTCGTAATGTTCATCCATCTTGGTCCTCCCATTTGATCCGTTGTTATTCTTTGGACCAAGTTCGTCTCGGTCGTCCATCTTTGTCCTCCCATTTGATCCGTTGGCCTTCTTTGGACCAAGTTCTTCTCGTTCGTCCATCTTCGTCCTCCCATTTGATCCGTTGTTATTCTTTGGACCAAGTTTGTCTCGTTCGTCCATCTTCGTCCTCCCATTTGATCCATAGGCCTTCTTTGGACCAAGATCGTCTCGTTCGTCCATCTTCGTCCTCCTATTTGATCCGTTGGCATTCTTTGGACCAAGTTCGTATCGTTCATCCATCTTGGTCCTCCCATTTGATCCGTTGTTATTATTTGGACCAAGTTCGTCTCGTTCGTCCATCTTCGTCCTCCCATTTGATCCGTTGTAATTCTTTGGACCAAGTTCGTCTCGGTCGTCCATCTTGGTCGTCCTATTTGATCCGTTGGCCTTCTTTGGACCAAGTTCGTCTCATTCGTCCATCTTCGTCCTCCCATTTGATCCGTAGGCCATCTTTGGACCAAGTTCGTCTCGTTCGTCCATCTTCGTCCTCCATTTTGTTCCCTCGGCATTCTTTGGACGAAGTTCGTCTCGTTCGTCCCTCTTCGTCCTCCCATTTGATCCGTAGGCCTTCTTTTGACTAAGTTCGGCTCATTCTACCATCATCGTCCTCCCATTTGATCTGTTGGCATTCTTTGGACCAAGTTCGTCTCGTTCGCCCATCTTCGTCCTCCCATTTGATCCGTTGTTATTCTTTGGACCAAGTTCGTCTCGTTCGTCCATCTTTGACCTCCCATTTGATCCATTGGCCTTGTTTGGACCAAGTTCATCTCGTTCGTCCAACTTCGTCCTCCTATTTGATCCGTTGGCATTCTTTGGACCAGGTTGGTCTCGTTCGTCCATCTTCGTCCTCCCATTTGATTCCTTGGCATTCATTGGACCAAGTTCGTCTCGTTCATCCATCTTCGTCCTCCCATTTGATCCATTGGCATTCATTGGACCAAGTTCGTCTCGTTCGTCCATCTTCGTCCTCCCATTTGATCCATTGGCATTCTTTGGACCAAGTTCGTCTCGTTCGTCCATCTTCGTCCTCCCAATTGATCCGTTGCTATTCTTTGGACCAAGTTCGTCTCGGTCGTCCATCTTTGTCCCCCCATTTGATCCGTTGGCCTTCTTTGGACCAAGTTCGTCTCGTTCGTCCATCTTCGTCCTCCCATTTGATCCGTTGTTATTCTTTGGACCAAGTTTGTCTCGTTTGTCCATCTTCGTCCTCCCATTTGATCCATAGGCCTTCTTCGGACCAAGATCGTCTCGTTCATAAATCTTCGTCCTCCCATTTGATCCGTTGGCATTCTTTGGACCAAGTTCGTATCGTTCATCCATCTTGGTCCTCCCATTTGATCCATTGGCCTTGTTTGGACCAAGTTCATCTCGTTCGTCCATCTTCGTCCTCCTATTTGATCTGTTGGCATTCTTTGGACCAGGTTGGTCTCGTTCGTCCATCTTCGTCCTCCTATTTGATTCCTTGGCATTCATTGGACCAAGTTCGTCTCGTTCATCCATCTTCGTCCTCCCATTTGATCCATTGGCATTCTTTGGACCAAGTTCGTCTCGTTCGTCCATCTTCGTCCTCCCAATTGATCCGTTGTTATTCTTTGGACCGAGTTTGTCTCGTTCGTCCATCTTCGTCCTCCTATTTGATCCGTTGGCATTCTTTGGACTAAGTTCATCTCGTTCTACCATCTTCGTCCTCCATTTGATCCGTTGGCATTCTTTGGACCAAGTTCGTAATGTTCATCCATCTTGGTCCTCCCATTTGATCCGTTGTTATTCTTTGGACCAAGTTCGTCTCGGTCGTCCATCTTTGTCCTCCCATCTGATCCGTTGGCCTTCTTTGGACCAAGTTCTTCTCGTTTGTCCATCTTCGTCCTCCCATTTGATCCGTTGTTATTCTTTGGACCAAGTTTGTCTCGTTCGTCCATCTTCGTCCTCCCATTTGATCCATAGGCCTTCTTTGGACCAAGATCATCTCGTTCGTCCATCTTCGTCCTCCTATTTGATCCGTTGGCATTCTTTGGACCAAGTTCGTATCGTTCATCCATCTTGGTCCTCCCATTTGATCCGTTGTTATTCTTTGGACCAAGTTCGTCTCGTTCGTCCATCTTCGTCCTCCCATTTGATCCGTTGTTATTCTTTGGACCAAGTTCGTCTCGGTCGTCCATCTTGGTCGTCCTATTTGATCTATTGGCCTTCTTTGGACCAAGTTCGTCTCATTCGTCCATCTTCGTCCTCCCATTTGATCCGTAGGCCATCTTTGGACCAAGTTCGTCTCGTTCGTCCTTCTTCGTCCTCCCATTTGATCCGTAGGCCTTCTTTTGACTAAGTTCGGCTCATTCTACCATCATCGTCCTCCCATTTGATCTGTTGGCATTCTTTGGACCAAGTTCGTCTCGTTCGCCCATCTTCGTCCTCCCATTTGATCCGTTGTTATTCTTTGGACCAAGTTCGTCTCGTTCGTCCATCTTTGACCTCCCATTTGATCCATTGGCCTTGTTTGGACCAAGTTCATCTCGTTCGTCCATCTTCGTCCTCCTATTTGATCCGTTGGCATTCTTTGGACCAGGTTGGTCTCGTTCGTCCATCTTCGTCCTCCCATTTGATTCCTTGGCATTCATTGGACCAAGTTCGTCTCGTTCATCCATCTTCGTCCTCCCATTTGATCCATTGGCATTCTTTGGACCAAGTTCGTCTCGTTCGTCCATCTTCGTCCTCCCATTTGATCCATTGGCATTCTTTGGACCAAGTTCGTCTCGTTCGTCCATCTTCGTCCTCCCAATTGATCCGTTGTTATTCTTTGGACCAAGTTTGTCTCGTTCGTCCATCTTCGTCCTCCCATTTGATCCGTTGGCCTTCTTTGGACTAAGTTCATCTCGTTCTACCATCTTCGTCCTCCATTTGATCCGTTGGCATTCTTTGGACCAAGTTCGTAATGTTCATCCATCTTGGTCCTCCCATTTGATCCGTTGTTATTCTTTGGACCAAGTTCGTCTCGGTCGTCCATCTTCGTCCTCCCATTTGATCCGTTGGCCTTCTTTGGACCAAGTTCGTCTCGTTCGTCCATCTTCGTCCTCCCATTTGATCCGTTGTTATTCTTTGGACCAAGTTTCTCTCGTTCGTCCATCTTCGTCCTCCCATTTGATCCATAGGCCTTCTTTGGACCAAGATCGTCTCGTTCGTCCATCTTCGTCCTCCCATTTGATCCGTTGGCATTCTTTGGACCAAGTTCGTATCGTTCATCCATCTTGGTCCTCCCATTTGATCCGTTGTTATTCTTTGGACCAAGTTCGTCTCGTTCGTCCATCTTCGTCCTCCCATTTGATCCGTTGTTATTCTTTGGACCAAGTTCGTCTCGGTCGTCCATCTTGGTCGTCCTATTTGATCCGTTGGCCTTCTTTGGACCAAGTTCGTCTCATTCGTCCATCTTCGTCCTCCCATTTGATCCGTAGGCCATCTTTGGACCAAGTTCGTCTCGTTCGTCCATCTTCATCCTCCATTTTGTTCCCTCGGCATTCTTTGGACCAAGTTCGTCTCGTTCGTCCCTCTTCGTCCTCCCATTTGATCCGTAGGCCTTCTTTTGACTAAGTTCGGCTCATTCTACCATCATCGTCCTCCCATTTGATCTGTTGGCATTCTTTGGACCAAGTTCGTCTCGTTCGCCCATCTTCGTCCTCCCATTTGATCCGTTGTTATTCTTTGGACCAAGTTCGTCTCGTTCGTCCATCTTTGACCTCCCATTTGATCCATTGGCCTTGTTTGGACCAAGTTCATCTCGTTCGTCCATCTTCGTCCTCCTATTTGATCCGTTGGCATTCTTTGGACCAGGTTGGTCTCGTTCGTCCATCTTCGTCCTCCATTTTGATCCATTGGCATTCATTGGACCAAGTTCGTCTCGTTCGTCCATCTTCGTCCTCCCATTTGATCCATTGGCATTCTTTGGACCAAGTTCGTCCATCTTCGTCCTCCCAATCGATCCATTGGCATTCTTTGGACCCAGTTCGTCTCGTTCGTCCATCTTCGTCCTCCCATTTGATCCGTTGGCATTCTTTGGACCAAGTTCGTATCGTTGGCCCATCTTCGTCCTCCCATTTGATCCGTTGTTATTCTTTGGACCAAGTTTGTCTCGTTCGTCCATCTTCGTCCTCCCATTGAATACATTGGCATTCTTTGGACCAAGTTCGTCTCGTTCGTCCATCTTCGTCCTCCCATTTGATCCGTTGTTATTCTTTGGACATAGTTCGTCTCGTTCGTCCATCTTCTTCCTCCCATTTGATCCGTTGGCATTCTTTGGACCAAGTTCGTCTCGTTCGTCCATCTTCGTCCTCCCATTTGATCCGTTGTTATTCTTTGGACCAAGTTCGTCTCGTTCGTCCATCTTTGTCCTCCCATTTGATCCATTGGCCTTCTTTGGACCAAGTTCGTCTCGTTCGTCCATCTTCGTCCTCCCATTTGATCCGTTGTTATTTTTTGGACCAAGTTTATCTCGTTCGTCCATCTTCATCCACCCATTTGATCCATAGGCCTTCTTTGGACCAAGTTCGTCTCGTTCGTCCATCTTCGTCCTCCCATTTGATCCATTGGCATTCTTTGGACCAAGTTCGTCTCGTTCGTCCATCTTCGTCCTCCCATTTGATCCGTTGTTATTCTTTGGACCAAGTTCGTCCATCTTCGTCCTCCCAATCGATCCATTGGCATTCTTTGGACCAAGTTCGTCTCGTTCGTCCATGTTCGTCCTCCCATTTGATCCGTTGGCATTCTTTGGAGCAAGTTCGTATCGTTGGCCCATCTTCGTCCTCCCATTTGATCCGTTGTTATTCTTTGGACCAAGTTCGTCTCGTTCGTCCATCTTTGACCTCCCATTTGATCCATTGGCCTTGTTTGGACCAAGTTCATCTCGTTCGTCCATCTTCGTCCTCCTATTTGATCCGTTGGCATTCTTTGGACCAGGTTGGTCTCGTTCGTCCATCTTCGTCCTCCCATTTGATTCCTTGGCATTCATTGGACCAAGTTCGTCTCGTTCATCCATCTTCGTCCTCCCATTTGATCCATTGGCATTCTTTGGACCAAGTTCGTCTCGTTCGTCCATCTTCGTCCTCCCATTTGATCCATTGGCATTCTTTGGACCAAGTTCGTCTCGTTCGTCCATCTTCGTCCTCCCAATTGATCCGTTGTTATTCTTTGGACCAAGTTTGTCTCGTTCGTCCATCTTCGTCCTCCCATTTGATCCGTTGGCCTTCTTTGGACTAAGTTCATCTCGTTCTACCATCTTCGTCCTCCATTTTATCCGTTGGCATTCTTTGGACCAAGTTCGTAATGTTCATCCATCTTGGTCCTCCCATTTGATCCGTTGTTATTCTTTGGACCAAGTTCGTCTCGGTCGTCCATCTTCGTCCTCCCATTTGATCCGTTGGCCTTCTTTGGACCAAGTTCGTCTCGTTCGTCCATCTTCGTCCTCCCATTTGATCCGTTGTTATTCTTTGGACCAAGTTTCTCTCGTTCGTCCATCTTCGTCCTCCCATTTGATCCATAGGCCTTCTTTGGACCAAGATCGTCTCGTTCGTCCATCTTCGTCCTCCCATTTGATCCGTTGGCATTCTTTGGACCAAGTTCGTATCGTTCATCCATCTTGGTCCTCCCATTTGATCCGTTGTTATTCTTTGGACCAAGTTCGTCTCGTTCGTCCATCTTCGTCCTCCCATTTGATCCGTTGTTATTCTTTGGACCAAGTTCGTCTCGGTCGTCCATCTTGGTCGTCCTATTTGATCCGTTGGCCTTCTTTGGACCAAGTTCGTCTCATTCGTCCATCTTCGTCCTCCCATTTGATCCGTAGGCCATCTTTGGACCAAGTTCGTCTCGTTCGTCCATCTTCATCCTCCATTTTGTTCCCTCGGCATTCTTTGGACCAAGTTCGTCTCGTTCGTCCCTCTTCGTCCTCCCATTTGATCCGTAGGCCTTCTTTTGACTAAGTTCGGCTCATTCTACCATCATCGTCCTCCCATTTGATCTGTTGGCATTCTTTGGACCAAGTTCGTCTCGTTCGCCCATCTTCGTCCTCCCATTTGATCCGTTGTTATTCTTTGGACCAAGTTCGTCTCGTTCGTCCATCTTTGACCTCCCATTTGATCCATTGGCCTTGTTTGGACCAAGTTCATCTCGTTCGTCCATCTTCGTCCTCCTATTTGATCCGTTGGCATTCTTTGGACCAGGTTGGTCTCGTTCGTCCATCTTCGTCCTCCATTTTGATCCATTGGCATTCATTGGACCAAGTTCGTCTCGTTCGTCCATCTTCGTCCTCCCATTTGATCCATTGGCATTCTTTGGACCAAGTTCGTCCATCTTCGTCCTCCCAATCGATCCATTGGCATTCTTTGGACCCAGTTCGTCTCGTTCGTCCATCTTCGTCCTCCCATTTGATCCGTTGGCATTCTTTGGACCAAGTTCGTATCGTTGGCCCATCTTCGTCCTCCCATTTGATCCGTTGTTATTCTTTGGACCAAGTTTGTCTCGTTCGTCCATCTTCGTCCTCCCATTGAATACATTGGCATTCTTTGGACCAAGTTCGTCTCGTTCGTCCATCTTCGTCCTCCCATTTGATCCGTTGTTATTCTTTGGACATAGTTCGTCTCGTTCGTCCATCTTCTTCCTCCCATTTGATCCGTTGGCATTCTTTGGACCAAGTTCGTCTCGTTCGTCCATCTTCGTCCTCCCATTTGATCCGTTGTTATTCTTTGGACCAAGTTCGTCTCGTTCGTCCATCTTTGTCCTCCCATTTGATCCATTGGCCTTCTTTGGACCAAGTTCGTCTCGTTCGTCCATCTTCGTCCTCCCATTTGATCCGTTGTTATTTTTTGGACCAAGTTTATCTCGTTCGTCCATCTTCATCCACCCATTTGATCCATAGGCCTTCTTTGGACCAAGTTCGTCTCGTTCGTCCATCTTCGTCCTCCCATTTGATCCATTGGCATTCTTTGGACCAAGTTCGTCTCGTTCGTCCATCTTCGTCCTCCCATTTGATCCGTTGTTATTCTTTGGACCAAGTTCGTCCATCTTCGTCCTCCCAATCGATCCATTGGCATTCTTTGGACCAAGTTCGTCTCGTTCGTCCATGTTCGTCCTCCCATTTGATCCGTTGGCATTCTTTGGAGCAAGTTCGTATCGTTGGCCCATCTTCGTCCTCCCATTTGATCCGTTGTTATTCTTTGGACCAAGTTTGTCTCGTTCGTCCATCTTCGTCCTCCCATTGAATACATTGGCATTCTTTGGACCAACTTCGTCTCGTTCGTCCATCTTCGTCCTCCCATTTGATCCGTTGTTATTCTTTGGACATAGTTCGTCTCGTTCGTCCATCTTCGTCCTCCCATTTGATCCGTTGGCATTCTTTGGACCAAGTTCGTCTCGTTCGTCCATCTTCGTCCTCCCATTTGATCCGTTGTTATTCTTTGGACCAAGTTCGTCTCGTTCGTCCATCTTTGTCCTCCCATTTGATCCATTGGCCTTCTTTGGACCAAGTTCGTCTCGTTCGTCCATCTTCGTCCTCCCATTTGATCCGTTGTTATTTTTTGGACCAAGTTTGTCTCGTTCGTCCATCTTCATCCACCCATTTGATCCATAGGCCTTCTTTGGACCAAGTTCGTCTCGTTCGTCCATCTTCGTCCTCCCATTTGATCCATTGGCATTCTTTGGACCAAGTTCGTCTCGTTCGTCCATCTTCGTCCTCCCATTTGTTCCGTTGTTATTCTTTGGACCAAGTTCGTCTCGTTCGTCCATCTTCGTCCTCCCATTTGATCCATTGGCATTCTTTGGACCAAGTTGGTCTCATTCGTCCATCTTCGTCCTCCCATTTGATCCGTTGTTATTCTTTGGACCAAGTTCGTCTCGTTCGTCCATCTTCGTCCTCCCATTTGATCCATTGGCATTCTTTGGACCAAGTTCGTCTCATTCGTCCATCTTCGTCCTCCCATTTGATCCGTTGTTATTCTTTGGACCAAGTTCGTCTCGTTCGTCCATCTTCGTCCTCCCATTTGATCCGTTGTTATGCTTTGGACCAAGTTTGTCTCGTTCGTCCATCTTCGTCCTCCCATTTGATCCATAGGCCTTCTTTGGACCAAGATCGTCTCGTTCGTCCATCTTCGTCCTCCCATTTGATCCGTTGGCATTCTTTGGACCAAGTTCGTATCGTTCATCCATCTTCGTCCTCCCATTTGATCCGTTGTTATTCTTTGGACCAAGTTCGTCTCGTTCGTCCTTCTTCGTCCTCCCATTTGATCCGTTGTTATTCTTTGGACCAAGTTCGTCTCGGTCGTCCATCTTTGTCGTCCTATTTGATCCGTTGGCATTCTTTGGACCAAGTTCATCTCATTCGTCCATCTTCGTCCTCCCATTTGATCCGTAGGCCTTCTTTGGACCAAGTTCATCTCGTTCCTCCATCTTTGTCCTCCATTTTGATCCCTTGGCATTCTTTGGACCAAGTTCGTCTCGTTCGTCCCTCTCCGTCCTCCCATTTGATCCGTAGGCCTTCTTTTGACTAAGTTCGGCTCGTTCTACCATCATCGTCCTCCCATTTGATCTGTTGGCATTCTTTGGACCAAGTTCGTCTCGTTCGCCCATCTTCGTCCTCCCATTTGATCTGTTGTTATTCTTTGGACCAAGTTCCTCTCGTTCGTCCATCTTCGTCCTCCTATTTGATCCGTTGGCATTCTTTGGACCAAGTTGGTGTCGTTCGTCCATCTTCGTCCTCCCATTTGATTCCTTGGCATTCATTGGACCAAGTTCGTCTCGTTCATCCATCTTCGTCCTCCCATTTGATCCATTGGCATTCTTTGGACCAAGTTCTTCTCGTTTGTCCATCTTCGTCCTCCCATTTGATCCATTGGCATTCTTTGCACCAAGTTCGTCTCGTTCGTCCATCTTCGTCCTCCCATATGATCCGTTGTTATTCTTTGGACCAAGTTCGTCTCGTTCGTCCATCTTCGTCCTCCCATTTGATCCATTGGCATTCTTTGGACCATGTTCGTCTCGTTCGTCCATCTTCGTCCTCCCATTTGATCCGTTGGCATTCTTTGGACCAAGTTCGTATCGTTCGTCCATCTTCGTCTTCCCATTTGATCCGTAGGCCTTCTTTGGACCAAGTTCGTCTCGTTCGTCCATCTTCGTCCTCCATTTTGATCCTTTGGCATTATTTGGACCAAGTTCGTCTCGTTCGTCCCTCTCCGTCCTCCCATTTGATCCGTAGGCCTTCTTTTGACTAAGTTCGGCTCGTTCTACCATCATCGTCCTCCCATTTGATCTGTTGGCATTCTTTGGACCAAGTTCGTCTCGTTCGTCCATCTTCGTCCTCCCATTTGATCCGTTGTTATCCTTTGGACCAAGTTTGTCTCGTTCGTCCTCCCATTGAATACATTGGCATTCTTTGGACCAAGTTCGTCTCGTTCGTCCATCTTCGTCCTCCCATTTGATCCGTTGTTATTCTTTAGACATAGTTCGTCTCGTTCGTCCATCTTCGTCCTCCCATTTGATCCGTTGGCATTCTTTGGACCAAGTTCGTCTCGTTCGTCCATCTTCGTCCTCCCATTTGATCCGTTGTTATTCTTTGGACCAAGTTCGTCTCGTTCGTCCATCTTTGTCCTCCCATTTGATCCATTGGCCTTCTTTGGACCAAGTTCGTCTCGTTCGTCCATCTTCGTCCTCCCATTTGATCCGTTGTTATTTTTTGGACCAAGTTTGTCTCGTTCGTCCATCTTCATCCACCCATTTGATCCATAGGCCTTCTTTGGACCAAGTTCGTCTCGTTCGTCCATCTTCATCCACCCATTTGATCCATAGGCCTTCTTTGGACCAAGTTCGTCTCGTTCGTCCATCTTCGTCCTCCCATTTGATCCATTGGCATTCTTTGGACCAAGTTCGTCTCGTTCGTCCATCTTCGTCCTCCCATTTGATCCGTTGTTATTCTTTGGACCAAGTTCGTCCATCTTCGTCCTCCCAATCGATCCATTGGCATTCTTTGGACCAAGTTCGTCTCGTTCGTCCATCTTCGTCCTCCCATTTGATCCGTTGGCATTCTTTGGAGCAAGTTCGTATCGTTGGCCCATCTTCGTCCTCCCATTTGATCCGTTGTTATTCTTTGGACCAAGTTTGTCTCGTTCGTCCATCTTCGTCCTCCCATTGAATACTTTGGCATTCTTTGGACCAAGTTCGTCTCGTTCGTCCATCTTCGTCCTCCCATTTGATCCGTTGTTATTCTTTGGACATAGTTCGTCTCGTTCGTCCATCTTCGTCCTCCCATTTGATCCGTTGGCATTCTTTGGACCAAGTTCGTCTCGTTCGTCCTTCTTCGTCCTCCCATTTGATCCGTTGTTATTCTTTGGACCAAGTTCGTCTCGGTCGTCCATCTTTGTCGTCCTATTTGATCCGTTGGCATTCTTTGGACCAAGTTCATCTCATTCGTCCATCTTCGTCCTCCCATTTGATCCGTAGGCCTTCTTTGGACCAAGTTCATCTCGTTCCTCCATCTTTGTCCTCCATTTTGATCCCTTGGCATTCTTTGGACCAAGTTCGTCTCGTTCGTCCCTCTCCGTCCTCCCATTTGATCCGTAGGCCTTCTTTTGACTAAGTTCGGCTCGTTCTACCATCATCGTCCTCCCATTTGATCTGTTGGCATTCTTTGGACCAAGTTCGTCTCGTTCGCCCATCTTCGTCCTCCCATTTGATCCGTTGTTATTCTTTGGACCAAGTTCCTCTCGTTCGTCCATCTTCGTCCTCCTATTTGATCCGTTGGCATTCTTTGGACCAAGTTGGTGTCGTTCGTCCATCTTCGTCCTCCCATTTGACTCCTTGGCATTCATTGGACCAAGTTCGTCTCGTTCATCCATCTTCGTCCTCCCATTTGATCCATTGGCATTCTTTGGACCAAGTTCTTCTCGTTTGTCCATCTTTGTCCTCCCATTTGATCCATTGGCATTCTTTGCACCAAGTTCGTCTCGTTCGTCCATCTTCGTCCTCCCATATGATCCGTTGTTATTCTTTGGACCAAGTTCGTCTCGTTCGTCCATCTTCGTCCTCCCATTTGATCCATTGGCATTCTTTGGACCATGTTCGTCTCGTTCGTCCATCTTCGTCCTCCCATTTGATCCGTTGGCATTCTTTGGACCAAGTTCGTATCGTTCGTCCATCTTCGTCTTCCCATTTGATCCGTAGGCCTTCTTTGGACCAAGTTCGTCTCGTTCGTCCATCTTCGTCCTCCATTTTGATCCTTTGGCATTATTTGGACCAAGTTCGTCTCGTTCGTCCCTCTCCGTCCTCCCATTTGATCCGTAGGCCTTCTTTTGACTAAGTTCGGCTCGTTCTACCATCATCGTCCTCCCATTTGATCTGTTGGCATTCTTTGGACCAAGTTCGTCTCGTTCGTCCATCTTCGTCCTCCCATTTGATCCGTTGTTATCCTTTGGACCAAGTTTGTCTCGTTCGTCCTCCCATTGAATACATTGGCATTCTTTGGACCAAGTTCGTCTCGTTCGTCCATCTTCGTCCTCCCATTTGATCCGTTGTTATTCTTTAGACATAGTTCGTCTCGTTCGTCCATCTTCGTCCTCCCATTTGATCCGTTGGCATTCTTTGGACCAAGTCCGTCTCGTTCGTCCATCTTCGTCCTCCCATTTGATCCGTTGTTATTCTTTGGACCAAGTTCGTCTCGTTCGTCAATCTTTGTCCTCCCATTTGATCCATTGGCCTTCTTTGGACCAAGTTCGTCTCGTTCGTCCATCTTCGTCCTCCCATTTGATCCGTTGTTATTTTTTGGACCAAGTTTGTCTCGTTCGTCCATCTTCATCCACCCATTTGATCCATAGGCCTTCTTTGGACCAAGTTCGTCTCGTTCGTCCATCTTCATCCACCCATTTGATCCATAGGCCTTCTTTGGACCAAGTTCGTCTCGTTCGTCCATCTTCGTCCTCCCATTTGATCCATTGGCATTCTTTGGACCAAGTTCGTCTCGTTCGTCCATCTTCGTCCTCCCATTTGATCCGTTGTTATTCTTTGGACCAAGTTCGTCCATCTTCGTCCTCCCAATCGATCCATTGGCATTCTTTGGACCAAGTTCGTCTCGTTCGTCCATCTTCGTCCTCCCATTTGATCCGTTGGCATTCTTTGGAGCAAGTTCGTATCGTTGGCCCATCTTCGTCCTCCCATTTGATCCGTTGTTATTCTTTGGACCAAGTTTGTCTCGTTCGTCCATCTTCGTCCTCCCATTGAATACTTTGGCATTCTTTGGACCAAGTTCGTCTCGTTCGTCCATCTTCGTCCTCCCATTTGATCCGTTGTTATTCTTTGGACATAGTTCGTCTCGTTCGTCCATCTTCGTCCTCCCATTTGATCCGTTGGCATTCTTTGGACCAAGTTCGTCTCGTTCGTCCATCTTCGTCCTCCCATTTGATCCGTTGTTATTCTTTGGACCAAGTTCGTCTCGTTCGTCCATCTTTGTCCTCCCATTTGATCCATTGGCCTTCTTTGGACCAAGTTCGTCTCGTTCGTCCATCTTCGTCCTCCCATTTGATCCGTTGTTATTTTTTGGACCAAGTTTGTCTCGTTCGTCCATCTTCATCCACCCATTTGATCCATAGGCCTTCTTTGGACCAAGTTCGTCTCGTTCGTCCATCTTCGTCCTCCCATTTGATCCATTGGCATTCTTTGGACCAAGTTCGTCTCGTTCGTCCATCTTCGTCCTCCCATTTGTTCCGTTGTTATTCTTTGGACCAAGTTCGTCTCGTTCGTCCATCTTCGTCCTCCCATTTGATCCATTGGCATTCTTTGGACCAAGTTCGTCTCATTCGTCCATCTTCGTCCTCCCATTTGATCCGTTGTTATTCTTTGGACCAAGTTCGTCTCGTTCGTCCATCTTCGTCCTCCCATTTGATCCATTGGCATTCTTTGGACCAAGTTCGTCTCATTCGTCCATCTTCGTCCTCCCATTTGATCCGTTGTTATTCTTTGGACCAAGTTCGTCTCGTTCGTCCATCTTCGTCCTCCCATTTGATCCGTTGTTATGCTTTGGACCAAGTTTGTCTCGTTCGTCCATCTTCGTCCTCCCATTTGATCCATAGGCCTTCTTTGGACCAAGATCGTCTCGTTCGTCCATCTTCGTCCTCCCATTTGATCCGTTGGCATTCTTTGGACCAAGTTCGTATCGTTCATCCATCTTCGTCCTCCCATTTGATCCGTTGTTATTCTTTGGACCAAGTTCGTCTCGGTCGTCCATCTTTGTCGTCCTATTTGATCCGTTGGCCTTCTTTGGACCAAGTTCATCTCATTCGTCCATCTTCGTCCTCCCATTTGATCCGTAGGCCTTCTTTGGACCAAGTTCATCTCGTTCCTCCATCTTTGTCCTCCATTTTGATCCCTTGGCATTCTTTGGACCAAGTTCGTCTCGTTCGTCCCTCTCCGTCCTCCCATTTGATCCGTAGGCCTTCTTTTGACTAAGTTCGGCTCGTTCTACCATCATCGTCCTCCCATTTGATCTGTTGGCATTCTTTGGACCAAGTTCGTCTCGTTCGCCCATCTTCGTCCTCCCATTTGATCCGTTGTTATTCTTTGGACCAAGTTCGTCTCGTTCGTCCATCTTTGACCTCCCATTTGATCCATTGGCTTTCTTTGGACCAAGTTCCTCTCGTTCGTCCATCTTCGTCCTCCTATTTGATCCGTTGGCATTCTTTGGACCAAGTTGGTCTCGTTCGTCCATCTTCGTCCTCCCATTTGATTCCTTGGCATTCATTGGACCAAGTTCGTCTCGTTCATCCATCTTCGTCCTCCCATTTGATCCATTGGCATTCTTTGGACCAAGTTCGTCTCGTTTGTCCATCTTCGTCCTCCCATTTGATCCATTGGCATTCTTTGCACCAAGTTCGTCTCGTTCGTCCATCTTCGTCCTCCCATATGATCCGTTGTTATTCTTTGGACCAAGTTCGTCTCGTTCGTCCATCTTCGTCCTCCCATTTGATCCATTGGCATTCTTTGGACCATGTTCATCTCGTTCGTCCATCTTCGTCCTCCCATTTGATCCGTTGGCATTCTTTGGACCAAGTTCGTATCGTTCGTCCATCTTCGTCTTCCCATTTGATCCGTAGGCCTTCTTTGGACCAAGTTCGTCTCGTTCGTCCATCTTTGTCCTCCATTTTGATCCTTTGGCATTATTTGGACCAAGTTCGTCTCGTTCGTCCCTCTCCGTCCTCCCATTTGATCCGTAGGCCTTCTTTTGACTAAGTTCGGCTCGTTCTACCATCATCGTCCTCCCATTTGATCTGTTGGCATTCTTTGGACCAAGTTCGTCTCGTTCGCCCGTCTTCGTCCTCCCATTTGATCCGTTGTTATTCTTTGGACCAAGTTCGTCTCGTTCATCCATCTTTGACCTCCCATTTGATCCATTGGCTTTCTTTGGACCAAGTTCGTCTCGTTCGTCCATCTTCGTCCTCCCATTTGATCCATTGGCATTCTTTGGACCAAGTTCGTCTCGTTTGTCCATCTTCGTCCTCCCATTTGATCCATTGGCATTCTTTGGACCAAGTTCGTCTCGTTCGTCCATCTTCGACCTCCCAATTGATCCGTTGTTATTCTTTGGACCAAGTTTGTCTCGTTCGTCCATCTTCGTCCTCCCATTTGATCCGTTGGCCTTCTTTGGACTAAGTTCATCTCGTTCTACCATCTTCGTCCTCCCATTTGATCCGTTGGCATTCTTTGGACCAAGTTCGTAATGTTCATCCATCTTGGTCCTCCCATTTGATCCGTTGTTATTCTTTGGACCAAGTTCGTCTCGTTCGTCCATCTTCGTCCTCCCATTTGATCCGTTGTTATTCTTTGGACCAAGTTCGTCTCGTTCGTCCATCTTCGTGCTCTCATTTGATCCGTTGTTATTCTTTGGACCAAGTTCGTCTCGTTCGTCCATCTTGGTCCTCCCATTTGATCCGTTGTTATTCTTTGGACCAAGTTCGTCCATCTTCGTCCTCCCATTCGATTCATTGGCATTCTTTGGACCATGTTCGTCTCGTTCGTCCATCTTCGTCCTCCCATTTGATCCGTTGTTATTCTTTGGACCAAGTTCGTCTCGGTCGTCCATCTTTGTCGTCCTATTTGATCCGTTGGCCTTCTTTGGACCAAGTTCGTCTCATTCATCCATCTTCGTCCTCCCATTTGATCCGTAGGCCTTCTTTGGACCAAGTTCATCTCGTTCGTCCATCTTCGTCCTCCATTTTGATCCCTTGGCATTCTTTGGACCAAGTTCGTCTCGTTCGTCCCTCTCCGTCCTCCCATTTGATCCGTAGGCCTTCTTTTGACTAACTTCGGCTCATTCTATCATCATCGTCCTCCCATTTGATCTGTTGGCATTCTTTGGACCAAGTTCGTCTCGTTCGCCCATCTTCGTCCTCCCATTTGATCCGTTGTTATTCTTTGGACCAAGTTCGTCTCGTTCGTCCATCTTTGACCTCCCATTTGATCCATTGGCTTTCTTTGGACCAAGTTGGTCTCGTTCGTCCATCTTCGTCCTCCCATTTGATTCCTTGGCATTCATTGGACCAAGTTCGTCTCGTTCATCCATCTTCGTCCTCCCATTTGATCCATTGGCATTCTTTGGAGCAAGTTCGTCTCGTTGGTCCATCTTCGTCCTCCCATTTGATCCATTGGCATTCTTTGGACCAAGTTCGTCTCGTTCGTCCATCTTCGTCCTCCCATATGATCCGTTGTTATTCTTTGGACCAAGTTTGTCTCGTTCGTCCATCTTCGTCCTCCCATTTGATCCGTTGGCCTTCTTTGGATTAAGTTGATCTCGTTCTACCATCTTCGTCCTCCCATTTGATCCGTTGGCATTCTTTGGACCAAGTTCGTAATGTTCATCCATTTTGGTCCTCCCATTTGATCCGTTGTTATTCTTTGGACCAAGTTCGTCTCGTTCGTCCATCTTCGTCCTCCCATTTGATCCGTTGTTATTCTTTGGACCAAGTTCGTCTCGTTCGTCCATCTTCATCCTCTCATTTGATCCGTTGTTAATCTTTGGACGAAGTTCGTCGCGTTCGTCCATCTTGGTCCTCCCATTTGATCCGTTGTTATTCTTTGGACCAAGTTCGTCTCGTTCGTCCATCTTCGTCCTCCCATTTGATCCATTGGCATTCTTTGGACCAAGTTCGTCTCGTTCGTCCATCTTCGTCCTCCCATTTGATCCGTTGGCATTCTTTGGACCAAGTTCGTATCGTTCGTCCATCTTCGTCCTCCCATTTGATCCGTTGTTATTCTTTGGACCAAGTTTGTCTCGTTCGTCCATCTTCGTCCTCCCATTGAATACATTGGCATTCTTTGGACGAAGTTCGTCTCGTTCATCCCTCTTCGTCCTCCCATTTGATCCGTAGGCCTTCTTTTGACTAAGTTCGGCTCATTCTACCATCATCGTCCTCCCATTTGATCTATTGTCATTCTTTGGACCAAGTTCGTCTCGTTCGCCCATCTTCGTCCTCCCATTTGATCCGTTGTTATTCTTTGGACCAAGTTTGTCTCGTTCGTCCATCTTCGTCCTCCCATTGAATACGTTGGCATTCTTTGGACCAAGTTCGTCTCGGTCGTCCATCTTTGTCCTCCCATTTGATCCGTTGGCCTTCTTTGGACCAAGTTCGTCTCGTTCGTCCATCTTCGTCCTCCCATTTGATCCGTTGTTATTCTTTGGACCAAGTTTGTCTCGTTTGTCCATCTTCGTCCTCCATTTGATCCATAGGCCTTCTTTGGACCAAGATCGTCTCGTTCGTCCATCTTCGTCCTCCCATTTGATCCGTTGGCATTCTTTGGACCAAGTTCGTATCGTTCATCCATCTTGGTCCTCCCATTTGATCCATTGGCCTTGTTTGGACCAAGTTCATCTCGTTCGTCCATCTTCGTCCTCCTATTTGATCTGTTGGCATTCTTTGGACCAGGTTGGTCTCGTTCGTCCATCTTCGTCCTCCATTTGATCCGTTGGCATTCTTTGGACCAAGTTCGTAATGTTCATCCATATTGGTCCTCCCATTTGATCCGTTGTTATTCTTTGGACCAAGTTCGTCTCGGTCGTCCATCTTTGTCCTCCCATTTGATCCGTTGGCCTTCTTTGGACCAAGTTCTTCTCGTTCGTCCATCTTCGTCCTCCCATTTGATCCGTTGTTATTCTTTGGACCAAGTTTGTCTCGTTCGTCCATCTTCGTCCTCCCATTTGATCCATAGGCCTTCTTTGGACCAAGATCGTCTCGTTCGTCCATCTTCGTCCTCCCATTTGATCCGTTGGCATTCTTTGGACCAAGTTCGTATCGTTCATCCATCTTGGTCCTCCCATTTGATCCGTTGTTATTCTTTGGACCAAGTTCGTTTCGTTCGTCCATCTTCGTCCTCCCATTTGATCCGTTGTTATTCTTTGGACCAAGTTCGTCTCGGTCGTCCATCTTGGTCGTCCTATTTGATCCGTTGGCCTTCTTTGGACCAAGTTCGTCTCATTCGTCCATCTTCGTCCTCCCATTTGATCCGTAGGCCATCTTTGGACCAAGTTCGTCTCGTTCGTCCATCTTCGTCCTCCATTTTGTTCCCTCGGCATTCTTTGGACGAAGTTCGTCTCGTTCGTCCCTCTTCGTCCTCCCATTTGATCCGTAGGCCTTCTTTGGACTAAGTTCGGCTCATTCTACCATCATCGTCCTCCCATTTGATCTGTTGGCAATCTTTGGACCAAGTTCGTCTCGTTCGCCCATCTTCGTCCTCCCATTTGATCCGTTGTTATTCTTTGGACCAAGTTCGTCTCGTTCGTCCATCTTTGACCTCCCATTTGATCCATTGGCCTTGTTTGGACCAAGTTCATCTCGTTCGTCCATCTTCGTCCTCCTATTTGATCCGTTGGCATTCTTTGGACCAGGTTGGTCTCATTCGTCCATCTTCGTCCTCCCATTTGATTCCTTGGCATTCATTGGACCAAGTTCGTCTCGTTCATCCATCTTCGTCCTCCCATTTGATCCATTGGCATTCTTTGGACCAAGTTCGTCTCGTTCGTCCATCTTCGTCCTCCCATTTGATCCATTGGCATTCTTTGGACCAAGTTCGTCTCGTTCGTCCATCTTCGTCCTCCCAATTGATCCGTTGTTATTCTTTGGACCAAGTTTGTCTCGTTCGTCCATCTTCGTCCTCCCATTTGATCCTTTGGCCTTCTTTGGACTAAGTTCATCTCGTTCTACCATCTTCGTCCTCCATTTGATCCGTTGGCATTCTTTGGACCAAGTTCGTAATGTTCATCCATCTTGGTCCTCCCATTTGATCCGTTGTTATTCTTTGGACCAAGTTCGTCTCGGTCGTCCATCTTTGTCCTCCCATTTGATCCGTTGGCCTTCTTTGGACCAAGTTCGTCTCGTTCGTCCATCTTCGTCCTCCCATTTGATCCGTTGTTATTCTTTGGACCAAGTTTCTCTCGTTCGTCCATCTTCGTCCTCCCATTTGATCCATAGGCCTTCTTTGGACCAAGTTCGTCTCATTCGTCCATCTTCGTCCTCCATTTTGATCCATTGGCATTCATTGGACCAAGTTCGTCTCGTTCGTCCATCTTCGTCCTCCCATTTGATCCATTGGCATTCTTTGGACCAAGTTCGTCTCGTTCGTCCATCTTCGTCCTCCCATTTGATCCATTGGCATTCTTTGGACCAAGTTCGTCTCGTTCGTCCATCTTCGTCCTCCCAATTGATCCGTTGTTATTCTTTGGACCAAGTTTGTCTCGTTCGTCCATCTTCGTCCTCCCATTTGATCCGTTGGCCTTCTTTGGACTAAGTTCATCTCGTTCTACCATCTTCGTCCTCCATTTGATCCGTTGGCATTCTTTGGACCAAGTTCGTAATGTTCATCCATCTTGGTCCTCCCATTTGATCCGTTGTTATTCTTTGGACCAAGTTCGTCTCGTTCGTCCATCTTCGTCCTCCCATTTGATCCGTTGTTATTCTTTGGACCAAGTTCGTCTCGTTCGTCCATCTTCGTCCTCGCATTTGATCCGTTGTTATTCTTTGGACCAAGTTCGTCTCGTTCGTCCATCTTTGTCCTCCCATTTGATCCGTTGGCCTTCTTTGGACCAAGTTCGTCTCGTTCGTCCATCTTCGTCCTCCCATTTGATCCGTTGTTATTCTTTGGACCAAGTTTCTCTCGTTCGTCCATCTTCGTCCTCCCATTTGATCCATAGGCCTTCTTTGGACCAAGTTCGTCTCATTCGTCCATCTTCGTCCTCCATTTTGATCCATTGGCATTCATTGGACCAAGTTCGTCTCGTTCGTCCATCTTCGTCCTCCCATTTGATCCATTGGCATTCTTTGGACCAAGTTCGTAATGTTCATCCATCTTGGTCCTCCCATTTGATCCGTTGTTATTCTTTGGACCAAGTTCGTCTCGGTCGTCCATCTTTGTCCTCCCATTTGATCCGTTGGCCTTCTTTGGACCAAGTTCGTCTCGTTCGTCCATCTTCGTCCTCCCATTTGATCCGTTGTTATTCTTTGGACCAAGTTTCTCTCGTTCGTCCATCTTCGTCCTCCCATTTGATCCATAGGCCTTCTTTGGACCAAGTTCGTCTCATTCGTCCATCTTCGTCCTCCATTTTGATCCATTGGCATTCATTGGACCAAGTTCGTCTCGTTCGTCCATCTTCGTCCTCCCATTTGATCCATTGGCATTCTTTGGACCAAGTTCGTCTCGTTCGTCCATCTTCGTCCTCCCATTTGATCCATTGGCATTCTTTGGACCAAGTTCGTCTCGTTCGTCCATCTTCGTCCTCCCAATTGATCCGTTGTTATTCTTTGGACCAAGTTTGTCTCGTTCGTCCATCTTCGTCCTCCCATTTGATCCGTTGGCCTTCTTTGGACTAAGTTCATCTCGTTCTACCATCTTCGTCCTCTATTTGATCCGTTGGCATTCTTTGGACCAAGTTCGTAATGTTCATCCATCTTGGTCCTCCCATTTGATCCGTTGTTATTCTTTGGACCAAGTTCGTCTCGTTCGTCCATCTTCGTCCTCCCATTTGATCCGTTGTTATTCTTTGGACCAAGTTCGTCTCGTTCGTCCATCTTCGTCCTCGCATTTGATCCGTTGTTATTCTTTGGACCAAGTTCGTCTCGTTCGTCCATCTTCGTCCTCCCATTTGATCCATTGGCATTCTTTGACCAAGTTCGTCTCGTTCGTCCATCTTCGTCCTCCCATTTGATCCATTGGCATTCTTTGGACCAAGTTCGTCTCGTTCGTCCATCTTCGTCCTCCCATTTGATCCATTGGCATTCTTTGGACCAAGTTCGTCTCGTTCGTCCATCTTCGTCCTCCCAATTGATCCGTTGTTATTCTTTGGACCAAGTTTGTCTCGTTCGTCCATCTTCGTCCTCCCATTTGATCCGTTGGCCTTCTTTGGACTAAGTTCATCTCGTTCTACCATCTTCGTCCTCCATTTGATCCGTTGGCATTCTTTGGACCAAGTTCGTAATGTTCATCCATCTTGGTCCTCCCATTTGATCCGTTGTTATTCTTTGGACCAAGTTCGTCTCGGTCGTCCATCTTTGTCCTCCCATTTGATCCGTTGGCCTTCTTTGGACCAAGTTCGTCTCGTTCGTCCATCTTCGTCCTCCCATTTGATCCGTTGTTATTCTTTGGACCAAGTTTCTCTCGTTCGTCCATCTTCGTCCTCCCATTTGATCCATAGGCCTTCTTTGGACCAAGTTCGTCTCATTCGTCCATCTTCGTCCTCCATTTTGATCCATTGGCATTCATTGGACCAAGTTCGTCTCGTTCGTCCATCTTCGTCCTCCCATTTGATCCATTGGCATTCTTTGGACCAAGTTCGTCTCGTTCGTCCATCTTCGTCCTCCCATTTGATCCATTGGCATTCTTTGGACCAAGTTCGTCTCGTTCGTCCATCTTCGTCCTCCCAATTGATCCGTTGTTATTCTTTGGACCAAGTTTGTCTCGTTCGTCCATCTTCGTCCTCCCATTTGATCCGTTGGCCTTCTTTGGACTAAGTTCATCTCGTTCTACCATCTTCGTCCTCCATTTGATCCGTTGGCATTCTTTGGACCAAGTTCGTAATGTTCATCCATCTTGGTCCTCCCATTTGATCCGTTGTTATTCTTTGGACCAAGTTCGTCTCGTTCGTCCATCTTCGTCCTCCCATTTGATCCGTTGTTATTCTTTGGACCAAGTTCGTCTCGTTCGTCCATCTTCGTCCTCGCATTTGATCCGTTGTTATTCTTTGGACCAAGTTCGTCTCGTTCGTCCATCTTTGTCCTCCCATTTGATCCGTTGGCCTTCTTTGGACCAAGTTCGTCTCGTTCGTCCATCTTCGTCCTCCCATTTGATCCGTTGTTATTCTTTGGACCAAGTTTCTCTCGTTCGTCCATCTTCGTCCTCCCATTTGATCCATAGGCCTTCTTTGGACCAAGTTCGTCTCATTCGTCCATCTTCGTCCTCCATTTTGATCCATTGGCATTCATTGGATCAAGTTCGTCTCGTTCGTCCATCTTCGTCCTCCCATTTGATCCATTGGCATTCTTTGGACCAAGTTCGTAATGTTCATCCATCTTGGTCCTCCCATTTGATCCGTTGTTATTCTTTGGACCAAGTTCGTCTCGGTCGTCCATCTTTGTCCTCCCATTTGATCCGTTGGCCTTCTTTGGACCAAGTTCGTCTCGTTCGTCCATCTTCGTCCTCCCATTTGATCCGTTGTTATTCTTTGGACCAAGTTTCTCTCGTTCGTCCATCTTCGTCCTCCCATTTGATCCATAGGCCTTCTTTGGACCAAGTTCGTCTCATTCGTCCATCTTCGTCCTCCATTTTGATCCATTGGCATTCATTGGACCAAGTTCGTCTCGTTCGTCCATCTTCGTCCTCCCATTTGATCCATTGGCATTCTTTGGACCAAGTTCGTCTCGTTCGTCCATCTTCGTCCTCCCATTTGATCCATTGGCATTCTTTGGACCAAGTTCGTCTCGTTCGTCCATCTTCGTCCTCCCAATTGATCCGTTGTTATTCTTTGGACCAAGTTTGTCTCGTTCGTCCATCTTCGTCCTCCCATTTGATCCGTTGGCCTTCTTTGGACTAAGTTCATCTCGTTCTACCATCTTCGTCCTCCATTTGATCCGTTGGCATTCTTTGGACCAAGTTCGTAATGTTCATCCATCTTGGTCCTCCCATTTGATCCGTTGTTATGCTTTGGACCAAGTTCGTCTCGTTCGTCCATCTTCGTCCTCCCATTTGATCCGTTGTTATTCTTTGGACCAAGTTCGTCTCGTTCGTCCATCTTCGTCCTCGCATTTGATCCGTTGTTATTCTTTGGACCAAGTTCGTCTCGTTCGTCCATCTTCGTCCTCCCATTTGATCCATTGGCATTCTTTGACCAAGTTCGTCTCGTTCATCCATCTTCGTCCTCCCATTTGATCCGTTGGCATTCTTTGGACCAAGTTTGTCTCGTTCGTCCATCTTCGTCCTCCCATTGAATACATTGGCATTCTTTGGACCAAGTTCGTATCGTTCGTCCATCTTCGTCCTCCCATTTGATCCATAGGCCTTCTTTGGACCAAGATCGTCTCGTTCTACCATCTTCGTCCTCCCATTTGATCCGTTGGCATTCTTTGGACCAAGTTCGTAATGTTCATCCATCTTGGTCCTCCCATTTGATCCGTTGTTATTCTTTGGACCAAGTTCGTCTCGGTCGTCCATCTTTGTCCTCCCATTTGATCCGTTGGCCTTCTTTGGACCAAGTTCGTCTCGTTCGTCCATCTTCGTCCTCCCATTTGATCCGTTGTTATTCTTTGGACCAAGTTTGTCTCGTTCGTCCATCTTCGTCCTCCCATTTGATCCATAGGCCTTCTTTGGACCAAGATCGTCTCGTTCGTCCATCTTCGTCCTCCCATTTGATCCGTTGGCATTCTTTGGACCAAGTTCGTATCGTTCATCCATCTTGGTCCTCCCATTTGATCCGTTGTTATTCTTTGGACCAAGTTCGTCTCGTTCGTCCATCTTCGTCCTCCCATTTGATCCGTTGTTATTCTTTGGACCAAGTTCGTCTCGATCGTCCATCTTGGTCGTCCTATTTGATCCGTTGGCCTTCTTTGGACCAAGTTCGTCTCATTCGTCCATCTTCGTCCTCCCATTTGATCCGTAGGCCATCTTTGGACCAAGTTCGTCTCGTTCGTCCATCTTCGTCCTCCATTTTGTTCCCTCGGCATTCTTTGGACCAAGTTCGTCTCGTTCGTCCCTCTTCGTCCTCCCATTTGATCCGTAGGCCTTCTTTTGACTAAGTTCGGCTGATTCTACCGTCATCGTCCTCCCATTTGATCTGTTGGCATTCTTTGGACCAAGTTCGTCTCGTTCGCCCATCTTCGTCCTCCCATTTGATCCGTTGTTATTCTTTGGACCAAGTTCGTCTCGTTCGTCCATCTTTGACCTCCCATTTGATCCATTGGCCTTGTTTGGACCAAGTTCATCTCGTTCGTCCATCTTCGTCCTCCTATTTGATCCGTTGGCATTCTTTGGACCAGGTTGGTCTCGTTCGTCCATCTTCGTCCTCCATTTTGATCCATTGGCATTCATTGGACCAAGTTCGTCTCGTTCGTCCATCTTCGTCCTCCCATTTGATCCATTGGCATTCTTTGGACCAAGTTCGTCTCGTTCGTCCATCTTCGTCCTCCCATTTGATCCATTGGCATTCTTTGGACCAAGTTCGTCTCGTTCGTCCATCTTCGTCCTCCCAATTGATCCGTTGTTATTCTTTGGACCAAGTTTGTCTCGTTCGTCCATCTTCGTCCTCCCATTTGATCCGTTGGCCTTCTTTGGACTAAGTTCATCTCGTTCTACCATCTTCGTCCTCCATTTGATCCGTTGGCATTCTTTGGACCAAGTTCGTAATGTTCATCCATCTTGGTCCTCCCATTTGATCCGTTGTTATTCTTTGGACCAAGTTCGTCTCGTTCGTCCATCTTCGTCCTCCCATTTGATCCGTTGTTATTCTTTGGACCAAGTTCGTCTCGTTCGTCCATCTTCGTCCTCGCATTTGATCCGTTGTTATTCTTTGGACCAAGTTCGTCTCGTTCGTCCATCTTCGTCCTCCCATTTGATCCATTGGCATTCTTTGACCAAGTTCGTCTCGTTCATCCATCTTCGTCCTCCCATTTGATCCGTTGGCATTCTTTGGACCAAGTTTGTCTCGTTCGTCCATCTTCGTCCTCCCATTGAATACATTGGCATTCTTTGGACCAAGTTCGTCTCGTTCGTCCATCTTCGTCCTCCCATTTGATCCATAGGCCTTCTTTGGACCAAGATCGTCTCGTTCTACCATCTTCGTCCTCCCATTTGATCCGTTGGCATTCTTTGGACCAAGTTCGTAATGTTCATCCATCTTGGTCCTCCCATTTGATCCGTTGTTATTCTTTGGACCAAGTTCGTCTCGGTCGTCCATCTTTGTCCTCCCATTTGATCCGTTGGCCTTCTTTGGACCAAGTTCGTCTCGTTCGTCCATCTTCGTCCTCCCATTTGATCCGTTGTTATTCTTTGGACCAAGTTTGTCTCGTTCGTCCATCTTCGTCCTCCCATTTGATCCATAGGCCTTCTTTGGACCAAGATCGTCTCGTTCGTCCATCTTCGTCCTCCCATTTGATCCGTTGGCATTCTTTGGACCAAGTTCGTCTCGTTCGTCCATCTTCGTCCTCCCATTTGATCCGTTGGCATTCTTTGGACCAAGTTCTTATCGTTCGTCCATCTTTGTCCTCCCATTTGATCCGTTGTTATTCTTTGGACATAGTTCGTCTCGTTCGTCCATCTTCGTCCTCCCATTTGATCCATTGGCATTCTTTGGACCAAGTTCGTCTCGTTCGTCCATCTTGGTCTTCCCATTTGATCCGTTGTTATTCTTTGGACCAAGTTCGTCTCGTTCGTCCATCTTCGTCCTCCCATTTGATCCATTGGCATTCTTTGGACCAAGTTCGTCTTGTTCGTCCATCTTCGTCCTCCCATTTGATCCGTAGGCCTTCTTTTGACTAAGTTCGGCTCATTCTACCATCATCGTCCTCCCATTTGATCTGTTGGCATTCTTTGGACCAAGTTCGTCTCGTTCGCCCATATTCGTCCTACCATTTGATCCGTTGTTATTCTTTGGACCAAGTTCGTCTCGTTCGTCCATCTTTGACCTCCCATTTGATCCATTGGCCTTGTTTGGACCAACTTCATCTCGTTCGTCCATCTTCGTCCTCCTATTTGATCCGTTGGCATTCTTTGGACCAGGTTGGTCTCGTTCGTCCATCTTCGTCCTCCCATTTGATTCTTTGGCATTCATTGGACCAAGTTCGTCTCGTTCATCCATCTTCGTCCTCCCATTTGATCCGTAGGCCATCTTTGGACCAAGTTCGTCTCGTTCGTCCATCTTCGTCCTCCATTTTGTTCCCTCGGCATTCTTTGGACCAAGTTCGTCTCGTTCGTCCCTCTTCGTCCTCCCATTTGATCCGTAGGCCTTCTTTTGACTAAGTTCGGCTCATTCTACCATCATCGTCCTCCCATTTGATCTGTTGGCATTCTTTGGACCAAGTTCGTCTCATTCGCCCATCTTCGTCGTCCCATTTGATCCGTTGTTATTCTTTGGACCAAGTTCGTCTCGTTCGTCCATCTTTGACCTCCCATTTGATCCATTGGCCTTGTTTGGACCAAGTTCATCTCGTTCGTCCATCTTCGTCCTCCCATTTGATCCATTGGCATTCTTTGGACCAAGTTCTTCTCGTTCGTCCATCTTTGACCTCCCATTTGATCCATTGGCCTTGTTTGGACCAAGTTCATCTCGTTCGTCCATCTTCGTCCTCCTATTTGATCCGTTGGCATTCTTTGGACCAGGTTGGTCTCGTTCGTCCATCTTCGTCCTCCCATTTGATTCCTTGGCATTCATTGGACCAAGTTCGTCTCGTTCATCCATCTTCGTCCTCCCATTTGATCCATTGGCATTCTTTGGACCAAGTTCGTCTCGTTCGACCATCTTCGTCCTCCCATTTGATCCGTTGTTATTCTTTGGACCAAGTTCGTCTCGTTCGTCCATCTTTGACCTCCCATTTGATCCATTGGCCTTGTTTGGACCAAGTTCATCTCGTTCGTCCATCTTCGTCCTCCCATTTGATCCGTTGTTATTCTTTGGACCAAGTTCGTCTCGTTCGTCCATCTTTGACCTCCCATTTGATCCATTGGCCTTGTTTGGACCAAGTTCATCTCGTTCGTCCATCTTCGTCCTCCTATTTGATCCGTTGGCATTCTTTGGACCAGGTTGGTCTCGTTCGTCCATCTTCGTCCTCCTATTTGATTCCTTGGCATTCATTGGACCAAGTTCGTCTCGTTCATCCATCTTCGTCCTCCCATTTGATCCATTGGCATTCTTTGGACCAAGTTCGTCTCGTTCGTCCATCTTCGTCCTCCCATTTGATCCATTGGCATTCTTTGGACCAAGTTCGTCTCGTTCGTCCATCTTCGTCCTCCCAATTGATCCGTTGTTATTCTTTGGACCAAGTTTGTCTCGTTCGTCCATCTTCGTCCTCCCATTTGATCCGTTGGCCTTCTTTGGACTAAGTTCATCTCGTTCTACCATCTTCGTCCTCCATTTGATCCGTTGGCATTCTTTGGACCAAGTTCGTAATGTTCATCCATCTTGGTCCTCCCATTTGATCCGTTGTTATTCTTTGGACCAAGTTCGTCTCGGTCGTCCATCTTTGTCCTCCCATTTGATCCGTTGGCCTTCTTTGGACCAAGTTCGTCTCGTTCGTCCATCTTCGTCCTCCCATTTGATCCGTTGTTATTCTTTGGACCAAGTTTGTCTCATTCGTCCATCTTCGTCCTCCCATTTGATCCGTTGGCCTTCTTTGGACTAAGTTCATCTCGTTCTACCATCTTCGTCCTCCATTTGATCCGTTGGCATTCTTTGGACCAAGTTCGTAATGTTCATCCATCTTGGTCCTCCCATTTGATCCGTTGTTATTCTTTGGACCAAGTTCGTCTCGTTCGTCCATCTTTGACCTCCCATTTGATCCATTGGCCTTGTTTGGACCAAGTTCATCTCGTTCGTCCATCTTCGTCCTCCTATTTGATCCGTTGGCATTCTTTGGACCAGGTTGGTCTCGTTCGTCCATCTTCGTCCTCCCATTTGATTCCTTGGCATTCATTGGACCAAGTTCGTCTCGTTCATCCATCTTCGTCCTCCCATTTGATCCATTGGCATTCTTTGGACCAAGTTCGTCTCGTTCGTCCATCTTCGTCCTCCCATTTGATCCATTGGCATTCTTTGGACCAAGTTCGTCTCGTTCGTCCATCTTCGTCCTCCCAATTGATCCGTTGTTATTCTTTGGACCAAGTTTGTCTCGTTCGTCCATCTTCGTCCTCCCATTTGATCCGTTGGCCTTCTTTGGACTAAGTTCATCTCGTTCTACCATCTTCGTCCTCCATTTGATCCGTTGGCATTCTTTGGACCAAGTTCGTAATGTTCATCCATCTTGGTCCTCCCATTTGATCCGTTGTTATTCTTTGGACCAAGTTCGTCTCGGTCGTCCATCTTTGTCCTCCCATTTGATCCGTTGGCCTTCTTTGGACCAAGTTCGTCTCGTTCGTCCATCTTCGTCCTCCCATTTGATCCGTTGTTATTCTTTGGACCAAATTTGTCTCGTTCGTCCATCTTCGTCCTCCCATTTAATCCATAGGCCTTCTTTGGACCAAGATCGTCTCGTTCGTCCATCTTCGTCCTCCCATTTGATCCGTTGGCATTCTTTGGACCAAGTTCGTATCGTTCATCCATCTTGGTCCTCCCATTTGATCCGTTGTTATTCTTTGGACCAAGTTCGTCTCGTTCGTCCATCTTTGACCTCCCATTTGATCCATTGGCCTTGTTTGGACCAAGTTCATCTCGTTCGTCCATCTTCGTCCTCCTATTTGATCCGTTGGCATTCTTTGGACCAGGTTGGTCTCGTTCGTCCATCTTCGTCCTCCCATTTGATTCCTTGGCATTCATTGGACCAAGTTCGTCTCGTTCATCCATCTTCGTCCTCCCATTTGATCCATTGGCATTCTTTGGACCAAGTTCGTCTCGTTCGTCCATCTTCGTCCTCCCATTTGATCCATTGGCATTCTTTGGACCAAGTTCGTCTCGTTCGTCCATCTTCGTCCTCTCAATTGATCCGTTGTTATTCTTTGGACCAAGTTTGTCTCGTTCGTCCATCTTCGTCCTCCCATTTGATCCGTTGGCCTTCTTTGGACTAAGTTCATCTCGTTCTACCATCTTCGTCCTCCATTTGATCCGTTGGCATTCTTTGGACCAAGTTCGTAATGTTCATCCATCTTGGTCCTCCCATTTGATCCGTTGTTATTCTTTGGACCAAGTTCGTCTCGTTCGTCCATCTTCGTCCTCCCATGTGATCCGTTGTTATTCTTTGGACCAAGTTTGTCTCGTTCGTCCATCTTCGTCCTCTCAATTGATCCGTTGTTATTCTTTGGACCAAGTTTGTCTCGTTCGTCCATCTTCGTCCTCCCATTTGATCCGTTGGCCTTCTTTGGACTAAGTTCATCTCGTTCTACCATCTTCGTCCTCCATTTGATCCGTTGGCATTCTTTGGACCAAGTTCGTAATGTTCATCCATCTTGGTCCTCCCATTTGATCCGTTGTTATTCTTTGGACCAAGTTCGTCTCGGTCGTCCATCTTTGTCCTCCCATTTGATCCGTTGGCCTTCTTTGGACCAAGTTCGTCTCGTTCGTCCATCTTCGTCCTCCCATGTGATCCGTTGTTATTCTTTGGACCAAGTTTGTCTCGTTCGTCCATCTTCGTCCTCCCATTTGATCCGTTGGCCTTCTTTGGACTAAGTTCATCTCGTTCTACCATCTTCGTCCTCCATTTGATCCGTTGGCATTCTTTGGACCAAGTTCGTAATGTTCATCCATCTTGGTCCTCCCATTTGATCCGTTGTTATTCTTTGGACCAAGTTCGTCTCGTTCGTCCATCTTTGACCTCCCATTTGATCCATTGGCCTTGTTTGGACCAAGTTCATCTCGTTCGTCCATCTTCGTCCTCCTATTTGATCCGTTGGCATTCTTTGGACCAGGTTGGTCTCGTTCGTCCATCTTCGTCCTCCCATTTGATTCCTTGGCATTCATTGGACCAAGTTCGTCTCGTTCATCCATCTTCGTCCGCCCATTTGATCCATTGGCATTCTTTGGACCAAGTTCGTCTCGTTCGTCCATCTTCGTCCTCCCATTTGATCCATTGGCATTCTTTGGACCAAGTTCATCTCGTTCGTCCATCTTCGTCCTCCCAATTGATCCGTTGTTATTCTTTGGACCAAGTTTGTCTCGTTCGTCCATCTTCGTCCTCCCATTTGATCCGTTGGCCTTCTTTGGACTAAGTTCATCTCGTTCTACCATCTTCGTCCTCCATTTGATCCGTTGGCATTCTTTGGACCAAGTTCGTAATGTTCATCCATCTTGGTCCTCCCATTTGATCCGTTGTTATTCTTTGGACCAAGTTCGTCTCGGTCGTCCATCTTTGTCCTCCCATTTGATCCGTTGGCCTTCTTTGGACCAAGTTCGTCTCGTTCGTCCATCTTCGTCCTCCCATTTGATCCGTTGTTATTCTTTGGACCAAATTTGTCTCGTTCGTCCATCTTCGTCCTCCCATTTGATCCATAGGCCTTCTTTGGACCAAGATCGTCTCGTTCGTCCATCTTCGTCCTCCCATTTGATCCGTTGGCATTCTTTGGACCAAGTTCGTATCGTTCATCCATCTTGGTCCTCCCATTTGATCCGTTGTTATTCTTTGGACCAAGTTCGTCTCGTTCGTCCATCTTTGACCTCCCATTTGATCCATTGGCCTTGTTTGGACCAAGTTCATCTCGTTCGTCCATCTTCGTCCTCCTATTTGATCCGTTGGCATTCTTTGGACCAGGTTGGTCTCGTTCGTCCATCTTCGTCCTCCCATTTGATTCCTTGGCATTCATTGGACCAAGTTCGTCTCGTTCATCCATCTTCGTCCTCCCATTTGATCCATTGGCATTCTTTGGACCAAGTTCGTCTCGTTCGTCCATCTTTGTCCTCCCATTTGATCCATTGGCATTCTTTGGACCAAGTTCGTCTCGTTCGTCCATCTTCGTCCTCCCAATTGATCCGTTGTTATTCTTTGGACCAAGTTTGTCTCGTTCGTCCATCTTCGTCCTCCCATTTGATCCGTTGGCCTTCTTTGGACTAAGTTCATCTCGTTCTACCATCTTCGTCCTCCATTTGATCCGTTGGCATTCTTTGGACCAAGTTCGTAATGTTCATCCATCTTGGTCCTCCCATTTGATCCGTTGTTATTCTTTGGACCAAGTTCGTCTCGGTCGTCCATCTTTGTCCTCCCATTTGATCCGTTGGCCTTCTTTGGACCAAGTTCGTCTCGTTCGTCCATCTTCGCCCTCCCATTTGATCCGTTGTTATTCTTTGGACCAAATTTGTCTCGTTCGTCCATCTTCGTCCTCCCATTTGATCCATAGGCCTTCTTTGGACCAAGATCGTCTCGTTCGTCCATCTTCGTCCTCCCATTTGATCCGTTGGCATTCTTTGGACCAAGTTCGTATCGTTCCTCCATCTTGGTCCTCCCATTTGATCCGTTGTTATTCTTTGGACCAAGTTCGTCTCGTTCGTCCATCTTCGTCCTCCCATTTGATCCGTTGTTATTCTTTGGACCAAGTTCGTCTCGGTCGTCCATCTTGGTCGTCCTATTTGATCCGTTGGCCTTCTTTGGACCAAGTTCGTCTCATTCGTCCATCTTCGTCCTCCCATTTGATCCGTAGGCCATCTTTGGACCAAGTTCGTCTCGTTCGTCCATCTTCGTCCTCCATTTTGTTCCCTCGGCATTCTTTGGACCAAGTTCGTCTCGTTCGTCCCTCTTCGTCCTCCCATTTGATTCGTAGGCCTTCTTTTGACTAAGTTCGGCTCATTCTACCATCATCGTCCTCCCATTTGATCTGTTGGCATTCTTTGGACCAAGTTCGTCTCGTTCGCCCATCTTCGTCCTCCCATTTGATCCGTTGTTATTCTTTGGACCAAGTTCGTCTCGTTCGTCCATCTTTGACCTCCCATTTGATCCATTGGCCTTGTTTGGACCAAGTTCATCTCGTTCGTCCATCTTCGTCCTCCTATTTGATCCGTTGGCATTCTTTGGACCAGGTTGGTCTCGTTCGTCCATCTTCGTCCTCCATTTTGATCCATTGGCATTCATTGGACCACGTTCGTCTCGTTCGTCCATCTTCGTCCTTCCATTTGATCCATTGGCATTCTTTGGACCAAGTTCGTCTCGTTCGTCCATATTCGTCCTCCCATTTGATGCATTGGCATTCTTTGGACCAAGTTCGTCTCGTTCGTCCATCTTCGTCCTCCCAATTGATCCGTTGTTATTCTTTGGACCAAGTTTGTCTCGTTCGTCCATCTTCGTCCTCCATTTGATCCGTTGGCCTTGTTTGGACTAAGTTCATCTCGTTCTACCATCTTCGTCCTCCATTTGATCCGTTGGCATTCTTTGGACCAAGTTCGTAATGTTCATCCATCTTGGTCCTCCCATTTGATCCGTTGTTATTCTTTGGACCAAGTTCGTCTCGTTCGTCCATCTTCGTCCTCCCATTTGATCCGTTGTTATTCTTTGGACCAAGTTCGTCTCGTTCGTCCATCTTCGTCCTCGCATTTGATCCGTTGTTATTCTTTGGACCAAGTTCGTCTCGTTCGTCCATCTTCGTCCTCCCATTTGATCCATTGGCATTCTTTGACCAAGTTCGTCTCGTTCATCCATCTTCGTCCTCCCATTTGATCCGTTGGCATTCTTTGGACCAAGTTTGTCTCGTTCGTCCATCTTCGTCCTCCCAATGAATACATTGGCATTCTTTGGACCAAGTTCGTCTCGTTCGTCCATCTTCGTCCTCCCATTTGATCCATAGGCCTTCTTTGGACCAAGATCGTCTCGTTCTACCATCTTCGTCCTCCCATTTGATCCGTTGGCATTCTTTGGACCAAGTTCGTAATGTTCATCCATCTTGGTCCTCCCATTTGATCCGTTGTTATTCTTTGGACCAAGTTCGTCTCGGTCGTCCATCTTTGTCCTCCCATTTGATCCGTTGGCCTTCTTTGGACCAAGTTCGTCTCGTTCGTCCATCTTCGTCCTCCCATTTGATCCGTTGTTATTCTTTGGACCAAGTTTGTCTCGTTCGTCCATCTTCGTCCTCCCATTTGATCCATAGGCCTTCTTTGGACCAAGATCGTCTCGTTCGTCCATCTTCGTCCTCCCATTTGATCCGTTGGCATTCTTTGGACCAAGTTCGTATCGTTCATCCATCTTGGTCCTCCCATTTGATCCGTTGTTATTCTTTGGACCAAGTTCGTCTCGTTCGTCCATCTTCGTCCTCCCATTTGATCCGTTGTTATTCTTTGGACCATGTTCGTCTCGGTCGTCCATGTTCGTCCTCCCATTTGATCCGTTGTTATTTTTTGGACCAAGTTTGTCTCGTTCGTCCATCTTCATCCTCCCATTTGATCCATAGGCCTTCTTTGGACCAAGATCATCTCGTTCGTCCATCTTCGTCCTCCCATTTGATCCGTTGGCATTCTTTGGACCAAGTTCGTATCGTTCATCCATCTTGGTCCTCCCATTTGATCCGTTGTTATACTTTGGACCAAGTTCGTCTCGTTCGTCCATCTTCGTCCTCCCATTTGATCCATTGGCATTCTTTGGACCATGTTCGTCTCGTTCGTCCATCTTTGTCCTCCCATTTGATCCGTTGGCCTTCTTTGGACCAAGTTCGTCTCGTTCGCCCATCTTCGTCCTCCCATTTGATCCGTTGTTATTCTTTGGACCAAGTTCGTCTCGTTCGTCCATCTTTGTCCTCCCATTCGATCCATTGGCCTTCTTTGGACCAAGTTCGTCTCGTTCGTCCATCTTCGTCCTCCCATTTGATCCGTTGTTATTCTTTGGACCAAGTTCGTCTCGTTCGTCCATCTTCGTCCTCCCATTTGATCCATTGGCATTCTTTGGACCAAGTTCGTCTCGTTCGTCCATCTTCGTCCTCCATTTGATCCGTTGGCATTCTTTGGACCAAGTTCGTAATGTTCATCCATCTTGGTCCTCCCATTTGATCCGTTGTTATTCTTTGGACCAAGTTCGTCTCGTTCGTCCATCTTCGTCCTCCCATTTGATCCGTTGTTATTCTTTGGACCAAGTTCGTCTCGTTCGTCCATCTTCGTCCTCGCATTTGATCCGTTGTTATTCTTTGGACCAAGTTCGTCTCGTTCGTCCATCTTCGTCCTCCCATTTGATCCCTTGGCATTCTTTGACCAAGTTCGTCTCGTTCATCCATCTTCGTCCTCCCATTTGATCCGTTGGCATTCTTTGGACCAAGTTTGTCTCGTTCGTCCATCTTCGTCCTCCCATTGAATACATTGGCATTCTTTGGACCAAGTTCGTCTCGTTCGTCCATCTTCGTCCTCCCATTTGATCCATAGGCCTTCTTTGGACCGAGATCGTCTCGTTCTACCATCTTCGTCCTCCCATTTGATCCGTTGGCATTCTTTGGACCAAGTTCTTATCGTTCGTCCATCTTGGTCCTCCCATTTGATCCGTTGTTATTCTTTGGACATAGTTCGTCTCGTTCGTCCATCTTCGTCCTCCCATTTGATCCATTGGCATTCTTTGGACCAAGTTCGTCTCGTTCGTCCATCTTGGTCTTCCCATTTGATCCGTTGTTATTCTTTGGACCAAGTTCGTCTCGTTCGTCCATCTTCGTCCTCCCATTTGATCCATTGGCATTCTTTGGACCATGTTCGTCTCGTTCGTCCATCTTCGTCCTCCCATTTGATCCGTTGTTATTTTTTAGACCAAGTTTGTCTCGTTCGTCCATCTTCATCCTCCCATTTGATCCATAGGCCTTCTTTGGACCAAGATCGTCTCGTTCGTCCATCTTCGTCCTCCCATTTGATCCGTTTGCATTCTTTGGACCAAGTTCGTGTCGTTCATCCATCTTGGTCCTCCCATTTGATCCGTTGTTATTCTTTGGACCAAGTTCGTCTCGTTCGTCCATCTTCGTCCTCCCATTTGATCCGTTGTTATTCTTTGGACCAAGTTCGTCTCGGTCGTCCATGTTCGTCCTCCCATTTGATCCGTTGTTATTTTTTGGACCAAGTTTGTCTCGTTCGTCCATCTTCATCCTCCCATTTGATCCATAGGCCTTCTTTGGACCAAGATCATCTCGTTCGTCCATCTTCGTCCTCCCATTTGATCCGTTGGCATTCTTTGGACCAAGTTCGTATCGTTCATCCATCTTGGTCCTCCCATTTGATCCGTTGTTATACTTTGGACCAAGTTCGTCTCGTTCGTCCATCTTCGTCCTCCCATTTGATCCATTGGCATTCTTTGGACCATGTTCGTCTCGTTCGTCCATCTTTGTCCTCCCATTTGATCCGTTGGCCTTCTTTGGACCAAGTTCGTCTCGTTCGCCCATCTTCGTCCTCCCATTTGATCCGTTGTTATTCTTTGGACCAAGTTCGTCTTATTCGTCCATCTTTGTCCTCCCATTTGATCCATTGGCCTTCTTTGGACCAAGTTCGTCTCGTTCGTCCATCTTCGTCCTCCCATTTGATCCGTTGTTATTCTTTGGACCAAGTTCGTCTCGTTCGTCCATCTTCGTCCTCCCATTTGATCCATTGGCATTCTTTGGACCAAGTTCGTCTCGTTCGTCCATCTTCGTCCTCCATTTGATCCGTTGGCATTCTTTGGACCAAGTTCGTAATGTTCATCCATCTTGGTCCTCCCATTTGATCCGTTGTTAATCTTTGGACCAAGTTCGTCTCGTTCGTCCATCTTCGTCCTCCCATTTGATCCGTTGTTATTCTTTGGACCAAGTCCGTCTCGTTCGTCCATCTTCGTCCTCGCATTTGATCCGTTGTTATTCTTTGGACCAAGTTCGTCTCGTTCGTCCATCTTCGTCCTCCCATTTGATCCATTGGCATTCTTTGACCAAGTTCGTCTCGTTCATCCATCGTCGTCCTCCCATTTGATCCGTTGGCATTCTTTGGACCAAGTTTGTCTCGTTCGTCCATCTTCGTCCTCCCATTGAATACATTGGCATTCTTTGGACGAAGTTCGTCTCGTTCGTCCATCTTCGTCCTCCCATTTGATCCATAGGCCTTCTTTGGACCAAGATCGTCTCGTTCTACCATCTTCGTCCTCCCATTTGATCCGTTGGCATTCTTTGGACCAAGTTCTTATCGTTCGTCCATCTTGGTCCTCCCATTTGATCCGTTGTTATTCTTTGGACATAGTTCGTCTCGTTCGTCCATCTTCGTCCTCCCATTTGATCCATTGGCATTCTTTGGACCAAGTTCGTCTCGTTCGTCCATCTTGGTCTTCCCATTTGATCCGTTGTTATTCTTTGGACCAAGTTCGTCTCGTTCGTCCATCTTCGTCCTCCCATTTGATCCATTGGCATTCTTTGGACCATGTTCGTCTCGTTCGTCCATCTTCGTCCTCCCATTTGATCCGTTGTTATTTTTTAGACCAAGTTTGTCTCGTTCGTCCATCTTCATCCTCCCATTTGATCCATAGGCCTTCTTTGGACCAAGATCGTCTCGTTCGTCCATCTTCGTCCTCCCATTTGATCCGTTGGCATTCTTTGGACCAAGTTCGTATCGTTCATCCATCTTGGTCCTCCCATTTGATCCGTTGTTATTCTTTGGACCAAGTTCGTCTCGTTCGTCCATCTTCGTCCTCCCATTTGATCCGTTGTTATTCTTTGGACCAAGTTCGTCTCGGTCGTCCATGTTCGTCCTCCCATTTGATCCGTTGTTATTTTTTGGACCAAGTTTGTCTCGTTCGTCCATCTTCATCCTCCCATTTGATCCATAGGCCTTCTTTGGACCAAGATCATCTCGTTCGTCCATCTTCGTCCTCCCATTTGATCCGTTGGCATTCTTTGGACCAAGTTCGTATCGTTCATCCATCTTGGTCCTCCCATTTGATCCGTTGTTATACTTTGGACCAAGTTCGTCTCGTTCGTCCATCTTCGTCCTCCCATTTGATCCATTGGCATTCTTTGGACCATCTTCGTCTCGTTCGTCCATCTTCGTCCTCGCATTTGATCCGTTGTTATTCTTTGGACATAGTTCGTCTCGTTCGTCCATCTTCGTCCTCCCATTTGATCCATTGGCATTCTTTGGACCAAGTTCGTCTCGTTCGTCCATCTTGGTCTTCCCATTTGATCCGTTGTTATTCTTTGGACCAAGTTCGTCTCGTTCGTCCATCTTCGTCCTCCCATTTGATCCATTGGCATTCTTTGGACCATGTTCGTCTCGTTCGTCCATCTTCGTCCTCCCATTTGATCCGTTGTTATTCTTTGGACCAAGTTCGTCTCGTTCGTCCATCTTTGTCCTCCCATTTGATCCATTGGCCTTCTTTGGACCAAGTTCGTCTCGTTCGTCCATCTTCGTCCTCCCATTTGATCCGTTGGCATTCTTTGGACCAAGTTCGTCTCTTTCGTCCATCTTCGTCCTCCCATTTGATCCATTGGCATTCTTTGGACCAAGTTCGTCTCGTTCGTCCATCTTCGTCCTCCATTTGATCCGTTGGCATTCTTTGGACCAAGTTCGTCTCGGTCGTCCATGTTCGTCCTCCCATTTGATCCGTTGTTATTTTTTGGACCAAGTTTGTCTCGTTCGTCCATCTTCATCCTCCCATTTGATCCATAGGCCTTCTTTGGACCAAGATCATCTCGTTCGTCCATCTTCGTCCTCCCATTTGATCCGTTGGCATTCTTTGGACCAAGTTCGTATCGTTCATCCATCTTGGTCCTCCCATTTGATCCGTTGTTATACTTTGGACCAAGTTCGTCTCGTTCGTCCATCTTCGTCCTCCCATTTGATCCATTGGCATTCTTTGGACCATGTTCGTCTCGTTCGTCCATCTTTGTCCTCCCATTGGATCTGTTGGCCTTCTTTGGACCAAGTTCGTCTCGTTCGCCCATCTTCGTCCTCCCATTTGATCCGTTGTTATTCTTTGGACCAAGTTCGTCTCGTTCGTCCATCTTTGTCCTCCCATTTGATCCATTGGGCTTCTTTGGACCAAGTTCGTCTCGTTCGTCCATCTTCGTCCTCCCATTTGATCCGTTGTTATTCTTTGAACCAAGTTCGTCTCGTTCGTCCATCTTCGTCCTCCCATTTGATCCATTGGCATTCTTTGGACCAAGTTCGTCTCGTTCGTCCATCTTCGTCCTCCATTTGATCCGTTGGCATTCTTTGGACCAAGTTCGTAATGTTCATCCATCTTGGTCCTCCCATTTGATCCGTTGTTATTCTTTGGACCAAGTTCGTCTCGTTCGTCCATCTTCGTCCTCCCATTTGATCCGTTGTTATTCTTTGGACCAAGTTCGTCTCGTTCGTCCATCTTCGTCCTCGCATTTGATCCGTTGTTATTCTTTGGACCAAGTTCGTCTCGTTCGTCCATCTTCGTCCTCCCATTTGATCCATTGGCATTCTTTGACCAAGTTCGTCTCGTTCATCCATCTTCGTCGTCCCATTTGATCCGTTGGCATTCTTTGGACCAAGTTTGTCTCGTTCGTCCATCTTCGTCCTCCCATTGAATACATTGGCATTCTTTGGACCAAGTTCGTCTCGTTCGTCCATCTTCGTCCTCCCATTTGATCCATAGGCCTTCTTTGGACCAAGATCGTCTCGTTCTACCATCTTCGTCCTCCCATTTGATCCGTTGGCATTCTTTGGACCAAGTTCTTATCGTTCGTCCATCTTGGTCCTCCCATTTGATCCGTTGTTATTCTTTGGACATAGTTCGTCTCGTTCGTCCATCTTCGTCCTCCCATTTGATCCATTGGCATTCTTTGGACCAAGTTCGTCTCGTTCGTCCATCTTGGTCTTCCCATTTGATCCGTTGTTATTCTTTGGACCAAGTTCGTCTCGTTCGTCCATCTTCGTCCTTCCATTTGATCTATTGGCATTCTTTGACCAAGTTCGTCTCGTTCATCCATCTTCGTCCTCCCATTTGATCCGTTGGCATTCTTTGGACCAAGTTTGTCTCGTTCGTCCATCTTCGTCCTCCCATTGAATACATTGGCATTCTTTGGACGAAGTTCGTCTCGTTCGTCCATCTTCGTCCTCCCATTTGATCCATAGGCCTTCTTTGGACCAAGATCGTCTCGTTCTACCATCTTCGTCCTCCCATTTGATCCGTTGGCATTCTTTGGACCAAGTTCTTATCGTTCGTCCATCTTGGTCCTCCCATTTGATCCGTTGTTATTCTTTGGACATAGTTCGTCTCGTTCGTCCATCTTCGTCCTCCCATTTGATCCATTGGCATTCTTTGGACCAAGTTCGTCTCGTTCGTCCATCTTGGTCTTCCCATTTGATCCGTTGTTATTCTTTGGACCAAGTTCGTCTCGTTCGTCCATCTTCGTCCTCCCATTTGATCCATTGGCATTCTTTGGACCATGTTCGTCTCGTTCGTCCATCTTCGTCCTCCCATTTGATCCGTTGTTATTCTTTGGACCAAGTTCGTCTCGTTCGTCCATCTTCGTCCTCCCATTTGATCCATTGGCATTCTTTGGACCATGTTCGTCTCGTTCGTCCATCTTCGTCCTCCCATTTGATCCGTTGGCATTCTTTGGACCAAGTTCGTCTCGTTCGTCCATCTTCGTCCTCCCATTTGATCCATTGGCATTCTTTGGACCAAGTTCGTCTCGTTCGTCCATCTTCGTCCTCCATTTGATCCGTTGGCATTCTTTGGACCAAGTTCGTCTCGGTCGTCCATGTTCGTCCTCCCATTTGATCCGTTGTTATTTTTTGGACCAAGTTTGTCTCGTTCGTCCATCTTCATCCTCCCATTTGATCCATAGGCCTTCTTTGGACCAAGATCATCTCGTTCGTCCATCTTCGTCCTCCCATTTGATCCGTTGGCATTCTTTGGACCAAGTTCGTATCGTTCATCCATCTTGGTCCTCCCATTTGATCCGTTGTTATACTTTGGACCAAGTTCGTCTCGTTCGTCCATCTTCGTCCTCCCATTTGATCCATTGGCATTCTTTGGACCATGTTCGTCTCGTTCGTCCATCTTTGTCCTCCCATTTGATCCGTTGGCCTTCTTTGGACCAAGTTCGTCTCGTTCGCCCATCTTTGTCCTCCCATTTGATCCGTTGTTATTCTTTGGACCAAGTTCGTCTCGTTCGTCCATCTTTGTCCTCCCATTTGATCCATTGGCCTTCTTTGGACCAAGTTCGTCTCGTTCGTCCATCTTCGTCCTCCCATTTGATCCGTTGTTATTCTTTGAACCAAGTTCGTCTCGTTCGTCCATCTTCGTCCTCCCATTTGATCCATTGGCATTCTTTGGACCAAGTTCGTCTCGTTCGTCCATCTTCGTCCTCCCATTTGATCCGTTGTTATTCTTTGGACCAAGTTTGTCTCGTTCGTCCATCTTCATCCTCCCATTTGATCCATAGGCCTTCTTTGGACCAAGATCATCTCGTTCGTCCATCTTCGTCCTCCCATTTGATCCGTTGGCATTCTTTGGACCAAGTTCGTATCGTTCATCCATCTTGGTCCTCCCATTTGATCCGTTGTTATACTTTGGACCAAGTTCGTCTCGTTCGTCCATCTTCGTCCTCCCATTTTATCCATTGGCATTCTTTGGACCATGTTCGTCTCGTTCGTCCATCTTTGTCCTCCCATTTGATCCGTTGGCCTTCTTTGGACCAAGTTCGTCTCGTTCGCCCATCTTCGTCCTCCCATTTGATCCGTTGTTATTCTTTAGACCAAGTTCGTCTCGTTCGTCCATCTTTGTCCTCCCATAGGATCCATTGGCCTTCTTTGGACCAAGTTCGTCTCGTTCGTCCATCTTCGTCCTCCCATTTGATCCGTTGTTATTCTTTGAACCAAGTTCGTCTCGTTCGTCCATCTTCGTCCTCCCATTTGATCCATTGGCATTCTTTGGACCAAGTTCGTCTCGTTCGTCCATCTTCGTCCTCCATTTGATCCGTTGGCATTCTTTGGACCAAGTTCGTAATGTTCATCCATCTTGGTCCTCCCATTTGATCCGTTGTTATTCTTTGGACCAAGTTCGTCTCGTTCGTCCATCTTCGTCCTCCCATTTGATCCGTTGTTATTCTTTGGACCAAGTTCGTCTCGTTCGTCCATCTTCGTCCTCGCATTTGATCCGTTGTTATTCTTTGGACCAAGTTCGTCTCGTTCGTCCATCTTCGTCCTCCCATTTGATCCATTGGCATTCTTTGACCAAGTTCGTCTCGTTCATCCATCTTCGTCCTCCCATTTGATCCGTTGGCATTCTTTGGACCAAGTTTGTCTCGTTCGTCCATCTTCGTCCTCCCATTGAATACATTGGCATTCTTTGGACCAAGTTCGTCTCGTTCGTCCATCTTCGTCCTCCCATTTGATCCATAGGCCTTCTTTGGACCAAGATCGTCTCGTTCTACCATCTTCGTACTCCCATTTGATCCGTTGGCATTCTTTGGACCAAGTTCTTATCGTTCGTCCATCTTGGTCCTCCCATTTGATCCGTTGTTATTCTTTGGACATAGTTCGTCTCGTTCGTCCATCTTCGTCCTCCCATTTGATCCATTGGCATTCTTTGGACCAAGTTCGGCTCGTTCGTCCATCTTGGTCTTCCCATTTGATCCGTTGTTATTCTTTGGACCAAGTTCGTCTCGTTCGTCCATCTTCGTCCTCCCATTTGATCCATTGGCATTCTTTGGACCATGTTCATCTCGTTCGTCCATCTTCGTCCTCCCATTTGATCCGTTGTTATTTTTTAGACCAAGTTTGTCTCGTTCGTCCATCTTCATCCTCCCATTTGATCCATAGGCCTTCTTTGGACCAAGATCGTCTCGTTCGTCCATCTTCGTCCTCCCATTTGATCCGTTGGCATTCTTTGGACTAAGTTCGTATCGTTCATCCATCTTGGTCCTCCCATTTGATCCGTTGTTATTCTTTGGACCAAGTTCGTCTCGTTCGTCCATCTTCGTCCTCCCATTTGATCCGTTGTTATTCTTTGGACCAAGTTCGTCTCGGTCGTCCATGTTCGTCCTCCCATTTGATCCGTTGTTATTTTTTGGACCAAGTTTGTCTCGTTCGTCCATCTTCATCCTCCCATTTGATCCATAGGCCTTCTTTGGACCAAGATCATCTCGTTCGTCCATCTTCGTCCTCCCATTTGATCCGTTGGCATTCTTTGGACCAAGTTCGTATCGTTCATCCATCTTGGTCCTCCCATTTGATCCGTTGTTATACTTTGGACCAAGTTCGTCTCGTTCGTCCATCTTCGTCCTCCCATTTGATCCATTGGCATTCTTTGGACCATGTTCGTCTCGTTCGTCCATCTTTGTCCTCCCATTTGATCCGTTGGTCTTCTTTGGACCAAGTTCGTCTCGTTCGCCCATCTTCGTCCTCCCATTTGATCCGTTGTTATTCTTTGGACCAAGTTCGTCTCGTTCGTCCATCTTTGTCCTCCCATTTGATCCATTGGCCTTCTTTGGACCAAGTTCGTATCGTTCATCCATCTTGGTCCTCCCATTTGATCCGTTGTTATTCTTTGGACCAAGTTCGTCTCGTTCGTCCATCTTCGTCCTCCCATTTGATCCGTTGTTATTCTTTGGACCAAGTTCGTCTCGGTCGTCCATGTTCGTCCTCCCATTTGATCCGTTGTTATTTTTTGGACCAAGTTTGTCTCGTTCGTCCATCTTCATCCTCCCATTTGATCCATAGGCCTTCTTTGGACCAAGATCATCTCGTTCGTCCATCTTCGTCCTCCCATTTGATCCGTTGGCATTCTTTGGACCAAGTTCGTATCGTTCATCCGTCTTGGTCCTCCCATTTGATCCGTTGTTATACTTTGGACCAAGTTCGTCTCGTTCGTCCATCTTCGTCCTCCCATTTGATCCATTGGCATTCTTTGGACCATGTTCGTCTCGTTCGTCCATCTTTGTCCTCCCATTTGATCCGTTGGCCTTCTTTGGACCAAGTTCGTCTCGTTCGCCCATCTTCGTCCTCCCATTTGATCCGTTGTTATTCTTTGGACCAAGTTCGTCTCGTTCGTCCATCTTTGTCCTCCCATTTGATCCATTGGCCTTCTTTGGACCAAGTTCGTCTCGTTCGTCCATCTTCGTCCTCCCATTTGATCCGTTGTTATTCTTTGGACCAAGTTCGTCTCGTTCGTCCATCTTCGTCCTCCCATTTGATCCATTGGCATTCTTTGGACCAAGTTCGTCTCGTTCGTCCATCTTCGTCCTCCATTTGATCCGTTGGCATTCTTTGGACCAAGTTCGTAATGTTCATCCATCTTGGTCCTCCCATTTGATCCATTGTTATTCTTTGGACCAAGTTCGTCTCGTTCGTCCATCTTCGTCCTCCCATTTGATCCGTTGTTATTCTTTGGACCAAGTTCGTCTCGTTCGTCCATCTTCGTCCTCGCATTTGATCCGTTGTTATTCTTTGGACCAAGTTCGTCTCGTTCGTCCATCTTCGTCCTCCCATTTGATCCATTGGCATTCTTTGACCAAGTTCGTCTCGTTCATCCATCTTCGTCCTCCCATTTGATCCGTTGGCATTCTTTGGACCAAGTTTGTCTCGTTCGTCCATCTTCGTCCTCCCATTGAATACATTGGCATTCTTTGGACGAAGTTCGTCTCGTTCGTCCATCTTCGTCCTCCCATTTGATCCATAGGCCTTCTTTGGACCAAGATCGTCTCGTTCTACCATCTTCGTCCTCCCATTTGATCCGTTGGCATTCTTTGGACCAAGTTCTTATCGTTCGTCCATCTTGGTCCTCCCATTTGATCCGTTGTTATTCTTTGGACATAGTTCGTCTCGTTCGTCCATCTTCGTCTTCCCATTTGATCCATTGGCATTCTTTGGACCAAGTTCGTCTCGTTCGTCCATCTTGGTCTTCCCATTTGATCCGTTGTTATTCTTTGGACCAAGTTCGTCTCGTTCGTCCATCTTCGTCCTCCCATTTGATCCGTTGTTATTCTTTGGACCAAGTTCGTCTCGTTCGTCCATCTTTGTCCTCCCATTTGATCCATTGGCCTTCTTTGGACCAAGTTCGTCTCGTTCGTCCATCTTCGTCCTCCCATTTGATCCGTTGGCATTCTTTGGACCAAGTTCGTCTCGTTCGTCCATCTTCGTCCTCCCATTTGATCCATTGGCATTCTTTGGACCAAGTTCGTCTCGTTCGTCCATCTTCGTCCTCCATTTGATCCGTTGGCATTCTTTGGACCAAGTTCGTCTCGGTCGTCCATGTTCGTCCTCCCATTTGATCCGTTGTTATTTTTTGGACCAAGTTTGTCTCGTTCGTCCATCTTCATCCTCCCATTTGATCCATAGGCCTTCTTTGGACCAAGATCATCTCGTTCGTCCATCTTCGTCCTCCCATTTGATCCGTTGGCATTCTTTGGACCAAGTTCGTATCGTTCATCCATCTTGGTCCTCCCATTTGATCCGTTGTTATACTTTGGACCAAGTTCGTCTCGTTCGTCCATCTTCGTCCTCCCATTTGATCCATTGGCATTCTTTGGACCATGTTCGTCTCGTTCGTCCATCTTTGTCCTCCCATTTGATCCGTTGGCCTTCTTTGGACCAAGTTCGTCTCGTTCGCCCATCTTCGTCCTCCCATTTGATCCGTTGTTATTCTTTGGACCAAGTTCGTCTCGTTCGTCCATCTTTGTCCTCCCATTTGATCCATTGGCCTTCTTTGGACCAAGTTCGTCTCGTTCGTCCATCTTCGTCCTCCCATTTGATCCGTTGTTATTCTTTGAACCAAGTTCGTCTCGTTCGTCCATCTTCGTCGTCCCATTTGATCCATTGGCATTCTTTGGACCAAGTTCGTCTCGTTCGTCCATCTTCGTCCTCCATTTGATCCGTTGGCATTCTTTGGACCAAGTTCGTAATGTTCATCCATCTTGGTCCTCCCATTTGATCCGTTGTTATTCTTTGGACCAAGTTCGTCTCGTTCGTCCATCTTCGTCCTCCCATTTGATCCGTTGTTATTCTTTGGACCAAGTTCGTCTCGTTCGTCCATCTTCGTCCTCGCATTTGATCCGTTGTTATTCTTTGGACCAAGTTCGTCTCGTTCGTCCATCTTCGTCCTCCCATTTGATCCATTGGCATTCTTTGACCAAGTTCGTCTCGTTCATCCATCTTCGTCCTCCCATTTGATCCGTTGGCATTCTTTGGACCAAGTTTGTCTCGTTCGTCCATCTTCGTCCTCCCATTGAATACATTGGCATTCTTTGGACCAAGTTCGTCTCGTTCGTCCATCTTCGTCCTCCCATTTGATCCATAGGCCTTCTTTGGACCAAGATCGTCTCGTTCTACCATCTTCGTCCTCCCATTTGATCCGTTGGCATTCTTTGGACCAAGTTCTTATCGTTCGTCCATCTTGGTCCTCCCATTTGATCCGTTGTTATTCTTTGGACATAGTTCGTCTCGTTCGTCCATCTTCGTCCTCCCATTTGATCCATTGGCATTCTTTGGACCAAGTTCGTCTCGTTCGTCCATCTTGGTCTTCCCATTTGATCCGTTGTTATTCTTTGGACCAAGTTCGTCTCGTTCGTCCATCTTCGTCCTCCCATTTGATCCATTGGCATTCTTTGACCAAGTTCGTCTCGTTCATCCATCTTCGTCCTCCCATTTGATCCGTTGGCATTCTTTGGACCAAGTTTGTCTCGTTCGTCCATCTTCGTCCTCCCATTGAATACATTGGCATTCTTTGGACGAAGTTCGTCTCGTTCGTCCATCTTCGTCCTCCCATTTGATCCATAGGCCTTCTTTGGACCAAGATCGTCTCGTTCTACCATCTTCGTCCTCCCATTTGATCCGTTGGCATTCTTTGGACCAAGTTCTTATCGTTCGTCCATCTTGGTCCTCCCATTTGATCTGTTGTTATTCTTTGGACATAGTTCGTCTCGTTCGTCCATCTTCGTCCTCCCATTTGATCCATTGGCATTCTTTGGACCAAGTTCGTCTCGTTCGTCCATCTTGGTCTTCCCATTTGATCCGTTGTTATTCTTTGGACCAAGTTCGTCTCGTTCGTCCATCTTCGTCCTCCCATTTGATCCATTGGCATTCTTTGGACCATGTTCGTCTCGTTCGTCCATCTTCGTCCTCCCATTTGATCCGTTGTTATTCTTTGGACCAAGTTCGTCTCGTTCGTCCATCTTTGTCCTCCCATTTGATCCATTGGCCTTCTTTGGACCAAGTTCGTCTCGTTCGTCCATCTTCGTCCTCCCATTTGATCCGTTGGCATTCTTTGGACCAAGTTCGTCTCGTTCGTCCATCTTCGTCCTCCCATTTGATCCATTGGCATTCTTTGGACCAAGTTCGTCTCGTTCGTCCATCTTCGTCCTCCATTTGATCCGTTGGCATTCTTTGGACCAAGTTCGTCTCGGTCGTCCATGTTCGTCCTCCCATTTGATCCGTTGTTATTTTTTGGACCAAGTTTGTCTCGTTCGTCCATCTTCATCCTCCCATTTGATCCATAGGCCTTCTTTGGACCAAGATCATCTCGTTCGTCCATCTTCGTCCTCCCATTTGATCCGTTGGCATTCTTTGGACCAAGTTCGTATCGTTCATCCATCTTGGTCCTCCCATTTGATCCGTTGTTATACTTTGGACCAAGTTCGTCTCGTTCGTCCATCTTCGTCCTCCCATTTGATCCATTGGCATTCTTTGGACCATGTTCGTCTCGTTCGTCCATCTTTGTCCTCCCATTTGATCCGTTGGCCTTCTTTGGACCAAGTTCGTCTCGTTCGCCCATCTTCGTCCTCCCATTTGATCCGTTGTTATTCTTTGGACCAAGTTCGTCTCGTTCGTCCATCTTTGTCCTCCCATTTGATCCATTGGCCTTCTTTGGACCAAGTTCGTCTCGTTCGTCCATCTTCGTCCTCCCATTTGATCCGTTGTTATTCTTTGAACCAAGTTCGTCTCGTTCGTCCATCTTCGTCCTCCCATTTGATCCATTGGCATTCTTTGGACCAAGTTCGTCTCGTTCGTCCATCTTCGTCCTCCATTTGATCCGTTGGCATTCTTTGGACCAAGTTCGTAATGTTCATCCATCTTGGTCCTCCCATTTGATCCGTTGTTATTCTTTGGACCAAGTTCGTCTCGTTCGTCCATCTTCGTCCTCCCATTTGATACGTTGTTATTCTTTGGACCAAGTTCGTCTCGTTCGTCCATCTTCGTCCTCGCATTTGATCCGTTGTTATTCTTTGGACCAAGTTCGTCTCGTTCGTCCATCTTCGTCCTCCCATTTGATCCATTGGCATTCTTTGACCAAGTTCGTCTCGTTCATCCATCTTCGTCCTCCCATTTGATCCGTTGGCATTCTTTGGACCAAGTTTGTCTCGTTCGTCCATCTTCGTCCTCCCATTGAATACATTGGCATTCTTTGGACCAAGTTCGTCTCGTTCGTCCATCTTCGTCCTCCCATTTGATCCATAGGCCTTCTTTGGACCAAGATCGTCTCGTTCTACCATCTTCGTCCTCCCATTTGATCCGTTGGCATTCTTTGGACCAAGTTCTTATCGTTCGTCCATCTTGGTCCTCCCATTTGATCCGTTGTTATTCTTTGGACATAGTTCGTCTCGTTCGTCCATCTTCGTCCTCCCATTTGATCCATTGGCATTCTTTGGACCAAGTTCGTCTCGTTCGTCCATCTTGGTCTTCCCATTTGATCCGTTGTTATTCTTTGGACCAAGTTCGTCTCGTTCGTCCATCTTCGTCCTCCCATTTGATCCATTGGCATTCTTTGGACCATGTTCGTCTCGTTCGTCCATCTTCGTCCTCCCATTTGATCCGTTGTTATTCTTTGGACCAAGTTCGTCTCGTTCGTCCATCTTTGTCCTCCCATTTGATCCATTGGCCTTCTTTGGACCAAGTTCGTCTCGTTCGTCCATCTTCGTCCTCCCATTTGATCCGTTGGCATTCTTTGGACCAAGTTCGTCTCGTTCGTCCATCTTCGTCCTCCCATTTGATCCATTGGCATTCTTTGGACCAAGTTCGTCTCGTTCGTCCATCTTCGTCCTCCATTTGATCCGTTGGCATTCTTTGGACCAAGTTCGTCTCGGTCGTCCATGTTCGTCCTCCCATTTGATCCGTTGTTATTTTTTGGACCAAGTTTGTCTCGTTCGTCCATCTTCATCCTCCCATTTGATCCATAGGCCTTCTTTGGACCAAGATCATCTCGTTCGTCCATCTTCGTCCTCCCATTTGATCCGTTGGCATTCTTTGGACCAAGTTCGTATCGTTCATCCATCTTGGTCCTCCCATTTGATCCGTTGTTATACTTTGGACCAAGTTCGTCTCGTTCGTCCATCTTCGTCCTCCCATTTGATCCATTGGCATTCTTTGGACCATGTTCGTCTCGTTCGTCCATCTTTGTCCTCCCATTTGATCCATTGGCCTTCTTTGGACCAAGTTCGTCTCGTTCGCCCATCTTCGTCCTCCCATTTGATCCGTTGTTATTCTTTGGACCAAGTTCGTCTCGTTCGTCCATCTTTGTCCTCCCATTTGATCCATTGGCCTTCTTTGGACCAAGTTCGTCTCGTTCGTCCATCTTCGTCCTCCCATTTGATCCGTTGTTATTCTTTGAACCAAGTTCGTCTCGTTCGTCCATCTTCGTCCTCCCATTTGATCCATTGGCATTCTTTGGACCAAGTTCGTCTCGTTCGTCCATCTTCGTCCTCCATTTGATCCGTTGGCATTCTTTGGACCAAGTTCGTAATGTTCATCCATCTTGGTCCTCCCATTTGATCCGTTGTTATTCTTTGGACCAAGTTCGTCTCGTTCGTCCATCTTCGTCCTCCCATTTGATACGTTGTTATTCTTTGGACCAAGTTCGTCTCGTTCGTCCATCTTCGTCCTCGCATTTGATCCGTTGTTATTCTTTGGACCAAGTTCGTCTCGTTCGTCCATCTTCGTCCTCCCATTTGATCCATTGGCATTCTTTGACCAAGTTCGTCTCGTTCATCCATCTTCGTCCTCCCATTTGATCCGTTGGCATTCTTTGGACCAAGTTTGTCTCGTTCGTCCATCTTCGTCCTCCCATTGAATACATTGGCATTCTTTGGACCAAGTTCGTCTCGTTCGTCCATCTTCGTCCTCCCATTTGATCCATAGGCCTTCTTTGGACCAAGATCGTCTCGTTCTACCATCTTCGTCCTCCCATTTGATCCGTTGGCATTCTTTGGACCAAGTTCTTATCGTTCGTCCATCTTGGTCCTCCCATTTGATCCGTTGTTATTCTTTGGACATAGTTCGTCTCGTTCGTCCATCTTCGTCCTCCCATTTGATCCATTGGCATTCTTTGGACCAAGTTCGTCTCGTTCGTCCATCTTGGTCTTCCCATTTGATCCGTTGTTATTCTTTGGACCAAGTTCGTCTCGTTCGTCCATCTTCGTCCTCCCATTTGATCCATTGGCATTCTTTGGACCATGTTCATCTCGTTCGTCCATCTTCGTCCTCCCATTTGATCCGTTGTTATTTTTTAGACCAAGTTTGTCTCGTTCGTCCATCTTCATCGTCCCATTTGATCCATAGGCCTTCTTTGGACCAAGATCGTCTCGTTCGTCCATCTTCGTCCTCCCATTTGATCCGTTGGCATTCTTTGGACCAAGTTCGTATCGTTCATCCATCTTGGTCCTCCCATTTGATCCGTTGTTATTCTTTGGACCAAGTTCGTCTCGTTCGTCCATCTTCGTCCTCCCATTTGATCCGTTGTTATTCTTTGGACCAAGTTCGTCTCGGTCGTCCATGTTCGTCCTCCCATTTGATCCGTTGTTATTTTTTGGACCAAGTTTGTCTCGTTCGTCCATCTTCATCCTCCCATTTGATCCATAGGCCTTCTTTGGACCAAGATCATCTCGTTCGTCCATCTTCGTCCTCCCATTTGATCCGTTGGCATTCTTTGGACCAAGTTCGTATCGTTCATCCATCTTGGTCCTCCCATTTGATCCGTTGTTATACTTTGGACCAAGTTCGTCTCGTTCGTCCATCTTCGTCCTCCCATTTGATCCATTGGCATTCTTTGGACCATGTTCGTCTCGTTCGTCCATCTTTGTCCTCCCATTTGATCCGTTGGCCTTCTTTGGACCAAGTTCGTCTCGTTCGCCCATCTTCGTCCTCCCATTTGATCCGTTGTTATTCTTTGGACCAAGTTCGTCTCGTTCGTCCATCTTTGTCCTCCCATTTGATCCATTGGCCTTCTTTGGACCAAGTTCGTCTCGTTCGTCCATCTTCGTCCTCCCATTTGATCCGTTGTTATTCTTTGGACCAAGTTCGTCTCGTTCGTCCATCTTCGTCCTCCCATTTGATCCGTTGTTATTCTTTGGACCAAGTTCGTCTCGTTCGTCCATCTTCGTCCTCCATTTGATCCGTTGGCATTCTTTGGACCAAGTTCGTAATGTTCATCCATCTTGGTCCTCCCATTTGATCCGTTGTTATTCTTTGGACCAAGTTCGTCTCGTTCGTCCATCTTCGTCCTCCCATTTGATCCATAGGCCTTCTTTGGACCAAGATCGTCTCGTTCTACCATCTTCGTCCTCCCATTTGATCCGTTGGCATTCTTTGGACCAAGTTCTTATCGTTCGTCCATCTTGGTCCTCCCATTTGATCCGTTGTTATTCTTTGGACATAGTTCGTCTCGTTCGTCCATCTTCGTCCTCCCATTTGATCCATTGGCATTCTTTGGACCAAGTTCGTCTCGTTCGTCCATCTTGGTCTTCCCATTTGATCCGTTGTTATTCTTTGGACCAAGTTCGTCTCGTTCGTCCATCTTCGTCCTCCCATTTGATCCATTGGCATTCTTTGGACCATGTTCGTCTCGTTCGTCCATCTTCGTCCTCCCATTTGATCCGTTGTTATTCTTTGGACCAAGTTCGTCTCGTTCGTCCATCTTTGTCCTCCCATTTGATCCATTGGCCTTCTTTGGACCAAGTTCGTCTCGTTCGTCCATCTTCGTCCTCCCATTTGATCCGTTGGCATTCTTTGGACCAAGTTCGTCTCGTTCGTCCATCTTCGTCCTCCCATTTGATCCATTGGCATTCTTTGGACCAAGTTCGTCTCGTTCGTCCATCTTCGTCCTCCATTTGATCCGTTGGACTTCTTTGGACCAAGTTCGTCTCGGTCGTCCATGTTCGTCCTCCCATTTGATCCGTTGTTATTTTTTGGACCAAGTTTGTCTCGTTCGTCCATCTTCATCCTCCCATTTGATCCATAGGCCTTCTTTGGACCAAGATCATCTCGTTCGTCCATCTTCGTCCTCCCATTTGATCCGTTGGCATTCTTTGGACCAAGTTCGTATCGTTCATCCATCTTGGTCCTCCCATTTGATCCGTTGTTATACTTTGGACCAAGTTCGTCTCGTTCGTCCATCTTCGTCCTCCCATTTGATCCATTGGCATTCTTTGGACCATGTTCGTCTCGTTCGTCCATCTTTGTCCTCCCATTTGATCCGTTGGCCTTCTTTGGACCAAGTTCGTCTCGTTCGCCCATCTTCGTCCTCCCATTTGATCCGTTGTTATTCTTTGGACCAAGTTCGTCTCGTTCGTCCATCTTGGTCCTCCCATTTGATACGTTGTTATACTTTGGACCAAGTTCGTCTCGTTCGTCCATCTTCGTCCTCCCATTTGATCCATTGGCATTCTTTGGACCATGTTCGTCTCGTTCGTCCATCTTTGTCCTCCCATTTGATCCGTTGGCCTTCTTTGGACCAAGTTCGTCTCGTTCGCCCATCTTCGTCCTCCCATTTGATCCGTTGTTATTCTTTGGACCAAGTTCGTCTCGTTCGTCCATCTTTGTCTTCCCATTTGATCCATTGGCCTTCTTTGGACCAAGTTCGTCTCGTTCGTCCATCTTCGTCCTCCCATTTGATCCGTTGTTATTCTTTGAACCAAGTTCGTCTCGTTCGTCCATCTTCGTCCTCCCATTTGATCCCTTGGCATTCTTTGGACCAAGTTCGTCTCGTTCGTCCATCTTCGTCCTCCATTTGATCCGTTGGCATTCTTTGGACCAAGTTCGTAATGTTCATCCATCTTGGTCCTCCCATTTGATCCGTTGTTATTCTTTGGACCAAGTTCGTCTCGTTCGTCCATCTTCGTCCTCCCATTTGATCCGTTGTTATTCTTTGGACCAAGTTCGTCTCGTTCGTCCATCTTCGTCCTCGCATTTGATCCGTTGTTATGCTTTGGACCAAGTTCGTCTCGTTCGTCCATCTTCGTCCTCCCATTTGATCCATTGGCATTCTTTGACCAAGTTCGTTTCGTTCATCCATCTTCGTCCTCCCATTTGATCCGTTGGCATTCTTTGGACCAAGTTTGTCTCGTTCGTCCATCTTCGTCCTCCCATTGAATACATTGGCATTCTTTGGACCAAGTTCGTCTCGTTCGTGCATCTTCGTCCTCCCATTTGATCCATAGGCCTTCTTTGGACCAAGATCGTCTCGTTCTACCATCTTCGTCCTCCCATTTGATCCGTTGGCATTCTTTGGACCAAGTTCTTATCGTTCGTCCATCTTGGTCCTCCCATTTGATCCGTTGTTATTCTTTGGACATAGTTCGTCTCGTTCGTCCATCTTCGTCCTCCCATTTGATCCATTGGCATTCTTTGGACCAAGTTCGTCTCGTTCGTCCATCTTGGTCTTCCCATTTGATCCGTTGTTATTCTTTGGACCAAGTTCGTCTCGTTCGTCCATCTTCGTCCTCCCATTTGATCCATTGGCATTCTTTGGACCATGTTCATCTCGTTCGTCCATCTTCGTCCTCCCATTTGATCCGTTGTTATTTTTTAGACCAAGTTTGTCTCGTTCGTCCATCTTCATCCTCCCATTTGATCCATAGGCCTTCTTTGGACCAAGATCGTCTCGTTCGTCCATCTTCGTCCTCCCATTTGATCCGTTGGCATTCTTTGGACCAAGTTCGTATCGTTCATCCATCTTGGTCCTCCCATTTGATCCGTTGTTATTCTTTGGACCAAGTTCGTCTCGTTCGTCCATCTTCGTCCTCCCATTTGATCCGTTGTTATTCTTTGGACCAAGTTCGTCTCGGTCGTCCATGTTCGTCCTCCCATTTGATCCGTTGTTATTTTTTGGACCAAGTTTGTCTCGTTCGTCCATCTTCATCCTCCCATTTGATCCATAGGCCTTCTTTGGACCAAGATCATCTCGTTCGTCCATCTTCGTCCTCCCATTTGATCCGTTGGCATTCTTTGGACCAAGTTCGTATCGTTCATCCATCTTGGTCCTCCCATTTGATCCGTTGCTATACTTTGGACCAAGTTCGTCTCGTTCGTCCATCTTCGTCCTCCCATTTGATCCATTGGCATTCTTTGGACCATGTTCGTCTCGTTCGTCCATCTTTGTCCTCCCATTTGATCCGTTGGCCTTCTTTGGACCAAGTTCGTCTCGTTCGCCCATCTTCGTCCTCCCATTTGATCCGTTGTTATTCTTTGGACCAAGTTCGTCTCGTTCGTCCATCTTTGTCCTCCCATTTGATCCATTGGCCTTCTTTGGACCAAGTTCGTCTCGTTCGTCCATCTTCGTCCTCCCATTTGATCCGTTGTTATTCTTTGGACCAAGTTCGTCTCGTTCGTCCATCTTCGTCCTCCCATTTGATCCATTGGCATTCTTTGGACCAAGTTCGTCTCGTTCGTCCATCTTCGTCCTCCATTTGATCCGTTGGCATTCTTTGGACCAAGTTCGTAATGTTCATCCATCTTGGTCCTCCCATTTGATCCGTTGTTATTCTTTGGACCAAGTTCGTCTCGTTCGTCCATCTTCGTCCTCCCATTTGATCCGTTGTTATTCTTTGGACCAAGTTCGTCTCGTTCGTCCATCTTCGTCCTCCCATTTGATCCATTGGCATTCTTTGACCAAGTTCGTCTCGTTCATCCATCTTCGTCCTCCCATTTGATCCGTTGGCATTCTTTGGACCAAGTTTGTCTCGTTCGTCCATCTTCGTCCTCCCATTGAATACATTGGCATTCTTTGGACGAAGTTCGTCTCGTTCGTCCATCTTCGTCCTCCCATTTGATCCATAGGCCTTCTTTGGACCAAGATCGTCTCGTTCTACCATCTTCGTCCTCCCATTTGATCCGTTGGCATTCTTGGACCAAGTTCTTATCGTTCGTCCATCTTGGTCCTCCCATTTGATCCGTTGTTATTCTTTGGACATAGTTCGTCTCGTTCGTCCATCTTCGTCCTCCCATTTGATCCATTGGCATTCTTTCGACCAAGTTCGTCTCGTTCGTCCATCTTGGTCTTCCCATTTGATCCGTTGTTATTCTTTGGACCAAGTTCGTCTCGTTCGTCCATCTTCGTCCTCCCATTTGATCCATTGGCATTCTTTGGACCATGTTCGTCTCGTTCGTCCATCTTCGTCCTCCCATTTGATCCGTTGTTATTCTTTGGACCAAGTTCGTCTCGTTCGTCCACCTTTGTCCTCCCATTTGATCCATTGGCCTTCTTTGGACCAAGTTCGTCTCGTTCGTCCATCTTCGTCCTCCCATTTGATCCGTTGTTATTCTTTGGACCAAGTTCGTCTCGTTCGTCCATCTTCGTCCTCCCATTTGATCCATTGGCATTCTTTGGACCAAGTTCGTCTCGTTCGTCCATCTTCGTCCTCCATTTGATCCGTTGGCATTCTTTGGACCAAGTTCGTAATGTTCCTCCATCTTGGTCCTCCCATTTGATCCGTTGTTATTCTTTGGACCAAGTTCGTCTCGTTCGTCCATCTTCATCCTCCCATTTGATCCATAGGCCTTCTTTGGACCAAGTTCGTCTCGTTCGTCCATCTTTGTCCTCCCATTTGATCCGTTGGCATTCTTTGGACCAAGTTCGTCTCGTTCGTCCATCTTCGTCCTCCCATTTGATCCGTTGTTATTCTTTGGACGAAGTTCGTCTCGGTCGTCCATCTTTGTCGTCCTATTTGCTCCGTTGGCCTTCTTTGGACCAAGTTCGTCTCATTCGTCCATCTTCGTCCTCCCATTTGATCCGTAGGCCTTCTTTGGACCAAGTTCGTCTCGTTCGTCCATCTTCGTCCTCCATTTTGATCCGTTGGCATTCTTTGGACCAAGTTGGTCTCGTTCGTCCATCTTCGTCCTCCCATTTGATTCCTTGGCATTCATTGGACCAAGTTCGTCTCGTTCATCCATCTTCGTCCTCCATTTTGATCCATTGGCATTCATTGGACCAAGTTCGTCTCGTTCGTCCATCTTCGTCCTCCCATTTGATCCATTGGCATTCTTTGGACCAAGTTCGTCTCGTTCGTCCATCTTCGTCCTCCCAATTGATCCGTTGTTATTCTTTGGACCAAGTTTGTCTCGTTCGTCCTCCCATTTGATCCGTTGGCCTTCTTTGGACTAAGTTCATCTCGTTCTACCATCTTCGTCCTCCCATTTGATCCGTTGGCGTTCTTTGGACCAAGTTCGTAATGTTCATCCATCTTGGTGCTCCCATTTGATCCGTTGTTATTCTTTGGACCAAGTTCGTCTCGTTCGTCCATCTTCGTCCTCCCATTTGATCCGTTGTTATTCTTTGGACCAAGTTCGTCTCGTTCGTCCATCTTCGTCTTCTCATTTGATCTGTTGTTATTCTTTGGACCAAGTTCGTCTCGTTCGTCCATCTTGGTCCTCCCATTAGATCCGTTGTTATTCTTTGGACCAAGTTCGTCTCGTTCGTCCATCTTCGTCCTCCCATTTGATCCATTGGCATTCTTTGGACCAAGTTCCTCTCGTTCGTCCATCTTCGTCCTCCCAATTGATCCGTTGTTATTCTTTGGACCAAGTTTGTCTCGTTTGTCCTCCCATTTGATCCGTTGGCCTTCTTTGGACTAAGTTCATCTCGTTCTACCATCTTCGTCCTCCCATTTGATCCGTTGGCATTCTTTGGACCAAGTTCGTAATGTTCATCCATCTTGGTCCTCCCATTTGATCCGTTGTTATTCTTTGGACCAAGTTCATCTCGTTCGTCCATCTTCGTCCTTCCATTTGATCCGTTGTTATTCTTTGGACAAAGTTCGTCTCGTTCGTCCATCTTCGTCCTCGCATTTGATCCGTTGTTATTCTTTGGACCAAGTTCGTCTCGTTCGTCCATCTTCGTCCTCCCATTTGATCCGTTGTTATTCTTTGGACCAAGTTCGTCTCGTACGTCCATCTTCGTCCTCCCATTTGATCCATTGGCATTCTTTGGACCAAGTTCGTATCGTTCGTCCTCCCATTTGATCCGTTGTTATTCTTTGGACCAAGTTTGTCTCGTTCGTCCATCTTCGTCCTCCCATTTGATCCGTTGGCATTCTTTGGACCAAGTTCGTATCGTTCGTCCATCTTGGTCCTCCCATTTGATCCGTTGTTATTCTTTGGACATAGTTCGTCTCGTTCGTCCATCTTCGTCCTCCCATTTGATCCATTGGCATTCTTTGGACCAAGTTCGTCTCGTTCGTCCATCTTCGTCCTCCCATTTGATCCGTTGTTATTCTTTGGACCAAGTTCGTATCGTTCATCCATCTTGGTCCTCCCATTTGATCCGTTGTTATTCTTTGGACCAAGTTCGTCTCGGTCGTCCATCTTTGTCCTCCCATTTGATCCGTTGGCCTTCTTTGGACCAAGTTCGTCTTGTTCGTCCATCTTCGTCCTCCCTTTCGATCCGTTGTTATTCTTTGGACTAAGTTTGTCTCGTTCGTCCATCTTCGTCCTCCCATTTGATCCATAGGCCTTCTTTGGACCAAGATCGTCTCGTTCGTCCATCTTCGTCCTCCCATTTGATCCGTTGGCATTCTTTGGACCAAGTTCGTCTCGTTCGTCCATCTTGGTCCTCCCATTTGATCCGTTGTTATTCTTTGGACCAAGTTCGTCTCGTTCGTCCATCTTCGTCCTCCCATTTGATCCGTTGTTATTCTTTGGACCAAGTTCGTCTCGGTCGTCCATCTTTGTCGTCCTATTTGATCCATTGGCCTTCTTTGGACCAAGTTCGTCTCATTCGTCCATCTTCGTCCTCCCATTTGATCCGTAGGCCATCTTTGGACCAATTTCGTCTCGTTCGTCCATCTTCGTCCTCCATTTTGATCCCTTGGCATTCTTTGGACCAAGTTCGTCTCGTTCGTCCATCTTCGTCCTCCCATTTGATCCGTTGTTATTCTTTGGACCAAGTTCGTCTCGTTCGTCCATCTTCGTCCTCCATTTTGATCCCTTGGCATTCTTTGGACCAAGTTCGTCTCGTTCGTCCCTCTTCGTCCTCCGATTTGATCCGTAGGCCTTCTTTTGACTAAGTTCGGCTCATTCTACCATCATCGTGCTCCCATTTGATCCGTTGTTATTCTTTGGACCAAGTTCCTCTCGTTCGTCCATCTTTGACCTCCCATTTGATCCATTGGCCTTCTTTGGACCAAGTTCATCTCGTTCGTCCATCTTCGTCCTCCTATTTGATCCGTTGGCATTCTTTGGACCAAGTTGGTCTCGTTCGTCCATCTTCGTCCTCCCATTTGATTCCTTGGCATTCATTGGACCAAGTTCGTCTCGTTCATCCATCTTCGTCCTCCATTTTGATCCATTGGCATTCATTGGACCAAGTTCGTCTCGTTCGTCCGTCTTCGTCCTCCCATTTGATCCATTGGCATTCTTTGGACCAAGTTCGTCTCGTTCGTCCCTCTTCGTCCTCCCATTTGATCCATTGGCATTCTTTGGACCAAGTTCGTCTCGTTCGTCCATCTTCGTCCTCCCAATTGATCCATTGGCATTCATTGGACCAAGTTCGTCTGGTTCGTCCATCTTCGTCCTCCCATTTGATCCATTGGCATTCTTTGGACCAAGTTCGTCTCGTTCGTCCATCTTCGTCCTCCCATTTGATCCATTGGCATTCTTTGGACCAAGTTCGTCTCGTTCGTCCATCTTCGTCCTCCCAATTGATCCGTTTTTATTCTTTGGACCAAGTTTGTCTCGTTCGTCCTTCTTCGTCCTCCCATTTGATCCGTTGGCCTTCTTTGGACTAAGTTCATCTCGTTCTACCATCTTCGTCCTCCCATTTGATCCGTTGTTATTCTTTGGACCAAGTTCGTCTCGTTCGTCCATCTTCGTCCTCCCATTTGATCCGTTGTTATTCTTTGGACCAAGTTCGTCTCGTACGTCCATCTTCGTCCTCCCATTTGATCCGTTGTTATTCTTTGGACCAAGTTCGTCTCGTTCGTCCATCTTCGTCCTCCCATTTGATCCATTGGCATTCTTTGGACCAAGTTCGTCTCGTTCGTCCATCTTCGTCCTCCCATTTTATCCGTTGGCATTCTTTGGACCAAGTTCGTATCGTTCGTCCATCTTCGTCCTCCCATTTGATCTGTTGTTATTCTTTGGACCAAGTTTGTCTCGTTCGTCCATCTTCGTCCTCCCATTGAATACATTGGCATTCTTTGGACCAAGTTCGTCTCGTTCGTCCATCTTCGTCCTCCCATTTGATCCATAGGCCTTCTTTGGACCAAGATTGTCTCGTTCTACCATCTTCGTCCTCCCATTTGATCCGTTGGCATTCTTTGGACCAAGTTCGTATCGTTCGTCCATCTTGGTCCTCCCATTTGATCCGTAGTTATTCTTTGGACATAGTTCATCTCGTTCGTCCATCTTCGTCCTCCCATTTGATCCATTGGCATTCTTTGGACCAAGTTCGTCTCGTTCGTCCATCTTCGTCCTCCCATTTGATCCGTTGTTATTCTTTGGACCAAGTTTGTCTCGTTCGTCCATCTTCGTCCTCCCATTTGATCCATAGGCCTTCTTTGGACCAAGATCGTCTCGTTCGTCCATCTTCGTCGTCCCATTTGATCCGTTGGCATTCTTTGGACCAAGTTCGTATCGTTCATCCATCTTGGTCCTCCCATGTGATCCGTTGTTATTCTTTGGACCAAGTTCGTCTCGTTCGTCCATCTTGGTCCTCCCATTTGATCCGTTGTTATTCTTCGGACCAAGTTCGTCTCGGTCGTCCATCTTTGTCCTCCCATTTGATCCGTTGGCCTTCTTTGGACCAAGTTCGTCTCGTTCGTCCATCTTCGTCCTCCCATTTGATCCGTAGGCCATCTTTCGACCAAGTTCGTCTCGTTCGTCCATCTTCGTCCTCCATTTTGATCCCTTGGCATTCTTTGGACCAAGTTCGTCTCGTTCGTCCCTCTTCGTCCTCCGATTTGATCCGTAGGCCTTCTTTTGACTAAGTTCGGCTCATTCTACCATCATCGTGCTCCCATTTGATCCGTTGTTATTCTTTGGACCAAGTTCCTCTCGTTCGTCCATCTTTGACCTCCCATTTGATCCCTTGGCCTTCTTTGGACCAAGTTCATCTCGTTCGTCCATCTTCGTCCTCCTATTTGATCCGTTGGCATTCTTTGGACCAAGTTAGTCTCGTTCGTCCATCTTCGTCCTCCCATTTGATTCCTTGGCATTCATTGGACCAAGTTCGTCTCGTTCATCCATCTTCGTCCTCCATTTTGATCCATTGGCATTCATTGGACCAAGTTCGTCTCGTTCGTCCGTCTTCGTCCTCCCATTTGATCCATTGGCATTCTTTGGACCAAGTTCGTCTCGTTCGTCCCTCTTCGTCCTCCCATTTGATCCATTGGCATTCTTTGGACCAAGTTCGTCTCGTTCGTCCATCTTCGTCCTCCCAATTGATCCGTTGTTATTCTTTGGACCAAGTTTGTCTCGTTCGTCCATCTTCGTCCTCCCATTTGATCCGTTGGCCTTCTTTGGACTAAGTTCATCTCGTTCTACCATCTTCGTCCTCCCATTTGATTCGTTGGCATTCTTTGGACCAAGTTCGTAATGTTCATCCATCTTGGTCCTCCCATTTGATCCGTTGTTATTCTTTGGACCAAGTTCGTCTCGTTCGTCCATCTTCGTCCTCCCATTTGATCCGTTGTTATTCTTTGGACCAAGTTCGTCTCGTACGTCCATCTTCGTCCTCCCATTTGATCCGTTGTTATTCTTTGGACCAAGTTCGTCTCGTTCGTCCATCTTCGTCCTCCCATTTGATCCATTGGCATTCTTTGGACCAAGTTCGTCTCGTTCGTCCATCTTCGTCCTCCCATTTTATCCGTTGGCATTCTTTGGACCAAGTTCGTATCGTTCGTCCATCTTCGTCCTCCCATTTGATCCGTTGTTATTCTTTGGACCAAGTTTGTCTCGTTCGTCCATCTTCGTCCTCCCATTGAATACATTGGCATTCTTTGGACCAAGTTCGTCTCGTTCGTCCATCTTCGTCCTCCCATTTGATCCATAGGCCTTCTTTGGACCAAGATTGTCTCGTTCTACCATCTTCGTCCTCCCATTTGATCCGTTGGCATTCTTTTGACAAAGTTCGTATCGTTCGTCCATCTTGGTCCTCCCATTTGATCCGTTGTTATTCTTTGGACATAGTTCATCTCGTTCGTCCATCTTCGTCCTCCCATTTGATCTATTGGCATTCTTTGGACCAAGTTCGTCTCGTTCGTCCATCTTCGTCCTCCCATTTGATCCGTTGTTATTCTTTGGACCAAGTTTGTCTCGTTCGTCCATCTTCGTCCTCCCATTTGATCCATAGGCCTTCTTTGGACCAAGATCGTCTCGTTCGTCCATCTTCGTCCTCCCATTTGATCCGTTGGCATTCTTTGGACCAAGTTCGTATCGTTCATCCATCTTGGTCCTCCCATTTGATCCGTTGTTATTCTTTGGACCAAGTTCGTCTCGTTCGTCCATCTTGGTCCTCCCATTTGATCCGTTGGCCTTCTTTGGACCAAGTTCGTCTCGTTCGTCCATCTTCGTCCTCCCATTTGATCCGTAGGCCATCTTTCGACCAAGTTCGTCTCGTTCGTCCATCTTCGTCCTCCATTTTGATCCCTTGGCATTCTTTGGACCAAGTTCGTCTCGTTCGTCCCTCTTCGTCCTCCGATTTGATCCGTAGGCCTTCTTTTGACTAAGTTCGGCTCATTCTACCATCATCGTGCTCCCATTTGATCTGTTGGCATTCTTTGGACCAAGTTCGTCTCGTTCGCCCATCTTCGTCCTCCCATTTGATCCGTTGTTATTCTTTGGACCAAGTTCCTCTCGTTCGTCCATCTTTGACCTCCCATTTGATCCATTGGCCTTCTTTGGACCAAGTTCATCTCGTTCGTCCATCTTCGTCCTCCTATTTGATCCGTTGGCATTCTTTGGACCAAGTTGGTCTCGTTCGTCCATCTTCGTCCTCCCATTTGATTCCTTGGCATTCATTGGACCAAGTTCGTCTCGTTCATCCATCTTCGTCCTCCATTTTGATCCATTGGCATTCATTGGACCAAGTTCGTCTCGTTCGTCCATCTTCGTCCTCCCATTTGATCCATTGGCATTCTTTGGACCAAGTTCGTCTCGTTCGTCCATCTTCGTCCTCCCATTTGATCCATTGGCATTCTTTGGACCAAGTTCGTCTCGTTCGTCCATCTTCGTCCTCCCAATTGATCCGTTGTTATTCTTTGGACCAAGTTTGTCTCGTTCGTCCATCTTCGTCCTCCCATTTGATCCGTTGGCCTTCTTTGGACCAAGTTCGTATCGTTCGTCCATCTTCGTCCTCCCATTTGATCCGTTGTTATTCTTTGGACCAAGTTTATCTCGTTCGTCCATCTTCGTTCTCCCATTGAATACATTGGCATTCTTTGGACCAAGTTCGTCTCGTTCGTCCATCTTCGTCCTCCCATTTGATCCGTTGGCCTTCTTTGGACCAAGTTCGTATCGTTCGTCCATCTTCGTCCTCCCATTTGATCCGTTGTTATTCTTTGGACCAAGTTTATCTCGTTCGTCCATCTTCGTTCTCCCATTGAATACATTGGCATTCTTTGGACCAAGTTCGTCTCGTTCGTCCATCTTCGTCCTCCCATTTGATCCATAGGCCTTCTTTGGACCAAGATCGTCTCGTTCTACCATCTTCGTCCTCCCACTTGATCCGTTGGCATTCTTTGGACCAAGTTCGTATCGTTCGTCCATCTTGGTCCTCCCATTTCATCCGTTGTTATTCTTTGGACATAGTTCGTCTCGTTCGTCCATCTTCGTCCTCCCATTTGATCCATTGGCATTCTTTGGACCAAGTTCGTCTCGTTAGTCCATCTTCGTCCTCCCATTTGATCCGTTGGCATTCTTTGGACCAAGTTCGTATCGTTCGTCCATCTTCGTCCTCCCATTTGATCCATAGGCCTTCTTTGGACCAAGATCGTCTCGTTCTACCATCTTCGTCCTCCCACTTGATCCGTTGGCATTCTTTGGACCAAGTTCGTATCGTTCGTCCATCTTGGTCCTCCCATTTCATCCGTTGTTATTCTTTGGACATAGTTCGTCTCGTTCGTCCATCTTCGTCCTCCCATTTGATCCATTGGCATTCTTTGGACCAAGTTCGTCTCGTTCGTCCATCTTGGTCCTCCCATTTGATCCGTTGTTATTCTTTGGACCATGTTCGTCTCGTACGTCCATCTTCGTCCTCTCATTTGATCCGTTGTTATTCTTTGGACCAAGTTCGTCTCGTTCGTCCATCTTGGTCCTCCCATTTGATCCGTTGTTATTCTTTGGACCAAGTTCGTCTCGTTCGTCCATCTTCGTCCTCCCATTTGATCCATTGGCATTCTTTGGACCAAGTTCGTCTCGTTCGTCCATCTTCGTCCTCCCATTTTATCCGTTGGCATTCTTTGGACCAAGTTCGTATCGTTCGTCCATCTTCGTCCTCCCATTTTATCCGTTGTTATTCTTTGGACCAAGTTTGTCTCGTTCGTCCATCTTCGTCCTCCCATTGAATACATTGGCATTCTTTGAACCAAGTTCGTCTCGTTCGTCCATCTTCGTCCTCCCATTTGATCCATAGGCCTTCTTTGGACCAAGATCGTCTCGTTCTACCATCTTCGTCTTCCCACTTGATCTGTTGGCATTCTTTGGACCAAGTTTGTATCGTTCGTCCATCTTGGTCCTCCCATTTCATCCGTTGTTATTCTTTGGACATAGTTCGTCTCGTTCGTCCATCTTCGTCCTCCCATTTGATCCATTGGCATTCTTTGGACCAAGTTCGTCTCGTTCGTCCATCTTCGTCCTCCCATTTGATTCCTTGGCATTCATTGGACCAAGTTCGTCTCGTTCTTCCATCTTCGTCCTCCATTTTGATCCATTGGCATTCTTTGGACCAAGTTCGTCTCGTTCGTCCATCTTCGTCCTCCCATTTGATCCTTTGGCATTCTTTGGACCAAGTTCGTCTCGTTCGTCCATCTTCGTCCTCCCAATTGATCCGTTGTTATTCTTTGGACCAAGTTCGTCTCGTTCGTCCATCTTCGTCCTCCCATTTGATCCGTTGGCCTTCTTTGGACTAAGTTCATCTCGTTCTACCATCTTCGTCCTCCCATTTGATTCGTTGGCATTCTTTGGACCAAGTTCGTAATGTTCATCCATCTTGGTCCTCCCATTTGATCCGTTGTTATTCTTTGGACCAAGTTCGTCTCGTTCGTCCATCTTCGTCCTCCCATTTGATCCGTTGTTATTCTTTGGACCAAGTTCGTCTCGTTCGTCCATCTTGGTCCTCCCATTTGATCTGTTGTTATTCTTTGGACCAAGTTCGTCTCGTTCGTCCATCTTCGTCCTCCCATTTGATCCATTGGCATTCTTTGGACCAAGTTCGTATCGTTCGTCCATCTTCGTCCTCCCATTTGATCCGTTGTTATTCTTTGGACCAAGTTTCTCTCGTTCGTCCATCGTCGTCCTCCCATTGAATACATTGGCATTCTTTGGACCAAGTTCGTCTCGTTCGTCCATCTTCGTCCTCCCATTTGATCCATAGGCCTTCTTTGGACCAAGATCGTCTCGTTCTACCATCTTCGTCTTCCCACTTGATCTGTTGGCATTCTTTGGACCAAGTTCGTCTCGTTCGCCCATCTTCGTCCTCCCATTTGATCCGTTGTTGTTCTTTGGACCAAGTTCCCTCGTTCGTCCATCTTTGACCTCCCATTTGATCCATTGGCCTTCTTTGGACCAAGTTCATCTCGTTCGTCCATCTTCGTCCTCCTATTTGATCCGTTGGCATTCTTTGGACCAAGTTGGTCTCGTTCGTCCATCTTCGTCCTCCCATTTGATTCCTTGGCATTCATTGGACCAAGTTCGTCTCGTTCATCCATCTTCGTCCTCCATTTTGATCCATTGGCATTCATTGGACCAAGTTCGTCTCGTTCGTCCATCTTCGTCCTCCCATTTGATCCATTGGCATTCTTTGGACCAAGTTCGTCTCGTTCGTCCATCTTCGTCCTCCCATTTGATCCGTTGGCCTTCTTTGGACTAAGTTCATCTCGTTCTACCATCTTCGTCCTCCCATTTGATTCGTTGGCATTCTTTGGACCAAGTTCGTAATGTTCATCCATCTTGGTCCTCCCATTTGATCCGTTGTTATTCTTTGGACCAAGTTCGTCTCGTTCGTCCATCTTCGTCCTCCCATTTGATCCGTTGTTATTCTTTGGACCAAGTTCGTCTCGTTCGTCCATCTTGGTCCTCCCATTTGATCTGTTGTTATTCTTTGGACCAAGTTCGTCTCGTTCGTCCATCTTCATCCTCCCATTTGATCCATTGGCATTCTTTGGACCAAGTTCGTCTCGTTCGTCCATCTTCGTCCTCCCATTTGATCCGTTGGCATTCTTTGGATCAAGTTCGTATCGTTCGTCCATCTTCGTCCTCCCATTTGATCCGTTGTTATTCTTTGGACCAAGTTTGTCTCGTTCGTCCATCTTCGTCCTCCCATTGAATACATTGGCATTCTTTGGACCAAGTTCGTCTCGTTCGTCCATCTTCGTCCTCCCATTTGATCCATAGGCCTTCTTTGGACCAAGATCGTCTCGTTCTACCATCTTCGTCCTCCCATTTGATCCGTTGGCATTCTTTGGACCAAGTTCATATCGTTCGTCCATCTTGGTCCTCCCATTTCATCCGTTGTTATTCTTTGGACATAGTTCGTCTCGTTCGTCCATCTTCGTCCTCCCATTTCATCCATTGGCATTCTTTGGACCAAGTTCGTCTCGTTCGTCCATCTTCGTCCTCCCATTTGATCCGTTGTTATTCTTCGGACCAAGTTCGTCTCGGTCGTCCATTTTTGTCCTCCCATTTGATCCGTTGGCCTTCTTTGGACCAAGTTCGTCTCGTTCGTCCATCTTCGTCCTCCCTTTTGATCCGTTGTTATTCTTTGGACCAAGTTTGTCTCGTTCGTCCATCTTCGTCCTCCCATTTGATCCATAGGCCTTCTTTGGACCAAGATCGTCTCGTTCGTCCATCTTCGTCCTCCCATTTGATCCGTTGGCATTCTTTGGACCAAGTTCGTATCGTTCATCCATCTTGGTCCTCCCATTTGATCCGTTGTTATTCTTTGGACCAAGTTCGTCTCGTTCGTCCATCTTCGTCCTCCCATTTGATCCGTTGTTATTCTTTGGACCAAGTTCGTCTCGGTCGTCCATCTTTGTCGTCCTATTTGATCCGTTGGCCTTCTTTGGACCAAGTTCGTCTCATTCGTCCATCTTCGTCCTCCCATTGGATCTGTAGGCCATCTTTGGGCCATGTTCGTCTCATTCGTCCATCTTCGTCCTCCATTTTGATCCCTTGGCATTCTTTGGACCAAGTTCGTCTCGTTCGTCCCTCTTCGTCCTCCCATTTGATCCGTAGGCCTTCTTTTGACCAAGTTCGGCTCATTCTACCATCATCGTGCTCCCATTTGATCTGTTGGCATTCTTTGGACCAAGTTCGTCTCGTTCGTCCATCTTCGTCCTCCCATTTGATCCATAGGCCTTCTTTGGACCAAGATCGTCTCGTTCTACCATCTTCGTCTTCCCACTTGATCTGTTGGCATTCTTTGGACCAAGTTTGTATCGTTCGTCCATCTTGGTCCTCCCATTTCATCCGTTGTTATTCTTTGGACATACTTCGTCTCGTTCGTCCATCTTCGTCCTCCCATTTGATCCATTGGCATTCTTTGGACCAAGTTCGTCTCGTTCGTCCATCTTCGTCCTCCCATTTGATTCCTTGGCATTCATTGGACCAAGTTCGTCTCGTTCATCCATCTTCGTCCTCCATTTTGATCCATTGGCATTCTTTGGACCAAGTTCGTCTCGTTCGTCCATCTTCGTCCTCCCATTTGATCCTTTGGCATTCTTTGGACCAAGTTCGTCTCGTTCGTCCATCTTCGTCCTCCCAATTGATCCGTTGTTATTCTTTGGACCAAGTTTGTCTCGTTCGTCCATCTTCGTCCTCCCATTTGATCCGTTGGCCTTCTTTGGACTAAGTTCATCTCGTTCTACCATCTTCGTCCTCCCATTTGATTCGTTGGCATTCTTTGGACCAAGTTCGTTATGTTCATCCATCATGGTCCTCCCATTTGATCCGTTGTTATTCTTTGGACCAAGTTCGTCTCGTTCGTCCATCTTCGTCCTCCCATTTGTACCGTTGTTATTCTTTGGACCAAGTTCGTCTCGTTCGTCCATCTTGGTCCTCCCATTTGATCTGTTGTTATTCTTTGGACCAAGTTCGTCTCGTTCGTCTATCTTCGTCCTCCCATTTGATCCGTTGGCATTCTTTGGACCAAGTTCGTATCGTTCGTCCATCTTCGTCCTCCCATTTGATCCGTTGTTATTCTTTGGACCAAGTTTCTCTCGTTCGTCCATCTTCGTCCTCCCATTGAATACATTGGCATTCTTTGGACCAAGTTCGTCTCGTTCGTCCATCTTCGTCCTCCCATTTGATCCATAGGCCTTCTTTGGACCAAGATCGTCTCGTTCTACCATCTTCGTCTTCCCACTTGATCTGTTGGCATTCTTTGGACCAAGTTCGTCTCGTTCGCCCATCTTCGTCCTCCCATTTGATCCGTTGTTGTTCTTTGGACCAAGTTCCCTCGTTCGTCCATCTTTGACCTCCCATTTGATCCATTGGCCTTCTTTGGACCAAGTTCATCTCGTTCGTCCATCTTCGTCCTCCTATTTGATCCGTTGGCATTCTTTGGACCAAGTTGGTCTCGTTCGTCCATCTTCGTCCTCCCATTTGATTCCTTGGCATTCATTGGACCAAGTTCGTCTCGTTCATCCATCTTCGTCCTCCATTTTGATCCATTGGCATTCATTGGACCAAGTTCGTCTCGTTCGTCCATCTTCGTCCTCCCATTTGATCCATTGGCATTCTTTGGACCAAGTTCGTCTCGTTCGTCCATCTTCGTCCTCCCATTTGATCCATTGGCATGCTTTGGACCAAGTTCGTCTCGTTCGTCCATCTTCGTCCTCCCATTTGATCCATTGGCATTCTTTGGACCAAGTTCGTCTCGTTCGTCCATCTTCGTCCTCCCAATTGATCCGTTGTTATTCTTTGGACCAAGTTTGTCTCGTTCGTCCATCTTCGTCCTCCCATTTGATCCGTTGGCCTTCTTTGGACTAAGTTCATCTCGTTCTACCATCTTCGTCCTCCCATTTGATTCGTTGGCATTCTTTGGACCAAGTTCGTAATGTTCATCCATCTTGGTCCTCCCATTTGATCCGTTGTTATTCTTTGGACCAAGTTCGTCTCGTTCGTCCATCTTCGTCCTCCCATTTGATCCGTTGTTATTCTTTGGACCATGTTCGTCTCGTTCGTCCATCTTGGTCCTCCCATTTGATCTGTTGTTATTCTTTGGACCAAGTTCGTCTCGTTCGTCCATCTTCATCCTCCCATTTGATCCATTGGCATTCTTTGGACCAAGTTCGTCTCGTTCGTCCATCTTCGTCCTCCCATTTGATCCGTTGGCATTCTTTGGACCAAGTTCGTATCGTTCGTCCATCTTCGTCCTCCCATTTGATCCGTTGTTATTCTTTGGACCAAGTTTGTCTCGTTCGTCCATCTTCGTCCTCCCATTGAATACATTGGCATTCTTTGGACCAAGTTCGTCTCGTTCGTCCATCTTCGTCCTCCCATTTGATCCATAGGCCTTCTTTGGACCAAGATCGTCTCGTTCTACCATCTTCGTCCTCCCATTTGATCCGTTGGCATTCTTTGGACCAAGTTCATATCGTTCGTCCATCTTGGTCCTCCCATTTCATCCGTTGTTATTCTTTGGACATAGTTCGTCTCGTTCGTCCATCTTCGTCCTCCCATTTCATCCATTGGCATTCTTTGGACCAAGTTCGTCTAGTTCGTCCATCTTCGTCCTCCCATTTGATCCGTTGTTATTCTTCGGACCAAGTTCGTCTCGGTCGTCCATTTTTGTCCTCCAATTTGATCCGTTGGCCTTCTTTGGACCAAGTTCGTCTCGTTCGTCCATCTTCGTCCTCCCTTTTGATCCGTTGTTATTCTTTGGACCAAGTTTGTCTCGTTCGTCCATCTTCGTCCTCCCATTTGATCCATAGGCCTTCTTTGGACCAAGATCGTCTCGTTCGTCCATCTTCGTCCTCCCATTTGATCCGTTGGCATTCTTTGGACCAAGTTCGTATCGTTCATCCATCTTGGTCCTCCCATTTGATCCGTTGTTATTCTTTGGACCAAGTTCGTCTCGTTCGTCCATCTTCGTCCTCCCATTTGATCCGTTGTTATTCTTTGGACCAAGTTCGTCTCGGTCGTCCATCTTTGTCGTCCTATTTGATCCGTTGGCCTTCTTTGGACCAAGTTCGTCTCATTCGTCCATCTTCGTCCTCCCATTTGATCCGTAGGCCATCTTTGGACCATGTTTGTCTCATTCGTCCATCTTCGTCCTCCATTTTGATCCCTTGGCATTCTTTGGACCAAGTTCGTCTCGTTCGTCCCTCTTCGTCCTCCCATTTGATCCGTAGGCCTTCTTTTGACTAAGTTCGGCTCATTCTACCATCATCGTGCTCCCATTTGATCTGTTGGCATTCTTTGGACCAAGTTCGTCTCGTTCGCCCATCTTCGTCCTCCCATTTGATCCATAGGCCTTCTTTGGACCAAGATCGTCTCGTTCGTCCATCTTCGTACTCCCATTTGATCCGTTGGCATTCTTTGGACCAAGTTCGTATCGTTCATCCATCTTGGTCCTCCCATTTGATCCGTTGTTATTCTTTGGACCAAGTTCGTCTCGTTCGTCCATCTTCGTCCTCCCATTTGATCCGTTGTTATTCTTTGGACCAAGTTCGTCTCGGTCGTCCATCTTTGTCGTCCTATTTGATCCGTTGGCCTTCTTTGGACCAAGTTCGTCTCATTCGTCCATCTTCGTCCTCCCATTTGATCCGTAGGCCATCTTTGGACCATGTTCGTCTCATTCGTCCATCTTCGTCCTCCATTTTGATCCCTTGGCATTCTTTGGACCAAGTTCGTCTCGTTCGTCCCTCTTCGTCCTCCCATTTGATCCGTAGGCCTTCTTTTGACTAAGTTCGGCTCATTCTACCATCATCGTGCTCCCATTTGATCTGTTGGCATTGTTTGGACCAAGTTCGTCTCGTTCGCCCATCTTCGTCCTCCCATTTGATCCGTTGTTGTTCTTTGGACCAAGTTCCTCTCGTTCGTCCATCTTTGACCTCCCATTTGATCCATTGGCCTTCTTTGGACCAAGTTCATCTTGTTCGTCCATCTTCGTCCTCCTATTTGATCCGTTGGCATTCTTTGGACCAAGTTGGTCTCGTTCGTCCATCTTCGTCCTCCCATTTGATTCCTTGGCATTCATTGGACCAAGTTCGCCTCGTTCCTCCATCTTCGTCCTCCATTTTGATCCATTGGCATTCATTGGACCAAGTTCGTCTCGTTCGTCCATCTTCGTCCTCCCATTTGATCCATTGGCATTCTTTGGACCAAGTTTGTCTCGTTCGTCCATCTTCGTCCTCCCATTTGATCCGTTGGCCTTCTTTGGACTAAGTTCATCTCGTTCTACCATCTTCGTCCTCCCATTTGATTCGTTGGCATTCTTTGGACCAAGTTCGTAATGTTCATCCATCTTGGTCCTCCCATTTGATCCGTTGTTATTCTTTGGACCAAGTTCGTCTCGTTCGTCCATCTTCGTCCTCCCATTTGATCCGTTGTTATTCTTTGGACCAAGTTCGTCTCGTTCGTCCATCTTGGTCCTCCCATTTGATCTGTTGTTATTCTTTGGACCAAGTTCGTCTCGTTCGTCCATCTTCATCCTCCCATTTGATCCATTGGCATTCTTTGGACCAAGTTCGTCTCGTTCGTCCATCTTCGTCCTCCCATTTGATCCGTTGGCATTCTTTGGACCAAGTTCGTATCGTTCGTCCATCTTCGTCCTCCCGTTTGATCCGTTGTTATTCTTTGGACCAAGTTTGTCTCGTTCGTCCATCTTCGTCCTCCCATTGAATACATTGGCATTCTTTGGACCAAGTTCGTCTCGTTCGTCCATCTTCGTCCTCCCATTTGATCCATAGTCCTTCTTTGGACCAAGATCGTCTCGTTCTACCATCTTCGTCCTCCCATTTGATCCGTTGGCATTCTTTGGACCAAGTTCGTATCGTTCGTCCATCTTGGTCCTCCCATTTCATTCGTTGTTATTCTTTGGACATAGTTCGTCTCGTTCGTCCATCTTCGTCCTCCCATTTGATCCATTGGCATTCTTTGGACCAAGTTCGTCTCGTTCGTCCATCTTCGTCCTCCCATTTGATCCGTTGTTATTCTTCGGACCAAGTTCGTCTCGGTCGTCCATCTTTATCCTCCCATTTGATCCGTTGGCCTTCTTTGGACCAAGTTCGTCTCGTTCGTCCATCTTCGTCCACCCTTTTGATCCGTTGTTATTCTTTGGACCAAGTTTGTCTCGTTCGTCCATCTTCGTCCTCCCATTTGATCCATAGGCCTTCTTTGACCAAGATCGTCTCGTTCGTCCATCTTCGTCCTCCCATTTGATCCGTTGGCATTCATTGGACCCAGTTCGTATCGTTCATCCATCTTGGTCCTCCCATTTGATCCGTTGTTATTCTTTGGACCAAGTTCGTCTCGTTCGTCCATCTTCGTCCTCCCATTTGATCCGTTGTTATTCTTTGGACCAAGTTCGTCTCGGTCGTCCATCTTTGTCGTCCTATTTGATCCGTTGGCCTTCTTTGGACCAAGTTCGTCTCATTCGTCCATCTTCGTCCTCCCATTTGATCCGTAGGCCATCTTTGGACCAAGTTCGTCTCGTTCGTCCATCTTCGTCCTCCATTTTGATCCCTTGGCATTCTTTGGACCAAGTTCGTCTCGTTCGTCCCTCTTCGTCCTCCCATTTGATCCGTAGGCCTTCTTTTGACTAAGTTCGGCTCATTCTACCATCATCGTGCTCCCATTTGATCTGTTGGCATTCTTTGGACCAAGTTCGTCTCGTTCGCCCATCTTTGTCCTCCCATTTGATCCGTTGTTGTTCTTTGGACCAAGTTCATCTCGTTCGTCCTCCCATTTGATCCATTGGCCTTCTTTGAACCAAGTGCATCTCGTTCGTCCATCTTCGTCCTCCTATTTGATCCGTTGGCATTCTTTGGACCAAGTTGGTCTCGTTCGTCAATCTTCGTCCTCCCATTTGATTCCTTGGCATTCATTGGACCAAGTTCGTCTCGTTCATCCATCTTCGTCCTCCATTTTGATCCATTGGCATTCATTGGACCAAGTTCGTCTCGTTCGTCCATCTTCGTCCTCCCATTTGATCCATTGGCATTCTTTGGACCAAGTTCGTCTCGTTCGTCCATCTTCGTCCTCCCAATTGATCCGTTGTTATTCTTTGGACCAAGTTTGTCTCGTTCGTCCATCTTCGTCCTCCCATTTGATCCGTTGGCCTTCTTTGGACTAAGTTCATCTCGTTCTACCATCTTCGTCCTCCCATTTGATCCGTTGGCATTCTTTGGACCAAGATCGTCTCGTTCTACCATCTTCGTCCTCCCATTTGATCCGTTGGCATTCTTTGGACCAAGTTCGTATCGTTCGTCCATCTTGGTCCTCCCATTTGATCCGTTGTTATTCTTCGGACCAAGTTCGTCTCGGTCGTCCATCTTTGTCCTCCCATTTGATCCGTTGGCCTTCTTTGGACCAAGTTCGTCTCGTTCGTCCATCTTCGTCCTCCCTTTTGATCCGTTGTTATTCTTTGGACCAAGTTTGTCTCGTTCGTCCATCTTCGTCCTCCCATTTGATCCATAGGCCTTCTTTGGACCAAGATCGTCTCGTTCGTCCATCTTCGTCCTCCCATTTGATCCGTTGGCATTCTTTGGACCAAGTTCGTCTCGTTCATCCATCTTGGTCCTCCCATTTGATCCGTTGTTAATCTTTGGACCAAGTTCGTCTCGTTCGTCCGTCTTCGTCCTCCCATTTGATCCGTTGTTATTCTTTGGACCAAGTTCGTCTCGGTCGTCCATCTTTGTCCTCCCACTTGATCCGTTGGCCTTCTTTGGACCAAGTTCGTCTCGTTCGTCCATCTTCGTCCTCCCATTTGATCCGTTGTTATTCTTTGGACCAAGTTTGTCTCGTTCGTCCATCTTCGTCCTCCCATTTGATCCATAGGCCTTCTTTGGACCAAGATCGTCTCGTTCGTCCATCTTCGTCCTCCCATTTGATCCGTGGGCATTCTTTGGACCAAGTTCGTATCGTTCATCCATCTTGGTCCTCCCATTTGATCCGTTGTTATTCTTTGGACCAAGTTCGTCTCGTTCGTCCATCTTCGTCCTCCCATTTGATCCGTTGTTATTCTTTGGACCAAGTTCGTCTCGTACGTCCAACTTCGTCCTCTCATTTGATCCGTTGTTATTCTTTGGACCAAGTTCGTCTCGTTCGTCCATCTTCGTCCTCCCAATTGATCCGTTGTTATTCTTTGGACCAAGTTTGTCTCGTTCGTCCATCTTCGTCCTCCCATTTGATCCGTTGGCCTTCTTTGGACTAAGTTCATCTCGTTCTACCATCTTCGTCCTCCCATTTGATTCGTTGGCATTCTTTGGACCAAGTTCGTAATGTTCATCCATCTTGGTCCTCCCATTTGATCCGTTGTTATTCTTTGGACCAAGTTCGTCTCGTTCGTCCATCTTCGTCCTCCCATTTGATCCGTTGTTATTCTTTGGACCAAGTTCGTCTCGTTCGTCCATCTTGGTCCTCCCATTTGATCTGTTGTTATTCTTTGGACCAAGTTCGTCTCGTTCGTCCATCTTCATCCTCCCATTTGATCCATTGGCATTCTTTGGACCAAGTTCGTCTCGTTCGTCCATCTTCGTCCTCCCATTTGATCCGTTGGCATTCTTTGGACCAAGTTCGTATCGTTCGTCCATCTTCGTCCTCCCATTTGATCCGTTGTTATTCTTTGGACCAAGTTTGTCTCGTTCGTCCATCTTCGTCCTCCCATTGAATACATTGGCATTCTTTGGACCAAGTTCGTCTCGTTCGTCCATCTTCGTCCTCCCATTTGATCCATAGGCCTTCTTTGGACCAAGATCGTCTCGTTCTACCATCTTCGTCCTCCCATTTCATCCGTTGGCATTCTTTGGACCAAGTTCGTATCGTTCGTCCATCTTGGTCCTCCCATTTCATCCGTTGTTATTCTTTGGACATAGTTCGTCTCGTTCGTCCATCTTCGTCCTCCCATTTGATCCATTGGCATTCTTTGGACCAAGTTCGTCTCGTTCGTCCATCTTCGTCCTCCCATTTGATACGTTGTTATTCTTTGGACCAAGTTTGTCTCGTTCGTCCATCTTCGTCCTCCCATTTGATCCATAGGCCTTCTTTGGACCAAGATCGTCTAGTTCGTCCATCTTCGTCCTCCCATTTGATCCGTTGGCATTCTTTGGACCAAGTTCGTATCGTTCATCCATCTTGGTCCTCCCATTTGATCCGTTGTTAATCTTTGGACCAAGTTCGTCTCGTTCGTCCATCTTCGTCCTCCCATTTGATCCGTTGTTATTCTTTGGACCAAGTTCGTCTCGTTCGTCCATCTTGGTCCTCCCATTTGATCTGTTGTTATTCTTTGGACCAAGTTCGTCTCGTTCGTCCATCTTCATCCTCCCATTTGATCCATTGGCATTCTTTGGACCAAGTTCGTCTCGTTCGTCCATCTTCGTCCTCCCATTTCATCCGTTGGCATTCTTTGGACCAAGTTCGTATCGTTCGTCCATCTTCGTCCTCCCATTTGATCCGTTGTTATTCTTTGGACCAAGTTTGTCTCGTTCGTCCATCTTCGTCCATCTTCGTCCTCCCATTGAATACATTGGCATTCTTTGGACCAAGTTCGTCTCGTTCGTCTATCTTCGTCCTCCCATTTGATCCATAGGCCTTCTTTGGACCAAGATCGTCTCGTTCTACCATCTTCGTCCTCCCATTTGATCCGCTGGCATTCTTTGGACCAAGTTCGTATCGTTCGTCCATCTTGGTCCTCCCATTTCATCCGTTGTTATTCTTTGGACATAGTTCGTCTCGTTCGTCCATCTTCGTCCTCCCATTTGATCCATTGGCATTCTTTGGACCAAGTTCGTCTCGTTCGTCCATCTTCGTCCTCCCATTTGATCCGTTGTTATTCTTTGGACCAAGTTTGTCTCGTTCGTCCATCTTCGTCCTCCCATTTGATCCATAGGCCTTCTTTGGACCAAGATCGTCTAGTTCGTCCATCTTCGTCCTCCCATTTGATCCGTTGGCATTCTTTGGACCAAGTTCGTATCGTTCATCCATCTTGGTCCTCCCATTTGATCCGTTGTTAATCTTTGGACCAAGTTCATCTCGTTCGTCCATCTTCGTCCTCCCATTTGATCCATTGGCATTCTTTGGACCAAGTTCGTCTCGGTCGTCCATCTTCGTCCTCCCATTTGATCCGTTGGCATTCTTTGGACCAAGTTCGTCTCGTTCGTCCATCTTCGTTCTCCCATTTGATCCGTTGTTATTCTTTGGACCAAGTTTGTCTCGTTCGTCCATCTTCGTCCTCCCATTTGATCCATTGGCCTTCTTTGGACCAAGATCGTCTCGTTCGTCCATCTTCGTCCTCCCTTTTGATCCGTTGGCATTCTTTGGACCAAGTTCGTATCGTTCATCCATCTTGGTCCTCCCATTTGATCCGTTGTTATTCTTTGGACCAAGTTCGTCTCGTTCGTCCATCTTCGTCCTCCCATTTGATCCGTTGTTATTCTTTGGACCAAGTTCGTCTCGGTCGTCCATCTTTGTCGTCCTATTTGATCCGTTGGCCTTCTTTGGACCAAGTTCATCTCATTCGTCCATCTTCGTCCTCCCATTTGATCCGTAGGCCATCTTTGGACCAAGTTCATCTCGTTCGTCCATCTTCGTCCTCCCATTTGATCCATTGGCATTCTTTGGACCAAGTTCGTCTCGGTCGTCCATCTTCGTCCTCCCATTTGATCCGTTGGCATTCTTTGGACCAAGTTCGTCTCGTTCGTCTATCTTCGTTCTCCCATTTGATCCGTTGTTATTCTTTGGACCAAGTTTGTCTCGTTCGTCCATCTTCGTCCTCCCATTGAATACATTGGCGTTCTTTGGACCAAGTTCGTCTCGTTCGTCCATCTTCGTCCTCCCATTTGATCCATAGGCCTTCTTTGGACCAAGATCGTCTCGTTCTACCATCTTCGTCCTCCCATTTGATCCGTTGGCATTCTTTGGACCAAGTTCGTATCGTTCGTCCATCTTGGTCCTCCCATTTGATCCGTTGTTATTCTTCGGACCAAGTTCGTCTCGGTCGTCCATCTTTGTCCTCCCATTTGATCCGTTGGCCTTCTTTGGACCAAGTTCGTCTCGTTCGTCCATCTTCGTCCTCCCTTTTGATCCGTTGTTATTCTTTGGACCAAGTTTGTCTCGTTCGTCCATCTTCGTCCTCCCATTTGATCCATAGGCCTTCTTTGGACCAAGATCGTCTCGTTCGTCCATCTTCGTCCTCCCATTTGATCCGTTGGCATTCTTTGGACCAAGTTCGTCTCGTTCATCCATCTTGGTCCTCCCATTTGATCCGTTGTTAATCTTTGGACCAAGTTCGTCTCGTTCGTCCGTCTTCGTCCTCCCATTTGATCCGTTGTTATTCTTTGGACCAAGTTTGTCTCGGTCGTCCATCTTTGTCCTCCCACTTGATCCGTTGGCCTTCTTTGGACCAAGTTCGTCTCGTTCGTCCATCTTCGTCCTCCCATTTGATCCGTTGTTATTCTTTGGACCAAGTTTGTCTCGTTCGTCCATCTTCGTCCTCCCATTTGATCCATAGGCCTTCTTTGGACCAAGATCGTCTCGTTCGTCCATCTTCGTCCTCCCATTTGATCCGTGGGCATTCTTTGGACCAAGTTCGTATCGTTCATCCATCTTGGTCCTCCCATTTGATCCGTTGTTATTCTTTGGACCAAGTTCGTCTCGTTCGTCCATCTTCGTCCTCCCATTTGATCCGTTGTTATTCTTTGGACCAAGTTCGTCTCGTACGTCCAACTTCGTCCTCTCATTTGATCCGTTGTTATTCTTTGGACCAAGTTCGTCTCGTTCGTCCATCTTCGTCCTCCCAATTGATCCGTTGTTATTCTTTGGACCAAGTTTGTCTCGTTCGTCCATCTTCGTCCTCCCATTTGATCCGTTGGCCTTCTTTGGACTAAGTTCATCTCGTTCTACCATCTTCGTCCTCCCATTTGATTCGTTGGCATTCTTTGGACCAAGTTCGTAATGTTCATCCATCTTGGTCCTCCCATTTGATCCGTTGTTATTCTTTGGACCAAGTTCGTCTCGTTCGTCCATCTTCGTCCTCCCATTTGATCCGTTGTTATTCTTTGGACCAAGTTCGTCTCGTTCGTCCATCTTGGTCCTCCCATTTGATCTGTTGTTATTCTTTGGACCAAGTTCGTCTCGTTCGTCCATCTTCATCCTCCCATTTGATCCATTGGCATTCTTTGGACCAAGTTCGTCTCGTTCGTCCATCTTCGTCCTCCCATTTGATCCGTTGGCATTCTTTGGACCAAGTTCGTATCGTTCGTCCATCTTCGTCCTCCCATTTGATCCGTTGTTATTCTTTGGACCAAGTTTGTCTCGTTCGTCCATCTTCGTCCTCCCATTGAATACATTGGCATTCTTTGGACCAAGTTCGTCTCGTTCGTCCATCTTCGTCCTCCCATTTGATCCATAGGCCTTCTTTGGACCAAGATCGTCTCGTTCTACCATCTTCGTCCTCCCATTTCATCCGTTGGCATTCTTTGGACCAAGTTCGTATCGTTCGTCCATCTTCGTCCTCCCATTTCATCCGTTGTTATTCTTTGGACATAGTTCGTCTCGTTCGTCCATCTTCGTCCTCCCATTTGATCCATTGGCATTCTTTGGACCAAGTTCGTCTCGTTCGTCCATCTTCGTCCTCCCATTTGATACGTTGTTATTCTTTGGACCAAGTTTGTCTCGTTCGTCCATCTTCGTCCTCCCATTTGATCCATAGGCCTTCTTTGGACCAAGATCGTCTAGTTCGTCCATCTTCGTCCTCCCATTTGATCCGTTGGCATTCTTTGGACCAAGTTCGTATCGTTCATCCATCTTGGTCCTCCCATTTGATCCGTTGTTAATCTTTGGACCAAGTTCGTCTCGTTCGTCCATCTTCGTCCTCCCATTTGATCCATTGGCATTCTTTGGACCAAGTTCGTCTCGGTCGTCCATCTTCGTCCTCCCATTTGATCCGTTGGCATTCTTTGGACCAAGTTCGTCTCGTTCGTCCATCTTCGTTCTCCCATTTGATCCGTTGTTATTCTTTGGACCAAGTTTGTCTCGTTCGTCCATCTTCGTCCTCCCATTTGATCCATAGGCCTTCTTTGGACCAAGATCGTCTCGTTCGTCCATCTTCGTCCTCCCATTTGATCCGTTGGCATTCTTTGGACCAAGTTCGTATCGTTCATCCATCTTGGTCCTCCCATTTGATCTGTTGTTATTCTTTGGACCAAGTTCGTCTCGTTCGTCCATCTTCGTCCTCCCATTTGATCCGTTGTTATTCTTTGGACCAAGTTCGTCTCGGTCGTCCATCTTTGTCGTCCTATTTGATCCGTTGGCCTTCTTTGGACCAAGTTCATCTCATTCGTCCATCTTCGTCCTCCCATTTGATCCGTAGGCCATCTTTGGACCAAGTTCGTCTCGTTCGTCCATCTTCGTCCTCCCATTTGATCCATTGGCATTCTTTGGACCAAGTTCGTCTCGGTCGTCCATCTTCGTCCTCCCATTTGATCCGTTGGCATTCTTTGGACCAAGTTCGTCTCGTTCGTCCATCTTCGTTCTCCCATTTGATCCGTTGTTATTCTTTGGACCAAGTTTGTCTCGTTCGTCCATCTTCGTCCTCCCATTGAATACATTGGCGTTCTTTGGACCAAGTTCGTCTCGTTCGTCCATCTTCGTCCTCCCATTTGATCCATAGGCCTTCTTTGGACCAAGATCGTCTCGTTCTACCATCTTCGTCCTCCCATTTGATCCGTTGGCATTCTTTGGACCAAGTTCGTACCGTTCGTCCATCTTGGTCCTCCCATTTGATCCGTTGTTATTCTTCGGACCAAGTTCGTCTCGGTCGTCCATCTTTGTCCTCCCATTTGATCCGTTGGCCTTCTTTGGACCAAGTTCGTCTCGTTCGTCCATCTTCGTCCTCCCTTTTGATCCGTTGTTATTCTTTGGACCAAGTTTGTCTCGTTCGTCCATCTTCGTCCTCCCATTTGATCCATAGGCCTTCTTTGGACCAAGATCGTCTCGTTCGTCCATCTTCGTCCTCCCATTTGATCCGTTGGCATTCTTTGGACCAAGTTCGTATCGTTCATCCATCTTGGTCCTCCCATTTGATCCGTTGTTAATCTTTGGACCAAGTTCGTCTCGTTCGTCCGTCTTCGTCCTCCCATTTGATCCGTTGTTATTCTTTGGACCAAGTTCGTCTCGGTCGTCCATCTTTGTCCTCCCACTTGATCCGTTGGCCTTCTTTGGACCAAGTTCGTCTCGTTCGTCCATCTTCGTCCTCCCATTTGATCCGTTGTTATTCTTTGGACCAAGTTTGTCTCGTTCGTCCATCTTCTTCCTCCCATTTGATCCATAGGCCTTCTTTGGACCAAGATCGTCTCGTTCGTCCATCTTCGTCCTCCCATTTGATCCGTTGGCATTCTTTGGACCAAGTTCGTATCGTTCATCCATCTTGGTCCTCCCATTTGATCCGTTGTTATTCTTTGGACCAAGTTCGTCTCGTTCGTCCATCTTCGTCCTCCCATTTGATCCGTTGTTATTCTTTGGACCAAGTTCGTCTCGTACGTCCAACTTCGTCCTCTCATTTGATCCGTTGTTATTCTTTGGACCAAGTTCGTCTCGTTCGTCCATCTTGGTCCTCCCATTTGATCCGTTGTTATTCTTTGGACCAAGTGCGTCTCGTTCGTCCATCTTCGTCCTCCCATTTGATCCATTGGCATTCTTTGGACCAAGTTCGTCTCGTTCGTCAATCTTCGTCCTCCCATTTGATCCGTTGGCATTCTTTGGACCTAGTTCGTATCGTTCGTCCATCTTCGTCCTCCCATTTGATCCGTTGTTATTCTTTGGACCAAGTTTGTCTCGTTCGTCCATCTTCGTCCTCCCATTGAATACATTGGCATTCTTTGGACCAAGTTCGTCTCGTTCGTCCATCTTCGTCCTCCCATTTGATCCATAGGCCTTCTTTGGACCAAGATCGTCTCGTTCTACCATCTTCGTCCTCCCATTTGATCCGTTGGCATTCTTTGGACCAAGTTCGTATCGTTCGTCCATCTTGGTCCTCCCATTTGATCCGTTGTTATTCTTTGGACATAGTTCGTCTCGTTCGTCCATCTTCGTCCTCCCATTTGATCCATTGGCATTCTTTGGACCAAGTTCGTCTCGTTCGTCCATCGTCGTCCTCCCATTTGATCCGTTGTTATTCTTTGGACCAAGTTTGTCTCGTTCGTCCATCTTCGTCCTCCCATTTGATCCATAGGCCTTCTTTGGACCAAGATCGTCTCGTTCGTCCATCTTCGTCCTCCCATTTGATCCGTTGGCATTCTTTGGACCAAGTTCGTATCGTTCATCCATCTTGGTCCTCCCATTTGATCCGTTGTTATTCTTTGGACCAAGTTCGTCTCGTTCGTCCATCTTGGTCCTCCCATTTGATCCGTTGTTATTCTTCGGACCAAGTTCGTCTCGGTCGTCCATCTTTGTCCTCCCATTTGATCCGTTGGCCTTCTTTGGACCAAGTTCGTCTCGTTCGTCCATCTTCGTCCTCCCTTTTGATCCGTTGTTATTCTTTGGACCAAGTTTGTCTCGTTCGTCCATCTTCGTCCTCCCATTTGATCCATAGGCCTTCTTTGGACCAAGATCGTCTCGTTCGTCCATCTTGGTCCTCCCATTTGATCCATTGGCATTCTTTGGACCAAGTTCGTCTCGTTCGTCCATCTTCGTCCTCCCATTTGATCCGTTGGCATTCTTTGGACCAAGTTCGTATCGTTCGTCCATCTTCGTCCTCCCAATTGATCCGTTGTTATTCTTTGGACCAAGTTTGTCTCGTTCGTCCATCTTCGTCCTCCCATTGAATACATTGGCATTCTTTGGACCAAGTTCGTCTCGTTCGTCCATCTTCGTCCTCCCATTTGATCCATAGGCCTTCTTTGGACCAAGATCGTCTCGTTCTACCATCTTCGTCCACCCATTTGATCCGTTGGCATTCTGTGGACCAAGTTCGTATCGTTCGTCCATCTTGGTCCTCCCATTTCATCCGTTGTTATTCTTCGGACCAAGTTCGACTCGTTCGTCCATCTTGGTCCTCCCATTTGATCCGTTGTTATTCTTCGGACCAAGTTCGTCTCGGTCGTCCATCTTTGTCCTCCCATTTGATCCGTTGGCCTTCTTTGGACCAAGTTCGTCTCGTTCGTCCATCTTCGTCCTCCCTTTTGATCCGTTGTTATTCTTTGGACCAAGTTTGTCTCGTTCGTCCATCTTCGTCCTCCCATTTGATCCATAGGCCTTCTTTGGACCAAGATCGTCTCGTTCGTCCATCTTGGTCCTCCCATTTGATCCATTGGCATTCTTTGGACCAAGTTCGTCTCGTTCATCCATCTTCGTCCTCCCATTTGATCCGTTGGCATTCTTTGGACCAAGTTCGTATCGTTCGTCCATCTTCGTCCTCCCAATTGATCCGTTGTTATTCTTTGGACCAAGTTTGTCTCGTTCGTCCATCTTCGTCCTCCCATTGAATACATTGGCATTCTTTGGACCAAGTTCGTCTCGTTCGTCCATCTTCGTCCTCCCATTTGATCCATAGGCCTTCTTTGGACCAAGATCGTCTCGTTCTACCATCTTCGTCCTCCCATTTGATCCGTTGGCATTCTGTGGACCAAGTTCGTATCGTTCGTCCATCTTGGTCCTCCCATTTGATCCGTTGTTATTCTTTGGACCATGTGCGTCTCGTTCGTCCATCTTCGTCCTCCCATTTGATCCATTGGCATTCTTTGGACCAAGTTCGTCTCGTTCGTCAATCTTCGTCCTCCCATTTGATCCGTTGGCATTCTTTGGACCTAGTTCGTATCGTTCGTCCATCTTCGTCCTCCCATTTGATCCGTTGTTATTCTTTGGACCAAGTTTGTCTCGTTCGTCCATCTTCGTCCTCCCATTGAATACATTGGCATTCTTTGGACCAAGTTCGTCTCGTTCGTCCATCTTCGTCCTCCCATTTGATCCATAGGCCTTCTTTGGACCAAGATCGTCTCGTTCTACCATCTTCGTCCTCCCATTTGATCCGTTGGCATTCTTTGGACCAAGTTCGTATCGTTCGTCCATCTTGGTCCTCCCATTTGATCCGTTGTTATTCTTTGGACATAGTTCGTCTCGTTCGTCCATCTTCGTCCTCCCATTTGATCCATTGGCATTCTTTGGACCAAGTTCGTCTCGTTCGTCCATCGTCGTCCTCCCATTTGATCCGTTGTTATTCTTTGGACCAAGTTTGTCTCGTTCGTCCATCTTCGTCCTCCCATTTGATCCATAGGCCTTCTTTGGACCAAGATCGTCTCGTTCGTCCATCTTGGTCCTCCCATTTGATCCGTTGTTATTCTTTGGACCAAGTTCGTCTCGTTCGTCCATCTTGGTCCTCCCATTTGATCCGTTGTTATTCTTCGGACCAAGTTCGTCTCGGTCGTCCATCTTTGTCCTCCCATTTGATCCGTTGGCCTTCTTTGGACCAAGTTCGTCTCGTTCGTCCATCTTCGTCCTCCCTTTTGATCCGTTGTTATTCTTTGGACCAAGTTTGTCTCGTTCGTCCATCTTCGTCCTCCCATTTGATCCATAGGCCTTCTTTGGACCAAGATCGTCTCGTTCGTCCATCTTGGTCCTCCCATTTGATCCATTGGCATTCTTTGGACCAAGTTCGTCTCGTTCGTCCATCTTCGTCCTCCCATTTGATCCGTTGGCATTCTTTGGACCAAGTTCGTATCGTTCGTCCATCTTCGTCCTCCCAATTGATCCGTTGTTATTCTTTGGACCAAGTTTGTCTCGTTCGTCCATCTTCGTCCTCCCATTGAATACATTGGCATTCTTTGGACCAAGTTCGTCTCGTTCGTCCATCTTCGTCCTCCCATTTGATCCATAGGCCTTCTTTGGACCAAGATCGTCTCGTTCTACCATCTTCGTCCTCCCATTTGATCCGTTGGCATTCTGTGGACCAAGTTCGTATCGTTCGTCCATCTTGGTCCTCCCATTTCATCCGTTGTTATTCTTCGGACCAAGTTCGACTCGTTCGTCCATCTTGGTCCTCCCATTTGATCCGTTGTTATTCTTCGGACCAAGTTCGTCTCGGTCGTCCATCTTTGTCCTCCCATTTGATCCGTTGGCCTTCTTTGGACCAAGTTCGTCTCGTTCGTCCATCTTCGTCCTCCCTTTTGATCCGTTGTTATTCTTTGGACCAAGTTTGTCTCGTTCGTCCATCTTCGTCCTCCCATTTGATCCATAGGCCTTCTTTGGACCAAGATCGTCTCGTTCGTCCATCTTGGTCCTCCCATTTGATCCATTGGCATTCTTTGGACCAAGTTCGTCTCGTTCGTCCATCTTCGTCCTCCCATTTGATCCGTTGTTATTCTTTGGACCAAGTTCGTCTCGTACGTCCAACTTCGTCCTCTCATTTGATCCGTTGTTATTCTTTGGACCAAGTTCGTCTCGTTCGTCCATCTTCGTCCTCCCAATTGATCCGTTGTTATTCTTTGGACCAAGTTTGTCTCGTTCGTCCATCTTCGTCCTCCCATTTGATCCGTTGGCCTTCTTTGGACTAAGTTCATCTCGTTCTACCATCTTCGTCCTCCCATTTGATTCGTTGGCATTCTTTGGACCAAGTTCGTAATGTTCATCCATCTTGGTCCTCCCATTTGATCCGTTGTTATTCTTTGGACCAAGTTCGTCTCGTTCGTCCATCTTCGTCCTCCCATTTGATCCGTTGTTATTCTTTGGACCAAGTTCGTCTCGTTCGTCCATCTTGGTCCTCCCATTTGATCTGTTGTTATTCTTTGGACCAAGTTCGTCTCGTTCGTCCATCTTCATCCTCCCATTTGATCCATTGGCATTCTTTGGACCAAGTTCGTCTCGTTCGTCCATCTTCGTCCTCCCATTTGATTCGTTGGCCTTCTTTGGACCAAGTTCGTCTCGTTCGTCCATCTTCGTCCTCCCTTTTGATCCGTTGTTATTCTTTGGACCAAGTTTGTCTCGTTCGTCCATCTTCGTCCTCCCATTTGATCCATAGGCCTTCTTTGGACCAAGATCGTCTCGTTCGTCCATCTTGGTCCTCCCATTTGATCCATTGGCATTCTTTGGACCAAGTTCGTCTCGTTCGTCCATCTTCGTCCTCCCATTTGATCCGTTGTTATTCTTTGGACCAAGTTCGTCTCGTACGTCCAACTTCGTCCTCTCATTTGATCCGTTGTTATTCTTTGGACCAAGTTCGTCTCGTTCGTCCATCTTCGTCCTCCCAATTGATCCGTTGTTATTCTTTGGACCAAGTTTGTCTCGTTCGTCCATCTTCGTCCTCCCATTTGATCCGTTGGCCTTCTTTGGACTAAGTTCATCTCGTTCTACCATCTTCGTCCTCCCATTTGATTCGTTGGCATTCTTTGGACCAAGTTCGTAATGTTCATCCATCTTGGTCCTCCCATTTGATCCGTTGTTATTCTTTGGACCAAGTTCGTCTCGTTCGTCCATCTTCGTCCTCCCATTTGATCCGTTGTTATTCTTTGGACCAAGTTCGTCTCGGTCGTCCATCTTTGTCCTCCCATTTGATCCGTTGGCCTTCTTTGGACGAAGTTCGTCTCGTTCGTCCATCTTCGTCCTCCCTTTTGATCCGTTGTTATTCTTTGGACCAAGTTTGTCTCGTTCGTCCATCTTCGTCCTCCCATTTGATCCATAGGCCTTCTTTGGACCAAGATCGTCTCGTTCGTCCATCTTGGTCCTCCCATTTGATCCATTGGCATTCTTTGGACCAAGTTCGTCTCGTTCGTCCATCTTCGTCCTCCCATTTGATCCGTTGTTATTCTTTGGACCAAGTTCGTCTCGTTCGTCCATCTTGGTCCTCCCATTTGATCCGTTGTTATTCTTCGGACCAAGTTCGTCTCGGTCGTCCATCTTTGTCCTCCCATTTGATCCGTTGGCCTTCTTTGGACCAAGTTCGTCTCGTTCGTCCATCTTCGTCCTCCCTTTTGATCCGTTGTTATTCTTTGGACCAAGTTTGTCTCGTTCGTCCATCTTCGTCCTCCCATTTGATCCATAGGCCTTCTTTGGACCAAGATCGTCTCGTTCGTCCATCTTGGTCCTCCCATTTGATCCATTGGCATTCTTTGGACCAAGTTCGTCTCGTTCGTCCATCTTCGTCCTCCCATTTGATCCGTTGGCATTCTTTGGACCAAGTTCGTATCGTTCGTCCATCTTCGTCCTCCCAATTGATCCGTTGTTATTCTTTGGACCAAGTTTGTCTCGTTCGTCCATCTTCGTCCTCCCATTGAATACATTGGCATTCTTTGGACCAAGTTCGTCTCGTTCGTCCATCTTCGTCCTCCCATTTGATCCATAGGCCTTCTTTGGACCAAGATCGTCTCGTTCTACCATCTTCGTCCTCCCATTTGATCCGTTGGCATTCTGTGGACCAAGTTCGTATCGTTCGTCCATCTTGGTCCTCCCATTTCATCCGTTGTTATTCTTCGGACCAAGTTCGACTCGTTCGTCCATCTTGGTCCTCCCATTTGATCCGTTGTTATTCTTCGGACCAAGTTCGTCTCGGTCGTCCATCTTTGTCCTCCCATTTGATCCGTTGGCCTTCTTTGGACCAAGTTCGTCTCGTTCGTCCATCTTCGTCCTCCCTTTTGATCCGTTGTTATTCTTTGGACCAAGTTTGTCTCGTTCGTCCATCTTCGTCCTCCCATTTGATCCATAGGCCTTCTTTGGACCAAGATCGTCTCGTTCGTCCATCTTGGTCCTCCCATTTGATCCATTGGCATTCTTTGGACCAAGTTCGTCTCGTTCGTCCATCTTCGTCCTCCCATTTGATCCGTTGTTATTCTTTGGACCAAGTTCGTCTCGTACGTCCAACTTCGTCCTCTCATTTGATCCGTTGTTATTCTTTGGACCAAGTTCGTCTCGTTCGTCCATCTTCGTCCTCCCAATTGATCCGTTGTTATTCTTTGGACCAAGTTTGTCTCGTTCGTCCATCTTCGTCCTCCCATTTGATCCGTTGGCCTTCTTTGGACTAAGTTCATCTCGTTCTACCATCTTCGTCCTCCCATTTGATTCGTTGGCATTCTTTGGACCAAGTTCGTAATGTTCATCCATCTTGGTCCTCCCATTTGATCCGTTGTTATTCTTTGGACCAAGTTCGTCTCGTTCGTCCATCTTCGTCCTCCCATTTGATCCGTTGTTATTCTTTGGACCAAGTTCGTCTCGTTCGTCCATCTTGGTCCTCCCATTTGATCTGTTGTTATTCTTTGGACCAAGTTCGTCTCGTTCGTCCATCTTCATCCTCCCATTTGATCCATTGGCATTCTTTGGACCAAGTTCGTCTCGTTCGTCCATCTTCGTCCTCCCATTTGATTCGTTGGCCTTCTTTGGACCAAGTTCGTCTCGTTCGTCCATCTTCGTCCTCCCTTTTGATCCGTTGTTATTCTTTGGACCAAGTTTGTCTCGTTCGTCCATCTTCGTCCTCCCATTTGATCCATAGGCCTTCTTTGGACCAAGATCGTCTCGTTCGTCCATCTTGGTCCTCCCATTTGATCCATTGGCATTCTTTGGACCAAGTTCGTCTCGTTCGTCCATCTTCGTCCTCCCATTTGATCCGTTGTTATTCTTTGGACCAAGTTCGTCTCGTACGTCCAACTTCGTCCTCTCATTTGATCCGTTGTTATTCTTTGGACCAAGTTCGTCTCGTTCGTCCATCTTCGTCCTCCCAATTGATCCGTTGTTATTCTTTGGACCAAGTTTGTCTCGTTCGTCCATCTTCGTCCTCCCATTTGATCCGTTGGCCTTCTTTGGACTAAGTTCATCTCGTTCTACCATCTTCGTCCTCCCATTTGATTCGTTGGCATTCTTTGGACCAAGTTCGTAATGTTCATCCATCTTGGTCCTCCCATTTGATCCGTTGTTATTCTTTGGACCAAGTTCGTCTCGTTCGTCCATCTTCGTCCTCCCATTTGATCCGTTGTTATTCTTTGGACCAAGTTCGTCTCGGTCGTCCATCTTTGTCCTCCCATTTGATCCGTTGGCCTTCTTTGGACCAAGTTCGTCTCGTTCGTCCATCTTCGTCCTCCCTTTTGATCCGTTGTTATTCTTTGGACCAAGTTTGTCTCGTTCGTCCATCTTCGTCCTCCCATTTGATCCATAGGCCTTCTTTGGACCAAGATCGTCTCGTTCGTCCATCTTGGTCCTCCCATTTGATCCATTGGCATTCTTTGGACCAAGTTCGTCTCGTTCGTCCATCTTCGTCCTCCCATTTGATCCGTTGTTATTCTTTGGACCAAGTTCGTCTCGTACGTCCAACTTCGTCCTCTCATTTGATCCGTTGTTATTCTTTGGACCAAGTTCGTCTCGTTCGTCCATCTTCGTCCTCCCAATTGATCCGTTGTTATTCTTTGGACCAAGTTTGTCTCGTTCGTCCATCTTCGTCCTCCCATTTGATCCGTTGGCCTTCTTTGGACTAAGTTCATCTCGTTCTACCATCTTCGTCCTCCCATTTGATTCGTTGGCATTCTTTGGACCAAGTTCGTAATGTTCGTCCATCTTGGTCCTCCCATTTGATCCGTTGTTATTCTTTGGACCAAGTTCGTCTCGTTCGTCCATCTTCGTCCTCCCATTTGATCCGTTGTTATTCTTTGGACCAAGTTCGTCTCGTTCGTCCATCTTCGTCCTCCCATTTGATCCGTTGTTATTCTTTGGACCAAGTTTGTCTCGTTCGTCCATCTTCGTCCTCCCATTGAATACATTGGCATTCTTTGGACCAAGTTCGTCTCGTTCGTCCATCTTCGTCCTCCCATTTGATCCATAGGCCTTCTTTGGACCAAGATCGTCTCGTTCTACCATCTTCGTCCTCCCATTGAATACGTTGGCATTCTTTGGACCAAGTTCGTATCGTTCGTCCATCTTGGCCCTCCCATTTGATCCGTTGTTATTCTTTGGACATAGTTCGTCTCGTTCGTCCATCTTCGTCCTCCCATTTGATCCATTGGCATTCTTTGGACCAAGTTCGTCTCGTTCGTCCATCTTCGTCCTCCCATTTGATCCGTTGTTATTCTTTGGACCAAGTTTGTCTCGTTCGTCCATCTTCGTCCTCCCATTTGATCCATAGGCCTTCTTTGGACCAAGATCGTCTCGTTCGTCCATCTTCGTCCTCCCATTTGATCCGTTGGCATTCTTTGGACCAAGCTCGTATCGTTCCTCCATCTTGGTCCTCCTATTTGATCCGTTGTTATTCTTTGGACCAAGTTCGTCTCGTTCGTCCATCTTGGTCCTCCCATTTGATCCATAGGCCTTCTTTGGACCAAGATCGTCTCGTTCGTCCATCTTCGTCCTCCCATTTGATTCGTTGGCATTCTTTGGACCAAGTTCGTATCGTTCATCCATCTTGGTCCTCCCATTTGATCCGTTGTTAATCTTTGGACCAAGTTCGTCTCGTTCGTCCATCTTCGTCCTCCCATTTGATCCGTTGTTATTCTTTGGACCAAGTTCGTCTCGGTCGTCCATCTTTGTCCTCCCACTTGATCCGTTGGCCTCCTTTGGACCAAGTTCGTCTCGTTCGTCCATCTTCGTCCTCCCATTTGATCCGTTGTTATTCTTTGGACCAAGTTTGTCTCGTTCGTCCATCTTCGTCCTCCCATTTGATCCATAGGCCTTCTTTGGACCAAGATCGTCTCGTTCGTCCATCTTCGTCCTCCCATTTGATCCGTTGGCATTCTTTGGACCAAGTTCGTATCGTTCATCCATCTTGGTCCTCCCATTTGATCCGTTGTTATTCTTTGGACCAAGTTCGTCTCGTTCGTCCATCTTCGTCCTCCCATTTGATCCGTTGTTATTCTTTGGACCAAGTTCGTCTCGTACGTCCAACTTCGTCCTCTCATTTGATCCGTTGTTATTCTTTGGACCAAGTTCGTCTCGTTCGTCCATCTTGGTCCTCCCATTTGATCCGTTGTTATTCTTTGGACCAAGTTCGTCTCGTTCGTCCATCTTCGTCCTCCCATTTGATCCATTGGCATTCTTTGGACCAAGTTCGTCTCGTTCGTCCATCTTCGTCCTCCCATTTGATCCGTTGGCATTCTTTGGACCAAGTTCGTATCGTTCGTCCATCTTCGTCCTCCCATTTGATCCGTTGTTATTCTTTGGACCAAGTTTGTCTCGTTCGTCCATCTTCGTCCTCCCATTTGATCCATAGGCCTTCTTTGGACCAAGATCGTCTCGTTCGTCCATCTTCGTCCTCCCATTTGATCCGTTGGCATTCTTTGGACCAAGTTCGTATCGTTCATCCATCTTGGTCCTCCCATTTGATCCGTTGTTATTCTTTGGACCAAGTTCGTCTCGTTCGTCCATCTTCGTCCTCCCATTTGATCCGTTGTTATTCTTTGGACCAAGTTCGTCTCATTCGTCCATCTTGGTCCTCCCATTTGATCCGTTGTTATTCTTTGGACCAAGTTCGTCTCGTTCGTCCATCTTCGTCCTCCCATTTGATCCATTGGCATTCTTTGGACCAAGTTCGTCTCGTTCGTCCATCTTCGTCCTCCCATTTGATCCGTTGGCATTCTTTGGACCAAGTTCGTATCGTTCGTCCATCTTCGTCCTCCCATTTGATCCGTTGTTATTCTTTGGACCAAGTTTGTCTCGTTCGTCCATCTTCGTCCTCCCATTGAATACATTGGCATTCTTTGGACCAAGTTCATCTCGTTCGTCCATCTTCGTCCTCCCATTTGATCCATAGGCCTTCTTTGGACCAAGATCGTCTCGTTCTACCATCTTCGTCCTCCCATTGAATACGTTGGCATTCTTTGGACCAAGTTCGTATCGTTCGTCCATCTTGGTCCTCCCATTTGATCCGTTGTTATTCTTTGGACATAGTTCGTCTCGTTCGTCCATCTTCGTCCTCCCATTTGATCCATTGGCATTCTTTGGACCAAGTTCGTCTCGTTCGTCCATCTTCGTCCTCCCATTTGATCCGTTGTTATTCTTTGGACCAAGTTTGTCTCGTTCGTCCATCTTCGTCCTCCCATTTGATCCATAGGCCTTCTTTGGACCAAGATCGTCTCGTTCGTCCATCTTCGTCCTCCCATTTGATCCGTTGGCATTCTTTGGACCAAGTTCGTATCGTTCCTCCATCTTGGTCCTCCTATTTGATCCGTTGTTATTCTTTGGACCAAGTTCGTCTCGTTCGTCCATCTTGGTCCTCCCATTTGATCCATAGGCCTTCTTTGGACCAAGATCGTCTCGTTCGTCCATCTTCGTCCTCCCATTTGATCCGTTGGCATTCTTTGGACCAAGTTCGTATCGTTCATCCATCTTGGTCCTCCCATTTGATCCGTTGTTAATCTTTGGACCAAGTTCGTCTCGTTCGTCCATCTTCGTCCTCCCATTTGATCCGTTGTTATTCTTTGGACCAAGTTCGTCTCGGTCGTCCATCTTTGTCCTCCCACTTGATCCGTTGGCCTTCTTTGGACCAAGTTCGTCTCGTTCGTCCATCTTCGTCCTCCCATTTGATCCGTTGTTATTCTTTGGACCAAGTTTGTCTCGTTCGTCCATCTTCGTCCTCCCATTTGATCCATAGGCCTTCTTTGGACCAAGATCGTCTCGTTCGTCCATCTTCGTCCTCCCATTTGATCCGTTGGCATTCTTTGGACCAAGTTCGTATCGTTCATCCATCTTGGTCCTCCCATTTGATCCGTTGTTATTCTTTGGACCAAGTTCGTCTCGTTCGTCCATCTTCGTCCTCCCATTTGATCCGTTGTTATTCTTTGGACCAAGTTCGTCTCGTTCGTCCATCTTGGTCCTCCCATTTGATCCGTTGTTATTCTTTGGACCAAGTTCGTCTCGTTCGTCCATCTTCGTCCTCCCATTTGATCCATTGGCATTCTTTGGACCAAGTTCTTCTCGTTCGTCCATCTTCGTCCTCCCATTTGATCCGTTGGCATTCTTTGGACCAAGTTCGTATCGTTCGTCCATCTTCGTCCTCCCATTTGATCCGTTGTTATTCTTTGGACCAAGTTTGTCTCGTTCGTCCATCTTCGTCCTCCCATTGAATACATTGGCATTCTTTGGACCAAGTTCATCTCGTTCGTCCATCTTCGTCCTCCCATTTGATCCATTGGCATTCTTTGGACCAAGTTCGTCTCGTTCGTCCATCTTCGTCCTCCCATTTGATCCGTTGTTATTCTTTGGACCAAGTTTGTCTCGTTCGTCCATCTTCGTCCTCCCATTTGATCCATAGGCCTTCTTTGGACCAAGATCGTCTCGTTCGTCCATCTTCGTCCTCCCATTTGATCCGTTGGCATTCTTTGGACCAAGTTCGTATCGTTCCTCCATCTTGGTCCTCCTATTTGATCCGTTGTTATTCTTTGGACCAAGTTCGTCTCGTTCGTCCATCTTCGTCCTCCCATTTGATCCATAGGCCTTCTTTGGACCAAGATCGTCTCGTTCGTCCATCTTCGTCCTCCCATTTGATCCGTTGGCATTCTTTGGACCAAGTTCGTATCGTTCATCCATCTTGGTCCTCCCATTTGATCCGTTGTTATTCTTTGGACCAAGTTCGTCTCGTTCGTCCATCTTCGTCCTCCCATTTGATCCGTTGTTATTCTTTGGACCAAGTTCGTCTCGTACGTCCAACTTCGTCCTCTCATTTGATCCGTTGTTATTCTTTGGACCAAGTTCGTCTCGTTCGTCCATCTTGGTCCTCCCATTTGATCCGTTGTTATTCTTTGGACCAAGTTCGTCTCGTTCGTCCATCTTCGTCCTCCCATTTGATCCATTGGCATTCTTTGGACCAAGTTCGTCTCGTTCGTCCATCTTCGTCCTCCCATTTGATCCGTTGGCATTCTTTGGACCAAGTTCGTATCGTTCGTCCATCTTCGTCCTCCCATTTGATCCGTTGTTATTCTTTGGACCAAGTTTGTCTCGTTCGTCCATCTTCGTCCTCCCATTTGATCCATAGGCCTTCTTTGGACCAAGATCGTCTCGTTCGTCCATCTTCGTCCTCCCATTTGATCCGTTGGCATTCTTTGGACCAAGTTCGTATCGTTCATCCATCTTGGTCCTCCCATTTGATCCGTTGTTATTCTTTGGACCAAGTTCGTCTCGTTCGTCCATCTTCGTCCTCCCATTTGATCCGTTGTTATTCTTTGGACCAAGTTCGTCTCGTTCGTCCATCTTGGTCCTCCCATTTGATCCGTTGTTATTCTTTGGACCAAGTTCGTCTCGTTCGTCCATCTTCGTCCTCCCATTTGATCCATTGGCATTCTTTGGACCAAGTTCGTCTCGTTCGTCCATCTTCGTCCTCCCATTTGATCCGTTGGCATTCTTTGGACCAAGTTCGTATCGTTCGTCCATCTTCGTCCTCCCATTTGATCCGTTGTTATTCTTTGGACCAAGTTTGTCTCGTTCGTCCATCTTCGTCCTCCCATTGAATACATTGGCATTCTTTGGACCAAGTTCATCTCGTTCGTCCATCTTCGTCCTCCCATTTGATCCATAGGCCTTCTTTGGACCAAGATCGTCTCGTTCTACCATCTTCGTCCTCCCATTGAATACGTTGGCATTCTTTGGACCAAGTTCGTATCGTTCGTCCATCTTGGTCCTCCCATTTGATCCGTTGTTATTCTTTGGACATAGTTCGTCTCGTTCGTCCATCTTCGTCCTCCCATTTGATCCATTGGCATTCTTTGGACCAAGTTCGTCTCGTTCGTCCATCTTCGTCCTCCCATTTGATCCGTTGTTATTCTTTGGACCAAGTTTGTCTCGTTCGTCCATCTTCGTCCTCCCATTTGATCCATAGGCCTTCTTTGGACCAAGATCGTCTCGTTCGTCCATCTTCGTCCTCCCATTTGATCCGTTGGCATTCTTTGGACCAAGTTCGTATCGTTCCTCCATCTTGGTCCTCCTATTTGATCCGTTGTTATTCTTTGGACCAAGTTCGTCTCGTTCGTCCATCTTGGTCCTCCCATTTGATCCATAGGCCTTCTTTGGACCAAGATCGTCTCGTTCGTCCATCTTCGTCCTCCCATTTGATCCGTTGGCATTCTTTGGACCAAGTTCGTATCGTTCATCCATCTTGGTCCTCCCATTTGATCCGTTGTTAATCTTTGGACCAAGTTCGTCTCGTTCGTCCATCTTCGTCCTCCCATTTGATCCGTTGTTATTCTTTGGACCAAGTTCGTCTCGGTCGTCCATCTTTGTCCTCCCACTTGATCCGTTGGCCTTCTTTGGACCAAGTTCGTCTAGTTCGTCCATCTTCGTCCTCCCATTTGATCCGTTGTTATTCTTTGGACCAAGTTTGTCTCGTTCGTCCATCTTCGTCCTCCCATTTGATCCATAGGCCTTCTTTGGACCAAGATCGTCTCGTTCGTCCATCTTCGTCCTCCCATTTGATCCGTTGGCATTCTTTGGACCAAGTTCGTATCGTTCATCCATCTTGGTCCTCCCATTTGATCCGTTGTTATTCTTTGGACCAAGTTCGTCTCGTTCGTCCATCTTCGTCCTCCCATTTGATCCGTTGTTATTCTTTGGACCAAGTTCGTCTCGTTCGTCCATCTTGGTCCTCCCATTTGATCCGTTGTTATTCTTTGGACCAAGTTCGTCTCGTTCGTCCATCTTCGTCCTCCCATTTGATCCATTGGCATTCTTTGGACCAAGTTCTTCTCGTTCGTCCATCTTCGTCCTCCCATTTGATCCGTTGGCATTCTTTGGACCAAGTTCGTATCGTTCGTCCATCTTCGTCCTCCCATTTGATCCGTTGTTATTCTTTGGACCAAGTTTGTTTCGTTCGTCCATCTTCGTCCTCCCATTGAATACATTGGCATTCTTTGGACCAAGTTCATCTCGTTCGTCCATCTTCGTCCTCCCATTTGATCCATAGGCCTTCTTTGGACCAAGATCGTCTCGTTCTACCATCTTCGTCCTCCCATTGAATACGTTGGCATTCTTTGGACCAAGTTCGTATCGTTCGTCCATCTTGGTCCTCCCATTTGATCCGTTGTTATTCTTTGGACATAGTTCGTCTCGTTCGTCCATCTTCGTCCTCCCATTTGATCCATTGGCATTCTTTGGACCAAGTTCGTCTCGTTCGTCCATCTTCGTCCTCCCATTTGATCCGTTGTTATTCTTTGGACCAAGTTTGTCTCGTTCGTCCATCTTCGTCCTCCCATTTGATCCATAGGCCTTCTTTGGACCAAGATCGTCTCGTTCGTCCATCTTCGTCCTCCCATTTGATCCGTTGGCATTCTTTGGACCAAGTTCGTATCGTTCCTCCATCTTGGTCCTCCTATTTGATCCGTTGTTATTCTTTGGACCAAGTTCGTCTCGTTCGTCCATCTTGGTCCTCCCATTTGATCCATAGGCCTTCTTTGGACCAAGATCGTCTCGTTCGTCCATCTTCGTCCTCCCATTTGATCCGTTGGCATTCTTTGGACCAAGTTCGTATCGTTCATCCATCTTGGTCCTCCCATTTGATCCGTTGTTAATCTTTGGACCAAGTTCGTCTCGTTCGTCCATCTTCGTCCTCCCATTTGATCCGTTGTTATTCTTTGGACCAAGTTCGTCTCGGTCATCCATCTTTGTCCTCCCACTTGATCCGTTGGCCTTCTTTGGACCAAGTTCGTCTCGTTCGTCCATCTTCGTCCTCCCATTTGATCCGTTGTTATTCTTTGGACCAAGTTTGTCTCGTTCGTCCATCTTCGTCCTCCCATTTGATCCATAGGCCTTCTTTGGACCAAGATCGTCTCGTTCGTCCATCTTCGTCCTCCCATTTGATCCGTTGGCATTCTTTGGACCAAGTTCGTATCGTTCATCCATCTTGGTCCTCCCATTTGATCCGTTGTTATTCTTTGGACCAAGTTCGTCTCGTTCGTCCATCTTCGTCCTCCCATTTGATCCGTTGTTATTCTTTGGACCAAGTTCGTCTCGTTCGTCCATCTTGGTCCTCCCATTTGATCCGTTGTTATTCTTTGGACCAAGTTCGTCTCGTTCGTCCATCTTCGTCCTCCCATTTGATCCATTGGCATTCTTTGGACCAAGTTCTTCTCGTTCGTCCATCTTCGTCCTCCCATTTGATCCGTTGGCATTCTTTGGACCAAGTTCGTATCGTTCGTCCATCTTCGTCCTCCCATTTGATCCGTTGTTATTCTTTGGACCAAGTTTGTCTCGTTCGTCCATCTTCGTCCTCCCATTGAATACATTGGCATTCTTTGGACCAAGTTCATCTCGTTCGTCCATCTTCGTCCTCCCATTTGATCCATAGGCCTTCTTTGGACCAAGATCGTCTCGTTCTACCATCTTCGTCCTCCCATTGAATACGTTGGCATTCTTTGGACCAAGTTCGTATCGTTCGTCCATCTTGGTCCTCCCATTTGATCCGTTGTTATTCTTTGGACATAGTTCGTCTCGTTCGTCCATCTTCGTCCTCCCATTTGATCCATTGGCATTCTTTGGACCAAGTTCGTCTCGTTCGTCCATCTTCGTCCTCCCATTTGATCCGTTGTTATTCTTTGGACCAAGTTTGTCTCGTTCGTCCATCTTCGTCCTCCCATTTGATCCATAGGCCTTCTTTGGACCAAGATCGTCTCGTTCGTCCATCTTCGTCCTCCCATTTGATCCGTTGGCATTCTTTGGACCAAGTTCGTATCGTTCCTCCATCTTGGTCCTCCTATTTGATCCGTTGTTATTCTTTGGACCAAGTTCGTCTCGTTCGTCCATCTTGGTCCTCCCATTTGATCCATAGGCCTTCTTTGGACCAAGATCGTCTCGTTCGTCCATCTTCGTCCTCCCATTTGATCCGTTGGCATTCTTTGGACCAAGTTCGTATCGTTCATCCATCTTGGTCCTCCCATTTGATCCGTTGTTAATCTTTGGACCAAGTTCGTCTCGTTCGTCCATCTTCGTCCTCCCATTTGATCCGTTGTTATTCTTTGGACCAAGTTCGTCTCGGTCATCCATCTTTGTCCTCCCACTTGATCCGTTGGCCTTCTTTGGACCAAGTTCGTCTCGTTCGTCCATCTTCGTCCTCCCATTTGATCCGTTGTTATTCTTTGGACCAAGTTTGTCTCGTTCGTCCATCTTCGTCCTCCCATTTGATCCATAGGCCTTCTTTGGACCAAGATCGTCTCGTTCGTCCATCTTCGTCCTCCCATTTGATCCGTTGGCATTCTTTGGACCAAGTTCGTATCGTTCATCCATCTTGGTCCTCCCATTTGATCCGTTGTTATTCTTTGGACCAAGTTCGTCTCGTTCGTCCATCTTCGTCCTCCCATTTGATCCGTTGTTATTCTTTGGACCAAGTTCGTCTCGTACGTCCAACTTCGTCCTCTCATTTGATCCGTTGTTATTCTTTGGACCAAGTTCGTCTCGTTCGTCCATCTTGGTCCTCCCATTTGATCCGTTGTTATTCTTTGGACCAAGTTCGTCTCGTTCGTCCATCTTCGTCCTCCCATTTGATCCATTGGCATTCTTTGGACCAAGTTCGTCTCGTTCGTCCATCTTCGTCCTCCCATTTGATCCGTTGGCATTCTTTGGACCAAGTTCGTATCGTTCGTCCATCTTCGTCCTCCCATTTGATCCGTTGTTATTCTTTGGACCAAGTTTGTCTCGTTCGTCCATCTTCGTCCTCCCATTGAATACATTGGCATTCTTTGGACCAAGTTCGTCTCGTTCGTCTATCTTCGTCCTCCCATTTGATCCATAGGCCTCCTTTGGACCAAGATCGTCTCGTTCTACCATCTTCGTCCTCCCATTTGATCCGTTGGCATTCTTTGGACCAAGTTCGTATCGTTCGTCCATCTTGGTCCTCCCATTTGATCCGTTGTTATTCTTTGGACATAGTTCGTCTCGTTCGTCCATCTTCGTCCTCCCATTTGATCCATTGGCATTCTTTGGACCAAGTTCGTCTCGTTCGTCCATCTTCGTCCTCCCATTTGATCCGTTGTTATTCTTTGGACCAAGTTTGTCTCGTTCGTCCATCTTCGTCCTCCCATTTGATCCATAGGCCTTCTTTGGACCAAGATCGTCTCGTTCGTCCATCTTCGTCCTCCCATTTGATCCGTTGGCATTCTTTGGACCAAGTTCGTATCGTTCGTCCATCTTGGTCCTCCCATTTGATCCGTTGTTATTCTTTGGACATAGTTCGTCTCGTTCGTCCATCTTCGTCCTCCTATTTGATCCATTGGCCTTCTTTGGACCAAGATCGTCTCGTTCGTCCATCTTCGTCCTCCCATTTGATCCGTTGGCATTCTTTGGACCAAGTTCGTATCGTTCATCCATCTTGGTCCTCCCATTTGATCCGTTGTTATTCTTTGGACCAAGTTCGTCTCATTCGTCCATCTTGGTCCTCCCATTTGATCCGTTGTTATTCTTCGGACCAAGTTCGTCTCGGTCGTCCATCTTTGTCCTCCCATTTGATCCGTTGGCCTTCTTTGGACTAAGTTCATCTCATTCTACCATCTTCGTCCTCCCATTTGATCCGTTGTTATTCTTTGGACCAAGTTTGTCTCGTTCATCCATCTTCGTTCTCCCATTGAATACATTGGCATTCTTCGGACCAAGTTCGTCTCGTTCGTCCATCTTCGTCCTCCCATTTGATCCATAGGCCTTCTTTGGACCAAGATCGTCTCGTTCTACCATCTTCGTCCTCCCATTTGATCCGTTGGCATTCTTTGGACCAAGTTCGGATCGTTCGTCCATCTTGGTCCTCCCATTTCATCCGTTGTTATTCTTCGGACCAAGGTCGACTCGTTCGTCCATCTTGGTCCTCCCATTTGATCCGTTGTTATTCTTCGGACCAAGTTCGTCTCGGTCGTCCATCTTTGTCCTCCCATTTGATCCGTTGGCCTTCTTTGGACCAAGTTCGTCTCGTTCGTCCATCTTCGTCCTCCCTTTTGATCCGTTGTTATTCTTTGGACCAAGTTTGTCTCGTTCGTCCATCTTCGTCCTCCCATTTGATCCATAGGCCTTCTTTGGACCAAGATCGTCTCGTTCGTCCATATTCGTCCTCCCATTTGATCCGTTGGCATTCTTTGGACCAAGTTTGTCTCGTTCGTCCATCTTGGTCCTCCCATTTGATCCGTTGTTATTCTTTGGACCAAGTTCGTCTCGTTCGTCCATCTTCGTCCTCCCATTTGATCCGTTGTTATTCTTTGGACCAAGTTCGTCTCGGTCGTCCATCTTTGTCGTCCTATTTGATCCGTTGGCCTTCTTTGGACCAAGTTCGTCTCATTCGTCCATCTTCGTCCTCCCATTTGATCCGTAGGCCATCTTTGGACCAAGTTCGTCTCGTTCGTCCATCTTCGTCCTCCATTTTGATCCCTTGGCATTCTTTGGACCAAGTTCGTCTCGTTCATCCCTCTTCGTCCTCCCATTTGATCCGTAGGCCTTCTTTTGACAAAGTTCGGCTCATTCTACCATCATCGTGCTCCCATTTGATCGGTTGGCATTCTTTGGACCAAGTTCGTCTCGTTCGCCCATCTTCGTCCTCCCATTTGATCCATAGGCCTTCTTTGGACCAAGATCGTCTCGTTCGTCCATCTTCGTCCTCCCATTTGATCCATTGGCATTCTTTGGACCAAGTTCGTCTCGTTCGTCCATCTTCGTCCTCCCATTTGATCCGTTGTTATTCTTTGGACCAAGTTTGTCTCGTTCGTCCATCTTCGTCCTCCCATTTGATCCATAGGCCTTCTTTGGACCAAGATCGTCTCGTTCGTCCATCTTCGTCCTCCCATTTGATCCGTTGGCATTCTTTGGACCAAGTTCGTATCGTTCCTCCATCTTGGTCCTCCTATTTGATCCGTTGTTATTCTTTGGACCAAGTTCGTCTCGTTCGTCCATCTTGGTCCTCCCATTTGATCCATAGGCCTTCTTTGGACCAAGTTCGTATCGTTCATCCATCTTGGTCCTCCCATTTGATCCGTTGGCATTCTTTGGACCAAGTTCGTCTCGTTCGTCCATCTTGGTCCTCCCATTTGATCCGTTGTTATTCTTTGGACCAAGTTCGTCTCGTTCGTCCATCTTGGTCCTCCCATTTGATCCGTTGTTATTCTTTGGACCAAGTTCGTCTCGTTCGTCCATCTTGGTCCTCCCATTTGATCCATTGGCATTCTTTGGACCAAGTTCGTCTCGTTCGTCCATCTTCGTCCTCCCATTTGATCCGTTGGCCTTCTTTGGACCAAGTTCGTCTCGTTCGTCCATCTTCGTCCTCCCATTTGATCCGTTGTTATTCTTTGGACCAAGTTTGTCTCGTTCGTCCATCTTCGTCCTCCCATTTGATCCATAGGCCTTCTTTGGACCAAGATCGTCTCGTTCGTCCATCTTCGTCCTCCCATTTGATCCGTTGGCATTCTTTGGACCAAGTTCGTATCGTTCATCCATCTTGGTCCTCCCATTTGATCCGTTGTTATTCTTTGGACCAAGTTCGTCTCGTTCGTCCATCTTGGTCCTCCCATTTGATCCGTTGTTATTCTTTGGACCAAGTTCGTCTCGTTCGTCCATCTTCGTCCTCCCATTTGATCCGTTGGCATTCTTTGGACCAAGTTCGTATCGTTCGTCCATCTTCGTCCTCCCATTTGATCCGTTGTTATTCTTTGGACCAAGTTCGTCTCGGTCGTCCATCTTTGTCCTCCCACTTGATCCGTTGGCCTTCTTTGGACCAAGTTCGTCTCGTTCGTCCATCTTCGTCCTCCCATTTGATCCATTGGCATTCTTTGGACCAAGTTCGTCTCATTCGTCCATCTTCGTCCTCCCATTTGATCCGTTGGCATTCTTTGGACCAAGTTCGTATCGTTCGTCCATCTTCGTCCTCCCATTTGATCCGTTGTTATTCTTTGGACCAAGTTCGTCTCGGTCGTCCATCTTTGTCCTCCCACTTGATCCGTTGGCCTTCTTTGGACCAAGTTCGTCTCGTACGTCCATCTTCGTCCTCCCATTTGATCCGTTGTTATTCTTTGGACCAAGTTTGTCTCGTTCGTCCATCTTCGTCCTCCCATTTGATCCATAGGCCTTCTTTGGACCAAGATCGTCTCGTTCGTCCATCTTGGTCCTCCCATTTGATCCATTGGCATTCTTTGGACCAAGTTCGTCTCGTTCGTCCATCTTCGTCCTCCCATTTGATCCGTTGGCATTCTTTGGACCAAGTTCGTCTCGTTCGTCCATCTTCGTCCTCCCATTTGATCCGTTGTTATTCTTTGGACCAAGTTTGTCTCGTTCGTCCATCTTCGTCCTCCCATTTGATCCATAGGCCTTCTTTGGACCAAGATCGTCTCGTTCGTCCATCTTCGTCCTCCCATTTGATCCGTTGGCATTCTTTGGACCAAGTTCGTATCGTTCATCCATCTTGGTCCTCCCATTTGATCCGTTGTTATTCTTTGGACCAAGTTCGTCTCATTCGTCCATCTTGGTCCTCCCATTTGATCCGTTGTTATTCTTCGGACCAAGTTCGTCTCGGTCGTCCATCTTTGTCCTCCCATTTGATCCGTTGGCCTTCTTTGGACCAAGTTCGTCTCGTTCGTCCATCTTCGTCCTCCCTTTTGATCCGTTGTTATTCTTTGGACCAAGTTTGTCTCGTTCGTCCATCTTCGTCCTCCCATTTGATCCATAGGCCTTCTTTGGACCAAGATCGTCTCGTTCGTCCATCTTGGTCCTCCCATTTGATCCATTGGCATTCTTTGGACCAAGTTCGTCTCATTCGTCCATCTTCGTCCTCCCATTTGATCCGTTGGCATTCTTTGGACCAAGTTCGTATCGTTCGTCCTCCCATTTGATCCGTTGTTATTCTTTGGACCAAGTTTGTCTCGTTCGTCCATCTTCGTCCTCCCATTGAATACATTGGCATTCTTTGGACCAAGTTCGTCTCGTTCGTCCATCTTCGTCCTCCCATTTGATCCATAGGCCTTCTTTGGACCAAGATCGTCTCGTTCTACCATCTTCGTCCTCCAATTTGATCCGTTGGCATTCTTTGGACCAAGTTCGTATCGTTCGTCCATCTTGGTCCTCCCATTTCATCCGTTGTTATTCTTCGGACCAAGTTCGACTCGTTCGTCCATCTTGGTCCTCCCATTTGATCCGTTGTTATTCTTCGGACCAAGTTCGTATCGTTCGTCCATCTTGGTCCTCCCATTTGATCCGTTGTTATTCTTTGGACATAGTTCGTCTCGTTCGTCCATCTTCGTCCTCCCATTTGATCCATTGGCATTCTTTGGACCAAGTTCGTCTCGTTCGTCCATCTTCGTCCTCCCATTTGATCCGTTGTTATTCTTTGGACCAAGTTTGTCTCGTTCGTCCATCTTCGTCCTCCCATTTGATCCGTAGGCCTTCTTTGGACCAAGATCGTCTCGTTCGTCCATCTTCGTCCTCCCATTTGATCCGTTGGCATTCTTTGGACCAAGTTCGTATCGTTCATCCATCTTGGTCCTCCCATTTGATCCGTTGTTATTCTTTGGACCAAGTTCGTCTCCTTCGTCCATCTTGGTCCTCCCATTTGATCCATTGTTATTCTTCGGACCAAGTTCGTCTCGGTCGTCCATCTTTGTCCTCCCATTTGATCCGTTGGCCTTCTTTGGACCAAGTTCGTCTCGTTCGTCCATCTTCGTCCTCCCTTTTGATCCGTTGTTATTCTTTGGACCAAGTTAGTCTCGTTCGTCCATCTTCGTCCTCCCATTTGATCCATAGGCCTTCTTTGGACCAAGATCGTCTCGTTCGTCCATCTTGGTCCTCCCATTTGATCCATTGGCATTCTTTGGACCAAGTTCGTCTCGTTCGTCCATCTTCGTCCTCCCATTTGATCCGTTGTTATTCTTTGGACCAAGTTTGTCTCGTTCGTCCATCTTCGTCCTCCCATTGAATACATTGGCATTCTTTGGACCAAGTTCGTCTCGTTCGTCCATCTTCGTCCTCCCATTTGATCCGTAGGCCTTCTTTGGACCAAGATCGTCTCGTTCTACCATCTTCGTCCTCCCATTTGATCCGTTGGCATTCTTTGGACCAAGTTCGTATCGTTCGTCCATCTTGGTCCTCCCATTTCATCCGTTGTTATTCTTCGGACCAAGTTCGACTCGTTCGTCCATCTTGGTCCTCCCATTTGATCCGTTGTTATTCTTCGGACCAAGTTCGTCTCGGTCGTCCATCTTTGTCCTCCCATTTGATCCGTTGGCTTCTTTGGACCAAGTTCGTCACGTTCGTCCATCTTCGTCCTCCCTTTTGATCCGTTGTTATTCTTTGGACCAAGTTTGTCTCGTTCGTCCATCTTCGTCCTCCCATTTGATCCATAGGCCTTCTTTGGACCAAGATCGTCTCGTTCGTCCATCTTCGTCCTCCCATTTGATCCGTTGGCATTCTTTGGACCAAGTTTGTCTCGTTCGTCCATCTTCGTCCTCCCATTTGATCCGTTGGCCTTCTTTGGACTAAGTTCATCTCATTCTACCATCTTCGTCCTCCCATTTGATCCGTTGGCATTCTTTGGACCAAGTTCGTATCGTTCATCCATCTTGGTCCTCCCATTTGATCCGTTGTTATTATTTGGACCAAATTCGTCTCGTTCGTCCATCTTTGTCCTCCCATTTGATCCGTTGTTATTCTTTGGACCAAGTTCGTCTCGTTCGTCCATCTTCGTCCTCCCATTTGATCTGTTGGCATTCTTTGGACCAAGTTCGTCTCGTTCATCCATCCTGGTCCTCCCATTTGATCCGTTGTTATTCTTCGGACCAAGTTCGTCTCGTTCGTCCATCTTCGTCCTCCCATTTGATCCGTTGTTATTCTTCGGACCAAGTTCGTCTCGGTCGTCCATCTTTGTCCTCCCATTTGATCCATTGGCATTCTTTGGACCAAGTTCGTCTCGTTCGTCCCTCTTCGTCCTCTCATTTGATCCGTATGCATTCTTTGGACTAAGTTCGTCTATTTCTACCATCTTCGTCCTCCCATTTCATCCGTTGGCATTCTTTGGAACAAGATCGTCTCGTTCGTCCATCTTGGTCCTCCCATTTGATCCATTGGCATTCTTTGGACCAAGTTTGTCTCGTTCGTCCATCTTCGTCCTCCCATTTGATCCGTTGTTATTCTTTGGACCAAGTTTGTCTCGTTCGTCCATCTTCGTCCTCCCATTGAATACATTGGCATTCTTTGGACCAAGTTCGTCTCGTTCGTCCATCTTCGTCCTCCCATTTGATCCATAGGCCTTCTTTGGACCAAGATCGTCTCGTTCTACCATCTTCGTCCTCCCATTTGATCCGTTGGCATTCTTTGGACCAAGTTCGTATCGTTCGTCCATCTTGGTCCTCCCATTTCATCCGTTGTTATTCTTCGGACCAAGTTCGACTCGTTCGTCCATCTTGGTCCTCCCATTTGATCCGTTGTTATTCTTCGGACCAAGTTCGTCTCGGTCGTCCATCTTTGTCCTCCCATTTGATCCATAGGCCTTCTTTGGACCAAGATCGTCTCGTTCGTCCATCTTCGTCCTCCCATTTGATCCGTTGGCATTCTTTGGACCAAGTTCGTCTCGTTCGTCCATCTTCGTCCTCCCATTTGATCCGTTGTTATTCTTTGGACCAAGTTCGTCTCGGTCGTCCATCTTTGTCGTCCTATTTGATCTGTTGGCCTTCTTTGGACCAAGTTCGTCTCATTCGTCCATCTTCGTCCTCCCATTTGATCCGTAGGCCATCTTTGGACCAAGTTCGTCTCGTTCGTCCATCTTCGTCCTCCATTTTGATCCCTTGGCATTCTTTGGACCAAGTTCGTCTCGTTCGTCCCTCTTCGTCCTCCCATTTGATCCGTAGGCCTTCTTTTGACTAAGTTCGGCTCATTCTACCATCATCGTGCTCCCATTTGATCTGTTGGCATTCTTTGGACCAAGTTCGTCTCGTTCGCCCATCTTCGTCCTCCCATTTGATCCATAGGCCTCCTTTGGACCAAGATCGTCTCGTTCGTCCATCTTCGTCCTCCCATTTGATCCGTTGGCATTCTTTGGACCAAGTTCGTATCGTTCATCCATCTTGGTCCTCCCATTTGATCCGTTGTTATTCTTTGGACCAAGTTCGTCTCGTTCGTCCATCTTCGTCCTCCCATTTGATCCGTTGTTATTCTTTGGACCAAGTTCGTCTCGTACGTCCAACTTCGTCCTCTCATTTGATCCGTTGTTATTCTTTGGACCAAGTTCGTCTCGTTCGTCCATCTTCGTCCTCCCATTTGATCCATTGGCATTCTTTGGACCAAGTTCGTCTCGTTCGTCCATCTTCGTCCTCCCATTTGATCCGTTGTTATTCTTTGGACCAAGTTTGTCTCGTTCGTCCATCTTCGTCCTCCCATTTGATCCATAGGCCTTCTTTGGACCAAGATCGTCTCGTTCTACCATCTTCGTCCTCCCATTTGATCCGTTGGCATTCTTTGGACCAAGTTCGTATCGTTCGTCCATCTTGGTCCTCCCATTTGATCCGTTGTTATTCTTTGGACATAGTTCGTCTCGTTCGTCCATCTTCGTCCTCCCATTTGATCCATTGGCATTCTTTGGACCAAGTTCGTCTCGTTCGTCCATCTTCGTCCTCCCATTTGATCCGTTGTTATTCTTTGGACCAAGTTTGTCTCGTTCGTCCATCTTCGTCCTCCCATTTGATCCATAGGCCTTCTTTGGACCAAGATCGTCTCGTTCGTCCATCTTCGTCCTCCCATTTGATCCGTTGGCATTCTTTGGACCAAGTTCGTATCGTTCATCCATCTTGGTCCTCCCATTTGATCCGTTGTTATTCTTTGGACCAAGTTCGTCTCGTTCGTCCATCTTCGTCCTCCCATTTGATCCGTTGTTATTCTTTGGACCAAGTTCGTCTCGTACGTCCAACTTCGTCCTCTCATTTGATCCGTTGTTATTCTTTGGACCAAGTTCGTCTCGTTCGTCAATCTTCGTCCTCCCATTTGATCCATTGGCATTCTTTGGACCAAGTTCGTCTCGTTCGTCCATCTTCGTCCTCCCATTGAATACATTGGCATTCTTTGGACCAAGTTCGTCTCGTTCGTCCATCTTCGTCCTCCCATTTGATCCATAGGCCTTCTTTGGACCAAGATCGTCTCGTTCTACCATCTTCGTCCTCCCATTTGATCCGTTGGCATTCTTTGGACCAAGTTCGTATCGTTCGTCCATCTTGGTCCTCCCATTTGATCCGTTGTTATTCTTTGGACATAGTTCGTCTCGTTCGTCCATCTTCGTCCTCCCATTTGATCCATTGGCATTCTTTGGACCAAGTTCGTCTCGTTCGTCCATCTTCGTCCTCCCATTTGATCCGTTGTTATTCTTTGGACCAAGTTTGTCTCGTTCGTCCATCTTCGTCCTCCCATTTGATCCATAGGCCTTCTTTGGACCAAGATCGTCTCGTTCGTCCATCTTCGTCCTCCCATTTGATCCGTTGGCATTCTTTGGACCAAGTTCGTATCGTTCATCCATCTTGGTCCTCCTATTTGATCCGTTGTTATTCTTTGGACCAAGTTCGTCTCGTTCGTCCTTCTTTGGACCAAGTTTGTCTCGTTCGTCCATCTTCGTCCTCCCATTTGATCCATAGGCCTTCTTTGGACCAAGATCGTCTCGTTCGTCCATCTTGGTCCTCCCATTTGATCCATTGGCATTCTTTGGACCATGTTCGTCTCGTTCGTCCATCTTCGTCCTCCCATTTGATCCGTTGGCATTCTTTGGACCAAGTTCGTATCGTTCGTCCATCTTCGTCCTCCCATTTGATCCGTTGTTATTCTTTGGACCAAGTTTGTCTCGTTCGTCCATCTTCGTCCTCCCATTGAATACATTGGCATTCTTTGGACCAAGTTCGTCTCGTTCGTCCATCTTCGTCCTCCCATTTGATCCATAGGCCTTCTTTGGACCAAGATCGTCTCGTTCTACCATCTTCGTCCTCCCATTTGATCCGTTGTCATTCTTTGGACCAGGTTCGTATCGTTCGTCCATCTTGGTCCTCCCATTTCATCCGTTGTTATTCTTCGGACCAAGTTCGACTCGTTCGTCCATCTTGGTCCTCCCATTTGATCCGTTGTTATTCTTCGGACCAAGTTCGTCTCGGTCGTCCATCTTTGTCCTCCCATTTGATCCATTGGCCTTCTTTGGACCAAGTTCGTCTCGTTCGTCCATCTTCGTCCTCCCTTTTGATCCGTTGTTATTCTTTGGACCAAGTTTGTCTCGTTCGTCCATCTTCGTCCTCCCATTTGATCCATAGGCCTTCTTTGGACCAAGATCGTCTCGTTAGTCCATCTTCGTCCTCCCATTTGATCCGTTGGCATTCTTTGGACCAAGTTCGTATCGTTCATCCATCTTGGTCCTCCCATTTGATCCGTTGTTATTCTTTGGACCAAGTTCGTCTCGTTCGTCCATCTTCGTCCTCCCATTTGATCCGTTGTTATTCTTTGGACCAGGTTCGTATCGTTCGTCCATCTTGGTCCTCCCATTTCATCCGTTGTTATTCTTCGGACCAAGTTCGACTCGTTCGTCCATCTTGGTCCTCCCATTTGATCCGTTGTTATTCTTCGGACCAAGTTCGTCTCGTTCGTCCATCTTCGTCCTCCCATTTGATCCATTGGCATTCTTTGGACCAAGTTCGTCTCGTTCGTCCATCTTCGTCCTCCCATTTGATCCGTTGTTATTCTTTGGACCAAGTTTGTCTCGTTCGTCCATCTTCGTCCTCCCATTTGATCCATAGGCCTTCTTTGGACCAAGATCGTCTCGTTCGTCCATCTTCGTCCTCCCATTTGATCCGTTGGCATTCTTTGGACCAAGTTCGTATCGTTCATCCATCTTGGTCCTCCTATTTGATCCGTTGTTATTCTTTGGACCAAGTTCGTCTCGTTCGTCCTTCTTTGGACCAAGTTTGTCTCGTTCGTCCATCTTCGTCCTCCCATTTGATCCATAGGCCTTCTTTGGACCAAGATCGTCTCGTTCGTCCATCTTGGTCCTCCCATTTGATCCATTGGCATTCTTTGGACCAAGTTCGTCTCATTCGTCCATCTTCGTCCTCCCATTTGATCCGTTGGCATTCTTTGGACCAAGTTCGTATCGTTCGTCCATCTTCGTCCTCCCATTTGATCCGTTGTTATTCTTTGGACCAAGTTTGTCTCGTTCGTCCATCTTCGTCCTCCCATTGAATACATTGGCATTCTTTGGACCAAGTTCGTCTCGTTCGTCCATCTTCGTCCTCCCATTTGATCCATAGGCCTTCTTTGGACCAAGATCGTCTCGTTCTACCATCTTCGTCCTCCCATTTGATCCGTTGGCATTCTTTGGACCAGGTTCGTATCGTTCGTCCATCTTGGTCCTCCCATTTCATCCGTTGTTATTCTTCGGACCACGTTCGTCTCGTTCGTCCATCTTCGTCCTCCCATTTGATCCGTTGTTATTCTTTGGACCAAGTTCGTCTCGGTCGTCCATCTTTGTCGTCCTATTTGATCTGTTGGCCTTCTTTGGACCAAGTTCGTCTCATTCGTCCATCTTCGTCCTCCCATTTGATCCGTAGGCCATCTTTGGACCAAGTTCGTCTCGTTCGTCCATCTTCGTCCTCCCATTTGATCCGTAGGCCTTCTTTTGACTAAGTTCGGCTCATTCTACCATCATCGTGCTCCCATTTGATCTGTTGGCATTCTTTGGACCAAGTTCGTCTCGTTCGCCGATCTTCGTCCTCCCATTTGATCCATAGGCCTCCTTTGGACCAAGATCGTCTCGTTCGTCCATCTTCGTCCTCCCATTTGATCCGTTGGCATTCTTTGGACCAAGTTCGTATCGTTCATCCATCTTGGTTCTCCCATTTGATCCGTTGTTATTCTTTGGACCAAGTTCGTCTCGTTCGTCCATCTTCGTCCTCCCATTTGATCCGTTGTTATTCTTTGGACCAAGTTCGTCTCGTACGTCCAACTTCGTCCTCTCATTTGATCCGTTGTTCTTCTTTGGACCAAGTTTGTCTCGTTCGTCCATCTTCGTCCTCCCATTTGATCCATTGGCATTCTTTGGACCAAGTTCGTCTCGTTCGTCCATCTTCGTCCTCCCATTTGATCCGTTGGCATTCTTTGGACCAAGTTCGTATCGTTCGTCCATCTTCGTCCTCCCATTTGATCCGTTGTTATTCTTTGGACCAAGTCTGTCTCGTTCGTCCATCTTCGTCCTCCCATTGAATACATTGGCATTCTTTGGACCAAGTTCGTCTCGTTCGTCCATCTTCGTCCTCCCATTTGATCCATAGGCCTTCTTTGGACCAAGATCGTCTCGTTCTACCATCTTCGTCCTCCCATTTGATCCGTTGGCATTCTTTGGACCAAGTTCGTATCGTTCGTCCATCTTGATCCTCCCATTTGATCCGTTGTTATTCTTTGGACATAGTTCGTCTCGTTCGTCCATCTTCGTCCTCCCATTTGATCCATTGGCATTCTTTGGACCAAGTTCGTCTCGTTCGTCCATCTTCGTCCTCCCATTTGATCCGTTGTTATTCTTTGGACCAAGTTTGTCTCGTTCGTCCATCTTCGTCCTCCCATTTGATCCATAGGCCTTCTTTGGACCAAGATCGTCTCGTTCGTCCATCTTCGTCCTCCCATTTGATCCGTTGGCATTCTTTGGACCAAGTTCGTATCGTTCATCCATCTTGGTCCTCCTATTTGATCCGTTGTTATTCTTTGGACCAAGTTCGTCTCGTTCGTCCTTCTTTGGACCAAGTTTGTCTCGTTCGTCCATCTTCGTCCTCCCATTTGATCCATAGGCCTTCTTTGGACCAAGATCGTCTCGCTCGTCCATCTTGGTCCTCCCATTTGATCCATTGGCATTCTTTGGACCATGTTCGTCTCGTTCGTCCATCTTCGTCCTCCCATTTGATCCGTTGGCATTCTTTGGACCAAGTTCGTATCGTTCGTCCATATTCGTCCTCCCATTTGATCCGTTGTTATTCTTTGGACCAAGTTTGTCTCGTTCGTCCATCTTCGTCCTCCCATTGAATACATTGGCATTCTTTGGACCAAGTTCGTCTCGTTCGTCCATCTTCGTCCTCCCATTTGATCCATAGGCCTTCTTTGGACCAAGATCGTCTCGTTCTACCATCTTCGTCCTCCCATTTGATCCGTTGGCATTCTTTGGACCAGGTTCGTATCGTTCGTCCATCTTGGTCCTCCCATTTCATCCGTTGTTATTCTTCGGACCAAGTTCGACTCGTTCGTCCATCTTGGTCCTCCCATTTGATCCGTTGTTATTCTTTGGACCAAGTTCGTCTCGGTCGTCCATCTTCGTCCTCCCATTTGATCCATAGGCCTTCTTTGGACCAAGATCGTCTCGTTAGTCCATCTTCGTCCTCCCATTTGATCCGTTGGCATTCTTTGGACCAAGTTCGTATCGTTCATCCATCTTGGTCCTCCCATTTGATCCGTTGTTATTCTTTGGACCAAGTTCGTCTCGTTCGTCCATCTTCGTCCTCCCATTTGATCCGTTGTTATTCTTTGGACCAGGTTCGTATCGTTCGTCCATCTTGGTCCTCCCATTTCATCCGTTGTTATTCTTCGGACCAAGTTCGACTCGTTCGTCCATCTTGGTCCTCCCAATTGATCCATTGTTATTCTTCGGACCAAGTTCGTCTCGTTCGTCCATCTTCGTCCTCCCATTTGATCCATTGGCATTCTTTGGACCAAGTTCGTCTCGTTCGTCCATCTTCGTCCTCCCATTTGATCCGTTGTTATTCTTTGGACCAAGTTTGTCTCGTTCGTCCATCTTCGTCCTCCCATTTGATCCATAGGCCTTCTTTGGACCAAGATCGTCTCGTTCGTCCATCTTCGTCCTCCCATTTGATCCGTTGGCATTCTTTGGACCAAGTTCGTATCGTTCATCCATCTTGGTCCTCCTATTTGATCCGTTGTTATTCTTTGGACCAAGTTCGTCTCGTTCGTCCTTCTTTGGACCAAGTTTGTCTCGTTCGTCCATCTTCGTCCTCCCATTTGATCCATAGGCCTTCTTTGGACCAAGATCGTCTCGTTCGTCCATCTTGGTCCTCCCATTTGATCCATTGGCATTCATTGGACCAAGTTCGTCTCGTTCGTCCATCTTCGTCCTCCCATTTGATCCGTTGGCATTCTTTGGACCAAGTTCGTATCGTTCGTCCATCTTCGTCCTCCCATTTGATCCGTTGTTATTCTTTGGACCAAGTTTGTCTCGTTCGTCCATCTTCGTCCTCCCATTGAATACATTGGCATTCTTTGGACCAAGTTCGTCTCGTTCGTCCATCTTCGTCCTCCCATTTGATCCATAGGCCTTCTTTGGACCAAGATCGTCTCGTTCTACCATCTTCGTCCTCCCATTTGATCCGTTGGCATTCTTTGGACCAGGTTCGTATCGTTCGTCCATCTTGGTCCTCCCATTTCATCCGTTGTTATTCTTCGGACCAAGTTCGACTCGTTCGTCCATCTTGGTCCTCCCATTTGATCCGTTGTTATTCTTCGGACCAAGTTCGTCTCGGTCGTCCATCTTTGTCCTCCCATTTGATCCGTTGGCCTTCTTTGGACCAAGTTCGTCTCGTTCGTCCATCTTCGTCCTCCCTTTTGATCCGTTGTTATTCTTTGGACCAAGTTTGTCTAGTTCGTCCATCTTCGTCCTCCCATTTGATCCATAGGCCTTCTTTGGACCAAGATCGTCTCGTTAGTCCATCTTCGTCCTCCCATTTGATCCGTTGGCATTCTTTGGACCAAGTTCGTATCGTTCATCCATCTTGGTCCTCCCATTTGATCCGTTGTTATTCTTTGGACCAAGTTCGTCTCGTTCGTCCATCTTCGTCCTCCCATTTGATCCGTTGTTATTCTTTGGACCAAGTTCGTCTCGGTCGTCCATCTTTGTCGTCCTATTTGATCCGTTGGCCTTCTTTGGACCAAGTTTGTCTCATTCGTCCATCTTCGTCCTCCCATTTGATCCGTAGGCCATCTTTGGACCAAGTTCGTCTCGTTCGTCCATCTTCGTCCTCCATTTTGATCCCTTGGCATTCTTTGGACCAAGTTCGTCTCGTTCGTCCCTCTTCGTCCTCCCATTTGATCCGTAGGCCTTCTTTTGACTAAGTTCGGCTCATTCTACCATCATCGTGCTCCCATTTGATCTGTTCGCATTCTTTGGACCAAGTTCGTCTCGTTCGCCCATCTTCGTCCTCCCATTTGATCCGTTGGCATTCTTTGGACCAAGTTCGTATCGTTCGTCCTTCTTGGTCCTCCCATTTGATCCGTTGTTATTCTTTGGACATAGTTCGTCTCGTTCGTCCATCTTCGTCCTCCCATTTGATCCATTGGCATTCTTTGGACCAAGTTCGTCTCGTTCGTCCATCTTCGTCCTCCCATTTGATCCGTTGTTATTCCTTGGACCAAGTTTGTCTCGTTCGTCCATCTTCGTCCTCCCATTTGATCCATAGGCCTTCTTTGGACCAAGATCGTCTCGTTCGTCCATCTTCGTCCTCCCATTTGATCCGTTGGCATTCTTTGGGCCAAGTTCGTATCGTTCATCCATCTTGGTCCTCCCATTTGATCCGTTGTTATTCTTTGGACCAAGTTCGTGTCGTTCGTCCATCTTGGTCCTCCCATTTGATCCGTTGTTATTCTTCGGACCAAGTTCGTCTCTGTCGTCCATCTTGGTCCTCCCATTTGATCCGTTGTTATTCTCTGGACCAAGTTCGTCTCGTTCGTCCATCTTCGTCCTCCCTTTTGATTCGTTGTTATTCATTGGACCAAGTTTGTCTCGTTCGTCCATCTTCGTCCTCCCTTTTGATCCGTTGTTATTCTTTGGACCAAGTTTGTCTCGTTCGTCCATCTTCGTCCTCCCATTTGATCCATAGGCCTTCTTTGGACCAAGATCGTCTCGTTAGTCCATCTTCGTCCTCCCATTTGATCCGTTGGCATTCTTTGGACCAAGTTCGTATCGTTCATCCATCTTGGTCCTCCCATTTGATCCGTTGTTATTCTTTGGACCAAGTTCGTCTCGTTCGTCCATCTTCGTCCTCCCATTTGATCCGTTGTTATTCTTTGGACCAAGTTCGTCTCGGTCGTCCATCTTTGTCGTCCTATTTGATCCGTTGGCCTTCTTTGGACCAAGTTCGTCTCATTCGTCCATCTTCGTCCTCCCATTTGATCCGTAGGCCATCTTTGGACCAAGTTCGTCTCGTTCGTCCATCTTCGTCCTCCATTTTGATCCCTTGGCATTCTTTGGACCAAGTTCGTCTCGTTCGTCCCTCTTCGTCCTCCCATTTGATCCGTAGGCCTTCTTTTGACTAAGTTCGGCTCATTCTACCATCATCGTGCTCCCATTTGATCTGTTCGCATTCTTTGGACCAAGTTCGTCTCGTTCGCCCATCTTCGTCCTCCCATTTGATCCGTTGGCATTCTTTGGACCAAGTTCGTATCGTTCGTCCTTCTTGGTCCTCCCATTTGATCCGTTGTTATTCTTTGGACATAGTTCGTCTCGTTCGTCCATCTTCGTCCTCCCATTTGATCCATTGGCATTCTTTGGACCAAGTTCGTCTCGTTCGTCCATCTTCGTCCTCCCATTTGATCCGTTGTTATTCTTTGGACCAAGTTTGTCTCGTTCGTCCATCTTCGTCCTCCCATTTGATCCATAGGCCTTCTTTGGACCAAGATCGTCTCGTTCGTCCATCTTCGTCCTCCCATTTGATCCGTTGGCATTCTTTGGACCAAGTTCGTATCGTTCATCCATCTTGGTCCTCCCATTTGATCCGTTGTTATTCTTTGGACCAAGTTCGTGTCGTTCGTCCATCTTGGTCCTCCCATTTGATCCGTTGTTATTCTTCGGACCAAGTTCGTCTCGGTCGTCCATCTTTGTCCTCCCATTTGATCCGTTGGCCTTCTTTGGCCCAAGTTCGTCTCGTTCGTCCATCTTCGTCCTCCCTTTTGATTCGTTGTTATTCTTTGGACCAAGTTTGTCTCGTTCGTCCATCTTCGTCCTCCCTTTTGATCCGTTGTTATTCTTTGGACCAAGTTTGTCTCGTTCGTCCATCTTCGTCCTCCCATTTGATCCATAGGCCTTCTTTGGACCAAGATCGTCTCGTTAGTCCATCTTCGTCCTCCCATTTGATCCGTTGGCATTCTTTGGACCAAGTTCGTATCGTTCATCCATCTTGGTCCTCCCATTTGATCCGTTGTTATTCTTTGGACCAAGTTCGTATCGTTCATCCATCTTCGTCCTCCCATTTGATCCGTTGTTATTCTTTGGACCAAGTTCGTCTCGTTCGTCCATCTTCGTCCTCCCATTTGATCCGTTGTTATTCTTTGGACCAAGTTCGTCTCGGTCGTCCATCTTCGTCCTCCCATTTGATCCATAGGCCTTCTTTGGACCAAGATCGTCTCGTTAGTCCATCTTCGTCCTCCCATTTGATCCGTTGGCATTCTTTGGACCAAGTTCGTATCGTTCATCCATCTTGGTCCTCCCATTTGATCCGTTGTTATTCTTTGGACCAAGTTCGTCTCGTTCGTCCATCTTCGTCCTCCCATTTGATCCGTTGTTATTCTTCGGACCAAGTTCGTCTCGGTCGTCCATCTTTGTCCTCCCATTTGATCCGTTGGCCTTCTTTGGCCCAAGTTCGTCTCGTTCGTCCATCTTCGTCCTCCCTTTTGATTCGTTGTTATTCTTTGGACCAAGTTTGTCTCGTTCGTCCATCTTCGTCCTCCCTTTTGATCCGTTGTTATTCTTTGGACCAAGTTTGTCTCGTTCGTCCATCTTCGTCCTCCCATTTGATCCATAGGCCTTCTTTGGACCAAGATCGTCTCGTTAGTCCATCTTCGTCCTCCCATTTGATCCGTTGGCATTCTTTGGACCAAGTTCGTATCGTTCATCCATCTTGGTCCTCCCATTTGATCCGTTGTTATTCTTTGGACCAAGTTCGTCTCGTTCGTCCATCTTCGTCCTCCCATTTGATCCGTTGTTATTCTTTGGACCAAGTTCGTCTCGGTCGTCCATCTTTGTCGTCCTATTTGATCCGTTGGCCTTCTTTGGACCAAGTTTGTCTCATTCGTCCATCTTCGTCCTCCCATTTGATCCGTAGGCCATCTTTGGACCAAGTTCGTCTCGTTCGTCCATCTTCGTCCTCCATTTTGATCCCTTGGCATTCTTTGGACCAAGTTCGTCTCGTTCGTCCCTCTTCGTCCTCCCATTTGATCCGTAGGCCTTCTTTTGACTAAGTTTGGCTCATTCTACCATCATCGTGCTCCCATTTGATCTGTTCGCATTCTTTGGACCAAGTTCGTCTCGTTCGCCCATCTTCGTCCTCCCATTTGATCCGTTGGCATTCTTTGGACCAAGTTCGTATCGTTCGTCCATCTTGGTCCTCCCATTTGATCCGTTGTTATTCTTTGGACATAGTTCGTCTCATTCGTCCATCTTCGTCCTCCCATTTGATCCATTGGCATTCTTTGGACCAAGTTCGTCTCGTTCGTCCATCTTCGTCCTCCCATTTGATCCATTGTTATTCTTTGGACCAAGTTTGTCTCGTTCGTCCATCTTCGTCCTCCCATTTGATCCATAGGCCTTCTATGGACCAAGATCGTCTCGTTCTACCATCTTCGTCCTCCCATTTGATTCGTTGGCATTCTTTGGACCAAGTTCGTAATGTTCATCCATCTTGGTCCTCCCATTTGATCCGTTGTTATTCTTTGGACCAAGTTCGTCTCGTTCGTCCATCTTCATCCTCCCATTTGATCCGTTGATACTCTTTGGACCAAGTTCGTCTCGTTCGTCCATCTTGGTCCTCCCATTTGATCTGTTGTTATTCTTTGTACCAAGTTCGTCTCGTTCGTCCATCTTCATCCTCCCATTTGATCCATTGGCATTCTTTGGACCAAGTTCGTCTCGTTCTACCATCTACGTCCTCCCATTTGATCCGTTGGCATTCTTTGGACCAAGTTCGTCTCGTTCGTCCATCTTGGTCCTCCCATTTGATCTGTTGTTATTCTTTGGACCAAGTTCGTCTCGTTCGTCCATCTTCGTCCTCCCATTTGATCCATAGGCCTTCTTTGGACCAAGATCGTCTCGTTCTACCATCTACGTCCTCCCATTTGATCCGTTGGCATTCTTTGGACCAAGTTCGTATCGTTCGTCCATCTTGGTCCTCCCATTTCATCCGTTGTTATTCTTCGGACCAAGTTCGTCTCGTTCGTCCATCTTCATCCTCCCATTTGATCCATTGGCATTCTTTGGACCAAGTTCGTCTCGTTCGTCCATCTTCGTCCTCCCATTTGATCCATAGGCCTTCTTTGGACCAAGATCGTCTCGTTCTACCATCTTCGTCCTCCCATTTGATCCGTTGGCATTCTTTGGACCAAGTTCGTATCGTTCGTCCATCTTGGTCCTCCCATTTCATCCGTTGTTATTCTTCGGACCAAGTTAGTCTCGGTCGTCCATCTTGGTCCTCCCATTTGATCCGTTGTTATTATTCGGACCAAGTTCGTCTCGGTCGTCCATCTTTGTCCTCCCATTTGATCCGTTGGCCTTCTTTGAACCAAGTTCGTCTCGTTCGTCCATCTTCGTCCTCCCTTTTGATCCGTTGTTATTCTTTGGACCAAGTTTGTCTCGTTCGTCCATCTTCGTCCTCCCATTTGATCCATAGGCCTTCTTTGGACCAAGATCGTCTCGTTCGTCCATCTTCGTCCTCCCATTTGATCCGTTGGCATTCTTTGGACCAAGATCGTATTGTTCATCCATCTTGGTCATCCCATTTGATCCGTTGTTATTCTTTGGACCAAGTTCGTCTCGTTCGTCCATCTTCGTCCTCCCATTTGATCCGTTGTTATTCTTTGGACCAAGTTCGTCTCGGTCGTCCATCTTTGTCGTCAAATTTGATCCGTTGGCCTTCTTTGGACCAAGTTCGTCTCATTCGTCCATCTTCGTCCTCCCATTTGATCCGTAGGCCATCTTTGGACCAAGTTCGTCTCGTTCGTCCATCTTCGTCCTCCATTTTGATCCCTTGGCATTCTTTGGACCAAGTTCGTCTCGTTCGTCCCTCTTCGTCCTCCCATTTGATCCGTAGGCCTTCTTTTGACTAAGTTCGGCTCATTCTACCATCATCGTGCTCCCATTTGATCTGTTGGCATTCTTTGGACCAAGTTCGTCTCGTTCGCCCATCTTCGTCCTCCCATTTGATCCGTTGTTGTTCTTTGGACCAAGTTCCTCTCGTTCGTCCATCTTTGACCTCCCATTTGATCCATTGGCCTTCTTTGGACCAAGTTCATCTTGTTCGTCCATCTTCGTCCTCCTATTTGATCCGTTGGCATTCTTTGGACCAAGTTGGTCTCGTTCGTCCATCTTCGTCCTCCCATTTGATTCCTTGGCATTCATTGGACCAAGTTCGTCTCGTTCATCCATCTTCGTCCTCCATTTTGATCCATTGGCATTCATTGGACCAAGTTCGTCTCGTTCGTCCATCTTCGTCCTCCCATTTGATCCATTGGCATTCTTTGGACCAAGTTTGTCTCATTCGTCCATCTTCGTCCTCCCAATTGATCCGTTGTCATTCTTTGGACCAAGTTTGTCTCGTTCGTCCATCTTCGTCCTCCCATTTGATCTGTTGGCCTTCTTTGGATTAAGTTCATCTCGTTCTACCATCTTCGTCCTCCCATTTGATTCGTTGGCATTCTTTGGACCAAGTTCGTAATGTTCATCCATCTTGGTCCTCCCATTTGATCCGTTGTTATTCTTTGGACCAAGTTCGTCTCGTTCGTCCATCTTCATCCTCCCATTTGATCCGTTGTTATTCTTTGGACCAAGTTCGTCTCGTTCGTCCATCTTGGTCCTCCCATTTGATCTGTTGTTATTCTTTGGACCAAGTTCGTCTCGTTCGTCCATCTTCATCCTCCCATTTCATCCATTGGCATTCTTTGGACCAAGTTCGTCTCGTTCGTCCATCTTCGTCCTCCCATTTGATCCGTTGGCATTCTTTGGACCAAGTTCGTATCGTTCGTCCTTCTTCGTCCTCCCATTTGATCCGTTGTTATTCTTTGGACCAAGTTTGTCTCGTTCGTCCATCTTCGTCCTCCCATTGAATACATTGGCATTCTTTGGACCAAGTTCGTCTCGTTCGTCCATCTTCGTCCTCCCATTTGATCCATAGGCCTTCTTTGGACCAAGATCGTCTCGTTCTACCATCTTCGTCCTCCCATTTGATCCGTTGGCATTCTTTGGACCAAGTTCGTATCGTTCGTCCATCTTGGTCCTCCCATTTCATCCGTTGTTATTCTTCGGACCAAGTTCGTCTCGTTCGTCCATCTTGGTCCTCCCATTTGATCCGTTGTTATTCTTCGGACCAAGTTCGTCTCGTTCGTCCATCTTGGTCCTCCCATTTGATCCGTTGTTATTCTTCGGACCAAGTTCGTCTCGTTCGTCCATCTTCGTCCTCCATTTTGATCCCTTGGCATTCTTTGGACCAAGTTCGTCTCGTTCGTCCCTCTTCGTCCTCCCATTTGATCCGTAGGCCTTCTTTTGACTAAGTTCGGCTCATTCTACCATCATCGTGCTCCCATTTGATCTGTTGGCATTCTTTGGACCAAGTTCGTCTCGTTCGCCCATCTTCGTCCTCCCATTTGATCCGTTGTTGTTCTTTGGACCAAGTTCCTCTCGTTCGTCCATCTTTGACCTCCCATTTGATCCATTGGCCTTCTTTGGACCAAGTTCATCTTGTTCGTCCATCTTCGTCCTCCTATTTGATCCGTTGGCATTCTTTGGACCAAGTTGGTCTCGTTCGTCCATCTTCGTCCTCCCATTTGATTCCTTGGCATTCATTGGACCAAGTTCGTCTCGTTCATCCATCTTCGTCCTCCATTTTGATCCATTGGCATTCATTGGACCAAGTTCGTCTCGTTCGTCCATCTTCGTCCTCCCATTTGATCCATTGGCATTCTTTGGACCAAGTTTGTCTCGTTCGTCCATCTTCGTCCTCCCAATTGATCCGTTGTCATTCTTTGGACCAAGTTTGTCTCGTTCGTCCATCTTCGTCCTCCCATTTAATCTGTTGGCCTTCTTTGGACTAAGTTCATCTCGTTCTACCATCTTCGTCCTCCCATTTGATTCGTTGGCATTCTTTGGACCAAGTTCGTAATGTTCATCCATCTTGGTCCTCCCATTTGATCCGTTGTTATTCTTTGGACCAAGTTCGTCTCGTTCGTCCATCTTCATCCTCCCATTTGATCCGTTGTTATTCTTTGGACCAAGTTCGTCTCGTTCGTCCATCTTGGTCTTCCCATTTGATCTGTTGTTATTCTTTGGACCAAGTTCGTCTCGTTCGTCCATCTTCATCCTCCCATTTCATCCATTGGCATTCTTTGGACCAAGTTCATCTCGTTCGTCCATCTTCGTCCTCCCATTTGATCCGTTGGCATTCTTTGGACCAAGCTCGTATCGTTCGTCCTTCTTCGTCCTCCCATTTGATCCGTTGTTATTCTTTGGACCAAGTTTGTCTCGTTCGTCCATCTTCGTCCTCCCATTGAATACATTGGCATTCTTTGGACCAAGTTCGTCTCGTTCGTCCATCTTCGTCCTCCCATTTGATCCATAGGCCTTCTTTGGACCAAGATCGTCTCGTTCTACCATCTTCGTCCTCCCATTTGATCCGTTGGCATTCTTTGGACCAAGTTCGTATCGTTCGTCCATCTTGGTCCTCCCATTTCATCCGTTGTTATTCTTCGGACCAAGTTCGTCTCGTTCGTCCATCTTGGTCCTCCCATTTGATCCGTTGTTATTCTTCGGACCAAGTTCGTCTCGGTCGTCCATCTTTGTCCTCCCATTTGATCCGTTGGCCTTCTTTGGACCAAGTTCGTCTCGTTCGTCCATCTTCGTCCTCCCTTTTGATCCGTTGTTATTCTTTGGACCAAGTTTGTCTCGTTCGTCCATCTTCGTCCTCCCATTTGATCCGTTGGCATTCTTTGGACCAAGTTCGTATCGTTCATCCATCTTGGTCCTCCCATTTGATCCGTTGTTATTCTTTGGACCAAGTTCGTCTCGTTCGTCCATCTTCGTCCTCCCATTTGATCCGTTGTTATTCTTTGGACCAAGTTCGTCTCGGTCGTCCATCTTTGTCGTCCTATTTGATCCGTTGGCCTTCTTTGGACCAAGTTCGTCTCATTCGTCCATCTTCGTCCTCCCATTTGATCCGTAGGCCATCTTTGGACCAAGTTCGTCTCGTTCGTCCATCTTCGTCCTCCATTTTGATCCCTTGGCATTCTTTGGACCAAGTTCGTCTCGTTCGTCCCTCTTCGTCCTCCCATTTGATCCCTAGGCCTTCTTTTGACTAAGTTCGGCTCATTCTACCATCATCGTGCTCCCATTTGATCTGTTGGCATTCTTTGGACCAAGTTCGTCTCGTTCGCCCATCTTCGTCCTCCCATTTGATCCGTTGTTGTTCTTTGGACCAAGTTCCTCTCGTTCGTCCATCTTTGACCTCCCATTTGATCCATTGGCCTTCTTTGGACCAAGTTCATCTTGTTCGTCCATCTTCGTCCTCCTATTTGATCCGTTGGCATTCTTTGGACCAAGTTGGTCTCGTTCGTCCATCTTCGTCCTCCCATTTGATTCCTTGGCATTCATTGGACCAAGTTCGTCTCGTTCATCCATCTTCGTCCTCCATTTTGATCCATTGGCATTCATTGGACCAAGTTCGTCTCGTTCGTCCATCTTCGTCCTCCCATTTGATCCATTGGCATTCTTTGGACCAAGTTCGTCTCGTTCGTCCATCTTCGTCCTCCCATTTGATCCATTGGCATTCTTTGGACCAAGTTCGTCTCGTTCGTCCATCTTCGTCCTCCCAATTGATCCGTTGTTATTCTTTGGACCAAGTTTGTCTCGTTCGTCCATCTTCGTCCTCCCATTTGATCTGTTGGCCTTCTTTGGACTAAGTTCATCTCGTTCTACCATCTTCGTCCTCCCATTTGATTCGTTGGCATTCTTTGGACCAAGTTCGTAATGTTCATCCATCTTGGTCCTCCCATTTGATCCGTTGTTATTCTTTGGACAAAGTTCGTCTCGTTCGTCCATCTTGGTCTTCCCATTTGATCTGTTGTTATTCTTTGGACCAAGTTCGTCTCGTTCGTCCATCTTCATCCTCCCATTTCATCCATTGGCATTCTTTGGACCAAGTTCATCTCGTTCGTCCATCTTCGTCCTCCCATTTGATCCGTTGGCATTCTTTGGACCAAGCTCGTATCGTTCGTCCTTCTTCGTCCTCCCATTTGATCCGTTGTTATTCTTTGGACCAAGTTTGTCTCGTTCGTCCATCTTCGTCCTCCCATTGAATACATTGGCATTCTTTGGACCAAGTTCGTCTCGTTCGTCCATCTTCGTCCTCCCATTTGATCCATAGGCCTTCTTTGGACCAAGATCGTCTCGTTCTACCATCTTCGTCCTCCCATTTGATCCGTTGGCATTCTTTGGACCAAGTTCGTATCGTTCGTCCATCTTGGTCCTCCCATTTCATCCGTTGTTATTCTTCGGACCAAGTTCGTCTCGTTCGTCCATCTTGGTCCTCCCATTTGATCCGTTGTTATTCTTCGGACCAAGTTCGTCTCGGTCGTCCATCTTTGTCCTCCCATTTGATCCGTTGGCCTTCTTTGGACCAAGTTCGTCTCGTTCGTCCATCTTCGTCCTCCCTTTTGATCCGTTGTTATTCTTTGGACCAAGTTTGTCTCGTTCGTCCATCTTCGTCCTCCCATTTGATCCGTTGGCATTCTTTGGACCAAGTTCGTATCGTTCATCCATCTTGGTCCTCCCATTTGATCCGTTGTTATTCTTTGGACCAAGTTCGTCTCGTTCGTCCATCTTCGTCCTCCCATTTGATCCGTTGTTATTCTTTGGACCAAGTTCGTCTCGGTCGTCCATCTTTGTCGTCCTATTTGATCCGTTGGCCTTCTTTGGACCAAGTTCGTCTCATTCGTCCATCTTCGTCCTCCCATTTGATCCGTAGGCCATCTTTGGACCAAGTTCGTCTCGTTCGTCCATCTTCGTCCTCCATTTTGATCCCTTGGCATTCTTTGGACCAAGTTCGTCTCGTTCGTCCCTCTTCGTCCTCCCATTTGATCCCTAGGCCTTCTTTTGACTAAGTTCGGCTCATTCTACCATCATCGTGCTCCCATTTGATCTGTTGGCATTCTTTGGACCAAGTTCGTCTCGTTCGCCCATCTTCGTCCTCCCATTTGATCCGTTGTTGTTCTTTGGACCAAGTTCCTCTCGTTCGTCCATCTTTGACCTCCCATTTGATCCATTGGCCTTCTTTGGACCAAGTTCATCTTGTTCGTCCATCTTCGTCCTCCTATTTGATCCGTTGGCATTCTTTGGACCAAGTTGGTCTCGTTCGTCCATCTTCGTCCTCCCATTTGATTCCTTGGCATTCATTGGACCAAGTTCGTCTCGTTCATCCATCTTCGTCCTCCATTTTGATCCATTGGCATTCATTGGACCAAGTTCGTCTCGTTCGTCCATCTTCGTCCTCCCATTTGATCCATTGGCATTCTTTGGACCAAGTTCGTCTCGTTCGTCCATCTTCGTCCTCCCATTTGATCCATTGGCATTCTTTGGACCAAGTTCGTCTCGTTCGTCCATCTTCGTCCTCCCAATTGATCCGTTGTTATTCTTTGGACCAAGTTTGTCTCGTTCGTCCATCTTCGTCCTCCCATTTGATCTGTTGGCCTTCTTTGGACTAAGTTCATCTCGTTCTACCATCTTCGTCCTCCCATTTGATTCGTTGGCATTCTTTGGACCAAGTTCGTAATGTTCATCCATCTTGGTCCTCCCATTTGATCCGTTGTTATTCTTTGGACCAAGTTCGTCTCGTTCGTCCATCTTCGTCCTCCCATTTGATCCATTGGCATTCTTTGGACCAAGTTGGTCTCGTTCGTCCATCTTCGTCCTCCCAATTGATCCGTTGTTATTCTTTGGACCAAGTTTGTCTCGTTCGTCCATCTTCGTCCTCCCATTTGATCTGTTGGCCTTCTTTGGACTAAGTTCATCTCGTTCTACCATCTTCGTCCTTCCATTTGATTCGTTGGCATTCTTTGGACCAAGTTCGTAATGTTCATCCATCTTGGTCCTCCCATTTGATCCGTTGTTATTCTTTGGACCAAGTTCGTCTCGTTCGTCCATCTTCGTCCTCCCATTTGATCCGTTGTTATTCTTTGGACCAAGTTTGTCTCGTTCGTCCATCTTCGTCCTCCCATTGAATACATTGGCATTCTTTGGACCAAGTTCGTCTCGTTCGTCCTTCTTCGTCCTCCCATTTGATCCATAGGCCTTCTTTGGACCAAGATCGTCTCGTTCTACCATCTTCGTCCTCCCATTTGATCCGTTGGCATTCTTTGGACCAAGTTCGTATCGTTCGTCCATCATGGTCCTCCCATTTGATCCGTTGTTATTCTTTGGACCTAGTTCGTCTCGTTCGTCCATCTTCGTCCTCCCATTTGATCCATTGGCATTCTTTGGACCAAGTTCGTCTCGTTCGTCCATCTTCGTCCTCCCATTTGATCCGTTGTTATTCTTTGGACCAAGTTCGTCTCGTTCGTCCATCTTCGTCCTCCATTTTGATCCATAGGCCTTCTTTGGACCAAGATAGTCTCGTTCGTCCATCTTCGTCCTCCCATTTGATCCGTTGGCATTCTTTGGACCAAGTTCGTATCGTTCATCCATCTTGGTCCTCCCATTTGATCCGTTGTTATTCTTTGGACCAAGTTCGTCTCGTTCGTCCATCTTCGTCCTCCCATTTGATCCGTTGGCATTCTTTGGACCAAGTTCGTATCGTTCATCCATCTTGGTCCTCCCGTTTGATCCGTTGTTATTCTTTGGACCAAGTTCGTCTCGTTCGTCCATCTTCGTCCTCCCATTTGATCCGTTGTTATTCTTTGGACCAAGTTCATCTCGTTCGTCCATCTTCGTCCTCCCATTTGATCCATTGGCATTCTTTGGACCAAATTTGTCTCGTTCGTCCATCTTCGTCCTCCCATTTGATCCGTTGGCCTTCTTTGGACTAAGTTCATCTCATTCTACCATCTTCGTCCTCCCATTTGATCCGTTGGCATTCTTTGGACCAAGTTCGTATCGTTCATCCATCTTGGTCCTCCCATTTGATCCGTTGTTATTATTTGGACCAAATTCGTCTCGTTCGTCCATCTTTGTCCTCCCATTTGATCCGTTGTTATTCTTTGGACCAAGTTCGTCTCGTTCGTCCATCTTCGTCCTCCCATTTGATCTGTTGGCATTCTTTGGACCAAGTTCGTATCGTTCGTCCATCTTGGTCCTCCCATTTGATCCGTTGTTATTCTTTGGACCAAGTTTGTCTCGTTCGTCCATCTTCGTCCTCCCATTTGATCCATTGGCATTCCTTGGACCAAGTTCGTCTCGTTCGTCCATCTTCGTCCTCCCATTTGATCCGTTGTTATTCTTTGGACCAAGTTTGTCTCGTTCGTCCATCATCGTCCTCCCATTTGATCCACAGGCCTTCTTTGGACCAAGATCGTCTCGTTCGTCCATCTTGGTCCTCCCATTTGATCCGTTGTTATTCTTTGGACCAAGTTCGTCTCGTTCGTCCATCTTCGTCCTCCCATTTGATCCGTTGTTATTCTTTGGACCAAGTTCGTCTCGGTCGTCCATCTTTGTCATCCCATTTGATCCGTTGGCCTTCTTTGGACTAAGTTCGTCTCGTTCGTCCATCTTCGTCCTCCCAATTGATCCATTGGCATTGCTTGGACCAAGTTCGTCTCGTTCGTCCATCTTGGTCCTCCCATTTGATCCGTTGTTATTCTTTGGACCAAGTTCGTCTCGTTCGTCCATCTTGGTCCTCCCATTTGATCCGTTGTTATTCTTTGGACCAAGATCGTCTCGTTCGTCCATCTTCGTCCTCCCATTGAATACATTGGCATTCTTTGGACCAAGTTCGTCTCGTTCGTCCATCTTCGTCCTCCCATTTGATCCATAGGCCTTCTTTGGACCAAGTTCGTATCGTTCGTCCATCTTGGTCCTCCCATTTGATCCGTTGTTATTCTTTGGACCTAGTTCGTCTCGTTCGTCCATCTTCGTCCTCCCATTTGATCCATTGGCATTCTTTGGACCAAGTTCGTCTCGTTCGTCCATCTTCGTCCTCCCATTTGATCCGTTGTTATTTTTTGGACCAAGTTCGTCTCGTTCGTCCATCTTCGTCCTCCATTTTGATCCATAGGCCTTCTTTGGACCAAGATAGTCTCGTTCGTCCATCTTCGTCCTCCCATTTGATCCGTTGGCATTCTTTGGACCAAGTTCGTATCGTTCATCCATCTTGGTCCTCCCATTTGATCCGTTGTTATTCTTTGGACCAAGTTCGTCTCGTTCGTCCATCTTCGTCCTCCCATTTGATCCGTTGTTATTCTTTGGACCAAGTTCGTCTCGTTCGTCCATCTTCGTCCTCCCATTTGATCCATTGGCATTCTTTGGACCAAGTTTGTCTCGTTCGTCCATCTTCGTCCTCCCATTTGATCCGTTGGCCTTCTTTGGACTAAGTTCATCTCATTCTACCATCTTCGTCCTCCCATTTGATCCGTTGGCATTCTTTGGACCAAGTTCGTATCGTTCATCCATCTTGGTCCTCCCGTTTGATCCGTTGTTATTCTTTGGACCAAGTTCGTCTCGTTCGTCCATCTTCGTCCTCCCATTTGATCCGTTGTTATTCTTTGGACCAAGTTCGTCTCGTTCGTCCATCTTCGTCCTCCCATTTGATCCGTTGGCCTTCTTTGGACTAAGTTCATCTCATTCTACCATCTTCGTCCTCCCATTTGATCCGTTGGCATTCTTTGGACCAAGTTCGTATCGTTCATCCATCTTGGTCCTCCCATTTGATCCGTTGTTATTATTTGGACCAAATTCGTCTCGTTCGTCCATCTTCGTCCTCCCATTTGATCCGTTGTTATTCTTTGGACCAAGTTCGTCTCGTTCGTCCATCTTCGTCCTCCCATTTGATCCGTTGTTATTCTTTGGACCAAGTTCGTCTCGTTCGTCCATCTTGGTCCTCCCATTTGATCCGTTGTTATTCTTTGGACCAAGTTCGTCTCGTTCGTCCCTCTTCGTCCTCCCATTGAATACATTGGCATTCTTTGGACCAAGTTCGTCTCGTTCGTCCATCTTCGTCCTCCCATTTGATCCATAGGCCTTCTTTGGACCAAGATCGTCTCGTTCTACCATCTTCGTCCTCCCATTTGATCCATTGGCTTTCTTTGGACCAAGTTCGTCTCGTTCGTCCATCTTCGTCCTCCCAATTGATCCGTTGTTATTCTTTGGACCAAGTTTGTCTCGTTCGTCCATCTTCGTCCTCCCATTTGATCTGTTGGCCTTCTTTGGACTAAGTTCATCTCGTTCTACCATCTTCGTCCTCCCATTTGATTCGTTGGCATTCTTTGGACCAAGTTCGTAATGTTCATCCATCTTGGTCCTCCCATTTGATCCGTTGTTATTCTTTGTACCAAGTTCGTCTCGTTCGTCCATCTTCGTCCTCCCATTTGATCCGTTGTTATTCTTTGGACCAAGTTCGTCTCGTTCGTCCATCTTCGTCCTCCATTTTGATCCATAGGCCTTCTTTGGACCAAGATAGTCTCGTTCGTCCATCTTCGTCCTCCCATTTGATCCGTTGGCATTCTTTGGACCAAGTTCGTATCGTTCATCCATCTTGGTCCTCCCATTTGATCCGTTGTTATTCTTTGGACCAAGTTCGTCTCGTTCGTCCATCTTCGTCCTCCCATTTGATCCGTTGGCATTCTTTGGACCAAGTTCGTATCGTTCATCCATCTTGGTCCTCCCGTTTGATCCGTTGTTATTCTTTGGACCAAGTTCGTCTCGTTCGTCCATCTTCGTCCTCCCATTTGATCCGTTGTTATTCTTTGGACCAAGTTCATCTCGTTCGTCCATCTTCGTCCTCCCATTTGATCCATTGGCATTCTTTGGACCAAATTTGTCTCGTTCGTCCATCTTCGTCCTCCCATTTGATCCGTTGGCCTTCTTTGGACTAAGTTCATCTCATTCTACCATCTTCGTCCTCCCATTTGATCCGTTGGCATTCTTTGGACCAAGTTCGTATCGTTCATCCATCTTGGTCCTCCCATTTGATCCGTTGTTATTATTTGGACCAAATTCGTCTCGTTCGTCCATCTTTGTCCTCCCATTTGATCCGTTGTTATTCTTTGGACCAAGTTCGTCTCGTTCGTCCATCTTCGTCCTCCCATTTGATCTGTTGGCATTCTTTGGACCAAGTTCGTATCGTTCGTCCATCTTGGTCCTCCCATTTGATCCGTTGTTATTCTTTGGACCAAGTTTGTCTCGTTCGTCCATCTTCGTCCTCCCATTTGATCCATTGGCATTCCTTGGACCAAGTTCGTCTCGTTCGTCCATCTTCGTCCTCCCATTTGATCCGTTGTTATTCTTTGGACCAAGTTTGTCTCGTTCGTCCATCATCGTCCTCCCATTTGATCCACAGGCCTTCTTTGGACCAAGATCGTCTCGTTCGTCCATCTTGGTCCTCCCATTTGATCCGTTGTTATTCTTTGGACCAAGTTCGTCTCGTTCGTCCATCTTCGTCCTCCCATTTGATCCGTTGTTATTCTTTGGACCAAGTTCGTCTCGGTCGTCCATCTTTGTCATCCCATTTGATCCGTTGGCCTTCTTTGGACTAAGTTCGTCTCGTTCGTCCATCTTCGTCCTCCCATTTGATCCATTGGCATTGCTTGGACCAAGTTCGTCTCGTTCGTCCATCTTGGTCCTCCCATTTGATCCGTTGTTATTCTTTGGACCAAGTTCGTCTCGTTCGTCCATCTTGGTCCTCCCATTTGATCCGTTGTTATTCTTTGGACCAAGTTCGTCTCGTTCGTCCATCTTCGTCCTCCCATTGAATACATTGGCATTCTTTGGACCAAGTTCGTCTCGTTCGTCCATCTTCGTCCTCCCATTTGATCCATAGGCCTTCTTTGGACCAAGTTCGTATCGTTCCTCCATCTTGGTCCTCCCATTTGATCCGTTGTTATTCTTTGGACCTAGTTCGTCTCGTTCGTCCATCTTCGTCCTCCCATTTGATCCATTGGCATTCTTTGGACCAAGTTCGTCTCGTTCGTCCATCTTCGTCCTCCCATTTGATCCGTTGTTATTTTTTGGACCAAGTTCGTCTCGTTCGTCCATCTTCGTCCTCCATTTTGATCCATAGGCCTTCTTTGGACCAAGATAGTCTCGTTCGTCCATCTTCGTCCTCCCATTTGATCCGTTGGCATTCTTTGGACCAAGTTCGTATTGTTCATCCATCTTGGTCCTCCCATTTGATCCGTTGTTATTCTTTGGACCAAGTTCGTCTCGTTCGTCCATCTTCGTCCTCCCATTTGATCCGTTGTTATTCTTTGGACCAAGTTCGTCTCGTTCGTCCATCTTCGTCCTCCCATTTGATCCATTAGCATTCTTTGGACCAAGTTTGTCTCGTTCGTCCATCTTCGTCCTCCCATTTGATCCGTTGGCCTTCTTTGGACTAAGTTCATCTCATTCTACCATCTTCGTCCTCCCATTTGATCCGTTGGCATTCTTCGGACCAAGTTCGTATCGTTCATCCATCTTGGTCCTCCCGTTTGATCCGTTGTTATTCTTTGGACCAAGTTCGTCTCGTTCGTCCATCTTCGTCCTCCCATTTGATCCGTTGTTATTCTTTGGACCAAGTTCGTCTCGTTCGTCCATCTTCGTCCTCCCATTTGATCCGTTGGCCTTCTTTGGACTAAGTTCATCTCATTCTACCATCTTCGTCCTCCCATTTGATCCGTTGGCATTCTTTGGACCAAGTTCGTATCGTTCATCCATCTTGGTCCTCCCATTTGATCCGTTGTTATTATTTGGACCAAATTCGTCTCGTTCGTCCATCTTCGTCCTCCCATTTGATCCGTTGTTATTCTTTGGACCAAGTTCGTCTCGTTCGTCCATCTTCGTCCTCCCATTTGATCCGTTGTTATTCTTTGGACCAAGTTCGTCTCGTTCGTCCATCTTGGTCCTCCCATTTGATCCGTTGTTATTCTTTGGACCAAGTTCGTCTCGTTCGTCCCTCTTCGTCCTCCCATTGAATACATTGGCATTCTTTGGACCAAGTTCGTCTCGTTCGTCCATCTTCGTCCTCCCATTTGATCCATAGGCCTTCTTTGGACCAAGATCGTCTCGTTCTACCATCTTCGTCCTCCCATTTGATCCATTGGCTTTCTTTGGACCAAGTTCGTCTCGTTCGTCCATCTTCGTCCTCCCAATTGATCCGTTGTTATTCTTTGGACCAAGTTTGTCTCGTTCGTCCATCTTCGTCCTCCCATTTGATCTGTTGGCCTTCTTTGGACTAAGTTCATCTCGTTCTACCATCTTCGTCCTCCCATTTGATTCGTTGGCATTCTTTGGACCAAGTTCGTAATGTTCATCCATCTTGGTCCTCCCATTTGATCCGTTGTTATTCTTTGTACCAAGTTCGTCTCGTTCGTCCATCTTCGTCCTCCCATTTGATCCGTTGTTATTCTTTGGACCAAGTTTGTCTCGTTCGTCCATCTTCGTCCTCCCATTTGATCCATAGGCCTTCTTTGGACCCAGATCGTCTCGTTCGTCCATCTTCGTCCTCCCATTTGATCCGTTGGCATTCTTTGGACCAAGTTCGTATCGTTCATCCATCTTGGTCCTCCCATTTGATCCGTTGTTATTCTTTGGACCAAGTTTGTCTCGTTCGTCCATCTTCGTCCTCCCATTTGATCTGTTGGCCTTCTTTGGACTAAGTTCATCTCGTTCTACCATCTTCGTCCTCCCATTTGATTCGTTGGCATTCTTTGGACCAAGTTCGTAATGTTCATCCATCTTGGTCCTCCCATTTGATCCGTTGTTATTCTTTGGACCAAGTTCGTCTCGTTCGTCCATCTTCGTCCTCCCATTTGATCCGTTGTTATTCTTTGGACCAAGTTTGTCTCGTTCGTCCATCTTCGTCCTCCCATTTGATCCATAGGCCTTCTTTGGACCCAGATCGTCTCGTTCGTCCATCTTCGTCCTCCCATTTGATCCGTTGGCATTCTTTGGACCAAGTTCGTATCGTTCATCCATCTTGGTCCTCCCATTTGATCCGTTGTTATTCTTTGGACCAAGTTCGTCTCGTTCGTCCATCTTCGTCCTCCCATTTGATCCGTTGGCATTCTTTGGGCCAAGTTCGTCTCGTTCGTCCATCTTCGTCCTCCCATTTGATCTGTTGGCCTTCTTTGGACTAAGTTCATCTCGTTCTACCATCTTCGTCCTCCCATTTGATTCGTTGGCATTCTTTGGACCAAGTTCGTAATGTTCATCCATCTTGGTCCTCCCATTTGATCCGTTGTTATTCTTTGGACCAAGTTCGTCTCGTTCGTCCATCTTCGTCCTCCCATTTGATTCGTTGTTATTCTTTGGACCAAGTTTGTCTCGTTCGTCCATCTTCGTCCTCCCATTTGATCCATAGGCCTTCTTTGGACCCAGATCGTCTCGTTCGTCCATCTTCGTCCTCCCATTTGATCCGTTGGCATTCTTTGGACCAAGTTCGTATCGTTCATCCATCTTGGTCCTCCCATTTGATCCGTTGTTATTCTTTGGACCAAGTTCGTCTCGTTCGTCCATCTTCGTCCTCCCATTTGATCCGTTGGCATTCTTTGGGCCAAGTTCGTCTCGTTCGTCCATCTTCGTCCTCCCATTTGATCCGTTGTTATTCTTTGGACCAAGTTTGTCTCGTTCGTCCATCTTCGTACTCCCATTGAATACATTGGCATTCTTTGGACCAAGTTCGTCTCGTTCGTCCATCTTCGTCCTCCCATTTGATCCATAGGCCTTCTTTGGACCAAGATCGTCTCGTTCTACCATCTTCGTCCTCCCATTTGATCCGTTGGCATTCTTTGGACCAAGTTCGTATCGTTCGTCCATCTTGGTCCTCCCATTTGATCCGTTGTTATTCTTTGGACCTAGTTCGTCTCGTTCGTCCATCTTCGTCCTCCCATTTGATCCATTGGCATTCTTTGGACCAAGTTCGTCTCGTTCGTCCATCTTCGTCCTCCCATTTGATCCGTTGTTATTCTTTGGACCAAGTTCGTCTCGTTCGTCCATCTTCGTCCTCCATTTTGATCCATAGGCCTTCTTTGGACCAAGATAGTCTCGTTCGTCCATCTTCGTCCTCCCATTTGATCCGTTGGCATTTTTTGGACCAAGTTCGTATCGTTCATCCATCTTGGTCCTCCCATTTGATCCGTTGTTATTCTTTGGACCAAGTTCGTCTCGTTCGTCCATCTTCGTCCTCCCATTTGATCCGTTGGCATTCTTTGGACCAAGTTCGTATCGTTCATCCATCTTGGTCCTCCCGTTTGATCCGTTGTTATTCTTTGGACCAAGTTCGTCTCGTTCGTCCATCTTCGTCCTCCCTTTTGATCCGTTGTTATTCTTTGGACCAAGTTCGTCTCGTTCGTCCATCTTCGTCCTCCCATTTGATCCATTGGCATTCTTTGGACCAAGTTTGTCTCGTTCGTCCATCTTCGTCCTCCCATTTGATCCGTTGGCCTTCTTTGGACTAAGTTCATCTCATTCTACCATCTTCGTCCTCCCATTTGATCCGTTGTTATTCTTTGGACCAAGTTCGTCTCGTTCGTCCATCTTCGTCCTCCCATTTGATCCGTTGGCATTCTTTGGACCAAGTTCGTATCGTTCATCCATCTTGGTCCTCCCGTTTGATCCGTTGTTATTCTTTGGACCAAGTTCGTCTCGTTCGTCCATCTTCGTCCTCCCATTTGATCCGTTGTTATTCTTTGGACCAAGTTCGTCTCGTTCGTCCATCTTCGTCCTCCCATTTGATCCATTGGCATTCTTTGGACCAAGTTTGTCTCGTTCGTCCATCTTCGTCCTCCCATTTGATCCGTTGGCCTTCTTTGGACTAAGTTCATCTCATTCTACCATCTTCGTCCTCCCATTTGATCCGTTGGCATTCTTTGGACCAAGTTCGTATCGTTCATCCATCTTGGTCCTCCCATTTGATCCGTTGTTATTATTTGGACCAAATTCGTCTCGTTCGTCCATCTTTGTCCTCCCATTTGATCCGTTGTTATTCTTTGGACCAAGTTCGTCTCGTTCGTCCATCTTCGTCCTCCCATTTGATCTGTTGGCATTCTTTGGACCAAGTTCGTATCGTTCGTCCATCTTGGTCCTCCCATTTGATCCGTTGTTATTCTTTGGACCAAGTTTGTCTCGTTCGTCCATCATCGTCCTCCCATTTGATCCATAGGCCTTCTTTGGACCAAGATCGTCTCGTTCGTCCATCTTGGTCCTCCCATTTGATCCGTTGTTATTCTTTGGACCAAGTTCGTCTCGTTAGTCCATCTTCGTCCTCCCATTTGATCCGTTGTTATTCTTTGGACCAAGTTCGTCTCGGTCGTCCATCTTTGTCATCCCATTTGATCCGTTGGCCTTCTTTGGACTAAGTTCGTCTCGTTCGTCCATCTTCGTCCTCCCATTTGATCCATTGGCATTGCTTGGACCAAGTTCGTCTCGTTCGTCCATCTTGGTCCTCCCATTTGATCCGTTGTTATTCTTTGGACCAAGTTCGTCTCGTTCGTCCATCTTGGTCCTCCCATTTGATCCGTTGTTATTCTTTGGACCAAGTTCGTCTCGTTCGTCCATCTTCGTCCTCCCATTGAATACATTGTCATTCTTTGGACCAAGTTCGTCTCGTTCGTCCATCTTCGTCCTCCCATTTGATCCATAGGCCTTCTTTGGACCAAGTTCGTATCGTTCGTCCATCTTGGTCCTCCCATTTGATCCGTTGTTATTCTTTGGACCTAGTTCGTCTCGTTCGTCCATCTTCGTCCTCCCATTTGATCCATTGGCATTCTTTGGACCAAGTTCGTCTCGTTCGTCCATCTTCGTCCTCCCATTTGATCCGTTGTTATTTTTTGGACCAAGTTCGTCTCGTTCGTCCATCTTCGTCCTCCATTTTGATCCATAGGCCTTCTTTGGACCAAGATAGTCTCGTTCGTCCATCTTCGTCCTCCCATTTGATCCGTTGGCATTCTTTGGACCAAGTTCGTATCGTTCATCCATCTTGGTCCTCCCATTTGATCCGTTGTTATTCTTTGGACCAAGTTCGTCTCGTTCGTCCATCTTCGTCCTCCCATTTGATCCGTTGTTATTCTTTGGACCAAGTTCGTCTCGTTCGTCCATCTTGGTCCTCCCATTTGATCCGTTGTTATTCTTTGGACCAAGTTCGTCTCGTTCGTCCATCTTCGTCCTCCCATTGAATACATTGGCATTCTTTGGACCAAGTTCGTCTCGTTCGTCCATCTTCGTCCTCCCATTTGATCCATAGGCCTTCTTTGGACCAAGTTCGTATCGTTCGTCCATCTTGGTCCTCCCATTTGATCCGTTGTTATTCTTTGGACCTAGTTCGTCTCGTTCGTCCATCTTCGTCCTCCCATTTGATCCATTGGCATTCTTTGGACCAAGTTCGTCTCGTTCGTCCATCTTCGTCCTCCCATTTGATCCGTTGTTATTCTTTGGACCAAGTTCGTCTCGTTCGTCCATCTTCGTCCTCCATTTTGATCCATAGGCCTTCTTTGGACCAAGATAGTCTCGTTCGTCCATCTTCGTCCTCCCATTTGATCCGTTGGCATTTTTTGGACCAAGTTCGTATCGTTCATCCATCTTGGTCCTCCCATTTGATCCGTTGTTATTCTTTGGACCAAGTTCGTCTCGTTCGTCCATCTTCGTCCTCCCATTTGATCCGTTGGCATTCTTTGGACCAAGTTCGTATCGTTCATCCATCTTGGTCCTCCCGTTTGATCCGTTGTTATTCTTTGGACCAAGTTCGTCTCGTTCGTCCATCTTCGTCCTCCCTTTTGATCCGTTGTTATTCTTTGGACCAAGTTCGTCTCGTTCGTCCATCTTCGTCCTCCCATTTGATCCATTGGCATTCTTTGGACCAAGTTTGTCTCGTTCGTCCATCTTCGTCCTCCCATTTGATCCGTTGGCCTTCTTTGGACTAAGTTCATCTCATTCTACCATCTTCGTCCTCCCATTTGATCCGTTGTTATTCTTTGGACCAAGTTCGTCTCGTTCGTCCATCTTCGTCCTCCCATTTGATCCGTTGGCATTCTTTGGACCAAGTTCGTATCGTTCATCCATCTTGGTCCTCCCGTTTGATCCGTTGTTATTCTTTGGACCAAGTTCGTCTCGTTCGTCCATCTTCGTCCTCCCATTTGATCCGTTGTTATTCTTTGGACCAAGTTCGTCTCGTTCGTCCATCTTCGTCCTCCCATTTGATCCATTGGCATTCTTTGGACCAAGTTTGTCTCGTTCGTCCATCTTCGTCCTCCCATTTGATCCGTTGGCCTTCTTTGGACTAAGTTCATCTCATTCTACCATCTTCGTCCTCCCATTTGATCCGTTGGCATTCTTTGGACCAAGTTCGTATCGTTCATCCATCTTGGTCCTCCCATTTGATCCGTTGTTATTATTTGGACCAAATTCGTCTCGTTCGTCCATCTTTGTCCTCCCATTTGATCCGTTGTTATTCTTTGGACCAAGTTCGTCTCGTTCGTCCATCTTCGTCCTCCCATTTGATCTGTTGGCATTCTTTGGACCAAGTTCGTATCGTTCGTCCATCTTGGTCCTCCCATTTGATCCGTTGTTATTCTTTGGACCAAGTTTGTCTCGTTCGTCCATCATCGTCCTCCCATTTGATCCATAGGCCTTCTTTGGACCAAGATCGTCTCGTTCGTCCATCTTGGTCCTCCCATTTGATCCGTTGTTATTCTTTGGACCAAGTTCGTCTCGTTAGTCCATCTTCGTCCTCCCATTTGATCCGTTGTTATTCTTTGGACCAAGTTCGTCTCGGTCGTCCATCTTTGTCATCCCATTTGATCCGTTGGCCTTCTTTGGACTAAGTTCGTCTCGTTCGTCCATCTTCGTCCTCCCATTTGATCCATTGGCATTGCTTGGACCAAGTTCGTCTCGTTCGTCCATCTTGGTCCTCCCATTTGATCCGTTGTTATTCTTTGGACCAAGTTCGTCTCGTTCGTCCATCTTGGTCCTCCCATTTGATCCGTTGTTATTCTTTGGACCAAGTTCGTCTCGTTCGTCCATCTTCGTCCTCCCATTGAATACATTGTCATTCTTTGGACCAAGTTCGTCTCGTTCGTCCATCTTCGTCCTCCCATTTGATCCATAGGCCTTCTTTGGACCAAGTTCGTATCGTTCGTCCATCTTGGTCCTCCCATTTGATCCGTTGTTATTCTTTGGACCTAGTTCGTCTCGTTCGTCCATCTTCGTCCTCCCATTTGATCCATTGGCATTCTTTGGACCAAGTTCGTCTCGTTCGTCCATCTTCGTCCTCCCATTTGATCCGTTGTTATTTTTTGGACCAAGTTCGTCTCGTTCGTCCATCTTCGTCCTCCATTTTGATCCATAGGCCTTCTTTGGACCAAGATAGTCTCGTTCGTCCATCTTCGTCCTCCCATTTGATCCGTTGGCATTCTTTGGACCAAGTTCGTATCGTTCATCCATCTTGGTCCTCCCATTTGATCCGTTGTTATTCTTTGGACCAAGTTCGTCTCGTTCGTCCATCTTCGTCCTCCCATTTGATCCGTTGTTATTCTTTGGACCAAGTTCGTCTCGTTCGTCCATCTTCGTCCTCCCATTTGATCCATTGGCATTCTTTGGACCAAGTTTGTCTCGTTCGTCCATCTTCGTCCTCCCATTTGATCCGTTGGCCTTCTTTGGACTAAGTTCATCTCATTCTACCATCTTCGTCCTCCCATTTGATCCGTTGGCATTCTTTGGACCAAGTTCGTATCGTTCATCCATCTTGGTCCTCCCGTTTGATCCGTTGTTATTCTTTGGACCAAGTTCGTCTCGTTCGTCCATCTTCGTCCTCCCATTTGATCCGTTGTTATTCTTTGGACCAAGTTTGTCTCGTTCGTCCATCTTCGTCCTCCCATTGAATACATTGGCATTCTTTGGACCAAGTTCGTCTCGTTCGTCTATCTTCGTCCTCCCATTTGATCCATAGGCCTTCTTTGGACCAAGATCGTCTCGTTCTACCATCTTCGTCCTCCCATTTGATCTGTTGGCATTCTTTGGACCAAGTTCGTATCGTTCGTCCATCTTGGTCCTCCCATTTGATCCGTTGTTATTCTTTGGACCAAGTTTGTCTCGTTCGTCCATCTTCGTCCTCCCATTTGATACATTGGCATTCCTTGGACCAAGTTCGTCTCGTTCGTCCATCTTCGTCCTCCCATTTGATCCGTTGTTATTCTTTGGACCAAGTTTGTCTCGTTCGTCCATCATCGTCCTCCCATTTGATCCATAGGCCTTCTTTGGACCAAGATCGTCTCGTTCGTCCATCTTGGTCCTCCCATTTGATCCGTTGTTATTCTTTGGACCAAGTTCGTCTCGTTCGTCCATCTTCGTCCTCCCATTTGATCCGTTGTTATTCTTTGGACCAAGTTCGTCTCGGTCGTCCATCTTTGTCATCCCATTTGATCCGTTGGCCTTCTTTGGACTAAGTTCGTCTCGTTCGTCCATCTTCGTCCTCCCATTTGATCCATTGGCATTGCTTGGACCAAGTTCGTCTCGTTCGTCCATCTTGGTCCTCCCATTTGATCCGTTGTTATTCTTTGGACCAAGTTCGTCTCGTTCGTCCATCTTGGTCCTCCCATTTGATCCGTTGTTATTCTTTGGACCAAGTTCGTCTCGTTCGTCCATCTTCGTCCTCTCATTGAATACATTGGCATTCTTTGGACCAAGTTCGTCTCGTTCGTCCATCTTCGTCCTCCCATTTGATCCATAGGCCTTCTTTGGACCAAGTTCGTATCGTTCGTCCATCTTGGTCCTCCCATTTGATCCGTTGTTATTCTTTGGACCTAGTTCGTCTCGTTCGTCCATCTTCGTCCTCCCATTTGATCCATTGGCATTCTTTGGACCAAGTTCGTCTCGTTCGTCCATCTTCGTCCTCCCATTTGATCCGTTGTTATTTTTTGGACCAAGTTCGTCTCGTTCGTCCATCTTCGTCCTCCATTTTGATCCATAGGCCTTCTTTGGACCAAGATAGTCTCGTTCGTCCATCTTCGTCCTCCCATTTGATCCGTTGGCATTCTTTGGACCAAGTTCGTATCGTTCATCCATCTTGGTCCTCCCATTTGATCCGTTGTTATTCTTTGGACCAAGTTCGTCTCGTTCGTCCATCTTCGTCCTCCCATTTGATCCGTTGTTATTCTTTGGACCAAGTTCGTCTCGTTCGTCCATCTTCGTCCTCCCATTTGATCCATTGGCATTCTTTGGACCAAGTTTGTCTCGTTCGTCCATCTTCGTCCTCCCATTTGATCCGTTGGCCTTCTTTGGACTAAGTTCATCTCATTCTACCATCTTCGTCCTCCCATTTGATCCGTTGGCATTCTTTGGACCAAGTTCGTATCGTTCATCCATCTTGGTCCTCCCGTTTGATCCGTTGTTATTCTTTGGACCAAGTTCGTCTCGTTCGTCCATCTTCGTCCTCCCATTTGATCCGTTGTTATTCTTTGGACCAAGTTCGTCTCGTTCGTCCATCTTCGTCCTCCCATTTGATCCATTGGCATTCTTTGGACCAAGTTTGTCTCGTTCGTCCATCTTCGTCCTCCCATTTGATCCGTTGGCCTTCTTTGGACTAAGTTCATCTCATTCTACCATCTTCGTCCTCCCATTTGATCCGTTGGCATTCTTTGGACCAAGTTCGTATCGTTCATCCATCTTGGTCCTCCCATTTGATCCGTTGTTATTATTTGGACCAAATTCGTCTCGTTCGTCCATCTTCGTCCTCCCATTTGATCCGTTGTTATTCTTTGGACCAAGTTCGTCTCGTTCGTCCATCTTCGTCCTCCCATTTGATCCGTTGTTATTCTTTGGACCATGTTCGTCTCGTTCGTCCATCTTGGTCCTCCCATTTGATCCGTTGTTATTCTTTGGACCAAGTTCGTCTCGTTCGTCCCTCTTCGTCCTCCCATTGAATACATTGGCATTCTTTGGACCAAGTTCGTCTCGTTCGTCCATCTTCGTCCTCCCATTTGATCCATAGGCCTTCTTTGGACCAAGATCGTCTCGTTCTACCATCTTCGTCCTCCCATTTGATCCATTGGCTTTCTTTGGACCAAGTTCGTCTCGTTCGTCCATCTTCGTCCTCCCAATTGATCCGTTGTTATTCTTTGGACCAAGTTTGTCTCGTTCGTCCATCTTCGTCCTCCCATTTGATCTGTTGGCCTTCTTTGGACTAAGTTCATCTCTTTCTACCATCTTCGTCCTCCCATTTGATTCGTTGGCATTCTTTGGACCAAGTTCGTAATGTTCATCCATCTTGGTCCTCCCATTTGATCCGTTGTTATTCTTTGTACCAAGTTCGTCTCGTTCGTCCATCTTCGTCCTCCCATTTGATCCGTTGTTATTCTTTGGACCAAGTTTGTCTCGTTCGTCCATCTTCGTCCTCCCATTTGATCCATAGGCCTTCTTTGGACCAAGATCGTCTCGTTCTACCATCTTCGTCCTCCCATTTGATCCATTGGCTTTCTTTGGACCAAGTTCGTCTCGTTCGTCCATCTTCGTCCTCCCAATTGATCCGTTGTTATTCTTTGGACCAAGTTTGTCTCGTTCGTCCATCTTCGTCCTCCCATTTGATCTGTTGGCCTTCTTTGGACTAAGTTCATCTCGTTCTACCATCTTCGTCCTCCCATTTGATCCATAGGCCTTCTTTGGACCCAGATCGTCTCGTTCGTCCATCTTCGTCCTCCCATTTGATCCGTTGGCATTCTTTGGACCAAGTTCGTATCGTTCATCCATCTTGGTCCTCCCATTTGATCCGTTGTTATTCTTTGGACCAAGTTCGTCTCGTTCGTCCATCTTCGTCCTCCCATTTGATCCGTTGGCATTCTTTGGACCAAGTTCGTCTCGTTCGTCCATCTTCGTCCTCCCATTTGATCCGTTGTTATTCTTTGGACCAAGTTTGTCTCGTTCGTCCATCTTCGTACTCCCATTGAATACATTGGCATTCTTTGGACCAAGTTCGTCTCGTTCGTCCATCTTCGTCCTCCCATTTGATCCATAGGCCTTCTTTGGACCAAGATCGTCTCGTTCTACCATCTTCGTCCTCCCATTTGATCCGTTGGCATTCTTTGGACCAAGTTCGTATCGTTCGTCCATCTTGGTCCTCCCATTTGATCCGTTGTTATTCTTTGGACCAAGTTCGTCTCGTTCGTCCATCTTCGTCCTCCATTTTGATCCATAGGCCTTCTTTGGACCAAGATAGTCTCGTTCGTCCATCTTCGTCCTCCCATTTGATCCGTTGGCATTCTTTGGACCAAGTTCGTATCGTTCATCCATCTTGGTCCTCCCATTTGATCCGTTGTTATTCTTTGGACCAAGTTCGTCTCGTTCGTCCATCTTCGTCCTCCCATTTGATCCGTTGGCATTCTTTGGACCAAGTTCGTATCGTTCATCCATCTTGGTCCTCCCGTTTGATCCGTTGTTATTCTTTGGACCAAGTTTGTCTCGTTCGTCCATCTTCGTCCTCCCATTTGATCCGTTGTTATTCTTTGGACCAAGTTCGTCTCGTTCGTCCATCTTCGTCCTCCCATTTGATCCATTGGCATTCTTTGGACCAAGTTTGTCTCGTACGTCCATCTTCGTCCTCCCATTTGATCCGTTGGCCTTCTTTGGACTAAGTTCATCTCATTCTACCATCTTCGTCCTCCCATTTGATCCGTTGGCATTCTTTGGACCAAGTTCGTATCGTTCATCCATCTTGGTCCTCCCATTTGATCCGTTGTTATTATTTGGACCAAATTCGTCTCGTTCGTCCATCTTTGTCCTCCCATTTGATCCGTTGTTATTCTTTGGACCAAGTTCGTCTCGTTCGTCCATCTTGGTCCTCCCATTTGATCCGTTGTTATTCTTTGGACCAAGTTCGTCTCGTTCGTCCATCTTGGTCCTCCCATTTGATCCGTTGTTATTCTTTGGACCAAGTTCGTCTCGTTCGTCCATCTTCGTCCTCCCATTTGATCCTTTGGCATTCTTTGGACCAAGTTCGTCTCGTTCGTCCATCTTCGTCCTCCCATTTGATCCGTTGTTATTATTTGGACCAAGTTCGTCTCGTTCGTCCATCTTTGTCCTCCCATTTGATCCGTTGTTATTCTTTGGACCAAGTTCGTCTCGTTCGTCCATCTTGGTCCTCCCATTTGATCCGTTGTTATTCTTTGGACCAAGTTCGTCTCGTTCGTCCATCTTCGTCCTCCCATTTGATCCATTGGCATTCTTTGGACCAAGTTCGTCTCGTTCGTCCATCTTCGTCCTCCCATTTGATCCATTGGCATTCTTTGGACCAAGTTTGTCTCGTTCGTCCATCTTCGTCCTCCCATTTGATCCGTTGTTATTCTTTGGACCAAGTTCGTCTCGTTCGTCCATCTTCGTCCTCCCATTTGATCCGTTGTTATTCTTTGGACCAAGTTCGTCTCGTTCGTCCATCTTGGTCCTCCCATTTGATCCGTTGTTATTCTTTGGACCAAGTTCGTCTCGTTCGTCCATCTTCGTCCTCCCATTTGATCCGTTGTTATTCTTTGGACCAAGTTCGTCTCGTTCGTCCCTCTTCGTCCTCCCATTGAATACATTGGCATTCTTTGGACCAAGTTCGTCTCGTTCGTCCATCTTCGTCCTCCCATTTGATCCATATGCCTTCTTTGGACCAAGATCGTCTCGTTCTACCATCTTCGTCCTCCCATTTGATCCATTGGCTTTCTTTGGACCAAGTTCGTCTCGTTCGTCCATCTTCGTCCTCCCAATTGATCCGTTGTTATTCTTTGGACCAAGTTTGTCTCGTTCGTCCATCTTCGTCCTCCCATTTGATCTGTTGGCATTCTTTGGACTAAGTTCATCTCGTTCTACCATCTTCGTCCTCCCATTTGATTCGTTGGCATTCTTTGGACCAAGTTCGTAATGTTCATCCATCTTGGTCCTCCCATTTGATCCGTTGTTATTCTTTGGACCAAGTTCGTCTCGTTCGTCCATCTTCGTCCTCCCATTTGATCCGTTGTTATTCTTTGGACCAAGTTTGTCTCGTTCGTCCATCTTCGTCCTCCCATTTGATCCATAGGCCTTCTTTGGACCCAGATCGTCTCGTTCGTCCATCTTCGTCCTCCCATTTGATCCGTTGGCATTCTTTGGACCAAGCTCGTATCGTTCATCCATCTTGGTCCTCCCATTTGATCCGTTGTTATTCTTTGGACCAAGTTCGTCTCGTTCGTCCATCTTCGTCCTCCCATTTGATCCGTTGGCATTCTTTGGACCAAGTTCGTCTCGTTCGTCCATCTTCGTCCTCCCATTTGATCCGTTGTTATTCTTTGGACCAAGTTTGTCTCGTTCGTCCATCTTCGTACTCCCATTGAATACATTGGCATTCTTTGGACCAAGTTCGTCTCGTTCGTCCATCTTCGTCCTCCCATTTGATCCATAGGCCTTCTTTGGACCAAGTTCGTCTCGTTCGTCCATCTTCGTCCTCCCATTTGATCCATAGGCCTTCTTTGGACCAAGATCGTCTCGTTCTACCATCTTCGTCCTCCCATTTGATCCGTTGGCATTCTTTGGACCAAGTTCGTATCGTTCGTCCATCTTGGTCCTCCCATTTAATCCGTTGTTATTCTTTGGACCTAGTTCGTCTCGTTCGTCCATCTTCGTCCTCCCATTTGATGCATTGGCATTCTTTGGACCAAGTTCGTCTCGTTCGTCCATCTTCGTCCTCCCATTTGATCCGTTGTTATTCTTTGGACCAAGTTCGTCTCGTTCGTCCATCTTCGTCCTCCCATTTGATCCATAGGCCTTCTTTGGACCAAGATCGTCTCGTTCTACCATCTTCGTCCTTCCATTTGATCCGTTGGCATTCTTTGGACCAAGTTCGTCTCGTTCGTCCATCTTGGTCCTCCCATTTGATCCGTTGTTATTCTTTGGACCTAGTTCGTCTCGTTCGTCCATCTTCGTCCTCCCATTTGATGCATTGGCATTCTTTGGACCAAGTTCGTCTCGTTCGTCCATCTTCGTCCTCCCATTTGATCCGTTGTTATTCTTTGGACCAAGTTCGTCTCGTTCGTCCATCTTCGTCCTCCATTTTGATCCATAGGCCTTCTTTGGACCAAGATAGTCTCGTTCGTCCATCTTCGTCCTCCCATTTGATCCGTTGGCATTCTTTGGACCAAGTTCGTATCGTTCATCCATCTTGGTCCTCCCATTTGATCCGTTGTTATTCTTTGGACCAAGTTCGTCTCGTTCGTCCATCTTCGTCCTCCCATTTGATCCGTTGGCATTCTTTGGACCAAGTTCGTATCGTTCATCCATCTTGGTCCTCCCGTTTGATCCGTTGTTATTCTTTGGACCAAGTTTGTCTCGTTCGTCCATCTTCGTCCTCCCATTTGATCCGTTGTTATTCTTTGGACCAAGTTCGTCTCGTTCGTCCATCTTCGTCCTCCCATTTGATCCATTGGCATTCTTTGGACCAAGTTTGTCTCGTACGTCCATCTTCGTCCTCCCATTTGATCCGTTGGCCTTCTTTGGACTAAGTTCATCTCATTCTACCATCTTCGTCCTCCCATTTGATCCGTTGGCATTCTTTGGACCAAGTTCGTATCGTTCATCCATCTTGGTCCTCCCATTTGATCCGTTGTTATTATTTGGACCAAATTCGTCTCGTTCGTCCATCTTTGTCCTCCCATTTGATCCGTTGTTGTTCTTTGGACCAACTTCGTCTCGTTCGTCCATCTTGGTCCTCCCATTTCATCCGTTGTTATTCTTTGGACCAAGTTCGTCTCGTTCGTCCATCTTGGTCCTCCCATTTGATCCGTTGTTATTCTTTGGACCAAGTTCGTCTCGTTCGTCCATCTTCGTCCTCCCATTTGATCCATTGGCATTCTTTGGACCAAGTTTGTCTCGTTCGTCCATCTTCGTCCTCCCATTTGATCCGTTGTTATTCTTTGGACCAAGTTCGTCTCGTTCGTCCATCTTCGTCCTCCCATTTGATCCGTTGTTATTCTTTGGACCAAGTTCGTCTCGTTCGTCCATCTTGGTCCTCCCATTTGATCCGTTGTTATTCTTTGGACCAAGTTCGTCTCGTTCGTCCCTCTTCGTCCTCCCATTGAATACATTGGCATTCTTTGGACCAAGTTCGTCTCGTTCGTCCATCTTCGTCCTCCCATTTGATCCATATGCCTTCTTTGGACCAAGATCGTCTCGTTCTACGATCTTCGTCCTCCCATTTGATCCATTGGCTTTCTTTGGACCAAGTTCGTCTCGTTCGTCCATCTTCGTCCTCCCAATTGATCCGTTGTTATTCTTTGGACCAAGTTTGTCTCGTTCGTCCATCTTCGTCCTCCCATTTGATCTGTTGGCCTTCTTTGGACTAAGTTCATCTCGTTCTACCATCTTCGTCCTCCCATTTGATTCGTTGGCATTCTTTGGACCAAGTTCGTAATGTTCATCCATCTTGGTCCTCCCATTTGATCCGTTGTTATTCTTTGGACCAAGTTCGTCTCGTTCGTCCATCTTCGTCCTCCCATTTGATCCGTTGTTATTCTTTGGACCAAGTTTGTCTCGTTCGTCCATCTTCGTCCTCCCATTTGATCCATAGGCCTTCTTTGGACCCAGATCGTCTCGTTCGTCCATCTTCGTCCTCCCATTTGATCCGTTGGCATTCTTTGGACCAAGCTCGTATCGTTCATCCATCTTGGTCCTCCCATTTGATCCGTTGTTATTCTTTGGACCAAGTTCGTCTCGTTCGTCCATCTTCGTCCTCCCATTTGATCCGTTGGCATTCTTTGGACCAAGTTCGTCTCGTTCGTCCATCTTCGTCCTCCCATTTGATCCGTTGTTATTCTTTGGACCAAGTTTGTCTCGTTCGTCCATCTTCGTACTCCCATTGAATACATTGGCATTCTTTGGACCAAGTTCGTCTCGTTCGTCCATCTTCGTCCTCCCATTTGATCCATAGGCCTTCTTTGGACCAAGATCGTCTCGTTCTACCATCTTCGTCCTCCCATTTGATCTGTTGGCATTCTTTGGACCAAGTTCGTATCGTTCGTCCATCTTGGTCCTCCCATTTGATCCGTTGTTATTCTTTGGACCTAGTTCGTCTCGTTCGTCCATCTCCGTCCTCCCATTTGATCCATTGGCATTGTTTGGACCAAGTTCGTCTCGTTCGTCCATCTTCGTCCTCCCATTTGATCCGTTGTTATTCTTTGGACCAAGTTCGTCTCGTTCGTGCATCTTCGTCCTCCATTTTGATCCATAGGCCTTCTTTGGACCAAGATAGTCTCGTTCGTCCATCTTCGTCCTCCCATTTGATCCGTTGGCATTCTTTGGACCAAGTTCGTATCGTTCATCCATCTTGGTCCTCCCATTTGATCCGTTGTTATTCTTTGGACCAAGTTCGTCTCGTTCGTCCATCTTCGTCCTCCCATTTGATCCGTTGGCATTCTTTGGACCAAGTTCGTATCGTTCATCCATCTTGGTCCTCCCGTTTGATCCGTTGTTATTCTTTGGACCAAGTTTGTCTCGTTCGTCCATCTTCGTCCTCCCATTTGATCCGTTGTTATTCTTTGGACCAAGTTCGTCTCGTTCGTCCATCTTCGTCCTCCCATTTGATCCATTGGCATTCTTTGGACCAAGTTTGTCTCGTACGTCCATCTTCGTCCTCCCATTTGATCCGTTGGCCTTCTTTGGACTAAGTTCATCTCATTCTACCATCTTCGTCCTCCCATTTGATCCGTTGGCATTCTTTGGACCAAGTTCGTATCGTTCATCCATCTTGGTCCTCCCATTTGATCCGTTGTTATTATTTGGACCAAATTCGTCTCGTTCGTCCATCTTTGTCCTCCCATTTGATCCGTTGTTATTCTTTGGACCAAGTTCGTCTCGTTCGTCCATCTTGGTCCTCCCATTTGATCCGTTGTTTTTCTTTGGACCAAGTTCGTCTCGTTCGTCCATCTTCGTCCTCCCATTTGATCCATTGGCATTCTTTGGACCAAGTTCGTCTCGTTCGTCCATCTTCGTCCTCCCATTTGATCTGTTGGCATTGTTTGGACCAAGTTCGTATCGTTCGTCCATCTTGGTCCTCCCATTTGATCTGTTGTTATTCTTTGGACCAAGTTCGTCTCGTTCGTCCATCTTCGTCCTCCCATTTGATCCATTGGCATTCTTTGGACCAAGTTCGTCTCGTTCGTCCATCTTCATCCACCCATTTTATCCGTTGTTATTCTTTGGACCAAGTTTGTCTCGTTCGTCCATCTTCGTCCTCCCATTTGATCCATAGGCCTTCTTTGGACCAAGATCGTCTCGTTCGTCCATCTTGGTCCTCCCATTTGATCCGTTGTTATTCTTTGGACCAAGTTCGTCTCGTTCGTCCATCTTCGTCCTCCCATTTGATCCGTTGTTATTCTTTGGACCAAGTTCGTCTCGGTCGTCCATCTTTGTCATCCCATTTGATCCGTTGGCCTTCTTTGGACCAAGTTCATCTCGTTCGTCCATCTTCGTCCTCCCATTTGATCCATTGGCATTGCTTGGACCAAGTTCGTCTCGTTCGTCCATCTTCGTCCTCCCATTTGATCCGTTGTTATTCTTTGGACCAAGTTCGTCTCGTTCGTCCATCTTCGTCCTCCCATTTGATCCATTGGCATTGCTTGGACCAAGTTCGTCTCGTTCGTCCATCTTCGTCCTCCCATTTGATCCGTTGTTATTCTTTGGACCAAGTTCGTCTCGTTCGTCCATCTTCGTCCTCCCATTTGATCCGTTGTTATTCTTTGGACCAAGTTCGTCTCGTTCGTCCATCTTGGTCCTCCCATTTGATCCGTTGTTATTCTTTGGACCAAGTTCGTCTCGTTCGTCCCTCTTCGTCCTCCCATTGAATACATTGGCATTCTTTGGACCAAGTTCGTCTCGTTCGTCCATCTTCGTCCTCCCATTTGATCCATATGCCTTCTTTGGACCAAGATCGTCTCGTTCTACCATCTTCGTCCTCCCATTTGATCCATTGGCTTTCTTTGGACCAAGTTCGTCTCGTTCGTCCATCTTCGTCCTCCCAATTGATCCGTTGTTATTCTTTGGACCAAGTTTGTCTCGTTCGTCCATCTTCGTCCTCCCATTTGATCTGTTGGCCTTCTTTGGACTAAGTTCATCTCGTTCTACCATCTTCGTCCTCCCATTTGATTCGTTGGCATTCTTTGGACCAAGTTCGTAATGTTCATCCATCTTGGTCCTCCCATTTGATCCGTTGTTATTCTTTGGACCAAGTTCGTCTCGTTCGTCCATCTTCGTCCTCCCATTTGATCCGTTGTTATTCTTTGGACCAAGTTTGTCTCGTTCGTCCATCTTCGTCCTCCCATTTGATCCATAGGCCTTCTTTGGACCCAGATCGTCTCGTTCGTCCATCTTCGTCCTCCCATTTGATCCGTTGGCATTCTTTGGACCAAGCTCGTATCGTTCATCCATCTTGGTCCTCCCATTTGATCCGTTGTTATTCTTTGGACCAAGTTCGTCTCGTTCGTCCATCTTCGTCCTCCCATTTGATCCGTTGGCATTCTTTGGACCAAGTTCGTCTCGTTCGTCCATCTTCGTCCTCCCATTTGATCCGTTGTTATTCTTTGGACCAAGTTTGTCTCGTTCGTCCATCTTCGTACTCCCATTGAATACATTGGCATTCTTTGGACCAAGTTCGTCTCGTTCGTCCATCTTCGTCCTCCCATTTGATCCATAGGCCTTCTTTGGACCAAGATCGTCTCGTTCTACCATCTTCGTCCTCCCATTTGATCTGTTGGCATTCTTTGGACCAAGTTCGTATCGTTCGTCCATCTTGGTCCTCCCATTTGATCCGTTGTTATTCTTTGGACCTAGTTCGTCTCGTTCGTCCATCTCCGTCCTCCCATTTGATCCATTGGCATTGTTTGGACCAAGTTCGTCTCGTTCGTCCATCTTCGTCCTCCCATTTGATCCGTTGTTATTCTTTGGACCAAGTTCGTCTCGTTCGTGCATCTTCGTCCTCCATTTTGATCCATAGGCCTTCTTTGGACCAAGATAGTCTCGTTCGTCCATCTTCGTCCTCCCATTTGATCCGTTGGCATTCTTTGGACCAAGTTCGTATCGTTCATCCATCTTGGTCCTCCCATTTGATCCGTTGTTATTCTTTGGACCAAGATCGTCTCGTTCTACCATCTTCGTCCTCCCATTTGATCCGTTGGCATTCTTTGGACCAAGTTCGTATCGTTCATCCATCTTGGTCCTCCCATTTGATCCGTTGTTATTCTTTGGACCAAGTTCGTCTCGTTCGTCCATCTTCGTCCTCCCATTTGATCCGTTGGCATTCTTTGGACCAAGTTCGTATCGTTCATCCATCTTGGTCCTCCCATTTGATCCGTTGTTATTCTTTGGACCAAGTTCGTCTCGTTCGTCCATCTTCGTCCTCCCATTTGATCCATTGGCATTCTTTGGACCAAGTTCGTATCGTTCATCCATCTTGGTCCTCCCGTTTGATCCGTTGTTATTCTTTGGACCAAGTTCGTCTCGTTCGTCCATCTTCGTCCTCCATTTTGATCCATAGGCCTTCTTTGGACCAAGATAGTCTCGTTCGTCCATCTTCGTCCTCCCATTTGATCCGTTGGCATTCTTTGGACCAAGTTCGTATCGTTCATCCATCTTGGTCCTCCCGTTTGATCCGTTGTTATTCTTTGGACCAAGTTCGTCTCGTTCGTCCATCTTCGTCCTCCCATTTGATCCGTTGTTATTCTTTGGACCAAGTTCGTCTCGTTCGTCCATCTTCGTCCTCCCATTTGATCCATTGGCATTCTTTGGACCAAGTTTGTCTCGTTCGTCCATCTTCGTCCTCCCATTTGATCCGTTGGCCTTCTTTGGACTAAGTTCATCTCATTCTACCATCTTCGTCCTCCCATTTGATCCGTTGGCATTCTTTGGACCAAGTTCGTATCGTTCATCCATCTTGGTCCTCCCATTTGATCCGTTGTTATTATTTGGACCAAATTCGTCTCGTTCGTCCATCTTCGTCCTCCCATTTGATCCGTTGTTATTCTGTGGACCAAGTTCGTCTCGTTCGTCCATCTTCGTCCTCCCATTTGATCCGTTGTTATTCTTTGGACCAAGTTCGTCTCGTTCGTCCATCTTGGTCCTCCCATTTGATCCATTGGCATTCTTTGGACCAAGTTCGTATCGTTCATCCATCTTGGTCCTCCCGTTTGATCCGTTGTTATTCTTTGGACCAAGTTCGTCTCGTTCGTCCATCTTCGTCCTCCCATTTGATCCATTGGCATTCTTTGGACCAAGTTTGTCTCGTTCGTCCATCTTCGTCCTCCCATTTGATCCGTTGGCCTTCTTTGGACTAAGTTCATCTCATTCTACCATCTTCGTCCTCCCATTTGATCCGTTGGCATTCTTTGGACCAAGTTCGTATCGTTCATCCATCTTGGTCCTCCCATTTGATCCGTTGTTATTATTTGGACCAAATTCGTCTCGTTCGTCCATCTTCGTCCTCCCATTTGATCCGTTGTTATTCTTTGGACCAAGTTCGTCTCGTTCGTCCATCTTCGTCCTCCCATTTGATCCGTTGTTATTCTTTGGACCAAGTTCGTCTCGTTCGTCCATCTTGGTCCTCCCATTTGATCCGTTGTTATTCTTTGGACCAAGTTCGTCTCGTTCGTCAATCTTCGTCCTCCCATTGAATACATTGGCATTCTTTGGACCAAGTTCGTCTCGTTCGTCCATCTTCGTCCTCCCATTTGATCCATAGGCCTTCTTTGGACCAAGATCGTCTCGTTCTACCATCTTCGTCCTCCCATTTGATCCGTTGGCATTCTTTGGGCCAAGTTCGTATCGTTCGTCCATCTTGGTCCTCCCATTTGATCCGTTGTTATTCTTTGGACCTAGTTCGTCTCGTTCGTCCATCTTCGTCCTCCCATTTGATCCATTGGCATTCTTTGGACCAAGTTCGTCTCGTTCGTCCATCTTCGTCCTCCCATTTGATCCGTTGTTATTCTTTGGACCAAGTTCGTCTCGTTCGTCCATCTTCGTCCTCCATTTTGATCCATAGGCCTTCTTTGGACCAAGATAGTCTCGTCCGTCCATCTTCGTCCTCCCATTTGATCCGTTGGCATTCTTTGGACCAAGTTCGTATCGTTCATCCATCTTGGTCCTCCCATTTGATCCGTTGTTATTCTTTGGACCAAGTTCGTCTCGTTCGTCCATCTTCGTCCTCCCATTTGATCCGTTGTTATTCTTTGGACCAAGTTCGTCTCGTTCGTCCATCTTCGTCCTCCCATTTGATCCATTGGCATTCTTTGGACCAAGTTTGTCTCGTTCGTCTATCTTCGTCCTCCATTTTGATCCATAGGCCTTCTTTGGACCAAGATAGTCTCGTTCGTCCATCTTCGTCCTCCATTTTGATCCATAGGCCTTCTTTGGACCAAGATGGTCTCGTTCGTCCATCTTTGGCCTCCCATTTGATCCGTTGGCATTCTTTGGACCAAGTTCGTCTCGTTCGTCCATCTTCGTCCTCCCATTTGATCCGTTGTTATTCTTTGGACCAAGTTCGTCTCGTTCGTCCATCTTCGTCCTCCCATTTGATCCATTGGCATTCTTTGGACCAAGTTTGTCTCGTTCGTCCATCTTCGTCCTCCCATTTGATCCGTTGGCCTTCTTTGGACTAAGTTCATCTCATTCTACCATCTTCGTCCTCCCATTTGATCCGTTGGCATTCTTTGGACCAAGTTCGTATCGTTCATCCATCTTGGTCCTCCCGTTTGATCCGTTGTTATTCTTTGGACCAAGTTCGTCTCGTTCGTCCATCTTCGTCCTCCCATTTGATTCGTTGTTATTCTTTGGACCAAGTTCGTCTCGTTCGTCCATCTTCGTCCTCCCATTTGATCCATTGGCATTCTTTGGACCAAGTTCGTCTCGTTCGTCCATCTTTGTCCTCCCATTGAATACATTGGCATTCTTTGGACCAAGTTCGTCTCGTTCGTCCATCTTCGTCCTCCCATTTGATCCATAGGCCTTCTTTGGACCAAGATCGTCTCGTTCTACTATCTTCGTCCTCCCATTTGATCCGTTGGCATTCTTTGGACCAAGTTCGTATCGTTCATCCATCTTGGTCCTCCCATTTGATCCGTTGTTATTCTTTGGACCAAGTTCGTCTCGTTCGTCCATCTTCGTCCTCCCATTTGATCCGTTGTTATTCTTTGGACCAAGTTCGTCTCGTTCGTCCATCTTCGTCCTCCCATTTGATCCATTGGCATTCTTTGGACCAAGTTTGTCTCGTTCGTCCATCTTCGTCCTCCCATTTGATCCGTTGGCCTTCTTTGAACTAAGTTCATCTCCTTCTACCATCTTCGTCCTCCCATTTGATCCGTTGGCATTCTTTGGACCAACTTCGTCTCGTTCGTCCATCTTCGTCCTCCCATTTGATCCATTGGCATTGCTTGGACCAAGTTCGTCTCGCTCGTCCATCTTCGTCCTCCCATTTGATCCGTTGTTATTCTTTGGACCAAGTTCGTCTCGTTCGTCCATCTTGGTCCTCCCATTTGATCCGTTGTTATTCTTTGGACCAAGTTCGTCTCGTTCGTCCATCTTCGTCCTCCCATTGAATACATTGGCATTCTTTGGACCAAGTTCGTCTCGTTCGTCCATCTTCTTCCTCCCATTTGATCCATAGGCCTTCTTTGGACCAAGATCGTCTCGTTCGTCCATCTTCGTCCTCCCATTTGATCCGTTGGCATTCTTTGGACCAAGTTCGTATCGTTCATCCATCTTGGTCCTCCCATTTGATCCGTTGTTATTCTTTGGACCAAGTTCGTCTCGTTCGTCCATCTTCGTCCTCCCATTTGATCCGTTGTTATTCTTTGGACCAAGTTCGTCTCGTTCGTCCATCTTCGTCCTCCCATTTGATCCATTGGCATTCTTTGGACCAAGTTTGTCTCGTTCGTCCATCTTCGTCCTCCCATTTGATCCGTTGGCCTTCTTTGGACTAAGTTCATCTCATTCTACCATCTTCGTCCTCCCATTTGATCCGTTGGCATTCTTTGGACCAAGTTCGTATCGTTCATCCATCTTGGTCCTCCCATTTGATCCGTTGTTATTCTTTGGACCAAGTTCGTCTCGTTCGTCCATCTTCGTCCTCCCATTTGATCCGTTGTTATTCTTTGGACCAAGTTCGTCTCGTTCGTCCATCTTCGTCCTCCCATTTGATCCATTGGCATTCTTTGGACCAAGTTTGTCTCGTTCGTCCATCTTCGTCCTCCCATTTGATCCGTTGGCCTTCTTTGGACTAAGTTCATCTCATTCTACCATCTTCGTCCTCCCATTTGATCCGTTGGCATTCTTTGGACCAAGTTCGTCTCGTTCGTCCATCTTCGTCCTCCCATTTGATCCATTGGCATTGCTTGGACCAAGTTCGTCTCGCTCGTCCATCTTCGTCCTCCCATTTGATCCGTTGTTATTCTTTGGACCAAGTTCGTCTCGTTCGTCCATCTTGGTCCTCCCATTTGATCCGTTGTTATTCTTTGGACCAAGTTCGTCTCGTTCGTCCATCTTCGTCCTCCCATTGAATACATTGGCATTCTTTGGACCAAGTTCGTCTCGTTCGTCCATCTTCTTCCTCCCATTTGATCCATAGGCCTTCTTTGGACCAAGATCGTCTCGTTCTACCATCTTCGTCCTCCCATTTGATCCGTTGGCATTCTTTGGACCAAGTTCGTATCGTTCATCCATCTTGGTCCTCCCATTTGATCCGTTGTTATTCTTTGGACCAAGTTCGTCTCGTTCGTCCATCTTCGTCCTCCCATTTGATCCGTTGTTATTCTTTGGACCAAGTTCGTCTCGTTCGTCCATCTTCGTCCTCCCATTTGATCCATTGGCATTCTTTGGACCAAGTTTGTCTCGTTCGTCCATCTTCGTCCTCCCATTTGATCCGTTGGCCTTCTTTGGACTAAGTTCATCTCATTCTACCATCTTCGTCCTCCCATTTGATCCGTTGGCATTCTTTGGACCAAGTTCGTATCGTTCATCCATCTTGGTCCTCCCATTTGATCCGTTGTTATTCTTTGGACCAAGTTCGTCTCGTTCGTCCATCTTCGTCCTCCCATTTGATCCGTTGTTATTCTTTGGACCAAGTTCGTCTCGTTCGTCCATCTTCGTCCTCCCATTTGATCCATTGGCATTCTTTGGACCAAGTTTGTCTCGTTCGTCCATCTTCGTCCTCCCATTTGATCCGTTGGCCTTCTTTGGACTAAGTTCATCTCATTCTACCATCTTCGTCCTCCCATTTGATCCGTTGGCATTCTTTGGACCAAGTTCGTCTCGTTCGTCCATCTTCGTCCTCCCATTTGATCCATTGGCATTGCTTGGACCAAGTTCGTCTCGCTCGTCCATCTTCGTCCTCCCATTTGATCCGTTGTTATTCTTTGGACCAAGTTCGTCTCGTTCGTCCATCTTGGTCCTCCCATTTGATCCGTTGTTATTCTTTGGACCAAGTTCGTCTCGTTCGTCCATCTTCGTCCTCCCATTGAATACATTGGCATTCTTTGGACCAAGTTCGTCTCGTTCGTCCATCTTCTTCCTCCCATTTGATCCATAGGCCTTCTTTGGACCAAGATCGTCTCGTTCTACCATCTTCGTCCTCCCATTTGATCCGTTGGCATTCTTTGGACCAAGTTCGTATCGTTCGTCCATCTTGGTCCTCCCATTTGATCCGTTGTTATTCTTTGGACCTAGTTCGTCTCGTTCGTCCATCTTCGTCCTCCCATTTGATCCATTGGCATTCTTTGGACCAAGTTCATCTCGTTCGTCCATCTTCGTCCTCCCATTTGATCCGTTGTTATTCTTTGGACCAAGTTCGTCTCGTTCGTCCATCTTCGTCCTCCCATTTGATCCATTGGCCTTCTTTGGACCAAGATCGTCTCGTTCGTCCATCTTCGTCCTCCCATTTGATCCGTTGGCATTCTTTGGACCAAGTTCGTATCGTTCATCCATCTTGGTCCTCCCATTTGATCCGTTGTTATTCTTTGGACCAAGTTCGTCTCGTTCGTCCATCTTCGTCCTCCCATTTGATCCGTTGTTATTCTTTGGACCAAGTTCGTCTCGTTCGTCCATCTTCGTCCTCCCATTTGATCCATTGGCATTCTTTGGACCAAGTTTGTCTCGTTCGTCCATCTTCGTCCTCCCATTTGATCCGTTGGCCTTCTTTGGACTAAGTTCATCTCATTCTACCATCTTCGTCCTCCCATTTGATCCGTTGGCATTCTTTGGACCAAGTTCGTATCGTTCATCCATCTTGGTCCTCCCATTTGATCCGTTGTTATTCTTTGGACCAAGTTCGTCTCGTTCGTCCATCTTCGTCCTCCCATTTGATCCGTTGTTATTCTTTGGACCAAGTTCGTCTCGTTCGTCCATCTTCGTCCTCCCATTTGATCCATTGGCATTCTTTGGACCAAGTTTGTCTCGTTCGTCCATCTTCGTCCTCCCATTTGATCCGTTGGCCTTCTTTGGACTAAGTTCATCTCATTCTACCATCTTCGTCCTCCCATTTGATCCGTTGGCATTCTTTGGACCAAGTTCGTCTCGTTCGTCCATCTTCGTCCTCCCATTTGATCCATTGGCATTGCTTGGACCAAGTTCGTCTCGCTCGTCCATCTTCGTCCTCCCATTTGATCCGTTGTTATTCTTTGGACCAAGTTCGTCTCGTTCGTCCATCTTGGTCCTCCCATTTGATCCGTTGTTATTCTTTGGACCAAGTTCGTCTCGTTCGTCCATCTTCGTCCTCCCATTGAATACATTGGCATTCTTTGGACCAAGTTCGTCTCGTTCGTCCATCTTCTTCCTCCCATTTGATCCATAGGCCTTCTTTGGACCAAGATCGTCTCGTTCTACCATCTTCGTCCTCCCATTTGATCCGTTGGCATTCTTTGGACCAAGTTCGTATCGTTCGTCCATCTTGGTCCTCCCATTTGATCCGTTGTTATTCTTTGGACCTAGTTCGTCTCGTTCGTCCATCTTCGTCCTCCCATTTGATCCATTGGCATTCTTTGGACCAAGTTCCTCTCGTTCGTCCATCTTCGTCCTCCCATTTGATCCGTTGTTATTCTTTGGACCAAGTTCGTCTCGTTCGTCCATCTTCGTCCTCCATTTTGATCCATAGGCCTTCTTTGGACCAAGATAGTTTCGTTCGTCCATCTTCGTCCTCCCATTTGATCCGTTGGCATTCTTTGGACCAAGTTCGTATCGTTCATCCATCTTGGTCCTCCCATTTGATCCGTTGTTATTCTTTGGACCTAGTTCGTCTCGTTCGTCCATCTTCGTCCTCCCATTTGATCCGTTGTTATTCTTTGGACCAAGTTCGTCTCGTTCGTCCATCTTCGTCCTCCCATTTGATCCATTGGCATTCTTTGGACCAAGTTTGTCTCGTTCGTCCATCTTCGTCCTCCCATTTGATCCGTTGGCCTTCTTTGGACTAAGTTCATCTCATTCTACCATCTTCGTCCTCCCATTTGATCCGTTGGCATTCTTTGGACCAAGTTCGTATCGTTCATCCATCTTGGTCCTTCCGTTTGATCCGTTGTTATTCTTTGGACCAAGTTCGTCTCGTTCGTCCATCTTCGTCCTCCCATTTGATCCGTTGTTATTCTTTGGACCAAGTTCGTCTCGTTCGTCCATCTTCGTCCTCCCATTTGATCCGTTGGCCTTCTTTGGACTAAGTTCATCTCATTCTACCATCTTCGTCCTCCCATTTGATCTGTTGGCATTCTTTGGACCAAGTTCATATCGTTTGTCCATCTTGGTCCTCCCATTTGATCCGTTGTTATTATTTGGACCAAATTCGTCTCGTTCGTCCATCTTCGTCCTCCCATTTGATCCGTTGTTATTCTTTGGACCAAGTTCGTCTCGTTCGTCCATCTTCGTCCTCCCATTTGATCCGTTGTTATTCTTTGGACCAAGTTCGTCTCGTTCGTCCATCTTGGTCCTCCCATTTGATCTGTTGTTATTCTTTGGACCAAGTTCGTCTCGTTCGTCCATCTTCGTCCTCCCATTGAATACATTGGCATTCTTTGGACCAAGTTCGTCTCGTTCATCCATCTTCGTCCTCCCATTTGATCCATAGGCCTTCTTTGGACCAAGATCGTCTCGTTCTACCATCTTCGTCCTCCCATTTGATCCGTTGGCATTCTTTGGACCAAGTTCGTATCGTTCGTCCATCTTGGTCCTCCCATTTGATCCGTTGTTATTCTTTGGACCTAGTTCGTCTCGTTCGTCCATCTTCGTCCTCCCATTTGATCCATTGGCATTCTTTGGACCAAGTTCGTCTCGTTCGTCCATCTTCGTCCTCCCATTTGATCCGTTGTTATTCTTTGGACCAAGTTCATCTCGTTCGTCCATCTTCGTCCTCCATTTTGATCCATAGGCCTTCTTTGGACCAAGATAGTCTCGTTCGTCCATCTTCGTCCTCCCATTTGATCCGTTGGCATTCTTTGGACCAAGTTCGTATCGTTCATCCATCTTGGTCCTCCCATTTGATCCGTTGTTATTCTTTGGACCAAGTTCGTCTCGTTCGTCCATCTTCGTCCTCCCATTTGATCCATTGGCATTCTTTGGACCAAGTTTGTCTCGTTCGTCCATCTTCGTCCTCCCATTTGATCCGTTGGCCTTCTTTGGACTAAGTTCATCTCATTCTACCATCTTCGTCCTCCCATTTGATCCGTTGGCATTCTTTGGACCAAGTTCGTATCGTTCATCCATCTTGGTCCTCCCGTTTGATCCGTTGTTATTCTTTGGACCAAGTTCGTCTCGTTCGTCCATCTTCGTCCTCCCATTTGATCCGTTGTTATTCTTTGGACCAAGTTCGTCTCGTTCGTCCATCTTCGTACTCCCATTTGATCCATTGGCATTCTTTGGACCAAGTTTGTCTCGTTCGTCCATCTTCGTCCTCCCATTTGATCCGTTGGCCTTCTTTGGACTAAGTTCATCTCATTCTACCATCTTCGTCCTCCCATTTGATCCGTTGGCATTCTTTGGACCAAGTTCGTATCGTTCATCCATCTTCGTCCTCCCATTTGATCCGTTGTTATTCTTTGGACCAAGTTCGTCTCGTTCGTCCATCTTCGTCCTCCCATTTGATCCGTTGTTATTCTTTGGACCAAGTTCGTCTCGTTCGTCCATCTTCGTCCTCCCATTTGATCCGTTGTTATTCTTTGGACCAAGTTCGTCTCGTTCGTCCATCTTGGTCCTCCCATTTGATCCGTTGTTATTCTTTGGACCAAGTTTGTCTCGTTCGTCCATCTTCGTCCTCCCATTTGATCCTTTGGCATTCTTTGGACCAAGTTCGTCTCGTTCGTCCATCTTGGTCCTCCCATTTGATCCGTTGTTATTCTTTGGACCAAGTTCGTCTCGTTCGTCCATCTTCGTCCTCCCATTTGATCCATTGGCATTCTTTTGACCAAGTTCGTCTCGTTCGTCCATCTTCGTCCTCCCATTTGATCTGTTGGCATTCTTTGGACCAAGTTCGTATCGTTCGTCCATCTTGGTCCTCCCATTTGATCCCTTGTTATTCTTTGGACCAAGTTCGTCTCGTTCGTCCATCTTCGTCCTCCCATTTGATCCATTGGCATTCTTTGGACCAAGTTCGTCTCGTTCGTCCATCTTCGTCCTCCCATTTGATCCATAGGCCTTCTTTGGACCAAGATCGTCTCGTTCGTCCATCTTCGTCCTCCCATTTGATCCGTTGGCATTCTTTGGACCAAGTTCGTATCGTTCATCCATCTTGGTCCTCCCATTTGATCCGTTGTTATTCTTTGGACCAAGTTCGTCTCGTTCGTCCATCTTCGTCCTCCCATTTGATCCATTGTTATTCTTTGGACCAAGTTCGTATCGTTCATCCATCTTGGTCCTCCCATTTGATCCGTTGTTATTCTTTGGACCAAGTTCGTCTCGTTCGTCCATCTTCGTCCTCCCATTTGATCCGTTGTTATTCTTTGGACCAAGTTCGTCTCGTTCGTCCATCTTCGTCCTCCCATTTGATCCGTAGGCCTTCTTTGGACCAAGTTCGTCTCGTTCGTCCATCTTCGTCCTCCCATTTGATCCGTTGTTATTCTTTGGACCAAGTTCGTCTCGTTCGTCCATCTTCGTCCTCCCATTTGATCCATTGGCATTCTTTGGACCAAGTTTGTCTCGTTCGTCCATCTTCGTCCTCCCATTTGATCCGTTGGCCTTCTTTGGACTAAGTTCATCTCATTCTACCATCTTCGTCCTCCCATTTGATCCGTTGGCATTCTTTGGACCAAGTTCGTATCGTTCATCCATCTTGGTCCTTCCGTTTGATCCGTTGTTATTCTTTGGACCAAGTTCGTCTCGTTCGTCCATCTTCGTCCTCCCATTTGATCCGTTGTTATTCTTTGGACCAAGTTCGTCTCGTTCGTCCATCTTCGTCCTCCCATTTGATCCGTTGGCCTTCTTTGGACTAAGTTCATCTCATTCTACCATCTTCGTCCTCCCATTTGATCTGTTGGCATTCTTTGGACCAAGTTCATATCGTTTATCCATCTTGGTCCTCCCATTTGATCCGTTGTTATTATTTGGACCAAATTCGTCTCGTTCGTCCATCTTCGTCCTCCCATTTGATCCGTTGTCATTCTTTGGACCAAGTTCGTCTCGTTCGTCCATCTTCGTCCTCCCATTTGATCCGTTGTTATTCTTTGGACCAAGTTCGTCTCGTTCGTCCATCTTGGTCCTCCCATTTGATCCGTTGTTATTCTTTGGACCAAGTTCGTCTCGTTCGTCCATCTTCGTCCTCCCATTGAATACATTGGCATTCTTTGGACCAAGTTCGTCTCGTTCGTCCATCTTCGTCCTCCCATTTGATCCGTTGTTATTCTTTGGACCAAGTTCATCTCGTTCGTCCATCTTCGTCCTCCATTTTGATCCATAGGCCTTCTTTGGACCAAGATAGTCTCGTTCGTCCATCTTCGTCCTCCCATTTGATCCGTTGGCCTTCTTTGGACTAAGTTCATCTCATTCTACCATCTTCGTCCTCCCATTTGATCCGTTGGCATTCTTTGGACCAAGTTCGTATCGTTCATCCATCTTGGTCCTCCCGTTTGATCCGTTGTTATTCTTTGGACCAAGTTCGTCTCGTTCGTCCATCTTCGTCCTCCCATTTGATCCGTTGTTATTCTTTGGACCAAGTTCGTCTCGTTCGTCCATCTTCGTACTCCCATTTGATCCATTGGCATTCTTTGGACCAAGTTTGTCTCGTTCGTCCATCTTCGTCCTCCCATTTGATCCGTTGGCCTTCTTTGGACTAAGTTCATCTCATTCTACCATCTTCGTCCTCCCATTTGATCCGTTGGCATTCTTTGGACCAAGTTCGTATCGTTCATCCATCTTCGTCCTCCCATTTGATCCGTTGTTATTCTTTGGACCAAGTTCGTCTCGTTCGTCCATCTTCGTCCTCCCATTTGATCCGTTGTTATTCTTTGGACCAAGTTCGTCTCGTTCGTCCATCTTGGTCCTCCCATTTGATCCGTTGTTATTCTTTGGACCAAGTTCGTCTCGTTCGTCCATCTTCGTCCTCCCATTTGATCCATTGGCATTCTTTTGACCAAGTTCGTATCGTTCGTCCATCTTGGTCCTCCCATTTGATCCCTTGTTATTCTTTGGACCAAGTTCGTCTCGTTCGTCCATCTTCGTCCTCCCATTTGATCCATTGGCATTCTTTGGACCAAGTTCGTCTCGTTCGTCCATCTTCGTCCTCCCATTTGATCCATAGGCCTTCTTTGGACCAAGATCGTCTCGTTCGTCCATCTTCGTCCTCCCATTTGATCCGTTGTTATTCTTTGGACCAAGTTCGTCTCGTTCGTCCATCTTCGTCCTCCCATTTGATCCATTGTTATTCTTTGGACCAAGTTCGTATCGTTCATCCATCTTGGTCCTCCCATTTGATCCGTTGTTATTCTTTGGACCAAGTTCGTCTCGTTCGTCCATCTTCGTCCTCCCATTTGATCCGTTGTTATTCTTTGGACCAAGTTCGTCTCGTTCGTCCATCTTCGTCCTCCCATTTGATCCGTAGGCCTTCTTTGGACCAAGTTCGTCTCGTTCGTCCATCTTCGTCCTCCCATTTGATCCGTTGTTATTCTTTGGACCAAGTTCGTCTCGTTCGTCCATCTTCGTCCTCCCATTTGATCCGTTGGCCTTCTTTGGACTAAGTTCATCTCATTCTACCATCTTCGTCCTCCCATTTGATCCGTTGGCATTCTTTGGACCAAGTTCGTATCGTTCATCCATCTTGGTCCTTCCGTTTGATCCGTTGTTATTCTTTGGACCAAGTTCGTCTCGTTCGTCCATCTTCGTCCTCCCATTTGATCCGTTGTTATTCTTTGGACCAAGTTCGTCTCGTTCGTCCATCTTCGTCCTCCCATTTGATCCGTTGGCCTTCTTTGGACTAAGTTCATCTCATTCTACCATCTTCGTCCTCCCATTTGATCTGTTGGCATTCTTTGGACCAAGTTCATATCGTTTATCCATCTTGGTCCTCCCATTTGATCCGTTGTTATTATTTGGACCAAATTCGTCTCGTTCGTCCATCTTCGTCCTCCCATTTGATCCGTTGTCATTCTTTGGACCAAGTTCGTCTCGTTCGTCCATCTTCGTCCTCCCATTTGATCCGTTGTTATTCTTTGGACCAAGTTCGTCTCGTTCGTCCATCTTGGTCCTCCCATTTGATCCGTTGTTATTCTTTGGACCAAGTTCGTCTCGTTCGTCCATCTTCGTCCTCCCATTGAATACATTGGCATTCTTTGGACCAAGTTCGTCTCGTTCGTCCATCTTCGTCCTCCCATTTGATCCGTTGTTATTCTTTGGACCAAGTTCATCTCGTTCGTCCATCTTCGTCCTCCATTTTGATCCATAGGCCTTCTTTGGACCAAGATAGTCTCGTTCGTCCATCTTCGTCCTCCCATTTGATCCGTTGGCCTTCTTTGGACTAAGTTCATCTCATTCTACCATCTTCGTCCTCCCATTTGATCCGTTGGCATTCTTTGGACCAAGTTCGTATCGTTCATCCATCTTGGTCCTCCCGTTTGATCCGTTGTTATTCTTTGGACCAAGTTCGTCTCGTTCGTCCATCTTCGTCCTCCCATTTGATCCGTTGTTATTCTTTGGACCAAGTTCGTCTCGTTCGTCCATCTTCGTACTCCCATTTGATCCATTGGCATTCTTTGGACCAAGTTTGTCTCGTTCGTCCATCTTCGTCCTCCCATTTGATCCGTTGGCCTTCTTTGGACTAAGTTCATCTCATTCTACCATCTTCGTCCTCCCATTTGATCCGTTGGCATTCTTTGGACCAAGTTCGTATCGTTCATCCATCTTCGTCCTCCCATTTGATCCGTTGTTATTCTTTGGACCAAGTTCGTCTCGTTCGTCCATCTTCGTCCTCCCATTTGATCCGTTGTTATTCTTTGGACCAAGTTCGTCTCGTTCGTCCATCTTGGTCCTCCCATTTGATCCGTTGTTATTCTTTGGACCAAGTTCGTCTCGTTCGTCCATCTTCGTCCTCCCATTTGATCCATTGGCATTCTTTTGACCAAGTTCGTCTCGTTCGTCCATCTTCGTCCTCCCATTTGATCTGTTGGCATTCTTTGGACCAAGTTCGTATCGTTCGTCCATCTTGGTCCTCCCATTTGATCCCTTGTTATTCTTTGGACCAAGTTCGTCTCGTTCGTCCATCTTCGTCCTCCCATTTGATCCATTGGCATTCTTTGGACCAAGTTCGTCTCGTTCGTCCATCTTCGTCCTCCCATTTGATCCATAGGCCTTCTTTGGACCAAGATCGTCTCGTTCGTCCATCTTCGTCCTCCCATTTGATCCGTTGCATTCTTTGGACCAAGTTCGTATCGTTCATCCATCTTGGTCCTCCCATTTGATCCGTTGTTATTCTTTGGACCAAGTTCGTCTCGTTCGTCCATCTTCGTCCTCCCATTTGATCCATTGTTATTCTTTGGACCAAGTTCGTATCGTTCATCCATCTTGGTCCTCCCATTTGATCCGTTGTTATTCTTTGGACCAAGTTCGTCTCGTTCGTCCATCTTCGTCCTCCCATTTGATCCGTTGTTATTCTTTGGACCAAGTTCGTCTCGTTCGTCCATCTTCGTCCTCCCATTTGATCCGTAGGCCTTCTTTGGACCAAGTTCGTCTCGTTCGTCCATCTTGGTCCTCCCATTTGATCCGTTGTTATTCTTTGGACCAAGTTCGTCTCGTTCGTCCATCTTCGTCCTCCCATTTGATCCGTTGGCCTTCTTTGGACTAAGTTCATCTCATTCTACCATCTTCGTCCTCCCATTTGATCCGTTGGCATTCTTTGGACCAAGTTCGTATCGTTCATCCATCTTGGTCCTTCCGTTTGATCCGTTGTTATTCTTTGGACCAAGTTCGTCTCGTTCGTCCATCTTCGTCCTCCCATTTGATCCGTTGTTATTCTTTGGACCAAGTTCGTCTCGTTCGTCCATCTTCGTCCTCCCATTTGATCCATTGGCCTTCTTTGGACTAAGTTCATCTCATTCTACCATCTTCGTCCTCCCATTTGATCTGTTGGCATTCTTTGGACCAAGTTCATATCGTTTATCCATCTTGGTCCTCCCATTTGATCCGTTGTTATTATTTGGACCAAATTCGTCTCGTTCGTCCATCTTCGTCCTCCCATTTGATCCGTTGTTATTCTTTGGACCAAGTTCGTCTCGTTCGTCCATCTTGGTCCTCCCATTTGATCCGTTGTTATTCTTTGGACCAAGTTCGTCTCGTTCGTCCATCTTCGTCCTCCCATTTGATCCGTAGGCCTTCTTTGGACCAAGTTCGTCTCGTTCGTCCATCTTCGTCCTCCCATTTGATCCGTTGTTATTCTTTGGACCAAGTTCGTCTCGTTCGTCCATCTTCGTCCTCCCATTTGATCCGTTGGCCTTCTTTGGACTAAGTTCATCTCATTCTACCATCTTCGTCCTCCCATTTGATCCGTTGGCATTCTTTGGACCAAGTTCGTATCGTTCATCCATCTTGGTCCTTCCGTTTGATCCGTTGTTATTCTTTGGACCAAGTTCGTCTCGTTCGTCCATCTTCGTCCTCCCATTTGATCCGTTGTTATTCTTTGGACCAAGTTCGTCTCGTTCGTCCATCTTCGTCCTCCCATTTGATTCGTTGGCCTTCTTTGGACTAAGTTCATCTCATTCTACCATCTTCGTCCTCCCATTTGATCTGTTGGCATTCTTTGGACCAAGTTCATATCGTTTATCCATCTTGGTCCTCCCATTTGATCCGTTGTTATTATTTGGACCAAATTCGTCTCGTTCGTCCATCTTCGTCCTCCCATTTGATCCGTTGTCATTCTTTGGACCAAGTTCGTCTCGTTCGTCCATCTTCGTCCTCCCATTTGATCCGTTGTTATTCTTTGGACCAAGTTCGTCTCGTTCGTCCATCTTGGTCCTCCCATTTGATCTGTTGGCATTCTTTGGACCAAGTTCATATCGTTTATCCATCTTGGTCCTCCCATTTGATCCGTTGTTATTATTTGGACCAAGTTCGTCTCGTTCGTCCATCTTGGTCCTCCCATTTGATCCGTTGTTATTCTTTGGACCAAGTTCGTCTCGTTCGTCCATCTTCGTCCTCCCATTGAATACATTGGCATTCTTTGGACCAAGTTCGTCTCGTTCGTCCATCTTCGTCCTCCCATTTGATCCGTTGTTATTCTTTGGACCAAGTTCATCTCGTTCGTCCATCTTCGTCCTCCATTTTGATCCATAGGCCTTCTTTGGACCAAGATAGTCTCGTTCGTCCATCTTCGTCCTCCCATTTGATCCGTTGGCCTTCTTTGGACTAAGTTCATCTCATTCTACCATCTTCGTCCTCCCATTTGATCCGTTGGCATTCTTTGGACCAAGTTCGTATCGTTCATCCATCTTGGTCCTCCCGTTTGATCCGTTGTTATTCTTTGGACCAAGTTCGTCTCGTTCGTCCATCTTCGTCCTCCCATTTGATCCGTTGTTATTCTTTGGACCAAGTTCGTCTCGTTCGTCCATCTTCGTACTCCCATTTGATCCATTGGCATTCTTTGGACCAAGTTTGTCTCGTTCGTCCATCTTCGTCCTCCCATTTGATCCGTTGGCCTTCTTTGGACTAAGTTCATCTCATTCTACCATCTTCGTCCTCCCATTTGATCCGTTGGCATTCTTTGGACCAAGTTCGTATCGTTCATCCATCTTCGTCCTCCCATTTGATCCGTTGTTATTCTTTGGACCAAGTTCGTCTCGTTCGTCCATCTTGGTCCTCCCATTTGATCCGTTGTTATTCTTTGGACCAAGTTCGTCTCGTTCGTCCATCTTCGTCCTCCCATTTGATCCATTGGCATTCTTTTGACCAAGTTCGTCTCGTTCGTCCATCTTCGTCCTCCCATTTGATCTGTTGGCATTCTTTGGACCAAGTTCGTATCGTTCGTCCATCTTGGTCCTCCCATTTGATCCCTTGTTATTCTTTGGACCAAGTTCGTCTCGTTCGTCCATCTTCGTCCTCCCATTTGATCCATTGGCATTCTTTGGACCAAGTTCGTCTCGTTCGTCCATCTTCGTCCTCCCATTTGATCCATAGGCCTTCTTTGGACCAAGATCGTCTCGTTCGTCCATCTTCGTCCTCCCATTTGATCCGTTGGCATTCTTTGGACCAAGTTCGTATCGTTCATCCATCTTGGTCCTCCCATTTGATCCGTTGTTATTCTTTGGACCAAGTTCGTCTCGTTCGTCCATCTTCGTCCTCCCATTTGATCCATTGTTATTCTTTGGACCAAGTTCGTATCGTTCTTCCATCTTGGTCCTCCCATTTGATCCGTTGTTATTCTTTGGACCAAGTTCGTCTCGTTCGTCCATCTTCGTCCTCCCATTTGATCCGTTGTTATTCTTTGGACCAAGTTCGTCTCGTTCGTCCATCTTCGTCCTCCCATTTGATCCGTAGGCCTTCTTTGGACCAAGTTCGTCTCGTTCGTCCATCTTCGTCCTCCCATTTGATCCGTTGTTATTCTTTGGACCAAGTTCGTCTCGTTCGTCCATCTTCGTCCTCCCATTTGATCCGTTGGCCTTCTTTGGACTAAGTTCATCTCATTCTACCATCTTCGTCCTCCCATTTGATCCGTTGGCATTCTTTGGACCAAGTTCGTATCGTTCATCCATCTTGGTCCTTCCGTTTGATCCGTTGTTATTCTTTGGACCAAGTTCGTCTCGTTCGTCCATCTTCGTCCTCCCATTTGATCCGTTGTTATTCTTTGGACCAAGTTCGTCTCGTTCGTCCATCTTCGTCCTCCCATTTGATCCATTGGCCTTCTTTGGACTAAGTTCATCTCATTCTACCATCTTCGTCCTCCCATTTGATCTGTTGGCATTCTTTGGACCAAGTTCATATCGTTTATCCATCTTGGTCCTCCCATTTGATCCGTTGTTATTATTTGGACCAAATTCGTCTCGTTCGTCCATCTTCGTCCTCCCATTTGATCCGTTGTTATTCTTTGGACCAAGTTCGTCTCATTCGTCCATCTTGGTCCTCCCATTTGATCCGTTGTTATTCTTTGGACCAAGTTCGTCTCGTTCGTCCATCTTCGTCCTCCCATTGAATACATTGGCATTCTTTGGACCAAGTTCGTCTCGTTCGTCCATCTTCGTCCTCCCATTTGATCCGTTGTTATTCTTTGGACCAAGTTCATCTCGTTCGTCCATCTTCGTCCTCCATTTTGATCCATAGGCCTTCTTTGGACCAAGATAGTCTCGTTCGTCCATCTTCGTCCTCCCATTTGATCCGTTGGCATTCTTTGGACCAAGTTCGTATCGTTCATCCATCTTGGTCCTCCCATTTGATCCGTTGTTATTCTTTGGACCAAGTTCGTCTCGTTCGTCCATCTTCGTCCTCCCATTTGATCCATTGGCATTCTTTGGACCAAGTTTGTCTCGTTCGTCCATCTTCGTCCTCCCATTTGATCCGTTGGCCTTCTTTGGACTAAGTTCATCTCATTCTACCATCTTCGTCCTCCCATTTGATCCGTTGGCATTCTTTGGACCAAGTTCGTATCGTTCATCCATCTTGGTCCTCCCGTTTGATCCGTTGTTATTCTTTGGACCAAGTTCGTCTCATTCGTCCATCTTCGTCCTCCCATTTGATCCGTTGTTATTCTTTGGACCAAGTTCGTCTCGTTCGTCCATCTTCGTCCTCCCATTTGATCCGTTGGCATTCTTTGGACCAAGTTTGTCTCGTTCGTCCATCTTCGTCCTCCCATTTGATCCGTTGGCCTTCTTTGGACTAAGTTCATCTCATTCTACCATCTTCGTCCTCCCATTTGATCCGTTGGCATTCTTTGGACCAAGTTCGTATCGTTCATCCATCTTCGTCCTCCCATTTGATCCGTTGTTATTCTTTGGACCAAATTCGTCTCGTTCGTCCATCTTCGTCCTCCCATTTGATCCGTTGTTATTCTTTGGACCAAGTTCGTCTCGTTCGTCCATCTTCGTCCTCCCATTTGATCCGTTGTTATTCTTTGGACCAAGTCGTCTCGTTCGTCCATCTTCGTCCTCCCATTTGATCCGTTGGCATTCTTTTGACCAAGTTCGTCTCGTTCGTCCACCTTCGTCCTCCCATTTGATCTGTTGGCATTCTTTGGACCAAGTTCGTATCGTTCGTCCATCTTGGTCCTCCCATTTGATCCCTTGTTATTCTTTGGACCAAGTTCGTCTCGTTCGTCCATCTTCGTCCTCCCATTTGATCCATTGGCATTCTTTGGACCAAGTTCGTCTCGTTCGTCCATCTTCGTCCTCCCATTTGATCCATAGGCCTTCTTTGGACCAAGATCGTCTCGTTCGTCCATCTTCGTCCTCCCATTTGATCCGTTGGCATTCTTTGGACCAAGTTCGTATCGTTCATCCATCTTGGTCCTCCCATTTGATCCGTTGTTATTCTTTGGACCAAGTTCGTCTCGTTCGTCCATCTTCGTCCTCCCATTTGATCCGTTGTTATTCTTTGGACCAAGTTCGTATCGTTCATCCATCTTGGTCCTCCCATTTGATCCGTTGTTATTCTTTGGACCAAGTTCGTCTCGTTCGTCCATCTTCGTCCTCCCATTTGATCCGTTGTTATTCTTTGGACCAAGTTCGTCTCGTTCGTCCATCTTCGTCCTCCCATTTGATCCGTAGGCCTTCTTTGGACCAAGTTCGTCTCGTTCGTCCATCTTCGTCCTCCATTTTGATCCATTGGCTCTTTGGACCAAGTTCATCTCGTTCGTCCCTCTTCGTCCTCCCATTTGATCCGTAGGCCTTCTTTTGACTAAGTTCGGCTCGTTCTACCATCATCGTCCTCCCATATTATCTGTTGGCATTCTGTGGACCAAGTTCGTCTCGTTCGCCCATCTTCGTCCTCCCATTTGATCCGTTGTTATTCTTTGGACCAAGTTCGTCTCGTTCGTCCATCTTTGACCTCCCATTTAATCCATTGGCCTTCTTTGGACCAAGTTCGTCTCGTTCGTCCATCTTCGTCCTTCTATTTGATCCGTTGGCATTCTTTGGACCAAGTTCGTCTCGTTCGTCCATCTTCGTCCTCCATTTTGATCCATTGGCATTCATTGGACCAAGTTCGTCTCGTTCGTCCATCTTCGTCCTCCCATTTGATACCTTGGCATTCTTTGGACTAAGTTCGTCTCGTTCGTCCATCTTCGTCCTCCCATTTGATCCATTGGCATTCTTTGGACCAAGTTCGTCTCGTTCGTCCATCTTCGTCCTCCCAATTGATCTGTTGTTATTCTTTGGACCAAGTTTGTCTCGTTCGTCCATCTTCGTCCTCCCATTTGATCCGTTGGCCTTCTTTGGACTAAGTTGATGAGGACATGGAGGTCCAAGAAGCCATTCAAAGCCTAGGAGGCCCAATGACTAGGGCAATGTCAAGAAGGGTCCAAGAAGGCTTAGTCCAATTCATGACTAAGACAATTTCCAACATGGACAAAGAAGTAATTGCACCAAAGACCATGCTTGTCATCCAAGCTATGGAGGAGGCGCAACACTCATGAAACCAGCCATGTTATTTTGTTTTAAATAAAGTGCATGTGACCAATTGATTTATTTGGGACCAAAGCACTAAGTTGTTTAATTCCTTGTTTTATTTTTGTGTGTTTAATCCACTTTAAGTGGTTACATTAATAAAGGCAAGAGGAAGGCATGGTGGGCGCATAAAGGCAAGGGAGACAAAGAAGTCATAGCAATCAAGACTAAGGCATGAATGCTCCAACATCACAATAAAAGTATAACAGCCACATGTTTAATTTCAATCAAAATGGTGGCTGCATTAAGAAGGTGGGGCGCTGCACTTCATGGCTGGATAACAGCCAAATCAATTGGCTCTCTTGGGATTCCTTGCACCATTAGTAAAGGACTTAAAGAACAATCAAAGAAGGCATCCAAGACAAGAGGCTGTGCGCATATTGATGGCTGGACAGCAGCCATATTCATGGTTTTCCATCAGATTCCTTGCACATTAAAAAGCTAGGGAGCAGCCATATAATTGCTTGTAATTACTTGTTAATTCTAGCCTAGGATTCTCTTGTTTTGGGCGCATAAGAAGGGCTGGATGACAGCCAACTTAATTCTTGTAATTGCTCCTTAATGAACACCTAGGATTCCTTGTAAGCCTTGAATGGCATAGACTAAGTCCTTACCTTGTAATCAGACCAGCCTCCCTCACTATAAATTGGGGGCGCATGGTGCCTTGAAGAGAACTTTGATTTTGAGCAAAAATATTACCTTGTGTAATTGAGTCCTTACTCTTTGGTTCTGGATTGAACCAGACTTTGATCTTACCAAGAATCCTTTCTTGTGGTGATCCTCATTTCCATAGGCTTATCCTTGTCTTGGATTAGACCAAGGTGGCGCCCCTTGCCTCCCATCCATTCTTCTTGTTACTTGTCTTATAATCTGCTCTCTTGTTTGCTTGTTATAACAAGAACTCTTTATTCTCATTTCCTTTTTGTTCACTTGATTCTTGTTCTACTCACTTGTGTTCTTGTTAAAATAAGAATCATCCTTTCTTGCTATTCTTTCTTAAAGATCAAAAATCACAAGTTCTTAGTCACAACCAGATTCTAAGTGGTGAATTCAAGTCATTGGCCAAGTTATTACAACAAGGAGGCCATCATAAGTTCATCTCATTCTACCATCTTCGTCCTCCCATTTGATCCGTTGGCATTCTTTGGACCAAGTTCGTATCGTTCATCCATCTTGGTCCTCCCATTTGATCCGTTGTTATTCTTTGGACCAAGATCGTCTCGTTCTACCATCTTCGTCCTCCCATTTGATCCGTTGGCCTTCTTTGGACCAAGATCGTCTCGTTCGTCCATCTTCGTCCTCCCATTTGATCCGTTGGCATTCTTTGGACCAAGTTCTTATCGTTCCTCCATCTTGGTCCTCCCATTTGATCCGTTGTTATTCTTTGGACCAAGTTCGTCTCGTTCGTCCATCTTCGTCCTCCCATTTGATCCGTTGTTATTCTTTGGACCAAGTTCGTCTCGGTCGTCCATCTTTGTCGTCCCATTTGATCCGTTGGCCTTCTTTGGACCAAGTTCGTCTCATTATTTTGATCCATTGGCTCTTTGGACCAAGTTCGCCTCGTTCGTCCATCTTCGTCCTCCATTTTGATCCATTGGCTCTTTGGACCAAGTTCGTCTCGTTCGTCCCTCTTCGTCCTCCCATTTGACCCGTAGGCCTTCTTTTGACTAAGTTCGGCTCGTTCTACCATCATCGTCCTCCCATTTGATCTGTTGGCATTCTTTGGACCAAGTTCGTCTCATTCGCCCATCTTCGTCCTCCCATTTGATCCGTTGTTATTCTTTGGACCAAGTTCGTCTCGTTCGTCCATCTTTGACCTCCCATTTGATCCATTGGCCTTCTTTGGACCAAGTTCGTCTCGTTCGTCCATCTTCGTCCTCCTATTTGATCCGTTGGCATTCTTTGGACCAAGTTCGTCTCGTTCGTCCATCTTCGTCCTCCCATTTGATTCCTTGGCATTCATTGGACCAAGTTCGTCTCGTTCCTCCATCTTCGTCCTCCATTTTGATCCATTGGCATTCATTGGACCAAGTTCGTCTCGTTCGTCCATCTTCGTCCTCCCATTTGATCCATTAGCATTCTTTGGACCAAGTTCGTCTCGTTCGTCCATCTTCGTCCTCCCAATTGATCCGTTGTTATTCTTTGGACCAAGTTTGTCTCGTTCGTCCATCTTCGTCCTCCCATTTGATCCGTTGGCCTTCTTTGGACTAAGTTCATCTCATTCTACCATCTTCGCCCTCCCATTTGATCCGTTGGCATTCTTTGGACCAAGTTCGTATCGTTCATCCATCTTGGTCCTCCCATTTGATCTGTTGTTATTCTTTGAACCAAGATAATCTCATTCTACCATCTTCGTCCTCCCATTTGATCCGTTGGCCTTCTTTGGACCAAGATCGTCTCGTTCGTCCATCTTCGTCCTCCCATTTGATCCGCTCTTATTCTTTGGACCAAGTTCGTCTCGTTCGTCCATCTTCGTCCTCCCATTTGATCCATTGTTATTCTTTGGACCAAGTTCGTCTCGGTCGTCCATCTTTGTCGTCCCATTTGATCCGTTGGCCTTCTTTGGACCAAGTTCGTCTCATTCGTCCATCTTCGTCCTCCCATTTGATCCGTAGGCCTTCTTTGGACCAAGTTCGTCTCGTTCGTCCATCTTCGTCCTCCATTTTGATCCATTGGCTCTTTGGACCAAGTTCGTCTCGTTCGTCCCTCTTCGTCCTCCCATTTGATCCGTAGGCCTTCTTTTGACTAAGTTCGGCTCGTTCTACCATCATCGTCCTCCCATTTGATCTGTTGGCATTCTTTGGACCAAGTTCGTCTCGTTCGCCCATCTTCGTCCTCCCATTTGATCCGTTGTTATTCTTTGGAGGAAGTTCGTCTCGTTCGTCCATCTTTGACCTCCCATTTGATCCATTGGCCTTCTTTGGACCAAGTTCCTCTCGTTCGTCCATCTTCGTCCTCCTATTTGATCCGTTGGCATTCTTTGGACCAAGTTCGACTCGTTCGTCCATCTTCGTCCTCCCATTTGATTCCTTGGCATTCATTGGACCAAGTTGGTCTCAATCATCCATCTTCGTCCTCCATTTTGATCCATTGGCATTCATTGGACCAAGTTCGTCTCGTTCGTCCATCTTCGTCCTCCCATTTGATCCATAGGCCTTCTTTGGACCAAGATCGTCTCGTTCTACCATGTTCGTCCTCCCATTTGATCCGTTGGCATTCTTTGGACCAAGTTCGTATCGTTCGTCCATCTCCGTCCTCCCATTTGATCCATTGGCATTCTTTGGACCAAGTTCGTCTCGTTCGTCCATCTCTGTCCTCCCATTGAATACATAGGCCTTCTTTGGACCAAGTTCGTCTCGTTCGTCCATCTTCGTCCTCCCATTTGATCCATAGGCCTTCTTTGGACCAAGATCGTCTCGTTCTACCATGTTCGTCCTCCCATTTGATCCGTTGGCATTCTATGGACCAAGTTCGTCTCGTTCGTCCATCTTGGTCCTCCCATTTGATCCGTTGTTATTCTTTGGACCAAGTTCGTCTCGTTCGTCCATCTTCGTCCTCCCATTTGATCCATTGCCATTCTTTGGACCATGTTCTTGGACCATGTTCGTCTCGTTCGTCCATCTTCGTCCTCCCATTTGATCCGTTGTTATTTTTTGGACCAAGTTCCTCTCATTCGTCCATCTTCGTCCTCCCATTTGATCCGTTGTTATTCTTTGGACCAAGTTCGTCTCGGTCGTCCATGTTCGTCCTCCCATTCGATCCGTTGTTATTTTTTGGACCAAGTTTGTCTCGTTCGTCCATCTTCATCCTCCCATTTGATCCATAGGCCTTCTTTGGACCAAGATCGTCTCGTTCGTCGATCTTCATCCTCCCATTTGATCCATCGGCATTCTTTGGACCAAGTTCGTCTCGTTCGTCCATCTTCGCCCTCCCATTTGATCCATTGGCATTCTTTGGACCAAGTTCGTCTCGTTCGTCCATCTTCGTCCTCCCATTTGATCCATTGGCATTCTTTGGAACCAGTTCGTCTCGTTCGTCCATCTCCGTCCTCCCATTGAATACATAGGCCTTCTTTGGACCAAGTTCGTCTCGTTCGTCCATCTTCGTCCTCCCATTTGATCCATAGGCCTTCTTTGGACCAAGATCGTCTCGTTCTACCATCTTCGTCCTCCCATTTGATCCGTTGGCATTCTTTGGAACAATTCGTATCGTTCGTCCATCTTGGTCCTCCCATTTGATCCGTTGTTATTTTTTGGACCAAGTTCGTCTCGTTCGTCCATCTTCGTGCTCCCATTTGATCCATTGGCATTCTTTGGACCAAGTTCGTCTCGTTCGTCCATCTTCGTCCTCCCATTTGATCCATTGGCATTCTTTGGACCAACTTCGTCTCGTTCGTCCATCTTGGTCCTCCCATTTGATCCGTTGTTATTCTGTGGACCAAGTTCGTCTCGTTCGTCCATCTTCGTCCTCCCATTTGATCCCTTGGCATTCTCTGGACCAAGTTCGTCTCATTCGCCCATCTTCGTCCTCCCATTTGATCCGTTGTTATTCTTTGGACCAAGTTCGTCTCGTTCGTCCATCTTTGACCTCCCATTTGATCCATTGGCCTTCTTTGGACCAAGTTCGTCTCGTTCGTCCATCTTCGTCCTCCTATTTGATCCGTTGGCATTCTTTGGACCAAGTTCGTCTCGTTCGTCCATCTTCGTTCTCCCATTTGATTCCTTGGCATTCATTGGACCAAGTTCGTCTCGTTCCTCCATCTTCGTCCTCCATTTTGATCCATTGGCATTCATTGGACCAAGTTCATCTTGTTCGTCCATCTTCGTCCTCCCATTTGATCCATTGGCATTCTTTGGACCAAGTTCGTCTCGTTCGTCCATCTTCGTCCTCCCAATTGATCCGTTGTTATTCTTTGGACCAAATTTGTCTCGTTCGTCCATCTTCGTCCTCCCATTTGATCCGTTGGCCTTCTTTGGACTAAGTTCATCTCATTCTACCATCTTCGCCCTCCCATTTGCTCCGTTGGCATTCTTTGGACCAAGTTCGTATCGTTCATCCATCTTGGTCCTCCCATTTGATCTGTTGTTATTCTTTGAACCAAGATCATCTCATTCTACCATCTTCGTCCTCCCATTTGATCCGTTGGCCTTCTTTGGACCAAGATCGTCTCGTTCGTCCATCTTCGTCCTCCCATTTGATCCGCTCTTATTCTTTGGACCAAGTTCGTCTCGTTCGTCCATCTTCGTCCTCCCATTTGATCCGTTGTTATTCTTTGGACCAAGTTCGTCTCGGTCGTCCATCTTTGTCGTCCCATTTGATCCGTTTGCCTTCTTTGGACCAAGTTCGTCTCATTCGTCCATCTTCGTCCTCCCATTTGATCCGTAGGCCTTCTTTGGACCAAGTTCGTCTCGTTCGTCCATCTTCGTCCTCCATTTTGATCCATTGGCTCTTTGGACCAAGTTCGTCTCGTTCGTCCCTCTGCGTCCTCCCATTTGATCCGTAGGCCTTCTTTTGACTAAGTTCGGCTCGTTCTACCATCATCGTCCTCCCATTTGATCTGTTGGCATTCTTTGGACCAAGTTCGTCTCGTTCGCCCATCTTCGTCCTCCCATTTGATCCGTTGTTATTCTTTGGAGGAAGTTCGTCTCGTTCGTCCATCTTTGACCTCCCATTTGATCCATTGGCCTTCTTTGGACCAAGTTCGTCTCGTTCGTCCATCTTCGTCCTCCTATTTGATCCGTTGGCATTCTTTGGACCAAGTTCGACTCGTTCGTCCATCTTCGTCCTCCCATTTGATTCCTTGGCATTCATTGGACCAAGTTGGTCTCAATCATCCATCTTCGTCCTCCATTTTGATCCATTGGCATTCATTGGACCAAGTTCGTCTCGTTCATCCATCTTCGTCCTCCATTTTGATCCATTGGCATTCATTGGACCAAGTTCGTCTCGTTCTACCATGTTCGTCCTCCCATTTGATCCGTTGGCATTCTTTGGACCAAGTTCGTATCGTTCGTCCATCTTGGTCCTCCCATTTGATCCGTTGTTATTCTTTGGACCAAGTTCGTCTCGTTCGTCCATCTCCGTCCTCCCATTTGATCCATTGGCATTCTTTGGACCAAGTTCGTCTCGTTCGTCCATCTCTGTCCTCCCATTGAATACATAGGCCTTCTTTGGACCAAGTTCGTCTCGTTCGTCCATCTTCGTCCTCCCATTTGTTCCATAGGCCTTCTTTGGACCAAGATCGTCTCGTTCTACCATGTTCGTCCTCCCATTTGATCCGTTGGCATTCTATGGACCAAGTTCGTATCGTTCGTCCATCTTGGTCCTCCCATTTGATCCGTTGTTATTCTTTGGACCAAGTTCGTCTCGTTCGTCCATCTTCGTGCTCCCAGTTGATCCATTGGCATTCTTTGGACCAAGTTCGTCTCGTTCGTCCATCTTCGTCCTCCCATTTGATCCATTGGCATTCTTTGGACCAACTTCGTCTCGTTCGTCCATCTTGGTCCTCCCATTTGATCCGTTGTTATTCTGTGGACCAAGTTCGTCTCGTTCGTCCATCTTCGTCCTCCCATTTGATCCATTGGAATTCTTTGGACCAAGTTCGTCTCGTTCGTCCATCTTGGTCCTCCCATTTGATCCGTTGTTATTCTTTGGACCAAGTTCGTCTCGTTCGTCCATCTTCGTCCTCCCATTTGATCCATTGCCATTCTTTGGACCATGTTCGTCTCGTTCGTCCATCTTCGTCCTCCCATTTGATCCGTTGTTATTTTTTGGACCAAGTTTGTCTCGTTCGTCCATCTTCATCCTCCAATTTGATCCATAGGCCTTCTTTGGACCAAGATCGTCTCGTTCGTCCATCTTCGTCCTCCCATTTGATCCGTTGGCATTCTTTGGACCAAGTTCGTCTCGTTCGTCCATCTTCGTCCTCCCATTTGATCCATTGGCATTCTTTGGAACCAGTTCGTCTCGTTCGTCCATCTCCGTCCTCCCATTGAATACATAGGCCTTCTTTGGACCAAGTTCGTCTCGTTCGTCCATCTTCGTCCTCCCATTTGATCCATAGGCCTTCTTTGGACCAAGATCGTCTCGTTCTACCATCTTCGTCCTCCCATTTGATCCGTTGGCATTCTTTGGAACAATTCGTATCGTTCGTCCATCTTGGTCCTCCCATTTGATCCGTTGTTATTTTTTGGACCAAGTTCGTCTCGTTCGTCCATCTTCGTGCTCCCATTTGATCCATTGGCATTCTTTGGACCAAGTTCGTCTCGTTCGTCCATCTTCGTCCTCCCATTTGATCCATTGGCATTCTTTGGACCAACTTCGTCTCGTTCGTCCATCTTGGTCCTCCCATTTGATCCGTTGTTATTCTGTGGACCAAGTTCGTCTCGTTCGTCCATCTTCGTCCTCCCATTTGATCCCTTGGCATTCTCTGGACCAAGTTCGTCTCATTCGTCCATCTTCGTCCTCCCATTTGATCCGTTGTTATTCTTTGGACCAAGTTTGTCTCGTTCGTCCATCTTCGTCCTCCCATTTGATCCATAGGCCTTCTTTGGACCAAGATCGTCTCGTTCGTCCATCTTCGTCCTCCCATTTGATCCGTTGGCATTCTTTGGACCAAGTTCGTATCGTTCATCCATCTTGGTCCTCCCATTTGATCCGTTATTATTCTTTGGACTAAGTTCGTCTCGTTCGTCCATCTTCGTCCTCCCATTTGATCCATTGGCATTCTTTGGACCATGTTCGTCTCGTTCGTCCGTCTTCGTCCTCCCATTTGATCCGTTGTTATTCTTTGGACCAAGTTTGTCTCGTTCGTCCATCTTCGTCCTCCCATTTGATCCATCGGCATTCTTTGGACCAAGTTCGTCTCGTTCGTCCCTCTTCGCCCTCCCATTTGATCCATTGGCATTCTTTGGACCAAGTTCGTCTCGTTCGTCCATCTTCGTCCTCCCATTTGATCCATTGGCATTCTTTGGAACAAGTTCGTCTCGTTCGTCCATCTTCGTCCTCCCATTTGATCCATTGGCATTCTTTGGACCAAGTTCGTCTCGTTCGTCCATCTTCGTCCTCCCATTTGATCCATAGGCCTTCTTTGGACCAAGATCGTCTCGTTCTACCATCTTCGTCCTCCCATTTGATCCGTTGGCATTCTTTGGAACAATTCGTATCGTTCGTCCATCTTGGTCTTCCCATTTGATCCGTTGTTATTTTTTGGACCAAGTTCGTCTCGTTCGTCCATCTTCGTGCTCCCATTTGATCCATTGGCATTCTTTGGACCAAGTTCGTCTCGTTCGTCCATCTTCGCCCTCCCATTTGATCCATTGGCATTCTTTGGACCAAGTTCGTCTCGTTCGTCCATCTTCGTCCTCCCATTTGATCCATTGGCATTCTTTGGAACCAGTTCGTCTCGTTCGTCCATCTCCGTCCTCCCATTGAATACATAGGCCTTCTTTGGACCAAGTTCGTCTCGTTCGTCCATCTTCGTCCTCCCATTTGATCCATCGGCATTCTTTGGACCAAGTTCGTCTCGTTCGTCCATCTTCGCCCTCCCATTTGATCCATTGGCATTCTTTGGACCAAGTTCGTCTCGTTCGTCCATCTTCGTCCTCCCATTTGATCCATTGGCATTCTTTGGAACCAGTTCGTCTCGTTCGTCCATCTCCGTCCTCCCATTGAATACATAGGCCTTCTTTGGACCAAGTTCGTCTCGTTCGTCCATCTTCGTCCTCCCATTTGATCCATAGGCCTTCTTTGGACCAAGATCGTCTCGTTCTACCATCTTCGTCCTCCCATTTGATCCATTGGCATTCTTTGGACCAAGTTCGTCTCGTTCGTCCATCTTCGTCCTCCCATTTGATCCATTGGCATTCTTTGGACCAAGTTCGTCTCGTTCGTCCATCTTCGTCCTCCCATTTGATCCATAGGCCTTCTTTGGACCAAGATCGTCTCGTTCTACCATCTTCGTCCTCCCATTTGATCCGTTGGCATTCTTTGGAACAATTCGTATCGTTCGTCCATCTTGGTCCTCCCATTTGATCCGTTGTTATTTTTTGGACCAAGTTCGTCTCGTTCGTCCATCTTCGTGCTCCCATTTGATCCATTGGCATTCTTTGGACCAAGTTCGTCTCGTTCATCCATCTTCGTCCTTCCATTTGATCGATTGGCATTCTTTGGACCAACTTCGTCTCGTTCGTCCATCTTGGTCCTCCCATTTGATCCGTTGTTATTCTGTGGACCAAGTTCGTCTCGTTCGTCCATCTTCGTCCTCCCATTTGATCCCTTGGCATTCTCTGGACCAAGTTCGTCTCATTCGTCCATCTTCGTCCTCCCATTTGATCCGTTGTTATTCTTTGGACCAAGTTTGTCTCGTTCGTCCATCTTCGTCCTCCCATTTGATCCATAGGCCTTCTTTGGACCAAGATCGTCTCGTTCGTCCATCTTCGTCCTCCCATTTGATCCGTTGGCATTCTTTGGACCAAGTTCGTATCGTTCATCCATCTTGGTCCTCCCATTTGATCCGTTATTATTCTTTGGACCAAGTTCGTCTCGTTCGTCCATCTTCGTCCTCCCATTTGATCCATTGGCATTCTTTGGACCAAGTTCGTCTCGTTTGTCCATCTTCGTCCTCCCATTTGATCCATTGGCATTCTTTGGACCATGTTCGTCTCGTTCGTCCGTCTTCGTCCTCCCATTTGATCCGTTGTTATTCTTTGGACCAAGTTTGTCTCGTTCGTCCATCTTCGTCCTCCCATTTGATCCATCGGCATTCTTTGGACCAAGTTCGTCTCGTTCGTCCATCTTCGCCCTCCCATTTGATCCATTGGCATTCTTTGGACCAAGTTCGTCTCGTTCGTCCATCTTCGTCCTCCCATTTGATCCATTGGCATTCTTTGGAACAAGTTCATCTCGTTCGTCCATCTTCGTCCTCCCATTTGATCCATTGGCATTCTTTGGACCAAGTTCGTCTCGTTCGCCCATCTTCGTCCTCCCATTTGATCCGTTGTTATTTTTTGGACCAAGTTTGTCTCGTTCGTCCATCTTCATCCTCCCATTTGATCCATAGGCCTTCTTTGGACCAAGATCATCTCGTTCGTCCATCTTCGTCCTCCCATTTGATCCATTGGCATTCTTTGGACCAAGTTCGTCTCGTTCGTCCATCTTCGTCCTCCCATTTGATCCATAGGCCTTCTTTGGACCAAGATCGTCTCGTTCTACCATCTTCGTCCTCCCATTTGATCCGTTGGCATTCTTTGGAACAATTCGTATCGTTCGTCCATCTTGGTCCTCCCATTTGATCCGTTGTTATTTTTTGGACCAAGTTCGTCTCGTTCGTCCATCTTCGTGCTCCCATTTGATCCATTGGCATTCTTTGGACCAAGTTCGTCTCGTTCGTCCATCTTCGTCCTCCCATTTGATCCATTGGCATTCTTTGGACCAACTTCGTCTCGTTCGTCCATCTTGGTCCTCCCATTTGATCCGTTGTTATTCTGTGGACCAAGTTCGTCTCGTTCGTCCATCTTCGTCCTCCCATTTGATCCCTTGGCATTCTCTGGACCAAGTTCCTCTCATTCGTCCATCTTCGTCCTTCCATTTGATCCGTTGTTATTCTTTGGACCAAGTTTGTCTCGTTCGTCCATCTTCGTCCTCCCATTTGATCCATAGGCCTTCTTTGGACCAAGATCGTCTCGTTCGTCCATCTTCGTCCTCCCATTTGATCCGTTGGCATTCTTTGGACCAAGTTCGTATCGTTCATCCATCTTGGTCCTCCCATTTGATCCGTTATTATTCTTTGGACCAAGTTCGTCTCGTTCGTCCATCTTCGTCCTCCCATTTGATCCATTGGCATTCTTTGGACCAAGTTCGTCTCGTTTGTCCATCTTCGTCCTCCCATTTGATCCATTGGCATTCTTTGGACCAAGTTCGTCTCGTTCGTCCATCTTCGTCCTCCCATTTTATCCATTGGCATTCTTTGGACCATGTTCGTCTCGTTCGTCCATCTTCGTCCTCCCATTTGATCCGTTGTTATTCTTTGGACCAAGTTTGTCTCGTTCGTCCATCTTCTTCCTCCCATTTGATCCATAGGCCTTCTTTGGACCAAGATCGCCTCCTTCTACCATCTTCGTCCTCCCATTTGATCCGTTGGCATTCTTTGGACCAAGTTCGTATCGTTCGTCCATCTTCGTCCTCCCATTTGATCCGTTGTTATTCTTTGGACCAAGTTCGTCTCGTTCGTCCATCTTCGTCCTCCCATTTGATCCATTGGCATTCTTTGGACCAAGTTCGTCTCGTTCGCCCATCTTGGTCCTGCCATTTGATCCGTTGTTATTCTTTGGACCAAGTTTGTCTCGTTCGTCCATCTTCGTCCTCCCATTTGATCCATTGGCATTCTTTGGACCAAGTTCGTCTCGTTCGTCCGTCTTCGTCCTCCCATTTGATCCATTGGCATTCTTTGGACCAAGTTCGTCTCGTTCGTCCCTCTTCGTCCTCCCATTTGATCCATTGGCATTCTTTGGACCAAGTTCGTCTCGTTCGCCCATCTTCGTCCTCCCATTTGATCCGTTGTTATTTTTTGGACCAAGTTTGTCTCGTTCGTCCATCTTCATCCTCCCATTTGATCCATAGGCCTTCTTTGGACCAAGATCATCTCGTTCGTCCATCTTCGTCCTCCCATTTGATCCGTTGGCATTCTTTGGACCAAGTTCGTATCGTTCATCCATCTTGGTCCTCCCATTTGATCCGTTGTTATTTTTTGGACCAAGTTTGTCTCCTTCGTCCATCTTCATCCTCCCATTTGATCCATAGGCCTTCTTTGGACCAAGATCATCTCGTTCGTCCATCTTCGTCCTCCCATTTGATCCGTTGGCATTCTTTGGACCAAGTTCGTATCGTTCATCCATCTTGGTCCTCCCATTTGATCCGTTGTTATTCTTTGGACCAAGTTCGTCTCGTTCGTCCATCTTCGTCCTCCCATTTGATCCATTGGCATTCTTTGGACCATGTTCGTCTCGTTCGTCCATCTTTGTCCTCCCATTTGATCCGTTGGCCTTCTTTGGACCAAGTTCGTCTCATTCGTCCATCTTCGTCCTCCCATTTGATCCGTAGGCCTTCTTTGGACCAAATTCGTTTCGTTCGTCCATCTTCGTCCTCCATTTTGATCCATTGGCATTATTTGGACCAAGTTCGCCTCGTTCGTCCATCTTCGTCCTCCCATTTGATCCGTTGTTATTCTTTGGACCAAGTTCGTCTCGTTCGTCCATCTTCGTCCTCCCATTTGATCCATTGGCATTCTTTGGACCAAGTTCGTCTCGTTCGTCCATCTTCGTCCTCCCATTTGATCCATTGGCATTCTTTGGACCAAGTTCGTCTCGTTCGTCCATCTTCTTCCTCCCATTTGATCCATAGGCCTTCTTTGGACCAAGATCGCCTCCTTCTACCATCTTCGTCCTCCCATTTGATCCGTTGGCATTCTTTGGACCAAGTTCGTATCGTTCGTCCATCTTCGTCCTCCCATTTGATCCGTTGTTATTCTTTGGACCAAGTTCGTCTCGTTCGTCCATCTTCGTCCTCCCATTTGATCCATTGGCATTCTTTGGACCAAGTTCGTCTCGTTCGCCCATCTTGGTCCTGCCATTTGATCCGTTGTTATTCTTTGGACCAAGTTTGTCTCGTTCGTCCATCTTCGTCCTCCCATTTGATCCATTGGCATTCTTTGGACCAAGTTCGTCTCGTTCGTCCGTCTTCGTCCTCCCATTTGATCCATTGGCATTCTTTGGACCAAGTTCGTCTCGTTCGTCCCTCTTCGTCCTCCCATTTGATCCATTGGCATTCTTTGGACCAAGTTCGTCTCGTTCGCCCATCTTCGTCCTCCCATTTGATCCGTTGTTATTTTTTGGACCAAGTTTGTCTCGTTCGTCCATCTTCATCCTCCCATTTGATCCATAGGCCTTCTTTGGACCAAGATCATCTCGTTCGTCCATCTTCGTCCTCCCATTTGATCCGTTGGCATTCTTTGGACCAAGTTCGTATCGTTCATCCATCTTGGTCCTCCCATTTGATCCGTTGTTATTTTTTGGACCAAGTTTGTCTCCTTCGTCCATCTTCATCCTCCCATTTGATCCATAGGCCTTCTTTGGACCAAGATCATCTCGTTCGTCCATCTTCGTCCTCCCATTTGATCCGTTGGCATTCTTTGGACCAAGTTCGTATCGTTCATCCATCTTGGTCCTCCCATTTGATCCGTTGTTATTCTTTGGACCAAGTTCGTCTCGTTCGTCCATCTTCGTCCTCCCATTTGATCCATTGGCATTCTTTGGACCATGTTCGTCTCGTTCGTCCATCTTTGTCCTCCCATTTGATCCGTTGGCCTTCTTTGGACCAAGTTCGTCTCATTCGTCCATCTTCGTCCTCCCATTTGATCCGTAGGCCTTCTTTGGACCAAATTCGTTTCGTTCGTCCATCTTCGTCCTCCATTTTGATCCATTGGCATTATTTGGACCAAGTTCGCCTCGTTCGTCCATCTTCGTCCTCCCATTTGATCCGTTGTTATTCTTTGGACCAAGTTCGTCTCGTTCGTCCATCTTCGTCCTCCCATTTGATCCATTGGCATTCTTTGGACCAAGTTCGTCTCGTTCGTCCATCTTCGTCCTCCCATTTGATCCATTGGCATTCTTTGGACCAAGTTCGTCTCGTTCGCCCATCTTGGTCCTGCCATTTGATCCCTTGTTATTCTTTGGACCAAGTTCGTCTCGTTCGTCCATCTTCGTCCTCCCATTTGATCCATTGGCATTCTTTGGACCAAGTTCGTCTCGTTCGTCCATCTTCGTCCTCCCATTTGATCCATTGGCATTCTTTGGACCAAGTTCGTCTCGTTCGTCCATCTTCGTCCTCCCATTTGATCCATTGGCATTCTTTGGACCAAGTTCGTCTCGTTCGCCCATCTTGGTCCTGCCATTTGATCCCTTGTTATTCTTTGGACCAAGTTCGTCTCGTTCGTCCATCTTCGTCCTCCCATTTGATCCATTGGCATTCTTTGGACCAAGTTCGTCTCGTTCGTCCATCTTCGTCCTCCCATTTGATCCGTTGTTATTCTTTGGACCAAGTTCGTCTCGTTCGTCCATCTTCGTCCTCCCATTTGATCCATTGGCATTCTTTGGACCAAGTTCGTCTCGTTCGTCCATCTTCGTCCTCCCATTTGATCCATTGGCATTCTTTGGACCAAGTTCGTCTCGTTCGCCCATCTTGGTCCTGCCATTTGATCCGTTGTTATTCTTTGGACCAAGTTTGTCTCGTTCGTCCATCTTCGTCCTCCCATTTGATCCATTGGCATTCTTTGGACCAAGTTCGTCTCGTTCGTCCATCTTCGTCCTCCCATTTGATCCATTGGCATTCTTTGGACCAAGTTCGTCTCGTTCGTCCATCTTCGTCCTCCCATTTGATCCATTGGCATTCTTTGGACCAAGTTCGTCTCGTTCGTCCATCTTCGTCGTCCCATTTGATCCGTTGTTATTTTTTGGACCAAGTTTGTCTCGTTCGTCCATCTTCATCCTCCCATTTGATCCATAGGCCTTCTTTGGACCAAGATCATCTCGTTCGTCCATCTTCGTCCTCCCATTTGATCCGTTGGCATTCTTTGGACCAAGTTCGTATCGTTCATCCATCTTGGTCCTCCCATTTGATACGTTGTTATTCTTTGGACCAAGTTCGTCTCGTTCGTCCATCTTCGTCCTCCCATTTGATCCATTGGCATTCTTTGGACCATGTTCGTCTCGTTCGTCCATCTTTGTCCTCCCATTTGATCCGTTGGCCTTCTTTGGACCAAGTTCGTCTCATTCGTCCATCTTCGTCCTCCCATTTGATCCGTAGGCCTTCTTTGGACCAAATTCGTTTCGTTCGTCCATCTTCGTCCTCCATTTTGATCCATTGGCATTATTTGGACCAAGTTCGTCTCGTTCGTTCAACTTCGTCCCCCCATTTGATCCATTGGCATTCTTTGGACCAAGTTCGTCTCGTTCGTCCATCTTCGTCCTCCCATTTGATCCATTGGCATTCTTTGGACCAAGTTCGTCTCGTTCGTCCATCTCCGTCCTCCCATTGAATACATTGGCATTCTTTGGACCAAGTTCGTCTCGTTCGTCCATCTTCGTCCTCCCATTTGATCCATAGGCCTTCTTTGGACCAAGATCGTCTCGTTCTACCATCTTCGTCCTCCCATTTGATCCGTTGGCATTCTTTGGACCAAGTTCGTCTCATTCGCCCATCTTCGTCCTCCCATTTGATCCGTTGTTATTCTTTGGACCAAGTTCGTCTCGTTCGTCCATCTTTGACCTCCCATTTGATCCATTGGCCTTCTTTGGACCAAGTTCGTCTCGTTCGTCCATCTTCGTCCTCCTATTTGATCCCTTGTTATTCTTTGGACCAAGTTCGTCTCGTTCGTCCATCTTCATCCTCCCATTTGATCCATAGGCCTTCTTTGGACCATGTTCGTCTCGTTTTACCATCTTCGTCCTCCCATTTGATCCGTTGGCATTCTTTGGACCAAGTTCGTCTCGTTCGTCCCTCTTCGTCCTCCCATTTGATCCGTTGGCCTTCTTTGGAATATGTTCATCTCATTCTACCATGTTCGCCCTCCCATTTGATCCGTTGGCATTCTTTGGACCAAGTTCGTATCGTTCATCCATCTTGGTCCTCCCATTTGATCTGTTGTTATTCTTTGAACCAAGATCATCTCGTTCTACCATCTTCGTCCTCCCATTTGATCCGTTGGCATTCTTTGGACCAAGTTCGTCTCGTTCATTCATCTTGGTCCTCCCATTTGATCCGCTCTTATTCATTGGACCAAGTTCGTCTCGTTCGTCCATCTTCGTCCTCCCATTTGATCCGTTGTTATTCTTTGGACCAAGTTCGTCTCGTTCGTCCATCTTCGTCCTCCCATTTGATCCATTGGCATTCTTTGGACCAAGTTCGTCTCGTTCGTCCATCTTCGTCCTCCCATTTTATCCATTGGCATTCTTTGGACCAAGTTCGTCTCGTTCGCCCATCTTGGTCCTGCCATTTGATCCCTTGTTATTCTTTGGACCAAGTTCGTCTCGTTCGTCCATCTTCGTCCTCCCATTTGATCCATTGGCATTCTTTGGACCAAGTTCGTCTCGTTCGTCCATCTTCGTCCTCCCATTTGATCCATTGGCATTCTTTGGACCAAGTTCGTCTCGTTCGTCCATCTTCGTCCTCCCATTTGATCCATTGACATTCTTTGGACCAACTTCGTCTCGTTCGCCCATCTTCGTCGTCCCATTTGATCCGTTGTTATTTTTTGGACCAAGTTTGTCTCGTTCGTCCATCTTCATCCTCCCATTTGATCCATAGGCCTTCTTTGGACCAAGATCATCTCGTTCGTCCATCTTCGTCCTCCCATTTGATCCGTTGGCATTCTTTGGACCAAGTTCGTATCGTTCATCCATCTTGGTCCTCCCATTTGATCCGTTGTTATTCTTTGGACCAAGTTCGTCTCGTTCGTCCATCTTCGTCCTCCCATTTGATCCATTGGCATTCTTTGGACCATGTTCGTCTCGTTCGTCCATCTTTGTCCTCCCATTTGATCCGTTGGCCTTCTTTGGACCAAGTTCGTCTCATTCGTCCATCTTCGTCCTCCCATTTGATCCGTAGGCCTTCTTTGGACCAAATTCGTTTCGTTCGTCCATCTTCGTCCTCCATTTTGATCCATTGGCATTATTTGGACCAAGTTCGTCTCGTTCGTCCATCTTCGTCCTCCCATTTGATCCATTGGCATTCTTTGGACCAAGTTCGTCTCGTTCGTCCATCTTCGTCCTCCCATTTAATCCGTTGTTATTCTTTGGACCAAGTTCGTCTCGTTCGTCCATCTTCGTCCTCCCATTTGATCCATTGGCATTCTTTGGACCAAGTTCGTCTCATTCGTCCATCTTCGTCCTCCCATTTGATCCATTGGCATTCTTTGGACCAAGTTCGTCTCGTTCGCCCATCTTGGTCCTGCCATTTGATCCGTTGTTATTCTTTGGACCAAGTTTGTCTCGTTCGTCCATCTTCGTCCTCCCATTTGATCCATTGGCATTCTTTGGACCAAGTTCGTCTCGTTCGTCCATCTTCGTCCTCCCATTTGATCCATTGGCATTCTTTGGACCAAGTTCGTCTCGTTCGTCCATCTTCGTCCTCCCATTTGAGCCATTGGCATTCTTTGGACCAAGTTCGTCTCGTTCGCCCATCTTCGTCGTCCCATTTGATCCGTTGTTATTTTTTGGACCAAGTTTGTCTCGTTCGTCCATCTTCATCCTCCCATTTGATCCATAGGCCTTCTTTGGACCAAGATCATCTCGTTCGTCCATCTTCGTCCTCCCATTTGATCCGTTGGCATTCTTTGGACCAAGTTCGTATCGTTCATCCATCTTGGTCCTCCCATTTGATCCGTTGTTATTCTTTGGACCAAGTTCGTCTCGTTCGTCCATCTTCGTCCTCCCATTTGATCCATTGGCATTCTTTGGACCATGTTCGTCTCGTTCGTCCATCTTTGTCCTCCCATTTGATCCGTTGGCCTTCTTTGGACCAAGTTCGTCTCATTCGTCCATCTTCGTCCTCCCATTTGATCCGTAGGCCTTCTTTGGACCAAATTCGTTTCGTTCGTCCATCTTCGTCCTCCATTTTGATCCATTGGCATTATTTGGACCAAGTTCGTCTCGTTCGTCCATCTTCGTCCTCCCATTTGATCCATTGGCATTCTTTGGACCAAGTTCGTCTCGTTCGTCCATCTTCGTCCTCCCATTTGATCCATTGGCATTCTTTGGACCAAGTTCGTCTCGTTCGTCCATCTCCGTCCTCCCATTGAATACATTGGCATTCTTTGGACCAAGTTCGTCTCGTTCGTCCATCTTCGTCCTCCCATTTGATCCATAGGCCTTCTTTGGACCAAGATCGTCTCGTTCTACCATCTTCGTCCTCCCATTTGATCCGTTGGCATTCTTTGGACCAAGTTCGTCTCATTCGCCCATCTTCGTCCTCCCATTTGATCCGTTGTTATTCTTTGGACCAAGTTCGTCTCGTTCGTCCATCTTTGACCTCCCATTTGATCCATTGGCCTTCTTTGGACCAAGTTCGTCTCGTTCGTCCATCTTCGTCCTCCTATTTTATCCGTTGTTATTCTTTGGACCAAGTTCGTCTCGTTCGTCCATCTTCATCCTCCCATTTGATCCATAGGCCTTCTTTGGACCATGTTCGTCTCGTTTTACCATCTTCGTCCTCCCATTTGATCCGTTGGCATTCTTTGGACCAAGTTCGTCTCGTTCGTCCCTCTTCGTCCTCCCATTTGATCCGTTGGCCTTCTTTGGACTAAGTTCATCTCATTCTACCATGTTCGCCCTCCCATTTGATCCGTTGGCATTCTTTGGACCAAGTTCGTATCGTTCATCCATCTTGGTCCTCCCATTTGATCTGTTGTTATTCTTTGAACCAAGATCATCTCGTTCTACCATCTTCGTCCTCCCATTTGATCCGTTGGCATTCTTTGGACCAAGTTCGTCTCGTTCATTCATCTTGGTCCTCCCATTTGATCCGCTCTTATTCATTGGACCAAGTTCGTCTCGTTCGTCCATCTTCGTCCTCCCATTTGATCCGTTGTTATTCTTTGGACCAAGTTCGTCTCGGTCGTCCATCTTTGTCGTCCCATTTGATCCGTTGGCCTTCTTTGGACCAAGTTCGTCTCATTCGTCCATCTTCGTCCTCCCATTTGATCCGTAGGCCTTCTTTGGACCATGTTCGTCTCGTTCGTCCATCTTCGTCCTCCATTTTGATCCATTGGCTCTTTGGACCAAGTTCGTCTCGTTCGTCCCTCTTCGTCCTCCCATTTGATCCGTAGGCCTTCTTTTGACTAAGTTCGGCTCGTTCTACCATCATCGTCCTCCCATTTGATCTGTTGGCATTCTTTGGACCAAGTTCGTCTCGTTCGCCCATCTTCGTCCTCCCATTTGATCCGTTGTTATTCTTTGGAGGAAGTTCGTCTCGTTCGTCCATCTTTGACCTCCCATTTGATCCATTGGCCTTCTTTCGACCAAGTTCGTCTCGTTCGTCCATCTTGGTCCTCCCATTTGATCCGTTGTTATTCTTTGGACCAAGTTCGTCTCGTTCGTCCATCTTCGTCCTCCCATTTGATCTGTTGTTATTCTTTGGACCAAGTTCGTCTCGGTCGTCCATGTTCGTCCTCCCATTTGATCCGTTGTTATTTTTTGGACCAAGTTTGTCTCGTTCGTCCATCTTCATCCTCCCATTTGATCCATAGGCCTTCTTTGGACCAAGATCGTCTCGTTCATCCATCTTCGTCCTCCCATTTGATCCGTTGGCATTCTTTGGACCAAGTTCGTATCGTTCACCATCTTGGTCCTCCCATTTGATCCGTTGTTATTCTTTGGACCAAGTTCGTCTCGTTCGTCCATCTTCGTCCTCCCATTTGATCCATTGGCATTCTTTGGACCATGTTCGTCTCGTTCGTCCATCTTTGTCCTCCCATTTGATCCGTTGGCCTTCTTTGGACCAAGTTCGTCTCCTTCGTCCATCTTCGTCCTCCCATTTGATCCGTAGGCCTTCTTTGGACCAAATTCGTCTCGTTCGTCCATCTTCGTCCTCCCATTTAATCCGTTGTTATTCTTTGGACCAAGTTCGTCTCGTTCGTCCATCTTCGTCCTCCCATTTGATCCATTGGCATTCTTTGGACCAAGTTCGTCTCATTCGTCCATCTTCGTCCTCCCATTTGATCCATTGGCATTCTTTGGACCAAGTTCGTCTCGTTCGCCCATCTTGGTCCTGCCATTTGATCCGTTGTTATTCTTTGGACCAAGTTTGTCTCGTTCGTCCATCTTCGTCCTCCCATTTGATCCATTGGCATTCTTTGGACCAAGTTCGTCTCGTTCGTCCATCTTCGTCCTCCCATTTGATCCATTGGCATTCTTTGGACCAAGTTCGTCTCGTTCGTCCATCTTCGTCCTCCCATTTGAGCCATTGGCATTCTTTGGACCAAGTTCGTCTCGTTCGCCCATCTTCGTCGTCCCATTTGATCCGTTGTTATTTTTTGGACCAAGTTTGTCTCGTTCGTCCATCTTCATCCTCCCATTTGATCCATAGGCCTTCTTTGGACCAAGATCATCTCGTTCGTCCATCTTCGTCCTCCCATTTGATCCGTTGGCATTCTTTGGACCAAGTTCGTATCGTTCATCCATCTTGGTCCTCCCATTTGATCCGTTGTTATTCTTTGGACCAAGTTCGTCTCGTTCGTCCATCTTCGTCCTCCCATTTGATCCATTGGCATTCTTTGGACCATGTTCGTCTCGTTCGTCCATCTTTGTCCTCCCATTTGATCCGTTGGCCTTCTTTGGACCAAGTTCGTCTCATTCGTCCATCTTCGTCCTCCCATTTGATCCGTAGGCCTTCTTTGGACCAAATTCGTTTCGTTCGTCCATCTTCGTCCTCCATTTTGATCCATTGGCATTATTTGGACCAAGTTCGTCTCGTTCGTCCATCTTCGTCCTCCCATTTGATCCATTGGCATTCTTTGGACCAAGTTCGTCTCGTTCGTCCATCTTCGTCCTCCCATTTGATCCATTGGCATTCTTTGGACCAAGTTCGTCTCGTTCGTCCATCTCCGTCCTCCCATTGAATACATTGGCATTCTTTGGACCAAGTTCGTCTCGTTCGTCCATCTTCGTCCTCCCATTTGATCCATAGGCCTTCTTTGGACCAAGATCGTCTCGTTCTACCATCTTCGTCCTCCCATTTGATCCGTTGGCATTCTTTGGACCAAGTTCGTCTCATTCGCCCATCTTCGTCCTCCCATTTGATCCGTTGTTATTCTTTGGACCAAGTTCGTCTCGTTCGTCCATCTTTGACCTCCCATTTGATCCATTGGCCTTCTTTGGACCAAGTTCGTCTCGTTCGTCCATCTTCGTCCTCCTATTTTATCCGTTGTTATTCTTTGGACCAAGTTCGTCTCGTTCGTCCATCTTCATCCTCCCATTTGATCCATAGGCCTTCTTTGGACCATGTTCGTCTCGTTTTACCATCTTCGTCCTCCCATTTGATCCGTTGGCATTCTTTGGACCAAGTTCGTCTCGTTCGTCCCTCTTCGTCCTCCCATTTGATCCGTTGGCCTTCTTTGGACTAAGTTCATCTCATTCTACCATGTTCGCCCTCCCATTTGATCCGTTGGCATTCTTTGGACCAAGTTCGTATCGTTCATCCATCTTGGTCCTCCCATTTGATCTGTTGTTATTCTTTGAACCAAGATCATCTCGTTCTACCATCTTCGTCCTCCCATTTGATCCGTTGGCATTCTTTGGACCAAGTTCGTCTCGTTCATTCATCTTGGTCCTCCCATTTGATCCGCTCTTATTCATTGGACCAAGTTCGTCTCGTTCGTCCATCTTCGTCCTCCCATTTGATCCGTTGTTATTCTTTGGACCAAGTTCGTCTCGGTCGTCCATCTTTGTCGTCCCATTTGATCCGTTGGCCTTCTTTGGACCAAGTTCGTCTCATTCGTCCATCTTCGTCCTCCCATTTGATCCGTAGGCCTTCTTTGGACCATGTTCGTCTCGTTCGTCCATCTTCGTCCTCCATTTTGATCCATTGGCTCTTTGGACCAAGTTCGTCTCGTTCGTCCCTCTTCGTCCTCCCATTTGATCCGTAGGCCTTCTTTTGACTAAGTTCGGCTCGTTCTACCATCATCGTCCTCCCATTTGATCTGTTGGCATTCTTTGGACCAAGTTCGTCTCGTTCGCCCATCTTCGTCCTCCCATTTGATCCGTTGTTATTCTTTGGAGGAAGTTCGTCTCGTTCGTCCATCTTTGACCTCCCATTTGATCCATTGGCCTTCTTTCGACCAAGTTCGTCTCGTTCGTCCATCTTGGTCCTCCCATTTGATCCGTTGTTATTCTTTGGACCAAGTTCGTCTCGTTCGTCCATCTTCGTCCTCCCATTTGATCTGTTGTTATTCTTTGGACCAAGTTCGTCTCGGTCGTCCATGTTCGTCCTCCCATTTGATCCGTTGTTATTTTTTGGACCAAGTTTGTCTCGTTCGTCCATCTTCATCCTCCCATTTGATCCATAGGCCTTCTTTGGACCAAGATCGTCTCGTTCATCCATCTTCGTCCTCCCATTTGATCCGTTGGCATTCTTTGGACCAAGTTCGTATCGTTCACCATCTTGGTCCTCCCATTTGATCCGTTGTTATTCTTTGGACCAAGTTCGTCTCGTTCGTCCATCTTCGTCCTCCCATTTGATCCATTGGCATTCTTTGGACCATGTTCGTCTCGTTCGTCCATCTTTGTCCTCCCATTTGATCCGTTGGCCTTCTTTGGACCAAGTTCGTCTCCTTCGTCCATCTTCGTCCTCCCATTTGATCCGTAGGCCTTCTTTGGACCAAATTCGTCTCGTTCGTCCATCTTCGTCCTCCATTTTGATCCATTGGCATTATTTGGACCAAGTTCGTCTCGTTCGTCCATCTTCGTCCTCCCATTTGATCCATTGGCATTCTTTGGACCAAGTTCGTCTCGTTCGTCCATCTCCGTCCTCCCATTGAATACATTGGCATTCTTTGGACCAAGTTCGTCTCGTTCGTCCATCTTCGTCCTCCCATTTGATCCATAGGCCTTCTTTGGACCAAGATCGTCTCGTTCGTCCATCTTCGTCCTCCCATTTGATCCGTTGGCATTCTTTGGACCAAGTTCGTCTCGTTCATCCATCTTGGTCCTCCCATTTGATCCGCTCTTATTCTTTGGACCAAGTTCGTCTCGTTCGTCCATCTTCGTCCTCCCATTTGATCCGTTGTTATTCTTTGGACCAAGTTCTTCTCGGTCGTCCATCTTTGTCGTCCCATTTGATCCGTTGGCCTTCTTTGGACCAAGTTCATCTCATTCGTCCATCTTCGTCCTCCCATTTGATCCGTAGGCCTTCTTTGGACCATGTTCGTCTCGTTCGTCCATCTTCGTCCTCCATTTTGATCCATTGGCTCTTTGGACCAAGTTCGTCTCGTTCGTCCCTCTTCGTCCTCCCATTTGATCCGTAGGCCTTCTTTTGACTAAGTTCGGCTCGTTCTACCATCATCGTCCTCCCATTTGATCTGTTGGCATTCTTTGGACCAAGTTCGTCTCGTTCGCCCATCTTCGTCCTCCCATTTGATCCGTTGTTATTCTTTGGAGGAAGTTCGTCTCGTTCGTCCATCTTTGACCTCCCATTTGATCCATTGGCCTTCTTTCGACCAAGTTCGTCTCGTTCGTCCATCTTGGTCCTCCCATTTGATCCGTTGTTATTCTTTGGACCAAGTTCGTCTCGTTCGTCCATCTTCGTCCTCCCATTTGATCCCTTGTTATTCTTTGGACCAAGTTCGTCTCGTTCGTCCATCTTCGTCCTCCCATTTGATCCATTGGCATTCTTTGGACCAAGTTCGTCTCGTTCGTCCATCTTCGTCCTCCCATTTGATCCATTGGCATTCTTTGGACCAAGTTCGTCTCGTTCGTCCATCTTCGTCCTCCCATTTGATCCATTGACATTCTTTGGACCAACTTCGTCTCGTTCGCCCATCTTCGTCGTCCCATTTGATCCGTTGTTATTTTTTGGACCAAGTTTGTCTCGTTCGTCCATCTTCATCCTCCCATTTGATCCATAGGCCTTCTTTGGACCAAGATCATCTCGTTCGTCCATCTTCGTCCTCCCATTTGATCCGTTGGCATTCTTTGGACCAAGTTCGTATCGTTCATCCATCTTGGTCCTCCCATTTGATCCGTTGTTATTCTTTGGACCAAGTTCGTCTCGTTCGTCCATCTTCGTCCTCCCATTTGATCCATTGGCATTCTTTGGACCATGTTCGTCTCGTTCGTCCATCTTTGTCCTCCCATTTGATCCGTTGGCCTTCTTTGGACCAAGTTCGTCTCATTCGTCCATCTTCGTCCTCCCATTTGATCCGTAGGCCTTCTTTGGACCAAATTCGTTTCGTTCGTCCATCTTCGTCCTCCATTTTGATCCATTGGCATTATTTGGACCAAGTTCGTCTCGTTCGTCCATCTTCGTCCTCCCATTTGATCCATTGGCATTCTTTGGACCAAGTTCGTCTCGTTCGTCCATCTTCGTCCTCCCATTTAATCCGTTGTTATTCTTTGGACCAAGTTCGTCTCGTTCGTCCATCTTCGTCCTCCCATTTGATCCATTGGCATTCTTTGGACCAAGTTCGTCTCATTCGTCCATCTTCGTCCTCCCATTTGATCCATTGGCATTCTTTGGACCAAGTTCGTCTCGTTCGCCCATCTTGGTCCTGCCATTTGATCCGTTGTTATTCTTTGGACCAAGTTTGTCTCGTTCGTCCATCTTCGTCCTCCCATTTGATCCATTGGCATTCTTTGGACCAAGTTCGTCTCGTTCGTCCATCTTCGTCCTCCCATTTGATCCATTGGCATTCTTTGGACCAAGTTCGTCTCGTTCGTCCATCTTCGTCCTCCCATTTGAGCCATTGGCATTCTTTGGACCAAGTTCGTCTCGTTCGCCCATCTTCGTCGTCCCATTTGATCCGTTGTTATTTTTTGGACCAAGTTTGTCTCGTTCGTCCATCTTCATCCTCCCATTTGATCCATAGGCCTTCTTTGGACCAAGATCATCTCGTTCGTCCATCTTCGTCCTCCCATTTGATCCGTTGGCATTCTTTGGACCAAGTTCGTATCGTTCATCCATCTTGGTCCTCCCATTTGATCCGTTGTTATTCTTTGGACCAAGTTCGTCTCGTTCGTCCATCTTCGTCCTCCCATTTGATCCATTGGCATTCTTTGGACCATGTTCGTCTCGTTCGTCCATCTTTGTCCTCCCATTTGATCCGTTGGCCTTCTTTGGACCAAGTTCGTCTCATTCGTCCATCTTCGTCCTCCCATTTGATCCGTAGGCCTTCTTTGGACCAAATTCGTTTCGTTCGTCCATCTTCGTCCTCCATTTTGATCCATTGGCATTATTTGGACCAAGTTCGTCTCGTTCGTCCATCTTCGTCCTCCCATTTGATCCATTGGCATTCTTTGGACCAAGTTCGTCTCGTTCGTCCATCTTCGTCCTCCCATTTGATCCATTGGCATTCTTTGGACCAAGTTCGTCTCGTTCGTCCATCTCCGTCCTCCCATTGAATACATTGGCATTCTTTGGACCAAGTTCGTCTCGTTCGTCCATCTTCGTCCTCCCATTTGATCCATAGGCCTTCTTTGGACCAAGATCGTCTCGTTCTACCATCTTCGTCCTCCCATTTGATCCGTTGGCATTCTTTGGACCAAGTTCGTCTCATTCGCCCATCTTCGTCCTCCCATTTGATCCGTTGTTATTCTTTGGACCAAGTTCGTCTCGTTCGTCCATCTTTGACCTCCCATTTGATCCATTGGCCTTCTTTGGACCAAGTTCGTCTCGTTCGTCCATCTTCGTCCTCCTATTTTATCCGTTGTTATTCTTTGGACCAAGTTCGTCTCGTTCGTCCATCTTCATCCTCCCATTTGATCCATAGGCCTTCTTTGGACCATGTTCGTCTCGTTTTACCATCTTCGTCCTCCCATTTGATCCGTTGGCATTCTTTGGACCAAGTTCGTCTCGTTCGTCCCTCTTCGTCCTCCCATTTGATCCGTTGGCCTTCTTTGGACTAAGTTCATCTCATTCTACCATGTTCGCCCTCCCATTTGATCCGTTGGCATTCTTTGGACCAAGTTCGTATCGTTCATCCATCTTGGTCCTCCCATTTGATCTGTTGTTATTCTTTGAACCAAGATCATCTCGTTCTACCATCTTCGTCCTCCCATTTGATCCGTTGGCATTCTTTGGACCAAGTTCGTCTCGTTCATTCATCTTGGTCCTCCCATTTGATCCGCTCTTATTCATTGGACCAAGTTCGTCTCGTTCGTCCATCTTCGTCCTCCCATTTGATCCGTTGTTATTCTTTGGACCAAGTTCGTCTCGGTCGTCCATCTTTGTCGTCCCATTTGATCCGTTGGCCTTCTTTGGACCAAGTTCGTCTCATTCGTCCATCTTCGTCCTCCCATTTGATCCGTAGGCCTTCTTTGGACCATGTTCGTCTCGTTCGTCCATCTTCGTCCTCCATTTTGATCCATTGGCTCTTTGGACCAAGTTCGTCTCGTTCGTCCCTCTTCGTCCTCCCATTTGATCCGTAGGCCTTCTTTTGACTAAGTTCGGCTCGTTCTACCATCATCGTCCTCCCATTTGATCTGTTGGCATTCTTTGGACCAAGTTCGTCTCGTTCGCCCATCTTCGTCCTCCCATTTGATCCGTTGTTATTCTTTGGAGGAAGTTCGTCTCGTTCGTCCATCTTTGACCTCCCATTTGATCCATTGGCCTTCTTTCGACCAAGTTCGTCTCGTTCGTCCATCTTGGTCCTCCCATTTGATCCGTTGTTATTCTTTGGACCAAGTTCGTCTCGTTCGTCCATCTTCGTCCTCCCATTTGATCTGTTGTTATTCTTTGGACCAAGTTCGTCTCGGTCGTCCATGTTCGTCCTCCCATTTGATCCGTTGTTATTTTTTGGACCAAGTTTGTCTCGTTCGTCCATCTTCATCCTCCCATTTGATCCATAGGCCTTCTTTGGACCAAGATCGTCTCGTTCATCCATCTTCGTCCTCCCATTTGATCCGTTGGCATTCTTTGGACCAAGTTCGTATCGTTCACCATCTTGGTCCTCCCATTTGATCCGTTGTTATTCTTTGGACCAAGTTCGTCTCGTTCGTCCATCTTCGTCCTCCCATTTGATCCATTGGCATTCTTTGGACCATGTTCGTCTCGTTCGTCCATCTTTGTCCTCCCATTTGATCCGTTGGCCTTCTTTGGACCAAGTTCGTCTCCTTCGTCCATCTTCGTCCTCCCATTTGATCCGTAGGCCTTCTTTGGACCAAATTCGTCTCGTTCGTCCATCTTCGTCCTCCATTTTGATCCATTGGCATTATTTGGACCAAGTTCGTCTCGTTCGTCCATCTTCGTCCTCCCATTTGATCCATTGGCATTCTTTGGACCAAGTTCGTCTCGTTCGTCCATCTCCGTCCTCCCATTGAATACATTGGCATTCTTTGGACCAAGTTCGTCTCGTTCGTCCATCTTCGTCCTCCCATTTGATCCATAGGCCTTCTTTGGACCAAGATCGTCTCGTTCGTCCATCTTCGTCCTCCCATTTGATCCGTTGGCATTCTTTGGACCAAGTTCGTCTCGTTCATCCATCTTGGTCCTCCCATTTGATCCGCTCTTATTCTTTGGACCAAGTTCGTCTCGTTCGTCCATCTTCGTCCTCCCATTTGATCCGTTGTTATTCTTTGGACCAAGTTCTTCTCGGTCGTCCATCTTTGTCGTCCCATTTGATCCGTTGGCCTTCTTTGGACCAAGTTCATCTCATTCGTCCATCTTCGTCCTCCCATTTGATCCGTAGGCCTTCTTTGGACCATGTTCGTCTCGTTCGTCCATCTTCGTCCTCCATTTTGATCCATTGGCTCTTTGGACCAAGTTCGTCTCGTTCGTCCCTCTTCGTCCTCCCATTTGATCCGTAGGCCTTCTTTTGACTAAGTTCGGCTCGTTCTACCATCATCGTCCTCCCATTTGATCTGTTGGCATTCTTTGGACCAAGTTCGTCTCGTTCGCCCATCTTCGTCCTCCCATTTGATCCGTTGTTATTCTTTGGAGGAAGTTCGTCTCGTTCGTCCATCTTTGACCTCCCATTTGATCCATTGGCCTTCTTTCGACCAAGTTCGTCTCGTTCGTCCATCTTGGTCCTCCCATTTGATCCGTTGTTATTCTTTGGACCAAGTTCGTCTCGTTCGTCCATCTTCGTCCTCCCATTTGATCCGTTGTTATTCTTTGGACCAAGTTCGTCTCGGTCGTCCATGTTCGTCCTCCCATTTGATCCGTTGTTATTTTTTGGACCAAGTTTGTCTCGTTCGTCCATCTTCATCCTCCCATTTGATCCATAGGCCTTCTTTGGACCAAGATCGTCTCGTTCATCCATCTTCGTCCTCCCATTTGATCCGTTGGCATTCTTTGGACCAAGTTCGTATCGTTCACCATCTTGGTCCTCCCATTTGATCCGTTGTTATTCTTTGGACCAAGTTCGTCTCGTTCGTCCATCTTCGTCCTCCCATTTGATCCATTGGCATTCTTTGGACCATGTTCGTCTCGTTCGTCCATCTTTGTCCTCCCATTTGATCCGTTGGCCTTCTTTGGACCAAGTTCGTCTCCTTCGTCCATCTTCGTCCTCCCATTTGATCCGTAGGCCTTCTTTGGACCAAATTCGTCTCGTTCGTCCATCTTCGTCCTCCATTTTGATCCATTGGCATTATTTGGACCAAGTTCGTCTCGTTCGTCCATCTTCGTCCTCCCATTTGATCCATTGGCATTCTTTGGACCAAGTTCGTCTCGTTCGTCCATCTCCGTCCTCCCATTGAATACATTGGCATTCTTTGGACCAAGTTCGTCTCGTTCGTTCATCTTCGTCCTCCCATTTGATCCATAGGCCTTCTTTGGACCAAGATCGTCTCGTTCGTCCATCTTCGTCCTCCCATTTGATCCGTTGGCATTCTTTGGACCAAGTTCGTCTCGTTCATCCATCTTGGTCCTCCCATTTGATCCGCTCTTATTCTTTGGACCAAGTTCGTCTCGTTCGTCCATCTTCGTCCTCCCATTTGATCCGTTGTTATTCTTTGGACCAAGTTCTTCTCGGTCGTCCATCTTTGTCGTCCCATTTGATCCGTTGGCCTTCTTTGGACCAAGTTCATCTCATTCGTCCATCTTCGTCCTCCCATTTGATCCGTAGGCCTTCTTTGGACCATGTTCGTCTCGTTCGTCCATCTTCGTCCTCCATTTTGATCCATTGGCTCTTTGGACCAAGTTCTTCTCGTTCGTCCCTCTTCGTCCTCCCATTTGATCCGTAGGCCTTCTTTTGACTAAGTTCGGCTCGTTCTACCATCATCGTCCTCCCATTTGATCTGTTGGCATTCTTTGGACCAAGTTCGTCTCGTTCGCCCATCTTCGTCCTCCCATTTGATCCGTTGTTATTCTTTGGAGGAAGTTCGTCTCGTTCGTCCATCTTTGACCTCCCATTTGATCCATTGGCCTTCTTTGGACCAAGTTCGTCTCGTTCGTCCATCTTGGTCCTCCCATTTGATCTGTTATTATTCTTTGAACCAAGATCCTCTCGTTCTACCATCTTCGTCCTCCCATTTGATCCGTTGGCCTTCTTTGGACCAAGATCGTCTCGTTCGTCCATCTTCGTCCTCCCATTTGATCCGTTGGCATTCTTTGGACCAAGTTCGTCTCGTTCATCCATCTTGGTCCTCCCATTTGATACGCTCTTATTCTTTGGACCAAGTTCGTCTCGTTCGTCCATCTTCGTCCTCCCATTTGATCCGTTGTTATTCTCTGGACCAAGTTCGTCTCGGTCGTCCATCTTTGTCGTCCCATTTGATCCGTTGGCCTTCTTTGGACCAAGTTCGTCTCATTCGTCCATCTTCGTCCTCCCATTTGATCCGTAGGCCTTCTTTGGACCATGTTCGTCTCGTTCGTCCATCTTCTTCCTCCATTTTGATCCATTGGCTCTTTGGACCAAGTTCGTCTCGTTCGTCACTCTTCATCCTCCCATTTGATCCGTAGGCCTTCTTTTGACTAAGTTCGGCTCGTTCTACCATCATCGTCCTCCCATTAGATCTGTTGGCATTCTTTGGACCAAGTTCGTCTCGTTCGCCCATCTTCGTCCTCCCATTTGATCCGTTGTTATTCTTTGGAGGAAGTTCGTCTCGTTCGTCCATCTTTGACCTCCCATTTGATCCATTGGCCTTCTTTGGACCAAGTTCGTCTCGTTCGTCCATCTTCGTCCTCCCATTTGATCCATAGGCCTTCTTTGGACCAAGATCGTCTCGTTCATCCATCTTCGTCCTCCCATTTGATCCGTTGGCATTCTTTGGACCAAGTTCGTATCGTTCACCATCTTGGTCCTCCCATTTGATCCGTTGTTATTCTTTGGACCAAGTTCGTCTCGTTCGTCCATCTTCGTCCTCCATTTTGATCCATTGGCATTATTTGGACCAAGTTCGTCTCGTTCGTCCATCTTCGTCCTCCCATTTGATCCATTGGCATTCTTTGGACCAAGTTCGTCTCGTTCGTCCATCTCCGTCCTCCCATTGAATACATTGGCATTCTTTGGACCAAGTTCGTCTCGTTCGTCCATCTTCGTCCTCCCATTTGATCCATAGGCCTTCTTTGGACCAAGATCGTCTCGTTCGTCCATCTTCGTCCTCCCATTTGATCCGTTGGCATTCTTTGGACCAAGTTCGTCTCGTTCATCCATCTTGGTCCTCCCATTTGATCCGCTCTTATTCTTTGGACCAAGTTCGTCTCGTTCGTCCATCTTCGTCCTCCCATTTGATCCGTTGTTATTCTTTGGACCAAGTTCTTCTCGGTCGTCCATCTTTGTCGTCCCATTTGATCCGTTGGCCTTCTTTGGACCAAGTTCATCTCATTCGTCCATCTTCGTCCTCCCATTTGATCCGTAGGCCTTCTTTGGACCATGTTCGTCTCGTTCGTCCATCTTCGTCCTCCATTTTGATCCATTGGCTCTTTGGACCAAGTTCGTCTCGTTCGTCCCTCTTCGTCCTCCCATTTGATCCGTAGGCCTTCTTTTGACTAAGTTCGGCTCGTTCTACCATCATCGTCCTCCCATTTGATCTGTTGGCATTCTTTGGACCAAGTTCGTCTCGTTCGCCCATCTTCGTCCTCCCATTTGATCCGTTGTTATTCTTTGGAGGAAGTTCGTCTCGTTCGTCCATCTTTGACCTCCCATTTGATCCATTGGCCTTCTTTCGACCAAGTTCGTCTCGTTCGTCCATCTTGGTCCTCCCATTTGATCCGTTGTTATTCTTTGGACCAAGTTCGTCTCGTTCGTCCATCTTCGTCCTCCCATTTGATCCGTTGTTATTCTTTGGACCAAGTTCGTCTCGGTCGTCCATGTTCGTCCTCCCATTTGATCCGTTGTTATTTTTTGGACCAAGTTTGTCTCGTTCGTCCATCTTCATCCTCCCATTTGATCCATAGGCCTTCTTTGGACCAAGATCGTCTCGTTCATCCATCTTCGTCCTCCCATTTGATCCGTTGGCATTCTTTGGACCAAGTTCGTATCGTTCACCATCTTGGTCCTCCCATTTGATCCGTTGTTATTCTTTGGACCAAGTTCGTCTCGTTCGTCCATCTTCGTCCTCCCATTTGATCCATTGGCATTCTTTGGACCATGTTCGTCTCGTTCGTCCATCTTTGTCCTCCCATTTGATCCGTTGGCCTTCTTTGGACCAAGTTCGTCTCCTTCGTCCATCTTCGTCCTCCCATTTGATCCGTAGGCCTTCTTTGGACCAAATTCGTCTCGTTCGTCCATCTTCGTCCTCCATTTTGATCCATTGGCATTATTTGGACCAAGTTCGTCTCGTTCGTCCATCTTCGTCCTCCCATTTGATCCATTGGCATTCTTTGGACCAAGTTCGTCTCGTTCGTCCATCTCCGTCCTCCCATTGAATACATTGGCATTCTTTGGACCAAGTTCGTCTCGTTCGTCCATCTTCGTCCTCCCATTTGATCCATAGGCCTTCTTTGGACCAAGATCGTCTCGTTCGTCCATCTTCGTCCTCCCATTTGATCCGTTGGCATTCTTTGGACCAAGTTCGTCTCGTTCATCCATCTTGGTCCTCCCATTTGATCCGCTCTTATTCTTTGGACCAAGTTCGTCTCGTTCGTCCATCTTCGTCCTCCCATTTGATCCGTTGTTATTCTTTGGACCAAGTTCTTCTCGGTCGTCCATCTTTGTCGTCCCATTTGATCCGTTGGCCTTCTTTGGACCAAGTTCATCTCATTCGTCCATCTTCGTCCTCCCATTTGATCCGTAGGCCTTCTTTGGACCATGTTCGTCTCGTTCGTCCATCTTCGTCCTCCATTTTGATCCATTGGCTCTTTGGACCAAGTTCTTCTCGTTCGTCCCTCTTCGTCCTCCCATTTGATCCGTAGGCCTTCTTTTGACTAAGTTCGGCTCGTTCTACCATCATCGTCCTCCCATTTGATCTGTTGGCATTCTTTGGACCAAGTTCGTCTCGTTCGCCCATCTTCGTCCTCCCATTTGATCCGTTGTTATTCTTTGGAGGAAGTTCGTCTCGTTCGTCCATCTTTGACCTCCCATTTGATCCATTGGCCTTCTTTGGACCAAGTTCGTCTCGTTCGTCCATCTTGGTCCTCCCATTTGATCTGTTGTTATTCTTTGAACCAAGATCCTCTCGTTCTACCATCTTCGTCCTCCTATTTGATCCGTTGGCCTTCTTTGGACCAAGATCGTCTCGTTCGTCCATCTTCGTCCTCCCATTTGATCCGTTGGCATTCTTTGGACCAAGTTCGTCTCGTTCATCCATCTTGGTCCTCCCATTTGATCCGCTCTTATTCTTTGGACCAAGTTCGTCTCGTTCGTCCATCTTCGTCCTCCCATTTGATCCGTTGTTATTCTCTGGACCAAGTTCGTCTCGGTCGTCCATCTTTGTCGTCCCATTTGATCCGTTGGCCTTCTTTGGACCAAGTTCGTCTCATTCGTCCATCTTCGTCCTCCCATTTGATCCGTAGGCCTTCTTTGGACCATGTTCGTCTCGTTCGTCCATCTTCGTCCTCCATTTTGATCCATTGGCTCTTTGGACCAAGTTCGTCTCGTTCGTCACTCTTCATCCTCCCATTTGATCCGTAGGCCTTCTTTTGACTAAGTTCGGCTCGTTCTACCATCATCGTCCTCCCATTAGATCTGTTGGCATTCTTTGGACCAAGTTCGTCTCGTTCGCCCTTCTTCGTCCTCCCATTTGATCCGTTGTTATTCTTTGGAGGAAGTTCGTCTCGTTCGTCCATCTTTGACCTCCCATTTGATCCATTGGCCTTCTTTGGACCAAGTTCGTCTCGTTCGTCCATCTTCGTCCTCCAATTTGATCCGTTGGCATTCTTTGGACCAAGTTCGTCTCGTTCGTCCATCTTCGTCCTCCCATTTGATCCATCGGCATTCTTTGGACCAAGTTCGTCTCGTTCGTCCATATTCGCCCTCCTATTTGATCCATTGGCATTCTTTGGACCAAGTTCGTCTCGTTCGTCCATCTCTGTCCTCCCATTGAATACATAGGCCTTCTTTGGACCAAGTTCGTCTCGTTCGTCCATCTTCGTCCTCCCATTTGATCCATAGGCCTTCTTTGGACCAAGATCGTCTCGTTCTACCATGTTCGTCCTCCCATTTGATCCGTTGGCATTCTTTGGACCAAGTTCGTACCGTTCGTCCATCTTGGTCCTCCCATTTGATCCGTTGTTATTCTTTGGACCAAGTTCGTCTCATTCGTCCATCTTCGTGCTCCCATTTGATCCATTGGCATTCATTGGACCAAGTTCGTCTCGTTCGTCCATCTTCGTCCTCCCATTTGATCCATTGGCATTCTTTGGACCAACTTCGTCTCGTTCGTCCATCTTGGTCCTCCCATTTGATCCGTTATTATTCTGTGGACCAAGTTCGTCTCGTTCGTCCATCTTCGTCCTCCCATTTGATCCATTGGCATTCTCTGGACCAAGTTCGTCTCATTCGTCCATCTTGGTCCTCCCATTTGTTCCGTTGTTATTCTGCGGACCAAGTTCGTCTCGTTAGTCCATCTTCGTCTTCCCATTTTATCCATTGGCATTCTTTGGACCATGTTCGATTCGTTCGTCCATCTTCGTCCTCCCATTTGATCCGTTGTTATTCTTTGGACCAAGTTTGTCTCGTTCGTCCTCTTCATCCTCCCATTTGATCCATAGGCCTTCTTTGGACCAAGATCGTCTCGTTCGTCCATCTTGGTCCTCCCATTTGATCTGTTGTTATTCTTTGAACCAAGATCCTCTCGTTCTACCATCTTCGTCCTCCCATTTGATCCATTGGCTTTCTTTGGACCAAGATCGTCTCGTTCGTCCATCTTCGTCCTCCCATTTGATCCGCTCTTATTCTTTGGACCAAGTTCGTCTCGTTCGTTCATCTTCGTCCTCCCATTTGATTCCTTGGCATTCATTGGACCAAGTTGGTCTCGTTCATCCATCTTCGTCCTCCATTTTGATCCATTGGCATTCATTGGACCAAGTTCGTCTCGTTCGTCCATCTTCGTCCTCCCATTTGATCCATCGGCATTCTTTGGACCAAGTTCGTCTCGTTCGTCCATCTTCGCCCTCCTATTTGATCCATTGGCATTCTTTGGACCAAGTTCGTCTCGTTCGTCCATCTCTGTCCTCCCATTGAATACATAGGCCTTCTTTGGACCAAGTTCGTCTCGTTCGTCCATCTTCGTCCTCCCATTTGATCCATAGGCCTTCTTGGGACCAAGATCGTCTCGTTCTACCATGTTCGTCCTCCCATTTGATCCGTTGGCATTCTTTGGACCAAGTTCGTACCGTTCGTCCATCTTGGTCCTCCCATTTGATCCGTTGTTATTCTTTGGACCAAGTTCGTCTCGTTCGTCCATCTTCGTGCTCCCATTTGATCCATTGGCATTCTTTGGACCAAGTTCGTCTCGTTCGTCCATCTTCGTCCTCCCATTTGATCCATTGGCATTCTTTGGACCAACTTCGTCTCGTTCGTCCATCTTGGTCCTCCCATTTGATCCGTTATTATTCTGTGGACCAAGTTCGTCTCGTTCGTCCATCTTCGTCCTCCCATTTGATCCATTGGCATTCTCTGGACCAAGTTCGTCTCATTCGTCCATCTTGGTCCTCCCATTTGATCCGTTGTTATTCTGCAGACCAAGTTCGTCTCGTTAGTCCATCTTCGTCTTCCCATTTTATCCATTGGCATTCTTTGGACCATGTTTGATTCGTTCGTCCATCTTCGTCCTCCCATTTGATCCGTTGTTATTCTTTGGACCAAGTTTGTCTCGTTCGTCCATCTTCATCCTCCCATTTGATCCATAGGCCTTCTTTGGACCAAGATCGTCTCGTTCTACCATCTTCGTCCTCCCATTTGATCCGTTGGCATTCTTTGGACCAAGTTCGTATCGTTCGTCCATCTTGGTCCTCCCATTTGATCCGTTGTTATTCTTTGGACCAAGTTCGTCTCGTTCGTCCGTCTTCGTGCTCTCATTTGATCCATTGGCTTTCTTTGGACCAAGTTCGTCTCATTCGTCCATCTTCGTCCTCCCATTTGATCCATTGGCATTCTTTGGACCAACTTCGTCTCGTTCATCCATCTTGGTCCTCCCATTTGATCCGTTGTTATTCTGTGGACCAAGTTCGTCTCGTTCGTCCATCTTCGTCCTCCGATTTGATCCGTTGTTATTCTTTGGACCAAGTTTGTCTCGTTCGTCCATCTTCGTCCTCCCATTTGATCCATAGGCCTTCTTTGGACCAAGATCGTCTCGTTCGTCCATCTTCGTCCTTTCATTTGATCCGTTGGCATTCTCTGGACCAAGTTCGTATCGTTCATCCATCTTGGTCCTCCCATTTGATCCGTTATTATTCTTTGGACCAAGTTCGTCTTGTTCGTCCATCTTCGTCCTCCCATTTGATCCATTGGCATTCTTTGGACCAAGTTCGTCTCGTTCGTCCATCTTCGTCCTCCCATTTGATCCATTGGCATTCTTTGGACCAAGTTCGTCTCGTTCGTCCATCTTCGTCCTCCCATTTTATCCATTGGCATTCTTTGGACCATGTTCATCTCGTTCGTCCATCTTCGTCCTCCTATTTGATCCGTTGTTATTCTTTGGACCAAGTTTGTCTCGTTCGTCCATCTTCATCCTCCCATTTGATCCATAGGCCTTCTTTGGACCAAGATCGCCTCCTTCTACCATCTTCGTCCTCCCATTTGATCCGTTGGCATTCTTTGGACCAAGTTCGTATCGTTCGTCCATCTTCGTCCTCCCATTTGATCCGTTGTTATTCTTTGGACCAAGTTCGTCTCGTTCGTCCATCTTCGTCCTCCCATTTGATCCATTGGCATTCTTTGGACCAAGTTCGTCTCGTTCGTCCATCTTGGTCCTCCCATTTGATCCGTTGTTATTCTTTGGACCAAGTTCGTCTCGTTCGTCCATCTTCGTCCTCCCATTTGATCCGTTGTTATTTTTTGGACCATGTTCGTCTCGTTCGTCCATCTTCGTCCTCCCATTTGATCCGTTGTTATTTTTTGGACCAAGTTTGTCTCGTTCGTCCATCTTCATCCTCCGATTTGATCCATAGGCCTTCTTTGGACCAAGATCGTCTCGTTCGTCCATCTTCGTCCTCCCATTTGATCCGTTGGCATTCTTTGGAACAAGTTCGTATCGTTCATCCATCTTGGTCCTCCCATTTGATCCGTTGTTATTCTTTGGACCAAGTTCGTCTCGTTCGTCCATCTTCGTCCTCCCATTTGATCCGTTCTTATTCTTTGGACCAAGTTCGTCTCGGTCGTCCATGTTCGTCCTCCCATTTGATCCGTTGTTATTTTTTGGACCAAGTTTGTCTCGTTCGTCCATCTTCATCCTCCCATTTGATCCATAGGCCTTCTTTGGACAAAGATCGTCTCGTTCGTCCATCTTCGTCCTCCCATTTGATCCATCGGCATTCTTTGGACCAAGTTCGTCTCGTTCGTCCATCTTCGCCCTCCCATTTGATCCATTGGCATTCTTTGGACCAAGTTCGTCTCGTTCGTCCATCTGCGTCCTCCCATTTGATCCATTGGCATTCTTTGGAACAAGTTCGTCTCGTTCGTCCATCTCCGTCCTCCCATTGAATACATAGGCCTTCTTTGGACCAAGTTCGTCTCGTTCGTCCATCTTCGTCCTCCCATTTGTTCCATTGCCATTCTTTGGACCATGTTCGTCTCGTTCGTCCATCTTCGTCCTCCCATTTGATCCGTTGTTATTTTTTGGACCAAGTTTGTCTCGTTCGTCCATCTTCATCCTCCGATTTGATCCATAGGCCTTCTTTGGACCAAGATCGTCTCGTTCGTCCATCTTCGTCCTCCCATTTGATCCGTTGGCATTCTTTGGAACAAGTTCGTATCGTTCATCCATCTTGGTCCTCCCATTTGATCCGTTGTTATTCTTTGGACCAAGTTCGTCTCGTTCGTCCATCTTCGTCCTCCCATTTGATCCGTTCTTATTCTTTGGACCAAGTTCGTCTCGGTCGTCCATGTTCGTCCTCCCATTTGATCCGTTGTTATTTTTTGGACCAAGTTTGTCTCGTTCGTCCATCTTCATCCTCCCATTTGATCCATAGGCCTTCTTTGGACAAAGATCGTCTCGTTCGTCCATCTTCGTCCTCCCATTTGATCCATCGGCATTCTTTGGACCAAGTTCGTCTCGTTCGTCCATCTTCGCCCTCCCATTTGATCCATTGGCATTCTTTGGACCAAGTTCGTCTCGTTCGTCCATCTGCGTCCTCCCATTTGATCCATTGGCATTCTTTGGAACAAGTTCGTCTCGTTCGTCCATCTCCGTCCTCCCATTGAATACATAGGCCTTCTTTGGACCAAGTTCGTCTCGTTCGTCCATCTTCGTCCTCCCATTTGTTCCATTGCCATTCTTTGGACCATGTTCGTCTCGTTCGTCCATCTTCGTCCTCCCATTTGATCCGTTGTTATTTTTTGGACCAAGTTTGTCTCGTTCGTCCATCTTCATCCTCCGATTTGATCCATAGGCCTTCTTTGGACCAAGATCGTCTCGTTCGTCCATCTTCGTCCTCCCATTTGATCCGTTGGCATTCTTTGGACCAAGTTCGTATCGTTCATCCATCTTGGTCCTCCCATTTGATCCGTTGTTATTCTTTGGACCAAGTTCGTCTCGTTCGTCCATCTTCGTCCTCCCATTTGATCCGTTCTTATTCTTTGGACCAAGTTCGTCTCGGTCGTCCATGTTCGTCCTCCCATTTGATCCGTTGTTATTTTTTGGACCAAGTTTGTCTCGTTCGTCCATCTTCATCCTCCCATTTGATCCATAGGCCTTCTTTGGACCAAGATCGTCTCGTTCGTCCATCTTCGTCCTCCCATTTGATCCATCGGCATTCTTTGGACCAAGTTCGTCTCGTTCGTCCATCTTCGCCCTCCCATTTGATCCATTGGCATTCTTTGGACCAAGTTCGTCTCGTTCGTCCATCTGCGTCCTCCCATTTGATCCATTGGCATTCTTTGGAACAAGTTCGTCTCGTTCGTCCATCTCCGTCCTCCCATTGAATACATAGGCCTTCTTTGGACCAAGTTCGTCTCGTTCGTCCATCTTCGTCCTCCCATTTGATCCATAGGCCTTCTTTGGACCAAGCTCGTCTCGTTCTACCATCTTCGTCCTCCCATTTGATCCGTTGGCATTCTTTGGACCAAGTTCGTATCGTTCGTCCATCTTGGTCCTCCCATTTGATCCGTTGTTATTCTTTGGACCAAGTTCGTCTCGTTCGTCCATCTTCGTCCTCCCATTTGATCCATTGGCATTCTTTGGACCAAGTTCGTCTTGTTCGTCCATCTTCGTCCTCCCATTTGATCCGTTGTTATTCTTTGGACCAAGTTCGTCTCATTCGTCCATCTTCGTCCTCCCATTTGATCCGTAGGCCTTCTTTGGACCAAGTTCGTCTCGTTCGTCCATCTTTGTCCTCCATTTTGATCCATTGGCATTCATTGGACCAAGTTCGTCTCGTTCGTCCATCTTCGTCCTCCCATTTGATCCATTGGCATTCTTTGGACCAACTTCGTCTCGTTCATCCATCTTGGTCCTCCCATTTGATCCGTTGTTATTCTGCGGACCAAGTTTGTCTCGTTAGTCCATCTTCGTCTTCCCATTTTATCCATTGGCATTCTTTGGACCATGTTCGTCTCGTTCGTCCATCTTGGTCCTCCCATTTGATCCGTTGTTATTCTTTGGACCAAGTTCGTCTCGTTCGTCCATCTTCGTCCTCCCATTTGATCCATTGGCATTCTTTGGACCAAGTTCGTCTCGTTCGTCCATCTTCGTCCTCCCATTTGTTCCGTAGGCCTTCTTTGGACCAAGTTCGTCTCGTTCGTCCATCTTTGTCCTCCATTTTGATCCATTGGCATTCATTGGACCAAGTTCGTCTCGTTCATCCATCTTCGTGCTCCCATTTGATCCATTGGCATTCTTTGGAGCAAGTTCGTCTCGTTCGTCCATCTTCGTCCTCCTATTTGATCCATTGGCATTCTTTGGACCAACTTCGTCTCGTTCATCCATCTTGGTCCTCCCATTTGATCCGTTGTTATTCTGCGGACCAAGTTTGTCTCGTTAGTCCATCTTCGTCTTCCCATTTTATCCATTGGCATTCTTTGGACCATGTTCGTCTCGTTCGCCCATCTTCGTCCTCCCATTTGATCCGTTGTTATTCTTTGGCCCAAGTTTGTCTCGTTCGTCCATCTTCATCCTCCCATTTGATCCATAGGCCTTCTTTGGACCAAGATCGCCTCCTTCTAGCATCTTCGTCCTCCCATTTGATCCGTTGTTATTCTTTGGACCAAGTTCGTCTCGTTCGCCCATCTTCGTCCTCCCATTTGATCCGTTGTTATTCTTTGGACCAAGTTCGTCTCGTTCGTCCATCTTTGACCTCCCATTTGATCCTTTGGCCTTCTTTGGACCAAGTTCGTCTCGTTCGTCCACCTTCGTCCTCCTATTTGATCCGTTGCCATTCTTTGGACCAAGTTCGTCTCGTTCGTCCATCTTCGTCCTCCATTTTGATCCATGGGCAATCATTGGACCAAGTTCGTCTCGTTCGTCCATCTTCGTCCTCCCATTTGATCCATCAGCATTCTTTGGACCAAGTTCGTCTCGTTCGTCCATCTCCGTCCTCCCATTGAATACATAGGCCTTCTTTGGACCAAGTTCGTCTCGTTCGTCCATCTTCGTCCTCCATTTGATCCATAGGCCTTCTTTGGACCAAGATCGTCTCGTTCTACCATCTTCGTCCTCCCATTTGATCCGTTGTTATTCTTTGGACCAAGTTTGTCTCGTTCGTCCATCTTCATCCTCCCATTTGATCCATAGGCCTTCTTTGGACCAAGATCGCCTCCTTCTACCATCTTCGTCCTCCCATTTGATCCGTTGGCATTCTTTGGACTAAGTTCGTATCGTTCGTCCATCTTCGTCCTCCCATTTGATCCGTTGTTATTCTTTGGACCAAGTTCGTCTCGGTCGTCCATCTTCGTCCTCCCATTTGATCCATTGGCATTCTTTGGACCAAGTTCGTCTCGTTCGTCCATCTTGGTCCTCCCATTTGATCCGTTGTTATTCTTTGGACCAAGTTCGTCTCGTTCATCCATCTTCGTCCTCCCATTTGATCCATTGGAATTCTTTGGACCAAGTTCGTCTCGTTCGTCCATCTTGGTCCTCCCATTTGATCCGTTGTTATTCTTTGGACCAAGTTCGTCTCATTCGTCCATCTTCGTCCTCCCATTTGATCCGTAGGCCTTCTTTGGACCAAGTTCGTCTCGTTCGTCCAAATTTGTCCTCCATGTTGATCCATTGGCATTCATTGGACCAAGTTCGTCTCGTTCGTCCATCTTCGCCCTCCCATTTGATCCATTGGCATTCTTTGGACCAAGTTCGTCTCGTTCGTCCATCTTCGTCCTCCCATTTGATCCATTGACATTCTTTGGACCAAGTTCGTCTCGTTCGTCCATCTCCATCCTCCCATTGAATACATTGGCATTCTTTGGACCAAGTTCGTCTCGTTCGTCCATCTTCGTCCTCCCATTTGATCCATAGGCCTTCTTTGGACCAAGATCGTCTCGTTCTACCATCTTCGTCCTCCCATTTGATCCGTTGGCATTCTTTGGACCAAGTTCGTATCGTTCGTCCATCTTGGTCCTCCCATTTGATCCATTGGCATTGTTTGGACCAAGTTCGTCTCGTTCGTCCATCTTCGTCCTCCCATTTGATCCATTGGCATTCTTTGGACCATGTTCGTCTCGTTCGTCCATCTTGGTCTTCCCATTTGATCCGTTGTTATTCTGCGGACCAAGTTCGTCTCGTTAGTCCATCTTCGTCTTCCCATTTTATCCATTGGCATTCTTTGGACCATGTTCGTCTCGTTCGTCCATCTTCGTCCTCCCATTTGATCCGTTGTTATTCTTTGGACCAAGTTCGTCTCATTCGCCCATCTTCGTCCTCCCATTTGATCCGTTGTTATTCTTTGGACCAAGTTCGTCTCGTTCGTCCATCTTTGACCTCCCATTTGATCCTTTGGCCTTCTTTGGACCAAGTTCGTCTCGTTCGTCCATCTTCGTCCTCCTATTTGATCCGTTGGCATTCTTTGGACCAAGTTCGTCTCGTTCTTCCATCTTCGTCCTTCCATTCGATTCCTTGGCATTCATTGGACCAAGTTCGTGTCGTTCCTCCATCTTCGTCCTCCATTTTGATCTATGGGCATTCATTAGACCAAGTTCGTCTCGTTCGTCCATCTTCGTCCTCCCATTTGATCCATCGGCATTCTTTGGACCAAGTTCGTCTCGTTCGTCCATCTTCGCCCTCCCATTTGATCGATTGGCATTCTTTGGAGTAAGTTCGTCTCGTTCGTCCATCTTCGTCCTCCCATTTGATCCATTGGCATTCTTTGGACCAAGTTCGTGTCGTTCGTCCATCTCCGTCCTCCCATTGAATACATAGGCCTTCTTTGGACCAAGTTCGTCTCGTTCGTCCATCTTCGTCCTCCATTTGATCCATAGGCCTTCTTTGGACCAAGATCGTCTCGTTCTTCCATCTTCGTCCTCCCATTTGATCCGTTGTTATTCTTTGGACCAAGTTTGTCTCGTTCGTCCATCTTCATCCTCCCATTTGATCCATAGGCCTTCTTTGGACCAAGATCGCCTCCTTCTACCATCTTCGTCCTCCCATTTGATCCGTTGGCATTATTTGGACCAAGTTCGTATCGTTCGTCCATCTTCGTCCTCCCATTTGATCCGTTGTTATTCTTTGGACCAAGTTCGTCTCGTTCGTCCATCTTCGTCCTCCCATTTGATCCATTGGCATTCTTTGGACCAAGTTCGTCTCGTTCGTCCATCTTGGTCCTCCCATTTGATCCGTTGTTATTCTTTGGACCAAGTTCGTCTCGTTCGTCCATCTTCGTCCTCCCATTTGATCCATTGGCATTCTTTGGACCAAGTTCGTCTCGTTCGTCCATCTCCGTCCTCCCATTGAATACATAGGCCTTCTTTGGACCAAGTTCGTCTCGTTCGTCCATCTTCGTCCTCCATTTGATCCATAGGCCTTCTTTGGACCAAGATCGTCTCGTTCTACCATCTTCGTCCTCCCATTTGATCCGTTGTTATTCTTTGGACCAAGTTTGTCTCGTTCGTCCATCTTCATCCTCCCATTTGATCCATAGGCATTCTTTGGACCAAGATCGCCTCCTTCTACCATCTTCGTCCTCCCATTTGATCCGTTGGCATTCTTTTGACCAAGTTCGTATCGTTCATCCATCTTGGTCCTCCCATTTGATCCGTTGTTATTCTTTGGACCAAGTTCGTCTCGTTCGTCCATCTTCGTCCTCCCATTTGATCCATTGGCATTCTTTGGACCAAGTTCGTCTCGTTCGTCCATCTTCGTCCTCCCATTTGATCCATTGACATTCTTTGGACCAAGTTCGTCTCGTTCGTCCATCTCCGTCCTCCCATTGAATACATTGGCATTCTTTGGACCAAGTTCGTCTCGTTCGTCTATCTTCGTCCTCCCATTTGATCCATAGGCCTTCTTTGGACCAAGATCGTCTCGTTCTACCATCTTCGTCCTCCCATTTGATCCGTTGGCATTCTTTGCACCAAGTTCGTATCGTTCGTCCATCTTGGTCCTCCCATTTGATCCGTTGTTATTCTTTGGACCAAGTTCGTCTCGTTCGTCCATCTTCGTCCTCCCATTTGATCCATTGGCATTCTTTGGACCAAGTTCGCCTCGTTCGCCCATCTTCGTCCTCCTATTTGATCCGTTGTTATTCTTTGGACCAAGTTCGTCTCGTTCGTCCATCTTCGTGCTCCCATTTGATCCATTGGCATTCTTTGGACCAAGTTCGTCTCGTTCGTCCATCTTCGTCCTCAAATTTGATCCATTGGCATTCTTTGGACCAACTTCGTCTCGTTCCTCCATCTTGGTCCTCCCATTTGATCCGTTGTTATTCTGCGGACCAAGTTCGTCTCGTTAGTCCATCTTCGTCTTCCCATTTTATCCATTGGCATTCTTTGGACCATGTTCGTCTCGTTCGTCCATCTTCGTCCTCCCATTTGATCCGTTGTTATTCTTTGGACCAAGTTCGTCTCATTCGCCCATCTTCGTCCTCCCATTTGATCCGTTGTTATTCTTTGGACCAAATTCGTCTCGTTCGTCCATCTTTGACCTCCCATTTGATCCTTTTGCCTTCTTTGGACCAAGTTCGTCTCGTTCGTCCATCTTCGTCCTCCTATTTGATCCGTTGGCATTCTTTGGACCAAGTTCGTCTCGTTCGTCCATCTTCGTCCTTCCATTTAATTCCTTGGCATTCATTGGACCAAGTTCGTCTCGTTCCTCCATCTTCGTCCTCCATTTTGATCCATGGGCATTCATTGGACCAAGTTCGTCTCGTTCGTCCATCTTCGTCCTCCCATTTGATCCATCGGCATTCTTTGGACCAAGTTCGTCTCGTTCGTCCATCTTCGCCCTCCCATTTGATCCATTGGCATTCTTTGGACTAAGTTCGTCTCGTTCGTCCATCTTCGTCCTCCCATTTGATCCATTGGCATTCTTTGGACCAAGTTCGTCTCGTTCGTCCATCTTCGTCCTTCCATTTGATTCCTTGGCATTCATTGGACCAAGTTCGTCTCGTTCATCCATCTTCGTCCTCCATTTTGATCCATGGGCATTCATTGGACCAAGTTCGTCTCGTTCGTCCATCTTCGTCCTCCCATTTGATCCATTGGCATTCTTTGGACCAAGTTCGTGTCGTTCGTCCATCTCCGTCCTCCCATTGAATACATAGGCCTTCTTTGGACCAAGTTCGTCTCGTTCGTCCATCTTCGTCCTCCATTTGATCCATAGGCCTTCTTTGGACCAAGATCGTCTCGTTCTACCATCTTCGTCCTCCCATTTGATCCGTTGTTATTCTTTGGACCAAGTTTGTCTCGTTCGTCCATCTTCATCCTCCCATTTGATCCATAGGCCTTCTTTGGACCAAGATCGCCTCCTTCTACCATCTTCGTCCTCCCATTTGATCCGTTGGCATTCTTTGGACCAAGTTCGCATCGTTCGTCCATCTTCGTCCTCCCATTTGATCCGTTGTTATTCTTTGGACCAAGTTCGTCTCGTTCGTCCATCTTCGTCCTCCCATTTGATCCATTGGCATTCTTTGGACCAAGTTCGTCTCGTTCGTCCATCTTGGTCCTCCCATTTGATCCGTTGTTATTCTTTGGACCAAGTTCGTCTCGTTCGTCCATCTTCGTCCTCCCATTTGATCCATTGGCATTCTTTGGACCAAGTTCGTCTCGTTCGTCCATCTCCGTCCTCCCATTGAATACATAGGCCTTCTTTGGACCAAGTTCGTCTCGTTCGTCCATCTTCGTCCTCCATTTGATCCATAGGCCTTCTTTGGACCAAGATCGTCTCGTTCTACCATCTTCGTCCTCCCATTTGATCCGTTGTTATTCTTTGGACCAAGTTTGTCTCGTTCGTCCATCTTCATCCTCCCATTTGATCCATAGGCCTTCTTTGGACCAAGATCGCCTCCTTCTACCATCTTCGTCCTCCCATTTGATCCGTTGGCATTCTTTTGACCAAGTTCGTATCGTTCATCCATCTTGGTCCTCCCATTTGATCCGTTGTTATTCTTTGGACCAAGTTCGTCTCGTTCGTCCATCTTCGTCCTCCCATTTGATCCATTGGCATTCTTTGGACCAAGTTCGTCTCGTTCGTCCATCTTCGTCCTCCCATTTGATCCATTGACATTCTTTGGACCAAGTTCGTCTCGTTCGTCCATCTCCGTCCTCCCATTGAATACATTGGCATTCTTTGGACCAAGTTCGTCTCGTTCGTCCATCTTCGTCCTCCCATTTGATCCATAGGCCTTGTTTGGACCAAGATCGTCTCGTTCTACCATCTTCGTCCTCCCATTTGATCCGTTGGCATTCTTTGCACCAAGTTCGTATCGTTCGTCCATCTTGGTCCTCCCATTTGATCCGTTGTTATTCTTTGGACCAAGTTCGTCTCGTTCGTCCATCTTCGTCCTCCCATTTGATCCATTGGCATTCTTTGGACCAAGTTCGCCTCGTTCGCCCATCTTCGTCCTCCTATTTGATCCGTTGTTATTCTTTGGACCAAGTTCGTCTCGTTCGTCCATCTTCGTCCTCCCATTTGATCGATTGGCATTCTTTGGACCAACTTCGTCTCGTTCATCCATCTTGGTCCTCCCATTTGATCCGTTGTTATTCTGCGGACCAAGTTTGTCTCGTTAGTCCATCTTCGTCTTCCCATTTTATCCATTGGCATTCTTTGGACCATGTTCGTCTCGTTCGTCCATCTTCGTCCTCCCATTTGATCCGTTGTTATTCTTTGGACCAAGTTCGTCTCATTCGCCCATCTTCGTCCTCCCATTTGATCCGTTGTTATTCTTTGGACCAAGTTCGTCTCGTTCGTCCATCTTTGACCTCCCATTTGATCCTTTGGCCTTCTTTGGACCAAGTTCGTCTCGTTCGTCCATCTTCGTCCTCCTATTTGATCCGTTGGCATTCTTTGGACCAAGTTCGTCTCGTTCGTCCATCTTCGTCCTTCCATTTAATTCCTTGGCATTCATTGGACCAAGTTCGTCTCGTTCATCCATCTTCGTCCTCCATTTTGATCCATGGGCATTCATTGGACCAAGTTCGTCTCGTTCGTCCATCTTCGTCCTCCCATTTGATCCATCGGCATTCTTTGGACCAAGTTCGTCTCGTTCGTCCATCTTCGCCCTCCCATTTGATCCATTGGCATTCTTTGGACTAAGTTCGTCTCGTTCGTCCATCTTCGTCCTCCCATTTGATCCATTGGCATTCTTTGGACCAAGTTCGTCTCGTTCGTCCATCTCCGTCCTCCCATTGAATACGTAGGCCTTCTTTGGACCAAGTTCGTCTCGTTCGTCCATCTTCGTCCTCCATTTGATCCATAGGCCTTCTTTGGACCAAGATCGTCTCGTTCTACCATCTTCGTCCTCCCATTTGATCCGTTGTTATTCTTTGGACCAAGTTTGTCTCGTTCGTCCATCTTCATCCTCCCATTTGATCCATAGGCCTTCTTTGGACCAAGATCGCCTCCTTCTACCATCTTCGTCCTCCCATTTGATCCGTTGGCATTCTTTGGACCAAGTTCGTATCGTTCGTCCATCTTCGTCCTCCCATTTGATCCGTTGTTATTCTTTGGACCAAGTTCGTCTCGTTCGTCCATCTTCGTCCTCCCATTTGATCCATTGGCATTCTTTGGACCAAGTTCGTCTCGTTCGTCCATCTTGGTCCTCCAATTTGATCCGTTGTTATTCTTTGGACCAAGTTCGTCTCGTTCGTCCATCTTCGTCCTCCCATTTGATCCATTGGCATTCTTTGGACCAAGTTCGTCTCGTTCGTCCATCTCCGTCCTCCCATTGAATACATAGGCCTTCTTTGGACCAAGTTCGTCTCGTTCGTCCATCTTCGTCCTCCATTTGATCCATAGGCCTTCTTTGGACCAAGATCGTCTCGTTCTACCATCTTCGTCCTCCCATTTGATCCGTTGTTATTCTTTGGACCAAGTTTGTCTCGTTCGTCCATCTTCATCCTCCCATTTGATCCATAGGCCTTCTTTGGACCAAGATCGCCTCCTTCTACCATCTTCGTCCTCCCATTTGATCCGTTGGCATTCTTTGGACCAAGTTCGTATCGTTCGTCCATCTTCGTCCTCCCATTTGATCCGTTGTTATTCTTTGGACCAAGTTCGTCTCGTTCGTCCATCTTCGTCCTCCCATTTGATCCATTGGCATTCTTTGGACCAAGTTCGTCTCGTTCGTCCATCTTCGTCCTCCCATTTGATCCGTTGTTATTCTGCGGACCAAGTTCGTCTCGTTAGTCCATCTTCGTCTTCCCATTTTATCCATTGGCATTCTTTGGACCATGTTCGTCTCGTTCGTCCATCTTCGTCCTCCCATTTGATCCGTTGTTATTCTTTGGACCAAGTTCGTCTCATTCGCCCATCTTCGTCCTCCCATTTGATCCGTTGTTATTCTTTGGACCAAGTTCGTCTCGTTCGTCCATCTTTGACCTCCCATTTGATCCTTTGGCCTTCTTTGGACCAAGTTCGTCTCGTTCGTCCATCTTCGTCCTCCTATTTGATCCGTTGGCATTCTTTGGACCAAGTTCGTCTCGTTCGTCCATCTTCGTCCTTCCATTTAATTCCTTGGCATTCATTGGACCAAGTTCGTCTCGTTCCTCCATCTTCGTCCTCCATTTTGATCCATGGGCATTCATTGGACCAAGTTCGTCTCGTTCGTCCATCTTCGTCCTCCCATTTGATCCATCGGCATTCTTTGGACCAAGTTCGTCTCGTTCGTCCATCTTCGCCCTCCCATTTGATCCATTGGCATTCTTTGGACTAAGTTCGTCTCGTTCGTCCATCTTCGTCCTCCCATTTGATCCATTGGCATTCTTTGGACCAAGTTCGTCTCGTTCGTCCATCTCCGTCCTCCCATTGAATACATAGGCCTTCTTTGGACCAAGTTCGTCTCATTCGTCCATCTTCGTCCTCCATTTGATCCATAGGCCTTCTTTGGACCAAGATCGTCTCGTTCTACCATCTTCGTCCTCCCATTTGATCCGTTGTTATTCTTTGGACCATGTTTGTCTCGTTCGTCCATCTTCAGCCTCCCATTTGATCCATAGGCCTTCTTTGGACCAAGATCGCCTCCTTCTACCATCTTCGTCCTCCCATTTGATCCGTTGGCATTCTTTGGACCAAGTTCGTATCGTTCGTCCATCTTCGTCCTCCCATTTGATCCGTTGTTATTCTTTGGACCAAGTTCGTCTCGTTCGTCCATCTTCGTCCTCCCATTTGATCCATTGGCATTCTTTGGACCAAGTTCGTCTCGTTCGTCCATCTTGGTCCTCCTATTTGATCCGTTGTTATTCTTTGGACCAAGTTCGTCTCGTTCGTCCATCTTCGTCCTCCCATTTGATCCATTGGCATTCTTTGGACCAAGTTCGTCTCGTTCGTCCATCTCCGTCCTCCCATTGAATACATAGGCCTTCTTTGGACCAAGATCGTCTCGTTCTACCATCTTCGTCCTCCCATTTGATCCGTTGTTATTCTTTGGACCAAGTTTGTCTCGTTCGTCCATCTTCATCCTCCCATTTGATCCATAGGCCTTCTTTGGACCAAGATCGCCTCCTTCTACCATCTTCGTCCTCCCATTTGATCCGTTGGCATTCTTTGGACCAAGTTCGTATCGTTCGTCCATCTTCGTCCTCCCATTTGATCCGTTGTTATTCTTTGGACCAAGTTCGTCTCGTTCGTCCATCTTCGTCCTCCCATTTGATCCATTGGCATTCTTTGGACCAAGTTCGTCTCGTTCGTCCATCTTGGTCCTCCCATTTGATCCGTTGTTATTCTTTGGACCAAGTTCGTCTCGTTCGTCCATCTTCGTCCTCCCATTTGATCCATTGGCATTCTTTGGACCAAGTTCGTCTCGTTCGTCCATCTCCGTCCTCCCATTGAATACATAGGCCTTCTTTGGACCAAGTTCGTCTCATTCGTCCATCTTCGTCCTCCATTTGATCCATAGGCCTTCTTTGGACCAAGATCGTCTCGTTCTACCATCTTCGTCCTCCCATTTGATCCGTTGTTATTCTTTGGACCATGTTTGTCTCGTTCGTCCATCTTCAGCCTCCCATTTGATCCATAGGCCTTCTTTGGACCAAGATCGCCTCCTTCTACCATCTTCGTCCTCCCATTTGATCCGTTGGCATTCTTTGGACCAAGTTCGTATCGTTCGTCCATCTTCGTCCTCCCATTTGATCCGTTGTTATTCTTTGGACCAAGTTCGTCTCGTTCGTCCATCTTCGTCCTCCCATTTGATCCTTTGGCATTCTTTGGACCAAGTTCGTCTCGTTCGTCCATCTTGGTCCTCCTATTTGATCCGTTGTTATTCTTTGGACCAAGTTCGTCTCGTTCGTCCATCTTCGTCCTCCCATTTGATCCATTGGCATTCTTTGGACCAAGTTCGTCTCGTTCGTCCATCTCCGTCCTCCCATTGAATACATAGGCCTTCTTTGGACCAAGATCGTCTCGTTCTACCATCTTCGTCCTCCCATTTGATCCGTTGTTATTCTTTGGACCAAGTTTGTCTCGTTCGTCCATCTTCATCCTCCCATTTGATCCATAGGCCTTCTTTGGACCAAGATCGCCTCCTTCTACCATCTTCGTCCTCCCATTTGATCCGTTGGCATTCTTTGGACCAAGTTCGTATCGTTCGTCCATCTTCGTCCTCCCATTTGATCCGTTGTTATTCTTTGGACCAAGTTCGTCTCGTTCGTCCATCTTCGTCCTCCCATTTGATCCATTGGCATTCTTTGGACCAAGTTCGTCTCGTTCGTCCATCTTGGTCCTCCCATTTGATCCGTTGTTATTCTTTGGACCAAGTTCGTCTCGTTCGTCCATCTTCGTCCTCCCATTTGATCCATTGACATTCTTTGGTCCAAGTTCGTCTCGTTCGTCCATCTTGGTCCTCCCATTTGATCCGTTGTTATTCTTTGGACCAAGTTTGTCTCGTTCGTCCATCTTCGTCCTCCCATTTGATCCATTGGCATTCTTTGGACCAAGTTCGTCTCGTTCGTCCATCTTCGTCCTCCCATTTGATCCGTTGGCATTCTTTGGACCAAGTTCGTATCGTTCATCCATCTTGGTCCTCCCATTTGATCCGTTGTTATTCTTTGGACCAAGTTCGTCTCGTTCGTCCATCTTCGTCCTCCCATTTGATCCGTTGTTATTCTTTGGACCAAGTTCGTCTCGGTCGTCCATGTTCGTCCTCCCATTTGATCCGTTGTTATTTTTTGGACCAAGTTTGTCTCGTTCGTCCATCTTCGTCCTCCCATTTGATCCATTGGCATTCTTTGGACCATGTTCGTCTCGTTCGTCCATCTTTGTCCTCCCATTTGATCCGTTGGCCTTCTTTGGACCAAGTTCGTCTCATTCGTCCATCTTCGTCCTCCCATTTGATCCGTAGGCTTTCTTTGGACCAAGTTCGTCTTGTTCGTCATTCTTCGTCCTCCATTTTGATCCATTGGCATTCTTTGGACCAAGTTCGTCTCGTTCGTCCATCTCCGTCCTCCCATTGAATACATAGGCCTTCTTTGGACCAAGTTCGTCTCGTTCGTCCATCTTCGTCCTCCATTTGATCCATAGGCCTTCTTTGGACCAAGATCGTCTCGTTCTACCATCTTCGTCCTCCCATTTGATCCGTTGTTATTCTTTGGACCAAGTTTGTCTCGTTCGTCCATCTTCATCCTCCCATTTGATCCATAGGCCTTCTTTGGACCAAGATCGCCTCCTTCTACCATCTTCGTCCTCCCATTTGATCCGTTGGCATTCTTTGGACCAAGTTCGTATCGTTCGTCCATCTTCGTCCTCCCATTTGATCCGTTGTTATTCTTTGGACCAAGTTCGTCTCGTTCGTCCATCTTCGTCCTCCCATTTGATCCATTGGCATTCTTTGGACGAAGTTCGTCTCGTTCGTCCATCTTGGTCCTCCCATTTGATCCGTTGTTATTCTTTGGACCAAGTTCGTCTCGTTCGTCCATCTTCGTCCTCCCATTTGATCCATTGGCATTCTTTGGACCAAGTTCGTCTCGTTCGTCCATCTTCGTCCTCCCATTGAATACATAGGCCTTCTTTGGACCAAGTTCGTCTCGTTCGTCCATCTTCGTCCTCCATTTGATCCATAGGCCTTCTTTGGACCAAGATCGTCTCGTTCTACCATCTTCGTCCTCCCATTTGATTCGTTGTTATTCTTTGGACCAAGTTTGTCTCGTTCGTCCATCTTCATCCTCCCATTTGATCCATAGGCCTTCTTTGGACCAAGATCGCCTCCTTCTACCATCTTCGTCCTCCCATTTGATCCGTTGGCATTCTTTGGACCAAGTTCGTATCGTTCGTCCATCTTCGTCCTCCCATTTGATCCGTTGTTATTCTTTGGACCAAGTTCGTCTCGTTCGTCCATCTTCGTCCTCCCATTTGATCCATTGGCATTCTTTGGACGAAGTTCGTCTCGTTCGTCCATCTTGGTCCTCCCATTTGATCCGTTGTTATTCTTTGGACCAAGTTCGTCTCGTTCGTCCATCTTCGTCCTCCCATTTGATCCATTGGCATTCTTTGGACCAAGTTCGTCTCGTTCGTCCATCTTCGTCCTCCCATTGAATACATAGGCCTTCTTTGGACCAAGTTCGTCTCGTTCGTCCATCTTCGTCCTCCATTTGATCCATAGGCCTTCTTTGGACCAAGATCGTCTCGTTCTACCATCTTCATCCTCCCATTTGATCCATAGGCCTTCTTTGGACCAAGATCGTCTCGTTCGTCCATCTTCGTCCTCCCATTTGATCCGTTGGCATTCTTTGGACCAAGTTCGTATCGTTCATCCATCTTGGTCCTCCCATTTGATCCGTTGTTATTCTTTGGACCAAGTTCGTCTCGTTCGTCCATCTTCGTCCTCCCATTTGATACATTGGCATTCTTTGGACCAAGTTCGTCTCGTTCGTCCATCTTGGTCCTCCCATTTGATCCGTTGTTATTCTTTGGACCAAGTTCGTCTCGTTCTACCATCTTCGTCCTCCCATTTGATCCGTTGTTATTCTTTGGACCAAGTTTGTCTCGTTCGTCCATCTTCATCCTCCCATTTGATCCATAGGCCTTCTTTGGACCAAGATCGCCTCCTTCTACCATCTTCGTCCTCCCATTTGATCCGTTGGCATTCTTTGGACCAAGTTCGTATCGTTCGTCCATCTTCGTCCTCCCATTTGATCCGTTGTTATTCTTTGGACCAAGTTCGTCTCGTTCGTCCATCTTCGTCCTCCCATTTGATCCATTGGCATTCTTTGGACCAAGTTCGTCTCGTTCGTCCATCTTGGTCCTCCCATTTGATCCGTTGTTATTCTTTGTACCAAGTTCGTCTCGTTCGTCCATCTTCGTCCTCCCATTTGATCCATTGACATTCTTTGGTCCAAGTTCGTCTCGTTCGTCCATCTTGGTCCTCCCATTTGATCCGTTGTTATTCTTTGGACCAAGTTTGTCTCGTTCGTCCATCTTCGTCCTCCCATTTGATCCATTGGCATTCTTTGGACCAAGTTCGTCTCGTTCGTCCATCTTCGTCCTCCCATTTGATCCGTTGGCATTCTTTGGACCAAGTTCGTATCGTTCATCCATCTTGGTCCTCCCATTTGATCCGTTGTTATTCTTTGGACCAAGTTCGTCTCGTTCGTCCATCTTCGTCCTCCCATTTGATCCGTTGTTATTCTTTGGACCAAGTTCGTCTCGGTCGTCCATGTTCGTCCTCCCATTTGATCCGTTGTTATTTTTTGGACCAAGTTTGTCTCGTTCGTCCATCTTCGTCCTCCCATTTGATCCATTGGCATTCTTTGGACCATGTTCGTCTCGTTCGTCCATATTTGTCCTCCCATTTGATCCGTTGGCCTTCTTTGGACCAAGTTCGTCTCATTCGTCCATCTTCGTCCTCCCATTTGATCCGTAGGCTTTCTTTGGACCAAGTTCGTCTTGTTCGTCATTCTTCGTCCTCCATTTTGATCCATTGGCATTCTTTGGACCAAGTTCGTCTCGTTCGTCCATCTCCGTCCTCCCATTGAATACATAGGCCTTCTTTGGACCAAGTTCGTCTCGTTCGTCCATCTTCGTCCTCCATTTGATCCATAGGCCTTCTTTGGACCAAGATCGTCTCGTTCTACCATCTTCGTCCTCCCATTTGATCCGTTGTTATTCTTTGGACCAAGTTTGTCTCGTTCGTCCATCTTCATCCTCCCATTTGATCCATAGGCCTTCTTTGGACCAAGATCGCCTCCTTCTACCATCTTCGTCCTCCCATTTGATCCGTTGGCATTCTTTGGACCAAGTTCGTCTCGTTCGTCCATCTTCGTCCTCCCATTTGATCCGTTGTTATTCTTTGGACCAAGTTCGTCTCGGTCGTCCATGTTCGTCCTCCCATTTGATCCGTTGTTATTTTTTGGACCAAGTTTGTCTCGTTCGTCCATCTTCGTCCTCCCATTTGATCCATTGGCATTCTTTGGACCATGTTCGTCTCGTTCGTCCATATTTGTCCTCCCATTTGATCCGTTGGCCTTCTTTGGACCAAGTTCGTCTCCTTCGTCCATCTTCGTCCTCCCATTTGATCCGTAGGCTTTCTTTGGACCAAGTTCGTCTTGTTCGTCATTCTTCGTCCTCCATTTTGATCCATTGGCATTCTTTGGACCAAGTTCGTCTCGTTCGTCCATCTCCGTCCTCCCATTGAATACATAGGCCTTCTTTGGACCAAGTTCGTCTCGTTCGTCCATCTTCGTCCTCCATTTGATCCATAGGCCTTCTTTGGACCAAGATCGTCTCGTTCTACCATCTTCGTCCTCCCATTTGATCCGTTGTTATTCTTTGGACCAAGTTTGTCTCGTTCGTCCATCTTCATCCTCCCATTTGATCCATAGGCCTTCTTTGGACCAAGATCGTCTCGTTCGTCCATCTTCGTCCTCCCATTTGATCCGTTGGCATTCTTTGGACCAAGTTCGTATCGTTCATCCATCTTGGTCCTCCCATTTGATCCGTTGTTATTCTTTGGACCAAGTTCGTCTCGTTCGTCCATCTTCGTCCTCCCATTTGATACATTGGCATTCTTTGGACCAAGTTCGTCTCGTTCGTCCATCTTGGTCCTCCCATTTGATCCGTTGTTATTCTTTGGACCAAGTTCGTCTCGTTCTACCATCTTCGTCCTCCCATTTGATCCGTTGTTATTCTTTGGACCAAGTTTGTCTCGTTCGTCCATCTTCATCCTCCCATTTGATCCATAGGCCTTCTTTGGACCAAGATCGCCTCCTTCTACCATCTTCGTCCTCCCATTTGATCCGTTGGCATTCTTTGGACCAAGTTCGTATCGTTCGTCCATCTTCGTCCTCCCATTTGATCCGTTGTTATTCTTTGGACCAAGTTCGTCTCGTTCGTCCATCTTCGTCCTCCCATTTGATCCATTGGCATTCTTTGGACCAAGTTCGTCTCGTTCGTCCATCTTGGTCCTCCCATTTGATCCGTTGTTATTCTTTGGACCAAGTTCGTCTCGTTCGTCCATCTTCGTCCTCCCATTTGATCCATTGACATTCTTTGGTCGAAGTTCGTCTCGTTCGTCCATCTTGGTCCTCCCATTTGATCCGTTGTTATTCTTTGGACCAAGTTTGTCTCGTTCGTCCATCTTCGTCCTCCCATTTGATCCATTGGCATTCTTTGGACCAAGTTCGTCTCGTTCGTCCATCTTCGTCCTCCCATTTGATCCGTTGGCATTCTTTGGACCAAGTTCGTATCGTTCATCCATCTTGGTCCTCCCATTTGATCCGTTGTTATTCTTTGGACCAAGTTCGTCTCGTTCGTCCATCTTCGTCCTCCCATTTGATCCGTTGTTATTCTTTGGACCAAGTTCGTCTCGGTCGTCCATGTTCGTCCTCCCATTTGATCCGTTGTTATTTTTTGGACCAAGTTTGTCTCGTTCGTCCATCTTCGTCCTCCCATTTGATCCATTGGCATTCTTTGGACCATGTTCGTCTCGTTCGTCCATATTTGTCCTCCCATTTGATCCGTTGGCCTTCTTTGGACCAAGTTCGTCTCATTCGTCCATCTTCGTCCTCCCATTTGATCCGTAGGCTTTCTTTGGACCAAGTTCGTCTTGTTCGTCATTCTTCGTCCTCCATTTTGATCCATTGGCATTCTTTGGACCAAGTTCGTCTCGTTCGTCCATCTCCGTCCTCCCATTGAATACATAGGCCTTCTTTGGACCAAGTTCGTCTCGTTCGTCCATCTTCGTCCTCCATTTGATCCATAGGCCTTCTTTGGACCAAGATCGTCTCGTTCTACCATCTTCGTCCTCCCATTTGATCCGTTGTTATTCTTTGGACCAAGTTTGTCTCGTTCGTCCATCTTCATCCTCCCATTTGATCCATAGGCCTTCTTTGGACCAAGATCGCCTCCTTCTACCATCTTCGTCCTCCCATTTGATCCGTTGGCATTCTTTGGACCAAGTTCGTATCGTTCGTCCATCTTCGTCCTCCCATTTGATCCGTTGTTATTCTTTGGACCAAGTTCGTCTCGTTCGTCCATCTTCGTCCTCCCATTTGATCCATTGGCATTCTTTGGACGAAGTTCGTCTCGTTCGTCCATCTTGGTCCTCCCATTTGATCCGTTGTTATTCTTTGGACCAAGTTCGTCTCGTTCGTCCATCTTCGTCCTCCCATTTGATCCATTGGCATTCTTTGGACCAAGTTCGTCTCGTTCGTCCATCTTCGTCCTCCCATTGAATACATAGGCCTTCTTTGGACCAAGTTCGTCTCGTTCGTCCATCTTCGTCCTCCATTTGATCCATAGGCCTTCTTTGGACCAAGATCGTCTCGTTCTACCATCTTCATCCTCCCATTTGATCCATAGGCCTTCTTTGGACCAAGATCGTCTCGTTCGTCCATCTTCGTCCTCCCATTTGATCCGTTGGCATTCTTTGGACCAAGTTCGTATCGTTCATCCATCTTGGTCCTCCCATTTGATCCGTTGTTATTCTTTGGACCAAGTTCGTCTCGTTCGTCCATCTTCGTCCTCCCATTTGATACATTGGCATTCTTTGGACCAAGTTCGTCTCGTTCGTCCATCTTGGTCCTCCCATTTGATCCGTTGTTATTCTTTGGACCAAGTTCGTCTCGTTCGTCCATCTTCTTCCTCCCATTTGATCCATTGCCATTCTTTGGACCATGTTCGTCTCGTTCGTCCATCTTCGTCCTCCTATTTGATCCGTTGTTATTTTTTGGACCAAGTTTGTCTCGTTCGTCCATCTTCATCCTCCCATTTGATCCATAGGCCTTCTTTGGACCAAGATCGTCTCGTTCTACCATCTTCGTCCTCCCATTCTATCCGTTGGCATTCTTTGGACCAAGTTCGTATCGTTCGTCCATCTTGGTCCTCCCATTTGATCCGTTGTTATTTTTTGGACCAAGTTCGTCTCGTTCGTCCATCTTCGTCCTCCCATTTGATCCATTGGCATTCTTTGGACCAAGTTCGTCTCGTTCGTCCATCTTGGTCCTCCCATTTGATCCGTTGTTATTCTTTGGACCAAGTTTGTCTCGTTCGTCCATCTTCGTCCTCCCATTTGATCCGTTGTTATTCTTTGGACCAAGTTCGTCTCGTTCGTCCATCTTTGACCTCCCATTTGATCCTTTGGCCTTCTTTGGACCAAGTTCGTCTCGTTCGTCCATCTTCGTCCTCCTATTTGATCCGTTGGCATTCTTTGGACCAAGTTCGTCTCGTTCGTCCATCTTCGTCCTTCCATTTAATTCCTTGGCATTCATTGGACCAAGTTCGTCTCGTTCATCCATCTTCGTCCTCCATTTTGATCCATGGGCATTCATTGGACCAAGTTCGTCTCGTTCGTCCATCTTCGTCCTCCCATTTGATCCATCGGCATTCTTTGGACCAAGTTCGTCTCGTTCGTCCATCTTCGCCCTCCCATTTGATCCATTGGCATTCTTTGGACTAAGTTCGTCTCGTTCGTCCATCTTCGTCCTCCCATTTGATCCATTGGCATTCTTTGGACCAAGTTCGTCTCGTTCGTCCATCTCCGTCCTCCCATTGAATACATAGGCCTTCTTTGGACCAAGTTCGTCTCGTTCGTCCATCTTCGTCCTCCATTTGATCCATAGGCCTTCTTTGGACCAAGATCGTCTCGTTCTACCATCTTCGTCCTCCCATTTGATCCGTTGTTATTCTTTGGACCAAGTTTGTCTCGTTCGTCCATCTTCATCCTCCCATTTGATCCATAGGCCTTCTTTGGACCAAGATCGCCTCCTTCTACCATCTTCGTCCTCCCATTTAATCCGTTGGCATTCTTTGGACCAAGTTCGTATCGTTCGTCCGTCTTCGTCCTCCCATTTGATCCGTTGTTATTCTTTGGACCAAGTTCGTCTCGTTCGTCCATCTTCGTCCTCCCATTTGATCCATTGGCATTCTTTGGACCAACTTCGTCTCGTTCGTCCATCTTGGTCCTCCTATTTGATCCGTTGTTATTCTTTGGACCAAGTTCGTCTCGTTCGTCCATCTTCGTCCTCCCATTTGATCCATTGGCATTCTGTGGACCAAGTTCGTCTCGTTCGTCCATCTCCGTCCTCCCATTGAATACATAGGCCTTCTTTGGACCAAGTTCGTCTCGTTCGTCCATCTTCGTCCTCCATTTGATCCATAGGCCTTCTTTGGACCAAGATCGTCTCGTTCTACCATCTTCGTCCTCCCATTTGATCCGTTGGCATTCTTTGGACCAAGTTCGTATCGTTCGTCCATCTTCGTCCTCCCATTTGATCCGTTGTTATTCTTTGGACCAAGTTCGTCTCGTTCGTCCATCTTCGTCCTCCCATTTGATCCATAGGCCTTCTTTGGACCAAGTTCGTCTCGTTCGTCCATCTTCGTCCTCCATTTGATCCATAGGCCTTCTTTGGACCAAGATCGTCTCGTTCTACCATCTTCGTCCTCCCATTTGATCCGTTGTTATTCTTTGGACCAAGTTCGTCTCGTTCGTCCATCTTCGTCCTCCCATTTGATCCATTGGCATTCTTTGGACCAAGTTCGTCTCGTTCGTCCATCTTGGTCCTCCCATTTGATCCGTTGTTATTCTTTGGACCAAGTTCGTCTCGTTCGTCCATCTTCGTCCTCCCATTTGATCCATTGACATTCTTTGGTCCAAGTTCGTCTCGTTCGTCCATCTTGGTCCTCCCATTTGATCCGTTGTTATTCTTTGGACCAAGTTTGTCTCGTTCGTCCATCTTCGTCCTCCCATTTGATCCATTGGCATTCTTTGGACCAAGTTCGTCTCGTTCGTCCATCTTGGTCCTCCCATTTGATCCGTTGTTATTCTTTGGACCAAGTTTGTCTCGTTCGTCCATCTTCATCCTCCCATTTGATCCATAGGCCTTCTTTGGACCAAGATCGCCTCCTTCTACCATCTTCGTCCTCCCATTTGATCCATTGGCATTCTTTGGACCAACTTCGTCTCGTTCGTCCATCTTGGTCCTCCTATTTGATCCGTTGTTATTCTTTGGACCAAGTTCGTCTCGTTCGTCCATCTTCGTCCTCCCATTTGATCCATTGGCATTCTGTGGACCAAGTTCGTCTCGTTCGTCCATCTCCATCCTCCCATTGAATACATAGGCCTTCTTTGGACCAAGTTCGTCTCGTTCGTCCATCTTCGTCCTCCATTTGATCCATAGGCCTTCTTTGGACCAAGATCGTCTCGTTCTACCATCTTCGTCCTCCCATTTGATCCGTTGTTATTCTTTGGACCAAGTTCGTCTCGTTCGTCCATCTTCGTCCTCCCATTTGATCCATTGGCATTCTTTGGACCAAGTTCGTCTCGTTCGTCCATCTTGGTCCTCCCATTTGATCCGTTGTTATTCTTTGGACCAAGTTCGTCTCGTTCGTCCATCTTCGTCCTCCCATTTGATCCATTGACATTCTTTGGTCCAAGTTCGTCTCGTTCGTCCATCTTGGTCCTCCCATTTGATCCGTTGTTATTCTTTGGACCAAGTTTGTCTCGTTCGTCCATCTTCGTCCTCCCATTTGATCCATTGGCATTCTTTGGACCAAGTTCGTCTCGTTCGTCCATCTTCGTCCTCCCATTTGATCCGTTGGCATTCTTTGGACCAAGTTCGTATCGTTCATCCATCTTGGTCCTCCCATTTGATCCGTTGTTATTCTTTGGACCAAGTTCGTCTCGTTCGTCCATCTTCGTCCTCCCATTTGATCCGTTGTTATTCTTTGGACCAAGTTCGTCTCGGTCGTCCATGTTCGTCCTCCCATTTGATCCGTTGTTATTTTTTGGACCAAGTTTGTCTCGTTCGTCCATCTTCGTCCTCCCATTTGATCCATTGGCATTCTTTGGACCATGTTCGTCTCGTTCGTCCATCTTTGTCCTCCCATTTGATCCGTTGGCCTTCTTTGGACCAAGTTCGTCTCCTTCGTCCATCTTCGTCCTCCCATTTGATCCGTAGGCCTTCTTTGGACCAAGTTCGTCTTGTTCGTCATTCTTCGTCCTCCATTTTGATCCATTGGCATTCTTTGGACCAAGTTCGTCTCGTTCGTCCATCTCCGTCCTCCCATTGAATACATAGGCCTTCTTTGGACCAAGTTCGTCTCGTTCGTCCATCTTCGTCCTCCATTTGATCCATAGGCCTTCTTTGGACCAAGATCGTCTCGTTCTACCATCTTCGTCCTCCCATTTGATCCGTTGTTATTCTTTGGACCAAGTTTGTCTCGTTCGTCCATCTTCATCCTCCCATTTGATCCATAGGCCTTCTTTGGACCAAGATCGCCTCCTTCTACCATCTTCGTCCTCCCATTTGATCCGTTGGCATTCTTTGGACCAAGTTCGTATCGTTCGTCCATCTTCGTCCTCCCATTTGATCCGTTGTTATTCTTTGGACCAAGTTCGTCTCGTTCGTCCATCTTCGTCCTCCCATTTGATCCATTGGCATTCTTTGGACGAAGTTCGTCTCGTTCGTCCATCTTGGTCCTCCCATTTGATCCGTTGTTATTCTTTGGACCAAGTTCGTCTCGTTCGTCCATCTTCGTCCTCCCATTTGATCCATTGGCATTCTTTGGACCAAGTTCGTCTCGTTCGTCCATCTTCGTCCTCCCATTGAATACATAGGCCTTCTTTGGACCAAGTTCGTCTCGTTCGTCCATCTTCGTCCTCCATTTGATCCATAGGCCTTCTTTGGACCAAGATCGTCTCGTTCTACCATCTTCATCCTCCCATTTGATCCATAGGCCTTCTTTGGACCAAGATCGTCTCGTTCGTCCATCTTCGTCCTCCCATTTGATCCGTTGGCATTCTTTGGACCAAGTTCGTATCGTTCATCCATCTTGGTCCTCCCATTTGATCCGTTGTTATTCTTTGGACCAAGTTCGTCTCGTTCGTCCATCTTCGTCCTCCCATTTGATCCATTGGCATTCTTTGGACCAAGTTCGTCTCGTTCGTCCATCTTGGTCCTCCCATTTGATCCGTTGTTATTCTTTGGACCAAGTTCGTCTCGTTCGTCCATCTTCTTCCTCCCATTTGATCCATTGCCATTCTTTGGACCATGTTCGTCTCGTTCGTCCATCTTCGTCCTCCTATTTGATCCGTTGTTATTTTTTGGACCAAGTTTGTCTCGTTCGTCCATCTTCATCCTCCCATTTGATCCATAGGCCTTCTTTGGACCAAGATCGTCTCGTTCTACCATCTTCGTCCTCCCATTCTATCCGTTGGCATTCTTTGGACCAAGTTCGTATCGTTCGTCCATCTTGGTCCTCCCATTTGATCCGTTGTTATTTTTTGGACCAAGTTCGTCTCGTTCGTCCATCTTCGTCCTCCCATTTGATCCATTGGCATTCTTTGGACCAAGTTCGTCTCGTTCGTCCATCTTGGTCCTCCCATTTGATCCGTTGTTATTCTTTGGACCAAGTTTGTCTCGTTCGTCCATCTTCGTCCTCCCATTTGATCCGTTGTTATTCTTTGGACCAAGTTCGTCTCGTTCGTCCATCTTTGACCTCCCATTTGATCCTTTGGCCTTCTTTGGACCAAGTTCGTCTCGTTCGTCCATCTTCGTCCTCCTATTTGATCCGTTGGCATTCTTTGGACCAAGTTCGTCTCGTTCGTCCATCTTCGTCCTTCCATTTAATTCCTTGGCATTCATTGGACCAAGTTCGTCTCGTTCATCCATCTTCGTCCTCCATTTTGATCCATGGGCATTCATTGGACCAAGTTCGTCTCGTTCGTCCATCTTCGTCCTCCCATTTGATCCATCGGCATTCTTTGGACCAAGTTCGTCTCGTTCGTCCATCTTCGCCCTCCCATTTGATCCATTGGCATTCTTTGGACTAAGTTCGTCTCGTTCGTCCATCTTCATCCTCCCATTTGATCCATTGGCATTCTTTGGACCAAGTTCGTCTCGTTCGTCCATCTCCGTCCTCCCATTGAATACATAGGCCTTCTTTGGACCAAGTTCGTCTCGTTCGTCCATCTTCGTCCTCCATTTGATCCATAGGCCTTCTTTGGACCAAGATCGTCTCGTTCTACCATCTTCGTCCTCCCATTTGATCCGTTGTTATTCTTTGGACCAAGTTTGTCTCGTTCGTCCATCTTCATCCTCCCATTTGATCCATAGGCCTTCTTTGGACCAAGATCGCCTCCTTCTACCATCTTCGTCCTCCCATTTAATCCGTTGGCATTCTTTGGACCAAGTTCGTATCGTTCGTCCATCTTCGTCCTCCCATTTGATCCGTTGTTATTCTTTGGACCAAGTTCGTCTCGTTCGTCCATCTTCGTCCTCCCATTTGATCCATTGGCATTCTTTGGACCAACTTCGTCTCGTTCGTCCATCTTGGTCCTCCTATTTGATCCGTTGTTATTCTTTGGACCAAGTTCGTCTCGTTCGTCCATCTTCGTCCTCCCATTTGATCCATTGGCATTCTGTGGACCAAGTTCGTCTCGTTCGTCCATCTCCGTCCTCCCATTGAATACATAGGCCTTCTTTGGACCAAGTTCGTCTCGTTCGTCCATCTTCGTCCTCCATTTGATCCATAGGCCTTCTTTGGACCAAGATCGTCTCGTTCTACCATCTTCGTCCTCCCATTTGATCCGTTGTTATTCTTTGGACCAAGTTTGTCTCGTTCGTCCATCTTCATCCTCCCATTTGATCCATAGGCCTTCTTTGGACCAAGATCGCCTCCTTCTACCATCTTCGTCCTCCCATTTGATCCGTTGGCATTCTTTGGACCAAGTTCGTATCGTTCGTCCATCTTCGTCCTCCCATTTGATCCGTTGTTATTCTTTGGACCAAGTTCGTCTCGTTCGTCCATCTTCGTCCTCCCATTTGATCCATTGGCATTCTTTGGACCAAGTTCGTCTCGTTCGTCCATCTTGGTCCTCCCATTTGATCCGTTGTTATTCTTTGGACCAAGTTCGTCTCGTTCGTCCATCTTTGACCTCCCATTTGATCCTTTGGCCTTCTTTGGACCAAGTTCGTCTCGTTCGTCCATCTTCGTCCTCCCATTTGATCCGTTGGCATTCTTTGGACCAAGTTCGTCTCGTTCGTCCATCTTCGTCCTTCCATTTAATTCCTTGGCATTCATTGGACCAAGTTCGTCTCGTTCATCCATCTTCGTCCTCCATTTTGATCCATGGGCATTCATTGGACCAAGTTCGTCTCGTTCGTCCATCTTCGTCCTCCCATTTGATCCATCGGCATTCTTTGGACCAAGTTCGTCTCGTTCGTCCATCTTCGCCCTCCCATTTGATCCATTGGCATTCTTTGGACTAAGTTCGTCTCGTTCGTCCATCTTCGTCCTCCCATTTGATCCATTGGCATTCTTTGGACCAAGTTCGTCTCGTTCGTCCATCTCCGTCCTCCCATTGAATACATAGGCCTTCTTTGGACCAAGTTCGTCTCGTTCGTCCATCTTCGTCCTCCATTTGATCCATAGGCCTTCTTTGGACCAAGATCGCCTCCTTCTACCATCTTCGTCCTCCCATTTGATCCGTTGGCATTCTTTGGACCAAGTTCGTATCGTTCGTCCATCTTCGTCCTCCCATTTGATCCGTTGTTATTCTTTGGACCAAGTTCGTCTCGTTCGTCCATCTTGGTCCTCCCATTTGATCCGTTGTTATTCTTTGGACCAAGTTTGTCTCGTTCGTCCATCTTCGTCCTCCCATTTGATCCGTTGTTATTCTTTGGACCAAGTTCGTCTCGTTCGTCCATCTTTGACCTCCCATTTGATCCTTTGGCCTTCTTTGGACCAAGTTCGTCTCGTTCGTCCATCTTCGTCCTCCTATTTGATCCGTTGGCATTCTTTGGACCAAGTTCGTCTCGTTCGTCCATCTTCGTCCTTCCATTTAATTCCTTGGCATTCATTGGACCAAGTTCGTCTCGTTCATCCATCTTCGTCCTCCATTTTGATCCATGGGCATTCATTGGACCAAGTTCGTCTCGTTCGTCCATCTTCGTCCTCCCATTTGATCCATCGGCATTCTTTGGACCAAGTTCGTCTCGTTCGTCCATCTTCGCCCTCCCATTTGATCCATTGGCATTCTTTGGACTAAGTTCGTCTCGTTCGTCCATCTACGTCCTCCCATTTGATCCATTGGCATTCTTTGGACCAAGTTCGTCTCGTTCGTCCATCTCCGTCCTCCCATTGAATACATAGGCCTTCTTTGGACCAAGTTCGTCTCGTTCGTCCATCTTCGTCCTCCATTTGATCCATAGGCCTTCTTTGGACCAAGATCGTCTCGTTCTACCATCTTCGTCCTCCCATTTGATCCGTTGTTATTCTTTGGACCAAGTTTGTCTCGTTCGTCCATCTTCATCCTCCCATTTGATCCATAGGCCTTCTTTGGACCAAGATCGCCTCCTTCTACCATCTTCGTCCTCCCATTTAATCCGTTGGCATTCTTTGGACCAAGTTCGTATCGTTCGTCCATCTTCGTCCTCCCATTTGATCCGTTGTTATTCTTTGGACCAAGTTCGTCTCGTTCGTCCATCTTCGTCCTCCCATTTGATCCATTGGCATTCTTTGGACCAACTTCGTCTCGTTCGTCCATCTTGGTCCTCCTATTTGATCCGTTGTTATTCTTTGGACCAAGTTCGTCTCGTTCGTCCATCTTCGTCCTCCCATTTGATCCATTGGCATTCTGTGGACCAAGTTCGTCTCGTTCGTCCATCTCCGTCCTCCCATTGAATACATAGGCCTTCTTTGGACCAAGTTCGTCTCGTTCGTCCATCTTCGTCCTCCATTTGATCCATAGGCCTTCTTTGGACCAAGATCGTCTCGTTCTACCATCTTCGTCCTCCCATTTGATCCGTTGTTATTCTTTGGACCAAGTTTGTCTCGTTCGTCCATCTTCATCCTCCCATTTGATCCATAGGCCTTCTTTGGACCAAGATCGCCTCCTTCTACCATCTTCGTCCTCCCATTTGATCCGTTGGCATTCTTTGGACCAAGTTCGTATCGTTCGTCCATCTTCGTCCTCCCATTTGATCCGTTGTTATTCTTTGGACCAAGTTCGTCTCGTTCGTCCATCTTCGTCCTCCCATTTGATCCATTGGCATTCTTTGGACCAAGTTCGTCTCGTTCGTCCATCTTGGTCCTCCCATTTGATCCGTTGTTATTCTTTGGACCAAGTTCGTCTCGTTCGTCCATCTTCGTCCTCCCATTTGATCCATTGGCATTCTTTGGACCAAGTTCGTCTCGTTCGTCCATCTTGGTCCTCCCATTTGATCCGTTGTTATTCTTTGGACCAAGTTTGTCTCGTTCGTCCATCTTCGTCCTCCCATTTGATCCCTTGGCATTCTTTGGACCAAGTTCGTCTCGTTCGTCCATCTTCGTCCTCCCATTTGATCCGTTGGCATTCTTTGGACCAAGTTCGTATCGTTCATCCATCTTGGTCCTCCCATTTGATCCGTTGTTATTCTTTGGACCAAGTTCGTCTCGTTCGTCCATCTTCGTCCTCCCTTTTGATCCGTTGTTATTCTTTGGACCAAGTTCGTCTCGGTCGTCCATGTTCGTCCTCCCATTTGATCCGTTGTTATTTTTTGGACCAAGTTTGTCTCGTTCGTCCATCTTCGTCCTCCCATTTGATCCTTTGGCATTCTTTGGACCAAGTTCGTCTCGTTCGTCCATCTTCGTCCTCCCATTTGATCCGTTGGCCTTCTTTGGACCAAGTTCGTCTCATTCGTCCATCTTCGTCCTCCCATTTGATCCGTAGGCCTTCTTTGGACCAAATTCGTCTCGTTCGTCCATCTTCGTCCTCCATTTTGATCCATTGGCATTATTTGAACCAAGTTCGTCTCGTTCGTCCATCTTCGTCCTCCCATTTGATCCATTGGCATTCTTTGGACCAAGTTCGTCTCGTTCGTCCATCTCCGTCCTCCCATTGAATACATTGGCATTCTTTGGACCAAGTTCGTCTCGTTCGTCCATCTTCGTCCTCCATTTGATCCATAGGCCTTCTTTGGACCAAGATCGTCTCGTTCTACCATCTTCGTCCTCCCATTTGATCCGTTGTTATTCTTTGGACCAAGTTTGTCTCGTTCGTCCATCTTCATCCTCCCATTTGATCCATAGGCCTTCTTTGGACCAAGATCGCCTCCTTCTACCATCTTCGTCCTCCCATTTGATCCGTTGGCATTCTTTGGACCAAGTTCGTATCGTTCGTCTATCTTCGTCCTCCCATTTGATCCGTTGTTATTCTTTGGACCAAGTTCGTCTCGTTCGTCCATCTTCGTCCTCCCATTTGATCCATTGGCATTCTTTGGACCAAGTTCGTCTCGTTCGTCCATCTTCGTCCTCCCATTTGATCCATTGGCATTCTTTGGACCAAGTTCGTCTCGTTCGTCCATCTTGGTCCTCCCATTTGATCCGTTGTTATTCTTTGGACCAATTTTGTCTCGTTCGTCCATCTTCGTCCTCCCATTTGATCCATTGGCATTCTTTGGACCAAGTTCGTCTCGTTCGTCCATCTTCGTCCTCCCATTTGATCCGTTGGCATTCTTTGGACCAAGTTCGTATCGTTCATCCATCTTGGTCCTCCCATTTGATCCGTTGTTATTCTTTGGACCAAGTTCGTCTCGTTCGTCCATCTTCGTCCTCCCTTTTGATCCGTTGTTATTCTTTGGACCAAGTTCGTCTCGGTCGTCCATGTTCGTCCTCCCATTTGATCCGTTGTTATTTTTTGGACCAAGTTCGTCTCATTCGTCCATCTTCGTCCTCCCATTTGATCCGTAGGCCTTCTTTGGACCAAATTCGTCTCGTTCGTCCATCTTCGTCCTCCATTTTGATCCATTGGCATTATTTGAACCAAGTTCGTCTCGTTCGTCCATCTTCGTCCTCCCATTTGATCCATTGGCATTCTTTGGACCAAGTTCGTCTCGTTCGTCCATCTCCGTCCTCCCATTGAATACATTGGCATTCTTTGGACCAAGTTCGTCTCGTTCGTCCATCTTCGTCCTCCATTTGATCCATAGGCCTTCTTTGGACCAAGATCGTCTCGTTCTACCATCTTCGTCCTCCCATTTGATCCGTTGTTATTCTTTGGACCAAGTTTGTCTCGTTCGTCCATCTTCATCCTCCCATTTGATCCATAGGCCTTCTTTGGACCAAGATCGCCTCCTTCTACCATCTTCGTCCTCCCATTTGATCCGTTGGCATTCTTTGGACCAAGTTCGTATCGTTCGTCCATCTTCGTCCTCCCATTTGATCCGTTGTTATTCTTTGGACCAAGTTCGTCTCGTTCGTCCATCTTCGTCCTCCCATTTGATCCATTGGCATTCTTTGGACCAAGTTCGTCTCGTTCGTCCATCTTGGTCCTCCCATTTGATCCGTTGTTATTCTTTGGACCAAGTTCGTCTCGTTCGTCCATCTTCGTCCTCCCATTTGATCCATTGGCATTCTTTGGACCAAGTTCGTCTCGTTCGTCCATCTTGGTCCTCCCATTTGATCCGTTGTTATTCTTTGGACCAAGTTTGTCTCGTTCGTCCATCTTCGTCCTCCCATTTGATCCATTGGCATTCTTTGGACCAAGTTCGTCTCGTTCGTCCATCTTCGTCCTCCCATTTGATCCGTTGGCATTCTTTGGACCAAGTTCGTATCGTTCATCCATCTTGGTCCTCCCATTTGATCCGTTGTTATTCTTTGGACCAAGTTCGTCTCGTTCGTCCATCTTCGTCCTCCCTTTTGATCCGTTGTTATTCTTTGGACCAAGTTCGTCTCGGTCGTCCATGTTCGTCCTCCCATTTGATCCGTTGTTATTTTTTGGACCAAGTTTGTCTCGTTCGTCCATCTTCGTCCTCCCATTTGATCCTTTGGCATTCTTTGGACCAAGTTCGTCTCGTTCGTCCATCTTCGTCCTCCCATTTGATCCGTTGGCCTTCTTTGGACCAAGTTCGTCTCATTCGTCCATCTTCGTCCTCCCATTTGATCCGTAGGCCTTCTTTGGACCAAATTCGTCTCGTTCGTCCATCTTCGTCCTCCATTTTGATCCATTGGCATTATTTGAACCAAGTTCGTCTCGTTCGTCCATCTTCGTCCTCCCATTTGATCCATTGGCATTCTTTGGACCAAGTTCGTCTCGTTCGTCCATCTTCGTCCTCCCATTTGATCCATAGGCCTTCTTTGCACCAAGATCGTCTCGTTCTACAATCTTCGTCCTCCCATTCTATCCGTTGGCATTCTTTGGACCAAGTTCGTATCGTTCGTCCATCTTGGTCCTCCCATTTGATCCGTTGTTATTCTTTGGACCAAGTTCGTCTCGTTCGTCCATCTTCGTCCTCCCATTTGATCCATAGGCCTTCTTTGGACCAAGATCGTCTCGTTCTGCCATCTTCGTCCTCCCATTTGATCCGTTGGCATTGTTTGGACCAAGTTCGTATCGTTCGTCCATCTTGGTCCTCCCATTTGATCCGTTGTTATTCTTTGGACCAAGTTCATCTCGTTCGTCCATCTTCGTCCTCCCATTTGAGCCATTGGCATTCTTTGGACCATGTTCGTCTCGTTCGTCCATCTTTGTCCTCCCATTTCATCCGTTGGCCTTCTTTGGACCAAGTTCGTCTCATTCGTCCATCTTCGTCCTCCCATTTGATCCGTAGGCCTTCTTTGGACCAAGTTCGTCTTGTTCGTCATTCTTCGTCCTCCATTTTGATCCATTGGCATTCTTTGGACCAAGTTCATCTCGTTCGTCCATCTCCGTCCTCCCATTGAATACATAGGCCTTCTTTGGACCAAGTTCGTCTCGTTCGTCCATCTTCGTCCTCCATTTGATCCATAGGCCTTCTTTGGACCAAGATCGTCTCGTTCTACCATCTTCGTCCTCCCATTTGATCCGTTGTTATTCTTTGGACCAAGTTTGTCTCGTTCGTCCATCTTCATCCTCCCATTTGATCCATAGGCCTTCTTTGGACCAAGATCGCCTCCTTCTACCATCTTCGTCCTCCCATTTGATCCGTTGGCATTCTTTGGACCAAGTTCGTATCGTTCGTCTATCTTCGTCCTCCCATTTGATCCGTTGTTATTCTTTGGACCAAGTTCGTCTCGTTCGTCCATCTTCGTCCTCCCATTTGATCCATTGGCATTCTTTGGACCAAGTTCGTCTCGTTCGTCCATCTTGGTCCTCCCATTTGATCCGTTGTTATTCTTTGGACCAAGTTCGTCTCGTTCGTCCATCTTCGTCCTCCCATTTGATCCATTGGCATTCTTTGGACCAAGTTCGTCTCGTTCGTCCATCTTGGTCCTCCCATTTGATCCGTTGTTATTCTTTGGACCAATTTTGTCTCGTTCGTCCATCTTCGTCCTCCCATTTGATCCATTGGCATTCTTTGGACCAAGTTCGTCTCGTTCGTCCATCTTCGTCCTCCCATTTGATCCGTTGGCATTCTTTGGACCAAGTTCGTATCGTTCATCCATCTTGGTCCTCCCATTTGATCCGTTGTTATTCTTTGGACCAAGTTCGTCTCGTTCGTCCATCTTCGTCCTCCCTTTTGATCCGTTGTTATTCTTTGGACCAAGTTCGTCTCGGTCGTCCATGTTCGTCCTCCCATTTGATCCGTTGTTATTTTTTGGACCAAGTTCGTCTCATTCGTCCATCTTCGTCCTCCCATTTGATCCGTAGGCCTTCTTTGGACCAAATTCGTCTCGTTCGTCCATCTTCGTCCTCCATTTTGATCCATTGGCATTATTTGAACCAAGTTCGTCTCGTTCGTCCATCTTCGTCCTCCCATTTGATCCATTGGCATTCTTTGGACCAAGTTCGTCTCGTTCGTCCATCTCCGTCCTCCCATTGAATACATTGGCATTCTTTGGACCAAGTTCGTCTCGTTCGTCCATCTTCGTCCTCCATTTGATCCATAGGCCTTCTTTGGACCAAGATCGTCTCGTTCTACCATCTTCGTCCTCCCATTTGATCCGTTGTTATTCTTTGGACCAAGTTTGTCTCGTTCGTCCATCTTCATCCTCCCATTTGATCCATAGGCCTTCTTTGGACCAAGATCGCCTCCTTCTACCATCTTCGTCCTCCCATTTGATCCGTTGGCATTCTTTGGACCAAGTTCGTATCGTTCGTCCATCTTCGTCCTCCCATTTGATCCGTTGTTATTCTTTGGACCAAGTTCGTCTCGTTCGTCCATCTTCGTCCTCCCATTTGATCCATTGGCATTCTTTGGACCAAGTTCGTCTCGTTCGTCCATCTTGGTCCTCCCATTTGATCCGTTGTTATTCTTTGGACCAAGTTCGTCTCGTTCGTCCATCTTCGTCCTCCCATTTGATCCATTGGCATTCTTTGGACCAAGTTCGTCTCGTTCGTCCATCTTGGTCCTCCCATTTGATCCGTTGTTATTCTTTGGACCAAGTTTGTCTCGTTCGTCCATCTTCGTCCTCCCATTTGATCCATTGGCATTCTTTGGACCAAGTTCGTCTCGTTCGTCCATCTTCGTCCTCCCATTTGATCCGTTGGCATTCTTTGGACCAAGTTCGTATCGTTCATCCATCTTGGTCCTCCCATTTGATCCGTTGTTATTCTTTGGACCAAGTTCGTCTCATTCGTCCATCTTCGTCCTCCCTTTTGCTCCGTTGTTATTCTTTGGACCAAGTTCGTCTCGGTCGTCCATGTTCGTCCTCCCATTTGATCCGTTGTTATTTTTTGGACCAAGTTTGTCTCGTTCGTCCATCTTCGTCCTCCCATTTGATCCTTTGGCATTCTTTGGACCAAGTTCGTCTCGTTCGTCCATCTTCGTCCTCCCATTTGATCCGTTGGCCTTCTTTGGGTCAAGTTCGTCTCATTCGTCCATCTTCGTCCTCCCATTTGATCCGTAGGCCTTCTTTGGACCAAATTCGTCTCGTTCGTCCATCTTCGTCCTCCATTTTGATCCATTGGCATTATTTGAACCAAGTTCGTCTCGTTCGTCCATCTTCGTCCTCCCATTTGATCCATTGGCATTCTTTGGACCAAGTTCGTCTCGTTCGTCCATCTTCGTCCTCCCATTTGATCCATAGGCCTTCTTTGCACCAAGATCGTCTCGTTCTACCATCTTCGTCCTCCCATTCTATCCGTTGGCATTCTTTGGACCAAGTTCGTATCGTTCGTCCATCTTGGTCCTCCCATTTGATCCGTTGTTATTCTTTGGACCAAGTTCGTCTCGTTCGTCCATCTTCGTCCTCCCATTTGATCCATAGGCCTTCTTTGGACCAAGATCGTCTCGTTCTGCCATCTTCGTCCTCCCATTTGATCCGTTGGCATTGTTTGGACCAAGTTCGTATCGTTCGTCCATCTTGGTCCTCCCATTTGATCCGTTGTTATTCTTTGGACCAAGTTCATCTCGTTCGTCCATCTTCGTCCTCCCATTTGAGCCATTGGCATTCTTTGGACCATGTTCGTCTCGTTCGTCCATCTTTGTCCTCCCATTTCATCCGTTGGCCTTCTTTGGACCAAGTTCGTCTCATTCGTCCATCTTCGTCCTCCCATTTGATCCGTAGGCCTTCTTTGGACCAAGTTCGTCTTGTTCGTCATTCTTCGTCCTCCATTTTGATCCATTGGCATTCTTTGGACCAAGTTCATCTCGTTCGTCCATCTCCGTCCTCCCATTGAATACATAGGCCTTCTTTGGACCAAGTTCGTCTCGTTCGTCCATCTTCGTCCTCCATTTGATCCATAGGCCTTCTTTGGACCAAGATCGTCTCGTTCTACCATCTTCGTCCTCCCATTTGATCCGTTGTTATTCTTTGGACCAAGTTTGTCTCGTTCGTCCATCTTCATCCTCCCATTTGATCCATAGGCCTTCTTTGGACCAAGATCGCCTCCTTCTACCATCTTCGTCCTCCCATTTGATCCGTTGGCATTCTTTGGACCAAGTTCGTATCGTTCGTCCATCTTCGTCCTCCCATTTGATCCGTTGTTATTCTTTGGACCAAGTTCGTCTCGTTCGTCCATCTTCGTCCTCCCATTTGATCCATTGGCATTCTTTGGACGAAGTTCGTCTCGTTCGTCCATCTTGGTCCTCCCATTTGATCCGTTGTTATTCTTTGGACCAAGTTCGTCTCGTTCGTCCATCTTCGTCCTCCCATTTGATCCATTGGCATTCTTTGGACCAAGTTCGTCTCGTTCGTCCATCTTGGTCCTCCCATTTGATCCGTTGTTATTCTTTGGACCAAGTTCGTCTCGTTCGTCCATCTTCGTCCTCCCTTTTGCTCCGTTGTTATTCTTTGGACCAAGTTCGTCTCGGTCGTCCATGTTCGTCCTCCCATTTGATCCGTTGTTATTTTTTGGACCAAGTTTGTCTCGTTCGTCCATCTTCGTCCTCCCATTTGATCCTTTGGCATTCTTTGGACCAAGTTCGTCTCGTTCGTCCATCTTCGTCCTCCCATTTGATCCGTTGGCCTTCTTTGGGTCAAGTTCGTCTCATTCGTCCATCTTCGTCCTCCCATTTGATCCGTAGGCCTTCTTTGGACCAAATTCGTCTCGTTCGTCCATCTTCGTCCTCCATTTTGATCCATTGGCATTATTTGAACCAAGTTCGTCTCGTTCGTCCATCTTCGTCCTCCCATTTGATCCATTGGCATTCTTTGGACCAAGTTCGTCTCGTTCGTCCATCTTCGTCCTCCCATTTGATCCATAGGCCTTCTTTGCACCAAGATCGTCTCGTTCTACCATCTTCGTCCTCCCATTCTATCCGTTGGCATTCTTTGGACCAAGTTCGTATCGTTCGTCCATCTTGGTCCTCCCATTTGATCCGTTGTTATTCTTTGGACCAAGTTCGTCTCGTTCGTCCTCCCATTTGATCCATAGGCCTTCTTTGGACCAAGATCGTCTCGTTCTGCCATCTTCGTCCTCCCATTTGATCCGTTGGCATTGTTTGGACCAAGTTCGTATCGTTCGTCCATCTTGGTCCTCCCATTTGATCCGTTGTTATTCTTTGGACCAAGTTCATCTCGTTCGTCCATCTTCGTCCTCCCATTTGAGCCATTGGCATTCTTTGGACCATGTTCGTCTCGTTCGTCCATCTTTGTCCTCCCATTTCATCCGTTGGCCTTCTTTGGACCAAGTTCGTCTCATTCGTCCATCTTCGTCCTCCCATTTGATCCGTAGGCCTTCTTTGGACCAAGTTCGTCTTGTTCGTCATTCTTCGTCCTCCATTTTGATCCATTGGCATTCTTTGGACCAAGTTCATCTCGTTCGTCCATCTCCGTCCTCCCATTGAATACATAGGCCTTCTTTGGACCAAGTTCGTCTCGTTCGTCCATCTTCGTCCTCCATTTGATCCATAGGCCTTCTTTGGACCAAGATCGTCTCGTTCTACCATCTTCGTCCTCCCATTTGATCCGTTGTTATTCTTTGGACCAAGTTTGTCTCGTTCGTCCATCTTCATCCTCCCATTTGATCCATAGGCCTTCTTTGGACCAAGATCGCCTCCTTCTACCATCTTCGTCCTCCCATTTGATCCGTTGGCATTCTTTGGACCAAGTTCGTATCGTTCGTCCATCTTCGTCCTCCCATTTGATCCGTTGTTATTCTTTGGACCAAGTTCGTCTCGTTCGTCCATCTTCGTCCTCCCATTTGATCCATTGGCATTCTTTGGACGAAGTTCGTCTCGTTCGTCCATCTTGGTCCTCCCATTTGATCCGTTGTTATTCTTTGGACCAAGTTCGTCTCGTTCGTCCATCTTCGTCCTCCCATTTGATCCATTGGCATTCTTTGGACCAAGTTCGTCTCGTTCGTCCATCTTGGTCCTCCCATTTGATCCGTTGTTATTCTTTGGACCAAGTTCATCTGGTTCGTCCATCTTCTTCCTCCCATTTGATCCATTGCCATTCTTTGGACCATGTTCGTCTCGTTCGTCCATCTTCGTCCTCCTATTTGATCCGTTGTTATTTTTTGGACCAAGTTTGTCTCGTTCGTCCATCTTCATCCTCCCATTTGATCCATAGGCCTTCTTTGGACCAAGATCGTCTCGTTCTACCATCTTCGTCCTCCCATTCTATCCGTTGGCATTCTTTGGACCAAGTTCGTATCGTTCGTCCATCTTGGTCCTCCCATTTGATCCGTTGTTATTTTTTGGACCAAGTTCGTCTCGTTCGTCCATCTTCGTCCTCCCATTTGATCCATTGGCATTCTTTGGACCAAGTTCGTCTCGTTCGTCCATCTTGGTCCTCCCATTTGATCCGTTGTTATTCTTTGGACCAAGTTTGTCTCGTTCGTCCATCTTCGTCCTCCCATTTGATCCATTGGCATTCTTTGGACCAAGTTCGTCTCGTTCGTCCATCTTCGTCCTCCCATTTGATCCGTTGGCATTCTTTGGACCAAGTTCGTATCGTTCATCCATCTTGGTCCTCCCATTTGATCCGTTGTTATTCTTTGGACCAAGTTCGTCTCGTTCGTCCATCTTCGTCCTCCCATTTGATCCGTTGTTATTCTTTGGACCAAGTTCGTCTCGGTCGTCCATGTTCGTCCTCCCATTTGATCCGTTGTTATTTTTTGGACCAAGTTTGTCTCGTTCGTCCATCTTCGTCCTCCCATTTGATCCTTTGGCATTCTTTGGACCATGTTCGTCTCGTTCGTCCATCTTCGTCCTCCCATTTGCTCCGTTGGCCTTCTTTGGACCAAGTTCGTCTCATTCGTCCATCTTCGTCCTCCCATTTGATCCGTAGGCCTTCTTTGGACCAAATTCGTCTCGTTCGTCCATCTTCGTCCTCCATTTTGATCCATTGGCATTATTTGAACCAAGTTCGTCTCGTTCGTCCATCTGCGTCCTCCCATTTGATCCATTGGCATTCTTTGGACCAAGTTCGTCTCGTTCGTCCATCTCCGTCCTCCCATTGAATACATTGGCATTCTTTGGACCAAGTTCGTCTCGTTCGTCCATCTTCGTCCTCCCATTCTATCCGTTGGCATTCTTTGGACCAAGTTCGTATCGTTCGTCCATCTTGGTCCTCCCATTTGATCCGTTGTTATTCTTTGGACCAAGTTCGTCTCGTTCGTCCATCTTCGTCCTCCCATTTGATCCATAGGCCTTCTTTGGACCAAGATCGTCTCGTTCTACCATCTTCGTTCTCCCATTTGATCCGTTGGCATTGTTTGGACCAAGTTCGTATCGTTCGTCCATCTTGGTCCTCCCATTTGATCCGTTGTTATTCTTTGGACCAAGTTCGTCTCGTTCGTCCATCTTCGTCCTCCCATTTGAGCCATTGGCATTCTTTGGACCATGTTCGTCTCGTTCGTCCATCTTTGTCCTCCCATTTGATCCGTTGGCCTTCTTTGGACCAAGTTCGTCTCATTCGTCCATCTTCGTCCTCCCATTTGATCCGTAGGCCTTCTTTGGACCAAGTTCGTCACGTTCGTCATTCTTCGTCCTCCATTTTGATCCATTGGCATTCTTTGGACCAAGTTCGTCTCGTTCGTCCATCTCCGTCCTCCCATTGAATACATAGGCCTTCTTTGGACCAAGTTCGTCTCGTTCGTCCATCTTCGTCCTCCATTTGATCCATAGGCCTTCTTTGGACCAAGATCGTCTCGTTCTACCATCTTCGTCCTCCCATTTGATCCGTTGTTATTCTTTGGACCAAGTTTGTCTCGTTCGTCCATCTTCATCCTCCCATTTGATCCATAGGCCTTCTTTGGACCAAGATCGCCTCCTTCTACCATCTTCGTCCTCCCATTTGATCCGTTGGCATTCTTTGGACCAAGTTCGTATCGTTCGTCCATCTTCGTCCTCCCATTTGATCCGTTGTTATTCTTTGGACCAAGTTCGTCTCGTTCGTCCATCTTCGTCCTCCCATTTGATCCATTGGCATTCTTTGGACGAAGTTCGTCTCGTTCGTCCATCTTGGTCCTCCCATTTGATCCGTTGTTATTCTTTGGACCAAGTTCGTCTCGTTCGTCCATCTTCGTCCTCCCATTTGATCCATTGGCATTCTTTGGACCAAGTTCGTCTCGTTCGTCCATCTTGGTCCTCCCATTTGATCCGTTGTTATTCTTTGGACCAAGTTCGTCTCGTTCGTCCATCTTCTTCCTCCCATTTGATCCATTGCCATTCTTTGGACCAAGTTCGTCTCGTTCGTCCATCTTCGTCCTCCCATTTGATCCATTGGCATTCTTTGGACCAAGTTCGTCTCGTTCGTCCATCTTGGTCCTCCCATTTGATCCGTTGTTATTCTTTGGACCAAGTTTGTCTCGTTCGTCCATCTTCGTCCTCCCATTTGATCCATTGGCATTCTTTGGACCAAGTTCGTCTCGTTCGTCCATCTTCGTCCTCCCATTTGATCCGTTCGCATTCTTTGGACCAAGTTCGTATCGTTCATCCATCTTGGTCCTCCCATTTGATCCGTTGTTATTCTTTGGACCAAGTTCGTCTCGTTCGTCCATCTTCGTCCTCCCATTTGATCCGTTGTTATTCTTTGGACCAAGTTCGTCTCGGTCGTCCATGTTCGTCCTCCCATTTGATCCGTTGTTATTTTTTGGACCAAGTTTGTCTCGTTCGTCCATCTTCGTCCTCCCATTTGATCCTTTGGCATTCTTTGGACCAAGTTCATCTCGTTCGTCCATCTTCGTCCTCCCATTTGCTCCGTTGGCCTTCTTTGGACCAAGTTCGTCTCATTCGTCCATCTTCGTCCTCCCATTTGATCCGTAGGCCTTCTTTGGACCAAATTCTACTCGTTCGTCCATCTTCGTCCTCCATTTTGATCCATTGGCATTATTTGAACCAAGTTCGTCTCGTTCGTCCATCTTCGTCCTCCCATTTGATCCATTGGCATTCTTTGGACCAAGTTCGTCTCGTTCGTCCATCTCCGTCCTCCCATTGAATACATTGGCATTCTTTGGACCAAGTTCGTCTCGTTCGTCCATCTTCGTCCTCCCATTCTATCCGTTGGCATTCTTTGGACCAAGTTCGTATCGTTCGTCCATCTTGGTCCTCCCATTTGATCCGTTGTTATTCTTTGGACCAAGTTCGTCTCGTTCGTCCATCTTCGTCCTCCCATTTGATCCATAGGCCTTCTTTGGACCAAGATCGTCTCGTTCTACCATCTTCGTCCTCCCATTTGATCCGTTGGCATTGTTTGGACCAAGTTCGTATCGTTCGTCCATCTTGGTCCTCCCATTTGATCCGTTGTTATTCTTTGGACCAAGTTCGTCTCGTTCGTCCATCTTCGTCCTCCCATTTGAGCCATTGGCATTCTTTGGACCATGTTCGTCTCGTTCGTCCATCTTTGTCCTCCCATTTGATCCGTTGGCCTTCTTTGGACCAAGTTCGTCTCATTCGTCCATCTTCGTCCTCCCATTTGATCCGTAGGCCTTCTTTGGACCAAGTTCGTCACGTTCGTCATTCTTCGTCCTCCATTTTGATCCATTGGCATTCTTTGGTCCAAGTTCGTCTCGTTCGTCCATCTCCGTCCTCCCATTGAATACATAGGCCTTCTTTGGACCAAGTTCGTCTCGTTCGTCCATCTTCGTCCTCCATTTGATCCATAGGCCTTCTTTGGACCAAGATCGTCTCGTTCTACCATCTTCGTCCTCCCATTTGATCCGTTGTTATTCTTTGGACCAAGTTTGTCTCGTTCGTCCATCTTCATCCTCCCATTTGATCCATAGGCCTTCTTTGGACCAAGATCGCCTCCTTCTACCATCTTCGTCCTCCCATTTGATCCGTTGGCATTCTTTGGACCAAGTTCGTATTGTTCGTCCATCTTCGTCCTCCCATTTGATCCGTTGTTATTCTTTGGACCAAGTTCGTCTCGTTCGTCCATCTTCGTCCTCCCATTTGATCCATTGGCATTCTTTGGACGAAGTTCGTCTCGTTCGTCCATCTTGGTCCTCCCATTTGATCCGTTGTTATTCTTTGGACCAAGTTCGTCTCGTTCGTCCATCTTCGTCCTCCCATTTGATCCATTGGCATTCTTTGGACCAAGTTCGTCTCGTTCGTCCATCTTCGTCCTCCCATTGAATACATAGGCCTTCTTTGGACCAAGTTCGTCTCGTTCGTCCATCTTCGTCCTCCATTTGATCCATAGGCCTTCTTTGGACCAAGATCGTCTCGTTCTACCATCTTCATCCTCCCATTTGATCCATAGGCCTTCTTTGGACCAAGATCGTCTCGTTCGTCCATCTTCGTCCTCCCATTTGATCCGTTGGCATTCTTTGGACCAAGTTCGTCTCGTTCGTCCATCTTGGTCCTCCCATTTGATCCGTTGTTATTCTTTGGACCAAGTTCGTCTCGTTCGTCCATCTTCTTCCTCCCATTTGATCCATTGCCATTCTTTGGACCATGTTCGTCTCGTTCGTCCATCTTCGTCCTCCTATTTGTTCCGTTTTTATTTTTTGGACCAAGTTTGTCTCGTTCGTCCATCTTCATCCTCCCATTTGATCCATAGGCCTTCTTTGGACCAAGATCGTCTCGTTCTACCATCTTCGTCCTCCCATTCTATCCGTTGGCATTCTTTGGACCAAGTTCGTATCGTTCGTCCATCTTGGTCCTCCCATTTGATCCGTTGTTATTTTTTGGACCAAGATCGTCTCGTTCGTCCATCTTCGTCCTCCCATTTGATCCGTTGGCATTCTTTGGACCAAGTTCGTATCGTTCCTCCATCTTGGTCCTCCCAGTTGATCCGTTGTTATTCTATGGACCAAGTTCGTCTCGTTCGTCCATCTTCTTCCTCCCATTTGATCCGTTGGCCTTCTTTGGACCAAGTTCGTCTCGTTCGTCCATCTCGGTCCTCCCATTGAATACATTGGCATTCTTTGGACCAAGTTCGTCTCGTTCGTCCATCTTCGTCCTCCCATTTGATCCGTTGGCATTCTTTGGACCAAGTTCGTATCGTTCGTCCATCTTCGTCCTCCCATTTGATCCGTTGTTATTCTTTGGACCAAGTTCGTCTCGTTCGTCCATCTTCGTCCTCCCATTTGATCCATTGGCATTCTTTGGACGAAGTTCGTCTCGTTCGTCCATCTTGGTCCTCCCATTTGATCCGTTGTTATTCTTTGGACCAAGTTCGTCTCGTTCGTCCATCTTCGTCCTCCCATTTGATCCATTGGCATTCTTTGGACCAAGTTCGTCTCGTTCGTCCATCTTGGTCCTCCCATTTGATCCGTTGTTATTCTTTGGACCAAGTTCGTCTCGTTCGTCCATCTTCTTCCTCCCATTTGATCCATTGCCATTCTTTGGACCATGTTCGTCTCGTTCGTCCATCTTCGTCCTCCTATTTGATCCGTTGTTATTTTTTGGACCAAGTTTGTCTCGTTCGTCCATCTTCATCCTCCCATTTGATCCATAGGCCTTCTTTGGACCAAGATCGTCTCGTTCTACCATCTTCGTCCTCCCATTCTATCCGTTGGCATTCTTTGGACCAAGTTCGTATCGTTCGTCCATCTTGGTCCTCCCATTTGATCCGTTGTTATTTTTTGGACCAAGTTCGTCTCGTTCGTCCATCTTCGTCCTCCCATTTGATCCATTGGCATTCTTTGGACCAAGTTCGTCTCGTTCGTCCATCTTGGTCCTCCCATTTGATCCGTTGTTATTCTTTGGACCAAGTTTGTCTCGTTCGTCCATCTTCGTCCTCCCATTTGATCCATTGGCATTCTTTGGACCAAGTTCGTCTCGTTCGTCCATCTTCGTCCTCCCATTTGATCCGTTCGCATTCTTTGGACCAAGTTCGTATCGTTCATCCATCTTGGTCCTCCCATTTGATCCGTTGTTATTCTTTGGACCAAGTTCGTCTCGTTCGTCCATCTTCGTCCTCCCATTTGATCCGTTGTTATTCTTTGGACCAAGTTCGTCTCGGTCGTCCATGTTCGTCCTCCCATTTGATCCGTTGTTATTTTTTGGACCAAGTTTGTCTCGTTCGTCCATCTTCGTCCTCCCATTTGATCCTTTGGCATTCTTTGGACCAAGTTCGTCTCGTTCGTCCATCTTCGTCCTCCCATTTGCTCCGTTGGCCTTCTTTGGACCAAGTTCGTCTCATTCGTCCATCTTCGTCCTCCCATTTGATCCGTAGGCCTTCTTTGGACCAAATTCGTCTCGTTCGTCCATCTTCGTCCTCCATTTTGATCCATTGGCATTATTTGAACCAAGTTCGTCTCGTTCGTCCATCTTCGTCCTCCCATTTGATCCATTGGCATTCTTTGGACCAAGTTCGTCTCGTTCGTCCATCTCCGTCCTCCCATTGAATACATTGGCATTCTTTGGACCAAGTTCGTCTCGTTCGTCCATCTTCGTCCTCCCATTCTATCCGTTGGCATTCTTTGGACCAAGTTCGTATCGTTCGTCCATCTTGGTCCTCCCATTTGATCCGTTGTTATTCTTTGGACCAAGTTCGTCTCGTTCGTCCATCTTCGTCCTCCCATTTGATCCATAGGCCTTCTTTGGACCAAGATCGTCTCGTTCTACCATCTTCGTCCTCCCATTTGATCCGTTGGCATTGTTTGGACCAAGTTCGTATCGTTCGTCCATCTTGGTCCTCCCATTTGATCCGTTGTTATTCTTTGGACCAAGTTCGTCTCGTTCGTCCATCTTCGTCCTCCCATTTGAGCCATTGACATTCTTTGGACCATGTTCGTCTCGTTCGTCCATCTTTGTCCTCCCATTTGATCCGTTGGCCTTCTTTGGACCAAGTTCGTCTCATTCGTCCATCTTCGTCCTCCCATTGAATACATAGGCCTTCTTTGGACCAAGTTCGTCTCGTTCGTCCATCTTCGTCCTCCATTTGATCCATAGGCCTTCTTTGGACCAAGATCGTCTCGTTCTACCATCTTCGTCCTCCCATTTGATCCGTTGTTATTCTTTGGACCAAGTTTGTCTCGTTCGTCCATCTTCATCCTCCCATTTGATCCATAGGCCTTCTTTGGACCAAGATCGTCTCGTTCTACCATCTTCGTCCTCCCATTTGATCCGTTGTTATTCTTTGGACCAAGTTCGTCTCGTTCGTCCATCTTCGTCCTCCATTTGATCCATAGGCCTTCTTTGGACCAAGATCGTCTCGTTCTACCATCTTCGTCCTCCCATTTGATCCGTTGTTATTCTTTGGACCAAGTTTGTCTCGTTCGTCCATCTTCATCCTCCCATTTGATCCATTGGCATTCTTTGGTCCAAGTTCGTCTCGTTCGTCCATCTCCGTCCTCCCATTGAATACATAGGCCTTCTTTGGACCAAGTTCGTCTCGTTCGTCCATCTTCGTCCTCCATTTGATCCATAGGCCTTCTTTGGACCAAGATCGTCTCGTTCTACCATCTTCGTCCTCCCATTTGATCCGTTGTTATTCTTTGGACCAAGTTTGTCTCGTTCGTCCATCTTCATCCTCCCATTTGATCCATAGGCCTTCTTTGGACCAAGATCGCCTCCTTCTACCATCTTCGTCCTCCCATTTGATCCGTTGGCATTCTTTGGACCAAGTTCGTATTGTTCGTCCATCTTCGTCCTCCCATTTGATCCGTTGTTATTCTTTGGACCAAGTTCGTCTCGTTCGTCCATCTTCGTCCTCCCATTTGATCCATTGGCATTCTTTGGACGAAGTTCGTCTCGTTCGTCCATCTTGGTCCTCCCATTTGATCCGTTGTTATTCTATGGACCAAGTTCGTCTCGTTCGTCCATCTTCGTCCTCCCATTTGATCCATTGGCATTCTTTGGACCAAGTTCGTCTCGTTCGTCCATCTTCGTCCTCCCATTGAATACATAGGCCTTCTTTGGACCAAGTTCGTCTCGTTCGTCCATCTTCGTCCTCCATTTGATCCATAGGCCTTCTTTGGACCAAGATCGTCTCGTTCTACCATCTTCATCCTCCCATTTGATCCATAGGCCTTCTTTGGACCAAGATCGTCTCGTTCGTCCATCTTCGTCCTCCCATTTGATCCGTTGGCATTCTTTGGACCAAGTTCGTCTCGTTCGTCCATCTTGGTCCTCCCATTTGATCCGTTGTTATTTTTTGGACCAAGTTCGTCTCGTTCGTCCATCTTCGTCCTCCCATTTGATCCATTGGCATTCTTTGGACCAAGTTCGTCTCGTTCGTCCATCTTGGTCCTCCCATTTGATCCGTTGTTATTCTTTGGACCAAGTTTGTCTCGTTCGTCCATCTTCGTCCTCCCATTTGATCCATTGGCATTCTTTGGACCAAGTTCGTCTCGTTCGTCCATCTTCGTCCTCCCATTTGATCCGTTCGCATTCTTTGGACCAAGTTCGTATCGTTCATCCATCTTGGTCCTCCCATTTGATCCGTTGTTATTCTTTGGACCAAGTTCGTCTCGTTCGTCCATCTTCGTCCTCCCATTTGATCCTTTGGCATTCTTTGGACCAAGTTCGTCTCGTTCGTCCATCTTCGTCCTCCCATTTGCTCCGTTGGCCTTCTTTGGACCAAGTTCGTCTCATTCGTCCATCTTCGTCCTCCCATTTGATCCGTAGGCCTTCTTTGGACCAAATTCGTCTCGTTCGTCCATCTTCGTCCTCCATTTTGATCCATTGGCATTATTTGAACCAAGTTCGTCTCGTTCGTCCATCTTCGTCCTCCCATTTGATCCATTGGCATTCTTTGGACCAAGTTCGTCTCGTTCGTCCATCTCCGTCCTCCCATTGAATACATTGGCATTCTTTGGACCAAGTTCGTCTCGTTCGTCCATCTTCGTCCTCCCATTCTATCCGTTGGCAATCTTTGGACCAAGTTCGTATCGTTCGTCCATCTTGGTCCTCCCATTTGATCCGTTGTTATTCTTTGGACCAAGTTCGTCTCGTTCGTCCATCTTCGTCCTCCCATTTGATCCATAGGCCTTCTTTGGACCAAGATCGTCTCGTTCTACCATCTTCGTCCTCCCATTTGATCCGTTGGCATTGTTTGGACCAAGTTCGTATCGTTCGTCCATCTTGGTCCTCCCATTTGATCCGTTGTTATTCTTTGGACCAAGTTCGTCTCGTTCGTCCATCTTCGTCCTCCCATTTGAGCCATTGACATTCTTTGGACCATGTTCGTCTCGTTCGTCCATCTTTGTCCTCCCATTTGATCCGTTGGCCTTCTTTGGACCAAGTTCGTCTCATTCGTCCATCTTCGTCCTCCCATTGAATACATAGGCCTTCTTTGGACCAAGTTCGTCTCGTTCGTCCATCTTCGTCCTCCATTTGATCCATAGGCCTTCTTTGGACCAAGATCGTCTCGTTCTACCATCTTCGTCCTCCCATTTGATCCGTTGTTATTCTTTGGACCAAGTTTGTCTCGTTCGTCCATCTTCATCCTCCCATTTGATCCATAGGCCTTCTTTGGACCAAGATCGTCTCGTTCTACCATCTTCGTCCTCCCATTTGATCCGTTGTTATTCTTTGGACCAAGTTCGTCTCGTTCGTCCATCTTCGTCCTCCATTTGATCCATAGGCCTTCTTTGGACCAAGATCGTCTCGTTCTACCATCTTCGTCCTCCCATTTGATCCGTTGTTATTCTTTGGACCAAGTTTGTCTCGTTCGTCCATCTTCATCCTCCCATTTGATCCATTGGCATTCTTTGGTCCAAGTTCGTCTCGTTCGTCCATCTCCGTCCTCCCATTGAATACATAGGCCTTCTTTGGACCAAGTTCGTCTCGTTCGTCCATCTTCGTCCTCCATTTGATCCATAGGCCTTCTTTGGACCAAGATCGTCTCGTTCTACCATCTTCGTCCTCCCATTTGATCCGTTGTTATTCTTTGGACCAAGTTTGTCTCGTTCGTCCATCTTCATCCTCCCATTTGATCCATAGGCCTTCTTTGGACCAAGATCGCCTCCTTCTACCATCTTCGTCCTCCCATTTGATCCGTTGGCATTCTTTGGACCAAGTTCGTATTGTTCGTCCATCTTCGTCCTCCCATTTGATCCGTTGTTATTCTTTGGACCAAGTTCGTCTCGTTCGTCCATCTTCGTCCTCCCATTTGATCCATTGGCATTCTTTGGACGAAGTTCGTCTCGTTCGTCCATCTTGGTCCTCCCATTTGATCCGTTGTTATTCTATGGACCAAGTTCGTCTCGTTCGTCCATCTTCGTCCTCCCATTTGATCCATTGGCATTCTTTGGACCAAGTTCGTCTCGTTCGTCCATCTTCGTCCTCCCATTGAATACATAGGCCTTCTTTGGACCAAGTTCGTCTCGTTCGTCCATCTTCGTCCTCCATTTGATCCATAGGCCTTCTTTGGACCAAGATCGTCTCGTTCTACCATCTTCATCCTCCCATTTGATCCATAGGCCTTCTTTGGACCAAGATCGTCTCGTTCGTCCATCTTCGTCCTCCCATTTGATCCGTTGGCATTCTTTGGACCAAGTTCGTCTCGTTCGTCCATCTTGGTCCTCCCATTTGATCCGTTGTTATTCTTTGGACCAAGTTCGTCTCGTTCGTCCATCTTCTTCCTCCCATTTGATCCATTGCCATTCTTTGGACCATGTTCGTCTCGTTCGTCCATCTTCGTCCTCCTATTTGATCCGTTGTTATTTTTTGGACCAAGTTTGTCTCGTTCGTCCATCTTCATCCTCCCATTTGATCCATAGGCCTTCTTTGGACCAAGATCGTCTCGTTCTACCATCTTCGTCCTCCCATTCTATCCGTTGGCATTCTTTGGACCAAGTTCGTATCGTTCGTCCATCTTGGTCCTCCCATTTGATCCGTTGTTATTTTTTGGACCAAGATCGTCTCGTTCGTCCATCTTCGTCCTCCCATTTGATCCGTTGGCATTCTTTGGACCAAGTTCGTATCGTTCCTCCATCTTGGTCCTCCCAGTTGATCCGTTGTTATTCTTTGGACCAAGTTCGTCTCGTTCGTCCATCTTCTTCCTCCCATTTGATCCGTTGGCCTTCTTTGGACCAAGTTCGTCTCCTTCGTCCATCTTCGTCCTCCCATTTGATCCGTTGGCATTCTTTGGACCAAGTTCGTATCGTTCGTCCATCTTCGTCCTCCCATTTGATCCGTTGTTATTCTTTGGACCAAGTTCGTCTCGTTCGTCCATCTTCGTCCTCCCATTTGATCCATTGGCATTCTTTGGACCAAGTTCGTCTCGTTCGTCCATCTTGGTCCTCCCATTTGATCCGTTGTTATTCTTTGGACCAAGTTCGTCTCGTTCGTCCATCTTCGTCCTCCCATTTGATCCATTGCCATTCTTTGGACCAAGTTCGTCTCGTTCGTCCATCTCCGTCCTCCCATTGAATACATTGGCATTCTTTGGACCAAGATCGTCTCGTTCGTCCATCTTCGTCCTCCATTTGATCCATAGGCCTTCTTTGGACCAAGATCGTCTCGTTCTACCATCTTCGTCCTCCCATTTGATCCGTTGTTATTCTTTGGACCAAGTTTGTCTCGTTCGTCCATCTTCCTCCTCCCATTTGATCCATAGGCCTTCTTTGGACCAAGATCGCCTCCTTCTACCATCTTCGTCCTCCCATTTGATCCGTTGGCATTCTTTGGACCAAGTTCGTATCGTTCGTCCATCTTCGTCCTCCCATTTGATCCGTTGTTATTCTTTGGACCAAGTTCGTCTCGTTCGTCCATCTTCGTCCTCCCATTTGATCCATTGGCATTCTTTGGACCAAGTTCGTCTCGTTCGTCCATCTTGGTCCTCCCATTTGATCCGTTGTTATTCTTTGGACCAAGTTCGTCTCGTTCGTCCATCTTCGTCCTCCCATTTGATCCATTGCCATTCTTTGGACCAAGTTCGTCTCGTTCGTCCATCTCCGTCCTCCCATTGAATACATAGGCCTTCTTTGGACCAAGTTCGTCTCGTTCGTCCATCTTCGTCCTCCATTTGATCCATAGGCCTTCTTTGGACCAAGATCGTCTTGTTCTACCATCTTCGTCCTCCTATTTGATCCGTTGTTATTCTTTGGACCAAGTTTGTCTCGTTCGTCCATCTTCATCCTCCCATTTGATCCATAGGCCTTCTTTGGACCAAGATCGCCTCCTTCTACCATCTTCGTCCTCCCATTTGATCCGTTGGCATTCTTTGGACCAAGTTCGTATCGTTCGTCCATCTTCGTCCTCCCATTTGATCCATTGGCATTCTTTGGACGAAGTTCGTCTCGTTCGTCCATCTTGGTCCTCCTATTTGATCCGTTGTTATTCTTTGGACCAAGTTTGTCTCGTTCGTCCATCTTCGTCCTCCCATTTGATCCATTGGCATTCTTTGGACCAAGTTCGTCTCGTTCGTCCATCTTGGTCCTCCCATTTGATCCGTTGTTATTCTTTGGACCAAGTTCGTCTCGTTCGTCCATCTTCGTCCTCCCATTTGATCCATAGGCCTTCTTTGGACCAAGATCGTCTCGTTCGTCCATCTTCGTCCTCCCATTTGATCCGTTGGCATTCTTTGGACCAAGTTCGTATCGTTCATCCATCTGGGTCCTCCCATTTGATCCGTTGTTATTCTTTGGACCAAGTTCGTCTCGTTCGCCCATCTTCGTCCTCCCATTTGATCCATTGGCATTCTTTGGACCAAGTTCGTCTCGTTCGTCCATCTCCGTCCTCCCATTGAATACATTGGCATTCTTTGGACCAAGTTCGTCTCGTTCGTCCATCTTCGTCCTCCCATTTGATCCATAGGCCTTCTTTGGACCAAGATCGTCTCGTTCTACCATCTTCGTCCTCCCATTTGATCCGTTGGCATTCTTTGGACCAAGTTCGTATCGTTCGTCCATCTTGGTCCTCCCATTTGATCCGTTGTTATTCTTTGGACCAAGTTCGTCTCGTTCGTCCATCTTCGTCCTCCCATTTGATCCGTAGGCCTTCTTTGGACCAAGTTCGTCTCGTTCGTCCATCTTCGTCCTCCATTTTGATCCATTGGCATTCTTTGGACCAAGTTCGTCTCGTTCGTCCATCTCCGTCCTCCCATTGAATACATTGGCATTCTTTGGACCAAGTTCGTCTCGTTCGTCCATCTTCGTCCTCCATTTGATCCATAGGCCTTCTTTGGACCAAGATCGTCTCGTTCTACCATCTTCGTCCTCCCATTTGATCCGTTGTTATTCTTTGGACCACGTTTGTCTCGTTCGTCCATCTTCGTCCTCCCATTTGATCCGTTGGAATTCTTTGGACCAAGTTCGTCTCGTTCGTCCATCTTGGTCCTCCCATTTGATCCGTTGTTATTCTTTGGACCAAGTTCGTCTCGTTCGTCCATCTTCGTCCTCCCATTTGATCCATTGGCATTCTTTGGACCAAGTTCGTCTCGTTCGTCCATCTCCGTCCTCCCATTGAATACATAGGCCTTCTTTGGACCAAGTTCGTCTCGTTCGTCCATCTTCGTCCTCCATTTGATCCATAGGCCTTCTTTGGACCAAGATCGTCTCGTTCTACCATCTTCGTCCTCCCATTTGATCCGTTGTTATTCTTTGGACCAAGTTTCTCTCGTTCGTCCATCTTCATCCTCCCATTTGATCCATAGGCCTTCTTTGGACCAAGATCGCCTCCTTCTACCATCTTCGTCCTCCCATTTGATCCGTTGGCATTCTTTGGACCAAGTTCGTATCGTTCGTCCATCTTCGTCCTCCCATTTGATCCGTTGTTATTCTTTGGACCAAGTTCGTCTCGTTCGTCCATCTTCGTCCTCCCATTTGATCCATTGGCATTCTTTGGACGAAGTTCGTCTCGTTCGTCCATCTTGGTCCTCCCATTTGATCCGTTGTTATTCTTTGGACCAAGTTCGTCTCGTTCGTCCATCTTCTTCCTCCCATTTGATCCACTGCCATTCTTTGGACCATGTTCGTCTCGTTCGTCCATCTTCGTCCTCCCATTTGATCCATAGGCCTTCTTTGGACCAAGATCGTCTCGTTCGTCCATCTTCGTCCTCCCATTTGATCCGTTGGCATTCTTTGGACCAAGTTCGTATCGTTCATCCATCTGGGTCCTCCCATTTGATCTGTTGTTATTCTTTGGACCAAGTTCGTCTCGTTCGTCCATCTTCGTCCTCCCATTTGATCCGTTGTTATTCTTTGGACCAAGTTCGTCTCGTTCGTCCATCTTCTTCCTCCCATTTGATCCATTGCCATTCTTTGGACAATGTTCATCTCGTTCGTCCATCTTCGTCCTCCATTTTGATCCGTTGGCATTATTTGGACCAAGTTCGTCTCGTTCGTCCATCTTCGTCCTCCCATTTCATCCATTGGCATTCTTTGGACCAAGTTCGTCTCGTTCGTCCATCTCCGTCCTCCCATTGAATACATTGGCATTCTTTGGACCAAGTTCGTCTCGTTCGTCCATCTTCGTCCTCCGATTTGATCCATAGGTCTTCTTCGGACCAAGATTGTCTCGTTCTACCATCTTCGTCCTCCCATTCTATCCGTTGGCATTCTTTGGACCAAGTTCGTATCGTTCGTCCATCTTGGTCCTCCCATTTGATCCGTTGTTATTTTTTGGACCAAGATCGTCTCGTTCGTCCATCTTCGTCCTCCCATTTGATCCGTTGGCATTCTTTGGACCAAGTTCGTATCATTCATCCATCTTGGTCCTCCCAGTTGATCCGTTGTTATTCTTTGGACCAAGTTCGTCTCGTTCGTCCATCTTCGTCCTCCCATTTGATCCATAGGCCTTCTTTGGACCAAGATCGTCTCGTTCGTCCATCTTCGTCCTCCCATTTGATCCGTTGGCATTCTTTGGACCAAGTTCGTATCGTTCGTCCATCTTCGTCCTCCCATTTGATCCATTGGCATTCTTTGGACGAAGTTCGTCTCGTTCGTCCATCTTGGTCCTCCTATTTGATCCGTTGTTATTCTTTGGACCAAGTTTGTCTCGTTCGTCCATCTTCGTCCTCCCATTTGATCCATTGGCATTCTTTGGACCAAGTTCGTCTCGTTCGTCCATCTTGGTCCTCCCATTTGATCCGTTGTTATTCTTTGGACCAAGTTCGTCTCGTTCGTCCATCTTCTTCCTCCCATTTGATCCACTGCCATTCTTTGGACCATGTTCGTCTCGTTCGTCCATCTTCGTCCTCCCATTTGATCCATAGGCCTTCTTTGGACCAAGATCGTCTCGTTCGTCCATCTTCGTCCTCCCATTTGATCCGTTGGCATTCTTTGGACCAAGTTCGTATCGTTCATCCATCTGGGTCCTCCCATTTGATCCGTTGTTATTCTTTGGACCAAGTTCGTCTCGTTCGCCCATCTTCGTCCTCCCATTTGATCCATTGGCATTCTTTGGACCAAGTTCGTCTCGTTCGTGCATCTCCGTCCTCCCATTGAATACATTGGCATTCTTTGGACCAAGTTCGTCTCGTTCGTCCATCTTCGTCCTCCCATTTGATCCATAGGCCTTCTTTGGACCAAGATCGTCTCGTTCTACCATCTTCGTCCTCCCATTTGATCCGTTGGCATTCTTTGGACCAAGTTCGTATCGTTCGTCCATCTTGGTCCTCCCATTTGATCCGTTGTTATTCTTTGGACCAAGTTCGTCTCGTTCGTCCATCTTCGTCCTCCCATTTGATCCGTAGGCCTTCTTTGGACCAAGTTCGTCTCGTTCGTCCATCTTCGTCCTCCATTTTGATCCATTGGCATTCTTTGGACCAAGTTCGTCTCGTTCGTCCATCTCCGTCCTCCCATTGAATACATTGGCATTCTTTGGACCAAGTTCGTCTCGTTCGTCCATCTTCGTCCTCCATTTGATCCATAGGCCTTCTTTGGACCAAGATCGTCTCGTTCTACCATCTTCGTCCTCCCATTTGATCCGTTGTTATTCTTTGGACCACGTTTGTCTCGTTCGTCCATCTTCGTCCTCCCATTTGATCCGTTGGAATTCTTTGGACCAAGTTCGTCTCGTTCGTCCATCTTGGTCCTCCCATTTGATCCGTTGTTATTCTTTGGACCAAGTTCGTCTCGTTCGTCCATCTTCGTCCTCCCATTTGATCCATTGGCATTCTTTGGACCAAGTTCGTCTCGTTCGTCCATCTCCGTCCTCCCATTGAATACATAGGCCTTCTTTGGACCAAGTTCGTCTCGTTCGTCCATCTTCGTCCTCCATTTGATCCATAGGCCTTCTTTGGACCAAGATCGTCTCGTTCTACCATCTTCGTCCTCCCATTTGATCCGTTGTTATTCTTTGGACCATGTTTCTCTCGTTCGTCCATCTTCATCCTCCCATTTGATCCATAGGCCTTCTTTGGACCAAGATCGCCTCCTTCTACCATCTTCGTCCTCCCATTTGATCCGTTGGCATTCTTTGGACCAAGTTCGTATCGTTCGTCCATCTTCGTCCTCCCATTTGATCCGTTGTTATTCTTTGGACCAAGTTCGTCTCGTTCGTCCATCTTCGTCCTCCCATTTGATCCATTGGCATTCTTTGGACGAAGTTCGTCTCGTTCGTCCATCTTGGTCCTCCCATTTGATCCGTTGTTATTCTTTGGACCAAGTTCGTCTCGTTCGTCCATCTTCTTCCTCCCATTTGATCCACTGCCATTCTTTGGACCATGTTCGTCTCGTTCGTCCATCTTCGTCCTCCCATTTGATCCATAGGCCTTCTTTGGACCAAGATCGTCTCGTTCGTCCATCTTCGTCCTCCCATTTGATCCGTTGGCATTCTTTGGACCAAGTTCGTATCGTTCATCCATCTGGGTCCTCCCATTTGATCCGTTGTTATTCTTTGGACCAAGTTCGTCTCGTTCGTCCATCTTCGTCCTCCCATTTGATCCGTTGTTATTCTTTGGACCAAGTTCGTCTCGTTCGTCCATCTTCTTCCTCCCATTTGATCCATTGCCATTCTTTGGACAATGTTCGTCTCGTTCGTCCATCTTCGTCCTCCATTTTGATCCGTTGGCATTATTTGGACCAAGTTCGTCTCGTTCGTCCATCTTCGTCCTCCCATTTGATCCATTGGCATTCTTTGGACCAAGTTCGTCTCGTTCGTCCATCTCCGTCCTCCCATTGAATACATTGGCATTCTTTGGACCAAGTTCGTCTCGTTCGTCCATCTTCGTCCTCCGATTTGATCCATAGGCCTTCTTCGGACCAAGATTGTCTCGTTCTACCATCTTCGTCCTCCCATTCTATCCGTTGGCATTCTTTGGACCAAGTTCGTATCGTTCGTCCATCTTGGTCCTCCCAGTTGATCCGTTGTTATTTTTTGGACCAAGATCGTCTCGTTCGTCCATCTTCGTCCTCCCATTTGATCCATTGGCATTCTTTGGACCAAGTTCGTCTCGTTCGTCCATCTTCGTCCTCCCATTTGATCCGTTGGCCTTCTTTGGACCAAGTTCGTCTCCTTCGTCCATCTTCGTCCTCCCATTTGATCCGTAGGCCTTCTTTGGACCAAATTCGTCTCGTTCGTCCATCTTCGTCCTCCATTTTGATCCATTGGCATTATTTGGACCAAGTTCGTCTCGTTCGTCCATCTTCGTCCTCCCATTGAATACATTGGCATTCTTTGGACCAAGTTCGTCTCGTTCGTCCATCTTCGTCCTCCCATTTGATCCATAGGCCTTCTTTGGACCAAGATCGTCTCGTTCTACCATCTTCGTCCTCCCATTTGATCCGTTGGCATTCTTTGGACCAAGTTCGTATCGTTCGTCCATCTTGGTCCTCCCATTTGATCCGTTGTTATTCTTTGGACCAAGTTCGTCTCGTTCGTCCATCTTCGTCCTCCCATTTGAGCCATTGGCATTCTTTGGACCATGTTCGTCTCGTTCGTCCATCTTTGTCCTCCCATTTGATCCGTTGGCCTTCTTTGGACCAAGTTCGTCTCATTCGTCAATCTTCGTCCTCCCATTTGATCCGTAGGCCTTCTTTGGACCAAGTTCGTCTCGTTCGTCCATCTTCGACCTCCCATTTGATCCATCGGCATTCTTTGGACCAAGTTCGTCTCGTTCGTCCATCTTCGCCCTCCCATTTGATCCATTGGCATTCTTTGGACCAAGGTCGTCTCGTTCGTCCATCTTCGTCCTCCCATTTGATCCATTGGCATTCTTTGGACCAAGTTCGTCTCGTTCGTCCATCTTGGTCCTCCCATTTGATCCGTTGTTATTCTTTGGACCAAGTTCGTCTCGTTCGTCCATCTTCGTCCTCCCATTTGATCCATAGGCCTTCTTTGGACCAAGATCGTCTCGTTCTACCATCTTCGTCCTCCCATTTGATCCGTTGGCATTCTTTGGACCAAGTTCGTATCGTTCGTCCATCTTGGTCCTCCCATTTGATCCGTTGTTATTCTTTGGACCAAGTTCGTCTCGTTCGTCCATCTTCGTCCTCCCATTTGATCCGTAGGCCTTCTTTGGACCAAGTTCGTCTCGTTCGTCCATCTTCGTCCTCCATTTTGATCCATTGGCATTCTTTGGACCAAGTTCGTCTCGTTCGTCCATCTCCGTCCTCCCATTGAATACATTGGCATTCTTTGGACCAAGTTCGTCTCGTTCGTCCATCTTCGTCCTCCATTTGATCCATAGGCCTTCTTTGGACCAAGATCGTCTCGTTCTACCATCTTCGTCCTCCCATTTGATCCGTTGTTATTCTTTGGACCACGTTTGTCTCGTTCGTCCATCTTCGTCCTCCCATTTGATCCGTTGGAATTCTTTGGACCAAGTTCGTCTCGTTCGTCCATCTTGGTCCTCCCATTTGATCCGTTGTTATTCTTTGGACCAAGTTCGTCTCGTTCGTCCATCTTCGTCCTCCCATTTGATCCATTGGCATTCTTTGGACCAAGTTCGTCTCGTTCGTCCATCTCCGTCCTCCCATTGAATACATAGGCCTTCTTTGGACCAAGTTCGTCTCGTTCGTCCATCTTCGTCCTCCATTTGATCCATAGGCCTTCTTTGGACCAAGATCGTCTCGTTCTACCATCTTCGTCCTCCCATTTGATCCGTTGTTATTCTTTGGACCATGTTTCTCTCGTTCGTCCATCTTCATCCTCCCATTTGATCCATAGGCCTTCTTTGGACCAAGATCGCCTCCTTCTACCATCTTCGTCCTCCCATTTGATCCGTTGGCATTCTTTGGACCAAGTTCGTATCGTTCGTCCATCTTCGTCCTCCCATTTGATCCGTTGTTATTCTTTGGACCAAGTTCGTCTCGTTCGTCCATCTTCGTCCTCCCATTTGATCCATTGGCATTCTTTGGACGAAGTTCGTCTCGTTCGTCCATCTTGGTCCTCCCATTTGATCCGTTGTTATTCTTTGGACCAAGTTCGTCTCGTTCGTCCATCTTCTTCCTCCCATTTGATCCACTGCCATTCTTTGGACCATGTTCGTCTCGTTCGTCCATCTTCGTCCTCCCATTTGATCCATAGGCCTTCTTTGGACCAAGATCGTCTCGTTCGTCCATCTTCGTCCTCCCATTTGATCCGTTGGCATTCTTTGGACCAAGTTCGTATCGTTCATCCATCTGGGTCCTCCCATTTGATCCGTTGTTATTCTTTGGACCAAGTTCGTCTCGTTCGTCCATCTTCGTCCTCCCATTTGATCCGTTGTTATTCTTTGGACCAAGTTCGTCTCGTTCGTCCATCTTCTTCCTCCCATTTGATCCATTGCCATTCTTTGGACAATGTTCGTCTCGTTCGTCCATCTTCGTCCTCCATTTTGATCCGTTGGCATTATTTGGACCAAGTTCGTCTCGTTCGTCCATCTTCGTCCTCCCATTTGATCCATTGGCATTCTTTGGACCAAGTTCGTCTCGTTCGTCCATCTCCGTCCTCCCATTGAATACATTGGCATTCTTTGGACCAAGTTCGTCTCGTTCGTCCATCTTCGTCCTCCGATTTGATCCATAGGCCTTCTTCGGACCAAGATTGTCTCGTTCTACCATCTTCGTCCTCCCATTCTATCCGTTGGCATTCTTTGGACCAAGTTCGTATCGTTCGTCCATCTTGGTCCTCCCAGTTGATCCGTTGTTATTTTTTGGACCAAGATCGTCTCGTTCGTCCATCTTCGTCCTCCCATTTGATCCATTGGCATTCTTTGGACCAAGTTCGTCTCGTTCGTCCATCTTCGTCCTCCCATTTGATCCGTTGGCCTTCTTTGGACCAAGTTCGTCTCCTTCGTCCATCTTCGTCCTCCCATTTGATCCGTAGGCCTTCTTTGGACCAAATTCGTCTCGTTCGTCCATCTTCGTCCTCCATTTTGATCCATTGGCATTATTTGGACCAAGTTCGTCTCGTTCGTCCATCTTCGTCCTCCCATTGAATACATTGGCATTCTTTGGACCAAGTTCGTCTCGTTCGTCCATCTTCGTCCTCCCATTTGATCCATAGGCCTTCTTTGGACCAAGATCGTCTCGTTCTACCATCTTCGTCCTCCCATTTGATCCGTTGGCATTCTTTGGACCAAGTTCGTATCGTTCGTCCATCTTGGTCCTCCCATTTGATCCGTTGTTATTCTTTGGACCAAGTTCGTCTCGTTCGTCCATCTTCGTCCTCCCATTTGAGCCATTGGCATTCTTTGGACCATGTTCGTCTCGTTCGTCCATCTTTGTCCTCCCATTTGATCCGTTGGCCTTCTTTGGACCAAGTTCGTCTCATTCGTCAATCTTCGTCCTCCCATTTGATCCGTAGGCCTTTTTTGGACCAAGTTCGTCTCGTTCGTCCATCTTCGACCTCCCATTTGATCCATCGACATTCTTTGGACCAAGTTCGTCTCGTTCGTCCATCTTCGCCCTCCCATTTGATCCATTGGCATTCTTTGGACCAAGGTCGTCTCGTTCGTCCATCTTCGTCCTCCCATTTGATCCATTGGCATTCTTTGGACCAAGTTCGTCTCGTTCGTCCATCTTGGTCCTCCCATTTGATCCGTTGTTATTCTTTGGACCAAGTTCGTCTCGTTCGTCCATCTTCGTCCTCCCATTTGATCCGTTGTTATTTTTTGGACCAAGATCGTCTCGTTCGTCCATCTTCGTCCTCCCATTTGATCCGTTGGCATTCTTTGGACCAAGTTCGTATCGTTCATCCATCTTGGTCCTCCCAGTTGATCCGTTGTTATTCTTTGGACCAAGTTCGTCTCGTTCGTCCATCTTCGTCCTCCCATTTGATCCATTGGCATTCTTTGGACCAAGTTCGTCTCGTTCGTCCATCTTCGTCCTCCCATTTGAGCCATTGGCATTCTTTGGACCATGTTCGTCTCGTTCGTCCATCTTTGTCCTCCCGTTTGATCCGTTGGCCTTCTTTGGACCAAGTTCGTCTCGTTCGTCCATCTTCGTCCTCCCATTTGAGCCATTGGCATTCATTGGACCAAGTTCGTCTCGTTCGTCCATCTTCGACCTCCCATTTGATCCATCGGCATTCTTTGGACCAAGTTCGTCTCGTTCGTCCATCTTCGCCCTCCCATTTGATCCATTGGCATTCTTTGGACGAAGTTCGTCTCGTTCGTCTCGTTCGTCCATCTTCGTCCTCCCATTTGATCCATTGGCATTCTTTGGACCAAGTTCGTCTCGTTCGTCCATCTTGGTCCTCCCATTTGATCCGTTGTTATTCTTTGGACCAAGTTCGTCTCGTTCGTCCATCTTCTTCCTCCCATTTGATCCATTGCCATTCTTTGGACAATGTTCGTCTCGTTCGTCCATCTTCGTCCTCCATTTTGATCCGTTGGCATTATTTGGACCAAGTTCGTCTCGTTCGTCCATCTTCGTCCTCCCATTTGATCCATTGGCATTCTTTGGACCAAGTTCGTCTCGTTCGTCCATCTCCGTCCTCCCATTGAATACATTGGCATTCTTTGGACCAAGTTCGTCTCGTTCGTCCATCTTCGTCCTCCGATTTGATCCATAGGCCTTCTTCGGACCAAGATTGTCTCGTTCTACCATCTTCGTCCTCCCATTCTATCCGTTGGCATTCTTTGGACCAAGTTCGTATCGTTCGTCCATCTTGGTCCTCCCAGTTGATCCGTTGTTATTTTTTGGACCAAGATCGTCTCGTTCGTCCATCTTCGTCCTCCCATTTGATCCATTGGCATTCTTTGGACCAAGTTCGTCTCGTTCGTCCATCTTCGTCCTCCCATTTGATCCGTTGGCCTTCTTTGGACCAAGTTCGTCTCCTTCGTCCATCTTCGTCCTCCCATTTGATCCGTAGGCCTTCTTTGGACCAAATTCGTCTCGTTCGTCCATCTTCGTCCTCCATTTTGATCCATTGGCATTATTTGGACCAAGTTCGTCTCGTTCGTCCATCTTCGTCCTCCCATTGAATACATTGGCATTCTTTGGACCAAGTTCGTCTCGTTCGTCCATCTTCGTCCTCCCATTTGATCCATAGGCCTTCTTTGGACCAAGATCGTCTCGTTCTACCATCTTCGTCCTCCCATTTGATCCGTTGGCATTCTTTGGACCAAGTTCGTATCGTTCGTCCATCTTGGTCCTCCCATTTGATCCGTTGTTATTCTTTGGACCAAGTTCGTCTCGTTCGTCCATCTTCGTCCTCCCATTTGAGCCATTGGCATTCTTTGGACCATGTTCGTCTCGTTCGTCCATCTTTGTCCTCCCATTTGATCCGTTGGCCTTCTTTGGACCAAGTTCGTCTCATTCGTCAATCTTCGTCCTCCCATTTGATCCGTAGGCCTTCTTTGGACCAAGTTCGTCTCGTTCGTCCATCTTCGACCTCCCATTTGATCCATCGGCATTCTTTGGACCAAGTTCGTCTCGTTCGTCCATCTTCGCCCTCCCATTTGATCCATTGGCATTCTTTGGACCAAGGTCGTCTCGTTCGTCCATCTTCGTCCTCCCATTTGATCCATTGGCATTCTTTGGACCAAGTTCGTCTCGTTCGTCCATCTTGGTCCTCCCATTTGATCCGTTGTTATTCTTTGGACCAAGTTCGTCTCGTTCGTCCATCTTCGTCCTCCCATTTGATCCGTTGTTATTTTTTGGACCAAGATCGTCTCGTTCGTCCATCTTCGTCCTCCCATTTGATCCGTTGGCATTCTTTGGACCAAGTTCGTATCGTTCGTCCATCTTGGTCCTCCCAGTTGATCCGTTGTTATTCTTTGGACCAAGTTCGTCTCGTTCGTCCATCTTCGTCCTCCCATTTGATCCATTGGCATTCTTTGGACCAAGTTCGTCTCGTTCGTCCATCTTCGTCCTCCCATTTGAGCCATTGGCATTCTTTGGACCATGTTCGTCTCGTTCGTCCATCTTTGTCCTCCCGTTTGATCCGTTGGCCTTCTTTGGACCAAGTTCGTCTCGTTCGTCCATCTTCGTCCTCCCATTTGAGCCATTGGCATTCATTGGACCAAGTTCGTCTCGTTCGTCCATCTTCGACCTCCCATTTGATCCATCGGCATTCTTTGGACCAAGTTCGTCTCGTTCGTCCATCTTCGCCCTCCCATTTGATCCATTGGCATTCTTTGGACGAAGTTCGTCTCGTTCGTCTCGTTCGTCCATCTTCGTCCTCCCATTTGATCCATTGGCATTCTTTGGACCAAGTTCGTCTCGTTCGTCCATCTTGGTCCTCCCATTTGATCCGTTGTTATTCTTTGGACCAAGTTCGTCTCGTTCGTCCATCTTCGTCCTCCCATTTGATCCATCGGCATTCTTTGGACCAAGTTCGTCTCGTTCGTCCATCTTCGCCCTCCCATTTGATCCATTGGCATTCTTTGGACCAAGTTCGTCTCGTTCGTCCATCTTGGTCCTCCCATTTGATCCGTTGTTATTCTTTGGACCAAGTTCGTCTCGTTCGTCCATCTTCGTCCTCCCATTTGATCCATTGGCATTCTTTGGACCAAGTTCGTCTCGTTCGTCCATCTTGGTCCTCCCATTTGATCCGTTGTTATTCTTTGGACCAAGTTCGTCTCGTTCGTCCATCTTCTTCCTCCCATTTGATCCATTGCCATTCTTTGGACCATGTTCTTCTCGTTCGTCAATCTTCGTCCTCCCATTTGAGCCATTGGCATTCTTTGGACCATGTTCGTCTCGTTCGTCCATCTTCTTCCTCCCATTTGATCCATTGCCATTCTTTGGACCATGTTCGTCTCGTTCGTCCATCTTCGTCCTCCCATTTGATCCATTGGCATTCTTTGGACCAAGTTCGTCTCGTTCGTCCATCTTCGTCCTCCCATTTGATCCGTTGGCCTTCTTTGGACCAAGTTCGTCTCATTCGTCCATCTTCGTCCTCCCATTTGATCCGTAGGCCTTCTTTGGACCAAATTCGTCTCGTTCGTCCATCTTCGTCCTCCATTTTGATCCATTGGCATTATTTGGACCAAGTTCGTCTCGTTCGTCCATCTTCGTCCTCCCATTTGATCCATTGGCATTCTTTGGAACAAGTTCGTCTCGTTCGTCCATCTCCGTCCTCCCATTGAATACATTGGCATTCTTTGGACCAAGTTCGTCTCGTTCGTCCATCTTCGTCCTCCCATTTGATCCATAGGCCTTCTTTGGACCAAGATCGTCTCGTTCTACCATCTTCGTCCTCCCATTTGATCCGTTGGCATTCTTTGGACCAAGTTCGTATCGTTCGTCCATCTTGGTCCTCCCATTTGATCCGTTGTTATTCTTTGGACCAAGTTCGTCTCGTTCATCCATCTTCGTCCTCCATTTTGATCCATTGGCATTCATTGGACCAAGTTCGTCTCGTTCGTCCATCTTCGACCTCCCATTTGATCCATCGGCATTCTTTGGACCAAGTTCGTCTCATTCGTCCATCTTCGCCCTCCCATTTGATCCATTGGCATTCTTTGGACCAAGTTCGTCTCGTTCGTCCATCTTCGTCCTCCCATTTGATCCATTGGCATTCTTTGGACCAAGTTCGTCTCGTTCGCCATCTTGGTCCTCCCATTTGATCCGTTGTTATTCTTTTTACCAAGTTCGTCTCGTTCGTCCATCTTCGTCCTCCCATTTGATCCATTGGCATTCTTTGGACCAAGTTCGTCTCGTTCGTCCATCTTGGTCCTCCCATTTGATCCGTTGTTATTCTTTGGACCAAGTTCGTCTCGTTCGTCCATCTTCGTCCTCCCATTTGATCCATTGGCATTCTTTGGACCATGTTCGTCTCGTTCGTCCATCTTCGTCCTCCCATTTGATCCGTTGTTATTCTTTGGACCAAGTTCGTCTCGTTCGTCCATCTTCTTCCTCCCATTTGATCCATTGCCATTCTTTGGACCATGTTCGTCTCGTTCGTCCATCTTCGTCCTCCCATTTGATCCGTTGTTATTCTTTGGACCAAGTTCGTCTCGTTCGTCCATCTTCTTCCTCCCATTTGATCCATTGCCATTCTTTGGACCATGTTCGTCTCGTTCGTCCATCTTCGTCCTCCCATTTGATCCATTGGCATTCTTTGGACCAAGTTCGTCTCGTTCGTCCATCTTCGTCCTCCCATTTGATCCGTTGGCCTTCTTTGGACCAAGTTCGTCTCGTTCGTCCATCTTCGTCCTCCCATTTGATCCATTGGCATTATTTGGACCAAGTTCGTCTCGTTCGTCCATCTTCGTCCTCCATTTTGATCCATTGGCATTCTTTGGAACAAGTTCGTCTCGTTCGTCCATCTCCGTCCTCCCATTGAATACATTGGCATTCTTTGGACCAAGTTCGTCTCGTCCGTCCATCTTCGTCCTCCCATTTGATCCATAGGCCTTCTTTGGACCAAGATCGTCTCGTTCTACCATCTTCGTCCTCCCATTTGATCCGTTGGCATTCTTTGGACCAAGTTCGTATCGTTCGTCCATCTTGGTCCTCCCATTTGATCCGTTGTTATTCTTTGGACCAAGTTCGTCTCGTTCGTCCATCTTCTTCCTCCCATTTGATCCATTGCCATTCTTTGGACCATGTTCGTCTCGTTCGTCCATCTTCGTCCTCCCATTTGATCCGTTGTTATTTTTTGGACCAAGTTTGTCTCGTTCGTCCATCTTCATCCTCCCATTTGATCCACAGGCCTTCTTTGGACCAAGATCGTCTTGTTCGTCCATCTTCGTCCTCCCATTTGATCCGTTGGCATTCTTTGGACCAAGTTCGTATCGTTCATCCATCTTGGTCCTCCCATTTGATCCGTTGTTATTTTTTGGACCAAGATCGTCTCGTTCGTTCATCTTCGTCCTCCCATTTGATCCATCGGCATTCTTTGGACCAAGTTCGTCTCGTTCGTCCATCTTCGCCCTCCCATTTGATCCATTGGCATTCTTTGGACCAAGTTCGTCTCGTTCGTCCATCTTGGTCCTCCCATTTGATCCGTTGTTATTCTTTGGACCAAGTTCGTCTCGTTCGTCCATCTTCGTCCTCCCATTTGATCCATTGGCATTCTTTGGACCAAGTTCGTCTCGTTCGTCCATCTTGGTCCTCCCATTTGATCCGTTGTTATTCTTTGGACCAAGTTCGTCTCGTTCGTCCATCTTCTTCCTCCCATTTGATCCATTGCCATTCTTTGGACCATGTTCGTCTCGTTCGTCCATCTTCGTCCTCCCATTTGATCCGTTGTTATTCTTTGGACCAAGTTCGTCTCGTTCGTCCATCTTCTTCCTCCCATTTGATCCATTGCCATTCTTTGGACCATGTTCGTCTCGTTCGTCCATCTTCGTCCTCCCATTTGATCCATTGGCATTCTTTGGACCAAGTTCGTCTCGTTCGTCCATCTTCGTCCTCCCATTTGATCCGTTGGCCTTCTTTGGACCAAGTTCGTCTCGTTCGTCCATCTTCGTCCTTCCATTTGATCCATTGGCATTATTTGGACCAAGTTCGTCTCGTTCGTCCATCTTCGTCCTCCATTTTGATCCATTGGCATTCTTTGGAACAAGTTCGTCTCGTTCGTCCATCTCCGTCCTCCCATTGAATACATTGGCATTCTTTGGACCAAGATCGTCTCGTTCTACCATCTTCGTCCTCCCATTTGATCCGTTGGCATTCTTTGGACCAAGTTCGTATCGTTCGTCCATCTTGGTCCTCCCATTTGATCCGTTGTTATTCTTTGGACCAAGTTCGTCTCGTTCGTCCATCTTCTTCCTCCCATTTGATCCATTGCCATTCTTTGGACCATGTTCGTCTCGTTCGTCCATCTTCGTCCTCCCATTTGATCCGTTGTTATTTTTTGGACCAAGTTTGTCTCGTTCGTCCATCTTCATCCTCCCATTTGATCCACAGGCCTTCTTTGGACCAAGATCGTCTTGTTCGTCCATCTTCGTCCTCCCATTTGATCCGTTGGCATTCTTTGGACCAAGTTCGTATCGTTCATCCATCTTGGTCCTCCCATTTGATCCGTTGTTATTTTTTGGACCAAGATCGTCTCGTTCGTCCATCTTCGTCCTCCCATTTGATCCATCGGCATTCTTTGGACCAAGTTCGTCTCGTTCGTCCATCTTCGCCCTCCCATTTGATCCATTGGCATTCTTTGGACCAAGTTCGTCTCGTTCGTCCATCTTGGTCCTCCCATTTGATCCGTTGTTATTCTTTGGACCAAGTTCGTCTCGTTCGTCCATCTTCGTCCTCCCATTTGATCCATTGGCATTCTTTGGACCAAGTTCGTCTCGTTCGTCCATCTTGGTCCTCCCATTTGATCCGTTGTTATTCTTTGGACCAAGTTCGTCTCGTTCGTCCATCTTCTTCCTCCCATTTGATCCATTGCCATTCTTTGGACCATGTTCGTCTCGTTCGTCCATCTTCGTCCTCCCATTTGATCCGTTGTTATTCTTTGGACCAAGTTCGTCTCGTTCGTCCATCTTCTTCCTCCCATTTGATCCATTGCCATTCTTTGGACCATGTTCGTCTCGTTCGTCCATCTTCGTCCTCCCATTTGATCCATTGGCATTCTTTGGACCAAGTTCGTCTCGTTCGTCCATCTTCGTCCTCCCATTTGATCCGTTGGCCTTCTTTGGACCAAGTTCGTCTCGTTCGTCCATCTTCGTCCTCCCATTTGATCCATTGGCATTATTTGGACCAAGTTCGTCTCGTTCGTCCATCTTCGTCCTCCATTTTGATCCATTGGCATTCTTTGGAACAAGTTCGTCTCGTTCGTCCATCTCCGTCCTCCCATTGAATACATTGGCATTCTTTGGACCAAGTTCGTCTCGTTCGTCCATCTTCGTCCTCCCATTTGATCCATAGGCCTTCTTTGGACCAAGATCGTCTTGTTCTACCATCTTCGTCCTCCCATTTGATCCGTTGGCATTCTTTGGACCAAGTTCGTATCGTTCGTCCATCTTGGTCCTCCCATTTGATCCGTTGTTATTCTTTGGACCAAGTTCGTCTCGTTCGTCCATCTTCGTCCTCCCATTTGATCCATTGGCATTCTTTGGACCATGTTCGTCTCGTTCGTCCATCTTTGTCCTCCCATTTGATCCGTTGGCCTTCTTTGGACCAAGTTCGTCTCATTCGTCAATCTTCGTCCTCCCATTTGATCCGTAGGCCTTCTTTGGACCAAGTTCGTCTCGTTCATCCATCTTCGTCCTCCATTTTGATCCATTGGCATTCATTGGACCAAGTTCGTCTCGTTCGTCCATCTTCGTCCTCACATTTGATCCATCGGCATTCTTTGGACCAAGTTCGTCTCGTTCGTCCATCTTCGCCCTCCCATTTGATCCATTGGCATTCTTTGGACCAAGTTCGTCTCGTTCGTCCATCTTCGTCCTCCCATTTGATCCATTGGCATTCTTTGGACCAAGTTCGTCTCGTTCGTCCATCTCCGTCCTCCCATTGAATACATTGGCATTCTTTGGACCAAGTTCGTCTCGTTCGTCCATCTTCGTCCTCCCATTTGATCCATAGGCCTTCTTTGGACCAAGATCGTCTCGTTCTACCATCTTCGTCCTCCCATTTGATCCGTTGTTATTTTTTGGACCAAGTTTGTCTCGTTCGTCCATCTTCATCCTCCCATTTGATCCACAGGCCTTCTTTGGACCAAGATCGTCTCGTTCGTCCATCTTCGTCCTCCCATTTGATCCGTTGGCATTCTTTGGACCAAGTTCGTATCGTTCGTCCATCTTCGTCCTCCCATTTGATCCGTTGGCATTCTTTGGACCAAGTTCGTATCGTTCCTCCATCTTGGTCCTCCCATTTGATCCGTTGTTATTCTTTGGACCAAGTTCGTCTCGTTCGTCCATCCTCGTCCTCCCATTTGATCCGTTGTTATTCTTTGGACCAAGTTCGTCTCGTTCGTCCATCTTCGTCCTCCCATTTGATCCGTTGGCCTTCTTTGGACCAAGTTCGTCTCGTTCGTCCATCTTCGTCCTCCGATTTGATCCGTTGGCATTCTTTGGACCAAGTTCGTCTCGTTCGTCCATCTTCGTCCTTCCATTTGATTCCTTGGCATTCATTGGACCAAGTTCGTCTCGTTCCTCCATCTTCGTCCTCCATTTTGATCCATTGGCATTCATTGGACCAAGTTCGTCTCGTTCGTCCATCTTCGTCCTCCCATTTGATCCATCGGCATTCTTTGGACCAAGTTCGTCTCGTTCGTCCATCTTCGCCCTCCCATTTGATCCATTGGCATTCTTTGGACCAATTTCGTCTCGTTCGTCCATCTCCGTCCTCCCATTTGATCCATTGGCATTCTTTGGACCAAGTTCGTCTCGTTCGTCCATCTCCGTCCTCCCATTGAATACATAGGCCTTCTTTGGACCAAGTTCGTCTCGTTCGTCCATCTTCGTCCTCCATTTGATCCATAGGCCTTCTTTGGACCAAGTTCGTCTCGTTCTACCATCTTCGTCCTCCCATTTGATCCGTTGGCATTCTTTGGACCAAGTTCGTATCGTTCGTCCATCTTGGTCCTCCCATTTGATCCGTTGTTATTCTTTGGACCAAGTTCGTCTCGTTCGTCCATGTTCGTCCTCCCATTTGATCCATTGGCATTCTTTGGACCATGTTCGTCTCGTTCGTCCATCTTTGTCCTCCCATTTGCTCCGTTGGCCTTCTTTGGACCAAGTTCGTCTCGTTCGTCCATCTTCGTCCTCCCATTTGATCCGTTGTTATTCTTTGGACCAAGTTCGTCTCGTTCGTCCATCTTCGTCCTCCATTTTGATCCATTGGCATTCATTGGACCAAGTTCGTCTCGTTCGTCCATCTTCGTCCTCCCATTTGATCCATCGGCATTCTTTGGACCAAGTTCGTCTCGTTCGTCCATCTTCGCCCTCCCATTTGATCCATTGGCATTCTTTGGACCAAGTTCGTCTCGTTCGTCCATCTTCGTCCTCCCATTTGATCCATTGGCATTCATTGGACCAAGTTCGTCTCGTTCGTCCATCTTCGTCCTCCCATTTGATCCATTGGCATTCTTTGGACCATGTTCGTCTCGTTCGTCCATCTTTGTCCTCCCATTTGATCCGTTGGCCTTCTTTGGACCAAGTTCGTCTCATTCGTCAATCTTCGTCCTCCCATTTGATCCGTAGGCCTTCTTTGGACCAAGTTCGTCTCGTTCATCCATCTTCGTCCTCCATTTTGATCCATTGGCATTCATTGGACCAAGTTCGTCTCGTTCGTCCATCTTCGTCCTCACATTTGATCCATCGGCATTCTTTGGACCAAGTTCGTCTCGTTCGTCCATCTTCGCCCTCCCATTTGATCCATTGGCATTCTTTGGACCAAGTTCGTCTCGTTCGTCCATCTTCGTCCTCCCATTTGATCCATTGGCATTCTTTGGACCAAGTTCGTCTCGTTCGTCCATCTCCGTCCTCCCATTGAATACATTGGCATTCTTTGGACCAAGTTCGTCTCGTTCGTCCATCTTCGTCCTCCCATTTGATCCATAGGCCTTCTTTGGACCAAGATCGTCTCGTTCTACCATCTTCGTCCTCCCATTTGATCCGTTGTTATTTTTTGGACCAAGTTTGTCTCGTTCGTCCATCTTCATCCTCCCATTTGATCCACAGGCCTTCTTTGGACCAAGATCGTCTCGTTCGTCCATCTTCGTCCTCCCATTTGATCCGTTGGCATTCTTTGGACCAAGTTCGTATCGTTCGTCCATCTTCGTCCTCCCATTTGATCCGTTGGCATTCTTTGGACCAAGTTCGTATCGTTCCTCCATCTTGGTCCTCCCATTTGATCCGTTGTTATTCTTTGGACCAAGTTCGTCTCGTTCGTCCATCCTCGTCCTCCCATTTGATCCGTTGTTATTCTTTGGACCAAGTTCGTCTCGTTCGTCCATCTTCGTCCTCCCATTTGATCCGTTGGCCTTCTTTGGACCAAGTTCGTCTCGTTCGTCCATCTTCGTCCTCCGATTTGATCCGTTGGCATTCTTTGGACCAAGTTCGTCTCGTTCGTCCATCTTCGTCCTTCCATTTGATTCCTTGGCATTCATTGGACCAAGTTCGTCTCGTTCCTCCATCTTCGTCCTCCATTTTGATCCATTGGCATTCATTGGACCAAGTTCGTCTCGTTCGTCCATCTTCGTCCTCCCATTTGATCCATCGGCATTCTTTGGACCAAGTTCGTCTCGTTCGTCCATCTTCGCCCTCCCATTTGATCCATTGGCATTCTTTGGACCAATTTCGTCTCGTTCGTCCATCTCCGTCCTCCCATTTGATCCATTGGCATTCTTTGGACCAAGTTCGTCTCGTTCGTCCATCTCCGTCCTCCCATTGAATACATAGGCCTTCTTTGGACCAAGTTCGTCTCGTTCGTCCATCTTCGTCCTCCATTTGATCCATAGGCCTTCTTTGGACCAAGTTCGTCTCGTTCTACCATCTTCGTTCTCCCATTTGATCCGTTGGCATTCTTTGGACCAAGTTCGTATCGTTCGTCCATCTTGGTCCTCCCATTTGATCCGTTGTTATTCTTTGGACCAAGTTCGTCTCGTTCGTCCATGTTCGTCCTCCCATTTGATCCATTGGCATTCTTTGGACCATGTTCGTCTCGTTCGTCCATCTTTGTCCTCCCATTTGCTCCGTTGGCCTTCTTTGGACCAAGTTCGTCTCGTTCGTCCATCTTCGTCCTCCCATTTGATCCGTTGTTATTCTTTGGACCAAGTTCGTCTCGTTCGTCCATCTTCGTCCTCCATTTTGATCCATTGGCATTCATTGGACCAAGTTCGTCTCGTTCGTCCATCTTCGTCCTCCCATTTGATCCATCGGCATTCTTTGGACCAAGTTCGTCTCGTTCGTCCATCTTCGCCCTCCCATTTGATCCATTGGCATTCTTTGGACCAAGTTCGTCTCGTTCGTCCATCTTCGCCCTCCCATTTGATCCATTGGCATTCTTTGGACCAAGTTCGTCTCGTTCGTCCATCTTCGTCCTCCCATTTGATCCGTTGGCATTCTTTGGACCAAGTTCGTATCGTTCCTCCATCTTGGTCCTCCCATTTGATCCGTTGTTATTCTTTGGACCAAGTTCGTCTCGTTCGTCCATCCTCGTCCTCCCATTTGATCCGTTGTTATTCTTTGGACCAAGTTCGTCTCGTTCGTCCATCTTCGTCCTCCCATTTGATCCGTTGGCCTTCTTTGGACCAAGTTCGTCTCGTTCGTCCATCTTCGTCCTCCGATTTGATCCGTTGGCATTCTTTGGACCAAGTTCGTCTCGTTCGTCCATCTTCGTCCTTCCATTTGATTCCTTGGCATTCATTGGACCAAGTTCGTCTCGTTCCTCCATCTTCGTCCTCCATTTTGATCCATTGGCATTCATTGGACCAAGTTCGTCTCGTTCGTCCATCTTCGTCCTCCCATTTGATCCATCGGCATTCTTTGGACCAAGTTCGTCTCGTTCGTCCATCTTCGCCCTCCCATTTGATCCATTGGCATTCTTTGGACCAATTTCGTCTCGTTCGTCCATCTTCGTCCTCCCATTTGATCCATTGGCATTCTTTGGACCAAGTTCGTCTCGTTCGTCCATCTCCGTCCTCCCATTGAATACATAGGCCTTCTTTGGACCAAGTTCGTCTCGTTCGTCCATCTTCGTCCTCCATTTGATCCATAGGCCTTCTTTGGACCAAGTTCGTCTCGTTCTACCATCTTCGTCCTCCCATTTGATCCGTTGGCATTCTTTGGACCAAGTTCGTATCGTTCGTCCATCTTGGTCCTCCCATTTGATCCGTTGTTATTCTTTGGACCAAGTTCGTCTCGTTCGTCCATGTTCGTCCTCCCATTTGATCCATTGGCATTCTTTGGACCATGTTCGTCTCGTTCGTCCATCTTTGTCCTCCCATTTGCTCCGTTGGCCTTCTTTGGACCAAGTTCGTCTCGTTCGTCCATCTTCGTCCTCCCATTTGATCCGTTGTTATTCTTTGGACCAAGTTCGTCTCGTTCGTCCATCTTCGTCCTCCATTTTGATCCATTGGCATTCATTGGACCAAGTTCGTCTCGTTCGTCCATCTTCGTCCTCCCATTTGATCCATCGGCATTCTTTGGACCAAGTTCGTCTCGTTCGTCCATCTTCGCCCTCCCATTTGATCCATTGGCATTCTTTGGACCAAGTTCGTCTCGTTCGTCCATCTTGGTCCTCCCATTTGATCCGTTGTTATTCTTTTTACCAAGTTCGTCTCGTTCGTCCATCTTCGTCCTCCCATTTGATCCATTGGCATTCTTTGGACCAAGTTCGTCTCGTTCGTCCATCTTGGTCCTCCCATTTGATCCGTTGTTATTCTTTGGACCAAGTTCGTCTCGTTCGTCCATCTTCTTCCTCCCATTTGATCCATTGCCATTCTTTGGACCATGTTCGTCTCGTTCGTCCATCTTCGTCCTCCCATTTGATCCGTTGTTATTTTTTGGACCAAGTTTGTCTCGTTCGTCCATCTTCATCCTCCCATTTGATCCACAGGCCTTCTTTGGACCAAGATCGTCTCGTTCGTCCATCTTCGTCCTCCCATTTGATCCGTTGGCATTCTTTGGACCAAGTTCGTATCGTTCATCCATCTTGGTCCTCCCATTTGATCCGTTGTTATTTTTTGGACCAAGATCGTCTCGTTCGTCCATCTTCGTCCTCCCATTTGATCCATCGGCATTCTTTGGACCAAGTTCGTCTCGTTCGTCCATCTTCGCCCTCCCATTTGATCCATTGGCATTCTTTGGACCAAGTTCGTCTCGTTCGTCCATCTTGGTCCTCCCATTTGATCCGTTGTTATTCTTTGGACCAAGTTCGTCTCGTTCGTCCATCTTCGTCCTCCCATTTGATCCATTGGCATTCTTTGGACCAAGTTCGTCTCGTTCGTCCATCTTGGTCCTCCCATTTGATCCGTTGTTATTCTTTGGACCAAGTTCGTCTCGTTCGTCCATCTTCTTCCTCCCATTTGATCCATTGCCATTCTTTGGACCATGTTCGTCTCGTTCGTCCATCTTCGTCCTCCCATTTGATCCGTTGTTATTCTTTGGACCAAGTTCGTCTCGTTCGTCCATCTTCTTCCTCCCATTTGATCCATTGCCATTCTTTGGACCATGTTCGTCTCGTTCGTCCATCTTCGTCCTCCCATTTGATCCATTGGCATTCTTTGGACCAAGTTCGTCTCGTTCGTCCATCTTCGTCCTCCCATTTGATCCGTTGGCCTTCTTTGGACCAAGTTCGTCTCGTTCGTCCATCTTCGTCCTCCCATTTGATCCATTGGCATTATTTGGACCAAGTTCGTCTCGTTCGTCCATCTCCGTCCTCCCATTGAATACATTGGCATTCTTTGGACCAAGTTCGTCTCGTTCGTCCATCTTCGTCCTCCCATTTGATCCATAGGCCTTCTTTGGACCAAGATCGTCTCGTTCTACCATCTTCGTCCTCCCATTTGATCCGTTGGCATTCTTTGGACCAAGTTCGTATCGTTCGTCCATCTTGGTCCTCCCATTTGATCCGTTGTTATTCTTTGGACCAAGTTCGTCTCGTTCGTCCATGTTCGTCCTCCCATTTGATCCATTGGCATTCTTTGGACCATGTTCGTCTCGTTCGTCCATCTTTGTCCTCCCATTTGCTCCGTTGGCCTTCTTTGGACCAAGTTCGTCTCGTTCGTCCATCTTCGTCCTCCCATTTGATCCGTTGTTATTCTTTGGACCAAGTTCGTCTCGTTCGTCCATCTTCGTCCTCCATTTTGATCCATTGGCATTCATTGGACCAAGTTCGTCTCGTTCGTCCATCTTCGTCCTCCCATTTGATCCATCGGCATTCTTTGGACCAAGTTCGTCTCGTTCGTCCATCTTCGCCCTCCCATTTGATCCATTGGCATTCTTTGGACCAAGTTCGTCTCGTTCGTCCATCTTGGTCCTCCCATTTGATCCGTTGTTATTCTTTTTACCAAGTTCGTCTCGTTCGTCCATCTTCGTCCTCCCATTTGATCCATTGGCATTCTTTGGACCAAGTTCGTCTCGTTCGTCCATCTTGGTCCTCCCATTTGATCCGTTGTTATTCTTTGGACGAAGTTCGTCTCGTTCGTCCATCTTCTTCCTCCCATTTGATCCATTGCCATTCTTTGGACCATGTTCGTCTCGTTCGTCCATCTTCGTCCTCCCATTTGATCCGTTGTTATTTTTTGGACCAAGTTTGTCTCGTTCGTCCATCTTCATCCTCCCATTTGATCCACAGGCCTTCTTTGGACCAAGATCGTCTCGTTCGTCCATCTTCGTCCTCCCATTTGATCCGTTGGCATTCTTTGGACCAAGTTCGTATCGTTCATCCATCTTGGTCCTCCCATTTGATCCGTTGTTATTTTTTGGACCAAGATCGTCTCGTTTGTCCATCTTCGTCCTCCCATTTGATCCATCGGCATTCTTTGGACCAAGTTCGTCTCGTTCGTCCATCTTCGCCCTCCCATTTGATCCATTGGCATTCTTTGGACCAAGTTCGTCTCGTTCGTCCATCTTGGTCCTCCCATTTGATCCGTTGTTATTCTTTGGACCAAGTTCGTCTCGTTCGTCCATCTTCGTCCTCCCATTTGATCCATTGGCATTCTTTGGACCAAGTTCGTCTCGTTCGTCCATCTTGGTCCTCCCATTTGATCCGTTGTTATTCTTTGGACCAAGTTCGTCTCGTTCGTCCATCTTCTTCCTCCCATTTGATCCATTGCCATTCTTTGGACCATGTTCGTCTCGTTCGTCCATCTTCGTCCTCCCATTTGATCCGTTGTTATTCTTTGGACCAAGTTCGTCTCGTTCGTCCATCTTCTTCCTCCCATTTGATCCATTGCCATTCTTTGGACCATGTTCGTCTCGTTCGTCCATCTTCGTCCTCCCATTTGATCCATTGGCATTCTTTGGACCAAGTTCGTCTCGTTCGTCCATCTTCGTCCTCCCATTTGATCCGTTGGCCTTCTTTGGACCAAGTTCGTCTCGTTCGTCCATCTTCGTCCTCCCATTTGATCCATTGGCATTATTTGGACCAAGTTCGTCTCGTTCGTCCATCTTCGTCCTACATTTTGATCCATTGGCATTCTTTGGAACAAGTTCGTCTCGTTCGTCCATCTCCGTCCTCCCATTGAATACATTGGCATTCTTTGGACCAAGTTCGTCTCGTTCGTCCATCTTCGTCCTCCCATTTGATCCATAGGCCTTCTTTGGACCAAGATCGTCTCGTTCTACCATCTTCGTCCTCCCATTTGATCCGTTGGCATTCTTTGGACCAAGTTCGTATCGTTCGTCCATCTTGGTCCTCCCATTTGATCCGTTGTTATTCTTTGGACCAAGTTCGTCTCGTTCGTCCATCTTCGTCCTCCCATTTGATCCATTGGCATTCTTTGGACCATGTTCGTCTCGTTCGTCCATCTTTGTCCTCCCATTTGATCCGTTGGCCTTCTTTGGACCAAGTTCGTCTCATTCGTCAATCTTCGTCCTCTCATTTGATCCGTAGGCCTTCTTTGGACCAAGTTCGTCTCGTTCATCCATCTTCGTCCTCCATTTTGATCCATTGGCATTCATTGGACCAAGTTCGTCTCGTTCGTCCATCTTCGTCCTCACATTTGATCCATCGGCATTCTTTGGACCAAGTTCGTCTCGTTCGTCCATCTTCGCCCTCCCATTTGATCCATTGGCATTCTTTGGACCAAGTTCGTCTCGTTCGTCCATCTTCGTCCTCCCATTTGATCCATTGGCATTCTTTGGACCAAGTTCGTCTCGTTCGTCCATCTCCGTCCTCCCATTGAATACATTGGCATTCTTTGGACCAAGTTCGTCTCGTTCGTCCATCTTCGTCCTCCCATTTGATCCATAGGCCTTCTTTGGACCAAGATCGTCTCGTTCTACCATCTTCGTCCTCCCATTTGATCCGTTGTTATTTTTTGGACCAAGTTTGTCTCGTTCGTCCATCTTCGTCCTCCCATTTGATCCGTTGGCATTCTTTGGACCAAGTTCGTATCGTTCGTCCATCTTCGTCCTCCCATTTGATCCGTTGGCATTCTTTGGACCAAGTTCGTATCGTTCCTCCATCTTGGTCCTCCCATTTGATCCGTTGTTATTCTTTGGACCAAGTTCGTCTCGTTCGTCCATCCTCGTCCTCCCATTTGATCCGTTGTTATTCTTTGGACCAAGTTCGTCTCGTTCGTCCATCTTCGTCCTCCCATTTGATCCATCGGCATTCTTTGGACCAAGTTCGTCTCGTTCGTCCATCTTCGCCCTCCCATTTGATCCATTGGCATTCTTTGGACCAATTTCGTCTCGTTCGTCCATCTTCGACCTCCCATTTGATCCATTGGCATTCTTTGGACCAAGTTCGTCTCGTTCGTCCATCTCCGTCCTCCCATTGAATACATAGGCCTTCTTTGAACCAAGTTCGTCTCGTTCGTCCATCTTCGTCCTCCATTTGATCCATAGGCCTTCTTTGGACCAAGTTCGTCTCGTTCTACCATCTTCGTCCTCCCATTTGATCCGTTGGCATTCTTTGGACCAAGTTCGTATCGTTCGTCCATCTTGGTCCTCCCATTTGATCCGTTGTTATTCTTTGGACCAAGTTCGTCTCGTTCGTCCATGTTCGTCCTCCCATTTGATCCATTGGCATTCTTTGGACCATGTTCGTCTCGTTCGTCCATCTTTGTCCTCCCATTTGCTCCGTTGGCCTTCTTTGGACCAAGTTCGTCTCGTTCGTCCATCTTCGTCCTCCCATTTGATCCGTTGTTATTCTTTGGACCAAGTTCGTCTCGTTCGTCCATCTTCGTCCTCCATTTTGATCCATTGGCATTCATTGCACCAAGTTCGTCTCGTTCGTCCATCTTCGTCCTCCCATTTGATCCATCGGCATTCTTTGGACCAAGTTCGTCTCGTTCGTCCATCTTCGCCCTCCCATTTGATCCATTGGCATTCTTTGGACCAAGTTCATCTCGTTCGTCCATCTTGGTCCTCCCATTTGATCCGTTGTTATTCTTTGGACCAAGTTCGTCTCGTTCGTCCATCTTCGTCCTCCCATTTGATCCATTGGCATTCTTTGGACCAAGTTCGTCTCGTTCGTCCATCTTGGTCCTCCCATTTGATCCGTTGTTATTCTTTGGACCAAGTTCGTCTCGTTCGTCCATCTTCTTCCTCCCATTTGATCCATTGCCATTCTTTGGACCATGTTCGTCTCGTTCGTCCATCTTCGTCCTCCCATTTGATCCGTTGTTATTTTTTGGACCAAGTTTGTCTCGTTCGTCCATCTTCCTCCTCGCATTTGATCCACAGGCCTTCTTTGGACCAAGATCGTCTCGTTTGTCCATCTTCGTCCTCCCATTTGATCCGTTGGCATTCTTTGGACCAAGTTCGTACCGTTCGTCCATCTTCGTCCTCCCATTTGATCCGTTGGCATTCTTTGGACCAAGTTCGTATCGTTCCTCCATCTTGGTCCTCCCATTTGATCTGTTGTTATTCTTTGGACCAAGTTCGTCTCGTTCGTCCATCTTCGTCCTCCCATTTGATCCGTTGTTATTCTTTGGACCAAGTTCGTCTCGGTCGTCCATGTTCGTCCTCCCATTTGATCCGTTGTTATTTTTTGGACCAAGTTTGTCTCGTTCGTCCATCTTCATCCTCCCATTTGATCCATAGGCCTTCTTTGGACCAAGATCGTCTCGTTCGTCCATCTTCGTCCTCCCACTTGATCCATTGGCATTCTTTGGACCATGTTCGTCTCGTTCGTCCATCTTTTTCCTCCCATTTGATCCGTTGGCCTTCTTTGGACCAAGTTCGTCTCACTCGTTCCTCTTCGTCCTCCCATTTGATCCGTAGGCCTTCTTTGGACCAAGTTCGTCTCGTTCGTCCATCTTCGTCCTCCATTTTGATCCCTTGGCATTCATTGGACCAAGTTCGTCTCGTTCCTCCATCTTGGTCCTCCCATTTGATCCGTTGTTATTCTTTGGACCAAGTTCGTCTCGTTCGTCCATCTTCGTCCTCCCATTTGATCCATTGGCATTCTTTGGACCAAGTTCGTCTCGTTCGTCCATCTTGGTCCTCCCATTTGATCCGTTGTTATTCTTTCGACCAAGTTCGCCTCGTTCGTCCATCTTCATCCTCCCATTTGATCCATAGGCCTTCTTTGGACCAAGATCACCTCATTCTACAATCTTCGTTCTCCCATTTGATCCGTTGGCATTCTTTGGACCAAGTTCGTATCGTTCGTCCATCTTCGTCCTCCCATTTGATCCGTTGTTATTCTTTGGACCAAGTTCGTCTCGTTCGTCCATCTTCGTCCTCCCATTTGATCCGTTGGCCTTCTTTGGACCAAGTTCGTCTCGTTCGTCCATCTTCGTCCTCCTATTTGATCCGTTGGCATTCTTTGGACCAAGTTCGTCTCGTTCGTCCATCTTCGTCCTTCCATTTGATTCCTTGGCATTCATTGGACCAAGTTCGTCTCGTTCCTCCATCTTCGTCCTCCATTTTGATCCATTGGCATTCATTGGACCAAGTTCGTCTCGTTCGTCCATCTTCGTCCTCCCATTTGATCCATCGGCATTCTTTGGACCAAGTTCGTCTCGTTCGTCCATCTTCGCCCTCCCATTTGATCCATTGGCATTCTTTGGTCCAAGTTCGTCTCGTTCGTCCATCTTTGTCCTCCCATTTGATCATTTGGCCTTCTTTGGACCAAGTTCGTCTCGTTCGTCCATCTTCGCCCTCCCATTTGTTCCATTGGCATTCTTTGGACCAAGTTCGTCTCGTTCGTCCATCTTGGTCCTCCCATTTGATCCGTTGTTATTCTTTGGACCAAGTTCGTCTCGTTCGTCCATCTTCGTCCTCCCATTTGATCCATTGGCATTCCTTGGACCAAGTTCGTCTCGTTCGTCCATCTTCGTCCTCCCATTTGATCCGTTGTTATTTTTTGGACCAAGTTCGTCTCGTTCGTCCATCTTTGTCCTCCCATTTGATCCGTTGGCCTTCTTTGGACCAAGTTCGTCTCACTCGTTCCTCTTCGTCCTCCCATTTGATCCGTAGGCCTTCTTTGGACCAAGTTCGTCTCGTTCGTCCATCTTCGTCCTCCCATTTGATCCATTGGCATTCCTTGGACCAAGTTCGTCTCGTTCGTCCATCTTCGTCCTCCCATTTGATCCGTTGTTATTTTTTGGACCAAGTTCGTCTCGTTCGTCCATCTTTGTCCTCCCATTTGATCCGTTGGCCTTCTTTGGACCAAGTTCGTCTCACTCGTTCCTCTTCGTCCTCCCATTTGATCCGTAGGCCTTCTTTGGACCAAGTTCGTCTCGTTCGTCCATCTTCGTCCTCCCATTTGATCCATCGGCATTCTTTGGACCAAGTTCGTCTCGTTCGTCCATCTTCGCCCTCCCATTTGTTCCATTGGCATTCTTTGGACCAAGTTCGTCTCGTTCGTCCATCTTGGTCCTCCCATTTGATCCGTTGTTATTATTTGGTCCAAGTTCGTCTCGTTCGTCCATCTTCGTCCTCCCATTTGATCCATTGGCATTCCTTGGACCAAGTTCGTCTCGTTTGTCCATCTTGGTCCTCCCATTTGATCCGTTGTTATTCTTTGGACCAAGTTCGTCTCGTTCGTCCATCTTCTTCCTCCCATTTGATCCATTGCCATTCTTTGGACCATGTTCGTCTCGTTCGTCCATCTTCGTCCTCCCATTTGATCCGTTGTTATTTTTTGGACCAAGTATGTCTCGTTCGTCCATCTTCATCCTCCCATTTGATCCACAGGCCTTCTTTGGACCAAGATCGTCTCTTTCGTCCATCTTCATCCTCCCATTTGATCCGTTGGCATTCTTTGGACCAAGTTCGTATCGTTCGTCCATCTTCGTCCTCCCATTTGATCCGTTGGCATTCTTTGGACCAAGTTCGTATCGTTCCTCCATCTTGGTCCTCCCATTTGATCCGTTGTTATTCTTTGGACCAAGTTCGTCTCGTTCGTCCATCTTCGTCCTCCCATTTGATCCGTTGTTAATCTTTGGACCAAGTTCGTCTCGGTCGTCCATGTTCGTCCTCCCATTTGATCCGTTGTTATTTTTTGGACCAAGTTTGTCTCGTTCGTCCATCTTCATCCTCCCATTTGATCCATAGGCCTTCTTTGGACCAAGGTCGTCTCGTTCGTCCATCTTCGTCCTCCCATTTGATCCATTGGCATTCTTTGGACCATGTTCGTCTCGTTCGTCCATCTTTGTCCTCCCATTTGATCCGTTGGCCTTCTTTGGACCAAGTTCGTCTCACTCGTTCCTCTTCGTCCTCCCATTTGATCCGTAGGCCTTCTTTGGACCAAGTTCGTCTCGTTCGTCCATCTTCGTCCTCCATTTTGATCCCTTGGCATTCATTGGACCAAGTTCGTCTCGTTCGTCCATCTTCGTCCTCCCATTTGATCCATCGGCATTCTTTGGACCAAGTTCGTCTCGTTCGTCCATCTTCGCCCTCCCATTTGATCCATTGGCATTCTTTGGACCAAGTTCGTCTCGTTCGTCCATCTTGGTCCTCCCATTTGATCCGTTGTTATTCTTTGGACCAAGTTCGTCTCGTTCGTCCATCTTCGTCCTCCCATTTGATCCATTGGCATTCTTTGGACCAAGTTCGTCTCGTTCGTCCATCTTCTTCCTCCCATTTGATCCATTGCCATTCTTTGGACCATGTTTGTCTCGTTCGTCCATCTTCATCCTCCCATTTGATCCACAGGCCTTCTTTGGACCAAGAACGTCTCGTTCGTCCATCTTCGTCCTCCCATTTGATCCGTTGGCATTCTTTGGACCAAGTTCGTATCGTTCGTCCATCTTCGTCCTCCCATTTGATCCGTTGGCATTCTTTGGACCAAGTTCGTATCGTTCCTCCATCTTGGTCCTCCCATTTGATCCGTTGTTATTCTTTGGACCAAGTTCGTCTCGTTCGTCCATCTTCGCCCTCCCATTTGATCCATTGGCATTCTTTGGACCAAGTTCGTCTCGTTCGTCCATCTTGGTCCTCCCATTTGATCCGTTGTTATTCTTTGGAGCAAGTTCATCTCGTTCGTCCATCTTCGTCCTCCCATTTGATCCATCGGCATTCTTTGGACCAAGTTCGTCTCGTTCGTCCATCTTCGCCCTCCCATTTGATCCATTGGCATTCTTTGGACCATGTTCGTCTCGTTCGTCCATCTTTGTCCTCCCATTTGATCCGTTGGCCTTCTTTGGACCAAGTTCGTCTCACTCGTTCCTCTTCGTCCTCCCATTTGATCCGTAGGCCTTCTTTGGACCAAGTTCGTCTCGTTCGTCCATCTTCGTCCTCCATTTTGATCCCTTGGCATTCATTGGACCAAGTTCGTCTCGTTCGTCCATCTTCGTCCTCCCATTTGATCCATCGGCATTCTTTGGACCAAGTTCGTCTCGTTCGTCCATCTTCGCCCTCCCATTTGATCCATTGGCATTCTTTGGACCAAGTTCGTCTCGTTCGTCCATCTTGGTCCTCCCATTTGATCCGTTGTTATTCTTTGGACCAAGTTCGTCTCGTTCGTCCATCTTCGTCCTCCCATTTGATCCATTGGCATTCTTTGGACCAAGTTCGTCTCGTTCGTCCATCTTGGTCCTCCCATTTGATTCGTTGTTATTCTTTGGACCAAGTTCGTCTCGTTCGTCCATCTTCTTCCTCCCATTTGATCCATTGCCATTCTTTGGACCATGTTTGTCTCGTTCGTCCATCTTCATCCTCCCATTTGATCCACAGGCCTTCTTTGGACCAAGAACGTCTCGTTCGTCCATCTTCGTCCTCCAATTTGATCCGTTGGCATTCTTTGGACCAAGTTCGTATCGTTCGTCCATCTTCGTCCTCCCATTTGATCCGTTGGCATTCTTTGGACCAAGTTCGTATCGTTCCTCCATCTTGGTCCTCCCATTTGATCCGTTGTTATTCTTTGGACCAAGTTCGTCTCGTTCCTCCATCTTGGTCCTCCCATTTGATCCGTTGTTATTCTTTGGACCAAGTTCGTCTCGTTCGTCCATCTTCGTCCTCCCATTTGATCCGTTGGCATTCTTTGGACCAAGTTCGTACCATTCGTCGATCTTCGTCCTCCCATTTGATCCGTTGGCATTCTTTGGACCAAGTTCGTATCGTTCCTCCATCTTGGTCCTCCCATTTGATCCGTTGTTATTCTTTGGACCAAGTTCGTCTCGTTCGTCCATCTTCGTCCTCCCATTTGATCCGTTGTTATTCTTTGGACCAAGTTCGTCTCGGTCGTCCATGTTCGTCCTCCCATTTGATCCGTTGTTATTTTTTGGACCAAGTTTGTCTCGTTCGTCCATCTTCATCCTCCCATTTGATCCATAGGCCTTCTTTGGACCAAGATCGTCTCGTTCGTCCATCTTCGTCCTCCCATTTGATCCATTGGCATTCTTTGGACCATGTTCGTCTCGTTCGTCCATCTTTGTCCTCCCATTTGATCCGTTGGCCTTCTTTGGACCAAGTTCGTCTCACTCGTTCCTCTTCGTCCTCCCATTTGATCCGTAGGCCTTGTTTGGACCAAGTTCGTCTCGTTCGTCCATCTTCGTCCTCCATTTTGATCCCTTGGCATTCATTGGACCAAGTTCGTCTCGTTCGTCCATCTTCGTCCTCCCATTTGATCCATCGGCATTCTTTGGACCAAGTTCGTCTCGTTCGTCCATCTTCGCCCTCCCATTTGATCCATTGGCATTCTTTGGACCAAGTTCGTCTCGTTCGTCCATCTTGGTCCTCCCATTTGATTCGTTGTTATTCTTTGGACCAAGTTCATCTCGTTCGTCCATCTTCTTCCTCCCATTTGATCCATTGCCATTCTTTGGACCATGTTTGTCTCGTTCGTCCATCTTCATCCTCCCATTTGATCCATAGGCCTTCTTTGGACCAAGAACGTCTCGTTCGTCCATCTTCGTCCTCCCATTTGATCCGTTGGCATTCTTTGGACCAAGTTCGTATCGTTCGTCCATCTTCGTCCTCCCATTTGATCCGTTGGCATTCTTTGGACCAAGTTCGTATCGTTCCTCCATCTTGGTCCTCCCATTTGATCCGTTGTTATTCTTTGGACCAAGTTCGTCTCGTTCGTCCATCTTCGTCCTCCCATTTGATCCGTTGTTAATCTTTGGACCAAGTTCGTCTCGGTCGTCCATGTTCGTCCTCCCATTTGATCCGTTGTTATTTTTTGGACCAAGTTTGTCTCGTTCGTCCATCTTCATCCTCCCATTTGATCCATAGGCCTTCTTTGGACCAAGGTCGTCTCGTTCGTCCATCTTCGTCCTCCCATTTGATCCATTGGCATTCTTTGGACCATGTTCGTCTCGTTCGTCCATCTTTGTCCTCCCATTTGATCCGTTGGCCTTCTTTGGACCAAGTTCGTCTCACTCGTTCCTCTTCGTCCTCCCATTTGATCCGTAGGCCTTCTTTGGACCAAGTTCGTCTCGTTCGTCCATCTTCGTCCTCCATTTTGATCCCTTGGCATTCATTGGACCAAGTTCGTCTCGTTCGTCCATCTTCGTCCTCCCATTTGATCCATCGGCATTCTTTGGACCAAGTTCGTCTCGTTCGTCCATCTTCGCCCTCCCATTTGATCCATTGGCATTCTTTGGACCAAGTTCGTCTCGTTCGTCCATCTTGGTCCTCCCATTTGATCCGTTGTTATTCTTTGGAGCAAGTTCATCTCGTTCGTCCATCTTCGTCCTCCCATTTGATCCATCGGCATTCTTTGGACCAAGTTCGTCTCGTTCGTCCATCTTCGCCCTCCCATTTGATCCATTGGCATTCTTTGGACCAAGTTCGTCTCGTTCGTCCATCTTGGTCCTCCCATTTGATCCGTTGTTATTCTTTGGACCAAGTTCATCTCATTCGTCCATCTTCGTCCTCCCATTTGATCCATTGGCATTCTTTGGACCAAGTTCGTCTCGTTCGTCCATCTTGGTCCTCCCATTTGATTCGTTGTTATTCTTTGGACCAAGTTCGTCTCGTTCGTCCATCTTCTTCCTCCCATTTGATCCATTGCCATTCTTTGGACCATGTTTGTCTCGTTCGTCCATCTTCATCCTCCCATTTGATCCACAGGCCTTCTTTGGACCAAGAACGTCTCGTTCGTCCATCTTCGTCCTCCCATTTGATCCGTTGGCATTCTTTGGACCAAGTTCGTATCGTTCGTCCATCTTCGTCCTCCCATTTGATCCGTTGGCATTCTTTGGACCAAGTTCGTATCGTTCCTCCATCTTCGTCCTCCCATTTGATCCGTTGTTATTCTTTGGACCAAGTTCGTCTCGTTCCTCCATCTTGGTCCTCCCATTTGATCCGTTGTTATTCTTTGGACCAAGTTCGTCTCGTTCGTCCATCTTCGTCCTCCCATTTGATCCGTTGGCATTCTTTGGACCAAGTTCGTACCGTTCGTCGATCTTCGTCCTCCCATTTGATCCGTTGGCATTCTTTGGACCAAGTTCGTCTCGTTCGTCCATCTTCGTCCTCCCATTTGATCCGTTGTTATTCTTTGGACCAAGTTCGTCTCGGTCGTCCATGTTCGTCCTCCCATTTGATCCGTTGTTATTTTTTCGACCAAGTTTGTCTCGTTCGTCCATCTTCATCCTCCCATTTGATCCATAGGCCTTCTTTGGACCAAGATCGTCTCGTTCGTCCATCTTCGTCCTCCCATTTGATCCATTGGCATTCTTTGGACCATGTTCGTCTCGTTCGTCCATCTTTGTCCTCCCATTTGATCCATTGGCCTTCTTTGGACCAAGTTCGTCTCACTCGTTCCTCTTCGTCCTCCCATTTGATCCGTAGGCCTTCTTTGGACCAAGTTCGTCTCGTTCGTCCATCTTCGTCCTCCATTTTGATCCCTTGGCATTCATTGGACCAAGTTCGTCTCGTTCGTCCATCTTTGTCCTCCCATTTGATCCATCGGCATTCTTTGGACCAAGTTCGTCTCGTTCGTCCATCTTCGCCCTCCCATTTGATCCATTGGCATTCTTTGGACCAAGTTCGTCTCGTTCGTCCATCTTGGTCCTCCCATTTGATCCGTTGTTATTCTTTGGACCAAGTTCGTCTCGTTCGTCCATCTTCGTCCTCCCATTTGATCCATTGGCATTCTTTGGACCAAGTTCGTCTCGTTCGTCCATCTTGGTCCTCCCATTTGATTCGTTGTTATTCTTTGGACCAAGTTCGTCTCGTTCGTCCATCTTCTTCCTCCCATTTGATCCATTGCCATTCTTTGGACCATGTTCGTCTCGTTCGTCCATCTTCGTCCTCCCATTTGATCCGTTGTTATTTTTTGGACCAAGTTTGTCTCGTTCGTCCATCTTCATCCTCCCATTTGATCCACAGGCCTTCTTTGGACCAAGATCGTCTCGTTCGTCCATCTTCGTCCTCCCATTTGATCCGTTGGCATTCTTTGGACCAAGTTCGTATCGTTCGTCCATCTTCGTCCTCCCATTTGATCCGTTGGCATTCTTTGGACCAAGTTCGTATCGTTCGTCCATCTTCGTCCTCCCATTTGATCCGTTGGCATTCTTTGGACCAAGTTCGTATCGTTCCTCCATCTTGGTCCTCCCATTTGATCCGTTGTTATTCTTTGGACCAAGTTCGTCTCGTTCGTCCATCTTCGTCCTCCCATTTGATCCGTTGGCATTCTTTGGACCAAGTTCGTCTCGTTCGTCCATCTTCGTCCTCCCATTTGATCCATTGGCATTCTTTGGACCAAGTTCGTCTCGTTCGTCCATCTTGGTCCTCCCATTTGATTCGTTGTTATTCTTTGGACCAAGTTCGTCTCGTTCGTCCATCTTCTTCCTCCCATTTGATCCATTGCCATTCTTTGGACCATGTTCGTCTCGTTCGTCCATCTTCGTCCTCGCATTTGATCCGTTGTTATTTTTTGGACCAAGTTTTTCTCGTTCGTCCATCTTCATCCTCCCATTTGATCCACAGGCCTTCTTTGGACCAAGATCGTCTCGTTCGTCCATCTTCGTCCTCCCATTTGATCCGTTGGCATTCTTTGGACCAAGTTCGTATCGTTCGTCCATCTTCGTCCTCCCATTTGATCCGTTGGCATTCTTTGGACCAAGTTCGTATCGTTCGTCCATCTTCGTCCTCCCATTTGATCCGTTGTTATTCTTTGGACCAAGTTCGTCTCGTTCGTCCATCTTCGTCCTCCCATTTGATCCGTTGGCATTCTTTGGACCAAGTTCGTATCGTTCGTCCATCTTCGTCCTCCCATTTGATCCGTTGGCATTCTTTGGACCAAGTTCGTATCGTTCCTCCATCTTGGTCCTCCCATTTGATCCGTTGTTATTCTTTGGACCAAGTTCGTCTCGTTCGTCCATCTTCGTCCTCCCATTTGATCCGTTGGCATTCTTTGGACCAAGTTCGTCTCGTTCGTCCATCTTCATCCTCCCATTTGATCCATAGGCCTTCTTTGGACCAAGATCGTCTCGTTCGTCCATCTTCGTCCTCCCATTTGATCCATTGGCATTCTTTGGACCATGTTCGTCTCGTTCGTCCATCTTTGTCCTCCCATTTGATCCGTTGGCCTTCTTTGGACCAAGTTCGTCTCACTCGTTCCTCTTCGTCCTCCCATTTGATCCGTAGGCCTTCTTTGGACCAAGTTCGTCTCGTTCGTCCATCTTCGTCCTCCATTTTGATCCCTTGGCATTCATTGGACCAAGTTCGTCTCGTTCGTCCATCTTCGTCCTCCCATTTGATCCATCGGCATTCTTTGGACCAAGTTCGTCTCGTTCGTCCATCTTCGCCCTCCCATTTGATCCATTGGCATTCTTTGGACCAAGTTCGTCTCGTTCGTCCATCTTGGTCCTCCCATTTGATCCGTTGTTATTCTTTGGACCAAGTTCGTCTCGTTCGTCCATCTTCGTCCTCCCATTTGATCCATTGCCATTCTTTGGACCATGTTTGTCTCGTTCGTCCATCTTCATCCTCCCATTTGATCCACAGGCCTTCTTTGGACCAAGAACGTCTCGTTCGTCCATCTTCGTCCTCCCATTTGATCCGTTGGCATTCTTTGGACGAAGTTCGTATCGTTCGTCCATCTTCGTCCTCCCATTTGATCCGTTGGCATTCTTTGGACCAAGTTCGTATCGTTCCTCCATCTTGGTCCTCCCATTTGATCCGTTGTTATTCTTTGGACCAAGTTCGTCTCGTTCGTCCATCTTCGTCCTCCCATTTGATCCGTTGTTAATCTTTGGACCAAGTTCGTCTCGGTCGTCCATGTTCGTCCTCCCATTTGATCCGTTGTTATTTTTTGGACCAAGTTTGTCTCGTTCGTCCATCTTCATCCTCCCATTTGATCCATAGGCCTTCTTTGGACCAAGATCGTCTCGTTCGTCCATCTTCGTCCTCCCATTTGATCCATTGGCATTCTTTGGACCATGTTCGTCTCATTCGTCCATCTTTGTCCTCCCGTTTGATCCGTTGGCCTTCTTTGGACCAACTTCGTCTCACTCGTTCCTCTTCGTCCTCCCATTTGATCCGTAGGCCTTCTTTGGACCAAGTTCGTCTCGTTCGTCCATCTTCGTCCTCCATTTTGATCCCTTGGCATTCATTGGACCAAGTTCGTCTCGTTCGTCCATCTTCGTCCTCCCATTTGATCCATCGGCATTCTTTGGACCAAGTTCGTCTCGTTCGTCCATCTTCGCCCTCCCATTTGATCCATTGGCATTCTTTGGACCAAGTTCGTCTCGTTCGTCCATCTTGGTCCTCCCATTTGATCCGTTGTTATTCTTTGGACCAAGTTCGTCTCGTTCGTCCATCTTCGTCCTCCCATTTGATCCATTGCCATTCTTTGGACCATGTTTGTCTCGTTCGTCCATCTTCATCCTCCCATTTGATCCACAGGCCTTCTTTGGACCAAGAACGTCTCGTTCGTCCATCTTCGTCCTCCCATTTGATCCGTTGGCATTCTTTGGACGAAGTTCGTATCGTTCGTCCATCTTCGTCCTCCCATTTGATCCGTTGGCATTCTTTGGACCAAGTTCGTATCGTTCCTCCATCTTGGTCCTCCCATTTGATCCGTTGTTATTCTTTGGACCAAGTTCGTCTCGTTCGTCCATCTTCGTCCTCCCATTTGATCCGTTGTTAATCTTTGGACCAAGTTCGTCTCGGTCGTCCATGTTCGTCCTCCCATTTGATCCGTTGTTATTTTTTGGACCAAGTTTGTCTCGTTCGTCCATCTTCATCCTCCCATTTGATCCATAGGCCTTCTTTGGACCAAGATCGTCTCGTTCGTCCATCTTCGTCCTCCCATTTGATCCATTGGCATTCTTTGGACCATGTTCGTCTCATTCGTCCATCTTTGTCCTCCCGTTTGATCCGTTGGCCTTCTTTGGACCAAGTTCGTCTCACTCGTTCCTCTTCGTCCTCCCATTTGATCCGTAGGCCTTCTTTGGACCAAGTTCGTCTCGTTCGTCCATCTTCGTCCTCCATTTTGATCCCTTGGCATTCATTGGACCAAGTTCGTCTCGTTCGTCCATCTTTGTCCTCCCATTTGATCCATCGGCATTCTTTGGACCAAGTTCGTCTCGTTCGTCCATCTTCGCCCTCCCATTTGATCCATTGGCATTCTTTGGACCAGGTTCGTCTCGTTCGTCCATCTTGGTCCTCCCATTTGATCCGTTGTTATTCTTTGGACCAAGTTCGTCTCGTTCGTCCATCTTCGTCCTCCCATTTGATCCATTGGCATTCTTTGGACCAAGTTCGTCTCGTTCGTCCATCTTGGTCCTCCCATTTGATTCGTTGTTATTCTTTGGACCAAGTTCGTCTCGTTCGTCCATCTTCTTCCTCCCATTTGATCCATTGCCATTCTTTGGACCATGTTCGTCTCGTTCGTCCATCTTCGTCCTCCCATTTGATCCGTTGTTAATCTTTGGACCAAGTTCGTCTCGGTCGTCCATGTTCGTCCTCCCATTTGATCCGTTGTTATTTTTTGGACCAAGTTTGTCTCGTTCGTCCATCTTCATCCTCCCATTTGATCCATAGGCCTTCTTTGGACCAAGATCGTCTCGTTCGTCCATCTTCGTCCTCCCATTTGATCCATTGGCATTCTTTGGACCATGTTCGTCTCATTCGTCCATCTTTGTCCTCCCGTTTGATCCGTTGGCCTTCTTTGGACCAACTTCGTCTCACTCGTTCCTCTTCGTCCTCCCATTTGATCCGTAGGCCTTCTTTGGACCAAGTTCGTCTCGTTCGTCCATCTTCGTCCTCCATTTTGATCCCTTGGCATTCATTGGACCAAGTTCGTCTCGTTCGTCCATCTTCGTCCTCCCATTTGATCCATCGGCATTCTTTGGACCAAGTTCGTCTCGTTCGTCCATCTTCGCCCTCCCATTTGATCCATTGGCATTCTTTGGACCAAGTTCGTCTCGTTCGTCCATCTTGGTCCTCCCATTTGATCCGTTGTTATTCTTTGGACCAAGTTCGTCTCGTTCGTCCATCTTCGTCCTCCCATTTGATCCATTGCCATTCTTTGGACCATGTTTGTCTCGTTCGTCCATCTTCATCCTCCCATTTGATCCACAGGCCTTCTTTGGACCAAGAACGTCTCGTTCGTCCATCTTCGTCCTCCCATTTGATCCGTTGGCATTCTTTGGACGAAGTTCGTATCGTTCGTCCATCTTCGTCCTCCCATTTGATCCGTTGGCATTCTTTGGACCAAGTTCGTATCGTTCCTCCATCTTGGTCCTCCCATTTGATCCGTTGTTATTCTTTGGACCAAGTTCGTCTCGTTCGTCCATCTTCGTCCTCCCATTTGATCCGTTGTTAATCTTTGGACCAAGTTCGTCTCGGTCGTCCATGTTCGTCCTCCCATTTGATCCGTTGTTATTTTTTGGACCAAGTTTGTCTCGTTCGTCCATCTTCATCCTCCCATTTGATCCATAGGCCTTCTTTGGACCAAGATCGTCTCGTTCGTCCATCTTCGTCCTCCCATTTGATCCATTGGCATTCTTTGGACCATGTTCGTCTCATTCGTCCATCTTTGTCCTCCCGTTTGATCCGTTGGCCTTCTTTGGACCAAGTTCGTCTCACTCGTTCCTCTTCGTCCTCCCATTTGATCCGTAGGCCTTCTTTGGACCAAGTTCGTCTCGTTCGTCCATCTTCGTCCTCCATTTTGATCCCTTGGCATTCATTGGACCAAGTTCGTCTCGTTCGTCCATCTTTGTCCTCCCATTTGATCCATCGGCATTCTTTGGACCAAGTTCGTCTCGTTCGTCCATCTTCGCCCTCCCATTTGATCCATTGGCATTCTTTGGACCAGGTTCGTCTCGTTCGTCCATCTTGGTCCTCCCATTTGATCCGTTGTTATTCTTTGGACCAAGTTCGTCTCGTTCGTCCATCTTCGTCCTCCCATTTGATCCATTGGCATTCTTTGGACCAAGTTCGTCTCGTTCGTCCATCTTGGTCCTCCCATTTGATTCGTTGTTATTCTTTGGACCAAGTTCGTCTCGTTCGTCCATCTTCTTCCTCCCATTTGATCCATTGCCATTCTTTGGACCATGTTCGTCTCGTTCGTCCATCTTCGTCCTCGCATTTGATCCGTTGTTATTTTTTGGACCAAGTTTGTCTCGTTCGTCCATCTTCATCCTCCCATTTGATCCACAGGCCTTCTTTGGACCAAGATCGTCTCGTTCGTCCATCTTCGTCCTCCCATTTGATCCGTTGGCATTCTTTGGACCAAGTTCGTATCGTTCGTCCATCTTCGTCCTCCCATTTGATCCGTTGGCATTCTTTGGACCAAGTTCGTATCGTTCGTCCATCTTCGTCCTCCCATTTGATCCGTTGGCATTCTTTGGACCAAGTTCGTATCGTTCCTCCATCTTGGTCCTCCCATTTGATCCGTTGTTATTCTTTGGACCAAGTTCGTCTCGTTCGTCCATCTTCGTCCTCCCATTTGATCCGTTGGCATTCTTTGGACCAAGTTCGTACCGTTCGTCGATCTTCGTCCTCCCATTTGATCCGTTGGCATTCTTTGGACTAAATTCGTATCGTTCCTCCATCTTGGTCCTCCCATTTGATCCGTTGTTATTCTTTGGACCAAGTTCGTCTCGTTCGTCCATCTTCGTCCTCCCATTTGATCCGTTGTTATTCTTTGGACCAAGTTCGTCTCGGTCGTCCATGTTCGTCCTCCCATTTGATCCGTTGTTATTTTTTGGACCAAGTTTGTCTCGTTCGTCCATCTTCATCCTCGCATTTGATCCATTGGCCTTCTTTGGACCAAGATCGTCTCGTTCGTCCATCTTCGTCCTCCCATTTGATCCATTGGCATTCTTTGGACCATGTTCGTCTCATTCGTCCATCTTTGTCCTCCCATTTGATCCGTTGGCCTTCTTTGGACCAAGTTCGTCTCACTCGTTCCTCTTCGTCCTCCCATTTGATCCGTAGGCCTTCTTTGGACCAAGTTCGTCTCGTTCGTCCATCTTCGTCCTCCATTTTGTTCCCTTGGCATTCATTGGACCAAGTTCGTCTCGTTCGTCCATCTTTGTCCTCCCATTTGATCCATCGGCATTCTTTGGACCAAGTTCGTCTCGTTCGTCCATCTTCGCCCTCCCATTTGATCCATTGGCATTCTTTGGACCAAGTTCGTCTCGTTCGTCCATCTTGGTCCTCCCATTTGATCCGTTGTTATTCTTTGGACCAAGTTCGTCTCGTTCGTCCATCTTCGTCCTCCCATTTGATCCATTGGCATTCTTTGGACCAAGTTCGTCTCGTTCGTCCATCTTGGTCCTCCCATTTGATTCGTTGTTATTCTTTGGACCAAGTTCGTCTCGTTCGTCCATCTTCTTCCTCCCATTTGATCCATTGCCATTCTTTGGACCATGTTCGTCTCGTTCGTCCATCTTCGTCCTCGCATTTGATCCGTTGTTATTTTTTGGACCAAGTTTGTCTCGTTCGTCCATCTTCATCCTCCCATTTGATCCACAGGCCTTCTTTGGACCAAGATCGTCTCGTTCGTCCATCTTCGTCCTCCCATTTGATCCGTTGGCATTCTTTGGACCAAGTTCGTATCGTTCGTCCATCTTCGTCCTCCCATTTGATCCGTTGGCATTCTTTGGACCAAGTTCGTATCGTTCGTCCATCTTCGTCCTCCCATTTGATCCGTTGTTATTCTTTGGACCAAGTTCGTCTCGTTCGTCCATCTTCGTCCTCCCATTTGATCCGTTGGCATTCTTTGGACCAAGTTCGTATCGTTCGTCCATCTTCGTCCTCCCATTTGATCCGTTGGCATTCTTTGGACCAAGTTCGTATCGTTCCTCCATCTTGGTCCTCCCATTTGATCCGTTGTTATTCTTTGGACCAAGTTCGTCTCGTTCGTCCATCTTCGTCCTCCCATTTGATCCGTTGTTAATCTTTGGACCAAGTTCGTCTCGGTCGTCCATGTTCGTCCTCCCATTTGATCCGTTGTTATTTTTTGGACCAAGTTTGTCTCGTTCGTCCATCTTCATCCTCCCATTTGATCCATAGGCCTTCTTTGGACCAAGATCGTCTCGTTCGTCCATCTTCGTCCTCCCATTTGATCCATTGGCATTCTTTGGACCATGTTCGTCTCATTCGTCCATCTTTGTCCTCCCGTTTGATCCGTTGGCCTTCTTTGGACCAAGTTCGTCTCACTCGTTCCTCTTCGTCCTCCCATTTGATCCGTAGGCCTTCTTTGGACCAAGTTCGTCTCGTTCGTCCATCTTCGTCCTCCATTTTGATCCCTTGGCATTCATTGGACCAAGTTCGTCTCGTTCGTCCATCTTTGTCCTCCCATTTGATCCATCGGCATTCTTTGGACCAAGTTCGTCTCGTTCGTCCATCTTCGCCCTCCCATTTGATCCATTGGCATTCTTTGGACCAGGTTCGTCTCGTTCGTCCATCTTGGTCCTCCCATTTGATCCGTTGTTATTCTTTGGACCAAGTTCGTCTCGTTCGTCCATCTTCGTCCTCCCATTTGATCCATTGGCATTCTTTGGACCAAGTTCGTCTCGTTCGTCCATCTTGGTCCTCCCATTTGATTCGTTGTTATTCTTTGGACCAAGTTCGTCTCGTTCGTCCATCTTCTTCCTCCCATTTGATCCATTGCCATTCTTTGGACCATGTTCGTCTCGTTCGTCCATCTTCGTCCTCCCATTTGATCCGTTGTTAATCTTTGGACCAAGTTCGTCTCGGTCGTCCATGTTCGTCCTCCCATTTGATCCGTTGTTATTTTTTGGACCAAGTTTGTCTCGTTCGTCCATCTTCATCCTCCCATTTGATCCATAGGCCTTCTTTGGACCAAGATCGTCTCGTTCGTCCATCTTCGTCCTCCCATTTGATCCATTGGCATTCTTTGGACCATGTTCGTCTCATTCGTCCATCTTTGTCCTCCCGTTTGATCCGTTGGCCTTCTTTGGACCAACTTCGTCTCACTCGTTCCTCTTCGTCCTCCCATTTGATCCGTAGGCCTTCTTTGGACCAAGTTCGTCTCGTTCGTCCATCTTCGTCCTCCATTTTGATCCATTGGCATTCTTTGGACCAAGTTCGTCTCGTTCGTCCATCTTGGTCCTCCCATTTGATTCGTTGTTATTCTTTGGACCAAGTTCGTCTCGTTCGTCCATCTTCTTCCTCCCATTTGATCCATTGCCATTCTTTGGACCATGTTCGTCTCGTTCGTCCATCTTCGTCCTCGCATTTGATCCGTTGTTATTTTTTGGACCAAGTTTGTCTCGTTCGTCCATCTTCATCCTCCCATTTGATCCACAGGCCTTCTTTGGACCAAGATCGTCTCGTTCGTCCATCTTCGTCCTCCCATTTGATCCGTTGGCATTCTTTGGACCAAGTTCGTATCGTTCGTCCATCTTCGTCCTCCCATTTGATCCGTTGGCATTCTTTGGACCAAGTTCGTATCGTTCGTCCATCTTCGTCCTCCCATTTGATCCGTTGGCATTCTTTGGACCAAGTTCGTATCGTTCCTCCATCTTGGTCCTCCCATTTGATCCGTTGTTATTCTTTGGACCAAGTTCGTCTCGTTCGTCCATCTTCGTCCTCCCATTTGATCCGTTGGCATTCTTTGGACCAAGTTCGTACCGTTCGTCGATCTTCGTCCTCCCATTTGATCCGTTGGCATTCTTTGGACTAAATTCGTATCGTTCCTCCATCTTGGTCCTCCCATTTGATCCGTTGTTATTCTTTGGACCAAGTTCGTCTCGTTCGTCCATCTTCGTCCTCCCATTTGATCCGTTGTTATTCTTTGGACCAAGTTCGTCTCGGTCGTCCATGTTCGTCCTCCCATTTGATCCGTTGTTATTTTTTGGACCAAGTTTGTCTCGTTCGTCCATCTTCATCCTCGCATTTGATCCATTGGCCTTCTTTGGACCAAGATCGTCTCGTTCGTCCATCTTCGTCCTCCCATTTGATCCATTGGCATTCTTTGGACCATGTTCGTCTCATTCGTCCATCTTTGTCCTCCCATTTGATCCGTTGGCCTTCTTTGGACCAAGTTCGTCTCACTCGTTCCTCTTCGTCCTCCCATTTGATCCGTAGGCCTTCTTTGGACCAAGTTCGTCTCGTTCGTCCATCTTCGTCCTCCATTTTGTTCCCTTGGCATTCATTGGACCAAGTTCGTCTCGTTCGTCCATCTTTGTCCTCCCATTTGATCCATCGGCATTCTTTGGACCAAGTTCGTCTCGTTCGTCCATCTTCGCCCTCCCATTTGATCCATTGGCATTCTTTGGACCAAGTTCGTCTCGTTCGTCCATCTTGGTCCTCCCATTTGATCCGTTGTTATTCTTTGGACCAAGTTCGTCTCGTTCGTCCATCTTCGTCCTCCCATTTGATCCATTGGCATTCTTTGGACCAAGTTCGTCTCGTTCGTCCATCTTGGTCCTCCCATTTGATTCGTTGTTATTCTTTGGACCAAGTTCGTCTCGTTCGTCCATCTTCTTCCTCCCATTTGATCCATTGCCATTCTTTGGACCATGTTCGTCTCGTTCGTCCATCTTCGTCCTCGCATTTGATCCGTTGTTATTTTTTGGACCAAGTTTGTCTCGTTCGTCCATCTTCATCCTCCCATTTGATCCACAGGCCTTCTTTGGACCAAGATCGTCTCGTTCGTCCATCTTCGTCCTCCCATTTGATCCGTTGGCATTCTTTGGACCAAGTTCGTATCGTTCGTCCATCTTCGTCCTCCCATTTGATCCGTTGGCATTCTTTGGACCAAGTTCGTATCGTTCGTCCATCTTCGTCCTCCCATTTGATCCGTTGTTATTCTTTGGACCAAGTTCGTCTCGTTCGTCCATCTTCGTCCTCCCATTTGATCCGTTGGCATTCTTTGGACCAAGTTCGTATCGTTCGTCCATCTTCGTCCTCCCATTTGATCCGTTGGCATTCTTTGGACCAAGTTCGTATCGTTCCTCCATCTTGGTCCTCCCATTTGATCCGTTGTTATTCTTTGGACCAAGTTCGTCTCGTTCGTCCATCTTCGTCCTCCCATTTGATCCGTTGTTAATCTTTGGACCAAGTTCGTCTCGGTCGTCCATGTTCGTCCTCCCATTTGATCCGTTGTTATTTTTTGGACCAAGTTTGTCTCGTTCGTCCATCTTCATCCTCCCATTTGATCCATAGGCCTTCTTTGGACCAAGATCGTCTCGTTCGTCCATCTTCGTCCTCCCATTTGATCCATTGGCATTCTTTGGACCATGTTCGTCTCATTCGTCCATCTTTGTCCTCCCGTTTGATCCGTTGGCCTTCTTTGGACCAAGTTCGTCTCACTCGTTCCTCTTCGTCCTCCCATTTGATCCGTAGGCCTTCTTTGGACCAAGTTCGTCTCGTTCGTCCATCTTCGTCCTCCATTTTGATCCCTTGGCATTCATTGGACCAAGTTCGTCTCGTTCGTCCATCTTTGTCCTCCCATTTGATCCATCGGCATTCTTTGGACCAAGTTCGTCTCGTTCGTCCATCTTCGCCCTCCCATTTGATCCATTGGCATTCTTTGGACCAGGTTCGTCTCGTTCGTCCATCTTGGTCCTCCCATTTGATCCGTTGTTATTCTTTGGACCAAGTTCGTCTCGTTCGTCCATCTTCGTCCTCCCATTTGATCCATTGGCATTCTTTGGACCAAGTTCGTCTCGTTCGTCCATCTTGGTCCTCCCATTTGATTCGTTGTTATTCTTTGGACCAAGTTCGTCTCGTTCGTCCATCTTCTTCCTCCCATTTGATCCATTGCCATTCTTTGGACCATGTTCGTCTCGTTCGTCCATCTTCGTCCTCGCATTTGATCCGTTGTTATTTTTTGGACCAAGTTTGTCTCGTTCGTCCATCTTCATCCTCCCATTTGATCCACAGGCCTTCTTTGGACCAAGATCGTCTCGTTCGTCCATCTTCGTCCTCCCATTTGATCCGTTGGCATTCTTTGGACCAAGTTCGTATCGTTCGTCCATCTTCGTCCTCCCATTTGATCCGTTGGCATTCTTTGGACCAAGTTCGTATCGTTCGTCCATCTTCGTCCTCCCATTTGATCCGTTGGCATTCTTTGGACCAAGTTCGTATCGTTCCTCCATCTTGGTCTTCCCATTTGATCCGTTGTTATTCTTTGGACCAAGTTCGTCTCGTTCGTCCATCTTCGTCCTCCCATTTGATCCGTTGGCATTCTTTGGACCAAGTTCGTACCGTTCGTCGATCTTCGTCCTCCCATTTGATCCGTTGGCATTCTTTGGACTAAATTCGTATCGTTCCTCCATCTTGGTCCTCCCATTTGATCCGTTGTTATTCTTTGGACCAAGTTCGTCTCGTTCGTCCATCTTCGTCCTCCCATTTGATCCGTTGTTATTCTTTGGACCAAGTTCGTCTCGGTCGTCCATGTTCGTCCTCCCATTTGATCCGTTGTTATTTTTTGGACCAAGTTTGTCTCGTTCGTCCATCTTCATCCTCGCATTTGATCCATTGGCCTTCTTTGGACCAAGATCGTCTCGTTCGTCCATCTTCGTCCTCCCATTTGATCCATTGGCATTCTTTGGACCATGTTCGTCTCATTCGTCCATCTTTGTCCTCCCATTTGATCCGTTGGCCTTCTTTGGACCAAGTTCGTCTCACTCGTTCCTCTTCGTCCTCCCATTTGATCCGTAGGCCTTCTTTGGACCAAGTTCGTCTCGTTCGTCCATCTTCGTCCTCCATTTTGTTCCCTTGGCATTCATTGGACCAAGTTCGTCTCGTTCGTCCATCTTTGTCCTCCCATTTGATCCATCGGCATTCTTTGGACCAAGTTCGTCTCGTTCGTCCATCTTCGCCCTCCCATTTGATCCATTGGCATTCTTTGGACCAAGTTCGTCTCGTTCGTCCATCTTGGTCCTCCCATTTGATCCGTTGTTATTCTTTGGACCAAGTTCGTCTCGTTCGTCCATCTTCGTCCTCCCATTTGATCCATTGGCATTCTTTGGACCAAGTTCGTCTCGTTCGTCCATCTTGGTCCTCCCATTTGATTCGTTGTTATTCTTTGGACCAAGTTCGTCTCGTTCGTCCATCTTCTTCCTCCCATTTGATCCATTGCCATTCTTTGGACCATGTTCGTCTCGTTCGTCCATCTTCGTCCTCGCATTTGATCCGTTGTTATTTTTTGGACCAAGTTTGTCTCGTTCGTCCATCTTCATCCTCCCATTTGATCCACAGGCCTTCTTTGGACCAAGATCGTCTCGTTCGTCCATCTTCGTCCTCCCATTTGATCCGTTGGCATTCTTTGGACCAAGTTCGTATCGTTCGTCCATCTTCGTCCTCCCATTTGATCCGTTGGCATTCTTTGGACCAAGTTCGTATCGTTCGTCCATCTTCGTCCTCCCATTTGATCCGTTGTTATTCTTTGGACCAAGTTCGTCTCGTTCGTCCATCTTCGTCCTCCCATTTGATCCGTTGGCATTCTTTGGACCAAGTTCGTATCGTTCGTCCATCTTCGTCCTCCCATTTGATCCGTTGGCATTCTTTGGACCAAGTTCGTATCGTTCCTCCATCTTGGTCCTCCCATTTGATCCGTTGTTATTCTTTGGACCAAGTTCGTCTCGTTCGTCCATCTTCGTCCTCCCATTTGATCCGTTGGCATTCTTTGGACCAAGTTCGTCTCGTTCGTCCATCTTCATCCTCCCATTTGATCCATAGGCCTTCTTTGGACCAAGATCGTCTCGTTCGTCCATCTTCGTCCTCCCATTTGATCCATTGGCATTCTTTGGACCATGTTCGTCTCGTTCGTCCATCTTTGTCCTCCCATTTGATCCGTTGGCCTTCTTTGGACCAAGTTCGTCTCACTCGTTCCTCTTCGTCCTCCCATTTGATCCGTAGGCCTTCTTTGGACCAAGTTCGTCTCGTTCGTCCATCTTCGTCCTCCATTTTGATCCCTTGGCATTCATTGGACCAAGTTCGTCTCGTTCGTCCATCTTCGTCCTCCCATTTGATCCATCGGCATTCTTTGGACCAAGTTCGTCTCGTTCGTCCATCTTCGCCCTCCCATTTGATCCATTGGCATTCTTTGGACCAAGTTCGTCTCGTTCGTCCATCTTGGTCCTCCCATTTGATCCGTTGTTATTCTTTGGACCAAGTTCGTCTCGTTCGTCCATCTTCGTCCTCCCATTTGATCCATTGCCATTCTTTGGACCATGTTTGTCTCGTTCGTCCATCTTCATCCTCCCATTTGATCCACAGGCCTTCTTTGGACCAAGAACGTCTCGTTCGTCCATCTTCGTCCTCCCATTTGATCCGTTGGCATTCTTTGGACGAAGTTCGTATCGTTCGTCCATCTTCGTCCTCCCATTTGATCCGTTGGCATTCTTTGGACCAAGTTCGTATCGTTCCTCCATCTTGGTCCTCCCATTTGATCCGTTGTTATTCTTTGGACCAAGTTCGTCTCGTTCGTCCATCTTCGTCCTCCCATTTGATCCGTTGTTAATCTTTGGACCAAGTTCGTCTCGGTCGTCCATGTTCGTCCTCCCATTTGATCCGTTGTTATTTTTTGGACCAAGTTTGTCTCGTTCGTCCATCTTCATCCTCCCATTTGATCCATAGGCCTTCTTTGGACCAAGATCGTCTCGTTCGTCCATCTTCGTCCTCCCATTTGATCCATTGGCATTCTTTGGACCATGTTCGTCTCATTCGTCCATCTTTGTCCTCCCGTTTGATCCGTTGGCCTTCTTTGGACCAAGTTCGTCTCACTCGTTCCTCTTCGTCCTCCCATTTGATCCGTAGGCCTTCTTTGGACCAAGTTCGTCTCGTTCGTCCATCTTCGTCCTCCATTTTGATCCCTTGGCATTCATTGGACCAAGTTCGTCTCGTTCGTCCATCTTTGTCCTCCCATTTGATCCATCGGCATTCTTTGGACCAAGTTCGTCTCGTTCGTCCATCTTCGCCCTCCCATTTGATCCATTGGCATTCTTTGGACCAGGTTCGTCTCGTTCGTCCATCTTGGTCCTCCCATTTGATCCGTTGTTATTCTTTGGACCAAGTTCGTCTCGTTCGTCCATCTTCGTCCTCCCATTTGATCCATTGGCATTCTTTGGACCAAGTTCGTCTCGTTCGTCCATCTTGGTCCTCCCATTTGATTCGTTGTTATTCTTTGGACCAAGTTCGTCTCGTTCGTCCATCTTCTTCCTCCCATTTGATCCATTGCCATTCTTTGGACCATGTTCGTCTCGTTCGTCCATCTTCGTCCTCGCATTTGATCCGTTGTTATTTTTTGGACCAAGTTTGTCTCGTTCGTCCATCTTCATCCTCCCATTTGATCCACAGGCCTTCTTTGGACCAAGATCGTCTCGTTCGTCCATCTTCGTCCTCCCATTTGATCCGTTGGCATTCTTTGGACCAAGTTCGTATCGTTCGTCCATCTTCGTCCTCCCATTTGATCCGTTGGCATTCTTTGGACCAAGTTCGTATCGTTCGTCCATCTTCGTCCTCCCATTTGATCCGTTGGCATTCTTTGGACCAAGTTCGTATCGTTCCTCCATCTTGGTCCTCCCATTTGATCCGTTGTTATTCTTTGGACCAAGTTCGTCTCGTTCGTCCATCTTCGTCCTCCCATTTGATCCGTTGGCATTCTTTGGACCAAGTTCGTACCGTTCGTCGATCTTCGTCCTCCCATTTGATCCGTTGGCATTCTTTGGACTAAATTCGTATCGTTCCTCCATCTTGGTCCTCCCATTTCATCCGTTGTTATTCTTTGGACCAAGTTCGTCTCGTTCGTCCATCTTCGTCCTCCCATTTGATCCGTTGTTATTCTTTGGACCAAGTTCGTCTCGGTCGTCCATGTTCGTCCTCCCATTTGATCCGTTGTTATTTTTTGGACCAAGTTTGTCTCGTTCGTCCATCTTCATCCTCGCATTTGATCCATTGGCCTTCTTTGGACCAAGATCGTCTCGTTCGTCCATCTTCGTCCTCCCATTTGATCCATTGGCATTCTTTGGACCATGTTCGTCTCATTCGTCCATCTTTGTCCTCCCATTTGATCCGTTGGCCTTCTTTGGACCAAGTTCGTCTCACTCGTTCCTCTTCGTCCTCCCATTTGATCCGTAGGCCTTCTTTGGACCAAGTTCGTCTCGTTCGTCCATCTTCGTCCTCCATTTTGATCCCTTGGCATTCATTGGACCAAGTTCGTCTCGTTCGTCCATCTTCGTCCTCCCATTTGATCCATCGGCATTCTTTGGACCAAGTTCGTCTCGTTCGTCCATCTTCGCCCTCCCATTTGATCCATTGGCATTCTTTGGACCAAGTTCGTCTCGTTCGTCCATCTTGGTCCTCCCATTTGATCCGTTGTTATTCTTTGGACCAAGTTCGTCTCGTTCGTCCATCTTCATCCTCCCATTTGATCCACAGGCCTTCTTTGGACCAAGATCGTCTCGTTCGTCCATCTTCGTCCTCCCATTTAATCCGTTGGCATTCTTTGGACCAAGTTCGTATCGTTCGTCCATCTTCGTCCTCCCATTTGATCCGTTGGCATTCTTTGGACCAAGTTCGTACCGTTCGTCGATCTTCGTCCTCCCATTTGATCCGTTGGCATTCTTTGGACTAAGTTCGTATCGTTCCTCCATCTTGGTCCTCCCATTTGATCCGTTGTTATTCTTTGGACCAAGTTCGTCTCGTTCGTCCATCTTCGTCCTCCCATTTGATCCGTTGTTATTCTTTGGACCAAGTTCGTCTCGGTCGTCCATGTTCGTCCTCCCATTTGATCCGTTGTTATTTTTTGGACCAAGTTTGTCTCGTTCGTCCATCTTCATCCTCCCATTTGATCCATAGGCCTTCTTTGGACCAAGATCGTCTCGTTCGTCCATCTTCGTCCTCCCATTTGATCCATTGGCATTCTTTGGACCATGTTCGTCTCATTCGTCCATCTTTGTCCTCCCATTTGATCCGTTGGCCTTCTTTGGACCAAGTTCGTCTCACTCGTTCCTCTTCGTCCTCCCATTTGATCCGTAGGCCTTCTTTGGACCAAGTTCGTCTCGTTCGTCCATCTTCGTCCTCCATTTTGATCCCTTGGCATTCATTGGACCAAGTTCGTCTCGTTCGTCCATCTTCGTCCTCCCATTTGATCCATCGGCATTCTTTGGACCAAGTTCGTCTCGTTCGTCCATCTTCGCCCTCCCATTTGATCCATTGGCATTCTTTGGACCAAGTTCGTCTCGTTCGTCCATCTTGGTCCTCCCATTTGATCCGTTGTTATTCTTTGGACCAAGTTCGTCTCGTTCGTCCATCTTCATCCTCCCATTTGATCCACAGGCCTTCTTTGGACCAAGATCGTCTCGTTCGTCCATCTTCGTCCTCCCATTTAATCCGTTGGCATTCTTTGGACCAAGTTCGTATCGTTCGTCCATCTTCGTCCTCCCATTTGATCCGTTGGCATTCTTTGGACCAAGTTCGTATCGTTCCTCGATCTTGGTCCTCCCATTTGATCCGTTGTTATTCTTTGGACCAAGTTCGTCTCGTTCGTCCATCTTCGTCCTCCCATTTGATCCGTTGTTATTCTTTGGACCAAGTTCGTCTCGTTCGTCCATCTTCGTCCTCCCATTTGATCCGTTGGCCTTCTTTGGACCAAGTTCGTCTCGTTCGTCCATCTTCGTCCTCCGATTTGATCCGCTGGCATTCTTTGGACCAAGTTCGTCTCGTTCGTCCATCTTTGTCCTTCCATTTGATTCCTTGGCATTCATTGGACCAAGTTCGTCTCGTTCCTCCATCTTCGTCCTCCATTTTGATCCATTGGCATTCATTGGACCAAGTTCGTCTCGTTCGTCCATCTTCGTCCTCCCATTTGATCCATCGGCATTCTTTGGACCAAGTTCGTCTCGTTCGTCCATCTGCGCCCTGCCATTTGATCCATTGGCATTCTTTGGACCAAGTTCGTATCGTTCGTCCATCTTCGTCCTCCCATTTGATCCATTGGCATTCTTTGGACCAAGTTCGTCTCGTTCGTCCATCTCCGTCCTCCCATTGAATACATAGGCCTTCTTTGGACCAAGTTCGTCTCGTTCGTCCATCTTCGTCCTCCATTTGATCCATAGGCCTTCTTTGGACCAAGTTCGTCTCGTTCTACCATCTTCGTCCTCCCATTTGATCCGTTGGCATTCTTTGGACCAAGTTCGTATCGTTCGTCCATCTTGGTCCTCCCATTTGATCCGTTGTTATTCTTTGGACCAAGTTCGTCTCGTTCGTCCATCTTCGTCCTCCCATTTGATCCATTGGCATTCTTTGGACCATGTTCGTCTCGTTCGTCCATCTTTGTCCTCCCATTTGCTCCGTTGGCCTTCTTTGGACCAAGTTCGTCTCACTCGTTCCTCTTCGTCCTCCCATTTAATCCGTTGGCATTCTTTGGACCAAGTTCGTATCGTTCGTCCATCTTCGTCCTCCCATTTGATCCGTTGGCATTCTTTGGACCAAGTTCGTATCGTTCCTCCATCTTGGTCCTCCCATTTGATCCGTTGTTATTCTTTGGACCAAGTTCGTCTCGTTCGTCCATCTTCGTCCTCCCATTTGATCCGTTGTTATTCTTTGGACCAAGTTCGTCTCGTTCGTCCATCTTCGTCCTCCCATTTGATCCGTTGGCCTTCTTTGGACCAAGTTCGTCTCGTTCGTCCATCTTCGTCCTCCGATTTGATCCATTGGCATTCTTTGGACCATGTTCGTCTCGTTCGTCCATCTTCGTCCATCTTCGTCCTCCCATTTGATCCGTTGTTATTTTTTGTACCAAGTTTGTCTCGTTCGTCCATCTTCATCCTCCCATTTGATCCACAGGCCTTCTTTGGACCAAGATCGTCTCGTTCGTCCATCTTCGTCCTCCCATTTGATCCGTTGGCATTCTTTGGACCAAGTTCGTATCGTTCGTCCATCTTCGTCCTCCCATTTGATCCGTTGGCATTCTTTGGACCAAGTTCGTATCGTTCCTCCATCTTGGTCCTCCCATTTGATCCGTTGTTATTCTTTGGACCAAGTTCGTCTCGTTCGTCCATCTTCGTCCTCCCATTTGATCCGTTGTTATTCTTTGGACCAAGTTCATCTCGTTCGTCCATCTTCTTCCTCCCGTTTGATCCATTGCCATTCTTTGGACCATGTTCGTCTCGTTCGTCCATCTTCGTCCATCTTCGTCCTCCCATTTGATCCGTTGGCATTCTTTGGACCAAGTTCGTATCGTTCCTCCATCTTGGTCCTCCCATTTGATCCGTTGTTATTCTTTGGACCAAGTTCGTCTCGTTCGTCCATCTTCGTCCTCCCATTTGATCCGTTGTTATTCTTTGGACCAAGTTCGTCTCGGTCGTCCATGTTCGTCCTCCCATTTGATCCGTTGTTATTTTTTGGACCAAGTTTGTGTCGTTCGTCCATCTTCATCCTCCCATTTGATCCATATGCCTTCTTTGGACCAAGATCGTCTCGTTCGTCCATCTTCGTCCTCCCATTTGATCCATTGGCATTCTTTGGACCATGTTCGTCTCGTTCGTCCATCTTTGTCCTCCCATTTGATCCGTTGGCCTTCTTTGGACCAAGTTCGTCTCACTCGTTCCTCTTCGTCCTCCCATTTGATCCGTAGGCCTTCTTTGGACCAAGTTCGTCTCGTTCGTCCATCTTCGTCCTCCATTTTGATCCCTTGGCATTCATTGGACCAAGTTCGTCTCGTTCGTCCATCTTCGTCCTCCCATTTGATCCATCGGCATTCTTTGGACCAAGTTCGTCTCGTTCGTCCATCTTCGCCCTCCCATTTGATCCATTGGCATTCTTTGGACCAAGTTCGTCTCGTTCGTCCATCTTGGTCCTCCCATTTGATCCGTTGTTATTCTTTGGACCAAGTTCGTCTCGTTCGTCCATCTTCGTCCTCCCATTTGATCCATTGGCATTCTTTGGACCAAGTTCGTCTCGTTCGTCCATCTTCGCCCTCCCATTTGATCCATTGGCATTCTTTGGACCAAGTTCGTCTCGTTCGTCCATCTTGGTCCTCCCATTTGATCCGTTGTTATTCTTTGGACCAAGTTCGTCTCGTTCGTCCATCTTCTTCCTCCCATTTGATCCATTGCCATTCTTTGGACCATGTTCGTCTCGTTCGTCCATCTTCGTCCTCCCATTTGATCCGTTGTTATTTTTTGGACCAAGTTTGTCTCGTTCGTCCATCTTCATCCTCCCATTTGATCCACAGGCCTTCTTTGGACCAAGATCGTCTCGTTCGTCCATCTTCGTCCTCCCATTTGATCCGTTGGCATTCTTTGGACCAAGTTCGTATCGTTCGTCCATCTTCGTCCTCCCATTTGATCCGTTGGCATTCTTTGGACCAAGTTCGTATCGTTCCTCCATCTTGGTCCTCCCATTTGATCCGTTGTTATTCTTTGGACCAAGTTCGTCTCGTTCGTCCATCTTCGTCCTCCCATTTGATCCGTTGTTATTCTTTGGACCAAGTTCGTCTCGGTCGTCCATCTTCGTCCTCCCATTTGATCCGTTGGCCTTCTTTGGACCAAGTTCGTCTCGTTCGTCCATCTTGGTGCTCCCATTTGATCCGTTGTTATTCTTTGGACCAAGTTCGTCTCGTTCGTCCATCTTCTTCCTCCCATTTGATCCATTGCCATTCTTTGGACCATGTTCGTCTCGTTCGTCCATCTTCGTCCTCCCATTTGATCCGTTGTTATTTTTTGGACCAAGTTTGTCTCGTTCGTCCATCTTCATCCTCCCATTTGATCCACAAGCCTTCTTTGGACCAAGATCGTCTCGTTCGTCCATCTTCGTCCTCCCATTTGATCCGTTGGCGTTCTTTGGACCAAGTTTGTCTCGTTCGTCCATCTTCATCCTCCCATTTGATCCACAGGCCTTCTTTGGACCAAGATCGTCTCGTTCGTCCATCTTCGTCCTCCCATTTGATCCGTTGGCATTCTTTGGACCAAGTTCGTATCGTTCGTCCATCTTCGTCCTCCCATTTGATCCGTTGGCATTCTTTGGACCAAGTTCGTATCGTTCCTCCATCTTGGTCCTCCCATTTGATCCGTTGTTATTCTTTGGACCAAGTTCGTCTCGTTCGTCCATCTTCGTCCTCCCATTTGATCCGTTGTTATTCTTTGGACCAAGTTCGTCTCGGTCGTCCATCTTCGTCCTCCCATTTGATCCGTTGGCCTTCTTTGGACCAAGTTCGTCTCATTCGTCCATCTTCGTCCTCCCATTTGATCCGTAGGCCTTCTTTGGACCAAATTCGTCTCGTTCGTCCATCTTCGTCCTCCATTTTGATCCATTGGCATTATTTGGACCAAGTTCGTCTCGTTCGTCCATCTTCGTCCTCCCATTTGATCCATTGGAATTCTTTGGACCAAGTTCGTCTCGTTCGTCCATCTCCGTCCTCCCATTGAATACATTGGCATTCTTTGGACCAAGTTCGTCTCGTTCGTCCATCGTCGTCCTCCCATTTGATCCATAGGCCTTCTTTGGACCAAGATCGTCTCGTTCTACCATCTTCGTCCTCCCATTTGATCCGTTGTTATTCTTTGGACCAAGTTTGTCTCGTTCGTCCATCTTCATCCTCCCATTTGATCCATAGGCCTTCTTTGGACCAAGATCGCCTCCTTCTGCCATCTTCGTCCTCCCATTTGATCCGTTGGCATTCTTTGGACCAAGTTCGTATCGTTCGTCCATCTTCGTCCTCCCAGTTGATCCGTTGTTATTCTTTGGACCAAGTTCGTCTCGTTCGTCCGTCTTCGTCCTCCCATTTGATCCGTTGGCCTTCTTTGGACCAAGTTCGTCTCGTTCGTCCATCTTGGTCCTCCCAATTGATCCGTTGTTATTCTTTGGACCAAGTTCGTCTCGTTCGTCCATCTTCTTCCTCCCATTTGATCCATTGCCATTCTTTGGACCATGTTCGTCTCGTTCGTCCATCTTCGTCCTCCCATTTGATCCGTTGTTATTTTTTGGACCAAGTTTGTCTCGTTCGTCCATCTTCATCCTCCCATTTAATCCGTTGTTATTCTTTGGACCAAGTTCGTCTCGGTCGTCCATGTTCGTCCTCCCATTTGATCCGTTGTTATTTTTTGGACCAAGTTTGTCTCGTTCGTCCATCTTCATCCTCCCATTTGATCCATAGGCCTTCTTTGGACCAAGATCGTCTCGTTCGTCCATCTTCGTCCTCCCATTTGATCCATTGGCATTCTTTGGACCATGTTCGTCTCGTTCTTCCATCTTTGTCCTCCCATTTGATCCGTTGGCCTTCTTTGGACCAAGTTCGTCTCACTCGTTCCTCTTCGTCCTCTCATTTGATCCGTAGGCCTTCTTTGGACCAAGTTCGTCTCGTTCGTCCATCTTCGTCCTCCATTTTGATCCCTTGGCATTCATTGGACCAAGTTCGTCTCGTTCGTCCATCTTCGTCCTCCCATTTGATCCATCGGCATTCTTTGGACCAAGTTCGTCTCGTTCGTCCATCTTCGCCCTCCCATTTGATCCATTTGCATTCTTTGGACCAAGTTCGTCTCGTTCGTCCAACTTGGTCCTCCCATTTGATCCGTTGTTATTCTTTGGACCAAGTTCGTCTCGTTCGTCCATCTTCGTCCTCCCATTTGATCCATTGGCATTCTTTGGACCAAGTTCGTCTCGTTCGTCCATCTTGGTCCTCCCATTTGATTCGTTGTTATTCTTTGGACCAAGTTCGTCTCATTCGTCCATCTTCTTCCTCCCATTTGATCCATTGCCATTCTTTGGACCATGTTCGTCTCGTTCGTCCATCTTCGTCCTCCCATTTGATCCGTTGTTATTTTTTGGACCAAGTTTGTCTCGTTCGTCCATCTTCATCCTCCCATTTGATCCACAGGCCTTCTTTGGACCAAGATCGTCTCGTTCGTCCATCTTCGTCCTCCCATTTGATCCGTTGGCATTCTTTGGACCAAGTTCGTATCGTTCGTCCATCTTCGTCCTCCCATTTGATCCGTTGGCATTCTTTGGACCAAGTTCGTATCGTTCCTCCATCTTGGTCCTCCCATTTGATCCGTTGTAATTCTTTGGACCAAGTTCGTCTCGTTCGTCCATCTTCGTCCTCCCATTTGATCCGTTGTTATTCTTTAGACCAAGTTCGTCTCGGTCGTCCATCTTCGTCCTCCCATTTGATCCGTTGGCCTTCTTTGGACCAAGTTCGTCTCGTTCGTCCATCTTGGTGCTCCCATTTGATCCGTTGTTATTCTTTGGACCAAGTTCGTCTCGTTCGTCCATCTTCTTCCTCCCATTTGATCCATTGCCATTCTTTGGACCATGTTCGTCTCGTTCGTCCATCTTCGTCCTCCCATTTGATCCGTTGTTATTTTTTGGACCAAGTTTGTCTCGTTCGTCCATCTTCATCCTCCCATTTGATCCACAAGCCTTCTTTGGACCAAGATCGTCTCGTTCGTCCATCTTCGTCCTCCCATTTGATCCGTTGGCATTCTTTGGACCAAGTTTGTCTCGTTCGTCCATCTTCATCCTCCCATTTGATCCACAGGCCTTCTTTGGACCAAGATCGTCTCGTTCGTCCATCTTCGTCCTCCCATTTGATCCGTTGGCATTCTTTGGACCAAGTTCGTATCGTTCGTCCATCTTCGTCCTCCCATTTGATCCGTTGGCATTCTTTGGACCAAGTTCGTATCGTTCCTCCATCTTGGTCCTCCCATTTGATCCGTTGTTATTCTTTGGACCAAGTTCGTCTCGTTCGTCCATCTTCGTCCTCCCATTTGATCCGTTGTTATTCTTTGGACCAAGTTCGTCTCGGTCGTCCATCTTCGTCCTCCCATTTGATCCGTTGGCCTTCTTTGGACCAAGTTCGTCTCATTCGTCCATCTTCGTCCTCCCATTTGATCCGTAGGCCTTCTTTGGACCAAATTCGTCTCGTTCGTCCATCTTCGTCCTCCATTTTGATCCATTGGCATTATTTGGACCAAGTTCGTCTCGTTCGTCCATCTTCGTCCTCCCATTTGATCCATTGGCATTCTTTGGACCATGTTCGTCTCGTTCTTCCATCTTTGTCCTCCCATTTGATCCGTTGGCCTTCTTTGGACCAAGTTCGTCTCACTCGTTCCTCTTCGTCCTCCCATTTGATCCGTAGGCCTTCTTTGGACCAAGTTCGTCTCGTTCGTCCATCTTCGTCCTCCATTTTGATCCCTTGGCATTCATTGGACCAAGTTCGTCTCGTTCGTCCATCTTCGTCCTCCCATTTGATCCATCGGCATTCTTTGGACCAAGTTCGTCTCGTTCGTCCATCTTCGCCCTCCCATTTGATCCATTGGCATTCTTTGGACCAAGTTCGTCTCGTTCGTCCATCTTGGTCCTCCCATTTGATCCGTTGTTATTCTTTGGACCAAGTTCGTCTCATTCGTCCATCTTCTTCCTCCCATTTGATCCATTGCCATTCTTTGGACCATGTTCGTCTCGTTCGTCCATCTTCGTCCTCCCATTTGATCCGTTGTTATTTTTTGGACCAAGTTTGTCTCGTTCGTCCATCTTCATCCTCCCATTTGATCCACAGGCCTTCTTTGGACCAAAATCGTCTCGTTCGTCCATCTTCGTCCTCCCATTTGATCCGTTGGCATTCTTTGGACCAAGTTCGTATCGTTCGTCCATCTTCGTCCTCCCATTTGATCCGTTGGCATTCTTTGGACCAAGTTCGTATCGTTCCTCCATCTTGGTCCTCCCATTTGATCCGTTGTTATTCTTTGGACCAAGTTCGTCTCGTTCGTCCATCTTCGTCCTCCCATTTGATCCGTTGTTATTCTTTGGACCAAGTTCGTCTCGGTCGTCCATCTTCGTCCTCCCATTTGATCCGTTGGCCTTCTTTGGACCAAGTTCGTCTCATTCGTCCATCTTCGTCCTCCCATTTGATCCGTAGGCCTTCTTTGGACCAAATTCGTCTCGTTCGTCCATCTTCGTCCTCCATTTTGATCCATTGGCATTATTTGGACCAAGTTCGTCTCGTTCGTCCATCTGCGTCCTCCCATTTGATCCATTGGCATTCTTTGGACCAAGTTCGTCTCGTTCGTCCATCTCCGTCCTCCCATTTGATCCATTGGCATTCTTTGGACCAAGTTCGTCTCGTTCGTCCATCTCCGTCCTCCCATTGAATACATTGGCATTCTTTGGACCAAGTTCGTCTCGTTCGTCCATCGTCGTCCTCCCATTTGATCCATAGGCCTTCTTTGGACCAAGATCGTCTCGTTCTACCATCTTCGTCCTCCCATTTGATCCGTTGTTATTCTTTGGACCAAGTTTGTCTCGTTCGTCCATCTTCATCCTCCCATTTGATCCATAGGCCTTCTTTGGACCAAGATCGCCTCCTTCTACCATCTTCGTCCTCCCATTTGATCCGTTGGCATTCTTTGGACCAAGTTCGTATCGTTCGTCCATCTTCGTCCTCCCAGTTGATCCGTTGTTATTCTTTGGACCAAGTTCGTCTCGTTCGTCCGTCTTCGTCCTCCCATTTGATCCGTTGGCCTTCTTTTGACCAAGTTCGTCTCGTTCGTCCATCTTGGTCCTCCCATTTGATCCGTTGTTATTCTTTGGACCAAGTTCGTCTCGTTCGTCCATCTTCTTCCTCCCATTTGATCCATTGCCATTCTTTGGACCATGTTCGTCTCGTTCGTCCATCTTCGTCCTCCCATTTGATCCGTTGTTATTTTTTGGACCAAGTTTGTCTCGTTCGTCCATCTTCATCCTCCCATTTGATCCACAAGCCTTCTTTGGACCAAGATCGTCTCGTTCGTCCATCTTCGTCCTCCCATTTGATCCGTTGGCGTTCTTTGGACCAAGTTTGTCTCGTTCGTCCATCTTCATCCTCCCATTTGATCCACAGGCCTTCTTTGGACCAAGATCGTCTCGTTCGTCCATCTTCGTCCTCCCATTTGATCCGTTGGCATTCTTTGGACCAAGTTCGTATCGTTCGTCCATCTTCGTCCTCCCATTTGATCCGTTGGCATTCTTTGGACCAAGTTCGTATCGTTCCTCCATCTTGGTCCTCCCATTTGATCCGTTGTTATTCTTTGGACCAAGTTCGTCTCGTTCGTCCATCTTCGTCCTCCCATTTGATCCGTTGTTATTCTTTAGACCAAGTTCGTCTCGGTCGTCCATCTTCGTCCTCCCATTTGATCCGTTGGCCTTCTTTGGACCAAGTTCGTCTCGTTCGTCCATCTTGGTGCTCCCATTTGATCCGTTGTTATTCTTTGGACCAAGTTCGTCTCGTTCGTCCATCTTCTTCCTCCCATTTGATCCATTGCCATTCTTTGGACCATGTTCGTCTCGTTCGTCCATCTTCGTCCTCCCATTTGATCCGTTGTTATTTTTTGGACCAAGTTTGTCTCGTTCGTCCATCTTCATCCTCCCATTTGATCCACAAGCCTTCTTTGGACCAAGATCGTCTCGTTCGTCCATCTTCGTCCTCCCATTTGATCCGTTGGCATTCTTTGGACCAAGTTTGTCTCGTTCGTCCATCTTCATCCTCCCATTTGATCCACAGGCCTTCTTTGGACCAAGATCGTCTCGTTCGTCCATCTTCGTCCTCCCATTTGATCCGTTGGCATTCTTTGGACCAAGTTCGTATCGTTCGTCCATCTTCGTCCTCCCATTTGATCCGTTGGCATTCTTTGGACCAAGTTCGTATCGTTCCTCCATCTTGGTCCTCCCATTTGATCCGTTGTTATTCTTTGGACCAAGTTCGTCTCGTTCGTCCATCTTCGTCCTCCCATTTGATCCGTTGTTATTCTTTGGACCAAGTTCGTCTCGGTCGTCCATCTTCGTCCTCCCATTTGATCCGTTGGCCTTCTTTGGACCAAGTTCGTCTCATTCGTCCATCTTCGTCCTCCCATTTGATCCGTAGGCCTTCTTTGGACCAAATTCGTCTCGTTCGTCCATCTTCGTCCTCCATTTTGATCCATTGGCATTATTTGGACCAAGTTCGTCTCGTTCGTCCATCTTCGTCCTCCCATTTGATCCATTGGCATTCTTTGGACCATGTTCGTCTCGTTCTTCCATCTTTGTCCTCCCATTTGATCCGTTGGCCTTCTTTGGACCAAGTTCGTCTCACTCGTTCCTCTTCGTCCTCCCATTTGATCCGTAGGCCTTCTTTGGACCAAGTTCGTCTCGTTCGTCCATCTTCGTCCTCCATTTTGATCCCTTGGCATTCATTGGACCAAGTTCGTCTCGTTCGTCCATCTTCGTCCTCCCATTTGATCCATCGGCATTCTTTGGACCAAGTTCGTCTCGTTCGTCCATCTTCGCCCTCCCATTTGATCCATTGGCATTCTTTGGACCAAGTTCGTCTCGTTCGTCCATCTTGGTCCTCCCATTTGATCCGTTGTTATTCTTTGGACCAAGTTCGTCTCATTCGTCCATCTTCTTCCTCCCATTTGATCCATTGCCATTCTTTGGACCATGTTCGTCTCGTTCGTCCATCTTCGTCCTCCCATTTGATCCGTTGTTATTTTTTGGACCAAGTTTGTCTCGTTCGTCCATCTTCATCCTCCCATTTGATCCACAGGCCTTCTTTGGACCAAAATCGTCTCGTTCGTCCATCTTCGTCCTCCCATTTGATCCGTTGGCATTCTTTGGACCAAGTTCGTATCGTTCGTCCATCTTCGTCCTCCCATTTGATCCGTTGGCATTCTTTGGACCAAGTTCGTATCGTTCCTCCATCTTGGTCCTCCCATTTGATCCGTTGTTATTCTTTGGACCAAGTTCGTCTCGTTCGTCCATCTTCGTCCTCCCATTTGATCCGTTGTTATTCTTTGGACCAAGTTCGTCTCGGTCGTCCATCTTCGTCCTCCCATTTGATCCGTTGGCCTTCTTTGGACCAAGTTCGTCTCATTCGTCCATCTTCGTCCTCCCATTTGATCCGTAGGCCTTCTTTGGACCAAATTCGTCTCGTTCGTCCATCTTCGTCCTCCATTTTGATCCATTGGCATTATTTGGACCAAGTTCGTCTCGTTCGTCCATCTGCGTCCTCCCATTTGATCCATTGGCATTCTTTGGACCAAGTTCGTCTCGTTCGTCCATCTCCGTCCTCCCATTTGATCCATTGGCATTCTTTGGACCAAGTTCGTCTCGTTCGTCCATCTCCGTCCTCCCATTGAATACATTGGCATTCTTTGGACCAAGTTCGTCTCGTTCGTCCATCGTCGTCCTCCCATTTGATCCATAGGCCTTCTTTGGACCAAGATCGTCTCGTTCTACCATCTTCGTCCTCCCATTTGATCCGTTGTTATTCTTTGGACCAAGTTTGTCTCGTTCGTCCATCTTCATCCTCCCATTTGATCCATAGGCCTTCTTTGGACCAAGATCGCCTCCTTCTACCATCTTCGTCCTCCAATTTGATCCGTTGGCATTCTTTGGACCAAGTTCGTATCGTTCGTCCATCTTCGTCCTCCCAGTTGATCCGTTGTTATTCTTTGGACCAAGTTCGTCTCGTTCGTCCGTCTTCGTCCTCCCATTTGATCCGTTGGCCTTCTTTTGACCAAGTTCGTCTCGTTCGTCCATCTTGGTCCTCCCATTTGATCCGTTGTTATTCTTTGGACCAAGTTCGTCTCGTTCGTCCATCTTCTTCCTCCCATTTGATCCATTGCCATTCTTTGGACCATGTTCGTCTCGTTCGTCCATCTTCGTCCTCCCATTTGATCCGTTGTTATTTTTTGGACCAAGTTTGTCTCGTTCGTCCATCTTCATCCTCCCATTTGATCCACAGGCCTTCTTTGGACCAAGATCGTCTCGTTCGTCCATCTTCGTCCTCCCATTTGATCCGTTGGCATTCTTTGGACCAATTTCGTATCGTTCGTCCATCTTCGTCCTCCCATTTGATCCGTTGGCATTCTTTGGACCAAGTTCGTATCGTTCCTCCATCTTGGTCCTCCCATTTGATCCGTTGTTATTCTTTGGACCAAGTTCGTCTCGTTCGTCCATCTTCGTCCTCCCATTTGATCCGTTGTTATTCTTTGGACCAAGTTCGTCTCGGTCGTCCATGTTCGTCCTCCCATTTGATCCGTTGTTATTTTTTGGACCAAGTTTGTCTCGTTCGTCCATCTTCATCCTCCCATTTGATCCACAGGCCTTCTTTGGACCAAGATCGTCTCGTTCGTCCATCTTCGTCCTCCCATTTGATCCGTTGGCATTCTTTGGACCAAGTTCGTATCGTTCGTCCATCTTCGTCCTCCCATTTGATCCGTTGGCATTCTTTGGACCAAGTTCGTATCGTTCCTCCATCTTGGTCCTCCCATTTGATCCGTTGTTATTCTTTGGACCAAGTTCGTCTCGTTCGTCCATCTTCGTCCTCCCATTTGATCCGTTGTTATTCTTTAGACCAAGTTCGTCTCGGTCGTCCATCTTCGTCCTCCCATTTGATCCGTTGGCCTTCTTTGGACCAAGTTCGTCTCGTTCGTCCATCTTGGTGCTCCCATTTGATCCGTTGTTATTCTTTGGACCAAGTTCGTCTCGTTCGTCCATCTTCTTCCTCCCATTTGATCCATTGCCATTCTTTGGACCATGTTCGTCTCGTTCGTCCATCTTCGTCCTCCCATTTGATCCGTTGTTATTTTTTGGACCAAGTTTGTCTCGTTCGTCCATCTTCATCCTCCCATTTGATCCACAAGCCTTCTTTGGACCAAGATCGTCTCGTTCGTCCATCTTCGTCCTCCCATTTGATCCGTTGGCATTCTTTGGACCAAGTTTGTCTCGTTCGTCCATCTTCATCCTCCCATTTGATCCACAGGCCTTCTTTGGACCAAGATCGTCTCGTTCGTCCATCTTCGTCCTCCCATTTGATCCGTTGGCATTCTTTGGACCAAGTTCGTATCGTTCGTCCATCTTCGTCCTCCCATTTGATCCGTTGGCATTCTTTGGACCAAGTTCGTATCGTTCCTCCATCTTGGTCCTCCCATTTGATCCGTTGTTATTCTTTGGACCAAGTTCGTCTCGTTCGTCCATCTTCGTCCTCCCATTTGATCCGTTGTTATTCTTTGGACCAAGTTCGTCTCGGTCGTCCATCTTCGTCCTCCCATTTGATCCGTTGGCCTTCTTTGGACCAAGTTCGTCTCATTCGTCCATCTTCGTCCTCCCATTTGATCCGTAGGCCTTCTTTGGACCAAATTCGTCTCGTTCGTCCATCTTCGTCCTCCATTTTGATCCATTGGCATTATTTGGACCAAGTTCGTCTCGTTCGTCCATCTTCGTCCTCCCATTTGATCCATTGGCATTCTTTGGACCATGTTCGTCTCGTTCTTCCATCTTTGTCCTCCCATTTGATCCGTTGGCCTTCTTTGGACCAAGTTCGTCTCACTCGTTCCTCTTCGTCCTCCCATTTGATCCGTAGGCCTTCTTTGGACCAAGTTCGTCTCGTTCGTCCATCTTCGTCCTCCATTTTGATCCCTTGGCATTCATTGGACCAAGTTCGTCTCGTTCGTCCATCTTCGTCCTCCCATTTGATCCATCGGCATTCTTTGGACCAAGTTCGTCTCGTTCGTCCATCTTCGCCCTCCCATTTGATCCATTGGCATTCTTTGGACCAAGTTCGTCTCGTTCGTCCATCTTGGTCCTCCCATTTGATCCGTTGTTATTCTTTGGACCAAGTTCGTCTCATTCGTCCATCTTCTTCCTCCCATTTGATCCATTGCCATTCTTTGGACCATGTTCGTCTCGTTCGTCCATCTTCGTCCTCCCATTTGATCCGTTGTTATTTTTTGGACCAAGTTTGTCTCGTTCGTCCATCTTCATCCTCCCATTTGATCCACAGGCCTTCTTTGGACCAAAATCGTCTCGTTCGTCCATCTTCGTCCTCCCATTTGATCCGTTGGCATTCTTTGGACCAAGTTCGTATCGTTCGTCCATCTTCGTCCTCCCATTTGATCCGTTGGCATTCTTTGGACCAAGTTCGTATCGTTCCTCCATCTTGGTCCTCCCATTTGATCCGTTGTTATTCTTTGGACCAAGTTCGTCTCGTTCGTCCATCTTCGTCCTCCCATTTGATCCGTTGTTATTCTTTGGACCAAGTTCGTCTCGGTCGTCCATCTTCGTCCTCCCATTTGATCCGTTGGCCTTCTTTGGACCAAGTTCGTCTCATTCGTCCATCTTCGTCCTCCCATTTGATCCGTAGGCCTTCTTTGGACCAAATTCGTCTCGTTCGTCCATCTTCGTCCTCCATTTTGATCCATTGGCATTATTTGGACCAAGTTCGTCTCGTTCGTCCATCTGCGTCCTCCCATTTGATCCATTGGCATTCTTTGGACCAAGTTCGTCTCGTTCGTCCATCTCCGTCCTCCCATTTGATCCATTGGCATTCTTTGGACCAAGTTCGTCTCGTTCGTCCATCTCCGTCCTCCCATTGAATACATTGGCATTCTTTGGACCAAGTTCGTCTCGTTCGTCCATCGTCGTCCTCCCATTTGATCCATAGGCCTTCTTTGGACCAAGATCGTCTCGTTCTACCATCTTCGTCCTCCCATTTGATCCGTTGTTATTCTTTGGACCAAGTTTGTCTCGTTCGTCCATCTTCATCCTCCCATTTGATCCATAGGCCTTCTTTGGACCAAGATCGCCTCCTTCTACCATCTTCGTCCTCCCATTTGATCCGTTGGCATTCTTTGGACCAAGTTCGTATCGTTCGTCCATCTTCGTCCTCCCAGTTGATCCGTTGTTATTCTTTGGACCAAGTTCGTCTCGTTCGTCCGTCTTCGTCCTCCCATTTGATCCGTTGGCCTTCTTTTGACCAAGTTCGTCTCGTTCGTCCATCTTGGTCCTCCCATTTGATCCGTTGTTATTCTTTGGACCAAGTTCGTCTCGTTCGTCCATCTTCTTCCTCCCATTTGATCCATTGCCATTCTTTGGACCATGTTCGTCTCGTTCGTCCATCTTCGTCCTCCCATTTGATCCGTTGTTATTTTTTGGACCAAGTTTGTCTCGTTCGTCCATCTTCATCCTCCCATTTGATCCACAGGCCTTCTTTGGACCAAGATCGTCTCGTTCGTCCATCTTCGTCCTCCCATTTGATCCGTTGGCATTCTTTGGACCAATTTCGTATCGTTCGTCCATCTTCGTCCTCCCATTTGATCCGTTGGCATTCTTTGGACCAAGTTCGTATCGTTCCTCCATCTTGGTCCTCCCATTTGATCCGTTGTTATTCTTTGGACCAAGTTCGTCTCGTTCGTCCATCTTCGTCCTCCCATTTGATCCGTTGTTATTCTTTGGACCAAGTTCGTCTCGGTCGTCCATGTTCGTCCTCCCATTTGATCCGTTGTTATTTTTTGGACCAAGTTTGTCTCGTTCGTCCATCTTCATCCTCCCATTTGATCCATAGGCCTTCTTTGGACCAAGATCGTCTCGTTCGTCCATCTTCGTCCTCCCATTTGATCCATTGGCATTCTTTGGACCATGTTCGTCTCGTTCGTCCATCTTTGTCCTCCCATTTGATCCGTTGGCCTTCTTTGGACCAAGTTCGTCTCACTCGTTCCTCTTCGTCCTCCCATTTGATCCGTAGGCCTTCTTTGGACCAAGTTCCTCTCGTTCGTCCATCTTCGTCCTCCATTTTGATCCCTTGGCATTCATTGGACCAAGTTCGTCTCGTTCGTCCATCTTCGTCCTCCCATTTGATCCATCGGCATTCTTTGGACCAAGTTCGTCTCGTTCGTCCATCTTCGCCCTCCCATTTGATCCATTGGCATTCTTTGGACCAAGTTCGTCTCGTTCGTCCATCTTGGTCCTCCCATTTGATCCATCGGCATTCTTTGGACCAAGTTCGTCTCGGTCGTCCATCTTCGTCCTCCCATTTGATCCGTTGGCATTCTTTGGACCAAGTTCGTATCGTTCGTCCATCTTCGTCCTCCCATTTGATCCGTTGGCATTCTTTGGACCAAGTTCGTATCGTTCCTCCATCTTGGTCCTCCCATTTGATCCGTTGTTATTCTTTGGACCAAGTTCGTCTCGTTCGTCCATCTTCGTCCTCCCATTTGATCCGTTGTTATTCTTTGGACCAAGTTCGTCTCGGTCGTCCATCTTCGTCCTCCCATTTGATCCGTTGGCCTTCTTTGGACCAAGTTCGTCTCATTCGTCCATCTTCGTCCTCCCATTTGATCCGTAGGCCTTCTTTGGACCAAATTCGTCTCGTTCGTCCATCTTCGTCCTCCATTTTGATCCATTGGCATTATTTGGACCAAGTTCATCTCGTTCGTCCATCTTCGTTCTCCCATTTGATCCATTGGCATTCTTTGCACCAAGTTCGTCTCGTTCGTCCATCTTCGTCCTCCATTTTGATCCATTGGCATTATTTGAACCAAGTTCGTCTCGTTCGTCCATCTTCGTCCTCCCATTTGATCCATTGGCATTCTTTGGACCAAGTTCGTCTCGTTCGTCCATCTCCGTCCTCCCATTTGATCCATTGGCATTCCTTGGACCAAGTTCGTCTCGTTCGTCCATCTCCGTCCTCCCATTGAATACATTGGCATTTTTTGGACCAAGTTCGTCTCGTTCGTCCATCGTCGTCCTCCCATTTGATCCATAGGCCTTCTTTGGACCAAGATCGTCTCGTTCTACCATCTTCGTCCTCCCATTTGATCCGTTGTTATTCTTTGGACCAAGTTTGTCTCGTTCGTCCATCTTCATCCTCCCATTTGATCCATAGGCCTTCTTTGGACCAAGATCGCCTCCTTCTACCATCTTCGTCCTCCCATTTGATCCGTTGGCATTCTTTGGACCAAGTTCGTATCGTTCGTCCATCTTCGTCCTCCCAGTTGATCCGTTGTTATTCTTTGGACCAAGTTCGTCTCGTTCGTCCGTCTTCGTCCTCCCATTTGATCCGTTGGCCTTCTTTGGACCAAGTTCGTCTCGTTCGTCCATCTTCGTCCTCCTATTTGATCCGTTGGCATTCTTTGGACCAAGTTCGTCTCGTTCGTCCATCTTCGTCCTTCCACTTGATTCCTTGGCATTCATTGGACCAAGTTCCTCTCGTTCATCCATCTTCGTCCTCCATTTTGATCCATTGGCATTCATTGGACCAAGTTCGTCTCGTTCGTCCATCTTGGTCCTCCCATTTGATTCGTTGTTATTCTTTGGACCAAGTTCGTCTCGTTCGTCCATCTTCTTCCTCCCATTTGATCCATTGCCATTCTTTGGACCATGTTCGTCTCGTTCGTCCATCTTCGTCCTCCCATTTGATCCGTTGTTATTTTTTGGACCAAGTTTGTCTCGTTCGTCCATCTTCATCCTCCCATTTGATCCACAGGCCTTCTTTGGACCAAGATCGTCTCGTTCGTCCATCTTCGTCCTCCCATTTGATCCGTTGGCATTCTTTGGACCAAGTTCGTATCGTTCGTCCATCTTCGTCCTCCCATTTGATCCGTTGGCATTCTTTGGACCAAGTTCGTATCGTTCCTCCATCTTGGTCCTCCCATTTGATCCGTTGTTATTCTTTGGACCAAGTTCGTCTCGTTCGTCCATCTTCGTCCTCCCATTTGATCCGTTGTTATTCTTTGGACCAAGTTCGTCTCGGTCGTCCATCTTCGTCCTCCCATTTGATCCGTTGGCCTTCTTTGGACCAAGTTCGTCTCATTCGTCCATCTTCGTCCTCCCATTTGATCCGTAGGCCTTCTTTGGACCAAATTCGTCTCGTTCGTCCATCTTCGTCCTCCATTTTGATCCATTGGCATTCTTTGGACCAAGTTCGTCTCGTTCGTCCATCTTCGTCCTCCATTTTCATCCATTGGCATTGTTTGGACCAAGTTCGTCTCGTTCGTCCATCTTCGCCCTCCCATTTGATCCATTGGCATTCTTTGGACCAAGTTCGTCTCGTTCGTCCATCTCCGTCCTCCCATTTGATCCATTGGCATTCTTTGGACCAAGTTCGTCTCGTTCGTCCATCTCCGTCCTCCCATTGAATACATTGGCATTCTTTGGACCAAGTTCGTCTCGTTCGTCCATCGTCGTCCTCCCATTTGATCCATAGGCCTTCTTTGGACCAAGATCGTCTCGTTCTACCATCTTCGTCCTCCCATTTGATCCGTTGTTATTCTTTGGACCAAGTTTGTCTCGTTCGTCCATCTTCATCCTCCCATTTGATCCATAGGCCTTCTTTGGACCAAGATCGCCTCCTTCTACCATCTTCGTCCTCCCATTTGATCCGTTGGCATTCTTTGGACCAAGTTCGTATCGTTCGTCCATCTTCGTCCTCCCAGTTGATCCGTTGTTATTCTTTGGACCAAGTTCGTCTCGTTCGTCCGTCTTCGTCCTCCCATTTGATCCGTTGGCCTTCTTTGGACCAAGTTCGTCTCGTTCGTCCATCTTCGTCCTCCTATTTGATCCGTTGGCATTCTTTGGACCAAGTTCGTCTCGTTCGTCCATCTTCGTCCTTCCATTTGATTCCTTGGCATTCATTGGACCAAGTTCGTCTCGTTCGTCTATCTTCGTCCTCCCATTTGATCCATCGGCATTCTTTGGACCAAGTTCGTCTCGTTCGTCCATCTTCGCCATCCCATTTGATCCATTGGCATTCTTTGGACGAAGTTCGTCTTCTTCGTCCATCTCCGTCCTCCCATTTGATCCATTGGCATTCTTTGGACCAAGTTCGTCTCGTTCGTCCATCTCCGTCCTCCCATTGAATACATTGGCATTCTTTGGACCAAGTTCGTCTCGTTCGTCCATCGTCGTCCTCCCATTTGATCCATAGGCCTTCTTTGGACCAAGATCGTCTCGTTCTACCATCTTCGTCCTCCCATTTGATCCGTTGTTATTCTTTGGACCAAGTTTGTCTCGTTCGTCCATCTTCATCCTACCATTTGATCCATAGGCCTTCTTTGGACCAAGATCGTCTCGTTCGTCCATCTTCGTCCTCCCATTTGATCCGTTGGCATTCTTTGGACCAAGTTCGTATCGTTCATCCATCTTGGTCCTCCCAGTTGATCCGTTGTTATTCTTTGGACCAAGTTCGTCTCGTTCGTCCATCTTCGTCCTCCCATTTGATCCATTGGCATTCTTTGGACCAAGTTCGTCTCGTTCGTCCATCTTCGTCCTCCCATTTGATCCGTTGGCCTTCTTTGGACCAAGTTCGTCTCCTTCGTCCATCTTCGTCCTCCCATTTGATTCGTAGGCCTTCTTTGGACCAAATTCGTCTCGTTCATCCATCTTCGTCCTCCATTTTGATCCATTGGCATTATATGGACCAAGTTCGTCTCGTTCGTCCATCTTCGTCCATCTTCGTCCTCCATTTTGATCCATTGGCATTATTTGGACCAAGTTCGTCTCGTTCGTCCATCTTCGTCCTCCCATTTGATCCATTGGCATTCTTTGGACCAAGTTCGTCTCGTTCGTCCATCTCCGTCCTCCCATTGAATACATTGGCATTCTTTGGACCAAGTTCGTCTCGTTCGTCCATCTTCGTCCTCCCATTTGATCCATAGGCCTTCTTTGGACCAAGATCGTCTCGTTCTACCATCTTCGTCCTCCCATTTGATCCGTTGGCATTCTTTGGACCAAGTTCGTATCGTTCGTCCATCTTGGTCCTCCCATTTGATCCGTTGTTATTCTTTGGACCAAGTTCGTCTCGTTCGTCCATCTTCGTCCTCCCATTTGATCCATTGGCATTCTTTGGACCATGTTCGTCTCGTTCGTCCATCTTCGTCCTCCCATTTGATCCGTAGGCCTTCTTTGGACCAAGTTCGTCTCGTTCGTCCATCTTCGTCCTCCCTTTTGATCCATTGGCATTCATTGGACCAAGTTCGTCTCGTTCGTCCATCTTCGTCCTCCCATTTGATCCATCGGCATTCTTTGGACCAAGTTCGTCTCGTTCGTCCATCTTCGCCCTCCCATTTGATCCATTGGCATTCTTTGGACCAAGTTCGTCTCGTTCGTCCATCGTCGTCCTCCCATTTGATCCATTGGCATTCTTTGGACCAAGTTCGTCTCGTTCGTCCATCTCCGTCCTCCCATTGAATACATTGGCATTCTTTGGACCAAGTTCGTCTCGTTCGTCCATCTTCGTCCTCCCATTTGATCCATAGGCCTTCTTTGGACCAAGATCGTCTCGTTCTACCATCTTCGTCCTCCCATTTGATCCGTTGTTATTCTTTGGACCAAGTTTGTCTCGTTCGTCCATCTTCATCCTCCCATTTGATCCATAGGCCTTCTTTGGACCAAGATCGCCTCCTTCTACCATCTTCGTTCTCCCATTTGATCCGTTGGCATTCTTTGGACCAAGTTCGTATCGTTCGTCCATCTTCGTCCTCCCATTTGATCCGTTCTTATTCTTTGGACCAAGTTCGTTTCGTTCGTCCATCTTCGTCCTCCCATTTGATACGTTGGCCTTCTTTGGACCAAGTTCGTCTCGTTCGTCCATCTTCGTCCTTCCATTTGATTCCTTGGCATTCATTGGACCAAGTTCGTCTCGTTCCTCCATCTTCGTCCTCCATTTTGATCCATTGGCATTCATTGGACCAAGTTCGTCTCGTTCGTCCATCTTCGTCCACCCATTTGATCCATCGGCATTCTTTGGACCAAGTTCGTCTCGTTCGTCCATCTTCGCCCTCCCATTTGATCCATTGGCATTCTTTGGACGAAGTTCGTCTCGTTCGTCCATCTTCGCCCTCCCATTTGATCCATTGGCATTCTTTGGACCAAGTTCGTCTCGTTCGTCCATCTCCGTCCTCCCATTGAATACATAGGCCTTCTTTGGACCAAGTTCGTCTCGTTCGTCCATCTTCGTCCTCCATTTGATCCATAGGCCTTCTTTGGACCAAGATCGTCTCGTTCTACCATCTTCGTCCTCCCATTTGATCCGTTGGCATTCTTTGGACCAAGTTCGTATCGTTCGTCCATCTTGGTCCTCCCATTTGATCCGTTGTTATTCTTTGGACCAAGTTCGTCTCGTTCGTCCATCTTCGTCCTCCCATTTGATCCATTGGCATTCTTTGGACCATGTTCGTCTCGTTCGTCCAACTTTGTCCTCCCATTTGATCCGTTGGCCTTCTTTGGACCAAGTTCGTCTCACTCGTTCCTCTTCGTCCTCCCATTCGATCCGTGGGCCTTCTTTGAACCAAGTTCCTCTCGTTCGTCCATCTTCGTCCTCCATTTTGATCCATTGGCATTCATTGGACCAAGTTCGTCTCGTTCGTCCATCTTCGTCCTCCCATTTGATCCATCGGCATTCTTTGGACCAAGTTCGTCTCGTTCGTCCATCTTCGCCCTCCCATTTGATCCATTGGCATTCTTTGGACCAAGTTCGTCTCGTTCGTCTATCTGCGTCCTCTCATTTGATCCATTGGCATTCTTTGGACCAAGTTCGTCTCGTTCGTCCATCTCCGTCCTCCCATTGAATACATTGGCATTCTTTGGACCAAGTTCCTCTCGTTCGTCCATCTTCGTCCTCCCATTTGATCCATAGGCCTTCTTTGGACCAAGATCGCCTCCTTCTACCATCTTCGTCCTCCCATTTGATCCGTTGGCATTCTTTGGACCAAGTTCGTATCGTTCGTCCATCTTCGTCCTCCCATTTGATCCGTTGTTATTCTTTGGACCAAGTTCGTCCATCTTCGTCCTCCCATTTGATCCGTTGGCCTTCTTTGGACCAAGTTCGTCTCGTTCGTCCATCTTCGTCCTCCTATTTGATCCGTTGGCATTCTTTGGACAAAGTTCGTCTCGTTCGTCCATCTTCGTCCTTCCATTTGATTCCTTGGCATTCATTGGACCAAGTTCGTCTCGTTCATCCATCTTCGTCCTCCATTTTGATCCATTGGCATTCATTGGACCAAGTTCGTCTCGTTCGTCTCGTTCGTCCATCTTTGTCCTTCCATTTGATCCATCGACATTCTTTGGACCAAGTTCGTCTCGTTCGTCCATCTTCGCCCTCCCATTTGATCCATTGGCACTCTTTGGTCGAAGTTCGTCTCGTTCGTCCATCTTCGTCCTCCAATTTGATCCAATTGGCATTCTTTGGACCAAGTTCGTCTCGTTCGTCCATCTCCGTCCTCCCATTGAATACATAGGCCTTCTTTGGACCAAGTTCGTCTCGTTCGTCCATCTTCGTCCTCCATTTGATCCATAGGCCTTCTTTGGACCAAGATCGTCTCGTTCTACCATCTTCGTCCTCCCATTTGATCCGTTGTTATTCTTTGCACCAAGTTTGTCTCGTTCGTCCATCTTCATCCTCCCATTTGATCCATAGGCCTTCTTTGGACCAAGATCGTCTCGTTCGTCCATCTTCGTCCTCCCATTTGATCCGTTGGCATTCTTTGGACCAAGTTCGTATCGTTCATCCATCTTGGTCCTCCCAGTTGATCCGTTGTTATTCTTTGGACCAAGTTCGTCTCGTTCGTCCATCTTCGTCCTCCCATTTGATCCATTGGCATTCTTTGGACCAAGTTCGTCTCGTTCGTCCATCTTCGTCCTCCCATTTGATCCGTTGGCCTTCTTTGGACCAAGTTCGTCTCATTCGTCCATCTTCGTCCTCCCATTTGATCCGTAGGCCTTCTTTGGACCAAATTCGTCTCGTTCGTCCATCTTCGTCCTCCATTTTGATCCATTGGCATTATTTGGACCAAGTTCGTCTCGTTCGTCCATCTTCGTCCTCCCATTTGATCCATTGGCATTCTTTGGACCAAGTTCGTCTCGTTCGTCCATCTCCGTCCTCCCATTGAATACATTGGCATTCTTTGGACCAAGTTCCTCTCGTTCGTCCATCTTCGTCCTCCCATTTGATCCATAGGCCTTCTTTGGACCAAGATCGTCTCGTTCTACCATCTTCGTCCTCCCATTTGATCCGTTGTTATTCTTTGGACCTAGTTTGTCTCGTTCGTCCATCTTCATCCTCCCATTTGATCCATAGGCCTTCTTTGGACCAAGATCGCCTCCTTCTACCATCTTCGTCCTCCCATTTGATCCGTTGGCATTCTTTGGACCAAGTTCGTATCGTTCGTCCATCTTCGTCCTCCCATTTGATCCGTTGTTATTCTTTGGACCAAGTTCGTCCATCTTCGTCCTCCCATTTGATCCGTTGGCCTTCTTTGGACCAAGTTCGTCTCGTTCGTCCATCTTCGACCTCCTATTTGATCCGTTGGCATTCTTTGGACAAAGTTCGTCTCGTTCGTCCATCTTCGTCCTTCCATTTGATTCCTTGGCATTCATTGGACCAAGTTCGTCTCGTTCATCCATCTTCGTCCTCCATTTTGATCCATTGGCATTCATTGGACCAAGTTCGTCTCGTTCGTCTCGTTCGTCCATCTTCGTCCTTCCATTTGATCCATCGACATTCTTTGGACCAAGTTCGTCTCGTTCGTCCATCTTCGCCCTCCCATTTGATCCATTGGCACTCTTTGGACGAAGTTCGTCTCGTTCGTCCATCTTCGTCCTCCAATTTGATCCAATTGGCATTCTTTGGACCAAGTTCGTCTCGTTCGTCCATCTCCGTCCTCCCATTGAATACATAGGCCTTCTTTGGACCAAGTTCGTCTCGTTCGTCCATCTTCGTCCTCCATTTGATCCATAGGCCTTCTTTGGACCAAGATCGTCTCGTTCTACTATCTTCGTCCTCCCATTTGATCCGTTGTTATTCTTTGCACCAAGTTTGTCTCGTTCGTCCATCTTCATCCTCCCATTTGATCCATAGGCCTTCTTTGGACCAAGATCGTCTCGTTCGTCCATCTTCGTCCTCCCATTTGATCCGTTGGCATTCTTTGGACCAAGTTCGTATCGTCAATCCATCTTGGTCCTCCCAGTTGATCCGTTGTTATTCTTTGGACCAAGTTCGTCTCGTTCGTCCATCTTCGTCCTCCCATTTGATCCATTGGCATTCTTTGGACCAAGTTCGTCTCGTTCGTCCATCTTCGTCCTCCCATTTGATCCGTTGGCCTTCTTTGGACCAAGTTCGTCTCATTCGTCCATCTTCGTCCTCCCATTTGATCCATTGGGATTCTTTGGACCAAGTTCGTCTCGTTCGTCCATCTTCGTCCTCCCATTTGATCCGTTGGCATTCTTTGGACAAAGTTCGTCTCGTTCGTCCATCTTCGTCCTCCCATTTGATCCATCGGCATTCTTTGGACCAAGTTCGTCTCGTTCGTCCATCTTCGCCCTCCCATTTGATCCATTGGCATTCTTTGGACCAAGTTCGTCTCGTTCGTCTATCTGCGTCCTCTCATTTGATCCATTGGCATTCTTTGGACCAAGTTCGTCTCGTTCGTCCATCTCCGTCCTCCCATTGAATACATTGGCATTCTTTGGACCAAGTTCCTCTCGTTCGTCCATCTTCGTCCTCCCATTTGATCCATAGGCCTTCTTTGGACCAAGATCGTCTCGTTCTACCATCTTCGTCCTCCCATTTGATCCGTTGTTATTCTTTGGACCTAGTTTGTCTCGTTCGTCCATCTTCATCCTCCCATTTGATCCATAGGCCTTCTTTGGACCAAGATCGCCTCCTTCTACCATCCTCGTCCTCCCATTTGATCCGTTGGCATTCTTTGGACCAAGTTCGTATCGTTCGTCCATCTTCGTCCTCCCATTTGATCCGTTGTTATTCTTTGGACCAAGTTCGTCCATCTTCGTCCTCCCATTTGATCCGTTGGCCTTCTTTGGACCAAGTTCGTCTCGTTCGTCCATCTTCGTCCTCCTATTTGATCCGTTGGCATTCTTTGGACAAAGTTCGTCTCGTTCGTCCATCTTCGTCCTTCCATTTGATTCCTTGGCATTCATTGGACCAAGTTCGTCTCGTTCATCCATCTTCGTCCTCCATTTTGATCCATTGGCATTCATTGGACCAAGTTCGTCTCGTTCGTCTCGTTCGTCCATCTTTGTCCTTCCATTTGATCCATCGACATTCTTTGGACCAAGTTCGTCTCGTTCGTCCATCTTCGCCCTCCCATTTGATCCATTGGCACTCTTTGGACGAAGTTCGTCTCGTTCGTCCATCTTCGTCCTCCAATTTGATCCAATTGGCATTCTTTGGACCAAGTTCGTCTCGTTCGTCCATCTCCGTCCTCCCATTGAATACATAGGCCTTCTTTGGACCAAGTTCGTCTCGTTCGTCCATCTTCGTCCTCCATTTGATCCATAGGCCTTCTTTGGACCAAGATCGTCTCGTTCTACCATCTTCGTCCTCCCATTTGATCCGTTGTTATTCTTTGCACCAAGTTTGTCTCGTTCGTCCATCTTCATCCTCCCATTTGATCCATAGGCCTTCTTTGGACCAAGATCGTCTCGTTCGTCCATCTTCGTCCTCCCATTTGATCCGTTGGCATTCTTTGGACCAAGTTCGTATCGTTCATCCATCTTGGTCCTCCCAGTTGATCCGTTGTTATTCTTTGGACCAAGTTCGTCTCGTTCGTCCATCTTCGTCCTCCCATTTGATCCATTGGCATTCTTTGGACCAAGTTCGTCTCGTTCGTCCATCTTCGTCCTCCCATTTGATCCGTTGGCCTTCTTAGGACCAAGTTCGTCTCATTCGTCCATCTTCGTCCTCCCATTTGATCCGTAGGCCTTCTTTGGACCAAATTCGTCTCGTTCGTCCATCTTCGTCCTCCATTTTGATCCATTGGCATTATTTGGACCAAGTTCGTCTCGTTCGTCCATCTTCGTCCTCCCATTTGATCCATTGGCAATCTTTGGACCAAGTTCGTCTCGTTCGTCCATCTCCGTCCTCCCATTGAATACATTGGCATTCTTTGGACCAAGTTCCTCTCGTTCGTCCATCTTCGTCCTCCCATTTGATCCATAGGCCTTCTTTGGACCAAGATCGTCTCGTTCTACCATCTTCGTCCTCCCATTTGATCCGTTGTTATTCTTTGGACCTAGTTTGTCTCGTTCGTCCATCTTCATCCTCCCATTTGATCCATAGGCCTTCTTTGGACCAAGATCGCCTCCTTCTACCATCTTCGTCCTCCCATTTGATCCGTTGGCATTCTTTGGACCAAGTTCGTATCGTTCGTCCATCTTCGTCCTCCCATTTGATCCGTTGTTATTCTTTGGACCAAGTTCGTCCATCTTCGTCCTCCCATTTGATCCGTTGGCCTTCTTTGGACCAAGTTCGTCTCGTTCGTCCATCTTCGTCCTCCTATTTGATCCGTTGGCATTCTTTGGACAAAGTTCGTCTCGTTCGTCCATCTTCGTCCTTCCATTTGATTCCTTGGCATTCATTGGACCAAGTTCGTCTCGTTCATCCATCTTCGTCCTCCATTTTGATCCATTGGCATTCATTGGACCAAGTTCGTCTCGTTCGTCTCGTTCGTCCATCTTCGTCCGTCCATTTGATCCATCGACATTCTTTGGACCAAGTTCGTCTCGTTCGTCCATCTTCGCCCTCCCATTTGATCCATTGGCACTCTTTGGACGAAGTTCGTCTCGTTCGTCCATCTTCGTCCTCCAATTTGATCCAATTGGCATTCTTTGGACCAAGTTCGTCTCGTTCGTCCATCTCCGTCCTCCCATTGAATACATAGGCCTTCTTTGGACCAAGTTCGTCTCGTTCGTCCATCTTCGTCCTCCATTTGATCCATAGGCCTTCTTTGGACCAAGATCGTCTCGTTCTACCATCTTCGTCCTCCCATTTGATCCGTTGTTATTCTTTGCACCAAGTTTGTCTCGTTCGTCCATCTTCATCCTCCCATTTGATCCATAGGCCTTCTTTGGACCAAGATCGTCTCGTTCGTCCATCTTCGTCCTCCCATTTGATCCGTTGGCATTCTTTGGACCAAGTTCGTATCGTCAATCCATCTTGGTCCTCCCAGTTGATCCGTTGTTATTCTTTGGACCAAGTTCGTCTCGTTCGTCCATCTTCGTCCTCCCATTTGATCCATTGGCATTCTTTGGACCAAGTTCGTCTCGTTCGTCCATCTTCGTCCTCCCATTTGATCCGTTGGCCTTCTTTGGACCAAGTTCGTCTCCTTCGTCCATCTTCGTCCTCCCATTTGATCCGTAGGCCTTCTTTGGACCAAATTCGTCTCGTTCGTCCATCTTCGTCCTCCATTTTGATCCATTGGCATTATTTGGACCAAGTTCGTCTCGTTCGTCCATCTTCGTCCTCCCATTTGATCCATTGGCATTCTTTGGACCAAGTTCGTCTCGTTCGTCCATCTCCGTCCTCCCACTGAATACATTGGCATTCTTTGGACCAAGTTCCTCTCGTTCGTCCATCTTCGTCCTCCCATTTGATCCATAGGCCTTCTTTGGACCAAGATCGTCTCGTTCTACCATCTTCGTCCTCCCATTTGATCCGTTGTTATTCTTTGGACCTAGTTTGTCTCGTTCGTCCATCTTCATCCTCCCATTTGATCCATAGGCCTTCTTTGGATCAAGATCGCCTCCTTCTACCATCTTCGTCCTCCCATTTGATCCGTTGGCATTCTTTGGACCAAGTTCGTATCGTTCGTCCATCTTCGTCCTCCCATTTGATCCGTTGTTATTCTTTGGACCAAGTTCGTCCATCTTCGTCCTCCCATTTGATCCGTTGGCCTTCTTTGGACCAAGTTCGTCTCGTTCGTCCATCTTCGTCCTCCTATTTGATCCGTTGGCATTCTTTGGACAAAGTTCGTCTCGTTCGTCCATCTTCGTCCTTCCATTTGATTCCTTGGCATTCATTGGACCAAGTTCGTCTCGTTCATCCATCTTCGTCCTCCATTTTGATCCATTGGCATTCATTGGACCAAGTTCGTCTCGTTCGTCTCGTTCGTCCATCTTCGTCCTTCCATTTGATCCATCGACATTCTTTGGACCAAGTTCGTCTCGTTCGTCCATCTTCGCCCTCCGATTTGATCCATTGGCACTCTTTGGACGAAGTTCGTCTCGTTCGTCCATCTTCGTCCTCCAATTTGATCCAATTGGCATTCTTTGGACCAAGTTCGTCTCGTTCGTCCATCTCCGTCCTCCCATTGAATACATAGGCCTTCTTTGGACCAAGTTCGTCTCGTTCGTCCATCTTCGTCCTCCATTTGATCCATAGGCCTTCTTTGGACCAAGTTCGTCTCGTTCGTCCATCTTCGTCCTCCCATTTGATCCGTTGGCCTTCTTTGGACCAAGTTCGTCTCCTTCGTCCATCTTCGTCCTCCCATTTGATCCGTAGGCCTTCTTTGGACCAAATTCGTCTCGTTCGTCCATCTTCGTCCTCCATTTTGATCCATTGGCATTATTTGGACCAAGTTCGTCTCGTTCGTCCATCTTCGTCCTCCCATTTGATCCATTGGCATTCTTTGGACCAAGTTCGTCTCGTTCGTCCATCTCCGTCCTCCCACTGAATACATTGGCATTCTTTGGACCAAGTTCCTCTCGTTCGTCCATCTTCGTCCTCCCATTTGATCCATAGGCCTTCTTTGGACCAAGATCGTCTCGTTCTACCATCTTCGTCCTCCCATTTGATCCGTTGTTATTCTTTGGACCTAGTTTGTCTCGTTCGTCCATCTTCATCCTCCCATTTGATCCGTAGGCCTTCTTTGGACCAAGATCGCCTCCTTCTACCATCTTCGTCCTCCCATTTGATCCGTTGGCATTCTTTGGACCAAGTTCGTATCGTTCGTCCATCTTCGTCCTCCCATTTGATCCGTTGTTATTCTTTGGACCAAGTTCGTCCATCTTCGTCCTCCCATTTGATCCGTTGGCCTTCTTTGGACCAAGTTCGTCTCGTTCGTCCATCTTCGTCCTCCTATTTGATCCGTTGGCATTCTTTGGACAAAGTTCGTCTCGTTCGTCCATCTTCGTCCTTCCATTTGATTCCTTGGCATTCATTGGACCAAGTTCGTCTCGTTCATCCATCTTCGTCCTCCATTTTGATCCATTGGCATTCATTGGACCAAGTTCGTCTCGTTCGTCTCGTTCGTCCATCTTCGTCCTTCCATTTGATCCATCGACATTCTTTGGACCAAGTTCGTCTCGTTCGTCCATCTTCGCCCTCCGATTTGATCCATTGGCACTCTTTGGACGAAGTTCGTCTCGTTCGTCCATCTTCGTCCTCCAATTTGATCCAATTGGCATTCTTTGGACCAAGTTCGTCTCGTTCGTCCATCTCCGTCCTCCCATTGAATACATAGGCCTTCTTTGGACCAAGTTCGTCTCGTTCGTCCATCTTCGTCCTCCATTTGATCCATAGGCCTTCTTTGGACCAAGATCGTCTCGTTCTACCATCTTCGTCCTCCCATTTGATCCGTTGTTATTCTTTGCACCAAATTTGTCTCGTTCGTCCATCTTCATCCTCCCATTTGATCCATAGGCCTTCTTTGGACCAAGATCGTCTCGTTCGTCCATAGGCCTTCTTTGGACCAAGTTCGTCTCGTTCGTCCATCTTCGTCCTCCCATTTGATCCGTTGGCCTTCTTTGGACCAAGTTCGTCTCGTTCGTCCATCTTCGTCCTCCCATTTGATCCGTTGGCCTTCTTTGGACCAAGTTCGTCTCATTCGTCCATCTTCGTCCTCCCATTTGATCCGTAGGCCTTCTTTGGACCAAATTCGTCTCGTTCGTCCATCTTCGTCCTCCATTTTGATCCATTGGCATTATTTGGACCAAGTTCGTCTCGTTCGTCCATCTTCGTCCTCCCATTTGATCCATTGGCATTCTTTGGACCAAGTTCGTCTCGTTCGTCCATCTCCGTCCTCCCATTGAATACATTGGCATTCTTTGGACCAAGTTCGTCTCGTTCGTCCATCTTCGTCCTCCCATTTGATCCATAGGCCTTCTTTGGACCAAGATCGTCTCGTTCTACCATCTTCGTCCTCCCATTTGATCCGTTGGCATTCTTTGGACCAAGTTCGTATCGTTCGTCCATCTTGGTCCTCCCATTTGATCCGTTGTTATTCTTTGGACCATGTTCGTCTCGTTCGTCCATCTTCGTCCTCCCATTTAATCCATTGGCCTTCTTTGGACCATGTTCGTCTCGTTCGTCCATCTTCGTCCTCCCATTTGATCCGTAGGCCTTCTTTGGATCAAGTTCGTCTCGTTCGTCCATCTTCGTCCTCCATTTTGATCCATTGGCATTCATTGGACCAAGTTCGTCTCGTTCGTCCATCTTCGTCCTCCCATTTGATCCATCGGCATTCTTTGGACCAAGTTCGTCTCGTTCGTCCATCTTCGTTCGTCTCGTTCGTCCATCTTCGCCCTCCCATTTGATCCATTGGCATTCTTTGGACCAAGTTCGTCTCGTTCGTCCATCTTCGTCCTCCCATTTAATCCATTGGCCTTCTTTGGACCATGTTCGTCTCGTTCGTCCATCTTCGTCCTCCCATTTGATCCGTAGGCCTTCTTTGGATCAAGTTCGTCTCGTTCGTCCATCTTCGTCCTCCATTTTGATCCATTGGCATTCATTGGACCAAGTTCGTCTCGTTCGTCCATCTTCGTCCTCCCATTTGATCCATCGGCATTCTTTGGACCAAGTTCGTCTCGTTCGTCCATCTTCGTTCGTCTCGTTCGTCCATCTTCGCCCTCCCATTTGATCCATTGGCATTCTTTGGACCAAGTTCGTCTCGTTCGTCCATCTTCGTCCTCCCATTTGATCCATTGGCATTCTTTGGACCAAGTTCGTCTCGTTCGTCCATCTCCGTCCTCCCATTGAATACATTGGCATTCTTTGGACCAAGTTCGTCTCGTTCGTCCATCTTCATCCTCCCATTTGATCCATAGGCCTTCTTTGGACCAAGATCGTCTCGTTCTACCATCTTCGTCCTCCCATTTGATCCGTTGTTATTCTTTGGACAAAGTTTGTCTCGTTCGTCCATCTTCATCGTCCCATTTGATCCATAGGCCTTCTTTGGACCAAGATCGCCTCCTTCTACCATCTTCGTTCTCCCATTTGATCCGTTGGCATTCTTTGGACCAAGTTCGTATCGTTCGTCCATCTTCGTCCTCCCATTTGATCCGTTGTTATTCTTTGGACCAAGTTCGTCTCGTTCGTCCATCTTCGTCCTCCCATTTGATCCGTTGGCCTTCTTTGGACCAAGTTCGTCTCGTTCGTCCATCTTCGTCCTCCTATTTGATCCGTTGGCATTCTTTGGACCAAGTTCGTCTCGTTCGTCCATCTTCGTCCTTCCATTTGATTCCTTGGCATTCATTGGACCAAGTTCGTCTCGTTCCTCCATCTTCGTCCTCCATTTTGATCCATTGGCATTCATTGGACCAAGTTCGTCTCGTTCGTCCATCTTCGTCCACCCATTTGATCCATCGGCATTCTTTGGACCAAGTTCGTCTCGTTCGTCCATCTTCGCCCTCCCATTTGATCCATCGGCATTCTTTGGCCAAGTTCGTCTCGTTCGTCCATCTTCGCCCTCCCATTTGATCCATTGGCATTCTTTGGACGAAGTTCGTCTCGTTCGTCCATCTTCGTCCTCCCATTTGATCCATTGGCATTCTTTGGACCAAGTTCGTCTCGTTCGTCCATCTCCGTCCTCCCATTGAATACATAGGCCTTCTTTGGACCAAGTTCGTCTCGTTCGTCCATCTTCGTCCTCCATTTGATCCATAGGCCTTCTTTGGACCAAGATCGTCTCGTTCTACCATCTTCGTCCTCCCATTTGATCCGTTGGCATTCTTTGGACCAAGTTCGTATCGTTCGTCCATCTTGGTCCTCCCATTTGATTCGTTGTTATTCTTTGGACCAAGTTCGTCTCGTTCGTCCATCTTCGTCCTCCCATTTGATCCATTGGCATTCTTTGGACCATGTTCGTCTCGTTCGTCCATCTTTGTCCTCCCATTTGATCCGTTGGCCTTCTTTGGACCAAGTTCGTCTCACTCGTTCCTCTTCGTCCTCCCATTTGATCCGTAGGCCTTCTTTGGACCAAGTTCGTCTCATTCGTCCATCTTCGTCCTCCATTTGATCCATAGACCTTCTTTGGACCAAGATCGTCTCGTTCTACCATCTTCGTCCTCCCATTTGATCCGTTGTTATTCTTTGCACCAAGTTTGTCTCGTTCGTCCATCTTCATCCTCCCATTTGATCCATAGGCCTTCTTTGGACCAAGATCGTCTCGTTCGTCCATCTTCGTCCTCCCATTTGATCCGTTGGCATTCTTTGGACCAAGTTCGTATCGTTCATCCATCTTGGTCCTCCCAGTTGATCCGTTGTTATTCTTTGGACCAAGTTCGTCTCGTTCGTCCATCTTCGTCCTCCCATTTGATCCATTGGCATTCTTTCGACCAAGTTCGTCTCGTTCGTCCATCTTCGTCCTCCCATTTGATCCGTTGGACTTCTTTGGACCAAGTTCGTCTCATTCGTCCATCTTCGTCCTCCCATTTGATCCGTAGGCCTTCTTTGGACCAAATTCGTCTCGTTCGTCCATCTTCGTCCTCCATTTTGATCCATTGGCATTATTTGGACCAAGTTCGTCTCGTTCGTCCATCTGCGTCCTCCCATTTGATCCATTGGCATTCTTTGGACCAAGTTCGTCTCGTTCGTCCATCTCCGTCCTCCCATTGAATACATTGGCATTCTTTGGACCAAGTTCGTCTCGTTCGTCCATCTTCGTCCTCCCATTTGATCCATAGGCCTTCTTTGGACCAAGATCGTCTCGTTCTACCATCTTCGTCCTCCCATTTGATCCGTTGGCATTCTTTGGACCAAGTTCGTATCGTTCGTCCATCTTGGTCCTCCCATTTGATCCGTTGTTATTCTTTGGACCATGTTCGTCTCGTTCGTCCATCTTCGTCCTCCCATTTAATCCATTGGCCTTCTTTGGACCATGTTCGTCTCGTTCGTCCATCTTCGTCCTCCCATTTGATCCGTAGGCCTTCTTTGGACCAAGTTCGTCTCGTTCGTCCATCTTCGTCCTCCATTTTGATCCATTGGCATTCATTGGACCAAGTTCGTCTCGTTCGTCCATCTTCGTCCTCCCATTTGATCCATCGGCATTCTTTGGACCAAGTTCGTCTCGTTCGTCCATCTTCGCCCTCCCATTTGATCCATTGGCATTCTTTGGACCAAGTTCGTCTCGTTCGTCCATCTTCGTTCGTCTCGTTCGTCCATCTTCGCCCTCCCATTTGATCCATTGGCATTCTTTGGACCAAGTTCGTCTCGTTCGTCCATCTTCGTCCTCCCATTTGATCCATTGGCATTCTTTGGACCAAGTTCGTCTCGTTCGTCCATCTCCGTCCTCCCATTGAATACATTGGCATTCTTTGGACCAAGTTCGTCTCGTTCGTCCATCTTCATCCTCCCATTTGATCCATAGGCCTTCTTTGGACCAAGATCGTCTCGTTCTACCATCTTCGTCCTCCCATTTGATCCGTTGTTATTCTTTGGACCAAGTTTGTCTCGTTCGTCCATCTTCATCGTCCCATTTGATCCATAGGCCTTCTTTGGACCAAGATCGCCTCCTTCTACCATCTTCGTTCTCCCATTTGATCCGTTGGCATTCTTTGGACCAAGTTCGTATCGTTCGTCCATCTTCGTCCTCCCATTTGATCCGTTGTTATTCTTTGGACCAAGTTCGTCTCGTTCGTCCATCTTCGTCCTCCCATTTGATCCGTTGGCCTTCTTTGGACCAAGTTCGTCTCGTTCGTCCATCTTCGTCCTCCTATTTGATCCGTTGGCATTCTTTGGACCAAGTTCGTCTCGTTCGTCCATCTTCGTCCTTCCATTTGATTCCTTGGCATTCATTGGACCAAGTTCGTCTCGTTCCTCCATCTTCGTCCTCCATTTTGATCCATTGGCATTCATTGGACCAAGTTCGTCTCGTTCGTCCATCTTCGTCCACCCATTTGATCCATCGGCATTCTTTGGACCAAGTTCGTCTCGTTCGTCCATCTTCGCCCTCCCATTTGATCCATCGGCATTCTTTGGCCAAGTTCGTCTCGTTCGTCCATCTTCGCCCTCCCATTTGATCCATTGGCATTCTTTGGACGAAGTTCGTCTCGTTCGTCCATCTTCGTCCTCCCATTTGATCCATTGGCATTCTTTGGACCAAGTTCGTCTCGTTCGTCCATCTCCGTCCTCCCGTTGAATACATAGGCCTTCTTTGGACCAAGTTCGTCTCGTTCGTCCATCTTCGTCCTCCATTTGATCCATAGGCCTTCTTTGGACCAAGATCGTCTCGTTCTACCATCTTCGTCCTCCCATTTGATCCGTTGGCATTCTTTGGACCAAGTTCGTATCGTTCGTCCATCTTGGTCCTCCCATTTGATTCGTTGTTATTCTTTGGACCAAGTTCGTCTCGTTCGTCCATCTTCGTCCTCCCATTTGATCCATTGGCATTCTTTGGACCATGTTCGTCTCGTTCGTCCATCTTTGTCCTCCCATTTGATCCGTTGGCCTTCTTTGGACCAAGTTCGTCTCACTCGTTCCTCTTCGTCCTCCCATTTGATCCGTAGGCCTTCTTTGGACCAAGTTCGTCTCATTCGTCCATCTTCGTCCTCCATTTTGATCCATTGGCATTCTTTGGACCAAGTTCGTCTCGTTCGTCCATCTTGGTCCTCCCATTTGATCCGTTGTTATTCTTTGGACCAAGTTCGTCTCGTTCGTCCATCTTCGTCCTCCCATTTGATCCATCGGCATTCTTTGGACCAAGTTCGTCTCGTTCGTCCATCTTCGCCCTCTCATTTGATCCATTGGCATTCTTTGGACCAAGTTTGTCTCGTTCGTCCATCTCTGTCCTCCCATTGAATACATTGGCATTCTTTGGACCAAGTTCCTCTCGTTCGTCCATCTTCGTCCTCCCATTTGATCCATAGGCCTTCTTTGGACCAAGATCGTCTCGTTCTACCATCTTCGTCCTCCCATTTGATCCGTTGTTATTCTTTGGACCAAGTTTGTCTCGTTCGTCCATCTTCATCCTCCCATTTGATCCATAGGCCTTCTTTGGACCAAGATCGCCTCCTTCTACCATCTTCGTCCTCCCATTTGATCCGTTGGCATTCTTTGGACCAAGTTCGTATCGTTCGTCCATCTTCGTCCTCCCATTTGATCCGTTGTTATTCTTGGGACCAAGTTCGTCTCGTTCGTCCATCTTCGTCCTCCCATTTGATCCGTTGGCCTTCTTTGGACCAAGTTCGTCTCGTTCGTCCATCTTCGTCCTCCGATTTGATCCGTTGGCATTCTTTGGACAAAGTTCGTCTCGTTCGTCCATCTTCGTCCTTCCATTTGATTCCTTGGCATTCATTGGACCAAGTTCGTCTCGTTCATCCATCTTCGTCCTCCATTTTGATCCATTGGCATTCATTGGACCAAGTTTGTCTCGTTCGTCCATCTTCGTCCTCCCATTTGATCCATCGACATTCTTTGGACCAAGTTCGTCTCGTTCGTCCATCTTCGTCCTCCCATTTGATCCATTGGCATTCTTTGGACCAAGTTCGTCTCGTTCGTCCATCTTCGTCCTCCCATTTGATCCATTGGCATTCTTTGGACCAAGTTCGTCTCGTTCGTCCATCTCCGTCCTCCCATTGAATACATTGGCATTCTTTGGACCAAGTTCGTCTCGTTCGTCCATCTTCGTCCTCCCATTTGATCCATAGGCCTTCTTTGGACCAAGATCATCTCGTTCTACCATCTTCGTCCTCCCATTTGATCTGTTGTTATTCTTTCGACCAAGTTTGTCTCGTTCGTCCATCTTCGTCCTCCCATTTGATCCATAGGCCTTCTTTGGACCAAGATCGCCTCCTTCTACCATCTTCGTTCCCCCATTTGATCCGTTGGCATTCTTTGGACCAAGTTCGTATCGTTCGTCCATCTTCGTCCTCCCATTTGATCCGTTCTTATTCTTTGGACCAAGTTCGTCTCGTTCGTCCATCTTCGTCCTCCCATTTGATCCGTTGGCCTTCTTTGGACCAAGTTCGTCTCGTTCGTCCATCTTCGTCCTTCCATTTGATTCCTTGGCATTCATTGGACCAAGTTCGTCTCGTTCCTCCATCTTCGTCCTCCATTTTGATCCATTGGCATTCATTGGACCAAGTTCGTCTCGTTCGTCCATCTTCGTCCACCCATTTGATCCATCGGCATTCTTTGGACCAAGTTCGTCTCGTTCGTCCATCTTCGCCCTCCCATTTGATCCATTGGCATTCTTTGGACGAAGTTCGTCTCGTTCGTCCATCTTCGTCCTCCCATTTGATCCATTGGCATTCTTTGGACCAAGTTCGTCTCGTTCGTCCATCTCCGTCCTCCCATTGAATACATAGGCCTTCTTTGGACCAAGTTCGTCTCGTTCGTCCATCTTCGTCCTCCATTTGATCCATAGGCCTTCTTTGGACCAAGATCGTCTCGTTCTACCATCTTCGTCCTCCCATTTGATCCGTTGGCATTCTTTGGACCAAGTTCGTATCGTTCGTCCATCTTAGTCCTCCCATTTGATCCGTTGTTATTCTTTGGACCAAGTTCGTCTCGTTCGTCCATCTTCGTCCTCCCATTTGATCCATTGGCATTCTTTGGACCATGTTCGTCTCGTTCGTCCATCTTTGTCCTCCCATTTGATCCGTTGGCCTTCTTTGGACCAAGTTCGTCTCACTCGTTCCTCTTCGTCCTCCCATTTGATCCGTGGGCCTTCTTTGGACCAAGTTCGTCTCGTTCGTCCATCTTCGTCCTCCATTTTGATCCATTGGCATTCATTGGACCAAGTTCGTCTCGTTCGTCCATCTTCGTCCTCCCATTTGATCCATCGGCATTCTTTGGACCAAGTTCGTCTCGTTCGTCCATCTTCGCCCTCCCATTTGATCCATTGGCATTCTTTGGACCAAGTTCGTCTCGTTCGTCCATCTGCGTCCTCTCATTTGATCCATTGGCATTCTTTGGACCAAGTTCGTCTCGTTCGTCCATCTCCGTCCTCCCATTGAATACATTGGCATTCTTTGGACCAAGTTCCTCTCGTTCGTCCATCTTCGTTCTCCCATTTGATCCATAGGCCTTCTTTGGACCAAGATCGTCTCGTTCTACCATCTTCGTCCTCCCATTTGATCCGTTGTTATTCTTTGGACCAAGTTTGTCTCGTTCGTCCATCTTCATCCTCCCATTTGATCCATAGGCCTTCTTTGGACCAAGATCGCCTCCTTCTACCATCTTCGTCCTCCCATTTGATCCGTTGGCATTCTTTGGACCAAGTTCGTATCGTTCGTCCATCTTCGTCCTCCCATTTGATCCGTTGTTATTCTTTGGACCAAGTTCGTCTCGTTCGTCCATCTTCGTCCTCCCATTTGATCCGTTGGCCTTCTTTGGACCAAGTTCGTCTCGTTCGTCCATCTTCGTCCTCCTATTTGATCCGTTGGCATTCTTTGGACAAAGTTCGTCTCGTTCGTCCATCTTCGTCCTCCCATTTGATCCATTGGCATTCTTTGGACCAAGTTCGTCTCGTTCGTCCATCTCCGTCCTCCCATTGAATACATAGGCCTTCTTTGGACCAAGTTCGTCTCGTTCGTCCATCTTCGTCCTCCATTTGATCCATAGGCCTTCTTTGGACCAAGATCGTCTCGTTCTACCATCTTCGTCCTCCCATTTGATCCGTTGGCATTCTTTGGACCAAGTTCGTATCGTTCGTCCATCTTAGTCCTCCCATTTGATCCGTTGTTATTCTTTGGACCAAGTTCGTCTCGTTCGTCCATCTTCGTCCTCCCATTTGATCCATTGGCATTCTTTGGACCATGTTCGTCTCGTTCGTCCATCTTTGTCCTCCCATTTGATCCGTTGGCCTTCTTTGGACCAAGTTCGTCTCACTCGTTCCTCTTCGTCCTCCCATTTGATCCGTGGGCCTTCTTTGGACCAAGTTCGTCTCGTTCGTCCATCTTCGTCCTCCATTTTGATCCATTGGCATTCATTGGACCAAGTTCGTCTCGTTCGTCCATCTTCGTCCTCCCATTTGATCCATCGGCATTCTTTGGACCAAGTTCGTCTCGTTCGTCCATCTTCGCCCTCCCATTTGATCCATTGGCATTCTTTGGACCAAGTTCGTCTCGTTCGTCCATCTGCGTCCTCTCATTTGATCCATTGGCATTCTTTGGACCAAGTTCGTCTCGTTCGTCCATCTCCGTCCTCCCATTGAATACATTGGCATTCTTTGGACCAAGTTCCTCTCGTTCGTCCATCTTCGTTCTCCCATTTGATCCATAGGCCTTCTTTGGACCAAGATCGTCTCGTTCTACCATCTTCGTCCTCCCATTTGATCCGTTGTTATTCTTTGGACCAAGTTTGTCTCGTTCGTCCATCTTCATCCTCCCATTTGATCCATAGGCCTTCTTTGGACCAAGATCGCCTCCTTCTACCATCTTCGTCCTCCCATTTGATCCGTTGGCATTCTTTGGACCAAGTTCGTATCGTTCGTCCATCTTCGTCCTCCCATTTGATCCGTTGTTATTCTTTGGACCAAGTTCGTCTCGTTCGTCCATCTTCGTCCTCCCATTTGATCCGTTGGCCTTCTTTGGACCAAGTTCGTCTCGTTCGTCCATCTTCGTCCTCCTATTTGATCCGTTGGCATTCTTTGGACAAAGTTCGTCTCGTTCGTCCATCTTCGTCCTTCCATTTGATTCCTCGGCATTCATTGGACCAAGTTCGTCTCGTTCATCCATCTTCGTCCTCCATTTTGATCCATTGGCATTCATTGGACCAAGTTCGTCTCGTTCGTCTCGTTCGTCCATCTTCGTCCTCCCATTTGATCCATCGACATTCTTTGGACCAAGTTCGTCTCGTTCGTCCATTGTCGCCCCCCCATTTGATCCATTGGCATTCTTCGGACGAAGTTCGTCTCGTTCGTCCATCTTCGTCCTCCAATTTGATCCAATTGGCATTCTTTGGACCAAGTTCGTCTCGTTCGTCCATCTCCGTCCTCCCATTGAATACGTAGGCCTTCTTTGGACCAAGTTCGTCTCGTTCGTCCATCTTCGTCCTCCATTTGATCCATAGGCCTTCTTTGCACCAAGATCGTCTCGTTCTACCATCTTCGTACTCCCATTTGATCCGTTGTTATTCTTTGCACCAAGTTTGTCTCGTTCGTCCATCTTCATCCTCCCATTTGATCCATAGGCCTTCTTTGGACCAAGATCGCCTCCTTCTACCATCTTCGTCCTCCCATTTGATCCGTTGGCATTCTTTGGACCAAGTTCGTATCGTTCGTCCATCTTCGTCCTCCCATTTGATCCGTTGTTATTCTTTGGACCAAGTTCGTCTCGTTCGTCCATCTTCGTCCTCCCATTTGATCCATTGGCATTCTTTGGGCCAAGTTCGTCTCGTTCGTCCATCTTCGTCCTCCCATTTGATCCGTAGGCCTTCTTTGGACCAAATTCGTCTCGTTCGTCCATCTTCGTCCTCCATTTTGATCCATTGGCATTATTTGGACCAAGTTCGTCTCGTTCGTCCATCTTCGTCCATCTTCGTCCTCCATTTTGATCCATTGGCATTGTTTGGACCAAGTTCGTCTCGTTCGTCCATCTTCGTCCTCCCATTTGATCCATTGGCATTCTTTGGACCAAGTTCGTCTCGTTCGTCCATCTCCGTCCTCCCATTGAATACATTGGCATTCTTTGGACCAAGTTCGTCTCGTTCGTCCATCTTCGTCCTCCCATTTGATCCGTAGGCCTTCTTTGGACCAAATTCGTCTCGTTCGTCCATCTTCGTCCTCCATTTTGATCCATTGGCATTATTTGGACCAAGTTCGTCTCGTTCGTCCATCTTCGTCCATCTTCGTCCTCCATTTTGATCCATTGGCATTGTTTGGACCAAGTTCGTCTCGTTCGTCCATCTTCGTCCTCCCATTTGATCCATTGGCATTCTTTGGACCAAGTTCGTCTCGTTCGTCCATCTCCGTCCTCCCATTGAATACATTGGCATTCTTTGGACCAAGTTCGTCTCGTTCGTCCATCTTCGTCCTCCCATTTGATCCATAGGCCTTCTTTGGACCAAGATCGTCTCGTTCTACCATCTTCGTCCTCCCATTTGATCCGTTGGCATTCTTTGGACCATGTTCGTCTCGTTCGTCCATCTTTGTCCTCCCATTTGATCCGTTGGCCTTCTTTGGACCAAGTTCGTCTCATTCGTCCATCTTCGTCCTCCCATTTGATCCGTAGGCCTTCTTTGGACCAAGTTCGTCTCGTTCGTCCATCTTCGTCCTCCATTTTGATCCATTGGCATTCATTGGACCAAGTTCGTCTCGTTCGTCCATCTTCGTCCTCCCATTTGATCCATCGGCATTCTTTGGACCAAGTTCGTCTCGTTCGTCCATCTTCGCCCTCCCATTTGATCCATTGGCATTCTTTGGACCAAGTTCGTCTCGTTCGTCCATCTTCGTTCGTCTCGTTCGTCCATCTTCGCCCTCCCATTTGATCCATTGGCATTCTTTGGACCAAGTTCGTCTCGTTCGTCCATCTGCGTCCTCCCATTTGATCCATTGGCATTCTTTGGACCAAGTTCGTCTCGTTCGTCCATCTCCGTCCTCCCATTGAATACATTGGCATTCTTTGGACCAAGTTCGTCTCGTTCGTCCATCTTCGTCCTCCCATTTGATCCATAGGCCTTCTTTGGACCAAGATCGTCTCGTTCTACCATCTTCGTCCTCCCATTTGATCCGTTGTTATTCTTTGGACCAAGTTTGTCTCGTTCGTCCATCTTCATCCTCCCATTTGATCCATAGGCCTTCTTTGGACCAAGATCGCCTCCTTCTACCATCTTCGTTCTCCCATTTGATCCGTTGGCATTCTTTGGACCAAGTTCGTATCGTTCGTCCATCTTCATCCTCCCATTTGATCCGTTGTTATTCTTTGGACCAAGTTCGTCTCGTTCGTCCATCTTCGTCCTCCCATTTGATCCGTTGGCCTTCTTTGGACCAAGTTCGTCTCGTTCGTCCATCTTCGTCCTCCTATTTGATCCGTTGGCATTCTTTGGACAAAGTTCGTCTCGTTCGTCCATCTTCGTCCTTCCATTTGATTCCTTGGCATTCATTGGACCAAGTTCGTCTCGTTCATCCATCTTCGTCCTCCATTTTGATCCATTGGCATTCATTGGACCAAGTTTGTCTCGTTCGTCCATCTTCGTCCTCCCATTTGATCCATCGACATTCTTTGGACCAAGTTCGTCTCGTTCGTCCATCTTCGTCCTCCCATTTGATCCATTGGCATTCTTTGGACCAAGTTCGTCTCGTTCGTCCATCTTCGTCCTCCCATTTGATCCATTGGCATTCTTTGGACCAAGTTCGTCTCGTTCGTCCATCTCCGTCCTCCCATTGAATACATTGGCATTCTTTGGACCAAGTTCGTCTCGTTCGTCCATCTTCGTCCTCGCATTTGATCCATAGGCCTTCTTTGGACCAAGATCATCTCGTTCTACCATCTTCGTCCTCCCATTTGATCTGTTGTTATTCTTTCGACCAAGTTTGTCTCGTTCGTCCATCTTCGTCCTCCCATTTGATCCATAGGCCTTCTTTGGACCAAGATCGCCTCCTTCTACCATCTTCGTTCTCCCATTTGATCCGTTGGCATTCTTTGGACCAAGTTCGTATCGTTCGTCCATCTTCGTCCTCCCATTTGATCCGTTCTTATTCTTTGGACCAAGTTCGTCTCGTTCGTCCATCTTCGTCCTCCCATTTGATCCGTTGGCCTTCTTTGGACCAAGTTCGTCTCGTTCGTCCATCTTCGTCCTCCTATTTGATCCGTTGGCATTCTTTGGACAAAGTTCGTCTCGTTCGTCCATCTTCGTCCTTCCATTTGATTCCTCGGCATTCATTGGACCAAGTTCGTCTCGTTCATCCATCTTCGTCCTCCATTTTGATCCATTGGCATTCATTGGACCAAGTTCGTCTCGTTCGTCTCGTTCGTCCATCTTCGTCCTCCCATTTGATCCATCGACATTCTTTGGACCAAGTTCGTCTCGTTCGTCCATTGTCGCCCCCCCATTTGATCCATTGGCATTCTTCGGACGAAGTTCGTCTCGTTCGTCCATCTTCGTCCTCCAATTTGATCCAATTGGCATTCTTTGGACCAAGTTCGTCTCGTTCGTCCATCTCCGTCCTCCCATTGAATACGTAGGCCTTCTTTGGACCAAGTTCGTCTCGTTCGTCCATCTTCATCCTCCCATTTGATCCATAGGCCTTCTTTGGACCAAGATCGTCTCGTTCGTCCATCTTCGTCCTCCCATTTGATCCGTTGGCATTCTTTGGACCAAGTTCGTATCGTTCATCCATCTTGGTCCTCCTAGTTGATCCGTTGTTATTCTTTGGACCAAGTTCGTCTCGTTCGTCCATCTTCGTCCTCCCATTTGATCCATTGGCATTCTTTGGACCAAGTTCGTCTCGTTCGTCCATCTTCGTCCTCCCATTTGATCCGTAGGCCTTCTTTGGACCAAATTCGTCTCGTTCGTCCATCTTCGTCCTCCATTTTGATCCATTGGCATTATTTGGACCAAGTTCGTCTCGTTCGTCCATCTTCGTCCATCTTCGTCCTCCATTTTGATCCATTGGCATTATTTGGACCAAGTTCGTCTCGTTCGTCCATCTTCGTCCTCCCATTTGATCCATTGGCATTCTTTGGACCAAGTTCGTCTCGTTCGTCCATCTCCGTCCTCCCATTGAATACATTGGCATTCTTTGGACCAAGTTCGTCTCGTTCGTCCATCTTCGTCCTCCCATTTGATCCATAGGCCTTCTTTGGACCAAGATCGTCTCGTTCTACCATCTTCGTCCTCCCATTTTATCCGTTGGCATTCTTTGGACCAAGTTCGTATCGTTCGTCCATCTTGGTCCTCCCATTTGATCCGTTGTTATTCTTTGGACCATGTTCGTCTCGTTCGTCCATCTTCGTCCTCCCATTTAATCCATTGGCATTCTTTGGACCATGTTCGTCTCGTTCGTCCATCTTTGTCCTCCCATTTGATCCGTTGGCCTTCTTTGGACCAAGTTCGTCTCATTCGTCCATCTTCGTCCTCCCATTTGATCCGTAGGCCTTCTTTGGACCAAGTTCGTCTCGTTCGTCCATCTTCGTCCTCCATTTTGATCCATTGGCATTCATTGGACCAAGTTCGTCTCGTTCGTCCATCTTCGTCCTCCCATTTGATCCATCGGCATTCTTTGGACCAAGTTCGTCTCGTTCGTCCATCTTCGCCCTCCCATTTTATCCATTGGCATTCTTTGGACCAAGTTCGTCTCGTTCGTCCATCTTCGTTCGTCTCGTTCGTCCATCTTCGCCCTCCCATTTGATCCATTGGCATTCTTTGGACCAAGTTCGTCTCGTTCGTCCATCTGCGTCCTCCCATTTGATCCATTGGCATTCTTTGGACCAAGTTCGTCTCGTTCGTCCATCTCCGTCCTCCCATTGAATACATTGGCATTCTTTGGACCAAGTTCGTCTCGTTCGTCCATCTTCGTCCTCCCATTTGATCCATAGGCCTTCTTTGGACCAAGATCGTCTCGTTCTACCATCTTCGTCCTCCCATTTGATCCGTTGTTATTCTTTGGACCAAGTTTGTCTCGTTCGTCCATCTTCATCCTCCCATTTGATCCATAGGCCTTCTTTGGACCAAGATCGCCTCCTTCTACCATCTTCGTTCTCCCATTTGATCCGTTGGCATTCTTTGGACCAAGTTCGTCTCGTTCGTCCATCTTCGTCCTCCCATTTGATCCGTTGGCCTTCTTTGGACCAAGTTCGTCTCGTTCGTCCATCTTCGTCCTCCTATTTGATCCGTTGGCATTCTTTGGACAAAGTTCGTCTCGTTCGTCCATCTTCGTCCTTCCATTTGATTCCTTGGCATTCATTGGACCAAGTTCGTCTCGTTCATCCATCTTCGTCCTCCATTTTGATCCATTGGCATTCATTGGACCAAGTTTGTCTCGTTCGTCCATCTTCGTCCTCCCATTTGATCCATCGACATTCTTTGGACCAAGTTCGTCTCGTTCGTCCATCTTCGTCCTCCCATTTGATCCATTGGCATTCTTTGGACCAAGTTCGTCTCGTTCGTCCATCTCCGTCCTCCCATTGAATACATTGGCATTCTTTGGACCAAGTTCGTCTCGTTCGTCCATCTTCGTCCTCCCATTTGATCCATAGGCCTTCTTTGGACCAAGATCATCTCGTTCTACCATCTTCGTCCTCCCATTTGATCTGTTGTTATTCTTTCGACCAAGTTTGTCTCGTTCGTCCATCTTCGTCCTCCCATTTGATCCATAGGCCTTCTTTGGACCAAGATCGCCTCCTTCTACCATCTTCGTTCTCCCATTTGATCCGTTGGCATTCTTTGGACCAAGTTCGTATCGTTCGTCCATCTTCGTCCTCCCATTTGATCCGTTCTTATTCTTTGGACCAAGTTCGTCTCGTTCGTCCATCTTCGTCCTCCCATTTGATCCGTTGGCCTTCTTTGGACCAAGTTCGTCTCGTTCGTCCATCTTCGTCCTTCCATTTGATTCCTTGGCATTCATTGGACCAAGTTCGTCTCGTTCCTCCATCTTCGTCCTCCATTTTGATACATTGGCATTCATTGGACCAAGTTCGTCTCGTTCGTCCATCTTCGTCCACCCATTTGATCCATCGGCATTCTTTGGACCAAGTTCGTCTCGTTCGTCCATCTTCGCCCTCCCATTTGATCCATTGGCATTCTTTGGACGAAGTTCGTCTCGTTCGTCCATCTTCGTCCTCCCATTTGATCCACTGGCATTCTTTGGACCAAGTTCGTCTCGTTCGTCCATCTCCGTCCTCCCATTGAATACATAGGCCTTCTTTGGACCAAGTTCGTCTCGTTCGTCCATCTTCGTCCTCCATTTGATCCATAGGCCTTCTTTGGACCAAGATCGTCTCGTTCTACCATCTTCGTCCTCCCATTTGATCCGTTGGCATTCTTTGGACCAAGTTCGTATCGTTCGTCCATCTTGGTCCTCCCATTTGATCCGTTGTTATTCTTTGGACCAAGTTCGTCTCGTTCGTCCATCTTCGTCCTCCCATTTGATCCATTGGCATTCTTTGGACCATGTTCGTCTCGTTCGTCCATCTTTGTCCTCCCATTTGATCCGTTGGCCTTCTTTGGACCAAGTTCGTCTCACTCGTTCCTCTTCGTCCTCCCATTTGATCCGTGGGCCTTCTTTGGACCAAGTTCGTCTCGTTCGTCCATCTTCGTCCTCCATTTTGATCCATTGGCATTCATTGGACCAAGTTCGTCTCGTTCGTCCATCTTCGTCCTCCCATTTGATCCATCGGCATTCTTTGGACCAAGTTCGTCTCGTTCGTCCATCTTCGCCCTCCCATTTGATCCATTGGCATTCTTTGGACCAAGTTCGTCTCGTTCGTCCATCTGCGTCCTCTCATTTGATCCATTGGCATTCTTTGGACCAAGTTCGTCTCGTTCGTCCATCTCCGTCCTCCCATTGAATACATTGGCATTCTTTGGACCAAGTTCCTCTCGTTCGTCCATCTTCGTTCTCCCATTTGATCCATAGGCCTTCTTTGGACCAAGATCGTCTCGTTCTACCATCTTCGTCCTCCCATTTGATCCGTTGTTATTCTTTGGACCAAGTTTGTCTCGTTCGTCCATCTTCATCCTCCCATTTGATCCAGAGGCCTTCTTTGGACCAAGATCGCCTCCTTCTACCATCTTCGTCCTCCCATTTGATCTGTTGGGATTCTTTGGACCAAGTTCGTATCGTTCGTCCATCTTCGTCCTCCCATTTGATCCGTTGTTATTCTTTGGACCAAGTTCGTCTCGTTCGTCCATCTTCGTCCTCCCATTTGATCCGTTGGCCTTCTTTGGACCAAGTTCGTCTCGTTCGTCCATCTTCGTCCTCCTATTTGATCTGTTGGCATTCTTTGGACAAAGTTCGTCTCGTTCGTCCATCTTCGTCCTTCCATTTGATTCCTTGGCATTCATTGGACCAAGTTCGTCTCGTTCATCCATCTTCGTCCTCCATTTTGATCCATTGGCATTCATTGGACCAAGTTGGTCTCGTTCGTCCATCTTCGTCCTCCCATTTGATCCATCGACATTCTTTGGACCAAGTTCGTCTCGTTCGTCCATCTTCGCCCTCCCATTTGATCCATTGGCATTCTTTGGACGAAGTTCGTCTCGTTCGTCCATCTTCGTCCTCCAATTTGATCCAATTGGCATTCTTTGGACCAAGTTTGTCTCGTTCGTCCATCTCCGTCCTCCCATTGAATACATAGGCCTTCTTTGGACCAAGTTCGTGTCGTTCTTCCCTCTTCGTCCTCCCATTTGATCCGTAGGCCTTCTTTGGACCAAGTTCGTCTCATTCGTCCATCTTCGTCCTCCATTTTGATCCATTGGCATTCTTTGGACCAAGTTCGTCTCGTTCGTCCATCTTGGTCCTCCCATTTGATCCGTGGTTATTCTTTGGACCAAGTTCGTCTCGTTCGTCCATCTTCGTCCTCCCATTTGATCCATCGGCATTCTTTGGACCAAGTTCGTCTCGTTCGTCCATCTTCGCCCTCTCATTTGATCCATTGGCATTCTTTGGACCAAGTTTGTCTCGTTCGTCCATCTCTGTCCTCCCATTGAATACATTGGCATTCTTTGGACCAAGTTCCTCTCGTTCGTCCATCTTCGTCCTCCCATTTGATCCATAGGCCTTCTTTCGACCAAGATCGTCTCGTTCTACCATCTTCGTCCTCGCATTTGATCCGTTGTTATTCTTTGGACCAAGTTTGTCTCGTTTGTCCATCTTCATCCTCCCATTTGATCCAGAGGCCTTCTTTGGACCAAGATCGCCTCCTTCTACCATCTTCGTCCTCCCATTTGATCTGTTGGGATTCTTTGGACCAAGTTCGTATCGTTCGTCCATCTTCGTCCTCCCATTTGATCCGTTGTTATTCTTTGGACCAAGTTCGTCTCGTTCGTCCATCTTCGTCCTCCCATTTGATCCGTTGGCCTTCTTTGGACCAAGTTCGTCTCGTTCGTCCATCTTCGTCCTCCTATTTGATCTGTTGGCATTCTTTGGACAAAGTTCGTCTCGTTCGTCCATCTTCGTCCTTCCATTTGATTCCTTGGCATTCATTGGACCAAGTTCGTCTCGTTCATCCATCTTCGTCCTCCATTTTGATCCATTGGCATTCATTGGACCAAGTTGGTCTCGTTCGTCCATCTTCGTCCTCCCATTTGATCCATCGACATTCTTTGGACCAAGTTCGTCTCGTTCGTCCATCTTCGTCCTCCCATTTGATCCGTAGGCCTTCTTTGGACCAAGTTCGTCTCGTTCGTCCATCTTCGTCCTCCATTTTGATCCATTGGCATTCATTGGACCAAGTTCGTCTCGTTCGTCCATCTTCGTCCTCCCATTTGATCCATCGGCATTCTTTGGACCAAGTTCGTCTCGTTCGTCCATCTTCGCCCTCCCATTTTATCCATTGGCATTCTTTGGACCAAGTTCGTCTCGTTCGTCCATCTTCGTTCGTCTCGTTCGTCCATCTTCGCCCTCCCATTTGATCCATTGGCATTCTTTGGACCAAGTTCGTCTCGTTCGTCCATCTGCGTCCTCCCATTTGATCCATTGGCATTCTTTGGACCAAGTTCGTCTCGTTCGTCCATCTCCGTCCTCCCATTGAATACATTGGCATTCTTTGGACCAAGTTCGTCTCGTTCGTCCATCTTCGTCCTCCCATTTGATCCATAGGCCTTCTTTGGACCAAGATCGTCTCGTTCTACCATCTTCGTCCTCCCATTTGATCCGTTGTTATTCTTTGGACCAAGTTTGTCTCGTTCGTCCATCTTCATCCTCCCATTTGATCCATAGGCCTTCTTTGGACCAAGATCGCCTCCTTCTACCATCTTCGTTCTCCCATTTGATCCGTTGGCATTCTTTGGACCAAGTTCGTCTCGTTCGTCCATCTTCGTCCTCCCATTTGATCCGTTGGCCTTCTTTGGACCAAGTTCGTCTCGTTCGTCCATCTTCGTCCTCCTATTTGATCCGTTGGCATTCTTTGGACAAAGTTCGTCTCGTTCGTCCATCTTCGTCCTTCCATTTGATTCCTTGGCATTCATTGGACCAAGTTCGTCTCGTTCATCCATCTTCGTCCTCCATTTTGATCCATTGGCATTCATTGGACCAAGTTTGTCTCGTTCGTCCATCTTCGTCCTCCCATTTGATCCATCGACATTCTTTGGACCAAGTTCGTCTCGTTCGTCCATCTTCGTCCTCCCATTTGATCCATTGGCATTCTTTGGACCAAGTTCGTCTCGTTCGTCCATCTCCGTCCTCCCATTGAATACATTGGCATTCTTTGGACCAAGTTCGTCTCGTTCGTCCATCTTCGTCCTCCCATTTGATCCATAGGCCTTCTTTGGACCAAGATCATCTCGTTCTACCATCTTCGTCCTCCCATTTGATCTGTTGTTATTCTTTCGACCAAGTTTGTCTCGTTCGTCCATCTTCGTCCTCCCATTTGATCCATAGGCCTTCTTTGGACCAAGATCGCCTCCTTCTACCATCTTCGTTCTCCCATTTGATCCGTTGGCATTCTTTGGACCAAGTTCGTATCGTTCGTCCATCTTCGTCCTCCCATTTGATCCGTTCTTATTCTTTGGACCAAGTTCGTCTCGTTCGTCCATCTTCGTCCTCCCATTTGATCCGTTGGCCTTCTTTGGACCAAGTTCGTCTCGTTCGTCCATCTTCGTCCTTCCATTTGATTCCTTGGCATTCATTGGACCAAGTTCGTCTCGTTCCTCCATCTTCGTCCTCCATTTTGATACATTGGCATTCATTGGACCAAGTTCGTCTCGTTCGTCCATCTTCGTCCACCCATTTGATCCATCGGCATTCTTTGGACCAAGTTCGTCTCGTTCGTCCATCTTCGCCCTCCCATTTGATCCATTGGCATTCTTTGGACGAAGTTCGTCTCGTTCGTCCATCTTCGTCCTCCCATTTGATCCACTGGCATTCTTTGGACCAAGTTCGTCTCGTTCGTCCATCTCCGTCCTCCCATTGAATACATAGGCCTTCTTTGGACCAAGTTCGTCTCGTTCGTCCATCTTCGTCCTCCATTTGATCCATAGGCCTTCTTTGGACCAAGATCGTCTCGTTCTACCATCTTCGTCCTCCCATTTGATCCGTTGGCATTCTTTGGACCAAGTTCGTATCGTTCGTCCATCTTGGTCCTCCCATTTGATCCGTTGTTATTCTTTGGACCAAGTTCGTCTCGTTCGTCCATCTTCGTCCTCCCATTTGATCCATTGGCATTCTTTGGACCATGTTCGTCTCGTTCGTCCATCTTTGTCCTCCCATTTGATCCGTTGGCCTTCTTTGGACCAAGTTCGTCTCACTCGTTCCTCTTCGTCCTCCCATTTGATCCGTGGGCCTTCTTTGGACCAAGTTCGTCTCGTTCGTCCATCTTCGTCCTCCATTTTGATCCATTGGCATTCATTGGACCAAGTTCGTCTCGTTCGTCCATCTTCGTCCTCCCATTTGATCCATCGGCATTCTTTGGACCAAGTTCGTCTCGTTCGTCCATCTTCGCCCTCCCATTTGATCCATTGGCATTCTTTGGACCAAGTTCGTCTCGTTCGTCCATCTGCGTCCTCTCATTTGATCCATTGGCATTCTTTGGACCAAGTTCGTCTCGTTCGTCCATCTCCGTCCTCCCATTGAATACATTGGCATTCTTTGGACCAAGTTCCTCTCGTTCGTCCATCTTCGTTCTCCCATTTGATCCATAGGCCTTCTTTGGACCAAGATCGTCTCGTTCTACCATCTTCGTCCTCCCATTTGATCCGTTGTTATTCTTTGGACCAAGTTTGTCTCGTTCGTCCATCTTCATCCTCCCATTTGATCCAGAGGCCTTCTTTGGACCAAGATCGCCTCCTTCTACCATCTTCGTCCTCCCATTTGATCTGTTGGGATTCTTTGGACCAAGTTCGTATCGTTCGTCCATCTTCGTCCTCCCATTTGATCCGTTGTTATTCTTTGGACCAAGTTCGTCTCGTTCGTCCATCTTCGTCCTCCCATTTGATCCGTTGGCCTTCTTTGGACCAAGTTCGTCTCGTTCGTCCATCTTCGTCCTCCTATTTGATCTGTTGGCATTCTTTGGACAAAGTTCGTCTCGTTCGTCCATCTTCGTCCTTCCATTTGATTCCTTGGCATTCATTGGACCAAGTTCGTCTCGTTCATCCATCTTCGTCCTCCATTTTGATCCATTGGCATTCATTGGACCAAGTTGGTCTCGTTCGTCCATCTTCGTCCTCCCATTTGATCCATCGACATTCTTTGGACCAAGTTCGTCTCGTTCGTCCATCTTCGCCCTCCCATTTGATCCATTGGCATTCTTTGGACGAAGTTCGTCTCGTTCGTCCATCTTCGTCCTCCAATTTGATCCAATTGGCATTCTTTGGACCAAGTTTGTCTCGTTCGTCCATCTCCGTCCTCCCATTGAATACATAGGCCTTCTTTGGACCAAGTTCGTGTCGTTCTTCCCTCTTCGTCCTCCCATTTGATCCGTAGGCCTTCTTTGGACCAAGTTCGTCTCATTCGTCCATCTTCGTCCTCCATTTTGATCCATTGGCATTCTTTGGACCAAGTTCGTCTCGTTCGTCCATCTTGGTCCTCCCATTTGATCCGTGGTTATTCTTTGGACCAAGTTCGTCTCGTTCGTCCATCTTCGTCCTCCCATTTGATCCATCGGCATTCTTTGGACCAAGTTCGTCTCGTTCGTCCATCTTCGCCCTCTCATTTGATCCATTGGCATTCTTTGGACCAAGTTTGTCTCGTTCGTCCATCTCTGTCCTCCCATTGAATACATTGGCATTCTTTGGACCAAGTTCCTCTCGTTCGTCCATCTTCGTCCTCCCATTTGATCCATAGGCCTTCTTTCGACCAAGATCGTCTCGTTCTACCATCTTCGTCCTCGCATTTGATCCGTTGTTATTCTTTGGACCAAGTTTGTCTCGTTTGTCCATCTTCATCCTCCCATTTGATCCAGAGGCCTTCTTTGGACCAAGATCGCCTCCTTCTACCATCTTCGTCCTCCCATTTGATCTGTTGGGATTCTTTGGACCAAGTTCGTATCGTTCGTCCATCTTCGTCCTCCCATTTGATCCGTTGTTATTCTTTGGACCAAGTTCGTCTCGTTCGTCCATCTTCGTCCTCCCATTTGATCCGTTGGCCTTCTTTGGACCAAGTTCGTCTCGTTCGTCCATCTTCGTCCTCCTATTTGATCTGTTGGCATTCTTTGGACAAAGTTCGTCTCGTTCGTCCATCTTCGTCCTTCCATTTGATTCCTTGGCATTCATTGGACCAAGTTCGTCTCGTTCATCCATCTTCGTCCTCCATTTTGATCCATTGGCATTCATTGGACCAAGTTGGTCTCGTTCGTCCATCTTCGTCCTCCCATTTGATCCATCGACATTCTTTGGACCAAGTTCGTCTCGTTCGTCCATCTTCGCCCTCCCATTTGATCCATTGGCATTCTTTGGACGAAGTTCGTCTCGTTCGTCCATCTTCGTCCTCCAATTTGATCCAATTGGCATTCTTTGGACCAAGTTTGTCTCGTTCGTCCATCTCCGTCCTCCCATTGAATACATAGGCCTTCTTTGGACCAAGTTCGTCTCGTTCGTCCATCTTCGTCCTCCATTTGATCCATAGGCCTTCTTTGGACCAAGATCGTCTCGTTCTACCATCTTCGTCCTCCCATTTGATCCGTTGTTATTCTTTGGACCAAGTTTGTCTCGTTCGTCCATCTTCGTCCTCCCATTTGATCCGTTGTTATTCTTTGGACCAAGTTCGTCTCGTTCGTCCATCTTCGTCCTCCCATTTGATACGTTGGCCTTCTTTGGACCAAGTTCGTCTCGTTCGTCCATCTTCGTCCTCCCATTTGATCCATCGACATTCTTTGGACCAAGTTCGTCTCGTTCGTCCATCTTCGCCCTCCCATTTGATCCATCGGCATACTTTGGACCAAGTTCGTCTCGTTCGTCCATCTTCGCCCTCTCATTTGATCCATTGGCATTCTTTGGACCAAGTTTGTCTCGTTCGTCCATCTCTGTCCTCCCATTGAATACATTGGCATTCTTTGGACCAAGTTCCTCTCGTTCGTCCATCTTCGTCCTCCCATTTGATCCATAGGCCTTCTTTGGACCAAGATCGTCTCGTTCTACCATCTTCGTCCTCGCATTTGATCCGTTGTTATTCTTTGGACCAAGTTTGTCTCGTTTGTCCATCTTCATCCTCCCATTTGATCCATAGGCCTTCTTTGGACCAAGATCGCCTCCTTCTACCATCTTCGTCCTCCCATTTGATCTGTTGGCATTCTTTGGACCAAGTTCGTATCGTTCGTCCATCTTCGTCCTCCCATTTGATCCGTTGTTATTCTTTGGACCAAGTTCGTCTCGTTCGTCCATCTTCGTCCTCCCATTTGATCTGTTGGCATTCTTTGGACCAAGTTCGTCTCGTTCGTCCATCTTCGTCCTCCCATTTGATCCATTGGCATTCTTTGGACCAAGTTCGTCTCGTTCGTCCATCTCCGTCCTCCCATTGAATACATAGGCCTTCTTTGGACCAAGTTCGTCTCGTTCGTCCATCTTCGTCCTCCATTTGATCCATAGGCCTTCTTTGGACCAAGATCGTCTCGTTCTACCATCTTCGTCCTCCCATTTGATCCGTTGGCATTCTTTGGACCAAGTTCGTATCGTTCGTCCATCTTGGTCCTCCCATTTGATTCGTTGTTATTCTTTGGACCAAGTTCGTCTCGTTCGTCCATCTTCGTCCTCCCATTTGATCCATTGGCATTCTTTGGACCATGTTCGTCTCGTTCGTCCATCTTTGTCCTCCCATTTGATCCGTTGGCCTTCTTTGGACCAAGTTCGTCTCACTCGTTCCTCTTCGTCCTCCCATTTGATCCGTAAGCCTTCTTTGGACCAAGTTCGTCTCATTCGTCCATCTTCGTCCTCCATTTTGATCCATTGGCATTCTTTGGACCAAGTTCGTCTCGTTCGTCCATCTTGGTCCTCCCATTTGATCCGTGGTTATTCTTTGGACCAAGTTCGTCTCGTTCGTCCATCTTCGTCCTCCCATTTGATCCATCGGCATACTTTGGACCAAGTTCGTCTCGTTCGGCCATCTTCGCCCTCTCATTTGATCCATTGGCATTCTTTGGACCAAGTTTGTCTCGTTCGTCCATCTCTGTCCTCCCATTGAATACATTGGCATTCTTTGGACCAAGTTCCTCTCGTTCGTCCATCTTCGTCCTCCCATTTGATCCATAGGCCTTCTTTGGACCAAGATCGTCTCGTTCTACCATCTTCGTCCTCGCATTTGATCCGTTGTTATTCTTTGGACCAAGTTTGTCTCGTTTGTCCATCTTCATCCTCCCATTTGATCCATAGGCCTTCTTTGGACCAAGATCGCCTCCTTCTACCATCTTCGTCCTCCCATTTGATCTGTTGGCATTCTTTGGACCAAGTTCGTATCGTTCGTCCATCTTCGTCCTCCCATTTGATCCGTTGTTATTCTTTGGACCAAGTTCGTCTCGTTCGTCCATCTTCGTCCTCCCATTTGATCCGTTGGCCTTCTTTGGACCAAGTTCGTCTCGTTCGTCCATCTTCGTCCTCCTATTTGATCTGTTGGCATTCTTTGGTCAAAGTTCGTCTCGTTCGTCCATCTTCGTCCTTCCATTTGATTCCTTGGCATTCATTGGACCAAGTTTGTCTCGTTCATCCATCTTCGTCCTCCATTTTGATCCATTGGCATTCATTGGACCAAGTTGGTCTCGTTCGTCCATCTTCGTCCTCCCATTTGATCCATCGACATTCTTTGGACCAAGTTCGTCTCGTTCGTCCATCTTCGCCCTCCCATTTGATCCAGTGGCATTCTTTGGACGAAGTTCGTCTCGTTCGTCCATCTTCGTCCTCCAATTTGATCCAATTGGCATTCTTTGGACCAAGTTTGTCTCGTTCGTCCATCTCCGTCCTCCCATTGAATACATAGGCCTTCTTTGGACCAAGTTCGTCTCGTTCGTCCATCTTCGTCCTCCATTTGATCCATAGGCCTTCTTTGGACCAAGATCGTCTCGTTCTACCATCTTCGTCCTCCCATTTGATCCGTTGTTATTCTTTGGACCAAGTTTGTCTCGTTCGTCCATCTTCATCCTCCCATTTGATCCATAGGCCTTCTTTGGACCAAGATCGCCTCCTTCTACCATCTTCGTCCTCCCATTTGATCCGTTGGCATTCTTTGGACCAAGTTCGTATCGTTCGTCCATCTTCGTCCTCCCATTTGATCCGTTATTATTCTTTGGACCAAGTTCGTCTCGTTCGTCCATCTTCGTCCTCCCATTTGATCCATTGGCATTCTTTGGACCAAGTTCGTCTCGTTCGTCCATCTTCGTCCTCCCATTTGATCCATTGGCATTCTTTGGACCAAGTTTATCTCGTTCGTCCATCTTCGTCCTCCCATTTGATCCGTTGGCATTCTTTGGACCAAGTTCGTATCGTTCGTCCATCTTGGTCCTCCCATTTGATCCGTTGTTATTTTTTGGACCAAGTTCGTCTCGTTCGTCCATCTTCGTCCTCCCATTTGATCCACTGTCATTCTTTGGACCAAGTTCGTCTCGTTCGTCCATCTTCATCCTCCCATTTGATCCGTTGTTATTTTTTGGACCAAGTTTGTCTCGTTCGTCCATCTTCATCCTCCCATTTGATCCACTGTCATTCTTTGGAGCAAGTTCGTCTCGTTCGTCCATCTTCGTCCTCCCATTTGATCCGTTATTATTCTTTGGACCAAGTTCGTCTCGTTCGTCCATCTTGGTCCTCCCATTTGATCCGTTGTTATTTTTTGGACCAAGTTCGTCTCGTTCGTCCATCTTCGTCCTCCCATTTGATCCACTGTCATTCTTTGGACCAAGTTCGTCTCGTTCGTCCATCTTCGTCCTCCCATTTGATCCACTGGCATTCTTTGGACCAAGTTTATCTCGTTCGTCCATCTTCGTCCTCCCATTTGATTCGTTGGCATTCTTTGGACCAAGTTCGTATCGTTCGTCCATCTTGGTCCTCCCATTTGATCCGTTGTTATTTTTTGGACCAAGTTCGTCTCGTTCGTCCATCTTCGTCCTCCCATTTGATCCACTGTCATTCTTTGGACCAAGTTCGTCTCGTTCGTCCATCTTCTTCCTCCCATTTGATCCATTGCCATTCTTTGGACCATGTTCGTCTCGTTCGTCCATCTTCATCCTCCCATTTGATCCGTTGTTATTTTTTGGACCAAGTTTGTCTCGTTCGTCCATCTTCATCCTCCCATTTGATCCATTGGCCATCTTTGGGACAAGATCGTCTCGTTCGTCCATCTTCGTCCTCCCATTTGATCCGTTGGCATTCTTTGGACCAAGTTCGTATCGTTCGTCCACCATGGTCCTCCCATTTGATCCGATGTTATTCTTTGGACCAAGTTCGTCTCGTTCGTCCATCTTCGTCCTCCCATTTGATCCATTGGCATTCTTTGGACCATGTTCGTCTCATTCGTCCATCTTTGTCCTCCCATTTGATCCGTTGGCCTTCTTTGGACCAAGTTCGTCTCATTCGTCCATCTTCGTCCTCCCATTTGATCCGTAGGCCTACTTTGGACCAAGTTCGTCTCGTTCGTCCATCTTCGTCCTCCATTTTGATCCATTGGCATTCATTGGACAAAGTTCGTCTCGTTCGTCCATCTTCGTCCTCCCATTTGATCCATCGGCATTCTTTGGACCAAGTTCGTCTCGTTCGTCCATCTTCGCCCTCCCATTTGATCCATTGGCATTCTTTGCACCAAGTTCGTCTCGTTCGTCCATCTTCGTCCTCCCATTTGATCCATTGGCATTCTTTGGACCAAGTTCGTCTCGTTCGTCCATCTTCGTCCTCCCATTAGATCCATTGGCATTCTTTGGACCAAGTTTATCTCGTTCGTCCATCTTCGTCCTCCCATTTGATCCGTTGGCATTCTTTGGACCAAGTTCGTATCGTTCGTCCATCTTGGTCCTCCCATTTGATCCGTTGTTATTTTTTGGACCAAGTTCGTCTCGTTCGTCCATCTTCGTCCTCCCATTTGATCCACTGTCATTCTTTGGACCAAGTTCGTCTCGTTCGTCCATCTTGGTCCTCCCATTTGATCCGTTGTTATTCTTTGGACCAAGTTCGTCTCGTTCGTCCATCTTCTTCCTCCCATTTGATCCATTGCCATTCTTTGGACCATGTTCGTCTCATTCGTCCATCTTCATCCTCCCATTTGATCCGTTGTTATTTTTTGGACCAAGTTTGTCTCGTTCGTCCATCTTCATCCTCCCATTTGATCCATAGGCCATCTTTGGAACAAGATCATCTCGTTCGTCCATCTTCGTCCTCCCATTTGATCCGTTGGCATTCTTTGGACCAAGTTCGTATCGTTCATCCATCTTCGTCCTCCCATTTGATCCGTTGTTATTCTTTGGACCAAGTTCGTCTCGGTCGTCCATGTTCGTCCTCCCATTTGATCCGTTGTTATTTTTTGGACCAAGTTTGTCTCGTTCGTCCATCTTCATCCTCCCATTTGATCCATCGGCATTCTTTGGACCAAGTTCGTCTCGTTCGTCCATCTTCGCCCTCCCATTTGATCCATTGGCATTCTTTGGACCAAGTTCGTCTCGTTCGTCCATCTTCGTCCTCCCATTTGATCCATTGGCATTCTTTGGACCAAGTTTATCTCGTTCGTCCATCTTCGTCCTCCCATTTGATCCGTTGGCATTCTTTGGACCAAGTTCGTATCATTCGTCCATCTTGGTCCTCCCATTTGATCCGTTGTTATTTTTTGGACCAAGTTCGTCTCGTTCGTCCATCTTCGTCCTCCCATTTGATCCACTGTCATTCTTTGGACCAAGTTCGTCTCGTTCGTCCATCTTGGTCCTCCCATTTGATCCGTTGTTATTCTTTGGACCAAGTTCGTCTCGTTCGTCCATCTTCTTCCTCCCATTTGATCCATTGCCATTCTTTGGACCATGTTCGTCTCGTTCGTCCATCTTCATCCTCCCATTTGATCCGTTGTTATTTTTTGGACCAAGTTTGTCTCGTTCGTCCATCTTCATCCTCCCATTTGATCCATAGGCCATCTTTGGAACAAGATCGTCTCGTTCGTCCATCTTCGTCCTCCCATTTGATCCGTTGGCATTCTTTGGACCAAGTTCGTATCGTTCATCCATCTTGGTCCTCCCATTTGATCCGTTGTTATTTTTTGGACCAAGTTCGTCTCGTTCGTCCATCTTCGTCCTCCCATTTGATCCGTTGTTATTCTTTGGACCAAGTTTGTCTCGTTCGTCCATCTTGATCCTCCCATTTGATCCATAGGCCTTCTTTGGACCAAGATCGTCTCGTTCGTCCATCTTCGTCCTCCCATTTGATCCGTTGGCATTCTTTGGACCAAGTTCGTATCGTTCGTCCACCTTGGTCCTCCCATTTGATCCGTTGTTATTCTTTGGACCAAGTTCGTCTCGTTCGTCCATCTTCGTCCTCCCATTTGATCCATTGGCATTCTTTGAAACATGTTCGTCTCATTCGTCCATCTTTGTCCTCCCATTTGATCCATTGGCCTACTTTGGACCAAGTTCGTCTCGTTCGTCCATCTTCGTCCTCCATTTTGATCCATTGGCATTCATTGGACCAACTTCGTCTCGTTCGTCCATCTTCGTCCTCCATTTTGATCCATTGGCATTCATTGGACCAAGTTCGTCTCGTTCGTCCATCTTCGTCCTCCCATTTGATCCATTGGCATTCTTTGGACCAAGTTCGTCTCGTTCGTCCATCTTCGTCCTCCCATTTGATCCATTGGCATTCTTTGGACCAAGTTCGTCTTGTTCGTCCATCTCCGTCCTCCCATTGAATACATTGGCATTCTTTGGACCAAGTTCGTCTCGTTCGTCCATCTGCGTCCTCCCATTTGATCCGTTGGCATTCTTTAGACCAAGTTCGTATCGTTCGTCCATCTTGGTCCTCCCATTTGATCCGTTGTTATTCTTTGGACCAAGTTCGTCTCGTTCGTCCATCTTCGTGCTCCCATTTGATCCATTGGCATTCTTTGGACCAAGTTCGTCTCGTTCGTCCATCTTCGTCCTCCCATTTGATCCATTGGCATTCTTTGGACCAACTTCGTCTCGTTCATCCATCTTGGTCCTCCCATTTGATCCGTTGTTATTTTGCGGACCAAGTTCGTCTCGTTAGTCCATCTTCGTCTTCCCATTTTATCCATTGGCATTGTTTGGACCATGGTCGTCTCGTTCGTCCATCTTCGTCCTCCCATTTGATCCGTTGTTTTTCTTTGGACCAAGTTTGTCTCGTTCGTCCATCTTCATCCTCCCATTTGATCCATAGGCCTTCTTTGGACCAAGATCGCCTCCTTCTACCATCTTCGTCCTCCCATTTGATCCGTTGTTATTCTTTGGACCAAGTTCGTCTCGTTCGCCCATCTTCGTCCTCCCATTTGATCCGTTGTTATTCTTTGGACCAAGTTCGTCTCGTTCGTCCATCTTTGACCTCCCATTTGATCCTTTGGCCTTCTTTGGATCACGTTCGTCTCGTTCGTCCATCTTCGTCCTCCTATTTGATCCGTTGGCATTCTTTGGATCAAGTTCGTCTCGTTCGTCCATCTTCGTCCTTCCATTTAATTCTTGGCATTCATTGGACCAAGTTCGTCTCGTTCATCCATCTTCGTCCTCCATTTTGATCCATTGGCATTCATTGGACCAAGTTCGTCTCGTTCGTCTCGTTCGTCCATCTTCGTCCTCCCATTTGATCCATCGACATTCTTTGGACCAAGTTCGTCTCGTTCGTCCTTCTTCGCCCTCCCATTTGATCCATTGGCATTCTTTGGACGACGTTCGTCTCGTTCGTCCATCTTCGTCCTCCAATTTGATCCAATTGGCATTCTTTGGACCAAGTTCGTCTCGTTCGTCCATCTCCGTCCTCCCATTGAATACATAGGCCTTCTTTGGACCAAGTTCGTCTCGTTCGTCCATCTTCGTCCTCCATTTGATCCATAGGCCTTCTTTGGACCAAGATCGTCTCGTTCTACCTTCTTCGTCCTCCCATTTGATCCGGTGTTATTCTTTGGACCAAGTTTGTCTCGTTCATCCATCTTCATCCTCCCATTTGATCCATAGGCCTTCTTTGGACCAAGATCGCCTCCTTCTACCATCTTCGTCCTCCCATTTGATCCGTTGGCATTCTTTGGACCAAGTTCGTATCGTTCGTCCATCTTCGTCCTCCCATTTGATCCGTTGTTATTCTTTGGACCAAGTTCGTCTCGTTCGTCCATCTTCGTCCTCCCATTTGATCCATTGGCATTCTTTGGACCAAGTTCGTCTCGTTCGTCCATCTTCGTCCTCCCATTTGATCCACTGTCATTCTTTGGACCAAGTTCGTCTCGTTCGTCCATCTTCTTCCTCCCATTTGATCCATTGCCATTCTTTGGACCATGTTCGTCTCGTTCGTCCATCTTGGTCCTCCCATTTGATCCGTTGTTATTTTTTGGACCAAGTTCGTCTCGTTCGTCCATCTTCGTCCTCCCATTTGATCCACTGTCATTCTTTGGACCAAGTTCGTCTCGTTCGTCCATCTTGGTCCTGCCATTTGATCCGTTGTTATTCTTTGGACCAAGTTCGTCTCGTTCGTCCATCTTCTTCCTCCCATTTGATCCATTGCCATTCTTTGGACCATGTTTGTCTCGTTCGTCCATCTTCATCCTCCCATTTGATCCGTTGTTATTTTTTGGACCAAGTTTGTCTCGTTCGTCCATCTTCATCCTCCCATTTGATCCATAGGCCATCTTTGGAACAAGATCGTCTCGTTCGTCCATCTTCGTCCTCCCATTTGATCCGTTGGCATTCTTTGGACCAAGTTCGTATCGTTCATCCATCTTGGTCCTCCCATTTGATCCGTTGTTATTTTTTGGACCAAGTTCGTCTCGTTCGTCCATCTTCGTCCTCCCATTTGATCCGTTGTTATTCTTTGGACCAAGTTTGTCTCGTTCGTCCATCTTGATCCTCCCATTTGATCCATAGGCCTTCTTTGGACCAAGATCGTCTCGTTCGTCCATCTTGGTCCTCCCATTTGATCCGTTGTTATTCTTTGGACCAAGTTCGTCTCGTTCGTCCATCTTCTTCCTCCCATTTGATCCATTGCCATTCTTTGGACCATGTTCGTCTCGTTCGTCCATCTTGGTCCTCCCATTTGATCCGTTGTTATTTTTTGGACCAAGTTCGTCTCGTTCGTCCATCTTCGTCCTCCCATTTGATCCACTGTCATTCTTTGGACCAAGTTCGTCTCGTTCGTCCATCTTGGTCCTCCCATTTGATCCGTTGTTATTCTTTGGACCAAGTTCGTCTCGTTCGTCCATCTTCTTCCTCCCATTTGATCCATTGCCATTCTTTGGACCATGTTTGTCTCGTTCGTCCATCTTCATCCTCCCATTTGATCCGTTGTTATTTTTTGGACCAAGTTTGTCTCGTTCGTCCATCTTCATCCTCCCATTTGATCCATAGGCCATCTTTGGAACAAGATCGTCTCGTTCGTCCATCTTCGTCCTCCCATTTGATCCGTTGGCATTCTTTGGACCAAGTTCGTATCGTTCATCCATCTTGGTCCTCCCATTTGATCCGTTGTTATTTTTTGGACCAAGTTCGTCTCGTTCGTCCATCTTCGTCCTCCCATTTGATCCGTTGTTATTCTTTGGACCAAGTTTGTCTCGTTCGTCCATCTTGATCCTCCCATTTGATCCATAGGCCTTCTTTGGACCAAGATCGTCTCGTTCGTCCATCTTCGTCCTCCCATTTGATCCGTTGGCATTCTTTGGACCAAGTTCGTATCGTTCGTCCACCTTGGTCCTCCCATTTGATCCGTTGTTATTCTTTGGACCAAGTTCGTCTCGTTCGTCCATCTTCGTTCTCCCATTTGATCCATTGGCATTCTTTGAAACATGTTCGTCTCATTCGTCCATCTTTGTCCTCCCATTTGATCCATTGGCCTTCTTTGGACCAAGTTCGTCTCATTCGTCCATCTTCGTCCTCCCATTTGATCCGTAGGCCTACTTTGGACCAAGTTCGTCTCGTTCGTCCATCTTCGTCCTCCATTTTGATCCATTGGCATTCATTGGACCAAGTTCGTCTCGTTCGTCCATCTTCGTCCTCCATTTTGATCCATTGGCATTCATTGGACCAAGTTCGTCTCGTTCGTCCATCTTCGTCCTCCCATTTGATCCATTGGCATTCTTTGGACCAAGTTCGTCTCGTTCGTCCATCTTCATCCTCCCATTTGATCCATAGGCCTTCTTTGGACCAAGATCGCCTCCTTCTACCATCTTCGTCCTCCCATTTGATCCGTTGTTATTCTTTGGACCAAGTTCGTCTCGTTCGCCCATCTTCGTCCTCCCATTTGATCCGTTGTTATTCTTTGGACCAAGTTCGTCTCGTTCGTCCATCTTTGACCTCCCATTTGATCCTTTGGCCTTCTTTGGACCACGTTCGTCTCGTTCGTCCATCTTCGTCCTCCTATTTGATCCGTTGGCATTCTTTGGATCAAGTTCGTCTCGTTCGTCCATCTTCGTCCTTCCATTTAATTCTTGGCATTCATTGGACCAAGTTCGTCTCGTTCATCCATCTTCGTCCTCCATTTTGATCCATTGGCATTCATTGGACCAAGTTCGTCTCGTTCGTCTCGTTCGTCCATCTTCGTCCTCCCATTTGATCCATCGACATTCTTTGGACCAAGTTCGTCTCGTTCGTCCTTCTTCGCCCTCCCATTTGATCCATTGGCATTCTTTGGACGACGTTCGTCTCGTTCGTCCATCTTCGTCCTCCAATTTGATCCAATTGGCATTCTTTGGACCAAGTTCGTCTCGTTCGTCCATCTCCGTCCTCCCATTGAATACATAGGCCTTCTTTGGACCAAGTTCGTCTCGTTCGTCCATCTTCGTCCTCCATTTGATCCATAGGCCTTCTTTGGACCAAGATCGTCTCGTTCTACCATCTTCGTCCTCCCATTTGATCCGGTGTTATTCTTTGGACCAAGTTTGTCTCGTTCATCCATCTTCATCCTCCCATTTGATCCATAGGCCTTCTTTGGACCAAGATCGCCTCCTTCTACCATCTTCGTCCTCCCATTTGATCCGTTGGCATTCTTTGGACCAAGTTCGTATCGTTCGTCCATCTTCGTCCTCCCATTTGATCCGTTGTTATTCTTTGGACCAAGTTCGTCTCGTTCGTCCATCTTCGTCCTCCCATTTGATCCATTGGCATTCTTTGGACCAAGTTTATCTCGTTCGTCCATCTTCGTCCTCCCATTTGATCCGTTGGCATTCTTTGGACCAAGTTCGTATCGTTCGTCCATCTTGGTCCTCCCATTTGATCCGTTGTTATTTTTTGGACCAAGTTCGTCTCGTTCGTCCATCTTCGTCCTCCCATTTGATCCACTGTCATTCTTTGGACCAAGTTCGTCTCGTTCGTCCATCTTGGTCCTCCCATTTGATCCGTTGTTATTCTTTGGACCAAGTTCGTCTCGTTCGTCCATCTTCTTCCTCCCATTTGATCCATTGCCATTCTTTGGACCATGTTCGTCTCGTTCGTCCATCTTCATCCTCCCATTTGATCCGTTGTTATTTTTTGGACCAAGTTTGTCTCGTTCGTCCATCTTCATCCTCCCATTTGATCCATAGGCCATCTTTGGAACAAGATCGTCTAGTTCGTCCATCTTCGTCCTCCCATTTGATCCGTTGGCATTCTTTGGACCAAGTTCGTATCGTTCATCCATCTTGGTCCTCCCATTTGATCCGTTGTTATTCTTTGGACCAAGTTCGTCTCGTTCGTCCATCTTCGTCCTCCCATTTGATCCGTTGTTATTCTTTGGACCAAGTTCGTCTCGGTCGTCCATGTTCGTCCTCCCATTTGATCCGTTGTTATTTTTTGGACCAAGTTTGTCTCGTTCGTCCATCTTCATCCTCCCATTTGATCCATAGGCCTTCTTTGGACCAAGATCGTCTCGTTCGTCCATCTTCGTCCTCCCATTAGACCCGTTGGCATTCTTTGGACCAAGTTCGTATCGTTCGTCCACCTTGGTCCTCCCATTTGATCCGTTGTTATTCTTTGGACCAAGTTTGTCTCGTTCGTCCATCTTCGTCCTCCCATTTGATCCATTGGCATTCTTTGGACCATGTTCGTCTCATTCGTCCATCTTTGTCCTCCCATTTGATCCGTTGGCCTTCTTTGGACCAAGTTCGTCTCATTCGTCCATCTTCGTCCTCCCATTTGATCCGTAGGCCTACTTTGGACCAAGTTCGTCTCGTTCGTCCATCTTCGTCCTCCCATTTGATCCATTGGCATTCTTTGGACCAACTTCGTCTCGTTTATCCATCTTGGTCCTCCCATTTGATCCGTTGTTATTTTGCGGACCAAGTTCGTCTCGTTAGTCCATCTTCGTCTTCCCATTTTATCCATTGGCATTGTTTGGACCATGGTCGTCTCGTTCGTCCATCTTCGTCCTCCCATTTGATCCGTTGGCATTCTTTGGACCAAGTTCGTCTCGTTCGTCCATCTTCGTCCTCCCATTTGATCCATTGGCATTCTTTGGACCAACTTCGTCTCGTTCATCCATCTTGGTCCTCCCATTTGATCCGTTGTTATTTTGCGGACCAAGTTCGTCTCGTTAGTCCATCTTCGTCTTCCCATTTTATCCATTGGCATTGTTTGGACCATGGTCGTCTCGTTAGTCCATCTTCGTCTTCCCATTTTATCCGTTGCCATTCTTTGGACCATGTTCGTCTCGTTCGTCCATCTTCATCCTCCCATTTGATCCGTTGTTATTTTTTGGACCAAGTTTGTCTCGTTCGTCTATCTTCATCCTCCCATTTGATCCATAGGCCTTCTTTGGACCAAGATCGTCTCGTTCGTCCATCTTCGTCCTCCCATTTGACCCGTTGGCATTCTTTGGACCAAGTTCGTATCGTTCGTCCACCTTGGTCCTCCCATTTGATCCGTTGTTATTCTTTGGACCAAGTTTGTCTCGTTCGTCCATCTTCGTCCTCCCATTTGATCCATTGGCATTCTTTGGACCATGTTCGTCTCATTCGTCCATCTTTGTCCTCCCATTTGATCCGTTGGCCTTCTTTGGACCAAGTTCGTCTCATTCGTCCATCTTCGTCCTCCCATTTGATCCGTAGGCCTACTTTGGACCAAGTTCATCTCGTTCGTCCATCTTCGTCCTCCATTTTGATCCATTGGCATTCATTGGACCAAGTTCGTCTCGTTCGTCCATCTTCGTCCTCCCATTTGATCCATCGACATTCTTTGGACCAAGTTCGTCTCGTTCGTCCATCTTCGCCCTCCCATTTGATCCATTGGCATTCTTTGGACCAAGTTCGTCTCGTTCGTCCATCTTCGTCCTCCCATTTGATCCATTGGCATGCTTTGGACCAAGTTCGTCTCGTTCGTCCATCTCCGTCCTCCCATTGAATACATTGGCATTCTTTGGACCAAGTTCGTCTCGTTCGTCCATCTTCGTCCTCCCATTTGATCCGTTGGCATTCTTTGGACCAAGTTCGTATCGTTCGTCCATCTTGGTCCTCCCATTTGATCCGTTGTTATTCTTTGGACCAAGTTCGTCTCGTTCGTCCATCTTCGTGCTCCCATTTGATCCATTGGCATTCTTTGGACCAAGTTCGTCTCGTTCGTCCATCTTCGTCCTCCCATTTGATCCATTGGCATTCTTTGGACCAACTTCGTCTCGTTCATCCATCTTGGTCCTCCCATTTGATCCGTTGTTATTTTGCGGACCAAGTTCGTCTCGTTAGTCCATCTTCGTCTTCCCATTTTATCCATTGGCATTGTTTGGACCATGGTCGTCTCGTTCGTCCATCTTCGTCCTCCCATTTGATCCGTTGTTTTTCTTTGGACCAAGTTTGTCTCGTTCGTCCATCTTCATCCTCCCATTTGATCCATAGGCCTTCTTTGGACCAAGATCGCCTCCTTCTACCATCTTCGTCCTCCCATTTGATCCGTTGTTATTCTTTGGACCAAGTTCGTCTCGTTCGCCCATCTTCGTCCTCCCATTTGATCCGTTGTTATTCTTTGGACCAAGTTCGTCTCGTTCGTCCATCTTTGACCTCCCATTTGATCCTTTGGCCTTCTTTGGACCAAGTTCGTCTCGTTCGTCCATCTTCGTCCTCCTATTTGATCCGTTGGCATTCTTTGGATCAAGTTCGTCTCGTTCGTCCATCTTCGTCCTTCCATTTGATTCCTTGGCATTCATTGGACCAAGTTCGTCTCGTTCGTCCATCTTCGTCCTCCCATTTGATCAATCGGCATTCTTTGGACCAAGTTCGTCTCGTTCGTCCATCTTCGCCCTCCCATTTGATCCATTGGCATTCTTTGGACGAAGTTCGTCTCGTTCGTCCATCTTCGTCCTCCCATTTGATCCATTGGCATTCTTTGGACCAAGTTCGTCTCGTTCGTCCATCTCCGTCCTCCCATTGAATACATAGGCCTTCTTTGGACCAAGTTCGTCTCGTTCGTCCATCTTCGTCCTCCATTTGATCCATAGGCCTTCTTTGGACCAAGATCGTCTCGTTCTACCATCTTCGTCCTCCCATTTGATCCATTGGCATTCTTTGGACCAAGTTCGTCTCGTTCGTCCATCTCCGTCCTCCCATTGAATACATTGGCATTCTTTGGACCAAGTTCGTCTCGTTCGTCCATCTTCGTCCTCCCATTTGATCCGTTGGAATTCTTTGGACCAAGTTCGTATCGTTCGTCCATCTTGGTCCTCCCATTTGATCCGTTGTTATTCTTTGGACCAAGTTCGTCTCGTTCGTCCATCTTCGTGCTCCCATTTGATCCATTGGCATTCTTTGGACCAAGTTCGTCTCGTTCGTCCATCTTCGTCCTCCCATTTGATCCATTGGCATTCTTTCGACCAACTTCGTCTCGTTCATCCATCTTGGTCCTCCCATTTGATCCGTTGTTATTTTGCGGACCAAGTTCGTCTCGTTAGTCCATCTTCGTCTTCCCATTTTATCCATTGGCATTGTTTGGACCATGGTCGTCTCGTTCGTCCATCTTCGTCCTCCCATTTGATCCGTTGTTTTTCTTTGGACCAAGTTTGTCTCGTTCGTCCATCTTCATCCTCCCATTTGATCCATAGGCCTTCTTTGGACCAAGATCGCCTCCTTCTACCATCTTCGTCCTCCCATTTGATCCGTTGTTATTCTTTGGACCAAGTTCGTCTCGTTCGCCCATCTTCGTCCTCCCATTTGATCCGTTGTTATTCTTTGGACCAAGTTCGTCTCGTTCGTCCATCTTTGACCTCCCATTTGATCCTTTGGCCTTCTTTGGACCAAGTTCGTCTCGTTCGTCCATCTTCGTCCTCCTATTTGATCCGTTGGCATTCTTTGGATCAAGTTCGTCTCGTTCGTCCATCTTCGTCCTTCCATTTGATTCCTTGGCATTCATTGGACCAAGTTCGTCTCGTTCATCCATCTTCGTCCTCCATTTTGATCCATTGGCATTCATTGGACCAAGTTCGTCTCGTTCGTCCATCTTCGTCCTCCCATTTGATCAATCGGCATTCTTTGGACCAAGTTCGTCTCGTTCGTCCATCTTCGCCCTCCCATTTGATCCATTGGCATTCTTTGGACGAAGTTCGTCTCGTTCGTCCATCTTCGTCCTCCCATTTGATCCATTGGCATTCTTTGGACCAAGTTCGTCTCGTTCGTCCATCTCCGTCCTCCCATTGAATACATAGGCCTTCTTTGGACCAAGTTCGTCTCGTTCGTCCATCTCCGTCCTCCCATTGAATACATAGGCCTTCTTTGGACCAAGTTCGTCTCGTTCGTCCATCTTCGTCCTCCATTTGATCCATAGGCCTTCTTTGGACCAAGATCGTCTCGTTCTACCATCTTCGTCCTCCCATTTGATCCATTGGCATTCTTTGGACCAAGTTCGTATCGTTCGTCCATCTTGGTCCTCCCATTTGATCCGTTGTTATTCTGTGGACCAAGTTCGTCTCGTTCGTCCATCTTCGTCCTCCCATTTGATCCATTGGCATTCTCTGGACCAAGTTCATCTCATTCGTCCATCTTCGTCCTCCCATTTGATCCGTTGTTATTCTTTGGACCAAGTTTGTCTCGTTCGTCCATCTTCGTCCTCCCATTTGATCCATAGGCCTTCTTTGGACCAAGATCGTCTCGTTCGTCCATCTTCGTCCTCCCATTTGATCCATAGGCCTTCTTTGGACCAAGATCGTCTCGTTCGTCCATCTTGGTCCTCCCATTTGATCCGTTATTATTCTTTGGACCAAGTTCGTCTCGTTCGTCCATCTTCGTCCTCCCATTTGATCCATTGGTATTCTTTGGACCAAGTTCGTCTCGTTCGTCCATCTTCGTCCTCCCATTTTATCCATTGGCATTCTTTGGACCATGTTCGTCTCGTTCGTCCATCTTCGTCCTCCCATTTGATCCGTTGTTATTCTTTGGACCAAGTTTGTCTCGTTCGTCCATCTTCATCCTCCCATTTGATCCATAGGCCTTCTTTGGACCAAGATCGCCTCCTTCTACAATCTTCGTCCTCCCATTTGATCCGTTGGCATTCTTTGGACCAAGTTCGTATCGTTCGTCCATCTTGGTCCTCCCATTTGATCCGTTGTTATTTTTTGGACCAAGTTCGTCTCGTTCGTCCATCTTCGTCCTCCCATTTGATCCATTGGCATTCTTTGGACCAAGTTCGTCTCGTTCGTCCATCTTGGTCCTCCCATTTGATCCGTTGTTATTCTTTGGACCATGTTCGTCTCGTTCGTCCATCTTCGTCCTCCCATTTGATCCTTTGCCATTCTTTGGACCATGTTCGTCTCGTTCGTCCATCTTCGTCCTCCCATTTGATCCGTTGTTATTTTTTGGACCAAGTTTGTCTCGTTCGTCCATCTTCATCCTCCCATTTGATCCATAGGCCTTCTTTGGACCAAGATCGTCTCGTTCGTCCATCTTTGTCCTCCCATTTGATCCGTTGGCCTTCTTTGGACCAAGTTCGTCTCATTCGTCCATCTTCGTCCTCCCATTTGATCCGTAGGCCTTCTTTGGACCAAGTTCGTCTCGTTCGTCCATCTTCGTCCTCCATTTTGATCCATTGGCATTATTTGGACCAAGTTCGTCTTGTTCGTCCCTCTTCGTCCTCCCATTTGATCCGTAGGCCTTCTTTTGACTAAGTTCGGCTCGTTCTACCATCATCGTCCCCCCATTTGATCTGTCGGCATTCTTTGGACCAAGTTCGTCTCGTTCGCCCATCTTTGTCCTCCCATTTGATCCCTTGTTATTCTTTGGACCAAGTTCGTCTCGTTCGTCCATCTTCATCCTCCCATTTGATCCATAGGCCTTCTTTGGACCAAGATCGTCTCGTTCGTCCATCTTTGTCCTCCCATTTGATCCGTTGGCATTCTTTGGACCAAGTTCGTATCGTTCATCCATCTTGGTCCTCCCATTTGATCCGTTGTTATTCTTTGGACCAAGTTCGTCTCGTTCGTCCATCTTGGTCCTCCCATTTGATCCGTTGTTATTCTTTGGACCAAGTTCGTCTCGGTCGTCCATGTTCGTCCTCCCATTTGATCCGTTGTTAGTTTTTGGACCAAGTTTGTCTCGTTCGTCCATCTTCATCCTCCCATTTGATCCATATGATCCATAGGCCTTCTTTGGACCAAGATCGTCTCGTTCGTCCATCTTCGTCCTCCCATTTGATCCGTTGGCATTCGTTGGACCAAGTTCGTATCGTTCATCCATCTTGGTCCTCCCATTTGATCCGTTGTTATTCTTTGGACCAAGTTCATCTCGTTCGTCCATCTTCGTCCTCCCATTTGATCCATTGGCATTCTTTGGACCATGTTCGTCTCGTTCGTCCATCTTTCTCCTCCCATTTGATCCGTTGGCCTTCTTTGGACCAAGTTCGTCTCATTCGTCCATCTTCGTCCTCCCATTTGATCCGTAGGCCTTCTTTGGACCAAGTTCGTCTCGTTCGTCCATCTTCGTCCTCCATTTTGATCCATTGGCATTATTTGGACCAAGTTCGTCTTGTTCGTCCCTCTTCGTCCTCCCATTTGATCTGTCGGCATTCTTTGGACCAAGTTCGTCTCGTTCGCCCATCTTTGTCCTCCCATTTGATCCGTTGTTATTCTTTGGACCAAGTTCGTCTCGTTCGTCCATCTTTGTCCTCCCATTTGATCCATTGGCCTTCTTTGGACCAAGTTCGTCTCGTTCGTCCATCTTCGTCCTCCCATTTGATCCGTTGTTATTTTTTGGACCAAGTTTGTCTCGTTCGTCCATCTTCATCCTCCCAATTGATCCATAGGCCTTCTTTGGACCAAGTTCGTCTCGTTCGTCCATCTTCGTCATCCCATTTGATCCATTGGCATTCTTTGGACCAAGTTCGTCTCGTTCGTCCATCTTGGTCCTCCCATTTGATCCGTTGTTATTCCTTGGACCAAGTTCGTCTCGTTCGTCCATCTTCGTCCTCCCATTTGATCCATTGGCATTCTTTGGACCAAGTTCGTCTCGTTCGTCCATCTTCGTCCTCCCATTTGATCCGTTGTTATTCTTTGCACCAAGTTTGTCTCGTTCGTCCATCTTCGTCCTCCCATTTGATCCATAGGCCTTCTTTGGACCAAGATCCTCTCGTTCGTCCATCTTCGTCCTCCTATTTCATCCGTTGGCATTCTTTGGACCAAGTTCGTATCGTTCATCCATCTTGGTCCTCCCATTTGATCCGTTGTTATTCTTTGGACCAAGTTTGTCTCGTTCGTCCATCTTCGTCCTCCCATTTGATCTGTTGTTATTGTTTGGACCAAGTTCGTCTCGGTCGTCCATCTTTGTCGTCCCATTTGATCCGTTGGCCTTCTTTGGACCAAGTTCGTCTCATTCGTCCATCTTCGTCCTCCCATTTGATCCGTACGCCTTCTTTGGACCAAGTTCGTCTCGTTCGTCCATCTTCGTCCTCCATTTTGATCCCTTGGCATTCTTTGGACCAAGTTCGTCTCGTTCGTCCCTCTTCGACCTTCCATTTGATCCGTAGGCCTTCTTATGACTAATTTTGGCTCGTTCTACCATCATCGTCCTCCCATTTGATCTGTTGGCATTCTTTGGACCAAGTTCGTCTCGTTCGCCCATCTTCGTCCTCCCATTTGATCCGTTGTTATTCTTTGGACCAAGTTCGTCTCGTTCGTCTATCTTTGACCTCCGATTAGATCCATTGGCCTTCTTTGGACCAAGTTCGTCTCGTTCGTCCATCTTCGTCCTCCTATTTGATCCGTTGGCATTCTTTGGACCAAGTTCATCTCGTTCGTCCATCTTCGTCCTCCCATTTGATTCCTTGGCATTCATTGGACAAAGTTCGTCTCGTTCATCCATCTTCGTCCTCCATTTTGATCCATTGGCATTCATTGGACCAAGTTCGTCTCGTTCGTCCATCTTCGTCCTCCCATTTGATCCATTGGCATTCTTTGGACCAAGTTCGTCTCGTTCGTCCATCTTCGTCCTCCCATTTGATCCATTGGCATTCTTTGGACCAAGTTCGTCTCGTTCGTCCATCTTCGTCCTGCCAATTGATCCGTTGTTATTCTTTGGACCAAGTTTGTCTCGTTCGTCCATCTTCGTCCTCCCATTTGATCCGCTGGCATTCTTTGGACCAAGTTCGTAATGTTCATCCATCTTGGTCCTCCCATTTGATCCGTTGTTATTCTTTGGACCAAGTTCGTCTCGTTCGTCCATCTTCATCCTCCCATTTGATCCGTTGTTATTCTTTGGACCAAGTTCGTCTCGTTCGTCCATCTTCGTCCTCCCATTTGATCCATTGGCATTCTTTGGACCAAGTTCGTCTCGTTCGTCCATCTTCGTCCTCCCATTTGATCCATTGGCATTCTTTGGACCAAGTTCGTCTCGTTCGTCCATCTTCTTCCTCCCATTTGATACGTTGTTATTCTTTGGACCAAGTTTGTCTCGTTCGTCCATCCTCGTCCTCCCATTGAATACATTGGCATTCTTTGGACCAAGTTCGTCTCGTTCGTCCATCTGCGTCCTCCCATTTGATCCATAGGCCTTCTTTGGACCGAGATCATCTCGTTCTACCATCTTCGTCCTCCCATTTGATCCGTTGGCATTCTTTGGACCAAGTTCGTATCGTTCGTCCATCTTGGTCCTCCCATTGGATCCGTTGTTATTCTTTGGACCAAGTTCGTCTCGTTCGTCCATATTCGTCCTCCCATTTGATCCATTGGCATTCTTTGGACCAAGTTCGTCTCGTTCGTCCATCTTCGTCCTCCAATTTATCCGTTGTTATTCTTTGGACCAAGTTTGTCTCGTTCGTCCATCTTCGTCTTCCCATTTGATCCATAGGCCTTCTTTGGACCAAGATCGTCTCGTTCGTCCATCTTCGTCCTCCCATTTGATCCGTTGGCATTCTTTGGACCAAGTTCGTATCGTTCATCCATCTTGGTCCTCCCATTTGATCCGTTGTTATTCTTTGGACCAAGTTCGTCTCGTTCGTCCATCTTCGTCCTCCCATTTGATCCGTTGTTATTCTTTGGACCAAGTTCGTCTCGTTCGTCCATCTTCGTCCTCCCATTTGATCCGTTGTTATTGTTTGGACCAAGTTCGTCTCGGTCGTCCATCTTTGTCGTCCCATTTGATCCGTTGGCCTTCTTTGGACCAAGTTCGTCTCATTCGTCCATCTTCGTCCTCCCATTTGATCCGTAGGCCTTCTTTGGACCAAGTTCGTCTCGTTCGTCCCTCTTCGACCTTCCATTTGATCCGGAGGTCTTCTTTTGACTAATTTCGGCTCGTTCTACCATCATCGTCCTCCCATTAGATCTGTTGGCATTCTTTGGACCAAGTTCGTCTCGTTCGCCCATCTTCGTCCTCCCATTTGATCCGTTGTTATTCTTTGGACCAAGTTCGTCTCGTTCGTCTATCTTTGACCTCCGATTAGATCCATTGGCCTTCTTTGGACCAAGTTCGTCTCGTTCGTCCATCTTCGTCCTCCTATTTGATCCGTTGGCATTCTTTGGACCAAGTTCATCTCGTTCGTCCATCTTCGTCCTCCCATTTGATTCCTTGGCAGTCATTGGACAAAGTTCGTCTCGTTCATCCATCTTCGTCCTCCATTTTGATCCATTGGCATTCATTGGACCAAGTTCGTCTCGTTCGTCCATCTCCGTCCTCCCATTTGATCCATTGGCATTCTTTGGACCAAGTTCGTCTCGTTCGTCCATCTTCGTCCTCCCATTTGATCCATTGGCATTCTTTGGACCAAGTTCGTCTCGTTCATCCATCTTCGTCCTCCCAATTGATCCGTTGTTATTCTTTGGACCAAGTTTGTCTCGTTCGTCCATCTTCGTCCTCCCATTTGATCCGCTGGCATTCTTTGGACCAAGTTCGTAATGTTCATCCATCTTGGTCCTCCCATTTGATCCGTTGTTATTCTTTGGACCAAGTTCGTCTCGTTCGTCCATCTTCGTCCTCCCATTTGATCCGTTGTTATTCTTTGGACCAAGTTCGTCTCGTTCGTCCATCTTGGTCCTCCCATTTGATCCGTTGTTATTCTTTGGACCAAGTTCGTCTCGTTCGTCCATCTTCGTCCTCCCATTTGATCCTTTGGCATTCTTTGGACCAAGTTCGTCTCGTTCGTCCATCTTCGTCCTCCCATTTGATACGTTGTTATTCTTTGGACCAAGTTTGTCTCGTTCGTCCATCCTCGTCCTCCCATTGAATACATTGGCATTCTTTGGACCAAGTTCGTCTCGTTCGTCCATCTGCGTCCTCCCATTTCATGCATAGGCCTTCTTTGGACCGAGATCGTCTCGTTCTACCATCTTCGTCCTCCCATTTGATCCGTTGGCATTCTTTGGACCAAGTTCGTATCGTTCGTCCATCTTGGTCCTCCCATTGGATCCGTTGTTATTCTTTGGACCAAGTTCGTCTCGTTCGTCCATATTCGTCCTCCCATTTGATCCATTGGCATTCTTTGGACCAAGTTCTTCTCGTTCGTCCATCTTCGTCCTCCCATTTGATCCGTTGTTATTCTTTGGACCAAGTTCGTCTCGTTCGTCCATCTTCGTCCTCCCATTTGATCCGTTGTTATTCTTTGGACCAAGTTCGTCTCGTTCGTCCATCTTCGTCCTCCCATTTGATCCGTTGTTATTGTTTGGACCAAGTTCGTCTCGGTCGTCCATCTTTGTCGTCCCATTTGATCCGTTGGCCTTCTTTGGACCAAGTTCGTCTCATTCGTTCATCTTCGTCCTCCCATTTGATCCGTAGGCCTTCTTTGGACCAAGTTCGTCTCGTTCGTCCATCTTCGTCCTCCATTTTGATCCCTTGGCATTCTTTGGACCAAGTTCGTCTCGTTCGTCCCTCTTCGACCTTCCATTTGATCCGGAGGCCTTCTTTTGACTAATTTCGGCTCGTTCTACCATTATCGTCCTCCCATTTGATCTGTTGGCATTCTTTGGACCAAGTTCGTCTCGTTCGCCCATCTTCGTCCTCCCATTTGATCCGTTGTTATTCTTTGGACCAAGTTCGTCTCGTTCGTCTATCTTTGACCTCCGATTAGATCCATTGGCCTTCTTTGGACCAAGTTCGTCTCGTTCGTCCATCTTCGTCCTCCTATTTGATCCGTTGGCATTCTTTGGACCAAGTTCATCTCGTTCGTCCATCTTCGTCCTCCCATTTGATTCCTTGGCAGTCATTGGACAAAGTTCGTCTCGTTCATCCATCTTCGTCCTCCATTTTGATCCATTGGCATTCATTGGACCAAGTTCGTCTCGTTCGTCCATCTTCGTCCTCCCATTTGATCCATTGGCATTCTTTGGACCAAGTTCGTCTCGTTCGTCCATCTTCGTCCTCCCATTTGATCCATTGGCATTCTTTGGACCAATTCGTCTCGTTCGTCCATCTTCGTCCTCCCAATTGATCCGTTGTTATTCTTTGGACCAAGTTTGTCTCGTTCGTCCATCTTCGTCCTCCCATTTGATCCGCTGGCATTCTTTGGACCAAGTTCGTAATGTTCATCCATCTTGGTCCTCCCATTTGATCCGTTGTTATTCTTTGGACCAAGTTCGTCTCGTTCGTCCATCTTCGTCCTCCCATTTGATCCGTTGTTATTCTTTGGACCAAGTTCGTCTCGTTCGTCCATCTTGGTCCTCCCATTTGATCCGTTGTTATTCTTTGGACCAAGTTCGTCTCGTTCGTCCATCTTCGTCCTCCCATTTGATCCATTGGCATTCTTTGGACCAAGTTCGTCTCGTTCGTCCATCTTCGTCCTCCCATTTGATACGTTGTTATTCTTTGGACCAAGTTTGTCTCGTTCGTCCATCCTCGTCCTCCCATTGAATACATTGGCATTCTTTGGACCAAGTTCGTCTCGTTCGTCCATCTGCGTCCTCCCATTTCATCCATAGGCCTTCTTTGGACCGAGATCGTCTCGTTCTACCATCTTCGTCCTCCCATTTGATCCGTTGGCATTCTTTGGACCAAGTTCGTATCGTTCGTCCATCTTGGTCCTCCCATTGGATCCGTTGTTATTCTTTGGACCAAGTTCGTCTCGTTCGTCCATATTCGTCCTCCCGTTTGATCCATTGGCATTCTTTGGACCAAGTTCTTCTCGTTCGTCCATCTTCGTCCTCCCATTTGATCCGTTGTTATTCTTTGGACCAAGTTTGTCTCGTTCGTCCATCTTCGTCTTCCCATTTGATCCATAGGCCTTCTTTGGACCAAGATCGTCTCGTTCGTCCATCTTCGTCCTCCCATTTGATCCGTTGGCATTCTTTGGACCAAGTTCGTATCGTTCATCCATCTTGGTCCTCCCATTTGATCCGTTGTTATTCTTTGGACCAAGTTCGTCTCGTTCGTCCATCTTCGTCCTCCCATTTGATCCGTTGTTATTCTTTGGACCAAGTTCGTCTCGTTCGTCCATCTTGGTCCTCCCATTTGATCCGTTGTTATTCTTTGGACCAAGTTCGTCTCGTTCGTCCATCTTCGTCCTCCCATTTGATCCGTAGGCCTTCTTTGGACCAAGTTCGTCTCGTTCGTCCATCTTCGTCCTCCATTTTGATCCATTGGCATTATTTGCACCAAGTTCGTCTTGTTCGTCCCTCTTCGTCCTCCCATTTGATCCGTAGGCCTTCTTTTGACTAAGTTCGGCTCGTTCTACCATCATCGTCCTCCCATTTGATCTGTCGGCATTCTTTGGACCAAGTTCGTCTCGTTCGTCCATCTTCGTCCTCCCATTTGATACGTTGTTATTCTTTGGACCAAGTTTGTCTCGTTCGTCCATCCTCGTCCTCCCATTGAATACATTGGCATTCTTTGGACCAAGTTCGTCTCGTTCGTCCATCTGCGTCCTCCCATTTCATCCATAGGCCTTCTTTGGACCGAGATCGTCTCGTTCTACCATCTTCGTCCTCCCATTTGATCCGTTGGCATTCTTTGGACCAAGTTCGTATCGTTCGTCCATCTTGGTCCTCCCATTGGATCCGTTGTTATTCTTTGGACCAAGTTCGTCTCGTTCGTCCATATTCGTCCTCCCATTTGATCCATTGGCATTCTTTGGACCAAGTTCTTCTCGTTCGTCCATCTTCGTCCTCCCATTTGATCCGTTGGCATTCTTTGGACCAAGTTCGTATCGTTCATCCATCTTGGTCCTCCCATTTGATCCGTTGTTATTCTTTGGACCAAGTTCGTCTCGTTCGTCCATCTTCGTCCTCCCATTTGATCCGTTGTTATTCTTTGGACCAAGTTCGTCTCGTTCGTCCATCTTCGTCCTCCCATTTGATCCGTTGTTATTGTTTGGACCAAGTTCGTCTCGGTCGTCCATCTTTGTCGTCCCATTTGATCCGTTGGCCTTCTTTGGACCAAGTTCGTCTCATTCGTTCATCTTCGTCCTCCCATTTGATCCGTAGGCCTTCTTTGGACCAAGTTCGTCTCGTTCGTCCATCTTCGTCCTCCATTTTGATCCCTTGGCATTCTTTGGACCAAGTTCGTCTCGTTCGTCCCTCTTCGACCTTCCATTTGATCCGGAGGCCTTCTTTTGACTAATTTCGGCTCGTTCTACCATTATCGTCCTCCCATTTGATCTGTTGGCATTCTTTGGACCAAGTTCGTCTCGTTCGCCCATCTTCGTCCTCCCATTTGATCCGTTGTTATTCTTTGGACCAAGTTCGTCTCGTTCGTCTATCTTTGACCTCCGATTAGATCCATTGGCCTTCTTTGGACCAAGTTCGTCTCGTTCGTCCATCTTCGTCCTCCTATTTGATCCGTTGGCATTCTTTGGACCAAGTTCATCTCGTTCGTCCATCTTCGTCCTCCCATTTGATTCCTTGGCAGTCATTGGACAAAGTTCGTCTCGTTCATCCATCTTCGTCCTCCATTTTGATCCATTGGCATTCATTGGACCAAGTTCGTCTCGTTCGTCCATCTTCGTCCTCCCATTTGATCCATTGGCATTCTTTGGACCAAGTTCGTCTCGTTCGTCCATCTTCGTCCTCCCATTTGATCCATTGGCATTCTTTGGACCAAGTTCGTCTCGTTCGTCCATCTTCGTCCTCCCAATTGATCCGTTGTTATTCTTTGGACCAAGTTTGTCTCGTTCGTCCATCTTCGTCCTCCCATTTGATCCGCTGGCATTGTTTGGACCAAGTTCGTAATGTTCATCCATCTTGGTCCTCCCATTTGATCCGTTGTTATTCTTTGGACCAAGTTCGTCTCGTTCGTCCATCTTCGTCCTCCCATTTGATCCGTTGTTATTCTTTGGACCAAGTTCGTCTCGTTCGTCCATCTTGGTCCTCCCATTTGATCCGTTGTTATTCTTTGGACCAAGTTCGTCTCGTTCGTCCATCTTCGTCCTCCCATTTGATCCATTGGCATTCTTTGGACCAAGTTCATCTCGTTCGTCCATCTTCGTCCTCCCATTTGATACGTTGTTATTCTTTGGACCAAGTTTGTCTCGTTCGTCCATCCTCGTCCTCCCATTGAATACATTGGCATTCTTTGGACCAAGTTCGTCTCGTTCGTCCATCTGCGTCCTCCCATTTCATCCATAGGCCTTCTTTGGACCGAGATCGTCTCGTTCTACCATCTTCGTCCTCTCATTTGATCCGTTGGCATTCTTTGGACCAAGTTCGTATCGTTCGTCCATCTTGGTCCTCCCATTGGATCCGTTGTTATTCTTTGGACCAAGTTCGTCTCGTTCGTCCATATTCGTCCTCCCGTTTGATCCATTGGCATTCTTTGGACCAAGTTCTTCTCGTTCGTCCATCTTCGTCCTCCCATTTGATCCGTTGTTATTCTTTGGACCAAGTTTGTCTCGTTCGTCCATCTTCGTCTTCCCATTTGATCCATAGGCCTTCTTTGGACCAAGATCGTCTCGTTCGTCCATCTTCGTCCTCCCATTTGATCCGTTGGCATTCTTTGGACCAAGTTCGTATCGTTCATCCATCTTGGTCCTCCCATTTGATCCGTTGTTATTCTTTGGACCAAGTTCGTCTCGTTCGTCCATCTTCGTCCTCCCATTTGATCCGTTGTTATTCTTTGGACCAAGTTCGTCTCGTTCGTCCATCTTGGTCCTCCCATTTGATCCGTTGTTATTCTTTGGACCAAGTTCGTCTCGTTCGTCCATCTTCGTCCTCCCATTTGATCCGTAGGCCTTCTTTGGACCAAGTTCGTCTCGTTCGTCCATCTTCGTCCTCCATTTTGATCCATTGGCATTATTTGCACCAAGTTCGTCTTGTTCGTCCCTCTTCGTCCTCCCATTTGATCCGTAGGCCTTCTTTTGACTAAGTTCGGCTCGTTCTACCATCATCGTCCTCCCATTTGATCTGTCGGCATTCTTTGGACCAAGTTCGTCTCGTTCGCCCGTCTTTGTCCTCCCATTTGATCCGTTGTTATTCTTTGGACCAAGTTCGTCTCGTTCGTCCATCTTTCTCCTCCCATTTGATCCATTGGCCTTCTTTGGACCAAGTTCGTCTCGTTCGTCCATCTTCGTCCTCCCATTTGATCCGTTGTTATTTTTTGGACCAAGTTTGTCTCGTTCGTCCATCTTCATCCTCCCAATTGATCCATAGGCCTTCTTTGGACCAAGTTCGTCTCGTTCGTCCATCTTCGTCCTCCCATTTGATCCATTGGCATTCTTTGGACCAAGTTCGTCTCGTTCGTCCATCTTGGTCCTCCCATTTGATCCGTTGTTATTCCTTGGACCAAGTTCGTCTCGTTCGTCCATCTTCGTCCTCCCATTTGATCCATTGGCATTCTTTGGACCAAGTTCGTCTCGTTCGTCCATCTTCGTCCTCCCATTTGATCCGTTGTTATTCTTTGCACCAAGTTTGTCTCGTTCGTCCATCTTCGTCCTCCCATTTGATCCATAGGCCTTCTTTGGACCAAGTTCGTCTCGTTCGTCCATCTTCGTCCTCCCATTTGATCCGTTGTTATTCTTTGGACCAAGTTCGTCTCGTTCGTCCATCTTCGTCCTCCCATTTGATCCGTTGTTATTGTTTGGACCAAGTTCGTCTCGGTCGTCCATCTTTGTCGTCCCATTTGATCCGTTGGCCTTCTTTGGACCAAGTTCGTCTCATTCGTTCATCTTCGTCCTCCCATTTGATCCGTAAGCCTTCTTTGGACCAAGTTCGTCTCGTTCGTCCATCTTCGTCCTCCATTTTGATCCCTTGGCATTCTTTGGACCAAGTTCGTCTCGTTCGTCCCTCTTCGACCTTCCATTTGATCCGGAGGCCTTCTTTTGACTAATTTCGGCTCGTTCTACCATTATCGTCCTCCCATTTGATCTGTTGGCATTCTTTGGACCAAGTTCGTCTCGTTCGCCCATCTTCGTCCTCCCATTTGATCCGTTGTTATTCTTTGGACCAAGTTCGTCTCGTTCGTCTATCTTTGACCTCCGATTAGATCCATTGGCCTTCTTTGGACCAAGTTCGTCTCGTTCGTCCATCTTCGTCCTCCTATTTGATCCGTTGGCATTCTTTGGACCAAGTTCATCTCGTTCGTCCATCTTCGTCCTCCCATTTGATTCCTTGGCAGTCATTGGACAAAGTTCGTCTCGTTCATCCATCTTCGTCCTCCATTTTGATCCATTGGCATTCATTGGACCAAGTTCGTCTCGTTCGTCCATCTTCGTCCTCCCATTTGATCCATTGGCATTCTTTGGACCAAGTTCGTCTCGTTCGTCCATCTTCGTTTGGACCAAGTTCGTCTCGTTCGTCCATCTTCGTCCTCCCATTTGATCCGTTGGCATTCTTTGGACCAAGTTCATCTCGTTCGTCCATCTTCGTCCTCCCATTTGATTCCTTGGCAGTCATTGGACAAAGTTCGTCTCGTTCATCCATCTTCGTCCTCCATTTTGATCCATTGGCATTCATTGGACCAAGTTCGTCTCGTTCGTCCATCTTCGTCCTCCCATTTGATCCATTGGCATTCTTTGGACCAAGTTCGTCTCGTTCGTCCATCTTCGTCCTCCCATTTGATCCATTGGCATTCTTTGGACCAAGTTCGTCTCGTTCGTCCATCTTCGTCCTCCCAATTGATCCGTTGTTATTCTTTGGACCAAGTTTGTCTCGTTCGTCCATCTTCGTCCTCCCATTTGATCCGCTGGCATTCTTTGGACCAAGTTCGTAATGTTCATCCATCTTGGTCCTCCCATTTGATCCGTTGTTATTCTTTGGACCAAGTTCGTCTCGTTCGTCCATCTTCGTCCTCCCATTTGATCCGTTGTTATTCTTTGGACCAAGTTCGTCTCGTTCGTCCATCTTGGTCCTCCCATTTGATCCGTTGTTATTCTTTGGACCAAGTTCGTCTCGTTCGTCCATCTTCGTCCTCCCATTTGATCCATTGGCATTCTTTGGACCAAGTTCGTCTCGTTCGTCCATCTTCGTCCTCCCATTTGATACGTTGTTATTCTTTGGACCAAGTTTGTCTCGTTCGTCCATCCTCGTCCTCCCATTGAATACATTGGCATTCTTTGGACCAAGTTCGTCTCGTTCGTCCATCTGCGTCCTCCCATTTCATCCATAGGCCTTCTTTGGACCGAGATCGTCTCGTTCTACCATCTTCGTCCTCCCATTTGATCCGTTGGCATTCTTTGGACCAAGTTCGTATCGTTCGTCCATCTTGGTCCTCCCATTGGATCCGTTGTTATTCTTTGGACCAAGTTCGTCTCGTTCGTCCATATTCGTCCTCCCGTTTGATCCATTGGCATTCTTTGGACCAAGTTCTTCTCGTTCGTCCATCTTCGTCCTCCCATTTGATCCGTTGTTATTCTTTGGACCAAGTTTGTCTCGTTCGTCCATCTTCGTCTTCCCATTTGATCCATAGGCCTTCTTTGGACCAAGATCGTCTCGTTCGTCCATCTTCGTCCTCCCATTTGATCCGTTGGCATTCTTTGGACCAAGTTCGTATCGTTCATCCATCTTGGTCCTCCCATTTGATCCGTTGTTATTCTTTGGACCAAGTTCGTCTCGTTCGTCCATCTTCGTCCTCCCATTTGATCCGTTGTTATTCTTTGGACCAAGTTCGTCTCGTTCGTCCATCTTGGTCCTCCCATTTGATCCGTTGTTATTCTTTGGACCAAGTTCGTCTCGTTCGTCCATCTTCGTCCTCCCATTTGATCCGTAGGCCTTCTTTGGACCAAGTTCGTCTCGTTCGTCCATCTTCGTCCTCCATTTTGATCCATTGGCATTATTTGCACCAAGTTCGTCTTGTTCGTCCCTCTTCGTCCTCCCATTTGATCCGTAGGCCTTCTTTTGACTAAGTTCGGCTCGTTCTACCATCATCGTCCTCCCATTTGATCTGTCGGCATTCTTTGGACCAAGTTCGTCTCGTTCGCCCATCTTTGTCCTCCCATTTGATCCGTTGTTATTCTTTGGACCAAGTTCGTCTCGTTCGTCCATCTTTGTCCTCCCATTTGATCCATTGGCCTTCTTTGGACCAAGTTCGTCTCGTTCGTCCATCTTCGTCCTCCCATTTGATCCGTTGTTATTTTTTGGACCAAGTTTGTCTCGTTCGTCCATCTTCATCCTCCCAATTGATCCATAGGCCTTCTTTGGACCAAGTTCGTCTCGTTCGTCCATCTTCGTCCTCCCATTTGATCCATTGGCATTCTTTGGACCAAGTTCGTCTCGTTCGTCCATCTTGGTCCTCCCATTTGATCCGTTGTTATTCCTTGGACCAAGTTCGTCTCGTTCGTCCATCTTCGTCCTCCCATTTGATCCATTGGCATTCTTTGGACCAAGTTCGTCTCGTTCGTCCATCTTCGTCCTCCCATTTGATCCGTTGTTATTCTTTGCACCAAGTTTGTCTCGTTCGTCCATCTTCGTCCTCCCATTTGATCCATAGGCCTTCTTTGGACCAAGTTCGTCTCGTTCGTCCATCTTCGTCCTCCCATTTGATCCGTTGTTATTCTTTGGACCAAGTTCGTCTCGTTCGTCCATCTTCGTCCTCCCATTTGATCCGTTGTTATTGTTTGGACCAAGTTCGTCTCGGTCGTCCATCTTTGTCGTCCCATTTGATCCGTTGGCCTTCTTTGGACCAAGTTCGTCTCATTCGTTCATCTTCGTCCTCCCATTTGATCCGTAAGCCTTCTTTGGACCAAGTTCGTCTCGTTCGTCCATCTTCGTCCTCCATTTTGATCCCTTGGCATTCTTTGGACCAAGTTCGTCTCGTTCGTCCCTCTTCGACCTTCCATTTGATCCGGAGGCCTTCTTTTGACTAATTTCGGCTCGTTCTACCATTATCGTCCTCCCATTTGATCTGTTGGCATTCTTTGGACCAAGTTCGTCTCGTTCGCCCATCTTCGTCCTCCCATTTGATCCGTTGTTATTCTTTGGACCAAGTTCGTCTCGTTCGTCTATCTTTGACCTCCGATTAGATCCATTGGCCTTCTTTGGACCAAGTTCGTCTCGTTCGTCCATCTTCGTCCTCCTATGTGATCCGTTGGCATTCTTTGGACCAAGTTCATCTCGTTCGTCCATCTTCGTCCTCCCATTTGATTCCTTGGCAGTCATTGGACAAAGTTCGTCTCGTTCATCCATCTTCGTCCTCCATTTTGATCCATTGGCATTCATTGGACCAAGTTCGTCTCGTTCGTCCATCTTCGTCCTCCCATTTGATCCATTGGCATTCTTTGGACCAAGTTCGTCTCGTTCGTCCATCTTCGTTTGGACCAAGTTCGTCTCGTTCGTCCATCTTCGTCCTCCCATTTGATCCATTGGCATTCTTTGGACCAAGTTCGTCTCGTTCGTCCATCTTCGTCCTCCCAATTGATCCGTTGTTATTCTTTGGACCAAGTTTGTCTCGTTCGTCCATCTTCGTCCTCCCATTTGATCCGCTGGCATTCTTTGGACCAAGTTCGTAATGTTCATCCATCTTGGTCCTCCCATTTGATCCGTTGTTATTCTTTGGACCAAGTTCGTCTCGTTCGTCCATCTTCGTCCTCCCATTTGATCCGTTGTTATTCTTTGGACCAAGTTCGTCTCGTTCGTCCATCTTGGTCCTCCCATTTGATCCGTTGTTATTCTTTGGACCAAGTTCGTCTCGTTCGTCCATCTTCGTCCTCCCATTTGATCCATTGGCATTCTTTGGACCAAGTTCGTCTCGTTCGTCCATCTTCGTCCTCCCATTTGATACGTTGTTATTCTTTGGACCAAGTTTGTCTCGTTCGTCCATCCTCGTCCTCCCATTGAATACATTGGCATTCTTTGGACCAAGTTCGTCTCGTTCGTCCATCTGCGTCCTCCCATTTCATCCATAGGCCTTCTTTGGACCGAGATCGTCTCGTTCCACCATCTTCGTCCTCCCATTTGATCCGTTGGCATTCTTTGGACCAAGTTCGTATCGTTCGTCCATCTTGGTCCTCCCATTGGATCCGTTGTTATTCTTTGGACCAAGTTCGTCTCGTTCGTCCATATTCGTCCTCCCGTTTGATCCATTGGCATTCTTTGGACCAAGTTCTTCTCGTTCGTCCATCTTCGTCCTCCCATTTGATCCGTTGTTATTCTTTGGACCAAGTTTGTCTCGTTCGTCCATCTTCGTCTTCCCATTTGATCCATAGGCCTTCTTTGGACCAAGATCGTCTCGTTCGTCCATCTTCGTCCTCCCATTTGATCCGTTGGCATTCTTTGGACCAAGTTCGTATCGTTCATCCATCTTGGTCCTCCCATTTGATCCGTTGTTATTCTTTGGACCAAGTTCGTCTCGTTCGTCCATCTTCGTCCTCCCATTTGATCCGTTGTTATTCTTTGGACCAAGTTCGTCTCGTTCGTCCATCTTGGTCCTCCCATTTGATCCGTTGTTATTCTTTGGACCAAGTTCGTCTCGTTCGTCCATCTTCGTCCTCCCATTTGATCCGTAGGCCTTCTTTGGACCAAGTTCGTCTCGTTCGTCCATCTTCATCCTCCATTTTGATCCATTGGCATTATTTGGACCAAGTTCGTCTTGTTCGTCCCTCTTCGTCCTCCCATTTGATCCGTAGGCCTTCTTTTGACTAAGTTCGGCTCGTTCTACCATCATCGTCCTCCCATTTGATCTGTCGGCATTCTTTGGACCAAGTTCGTCTCGTTCGCCCATCTTTGTCCTCCCATTTGATCCGTTGTTATTCTTTGGACCAAGTTCGTCTCGTTCGTCCATCTTTGTCCTCCCATTTCATCCATTGGCCTTCTTTGGACCAAGTTCGTCTCGTTCGTCCATCTTCGTCCTCCCATTTGATCCGTTGTTATTTTTTGGACCAAGTTTGTCTCGTTCGTCCATCTTCATCCTCCCAATTGATCCATAGGCCTTCTTTGGACCAAGTTCGTCTCGTTCGTCCATCTTCGTCCTCCCATTTGATCCATTGGCATTCTTTGGACCAAGTTCGTCTCGTTCGTCCATCTTGGTCCTCCCATTTGATCCGTTGTTATTCCTTGGACCAAGTTCGTCTCGTTCGTCCATCTTCGTCCTCCCATTTGATCCATTGGCATTCTTTGGACCAAGTTCGTCTCGTTCGTCCATCTTCGTCCTCCCATTTGATCCGTTGTTATTCTTTGCACCAAGTTTGTCTCGTTCGTCCATCTTCGTCCTCCCATTTGATCCATAGGCCTTCTTTGGACCAAGATCGTCTCGTTCGTCCATCTTCGTCCTCCTATTTGATCCGTTGGCATTCTTTGGACCAAGTTCGTATCGTTCATCCATCTTGGTCCTCCCATTTGATCCGTTGTTATTCTTTGGACCAAGTATGTCTCGTTCGTCCATCTTCGTCCTCCCATTTGATCCGTTGTTATTGTTTGGACCAAGTTTGTCTCGATCGTCCATCTTTGTCGTCCCATTTGATCCGTTGGCCTTCTTTGGACCAAATTCGTCTCGTTCGTCCATCTTCGTCCTCCCATTTGATCTGTTGTTATTCTTTGGACCAAGTTTGTCTCGTTCGTCCATCTTCGTCCTCCCATTTGATCCGTTGGCATTCTTTGGACCAAGTTCGTATCGTTCATCCATCTTGGTCCTCCCATTTGATGCGTTGTTATTCTTTGGACCAAGTTCGTCTCGTTCGTCCATGTTCGTCCTCCCATTTGATCCGTTGTTATTCTTTGGACCAAGTTCGTCTCGTTCGTCCGTCTTGGTCCTCCCATTTGATCCGTTGTTATTCTTTGGACCAAGTTCGTCTCGTTCGTCCATCTTCGTCCTCCCATTTGATCCATTGGCATTCTTTGGACCAAGTTCGTCTCGTTCGTCCATCTTCGTCCTCCCATTTGATCCGTAGTCCTTCTTTGGACCAAGTTCGTCTCGTTCGTCCATCTTCGTCCTCCATTTTGATCCATTGGCATTATTTGGACCAAGTTCGTCTTGTTCGTCCCTCTTCGTCCTCCAATTTGATCCGTAGGCCTTCTTTTGACTAAGTTCGGCTCGTTCTACCATCATCGTCCTCCCATTTGATCTGTCGGCATTCTTTGGACCAAGTTCGTCTCGTTCGCCCATCTTTGTCCTCCCATTTGATCCGTTCTTATTCTTTGGACCAAGTTCGTCTCGTTCGTCCATCTTTGTCCTCCCATTTGATCCATTGGCCTTCTTTGGACCAAGTTCGTCTCGTTCGTCCATCTTCGTCCTCCCATTTGATCCATTGGCATTCTTTGGACCAAGTTCGTCTCGTTCGTCCATCTTGGTCCTCCCATTTGATCCGTTGTTATTCCTTGGACCAAGTTCGTCTCGTTCGTCCATCTTCGTCCTCCCATTTGATCCAATGGCATTCTTTGGACCAAGTTCGTCTCGTTCGTCCATCTTCGTCCTCCCATTTGATCCGTTGTTATTCTTTGCACCAAGTTTGTCTCGTTCGTCCATCTTCGTCCTCCCATTTGATCCATAGGCCTTCTTTGGACCAAGATCGTCTCGTTCGTCCATCTTCATCCTCCTATTTGATCCGTTGGCATTCTTTGGACCAAGTTCGTATCGTTCATCCATCTTGGTCCTCCCATTTGATCCGTTGTTATTCTTTGGACCAAGTTTGTCTCGTTCGTCCATCTTCGTCCTCCCATTTGATCCGTTGTTATTGTTTGGACCAAGTTCGTCTCGGTCGTCCATCTTTGTCGTCCCATTTGATTCCTTGGCATTCATTGGACAAAGTTCGTCTCGTTCATCCATCTTCGTCCTCCATTTTGATCCATTGGCATTCATTGGACCAAGTTCGCCTCGTTCGTCCATCTTCGTCCTCCCATTTGATCCATTGGCATTCTTTGGACCAAGTTCATCTCGTTCGTCCATCTTCGTCCTCCCATTTGATTCCTTGGCATTCATTGGACAAAGTTCGTCTCGTTCCTCCATCTTCGTCCTCCATTTTGATCCATTGGCATTCATTGGACCAAGTTCGCCTCGTTCGTCCATCTTCGTCCTCCCATTTGATCCATTGGCATTCTTTGGACCAAGTTCATCTCGTTCGTCCATCTTCGTCCTCCCATTTGATCCATTGGCATTCTTTGGACCAAGTTTGTCTCGTTCGTCCATCTTCGTCCTCCCATTTGATCCACTGGCATTCTTTGGACCAAGTTCGTAATGTTCATCCATCTTGGTCCTCCCATTTGATCCGTTGTTATTCTTTGGACCAAGTTCGTCTCGTTCGTCTCGTTCGTCCATCTTCGTCCTCCCATTTGATCCGTTGTTATTCTTTGGACCAAGTTCGTCTCGTTCGTCTATCTTTGACCTCCGATTAGATCCATTGGCATTCTTTGGACCAAGTTCGTCTCGTTCGTCCATCTTCGTCCTCCTATTTGATCCGTTGGCATTCTTTGGACCAAGTTCATCTCGTTCGTCCATCTTCGTCCTCCCATTTGATTCCTTGGCATTCATTGGACAAAGTTCGTCTCGTTCATCCATCTTCGTCCTCCGTTTTGATCCATTGGCATTCATTGGACCAAGTTCGTCTCGTTCGTCCATCTTCGTCCTCCCATTTGATCCATTGGCATTCTTTGGACCAAGTTTGTCTCGTTCGTCCATCTTCGTCCTCCCATTTGATCCGCTGGCATTCTTTGGACCAAGTTCGTAATGTTCATCCATCTTGGTCCTCCCATTTGATCCGTTGTTATTCTTTGGACCAAGTTCGTCTCGTTCGTCTCGTTCGTCCATCTTCGTCCTCCCATTTGATCCGTTGTTATTCTTTGGACCAAGTTCGTCTCGTTCGTCCATCTTCGTCCTCCCATTTGATACGTTGTTATTCTTTGGACCAAGTTTGTCTCGTTCGTCCATCCTCGTCCTCCCATTGAATACATTGGCATTCTTTGGACCAAGTTCGTCTCGTTCGTCCATCTGCGTCCTCCCATTTGATCCATAGGCCTTCTTTGGACCGAGATCGTCTCGTTCTACCATCTTCGTCCTCCCATTTGATCCGTTGGCATTCTTTGGACCAAGTTCGTATCATTCGTCCATCTTGGTCCTCCCATTGGATCCGTTGTTATTCTTTGGACCAAGTTCGTCTCGTTCGTCCATATTCGTCCTCCCATTTGATCCATTGGCATTCTTTGGACCAAGTTCGTCTCGTTCGTCCATCTTCGTCCTCCCATTTGATCCGTTGTTATTCTTTGGACCAAGTTTGTCTCGTTCGTCCATCTTCGTCTTCCCATTTGATCCATAGGCCTTCTTTGGACCAAGATCGTCTCGTTCGTCCATCTTCGTCCTCCCATTTGATCCGTTGGCATTCTTTGGACCAAGTTCGTATCGTTCATCCATCTTGGTCCTCCCATTTGATCCGTTGTTATTCTTTGGACCAAGTTCGTCTCGTTCGTCCATCTTCGTCCTCCCATTTGATCCGTTGTTATTCTTTGGACCAAGTTCGTCTCGTTCGTCTATCTTTGACCTCCGATTAGATCCATTGGCCTTCTTTGGACCAAGTTCGTCTCGTTCGTCCATCTTCGTCCTCCTATTTGATCCGTTGGCATTCTTTGGACCAAGTTCATCTCGTTCGTCCATCTTCGTCCTCCCATTTGATTCCTTGGCAGTCATTGGACAAAGTTCGTCTCGTTCATCCATCTTCGTCCTCCATTTTGATCCATTGGCATTCATTGGACCAAGTTCGTCTCGTTCGTCCATCTTCGTCCTCCCATTTGATCCATTGGCATTCTTTGGACCAAGTTCGTCTCGTTCGTCCATCTTCGTCCTCCCATTTGATCCATTGGCATTCTTTGGACCAAGTTCGTCTCGTTCGTCCATCTTCGTCCTCCCAATTGATCCGTTGTTATTCTTTGGACCAAGTTTGTCTCGTTCGTCCATCTTCGTCCTCCCATTTGATCCGCTGGCATTCTTTGGACCAAGTTCGTAATGTTCATCCATCTTGGTCCTCCCATTTGATCCGTTGTTATTCTTTGGACCAAGTTCGTCTCGTTCGTCCATCTTCGTCCTCCCATTTGATCCGTTGTTATTCTTTGGACCAAGTTCGTCTCGTTCGTCCATCTTGGTCCTCCCATTTGATCCGTTGTTATTCTTTGGACCAAGTTCGTCTCGTTCGTCCATCTTCGTCCTCCCATTTGATCCTTTGGCATTCTTTGGACCAAGTTCGTCTCGTTCGTCCATCTTCGTCCTCCCATTTGATACGTTGTTATTCTTTGGACCAAGTTTGTCTCGTTCGTCCATCCTCGTCCTCCCATTGAATACATTGGCATTCTTTGGACCAAGTTCGTCTCGTTCGTCCATCTGCGTCCTCCCATTTCATCCATAGGCCTTCTTTGGACCGAGATCGTCTCGTTCTACCATCTTCGTCCTCCCATTTGATCCGTTGGCATTCTTTGGACCAAGTTCGTATCGTTCGTCCATCTTGGTCCTCCCATTGGATCCGTTGTTATTCTTTGGACCAAGTTCGTCTCGTTCGTCCATATTCGTCCTCCCGTTTGATCCATTGGCATTCTTTGGACCAAGTTCTTCTCGTTCGTCCATCTTCGTCCTCCCATTTGATCCGTTGTTATTCTTTGGACCAAGTTTGTCTCGTTCGTCCATCTTCGTCTTCCCATTTGATCCATAGGCCTTCTTTGGACCAAGATCGTCTCGTTCGTCCATCTTCGTCCTCCCATTTGATCCGTTGGCATTCTTTGGACCAAGTTCGTATCGTTCATCCATCTTGGTCCTCCCATTTGATCCGTTGTTATTCTTTGGACCAAGTTCGTCTCGTTCGTCCATCTTCGTCCTCCCATTTGATCCGTTGTTATTCTTTGGACCAAGTTCGTCTCGTTCGTCCATCTTCGTCCTCCCATTTGATCCGTAGGCCTTCTTTGGACCAAGTTCGTCTCGTTCGTCCATCTTCGTCCTCCATTTTGATCCATTGGCATTATTTGGACCAAGTTCGTCTTGTTCGTCCCTCTTCGTCCTCCCATTTGATCCGTAGGCCTTCTTTTGACTAAGTTCGGCTCGTTCTACCATCATCGTCCTCCCATTTGATCTGTCGGCATTCTTTGGACCAAGTTCGTCTCGTTCGCCCATCTTTGTCCTCCCATTTGATCCGTTGTTATTCTTTGGACCAAGTTCGTCTCGTTCGTCCATCTTTGTCCTCCCATTTCATCCATTGGCCTTCTTTGGACCAAGTTCGTCTCGTTCGTCCATCTTCGTCCTCCCATTTGATCCGTTGTTATTTTTTGGACCAAGTTTGTCTCGTTCGTCCATCTTCATCCTCCCAATTGATCCATAGGCCTTCTTTGGACCAAGTTCGTCTCGTTCGTCCATCTTCGTCCTCCCATTTGATCCATTGGCATTCTTTGGACCAAGTTCGTCTCGTTCGTCCATCTTGGTCCTCCCATTTGATCCGTTGTTATTCCTTGGACCAAGTTCGTCTCGTTCGTCCATCTTCGTCCTCCCATTTGATCCATTGGCATTCTTTGGACCAAGTTCGTCTCGTTCGTCCATCTTCGTCCTCCCATTTGATCCGTTGTTATTCTTTGCACCAAGTTTGTCTCGTTCGTCCATCTTCGTCCTCCCATTTGATCCATAGGCCTTCTTTGGACCAAGATCGTCTCGTTCGTCCATCTTCGTCCTCCTATTTGATCCGTTGGCATTCTTTGGACCAAGTTCGTATCGTTCATCCATCTTGGTCCTCCCATTTGATCCGTTGTTATTCTTTGGACCAAGTATGTCTCGTTCGTCCATCTTCGTCCTCCCATTTGATCCGTTGTTATTGTTTGGACCAAGTTTGTCTCGATCGTCCATCTTTGTCGTCCCATTTGATCCGTTGGCCTTCTTTGGACCAAGTTCGTCTCGTTCGTCCATCTTCGTCCTCCCATTTGATCCGTTGTTATTCTTTGGACCAAGTTTGTCTCGTTCGTCCATCTTCGTCCTCCCATTTGATCCGTTGGCATTCTTTGGACCAAGTTCGTATCGTTCATCCATCTTGGTCCTCCCATTTGATGCGTTGTTATTCTTTGGACCAAGTTCGTCTCGTTCGTCCATGTTCGTCCTCCCATTTGATCCGTTGTTATTCTTTGGACCAAGTTCGTCTCGTTCGTCCTTCTTGGTCCTCCCATTTGATCCGTTGTTATTCTTTGGACCAAGTTCGTCTCGTTCGTCCATCTTCGTCCTCCCATTTGATCCATTGGCATTCTTTGGACCAAGTTCGTCTCGTTCGTCCATCTTCGTCCTCCCATTTGATCCGTAGTCCTTCTTTGGACCAAGTTCGTCTCGTTCGTTCATCTTCGTCCTCCATTTTGATCCATTGGCATTATTTGGACCAAGTTCGTCTTGTTCGTCCCTCTTCGTCCTCCAATTTGATCCGTAGGCCTTCTTTTGACTAAGTTCGGCTCGTTCTACCATCATCGTCCTCCCATTTGATCCGTTGTTATTCCTTGGACCAAGTTCGTCTCGTTCGTCCATCTTCGTCCTCCCATTTGATCCAATGGCATTCTTTGGACCAAGTTCGTCTCGTTCGTCCATCTTCGTCCTCCCATTTGATCCGTTGTTATTCTTTGCACCAAGTTTGTCTCGTTCGTCCATCTTCGTCCTCCCATTTGATCCATAGGCCTTCTTTGGACCAAGATCGTCTCGTTCGTCCATCTTCATCCTCCTATTTGATCCGTTGGCATTCTTTGGACCAAGTTCGTATCGTTCATCCATCTTGGTCCTCCCATTTGATCCGTTGTTATTCTTTGGACCAAGTTTGTCTCGTTCGTCCATCTTCGTCCTCCCATTTGATCCGTTGTTATTGTTTGGACCAAGTTCGTCTCGGTCGTCCATCTTTGTCGTCCCATTTGATTCCTTGGCATTCATTGGACAAAGTTCGTCTCGTTCATCCATCTTCGTCCTCCATTTTGATCCATTGGCATTCATTGGACCAAGTTCGCCTCGTTCGTCCATCTTCGTCCTCCCATTTGATCCATTGGCATTCTTTGGACCAAGTTCATCTCGTTCGTCCATCTTCGTCCTCCCATTTGATTCCTTGGCATTCATTGGACAAAGTTCGTCTCGTTCATCCATCTTCGTCCTCCATTTTGATCCATTGGCATTCATTGGACCAAGTTCGCCTCGTTCGTCCATCTTCGTCCTCCCATTTGATCCATTGGCATTCTTTGGACCAAGTTCATCTCGTTCGTCCATCTTCGTCCTCCCATTTGATCCATTGGCATTCTTTGGACCAAGTTTGTCTCGTTCGTCCATCTTCGTCCTCCCATTTGATCCACTGGCATTCTTTGGACCAAGTTCGTAATGTTCATCCATCTTGGTCCTCCCATTTGATCCGTTGTTATTCTTTGGACCAAGTTCGTCTCGTTCGTCTCGTTCGTCCATCTTCGTCCTCCCATTTGATCCGTTGTTATTCTTTGGACCAAGTTCGTCTCGTTCGTCTATCTTTGACCTCCGATTAGATCCATTGGCATTCTTTGGACCAAGTTCGTCTCGTTCGTCCATCTTCGTCCTCCTATTTGATCCGTTGGCATTCTTTGGACCAAGTTCATCTCGTTCGTCCATCTTCGTCCTCCCATTTGATTCCTTGGCATTCATTGGACAAAGTTCGTCTCGTTCATCCATCTTCGTCCTCCGTTTTGATCCATTGGCATTCATTGGACCAAGTTCGTCTCGTTCGTCCATCTTCGTCCTCCCATTTGATCCATTGGCATTCTTTGGACCAAGTTTGTCTCGTTCGTCCATCTTCGTCCTCCCATTTGATCCGCTGGCATTCTTTGGACCAAGTTCGTAATGTTCATCCATCTTGGTCCTCCCATTTGATCCGTTGTTATTCTTTGGACCAAGTTCGTCTCGTTCGTCTCGTTCGTCCATCTTCGTCCTCCCATTTGATCCGTTGTTATTCTTTGGACCAAGTTCGTCTCGTTCGTCCATCTTCGTCCTCCCATTTCATACGTTGTTATTCTTTGGACCAAGTTTGTCTCGTTCGTCCATCCTCGTCCTCCCATTGAATACATTGGCATTCTTTGGACCAAGTTCGTCTCGTTCGTCCATCTGCGTCCTCCCATTTGATCCATAGGCCTTCTTTGGACCGAGATCGTCTCGTTCTACCATCTTCGTCCTCCCATTTGATCCGTTGGCATTCTTTGGACCAAGTTCGTATCATTCGTCCATCTTGGTCCTCCCATTGGATCCGTTGTTATTCTTTGGACCAAGTTCGTCTCGTTCGTCCATATTCGTCCTCCCATTTGATCCATTGGCATTCTTTGGACCAAGTTCGTCTCGTTCGTCCATCTTCGTCCTCCCATTTGATCCGTTGTTATTCTTTGGACCAAGTTTGTCTCGTTCGTCCATCTTCGTCTTCCCATTTGATCCATAGGCCTTCTTTGGACCAAGATCGTCTCGTTCGTCCATCTTCGTCCTCCCATTTGATCCGTTGGCATTCTTTGGACCAAGTTCGTATCGTTCATCCATCTTGGTCCTCCCATTTGATCCGTTGTTATTCTTTGGACCAAGTTCGTCTCGTTCGTCCATCTTCGTCCTCCCATTTGATCCGTTGTTATTCTTTGGACCAAGTTCGTCTCGTTCGTCCATCTTCGTCCTCCCATTTGATCCGTTGTTATTCTTTGGACCAAGTTCGTCTCGTTCGTCCATCTTCGTCCTCCCATTTGATCCATAGGCCTTCTTTGGACCAAGTTCGTCTCGTTCGTCCATCTTCGTCCTCCCATTTGATCCGTAGGCCTTCTTTGGACCAAGTTCGTCTCGTTCGTCCATCTTCGTCCTCCATTTTGATCCATTGGCTCTTTGGACCAAGTTCGTCTCGTTCGTCCCTCTTCGTCCTCCCATTTGATTCGTAGGCCTTCTTTTGACTAAGTTCGGCTCGTTCTACCATCATCGTCCTCCCATTTGATCTGTTGGCATTCTTTGGACCAAGTTCGTCTCGTTCGTCCATCTTCGTCCTCCCAATTGATCCGTTGTTATTCTTTGGACCAAGTTTGTCTCGTTCGTCCATCTTCGTCCTCCCATTTGATCCGCTGGCATTCTTTGGACCAAGTTCGTAATGTTCATCCATCTTGGTCCTCCCATTTGATCCGTTGTTATTCTTTGGACCAAGTTCGTCTCGTTCGCCCATCTTCGTCCTCCTATTTGATCCGTTGGCATTCTTTGGACCAAGTTCATCTCGTTCGTCCATCTTCGTCCTCCCATTTGATTCCTTGGCATTCATTGGACAAAGTTCGTCTCGTTCATCCATCTTCGTCCTCCATTTTAATCCATTGGCATTCATTGGACCAAGTTCGTCTCGTTCGTCCATCTTCGTCCTCCCATTTGATCCATAGGCCTTCTTTGGACCAAGATCGTCTCGTTCGTCCATCTTCGTCCCCATTTGATCCGTAGGCCTTCTTTGGACCATGTTCGTCTCGTTCTACCATCTTCGTCCTCCCATTTGATCCGCTGGCATTCTTTGGACCAAGTTCGTATCATTCGTCCATCTTGGTCCTCCCATTGGATCCGTTGTTATTCTTTGGACCAAGTTCGTCTCGTTCGTCCATATTCGTCCTCCCATTTGATCCATTGGCATTCTTTGGACCAAGTTCGTCTCGTTCGTCCATCTTCGTCCTCCCATTTGATCCGATGTTATTCTTTGGACCAAGTTTGTCTCGTTCGTCCATCTTCGTCTTCCCATTTGATCCATAGGCCTTCTTTGGACCAAGATCGTCTCGTTCGTCCATCTTCGTCCTCCCATTTGATCCGTTGGCATTCTTTGGACCAAGTTCGTATCGTTCATCCATCTTGGTCCTCCCATTTGATCCGTTGTTATTCTTTGGACCAAGTTCGTCTCGTTCGTCCATCTTCGTCCTCCCATTTGATCCGTTGTTATTCTTTGGACCAAGTTCGTCTCGTTCGTCCATCTTCGTCCTCCCATTTGATCCGTTGTTATTCTTTGGACCAAGTTCGTCTCGTTCGTCCATCTTCGTCATCTTCGTCCTCCCATTTGATCCGTAGGCCTTCTTTGGACCAAGTTCGTCTCGTTCGTCCATCTTCGTCCTCCATTTTGATCCATTGGCTCTTTGGACCAAGTTCGTCTCGTTCGTCCCTCTTCGTCCTCCCATTTGATTCGTAGGCCTTCTTTTGACTAAGTTCGGCTCGTTCTACCATCATCGTCCTCCCATTTGATCTGTTGGCATTCTTTGGACCAAGTTCGTCTCGTTCGTCCATCTTCGTCCTCCCAATTGATCCGTTGTTATTCTTTGGACCAAGTTTGTCTCGTTCGTCCATCTTCGTCCTCCCATTTGATCCGCTGGCATTCTTTGGACCAAGTTTGTAATGTTCATCCATCTTGGTCCTCCCATTTGATCCGTTGTTATTCTTTGGACCAAGTTCGTCTCGTTCGCCCATCTTCGTCCTCCTATTTGATCCGTTGGCATTCTTTGGACCAAGTTCATCTCGTTCGTCCATCTTCGTCCTCCCATTTGATCCATTGGCATTCTTTGGACCAAGTTTGTCTCGTTCGTCCATCTTCGTCCTCCATTTTGATCCATTGGCATTCATTGGACCAAGTTCGCCTCGTTCGTCCATCTTCGTCCTCCCATTTGATCCATTGGCATTCTTTGGACCAAGTTCATCTCGTTCGTCCATCTTCGTCCTCCCATTTGATCCATTGGCATTCTTTGGACCAAGTTTGTCTCGTTCGTCCATCTTCGTCCTCCCATTTGATCCACTGGCATTCTTTGGACCAAGTTCGTAATGTTCATCCATCTTGGTCCTCCCATTTGATCCGTTGTTATTCTTTGGACCAAGTTCGTCTCGTTCGTCTCGTTCGTCCATCTTCGTCCTCCCATTTGATCCGTTGTTATTCTTTGGACCAAGTTCGTCTCGTTCGTCTATCTTTGACCTCCGATTAGATCCATTGGCATTCTTTGGACCAAGTTCGTCTCGTTCGTCCATCTTCGTCCTCCTATTTGATCCGTTGGCATTCTTTGGACCAAGTTCATCTCGTTCGTCCATCTTCGTCCTCCCATTTGATTCCTTGGCATTCATTGGACAAAGTTCGTCTCGTTCATCCATCTTCGTCCTCCGTTTTGATCCATTGGCATTCATTGGACCAAGTTCGTCTCGTTCGTCCATCTTCGTCCTCCCATTTGATCCATTGGCATTCTTTGGACCAAGTTTGTCTCGTTCGTCCATCTTCGTCCTCCCATTTGATCCGCTGGCATTCTTTGGACCAAGTTCGTAATGTTCATCCATCTTGGTCCTCCCATTTGATCCGTTGTTATTCTTTGGACCAAGTTCGTCTCGTTCGTCTCGTTCGTCCATCTTCGTCCTCCCATTTGATCCGTTGTTATTCTTTGGACCAAGTTCGTCTCGTTCGTCCATCTTCGTCCTCCCATTTCATACGTTGTTATTCTTTGGACCAAGTTTGTCTCGTTCGTCCATCCTCGTCCTCCCATTGAATACATTGGCATTCTTTGGACCAAGTTCGTCTCGTTCGTCCATCTGCGTCCTCCCATTTGATCCATAGGCCTTCTTTGGACCGAGATCGTCTCGTTCTACCATCTTCGTCCTCCCATTTGATCCGTTGGCATTCTTTGGACCAAGTTCGTATCATTCGTCCATCTTGGTCCTCCCATTGGATCCGTTGTTATTCTTTGGACCAAGTTCGTCTCGTTCGTCCATATTCGTCCTCCCATTTGATCCATTGGCATTCTTTGGACCAAGTTCGTCTCGTTCGTCCATCTTCGTCCTCCCATTTGATCCGTTGTTATTCTTTGGACCAAGTTTGTCTCGTTCGTCCATCTTCGTCTTCCCATTTGATCCATAGGCCTTCTTTGGACCAAGATCGTCTCGTTCGTCCATCTTCGTCCTCCCATTTGATCCGTTGGCATTCTTTGGACCAAGTTCGTATCGTTCATCCATCTTGGTCCTCCCATTTGATCCGTTGTTATTCTTTGGACCAAGTTCGTCTCGTTCGTCCATCTTCGTCCTCCCATTTGATCCGTTGTTATTCTTTGGACCAAGTTCGTCTCGTTCGTCCATCTTCGTCCTCCCATTTGATCCGTTGTTATTCTTTGGACCAAGTTCGTCTCGTTCGTCCATCTTCGTCCTCCCATTTGATCCATAGGCCTTCTTTGGACCAAGTTCGTCTCGTTCGTCCATCTTCGTCCTCCCATTTGATCCGTAGGCCTTCTTTGGACCAAGTTCGTCTCGTTCGTCCATCTTCGTCCTCCATTTTGATCCATTGGCTCTTTGGACCAAGTTCGTCTCGTTCGTCCCTCTTCGTCCTCCCATTTGATTCGTAGGCCTTCTTTTGACTAAGTTCGGCTCGTTCTACCATCATCGTCCTCCCATTTGATCTGTTGGCATTCTTTGGACCAAGTTCGTCTCGTTCGTCCATCTTCGTCCTCCCAATTGATCCGTTGTTATTCTTTGGACCAAGTTTGTCTCGTTCGTCCATCTTCGTCCTCCCATTTGATCCGCTGGCATTCTTTGGACCAAGTTCGTAATGTTCATCCATCTTGGTCCTCCCATTTGATCCGTTGTTATTCTTTGGACCAAGTTCGTCTCGTTCGCCCATCTTCGTCCTCCTATTTGATCCGTTGGCATTCTTTGGACCAAGTTCATCTCGTTCGTCCATCTTCGTCCTCCCATTTGATTCCTTGGCATTCATTGGACAAAGTTCGTCTCGTTCATCCATCTTCGTCCTCCATTTTAATCCATTGGCATTCATTGGACCAAGTTCGTCTCGTTCGTCCATCTTCGTCCTCCCATTTGATCCGTTGGCATTCTTTGGACCAAGTTCGTATCGTTCATCCATCTTGGTCCTCCCATTTGATCCGTTGTTATTCTTTGGACCAAGTTCGTCTCGTTCGTCCATCTTCGTCCTCCCATTTGATCCGTTGTTATTCTTTGGACCAAGTTCGTCTCGTTCGTCCATCTTCGTCCTCCCATTTGATCCGTTGTTATTCTTTGGACCAAGTTCGTCTCGTTCGTCCATCTTCGTCCTCCCATTTGATCCATAGGCCTTCTTTGGACCAAGTTCGTCTCGTTCGTCCATCTTCGTCCTCCCATTTGATCCGTAGGCCTTCTTTGGACCAAGTTCGTCTCGTTCGTCCATCTTCGTCCTCCATTTTGATCCATTGGCTCTTTGGACCAAGTTCGTCTCGTTCGTCCCTCTTCGTCCTCCCATTTGATTCGTAGGCCTTCTTTTGACTAAGTTCGGCTCGTTCTACCATCATCGTCCTCCCATTTGATCTGTTGGCATTCTTTGGACCAAGTTCGTCTCGTTCGTCCATCTTCGTCCTCCCAATTGATCCGTTGTTATTCTTTGGACCAAGTTTGTCTCGTTCGTCCATCTTCGTCCTCCCATTTGATCCGCTGGCATTCTTTGGACCAAGTTCGTAATGTTCATCCATCTTGGTCCTCCCATTTGATCCGTTGTTATTCTTTGGACCAAGTTCGTCTCGTTCGCCCATCTTCGTCCTCCTATTTGATCCGTTGGCATTCTTTGGACCAAGTTCATCTCGTTCGTCCATCTTCGTCCTCCCATTTGATTCCTTGGCATTCATTGGACAAAGTTCGTCTCGTTCATCCATCTTCGTCCTCCATTTTAATCCATTGGCATTCATTGGACCAAGTTCGTCTCGTTCGTCCATCTTCGTCCTCCCATTTGATCCATAGGCCTTCTTTGGACCAAGATCGTCTCGTTCGTCCATCTTCGTCCCCATTTGATCCGTAGGCCTTCTTTGGACCATGTTCGTCTCGTTCTACCATCTTCGTCCTCCCATTTGATCCGCTGGCATTCTTTGGACCAAGTTCGTATCATTCGTCCATCTTGGTCCTCCCATTGGATCCGTTGTTATTCTTTGGACCAAGTTCGTCTCGTTCGTCCATATTCGTCCTCCCATTTGATCCATTGGCATTCTTTGGACCAAGTTCGTCTCGTTCGTCCATCTTCGTCCTCCCATTTGATCCGATGTTATTCTTTGGACCAAGTTTGTCTCGTTCGTCCATCTTCGTCTTCCCATTTGATCCATAGGCCTTCTTTGGACCAAGATCGTCTCGTTCGTCCATCTTCGTCCTCCCATTTGATCCGTTGGCATTCTTTGGACCAAGTTCGTATCGTTCATCCATCTTGGTCCTCCCATTTGATCCGTTGTTATTCTTTGGACCAAGTTCGTCTCGTTCGTCCATCTTCGTCCTCCCATTTGATCCGTTGTTATTCTTTGGACCAAGTTCGTCTCGTTCGTCCATCTTCGTCCTCCCATTTGATCCGTTGTTATTCTTTGGACCAAGTTCGTCTCGTTCGTCCATCTTCGTCATCTTCGTCCTCCCATTTGATCCGTAGGCCTTCTTTGGACCAAGTTCGTCTCGTTCGTCCATCTTCGTCCTCCATTTTGATCCATTGGCTCTTTGGACCAAGTTCGTCTCGTTCGTCCCTCTTCGTCCTCCCATTTGATTCGTAGGCCTTCTTTTGACTAAGTTCGGCTCGTTCTACCATCATCGTCCTCCCATTTGATCTGTTGGCATTCTTTGGACCAAGTTCGTCTCGTTCGTCCATCTTCGTCCTCCCAATTGATCCGTTGTTATTCTTTGGACCAAGTTTGTCTCGTTCGTCCATCTTCGTCCTCCCATTTGATCCGCTGGCATTCTTTGGACCAAGTTCGTAATGTTCATCCATCTTGGTCCTCCCATTTGATCCGTTGTTATTCTTTGGACCAAGTTCGTCTCGTTCGCCCATCTTCGTCCTCCTATTTGATCCGTTGGCATTCTTTGGACCAAGTTCATCTCGTTCGTCCATCTTCGTCCTCCCATTTGATTCCTTGGCATTCATTGGACAAAGTTCGTCTCGTTCATCCATCTTCGTCCTCCATTTTAATCCATTGGCATTCATTGGACCAAGTTCGTCTCGTTCGTCCATCTTCGTCCTCCCATTTGATCCGTTGGCATTCTTTGGACCAAGTTCGTATCGTTCTTCCATCTTGGTCCTCCCATTTGATCCGTTGTTATTCTTTGGACCAAGTTTGTCTCGTTCGTCCATCTTCGTCCTCCCATTTGATCCGTTGTTATTCTTTGGACCAAGTTCGTCTCGTTCGTCCATCTTGGTCCTCCCATTTGATCCGTTGTTATTCTTTGGACCAAGTTCGTCTCGTTCGTCCATCTTCGTCCTCCCATTTGATCCATTGGCATTCTTTGGACCAAGTTCGTCTCGTTCGTCCATCTTCGTCCTCCCATTTGATACGTTGTTATTCTTTGGACCAAGTTTGTCTCGTTCGTCCATCCTCGTCCTCCCATTGAATACATTGGCATTCTTTGGACCAAGTTCGTCTCGTTCGTCCATCTGCGTCCTCCCATTTGATCCATAGGCCTTCTTTGGACCGAGATCGTCTCGTTCTACCATCTTCGTCCTCCCATTTGATCCGTTGGCATTCTTTGGACCAAGTTCGTATCGTTCGTCCATCTTGGTCCTCCCATTGGATCCGTTGTTATTCTTTGGACCAAGTTCGTCTCGTTCGTCCATATTCGTCCTCCCATTTGATCTATTGGCATTCTTTGGACCAAGTTCGTCTCGTTCGTCCATCTTCGTCCTCCCATTTGATCCGTTGTTATTCTTTGGACCAAGTTTGTCTCGTTCGTCCATCTTCGTCTTCCTATTTGATCCATAGGCCTTCTTTGGACCAAGATCGTCTCGTTCGTCCATCTTCGCCCTCCCATTTGATCCGTTGGCATTCTTTGGACCAAGTTCGTCTCGTTCGTCCATCTGCGTCCTCCCATTTGATCCATAGGCCTTCTTTGGACCGAGATCGTCTCGTTCTACCATCTTCGTCCTCCCATTTGATCCGTTGGCATTCTTTGGACCAAGTTCGTATCAATCGTCCATCTTGGTCCTCCCATTGGATCCGTTGTTATTCTTTGGACCAAGTTCGTCTCGTTCGTCCATATTCGTCCTCCCATTTGATCCATTGGCATTCTTTGGACCAAGTTCGTCTCGTTCGTCCATCTTCGTCCTCCCATTTGATCCGTTGTTATTCTTTGGACCAAGTTTGTCTCGTTCGTCCATCTTCGTCTTCCCATTTGATCCATAGGCCTTCTTTGGACCAAGATCGTCTCGTTCGTCCATCTTCGTCCTCCCATTTGATCCGTTGGCATTCTTTGGACCAAGTTCGTATCGTTCATCCATCTTGGTCCTCCCATTTGATCCGTTGTTATTCTTTGGACCAAGTTCGTCTCGTTCGTCCATCTTCGTCCTCCCATTTGATCCGTTGTTATTCTTTGGACCAAGTTCGTCTCGTTCGTCCATCTTCATCTTCCCATTTGATCCGTTGTTATTCTTTGGACCAAGTTTGTCTCGTTCGTCCATCTTCGTCCTCCCATTTGATCCATTGGCATTGTTTGGACCAAGTTCGTCTCGTTCGTCCATCTTCGTCCTCCCATTTGATCCGTAGGCCTTCTTTGGACCAAGTTCGTCTCGTTCGTCCATCTTCGTCCTCCATTTTGATCCATTGGCTCTTTGGACCAAGTTCGTCTCGTTCGTCCCTCTTCGTCCTCCCATTTGATTCGTAGGCCTTCTTTTGACTAAGTTCGGCTCGTTCTACCATCATCGTCCTCCCATTTGATCTGTTGGCATTCTTTGGACCAAGTTCGTCTCGTTCGTCCATCTTCGTCCTCCCAATTGATCCGTTGTTATTCTTTGGACCAAGTTTGTTTCGTTCGTCCATCTTCGTCCTCCCATTTGATCCGCTGGCATTCTTTGGACCAAGTTCGTAATGTTCATCCATCTTGGTCCTCCCATTTGATCCGTTGTTATTCTTTGGACCAAGTTCGTCTCGTTCGCCCATCTTCGTCCTCCTATTTGATCCGTTGGCATTCTTTGGACCAAGTTCATCTCGTTCGTCCATCTTCGTCCTCCCATTTGATTCCTTGGCATTCATTGGACAAAGTTCATCTCGTTCATCCATCTTCGTCCTCCATTTTAATCCATTGGCATTCATTGGACCAAGTTCGTCTCGTTCGTCCATCTTCGTCCTCCCATTTGATCCATAGGCCTTCTTTGGACCAAGTTCGTATCGTTCGTCCATCTTGGTCCTCCCATTGGATCCGTTGTTATTCTTTGGACCAAGTTCGTCTCGTTCGTCCATATTCGTCCTCCCATTTGATCCATTGGCATTCTTTGGACCAAGTTCGTCTCGTTCGTCCATCTTCGTCCTCCCATTTGATCCGTTGTTATTCTTTGGACCAAGTTTGTCTCGTTCGTCCATCTTCGTCTTCCTATTTGATCCATAGGCCTTCTTTGGACCAAGATCGTCTCGTTCGTCCATCTTCGCCCTCCCATTTGATCCGTTGGCATTCTTTGGACCAAGTTCGTCTCGTTCGTCCATCTGCGTCCTCCCATTTGATCCATAGGCCTTCTTTGGACCGAGATCGTCTCGTTCTACCATCTTCGTCCTCCCATTTGATCCGTTGGCATTCTTTGGACCAAGTTCGTATCAATCGTCCATCTTGGTCCTCCCATTGGATCCGTTGTTATTCTTTGGACCAAGTTCGTCTCGTTCGTCCATATTCGTCCTCCCATTTGATCCATTGGCATTCTTTGGACCAAGTTCGTCTCGTTCGTCCATCTTCGTCCTCCCATTTGATCCGTTGTTATTCTTTGGACCAAGTTTGTCTCGTTCGTCCATCTTCGTCTTCCCATTTGATCCATAGGCCTTCTTTGGACCAAGATCGTCTCGTTCGTCCATCTTCGTCCTCCCATTTGATCCGTTGGCATTCTTTGGACCAAGTTCGTATCGTTCATCCATCTTGGTCCTCCCATTTGATCCGTTGTTATTCTTTGGACCAAGTTCGTCTCGTTCGTCCATCTTCGTCCTCCCATTTGATCCGTTGTTATTCTTTGGACCAAGTTCGTCTCGTTCGTCCATCTTCATCTTCCCATTTGATCCGTTGTTATTCTTTGGACCAAGTTTGTCTCGTTCGTCCATCTTCGTCCTCCCATTTGATCCATTGGCATTTTTTGGACCAAGTTCGTCTCGTTCGTCCATCTTCGTCCTCCCATTTGATCCGTAGGCCTTCTTTGGACCAAGTTCGTCTCGTTCGTCCATCTTCGTCCTCCATTTTGATCCATTGGCTCTTTGGACCAAGTTCGTCTCGTTCGTCCCTCTTCGTCCTCCCATTTGATTCGTAGGCCTTCTTTTGACTAAGTTCGGCTCGTTCTACCATCATCGTCCTCCCATTAGATCTGTTGGCATTCTTTGGACCAAGTTCGTCTCGTTCGTCCATCTTCGTCCTCCCAATTGATCCGTTGTTATTCTTTGGACCAAGTTTGTTTCGTTCGTCCATCTTCGTCCTCCCATTTGATCCGCTGGCATTCTTTGGACCAAGTTCGTAATGTTCATCCATCTTGGTCCTCCCATTTGATCCGTTGTTATTCTTTGGACCAAGTTCGTCTCGTTCGCCCATCTTCGTCCTCCTATTTGATCCGTTGGCATTCTTTGGACCAAGTTCATCTCGTTCGTCCATCTTCGTCCTCCCATTTGATTCCTTGGCATTCATTGGACAAAGTTCATCTCGTTCATCCATCTTCGTCCTCCATTTTAATCCATTGGCATTCATTGGACCAAGTTCGTCTCGTTCGTCCATCTTCGTCCTCCCATTTGATCCATAGGCCTTCTTTGGACCAAGATCGTCTCGTTCGTCCATCTTCGTCCTCCCATTTGATCCGTTGGTATTCTTTGGACCAAGTTCGTCTCGTTCGTCCATCTTCGTCCTCCCATTTGATCCATTGGCATTCTTTGGACCAAGTTCGTCTCGTTCGTCCATCTTCGTCCTCCCATTTGATCCGTAGGCCTTCTTTGGACCAAGTTCGTCTCGTTCGTCCATCTTCGTCCTCCATTTTGATCCATTGGCTCTTTGGACCAAGTTCGTCTCGTTCGTCCCTCTTCGTCCTTCCATTTGATTCGTAGGCCTTCTTTTGACTAAGTTCGGCTCGTTCTACCATCATCGTCCTCCCATTTGATCTGTTGGCATTCTTTGGACCAAGTTCGTCTCGTTCGTCCATCTTCGTCCTCCCAATTGATCCGTTGTTATTCTTTGGACCAAGTTTGTCTCGTTCGTCCATCTTCGTCCTCCCATTTGATCCGCTGGCATTCTTTAGACCAAGTTCGTAATGTTCATCCATCTTGGTCCTCCCATTTGATCCGTTGTTATTCTATGGACCAAGTTCGTCTCGTTCGCCCATCTTCGTCCTCCTATTTGATCCGTTGGCATTCTTTGGACCAAGTTCATCTCGTTCGTCCATCTTCGTCCTCCCATTTGATTCCTTGGCATTCATTGGACAAAGTTCGTCTCGTTCATCCATCTTCGTCCTCCATTTTAATCCATTGGCATTCATTGGACCAAGTTCGTCTCGTTCGTCCATCTTCGTCCTCCCATTTGATCCATAGGCCTTCTTTGGACCAAGATCGTCTCGTTCGTCCATCTTCGTCCTCCCATTTGATCCGTTGGCATTCTTTGGACCAAGTTCGTATCGTTCATCCATCTTGGTCCTCCCATTTGATCCGTTGTTATTCTTTGGACCAAGTTTGTCTCGTTCGTCCATCTTCGTCCTCCCATTTGATCCGTTGTTATTCTTTGGACCAAGTTCGTCTCGTTCGTCCATCTTGGTCCTCCCATTTGATCCGTTGTTATTCTTTGGACCAAGTTCGTCTCGTTCGTCCATCTTCGTCCTCCCATTTGATCCATTGGCATTCTTTGGACCAAGTTCGTCTCGTTCGTCCATCTTCGTCCTCCCATTTGATACGTTGTTATTCTTTGGACCAAGTTTGTCTCGTTCGTCCATCCTCGTCCTCCCATTGAATACATTGGCATTCTTTGGACCAAGTTCGTCTCGTTCGTCCATCTGCGTCCTCCCATTTGATCCATAGGCCTTCTTTGGACCGAGATCGTCTCGTTCTACCATCTTCGTCCTCCCATTTGATCCGTTGGCATTCTTTGGACCAAGTTCGTCTCGTTCGTCCATCTTGGTCCTCCCATTGGATCCGTTGTTATTCTTTGGACCAAGTTCGTCTCGTTCGTCCATATTCGTCCTCCCATTCGATCCATTGGCATTCTTTGGACCAAGTTCGTCTCGTTCGTCCATCTTCGTCCTCCCATTTGATCCGTTGTTATTCTTTGGACCAAGTTTGTCTCGTTCGTCCATCTTCGTCTTCCTATTTGATCCATAGGCCTTCTTTGGACCAAGATCGTCTCGTTCGTCCATCTTCGCCCTCCCATTTGATCCGTTGGCATTCTTTGGACCAAGTTCGTATCGTTCATCCATCTTGGTCCTCCCATTTGATCCGTTGTTATTCTTTGGACCAAGTTCGTCTCGTTCGTCCATCTTCGTCCACCCATTTGATCCGTTGTTATTCTTTGGACCAAGTTCGTCTCGGTCGTCCATCTTTGTCGTCCCATTTGATCCGTTGGCCTTCTTTGGACCAAGTTCGTCTCATTTGTCCATCTTCGTCCTCCCATTTGATCCGTAGGCCTTCTTTGGACCAAGTTCGTCTCGTTCGTCCATCTTCGTCCGCCCATTTGATCCGTAGGCCTTCTTTGGACCAAGTTCATCTCGTTCGTCCATCTTCGTCCTCCCATTTGATCCGTTGTTATTCTTTGGACCAAGTTCGTCTCGTTCGTCCATCTTCGTCCACCCATTTGATCCGTTGTTATTCTTTGGACCAAGTTCGTCTCGGTCGTCCATCTTTATCGTCCCATTTGATCCGTTGGCCTTCTTTGGACCAAGTTCGTCTCATTTGTCCATCTTCGTCCTCCCATTTGATCCGTAGGCCTTCTTTGGACCAAGTTCGTCTCGTTCGTCCATCTTCGTCCTCCCATTTGATCAGTAGGCCTTCTTTGGACCAAGTTCATCTCGTTCGTCCATCTTCGTCCTCCATTTTGATCCATTGGCTCTTTGGACCAAGTTCGTCTCGTTCGTCCCTCTTCGTCCTCCCATTTGATTCGTAGGCCTTCTTTTGACTAAGTTCGGCTCGTTCTACCATCATCGTCCTCCCATTTGATCTGTTGGCATTCTTTGGACCAAGTTCGTCTCGTTCGCCCATCTTCGTCCTCCCATTTGATCCGTTGGCATTCTTTGGACCAAGTTCCTCTCGTTCGTCCATCTTCGTCCTCCCATTTGATTCCTTGGCATTCATTGGACAAAGTTCGTCTCGTTCAACCATCTTCGTCCTCCATTTTGATCCATTGGCATTCATTGGACCAAGTTCGTCTCGTTCGTCCATCTTCGTCCTCCCATTTGATCCATAGGCCTTCTTTGGACCAAGATCGTCTCGTTCGTCCATCTTCGTCCTCCCATTTGATCCGTTGGCATTCTTTGGACCAAGTTCGTATCGTTCATCCATCTTGGTCCTCCCATTTGATCCGTTGTTATTCTTTGGACCAAGTTCGTCTCGTTCGTCCATCTTCGTCCTCCCATTTGATCCGTTGCTATTCTTTGGACCAAGTTCGTCTCGTTCGTCCATCTTGGTCCTTCCATTTGATCCGTTGTTATTCTTTGGACCAAGTTCGTCTCGTTCGTCCATCTTCGTCCTCCCATTTGATCCATTGGCATTCTTTGGACCAAGTTCGTCTCGTTCGTCCATCTTCGTCCTCCCATTTGATCCATTGGCATTCTTTGGACCAAGTTCGTCTCGTTCGTCCATCTTCGTCCTCCCATTTGATACGTTGTTATTCTTTGGACCAAGTTTGTCTCGTTCGTCCATCCTCGTCCTCCCATTGAATACATTGGCATTCTTTGGACCAAGTTCGTCTCGTTCGTCCATCTGCGTCCTCCCATTTGATCCATAGGCCTTCTTTGGACCGAGATCGTCTCGTTCTACCATCTTCGTCCTCCCATTTGATCCATTGGCATTCTTTGGACCAAGTTCGTATCGTTCGTCCATCTTGGTCCTCCCATTGGATCCGTTGTTATTCTTTGGACCAAGTTCGTCTCGTTCGTCCATCTTCGTCCTCCATTTTGATCCATTGGCTCTTTGGACCAAGTTCGTCTCGTTCGTCCCTCTTCGTCCTCCCATTTGATTCGTAGGCCTTCTTTTGACTAAGTTCGGCTCGTTCTACCATCATCGTCCTCCCATTTGATCTGTTGGCATTCTTTGGACCAAGTTCGTCTCGTTCGTCCATCTTCGTCCTCCCAATTGATCCGTTGTTATTCTTTGGACCAAGTTTGTCTCGTTCGTCCATCTTCGTCCTCCCATTTGATCCGCTGGCATTCTTTGGACCAAGTTCGTAATGTTCATCCATCTTGGTCCTCCCATTTGATCCGTTGTTATTCTTTGGACCAAGTTCGTCTCGTTCGCCCATCTTCGTCCTCCTATTTGATCCGTTGGCATTCTTTGGACCAAGTTCATCTCGTTCGTCCATCTTCGTCCTCCCATTTGATTCCTTGGCATTCATTGGACAAAGTTGATCTCGTTCATCCATCTTCGTCCTCCATTTTAATCCATTGGCATTCATTGGACCAAGTTCGTCTCGTTCGTCCATCTTCGTCCTCCCATTTGATCCATAGGCCTTCTTTGGACCAAGATCGTCTCGTTCGTCCATCTTCGCCCTCCCATTTGATCCGTTGGCATTCTTTGGACCAAGTTCGTATCGTTCATCCATCTTGGTCCTCCCATTTGATCCGTTGTTATTCTTTGGACCAAGTTCGTCTCGTTCGTCCATCTTCGTCCACCCATTTGATCCGTTGTTATTCTTTGGACCAAGTTCGTCTCGGTCGTCCATCTTTGTCGTCCCATTTGATCCGTTGGCCTTCTTTGGACCAAGTTCGTCTCATTTGTCCATCTTCGTCCTCCCATTTGATCCGTAGGCCTTCTTTGGACCAAGTTCGTCTCGTTCGTCCATCTTCGTCCGCCCATTTGATCCGTAGGCCTTCTTTGGACCAAGTTCATCTCGTTCGTCCATCTTCGTCCTCCCATTTGATCCGTTGTTATTCTTTGGACCAAGTTCGTCTCGTTCGTCCATCTTCGTCCACCCATTTGATCCGTTGTTATTCTTTGGACCAAGTTCGTCTCGGTCGTCCATCTTTATCGTCCCATTTGATCCGTTGGCCTTCTTTGGACCAAGTTCGTCTCATTTGTCCATCTTCGTCCTCCCATTTGATCCGTAGGCCTTCTTTGGACCAAGTTCGTCTCGTTCGTCCATCTTCGTCCTCCCATTTGATCAGTAGGCCTTCTTTGGACCAAGTTCATCTCGTTCGTCCATCTTCGTCCTCCATTTTGATCCATTGGCTCTTTGGACCAAGTTCGTCTCGTTCGTCCCTCTTCGTCCTCCCATTTGATTCGTAGGCCTTCTTTTGACTAAGTTCGGCTCGTTCTACCATCATCGTCCTCCCATTTGATCTGTTGGCATTCTTTGGACCAAGTTCGTCTCGTTCGCCCATCTTCGTCCTCCCATTTGATCCGTTGGCATTCTTTGGACCAAGTTCCTCTCGTTCGTCCATCTTCGTCCTCCCATTTGATTCCTTGGCATTCATTGGACAAAGTTCGTCTCGTTCAACCATCTTCGTCCTCCATTTTGATCCATTGGCATTCATTGGACCAAGTTCGTCTCGTTCGTCCATCTTCGTCCTCCCATTTGATCCATAGGCCTTCTTTGGACCAAGATCGTCTCGTTCGTCCATCTTCGTCCTCCCATTTGATCCGTTGGCATTCTTTGGACCAAGTTCGTATCGTTCATCCATCTTGGTCCTCCCATTTGATCCGTTGTTATTCTTTGGACCAAGTTCGTCTCGTTCGTCCATCTTCGTCCTCCCATTTGATCCGTTGCTATTCTTTGGACCAAGTTCGTCTCGTTCGTCCATCTTGGTCCTTCCATTTGATCCGTTGTTATTCTTTGGACCAAGTTCGTCTCGTTCGTCCATCTTCGTCCTCCCATTTGATCCATTGGCATTCTTTGGACCAAGTTCGTCTCGTTCGTCCATCTTCGTCCTCCCATTTGATCCATTGGCATTCTTTGGACCAAGTTCGTCTCGTTCGTCCATCTTCGTCCTCCCATTTGATACGTTGTTATTCTTTGGACCAAGTTTGTCTCGTTCGTCCATCCTCGTCCTCCCATTGAATACATTGGCATTCTTTGGACCAAGTTCGTCTCGTTCGTCCATCTGCGTCCTCCCATTTGATCCATAGGCCTTCTTTGGACCGAGATCGTCTCGTTCTACCATCTTCGTCCTCCCATTTGATCCATTGGCATTCTTTGGACCAAGTTCGTATCGTTCGTCCATCTTGGTCCTCCCATTGGATCCGTTGTTATTCTTTGGACCAAGTTCGTCTCGTTCGTCCATCTTCGTCCTCCATTTTGATCCATTGGCTCTTTGGACCAAGTTCGTCTCGTTCGTCCCTCTTCGTCCTCCCATTTGATTCGTAGGCCTTCTTTTGACTAAGTTCGGCTCGTTCTACCATCATCGTCCTCCCATTTGATCTGTTGGCATTCTTTGGACCAAGTTCGTCTCGTTCGTCCATCTTCGTCCTCCCAATTGATCCGTTGTTATTCTTTGGACCAAGTTTGTCTCGTTCGTCCATCTTCGTCCTCCCATTTGATCCGCTGGCATTCTTTGGACCAAGTTCGTAATGTTCATCCATCTTGGTCCTCCCATTTGATCCGTTGTTATTCTTTGGACCAAGTTCGTCTCGTTCGCCCATCTTCGTCCTCCTATTTGATCCGTTGGCATTCTTTGGACCAAGTTCATCTCGTTCGTCCATCTTCGTCCTCCCATTTGATTCCTTGGCATTCATTGGACAAAGTTGATCTCGTTCATCCATCTTCGTCCTCCATTTTAATCCATTGGCATTCATTGGACCAAGTTCGTCTCGTTCGTCCATCTTCGTCCTCCCATTTGATCCATAGGCCTTCTTTGGACCAAGATCGTCTCGTTCGTCCATCTTCGTCCTCCCATTTGATCCGTTGGTATTCTTTGGACCAAGTTCGTCTCGTTCGTCCATCTTCGTCCTCCCATTTGATCCATTGGCATTCTTTGGACCAAGTTCGTCTCGTTCGTCCATCTTCGTCCTCCCATTTGATCCGTAGGCCTTCTTTGGACCAAGTTCGTCTCGTTCGTCCATCTTCGTCCTCCATTTTGATCCATTGGCTCTTTGGACCAAGTTCGTCTCGTTCGTCCCTCTTCGTCCTCCCATTTGATTCGTAGGCCTTCTTTTGACTAAGTTCGGCTCGTTCTACCATCATCGTCCTCCCATTTGATCTGTTGGCATTCTTTGGACCAAGTTCGTCTCGTTCGTCCATCTTCGTCCTCCCAATTGATCCGTTGTTATTCTTTGGACCAAGTTTGTCTCGTTCGTCCATCTTCGTCCTCCCATTTGATCCGCTGGCATTCTTTGGACCAAGTTCGTAATGTTCATCCATCTTGGTCCTCCCATTTGATCCGTTGTTATTCTATGGACCAAGTTCGTCTCGTTCGCCCATCTTCGTCCTCCTATTTGATCCGTTGGCATTCTTTGGACCAAGTTCATCTCGTTCGTCCATCATCGTCCTCCCATTTGATTCCTTGGCATTCATTGGACAAAGTTCGTCTCGTTCATCCATCTTCGTCCTCCATTTTAATCCATTGGCATTCATTGGACCAAGTTCGTCTCGTTCGTCCATCTTCGTCCTCCCATTTGATCCATAGGCCTTCTTTGGACCAAGATCGTCTCGTTCGTCCATCTTCGTCCTCCCATTTGATCCGTTGGCATTCTTTGGACCAAGTTCGTATCGTTCATCCATCTTGGTCCTCCCATTTGATCCGTTGTTATTCTTTGGACCAAGTTTGTCTCGTTCGTCCATCTTCGTCCTCCCATTTGATCCGTTGTTATTCTTTGGACCAAGTTCGTCTCGTTCGTCCATCTTGGTCCTCCCATTTGATCCGTTGTTATTCTTTGGACCAAGTTCGTCTCGTTCGTCCATCTTCGTCCTCCCATTTGATCCATTGGCATTCTTTGGACCAAGTTCGTCTCGTTCGTCCATCTTCGTCCTCCCATTTGATACGTTGTTATTCTTTGGACCAAGTTTGTCTCGTTCGTCCATCCTCGTCCTCCCATTGAATACATTGGCATTCTTTGGACCAAGTTCGTCTCGTTCGTCCATCTGCGTCCTCCCATTTGATCCATAGGCCTTCTTTGGACCGAGATCGTCTCGTTCTACCATCTTCGTCCTCCCATTTGATCTGTTGGCATTCTTTGGACCAAGTTCGTATCGTTCGTCCATCTTGGTCCTCCCATTGGATCCGTTGTTATTCTTTGGACCAAGTTCGTCTCGTTCGTCCATATTCGTCCTCCCATTCGATCCATTGGCATTCTTTGGACCAAGTTCGTCTCGTTCGTCCATCTTCGTCCTCCCATTTGATCCGTTGTTATTCTTTGGACCAAGTTTGTCTCGTTCGTCCATCTTCGTCTTCCTATTTGATCCATAGGCCTTCTTTGGACCAAGATCGTCTCGTTCGTCCATCTTCGCCCTCCCATTTGATCCGTTGGCATTCTTTGGACCAAGTTCGTATCGTTCATCCATCTTGGTCCTCCCATTTGATCCGTTGTTATTCTTTGGACCAAGTTCGTCTCGTTCGTCCATCTTCGTCCACCCATTTGATCCGTTGTTATTCTTTGGACCAAGTTCGTCTCGGTCGTCCATCTTTGTCGTCCCATTTGATCCGTTGGCCTTCTTTGGACCAAGTTCGTCTCATTTGTCCATCTTCGTCCTCCCATTTGATCCGTAGGCCTTCTTTGGACCAAGTTCGTCTCGTTCGTCCATCTTCGTCCTCCCATTTGATCCGTAGGCCTTCTTTGGACCAAGTTCTTCTCGTTCGTCCATCTTCGTCCTCCATTTTGATCCATTGGCTCTTTGGACCAAGTTCGTCTCGTTCGTCCCTCTTCGTCCTCCCATTTGATTCGTAGGCCTTCTTTTGACTAAGTTCGGCTCGTTCTACCATCATCGTCCTCCCATTTGATCTGTTGGCATTCTTTGGACCAAGTTCGTCTCGTTCGCCCATCTTCGTCCTCCCATTTGATCCGTTGGCATTCTTTGGACCAAGTTCCTCTCGTTCGTCCATCTTCGTCCTCCCATTTGATTCCTTGGCATTCATTGGACAAAGTTCGTCTCGTTCAACCATCTTCGTCCTCCATTTTGATCCATTGGCATTCATTGGACCAAGTTCGTCTCGTTCGTCCATCTTCGTCCTCCCATTTGATCCATAGGCCTTCTTTGGACCAAGATCGTCTCGTTCGTCCATCTTCGTCCTCCCATTTGATCCGTTGGCATTCTTTGGACCAAGTTCGTATCGTTCATCCATCTTGGTCCTCCCATTTGATCCGTTGTTATTCTTTGGACCAAGTTCGTCTCGTTCGTCCATCTTCGTCCTCCCATTTGATCCGTTGCTATTCTTTGGACCAAGTTCGTCTCGTTCGTCCATCTTGGTCCTTCCATTTGATCCGTTGTTATTCTTTGGACCAAGTTCGTCTCGTTCGTCCATCTTCGTCCTCCCATTTGATCCATTGGCATTCTTTGGACCAAGTTCGTCTCGTTCGTCCATCTTCGTCCTCCCATTTGATCCATTGGCATTCTTTGGACCAAGTTCGTCTCGTTCGTCCATCTTCGTCCTCCCATTTGATACGTTGTTATTCTTTGGACCAAGTTTGTCTCGTTCGTCCATCCTCGTCCTCCCATTGAATACATTGGCATTCTTTGGACCAAGTTCGTCTCGTTCGTCCATCTGCGTCCTCCCATTTGATCCATAGGCCTTCTTTGGACCGAGATCGTCTCGTTCTACCATCTTCGTCCTCCCATTTGATCCATTGGCATTCTTTGGACCAAGTTCGTATCGTTCGTCCATCTTGGTCCTCCCATTGGATCCGTTGTTATTCTTTGGACCAAGTTCATCTCGTTCGTCCATCTTCGTCCTCCATTTTGATCCATTGGCTCTTTGGACCAAGTTCGTCTCGTTCGTCCCTCTTCGTCCTCCCATTTGATTCGTAGGCCTTCTTTTGACTAAGTTCGGCTCGTTCTACCATCATCGTCCTCCCATTTGATCTGTTGGCATTCTTTGGACCAAGTTCGTCTCGTTCGCCCATCTTCGTCCTCCCATTTGATCCGTTGGCATTCTTTGGACCAAGTTCCTCTCGTTCGTCCATCTTCGTCCTCCCATTTGATTCCTTGGCATTCATTGGACAAAGTTCGTCTCGTTCAACCATCTTCGTCCTCCATTTTGATCCATTGGCATTCATTGGACCAAGTTCGTCTCGTTCGTCCATCTTCGTCCTCCCATTTGATCCATAGGCCTTCTTTGGACCAAGATCGCCTCGTTCGTCCATCTTCGTCCTCCCATTTGATCCGTTGGCATTCTTTGGACCAAGTTCGTATCGTTCATCCATCTTGGTCCTCCCATTTGATCCGTTGTTATTCTTTGGACCAAGTTCGTCTCGTTCGTCCATCTTCGTCCTCCCATTTGATCCGTTGTTATTCTTTGGACCAAGTTCGTCTCGTTCGTCCATCTTGGTCCTTCCATTTGATCCGTTGTTATTCTTTGGACCAAGTTCGTCTCGTTCGTCCATCTTCGTCCTCCCATTTGATCCATTGGCATTCTTTGGACCAAGTTCGTCTCGTTCGTCCATCTTCGTCCTCCCATTTGATACGTTGTTATTCTTTGGACTAAGTTTGTCTCGTTCGTCCATCCTCGTCCTCCCATTGAATACATTGGCATTCTTTGGACCAAGTTCGTCTCGTTCGTCCATCTGCGTCCTCCCATTTGATCCATAGGCCTTCTTTGGACCGAGATCGTCTCGTTCTACCATCTTCGTCCTCCCATTTGATCCGTTGGCATTCTTTGGACCAAGTTCGTATCGTTCGTCCATCTTGGTCCTCCCATTGGATCCGTTGTTATTCTTTGGACCAAGTTCGTCTCGTTCGTCCATATTCGTCCTCCCATTTGATCCATTGGCATTCTTTGGACCAAGTTCGTCTCGTTCGTCCATCTTCGTCCTCCCATTTGATCCGTTGTTATTCTTTGGACCAAGTTTGTCTCGTTCGTCCATCTTCGTCTTCCCATTTGATCCATAGGCCTTCTTTGGACCAAGATCGTCTCGTTCGTCCATCTTCGCCCTCCCATTTGATCCGTTGGCATTCTTTGGACCAAGTTCGTATCGTTCATCCATCTTGGTCCTCCCATTTGATCCGTTGTTATTCTTTGGACCAAGTTCGTCTCGGTCGTCCATCTTTGTCGTCCCATTTGATCCGTTGGCCTTCTTTGGACCAAGTTCGTCTCATTTGTCCATCTTCGTCCTCCCATTTGATCTGTAGGCCTTCTTTGGACCAAGTTCGTCTCGTTCGTCCATCTTCGTCCTCCCATTTGATCCGTAGGCCTTCTTTGGACCAAGTTCATCTCGTTCGTCCCTCTTCGTCCTCCCATTTGATTCGTAGGCCTTCTTTTGACTAAGTTCGGCTCGTTCTACCATCATCGTCCTCCCATTTGATCTGTTGGCATTCTTTGGACCAAGTTCGTCTCGTTCGCCCATCTTCGTCCTCCCATTTGATCCGTTGTTATTCTTTGGACCAAGTTCGTCTCGTTCGTCCATCTTTGACCTCCCATTTGATCCATTGGCCTTCTTTGTACCAAGTTCGTCTCGTTCGTCCATCTTCGTCCTCCTATTTGATCCGTTGGCATTCTTTGGACCAAGTTCGTCTCGTTCGTCCATCTTCGTCCTCCCATTTGATTCATTGGCATTCATTGGACCAAGTTCGTCTCGTTCGTCCATCTTCGTCCTCCCATTTGAACCGTTGGCCTTCTTTGGACCAAGATCGTCTCGTTCGTCCATCTTGGTCCTCCCATTTGATCCGTTGGCCTTCTTTGGACCAAGATCGTCTCCTTCGTCCATCTTCGTCCTCCCATTTGATCCGTTCGCCTTCTTTGGACTAAGTTCATCTCATTCTACCGTCTTTGTCCTCCCATTTGATCCGTTGGCATTCTTTGGACCAAGTTCGTATCGTTCATCCATCTTGGTCCTCCCATTTGATCCGTTGTTATACTTTGGACCAAGTTCGTCTCGTTCGTCCATCTTCGTCCTCCCATTTGATCCGTTGTTATTCTTTGGACCAAGTTTGTCTCGTTCGTCCATCTTCGTCCTCACATTTGATCCGTTGGCATTATTTGGACCAAGTTCGTATCGTTCATCCATCTTCGTCCTCCCATTTGATCCGTTGTTATTCTTTGGACCAAGTTCGTCTCGTTCGTCCATCTTCGTCCTCCCATTTGATCCGTTGTTATTCTTTGGGCCAAGTTCGTCTCGTTCGTCCATCTTGGTCCTCCCATTTGATCCGTTGTTATTCTTTGGACCAAGTTCGTCTCGTTCGTCCATCTTCGTCCTCCCATTTGATCCATTGGCATTCTTTGGACCAAGTTCGTCTCGTTCGTCCATCTTCGTCCTCCCATTTGATCCGTAGGCCTTCTTTGGACCAAGTTCGTCTCGTTCGTCCATCTTCGTCCTCCATTTTGATCCATTGGCTCTTTGGACCAAGTTCGTCTCGTTCGTCCCTCTTCGTCCTCCCATTTGATTCGTAGGCCTTCTTTTGACTAAGTTCGGCTCGTTCTACCATCATCGTCCTCCCATTTGATCTGTTGGCATTCTTTGGACCATGTTCGTCTCGTTCGTCCATCTTCGTCCTCCCAATTGATCCGTTGTTATTCTTTGGACCAAGTTTGTCTCGTTCGTCCATCTTCGTCCTCCCATTTGATCCGCTGGCATTCTTTGGACCAAGTTCGTAATGTTCATCCATCTTGGTCCTGCCATTTGATCCGTTGTTATTCTTTGGACCAAGTTCGTCTCGTTCGCCCATCTTCGTCCTCCTATTTGATCCGTTGGCATTCTTTGGACCAAGTTCATCTCGTTCGTCCATCTTCGTCCTCCCATTTGATTCCTTGGCATTCATTGGACAAAGTTCGTCTCGTTCATCCATCTTCGTCCTCCATTTTGATCCATTGGCATTCATTGGACCAAGTTCGTCTCGTTCGTCCATCTTCGTCCTCCCATTTGATCCATAGGCCTTCTTTGGACCAAGATCGTCTCGTTCGTCCATCTTCGTCCTCCCATTTGATCCGTTGGCATTCTTTGGACCAAGTTCGTATCGTTCATCCATCTTGGTCCTCCCATTTGATCCGTTGTTATTCTTTGGACCAAGTTCGTCTCGTTCGTCCATCTTCGTCCTCCCATTTGATCCGTTGTTATTCTTTGGACCAAGTTCGTCTCGTTCGTCCATCTTGGTCCTCCCATTTGATCCGTTGTTATTCTTTGGACCAAGTTCGTCTCGTTCGTCCATCTTCGTCCTCCCATTTGATTCATTGGCATTCTTTGGACCAAGTTCATCTCGTTCGTCCATCTTCGTCCTCCCATTTGATACGTTGTTATTCTTTGGACCAAGTTTGTCTCGTTCGTCCATCCTCGTCCTCCCATTGAATACGTTGGCATTCTTTGGACCAAGTTCGTCTCGTTCGTCCATCTGCGTCCTCCCATTTGATCCATAGGCCTTCTTTGGACCGAGATCGTCTCGTTCTACCATCTTCGTCCTCCCATTTGATCCGTTGGCATTCTTTGGACCAAGTTCGTATCGTTCGTCCATCTTGGTCCTCCCATTGGATCCGTTGTTATTCTTTGGACCAAGTTCGTCTCGTTCGTCCATATTCGTCCTCCCATTTGATCCATTGGCATTCTTTGGACCAAGTTCGTCTCGTTCGTCCATCTTCGTCCTCCCATTTGATCCGTTGTTATTCTTTGGACCAAGTTTGTCTCGTTCGTCCATCTTCGTCTTCCTATTTGATCCATAGGCCTTCTTTGGACCAAGATCGTCTCGTTCGTCCATCTTCGCCCTCCCATTTGATCCGTTGGCATTCTTTGGACCAAGTTCGTATCGTTCATCCATCTTGGTCCTCCCATTTGATCCGTTGTTATTCTTTGGACCAAGTTCGTCTCGTTCGTCCATCTTCGTCCTCCCATTTGATCCGTTGTTATTCTTTGGACCAAGTTCGTCTCGGTCGTCCATCTTTGTCGTCCCATTTGATCCGTTGGCCTTCTTTGGACCAAGTTCGTCTCATTTGTCCATCTTCGTCCTCCCATTTGATCCGTAGGCCTTCTTTGGACCAAGTTCGTCTCGTTCGTCCATCTTCGTCCTCCCATTTGATCTGTAGGCCTTCTTTGGACCAAGTTCATCTCGTTCGTCCATCTTCGTCCTCCATTTTGATCCATTGGCTCTTTGGACCAAGTTCGTCTCGTTCGTCCCTCTTCGTCCTCCCATTTGATTCGTAGGCCTTCTTTTGACTAAGTTCGGCTCGTTCTACCATCATCGTCCTCCCATTTGATCTGTTGGCATTCTTTGGACCAAGTTCGTCTCGTTCGCCCATCTTCGTCCTCCCATTTGATCCGTTGTTATTCTTTGGACCAAGTTCGTCTCGTTCGTCCATCTTTGACCTCCCATTTGATCCATTGGCCTTCTTTGTACCAAGTTCGTCTCGTTCGTCCATCTTCGTCCTCCTATTTGATCCGTTGGCATTCTTTGGACCAAGTTCGTCTCGTTCGTCCATCTTCGTCCTCCCATTTGATTCATTGGCATTCATTGGACCAAGTTCGTCTCGTTCGTCCATCTTCGTCCTCCCATTTGATCCGTTGGCCTTCTTTGGACCAAGATCGTCTCGTTCGTCCATCTTGGTCCTCCCATTTGATCCGTTGGCCTTCTTTGGACCAAGATCGTCTCCTTCGTCCATCTTCGTCCTCCCATTTGATCCGTTCGCCTTCTTTGGACTAAGTTCATCTCATTCTACCGTCTTTGTACTCCCATTTGATCCGTTGGCACTCTTTGGACCAAGTTCGTATCGTTCATCCATCTTGGTCCTCCCATTTGATCCGTTGTTATACTTTGGACCAAGTTCGTCTCGTTCGTCCATCTTCGTCCCCCCATTTGATCCGTTGTTATTCTTTGGACCAAGTTCGTCTCGTTCGTCCATCTTCGTCCTCCCATTTGATCCGTTGTTATTCTTTGGACCAAGTTTGTCTCGTTCGTCCATCTTCGTCCTCCTATTTGATCCATAGGCCTTCTTTGGACCAAGATCGTCTCGTTCGTCCATCTGGGTCCTCCCATTTGATCCGTTGTTATTCTTTGGACCAAGTTCGTCTCGTTCGTCCATCTTCGTCCTCCCATTTGATCCGTTGTTATTCTTTCGACCAAGTTCGTCTCGGTCGTCCATCTTGGTCGTCCCATTTGATCCGTTGGCCTTCTTTGGACCAAGTTCGTCTCATTCGTCCATCTTCGTCCTCCCATTTGATCCGTAGGCCTTCTTTGGACCAAGTTCGTCTCGTTCGTCCATCTTCGTCCTCCATTTTGATCCATTGGCTCTTTGGACCAAGTTCGTCTCGTTCGTCCCTCTTCGTCCTCCCATTTGATCCGTAGGCCTTCTTTTGACTATGTTCGGCTCGTTCTACCATCATCGTCCTCCCATTTGATCTGTTGGCATTCTTTGGACCAAGTTCGTCTCGTTCGCCCATCTTCGTCCTCCCATTTGATCCGTTGTTATTCTTTGGACCAAGTTCGTCTCGTTCGTCCATCTTTGACCTCCCATTTGATCCATTGGCCTTCTTTGGACCAAGTTCGTCTCGTTCGTCCATCTTCGTCCTCCCATTTGATTCCTTGGCATTCTTTGGACCAAGTTCGTCTCGTTCGTCCATCTTCGTCGTCCCATTTGATCCGTTGTTATTTTTTGGACCAAGTTCGTCTCGTTCGTCCATCTTGGTCCTCCCATTTGATCCGTTGTTATTCTTTGGGCTAAGTTCGTCTCGTTCGTCCATCTTCGTCCTCCCATTTGATCCATTGGCATTCTTTGGACCAAGTTCGTCTCGTTCGTCCATCTTCGACCTCCCATTTGATCCGTTGTTATTCTTTGGACCAACTTCGTCTCGTTCGTCCATCTTCGTCCTCCCATTTGATCCGTTGGCATTCGTTGGACCAAGTTCGTCTCGTTCGTCCATCTTCGTCCTCCCATTGAATACATTGGCATTCCTTGGACCAGGTTCGTCTCGTTCGTCCATCTTCATCCTCCCATTTGATCCATAGGCCTTCTTTGGACCAAGTTCGTCTCGTTCGTCCATCTTCGTCCTCCGATTTGATCCGTTGGCATTCTTTGGACCAAGTTCGTCTCGTTCGTCCATCTTCGTCCTCCCATTTGATTCCTTGGCATTCATTGGACCAAGTTCGTCTCGTTCATCCATCTTCGTCCTCCATTTTGATCCATTGGCATTCATTGGACCAAGTTCGTCTCGTTCGTCCATCTTCGTCCTCCCATTTGATCCATTGGCATTCTTTGGACCAAGTTCGTCTCGTTCGTCCATCTTCGTCCTCCCATTTGATCCGTTGTTATTCTTTGGACCAAGTTTGTCTCGTTCGTCCATCTTCGTCCTCCCATTTGATCCATAGGCCTTCTTTCGACCAAGATCGTCTAGTTCGTCCATCTTCGTCCTCCCATTTGATCCGTTGGCATTCTTTGGACCAAGTTCGTATCGTTCTTCCATCTTGGTCCTCCCATTTGATCCGTTGTTATTCTTTGGACCAAGTTCGTCTCGTTCGTCCATCTTCGTCCTCCCATTTGATCCGTTGTTATTCTTTGGACCAAGTTCGTCTCGGTCGTCCCATTTGATCCGTTGGCCTTCTTTGGACCAAGTTCGTCTCATTCGTCCATCTTCGTCCTCCCATTTGATCCGTAGGCCTTCTTTGGACCAAGTTCGTCTCGTTCGCCCATCTTCGTCCTCCCATTTGATCCGTTGTTATTCTTTGGACCAAGTTCGTCTCGTTCGTCCATCTTTGACCTCCCATTTGATCCATTGGCCTTCTTTGGACCAAGTTCGTCTCGTTCGTCCATCTTCGTCCTCCTATTTGATCCGTTGGCATTCTTTGGACCAAGTTCGTCTCGTTCGTCCATCTCCGTCCTCCCATTTGATTCGTTGGCATTCATTGGACCAAGTTCGTCTCGTTCATCCATCTTGGTCCTCCCATTTGATCCGTTGTTATTCTTTGGACCAAGTTCGTCTCGTTCGTCTATCTTCGTCCTCCCATTTGATCCGTTGGCATTCTTTGGACCAAGTTCGTCTCGTTCGTCCATCTTCGTCCTCCCATTTGATCAATTGGCAATCATTGGACCAAGTTCGTCTCGTTCGTCCATCTTCGTCCCCATTTGATCCTTTGGCATTCATTGGACCAAGTTCGTCTCCTTCGTCCATCTTGGTCCTCCCATTTGATCTGTTGGCATTCTTTGGACCAAGTTTGTCTCGTTCATCCATCTTCGTCCTCCCATTTGATGCGTTGTTATTCTTTGGACCAAGTTCGTCTCGTTCGTCCATCTTCGTCCTCCCATTTGATCCATACGCCTTCTTTGGACCAAGTTCGTCTCGTTCGTCCAGCTTTGTCCTCCCATTTGATCCTTTGGCATTCATTGGACCAGGTTCATCTCGTTCATCCATCTTCGTCTTCCCATTTGATCCCTTGGCATTCATTGGACCAAGTTCGTCTCGTTCGTCCATCTTGGTCCTCCCATTTGATCCGTTGGCATTCTTTGGACCAAGTTCGTCTCGTTCGTCCGTCTTCGTCCTCCCATTTGATCCGTTGGCCTTCTTTGGACCAAGTTCATCTCGTTCGTCCCTCTTCGTCCTCCCATTTGATCGGTTGACATTCTTTGGACCAAGTTCGTCTCGTTCGTCCATCTTTGTCCCCATTTGATCCGTAGGCCTTCTTTGGACCATGTTCGTCTCGTTCTACCATCTTCGTCCTCCCATTTGATCCGTTGGCATTCTATAGACCAAGTTCGTGTTGTTCGTCCCTCTTCGTCCTCCCATTTGATCCGTAGGCCTTCTTTGGACCAAGTTCGTCTCGTTCGTACATCTTCGTCCTCCCATTTGATCCATAGCCCTTCTTTGCACCAAGTTCGTCTCGTTCGTCCATCTTTGTCCTCCCATTTGATCCGTTGGCCTTCTTTGGACCAAGTTCGTCTCGTTCGTCCATCTTACCAAGTTCGTCTCGTTCGTCCATCTTACCAAGTTCGTCTCGTTCGTCCATCTTCGTCCTCCCATTTGATCCGTTGGCATTCTTTGGACCAAGTTCGTCTCGTTCGTCCATCTTTGTCCTCCCATTTGATCCTTTGGCATTCATTGGACCAAGTTCGTCTCCTTCGTCCATCTTCGTCCTCCCATTTGATCTGTTGGCATTCTTTGGACCATGTTTGTCTCGTTCATCCATCTTCGTCCTCCCATTTGATGTGTTGTTATTCTTTGGACCAAGTTCGTCTCGTTCGTCCATCTTCGTCCTCCCATTTGATCCGTTGTTATTCTTTGTACCAAGTTCGTCTCGTTCGTCCATCTTCGTCCTCCTATTTGATCCATTGGCATTCATTGGACCAAGTTCGTCTCCTTCGTCCATCTTCGTCCTCCCATTTGATCTGTTGGCATTCTTTGGACCAAGTTTGTCTCGTTCATCCATCTTCGTCCTCCCATTTGATGTGTTGTTATTCTTTGGACCAAGTTCGTCTCGTTCGTCCATCTTCGTCCTCCCATTTGATCCGTTGTTATTCTTTGTACCAAGTTCGTCTCGTTCGTCCATCTTCGTCCTCCCATTTGATCCGTTGTTATTCTTTGGACCAAGTTCGTCTCGGTCGTCCCATTTGATCCGTTGGCCTTCTTTGGACCAAGTTCGTCTCATTCGTCCATCTTCGTCCTCCCATTTGATCCGTAGGCCTTCTTTGGACCAAGATCGTCTCGTTCGTCCATCTTCGTCCTCCCATTTGATCCGTTGGCATTCTTTGGACCAAGTTCGTCTCGTTCGTCCATCTTTGTCCTCCCATTTGATCCTTTGGCATTCATTGGACCAAGTTCGTCTCCTTTGTCCATCTTCGTCCTCCCATTTGATCTGTTGGCATTCTTTGGACCAAGTTTGTCTCGTTCATCCATCTTCGTCCTCCCATTTGATGTGTTGTTATTCTTTGGACCAAGTTCGTCTCGTTCGTCCATCTTCGTCCTCCCATTTGATCCGTTGTTATTCTTTGTACCAAGTTCGTCTCGTTCGTCCATCTTCGTCCTCCCATTTGATCCGTTGTTATTCTTTGGACCAAGTTCGTCTCGGTCGTCCCATTTGATCCGTTGGCCTTCTTTGGACCAAGTTCGTCTCATTCGTCCATCTTCGTCCTCCCATTTGATCCGTAGGCCTTCTTTGGACCAAGTTCGTCTCGTTCGTCCATCTTCGTCCTCCCATTTGATCCGTAGTCCTTCTTTTGACTAAGTTCGGCTCGTTCTACCATCATCGTCCTCCCATTTGATCTGTTGGCATTCTTTGGACCATGTTCGTCTCGTTCGTCCCTCTTCGTCCTCCCATTTGATCCGTAGGCCTTCTTTTGACTAAGTTCGGCTCGTTCTACCATCATCGTCCTCCCATTTGATCTGTTGGCATTCTTTGGACCAAGTTCGTCTCGTTCGCCCATCTTCGTCCTCCCATTTGATCCGTTGTTATTCTTTGGACCAAGTTCGTCTCGTTCGTCCATCTTTGACCTCCCATTTGATCCATTGGCCTTCTTTGGACCAAGTTCGTCTCGTTCGTCCATCTTCGTCCTCCTATTTGATCCGTTGGCATTCTTTGGACCAAGTTCGTCTCGTTCGTCCATCTCCGTCCTCCCATTTGATTCGTTGGCATTCATTGGACCAAGTTCGTCTCGTTCATCCATCTTGGTCCTCCCATTTGATCCGTTGTTATTCTTTGGACCAAGTTCGTCTCGTTCGTCTATCTTCGTCCTCCCATTTGATCCGTTGGCATTCTTTGGACCAAGTTCGTCTCGTTCGTCCATCTTCGTCCTCCCATTTGATCAATTGGCAATCATTGGACCAAGTTCGTCTCGTTCGTCCATCTTCGTCCCCATTTGATCCTTTGGCATTCATTGGACCAAGTTCGTCTCCTTCGTCCATCTTGGTCCTCCCATTTGATCTGTTGACATTCTTTGGACCAAGTTTGTCTCGTTCATCCATCTTCGTCCTCCCATTTGATGCGTTGTTATTCTTTGGACCAAGTTCGTCTCGTTCGTCCATCTTCGTCCTCCCATTTGATCCATACGCCTTCTTTGGGCCAAGTTCGTCTCGTTCGTCCATCTTCGTCCTCCCATTTGATCCGTTGTTATTCTTTGTACCAAGTTCGTCTCGTTCGTCCATCTTCGTCCTCCCATTTGATCCGTTGTTATTCTTTGGACCAAGTTCGTCTCGGTCGTCCCATTTGATCCGTTGGCCTTCTTTGGACCAAGTTCGTCTCATTCGTCCATCTTCGTCCTCCCATTTGATCCGTAGGCCTTCTTTGGACCAAGATCGTCTCGTTCGTCCATCTTCGTCCTCCCATTTGATCCGTTGGCATTCTTTGGACCAAGTTCGTCTCGTTCGTCCATCTTTGTCCTCCCATTTGATCCTTTGGCATTCATTGGACCAAGTTCGTCTCCTTCGTCCATCTTCGTCCTCCCATTTGATCTGTTGGCATTCTTTGGACCAAGTTTGTCTCGTTCATCCATCTTCGTCCTCCCATTTGATGTGTTGTTATTCTTTGGACCAAGTTCGTCTCGTTCGTCCATCTTCGTCCTCCCATTTGATCCGTTGTTATTCTTTGTACCAAGTTCGTCTCGTTCGTCCATCTTCGTCCTCCCATTTGATCCGTTGTTATTCTTTGGACCAAGTTCGTCTCGGTCGTCCCATTTGATCCGTTGGCCTTCTTTGGACCAAGTTCGTCTCATTCGTCCATCTTCGTCCTCCCATTTGATCCGTAGGCCTTCTTTGGACCAAGTTCGTCTCGTTCGTCCATCTTCGTCCTCCCATTTGATCCGTAGTCCTTCTTTTGACTAAGTTCGGCTCGTTCTACCATCATCGTCCTCCCATTTGATCTGTTGGCATTCTTTGGACCATGTTCGTCTCGTTCGTCCCTCTTCGTCCTCCCATTTGATCCGTAGGCCTTCTTTTGACTAAGTTCGGCTCGTTCTACCATCATCGTCCTCCCATTTGATCTGTTGGCATTCTTTGGACCAAGTTCGTCTCGTTCGCCCATCTTCGTCCTCCCATTTGATCCGTTGTTATTCTTTGGACCAAGTTCGTCTCGTTCGTCCATCTTTGACCTCCCATTTGATCCATTGGCCTTCTTTGGACCAAGTTCGTCTCGTTCGTCCATCTTCGTCCTCCTATTTGATCCGTTGGCATTCTTTGGACCAAGTTCGTCTCGTTCGTCCATCTCCGTCCTCCCATTTGATTCGTTGGCATTCATTGGACCAAGTTCGTCTCGTTCATCCATCTTGGTCCTCCCATTTGATCCGTTGTTATTCTTTGGACCAAGTTCGTCTCGTTCGTCTATCTTCGTCCTCCCATTTGATCCGTTGGCATTCTTTGGACCAAGTTCGTCTCGTTCGTCCATCTTCGTCCTCCCATTTGATCAATTGGCAATCATTGGACCAAGTTCGTCTCGTTCGTCCATCTTCGTCCCCATTTGATCCTTTGGCATTCATTGGACCAAGTTCGTCTCCTTCGTCCATCTTGGTCCTCCCATTTGATCTGTTGACATTCTTTGGACCAAGTTTGTCTCGTTCATCCATCTTCGTCCTCCCATTTGATGCGTTGTTATTCTTTGGACCAAGTTCGTCTCGTTCGTCCATCTTCGTCCTCCCATTTGATCCATACGCCTTCTTTGGACCAAGTTCGTCTCGTTCGTCCAGCTTTGTCCTCCCATTTGATCCTTTGGCATTCATTGGACCAGGTTCATCTCGTTCATCCATCTTCGTCTTCCCATTTGATCCCTTGGCATTCATTGGACCAAGTTCGTCTCGTTCGTCCATCTTGGTCCTCCCATTTGATCCGTTGGCATTCTTTGGACCAAGTTCGTCTCGTTCGTCCGTCTTCGTCCTCCCATTTGATCCGTTGGCCTTCTTTGGACCAAGTTCATCTCGTTCGTCCCTCTTCGTCCTCCCATTTGATCGGTTGACATTCTTTGGACCAAGTTCGTCTCGTTCGTCCATCTTCGTCCCCATTTGATCCGTAGGCCTTCTTTGGACCATGTTCGTCTCGTTCTACCATCTTCGTCCTCCCATTTGATCCGTTGGCATTCTATAGACCAAGTTCGTAATGTTCATCCATCTTGTTCCTCCCATTTGATCCGCTGTTATTCTTTGGACCAAGTTCGTCTCGTTCGTCCATCTTCGTCCTCCCATTTGATCCATAGGCCTTCTTTGGACCAAGTTCTTCTCGTTCGTCCAGCTTTGTCCTCCCATTTGATCCTTTGGCATTCATTGGACCAGGTTCATCTCGTTCATCCATCTTCGTCCTCCCATTTGATCCCTTGGCATTCATTGGACCAAGTTCGTCTCGTTCGTCCATCTTGGTCCTCCCATTTGATCCGTTGGCATTCTTTGGACCAAGTTCGTCTCGTTCGTCCGTCTTCGTCCTCCCATTTGATCCGTTGGCCTTCTTTGGACCAAGTTCGTCTCGTTCGCCCATTTTCGTCCCCATTTGATCCGTAGGCCTTCTTTGGACCATGTTCGTCTCGTTCTACCATCTTCGTCCTCCCATTTGATCCGTTGGCATTCTTTGGACCAAGTTCGTGTTGTTCGTCCCTCTTCGTCCTCCCATTTGATCCGTAGGCCTTCTTTGGACCAAGTTCGTCTCGTTCGTACATCTTCGTCCTCCCATTTGATCCATAGGCCTTCTTTGCACCAAGTTCGTCTCGTTCGTCCATCTTTGTCCTCCCATTTGATCCGTTGGCCTTCTTTGGACCAAGTTCGTCTCGTTCGTCCATCTTACCAAGTTCGTCTCGTTCGTCCATCTTACCAAGTTCGTCTCGTTCGTCCATCTTCGTCCTCCCATTTGATCCGTTGGCATTCTTTGGACCAAGTTCGTCTCGTTCGTCCATCTTCGTCCCCATTTGATCCGTAGGCCTTCTTTGGACCATGTTCGTCTCGTTCTACCATCTTCGTCCTCCCATTTGATCCGTTGGCATTCTATAGACCAAGTTCGTAATGTTCATCCATCTTGTTCCTCCCATTTGATCCGCTGTTATTCTTTGGACCAAGTTCGTCTCGTTCGTCCATCTTCGTCCTCCCATTTGATCCATAGGCCTTCTTTGGACCAAGTTCTTCTCGTTCGTCCAGCTTTGTCCTCCCATTTGATCCTTTGGCATTCATTGGACCAGGTTCATCTCGTTCATCCATCTTCGTCCTCCCATTTGATCCCTTGGCATTCATTGGACCAAGTTCGTCTCGTTCGTCCATCTTGGTCCTCCCATTTGATCCGTTGGCATTCTTTGGACCAAGTTCGTCTCGTTCGTCCGTCTTCGTCCTCCCATTTGATCCGTTGGCCTTCTTTGGACCAAGTTCGTCTCGTTCGCCCATTTTCGTCCCCATTTGATCCGTAGGCCTTCTTTGGACCATGTTCGTCTCGTTCTACCATCTTCGTCCTCCCATTTGATCCGTTGGCATTCTTTGGACCAAGTTCGTGTTGTTCGTCCCTCTTCGTCCTCCCATTTGATCCGTAGGCCTTCTTTGGACCAAGTTCGTCTCGTTCGTACATCTTCGTCCTCCCATTTCATCCATAGGCCTTCTTTGCACCAAGTTCGTCTCGTTCGTCCATCTTTGTCCTCCCATTTGATCCGTTGGCCTTCTTTGGACCAAGTTCGTCTCGTTCGTCCATCTTACCAAGTTCGTCTCGTTCGTCCATCTTACCAAGTTCGTCTCGTTCGTCCATCTTCGTCCTCCCATTTGATCCGTTGGCATTCTTTGGACCAAGTTCGTCTCATTCGTCCATCTTCGTCCTCCCATTTGATCCGTAGGCCTTCTTTGGACCAAGTTCGTCTCGTTCGTCCATCTTCGTCCTCCATTTTGATCCATTGGCTCTTTGGACCAAGTTCGTCTCGTTCGTCCCTCTTCGTCCTCCCATTTGATCCGTAGGCCTTCTTTTGACTATGTTCGGCTCGTTCTACCATCATCGTCCTCCCATTTGATCTGTTGGCATTCTTTGGACCAAGTTCGTCTCGTTCGCCCATCTTCGTCCTCCCATTTGATCCGTTGTTATACTTTGGACCAAGTTCGTCTCGTTCGTCCATCTTGGACCTCCCATTTGATCCATTGGCCTTCTTTGGACCAAGTTCGTCTCGTTCGTCCATCTTCGTCCTCCCATTTGATTCCTTGGCATTCTTTGGACCAAGTTCGTCTCGTTCGTCCATCTTCGTCCTCCCATTTGATCCGTTGTTATTCTTTGGACCAAGTTCGTCTCGTTCGTCCATCTTGGTCCTCCCATTTGATCCGTTGTTATTCTTTGGGCCAAGTTCGTCTCGTTCGTCCATCTTCGTCCTCCCATTTGATCCATTGGCATTCTTTGGACCAAGTTCGTCTCGTTCGTCATCTTCGACCTCCCATTTGATCCGTTGTTATTCTTTGGACCAACTTCGTCTCGTTCGTCCATCTTCGTCCTCCCATTTGATCCATTGGCATTCGTTGGACCAAGTTCGTCTCGTTCGTCCATCTTCGTCCTCCCATTGAATACATTGGCATTCCTTGGACCAGGTTCGTCTCGTTCGTCCATCTTCATCCTCCCATTTGATCCATAGGCCTTCTTTGGACCAAGTTCGTCTCGTTCGTCCATCTTCGTCCTCCCATTTGATTCCTTGGCATTCATTGGACCAAGTTCGTCTCGTTCATCCATCTTCGTCCTCCATTTTGATCCATTGGCATTCATTGGACCAAGTTCGTCTCGTTCGTCCATCTTCGTCCTCCCATTTGATCCATTGGCATTCTTTGGACCAAGTTCGTCTCGTTCGTCCATCTTCGTCCTCCCATTTGATCCGTTGTTATTCTTTGGACCAAGTTTGTCTCGTTCGTCCATCTTCGTCCTCCCATTTGATCCATAGGCCTTCTTTGGACCAAGATCGTCTCGTTCGTCCATCTTCGTCCTCCCATTTGATCCGTTGGCATTCTTTGGACCAAGTTCGTATCGTTCTTCCATCTTGGTCCTCCCATTTGATCCGTTGTTATTCTTTGGACCAAGTTTGTCTCGTTCGTCCATCTTCGTCCTCCCATTTGATCCGTTGTTATTCTTTGGACCAAGTTCGTCTCGGTCGTCCCATTTGATCCGTTGGCCTTCTTTGGACCAAGTTCGTCTCATTCGTCCATCTTCGTCCTCCCATTTGATCAGTAGGCCTTGTTTGGACCAAGTTCGTCTCGTTCGTCCATCTTCGTCCTCCATTTTGATCCATTGGCTCTTTGGACCATGTTCGTCTCGTTCGTCCCTCTTCGTCCTCCCATTTGATCCGTAGGCCTTCTATTGACTAAGTTCGGCTCGTTCTACCATCATCGTCCTCCCATTTGATCTGTTGGCATTCTTTGGACCAAGTTCGTCTCGTTCGCCCATCTTCGTCCTCCCATTTGATCCGTTGTTATTCTTTGGACCAAGTTCGTCTCGTTCGTCCATCTTTGACCTCCCATTTGATCCATTGGCCTTCTTTGGACCAAGTTCGTCTCGTTCGTCCATCTTCGTCCTCCTATTTGATCCGTTGGCATTCTTTGGACCAAGTTCGTCTCGTTCGTCCATCTCCGTCCTCCCATTTGATTCGTTGGCATTCATTGGACCAAGTTCGTCTCGTTCATCCATCTTGGTCCTCCCATTTGATCCGTTGTTATTCTTTGGACCAAGTTCGTCTCGTTCGTCTATCTTCGTCCTCCCATTTGATCCGTTGGCATTCTTTGGACCAAGTTCGTCTCGTTCGTCCATCTTCGTCCTCCCATTTGATCAATTGGCAATCATTGGACCAAGTTCGTCTCGTTCGTCCATCTTCGTCCCCATTTGATCCTTTGGCATTCATTGGACCAAGTTCGTCTCCTTCGTCCATCTTGGTCCTCCCATTTGATCTGTTGGCATTCTTTGGACCAAGTTTGTCTCGTTCATCCATCTTCGTCCTCCCATTTGATGCGTTGTTATTCTTTGGACCAAGTTCGTCTCGTTCGTCCATCTTCGTCCTCCCATTTGATCCATACGCCTTCTTTGGACCAAGTTCGTCTCGTTCGTCCAGCTTTGTCCTCCCATTTGATCCTTTGGATTTCATTGGACCAGGTTCATCTCGTTCATCCATCTTCGTCTTCCCATTTGATCCCTTGGCATTCATTGGACCAAGTTCGTCTCGTTCGTCCATCTTGGTCCTCCCATTTGATCCGTTGGCATTCTTTGGACCAAGTTCGTCTCGTTCGTCCGTCTTCGTCCTCCCATTTGATCCGTTGGCCTTCTTTGGACCAAGTTCATCTCGTTCGTCCCTCTTCGTCCTCCCATTTGATCGGTTGACATTCTTTGGACCAAGTTCGTCTCGTTCGTCCATCTTCGTCCCCATTTGATCCGTACGCCTTCTTTGGACCATGTTCGTCTCGTTCTACCATCTTCGTCCTCCCATTTGATCCGTTGGCATTCTATAGACCAAGTTCGTGTTGTTCGTCCCTCTTCGTCCTCCCATTTGATCCGTAGGCCTTCTTTGGACCAAGTTCGTCTCGTTCGTACATCTTCGTCCTCCCATTTGATCCATAGGCCTTCTTTGCACCAAGTTCGTCTCGTTCGTCCATCTTTGTCCTCCCATTTGATCCGTTGGCCTTCTTTGGACCAAGTTCGTCTCGTTCGTCCATCTTACCAAGTTCGTCTCGTTCGTCCATCTTACCAAGTTCGTCTCGTTCGTCCATCTTCGTCCTCCCATTTGATCCGTTGGCATTCTTTGGACCAAGTTCGTCTCGTTCGTCCATCTTCGTCCTCCCATTTGATCCGTTGTTATTCTTTGTACCAAGTTCGTCTCGTTCGTCCATCTTCGTCCTCCTATTTGATCCGTTGGCATTCTTTGGACCAAGTTCGTCTCGTTTGTCCATCTTCGTCCTCCCATTTGATTCATTGGCATTCATTGGACCAAGTTCGTCTCGTTCGTCCATCTTCGTCCTCCCATTTGATCCGTTGGCCTTCTTTGGACCAAGATCGTCTCGTTCGTCCATCTTCGTCCTCCCATTTGATTCCTTGGCATTCATTGGACCAAGTTCGTCTCGTTCATCCATCTTCGTCCTCCATTTTGATCCATTGGCATTCATTGGACCAAGTTCGTCTCGTTCGTCCATCTTCGTCCTCCCATTTGATCCATTGGCATTCTTTGGACCAAGTTCGTCTCGTTCGTCCATCTTCGTCCTCCCATTTGATCCGTTGTTATTCTTTGGACCAAGTTTGTCTCGTTCGTCCATCTTCGTCCTCCCATTTGATCCATAGGCCTTCTTTGGACCAAGATCGTCTCGTTCGTCCATCTTCGTCCTCCCATTTGATCCGTTGGCATTCTTTGGACCAAGTTCGTATCGTTCTTCCATCTTGGTCCTCCCATTTGATCCGTTGTTATTCTTTGGACCAAGTTCGTCTCGTTCGTCCATCTTCGTCCTCCCATTTGATCCGTTGTTATTCTTTGGACCAAGTTCGTCTCGGTCGTCCCATTTGATCCGTTGGCCTTCTTTGGACCAAGTTCGTCTCATTCGTCCATCTTCGTCCTCCCATTTGATCCGTAGGCCTTGTTTGGACCAAGTTCGTCTCGTTCGTCCATCTTCGTCCTCCATTTTGATCCATTGGCTCTTTGGACCATGTTCGTCTCGTTCGTCCCTCTTCGTCCTCCCATTTGATCCGTAGGCCTTCTATTGACTAAGTTCGGCTCGTTCTACCATCATCGTCCTCCCATTTGATCTGTTGGCATTCTTTGGACCAAGTTCGTCTCGTTCGCCCATCTTCGTCCTCCCATTTGATCCGTTGTTATTCTTTGGACCAAGTTCGTCTCGTTCGTCCATCTTTGACCTCCCATTTGATCCATTGGCCTTCTTTGGACCAAGTTCGTCTCGTTCGTCCATCTTCGTCCTCCTATTTGATCCGTTGGCATTCTTTGGACCAAGTTCGTCTCGTTCGTCCATCTCCGTCCTCCCATTTGATTCGTTGGCATTCATTGGACCAAGTTCGTCTCGTTCATCCATCTTGGTCCTCCCATTTGATCCGTTGTTATTCTTTGGACCAAGTTCGTCTCGTTCGTCTATCTTCGTCCTCCCATTTGATCCGTTGGCATTCTTTGGACCAAGTTCGTCTCGTTCGTCCATCTTCGTCCTCCCATTTGATCAATTGGCAATCATTGGACCAAGTTCGTCTCGTTCGTCCATCTTCGTCCCCATTTGATCCTTTGGCATTCATTGGACCAAGTTCGTCTCCTTCGTCCATCTTGGTCCTCCCATTTGATCTGTTGGCATTCTTTGGACCAAGTTTGTCTCGTTCATCCATCTTCGTCCTCCCATTTGATGCGTTGTTATTCTTTGGACCAAGTTCGTCTCGTTCGTCCATATTCGTCCTCCCATTTGATCCGCTGTTATTCTTTGGACCAAGTTCGTCTCGTTCGTCCATCTTCGTCCTCCCATTTGATCCATACGCCTTCTTTGGACCAAGTTCGTCTCGTTCGTCCAGCTTTGTCCTCCCATTTGATCCTTTGGCATTCATTGGACCAGGTTCATCTCGTTCATCCATCTTCGTCTTCCCATTTGATCCCTTGGCATTCATTGGACCAAGTTCGTCTCGTTCGTCCATCTTGGTCCTCCCATTTGATCCGTTGGCATTCTTTGGACCAAGTTCGTCTCGTTCGTCCGTCTTCGTCCTCCCATTTGATCCGTTGGCCTTCTTTGGACCAAGTTCATCTCGTTCGTCCATCTTCGTCCTCCCATTTGATCGGTTGACATTCTTTGGACCAAGTTCGTCTCGTTCGTCCATCTTCGTCCCCATTTGATCCGTAGGCCTTCTTTGGACCATGTTCGTCTCGTTCTACCATCTTCGTCCTCCCATTTGATCCGTTGGCATTCTTTGGACCAAGTTCGTGTTGTTCGTCCCTCTTCGTCCTCCCATTTGATCCGTAGGCCTTCTTTGGACCAAGTTCGTCTCGTTCGTACATCTTCGTCCTCCCATTTGATCCATAGGCCTTCTTTGCACCAAGTTCGTCTCGTTCGTCCATCTTTGTCCTCCCATTTGATCCGTTGGCCTTCTTTGGACCAAGTTCGTCTCGTTCGTCCATCTTACCAAGTTCGTCTCGTTCGTCCATCTTACCAAGTTCGTCTCGTTCGTCCATCTTCGTCCTCCCATTTGATCCGTTGGCATTCTTTGGACCAAGTTCGTCTCGTTCGTCCATCTTTGTCCTCCCATTTGATCCTTTGGCATTCATTGGACCAAGTTCGTCTCCTTCATCCATCTTCGTCCTCCCATTTGATCTGTTGGCATTCTTTGGACCAAGTTTGTCTCGTTCGTCCATCTTCGTCCTCCCATTTGATCCGTTGTTATTCTTTGTACCAAGTTCGTCTCGTTCGTCCATCTTCGTCCTCCTATTTGATCCGTTGGCATTCTTTGGACCAAGTTCGTCTCGTTCGTCCATCTTCGTCCTCCCATTTGATTCATTGGCATTCATTGGACCAAGTTCGTCTCGTTCGTCCATCTTCGTCCTCCCATTTGATCCGTTGGCCTTCTTTGGACCAAGATCGTCTCGTTCGTCCATCTTGGTCCTCCCATTTGATCCGTTGGCCTTCTTTGGACCAAGATCGTCTCCTTCGTCCATCTTCGTCCTCCCATTTGATCCGTTCGCCTTCTTTGGACTAAGTTCATCTCATTCTACCGTCTTTGTCCTCCCATTTGATCCGTTGGCATTCTTTGGACCAAGTTCGTATCGTTCATCCATCTTGGTCCTCCCATTTGATCCGTTGTTATACTTTGGACCAAGTTCGTCTCGTTCGTCCATCTTCGTCCTCCCATTTGATTCCTTGGCATTCTTTGGACCAAGTTCGTCTCGTTCGTCCATCTTCGTCCTCCCATTTGATCCGTTGTTATTCTTTGGACCAAGTTCGTCTCGTTCGTCCATCTTGGTCCTCCCATTTGATCCGTTGTTATTCTTTGGGCCAAGTTCGTCTCGTTCGTCCATCTTCGTCCTCCCATTTGATCCATTGGCATTCTTTGGACCAACTTCGTCTCGTTCGTCCATCTTCGTCCTCCCATTTGATCCATTGGCATTTGTTGGACCAAGTTCGTCTCGTTCGTCCATCTTCGTCCTCCCATTGAATACATTGGCATTCCTTGGACCAGGTTCGTGTCGTTCGTCCATCTTCATCCTCCAATTTGATCCATAGGCCTTCTTTGGACCAAGTTCGTCTCGTTCGTCCATCTTCGTCCTCCGATTTGATCCGTTGGCATTCTTTGGACCAAGTTCGTCTCGTTCGTCCATCTTCGTCCTCCCATTTGATTCCTTGGCATTCATTGGACCAAGTTCGTCTCGTTCATCCATCTTCGTCCTCCATTTTGATCCATTGGCATTCATTGGACCAAGTTCGTCTCGTTCGTCCATCTTCGTCCTCCCATTTGATCCATTGGCATTCTTTGGACCAAGTTCGTCTCGTTCGTCCATCTTCGTCCTCCCATTTGATCCGTTGTTATTCTTTGGACCAAGTTTGTCTCGTTCGTCCATCTTCGTCCTCCCATTTGATCCATAGGCCTTCTTTGGACCAAGATCGTCTCGTTCGTCCATCTTCGTCCTCCCATTAGATCCGTTGGCATTCTTTGGACCAAGTTCGTATCGTTCTTCCATCTTGGTCCTCCCATTTGATCCGTTGTTATTCTTTGGACCAAGTTCGTCTCGTTCGTCCATCTTCGTCCTCCCATTTGATCCGTTGTTATTCTTTGGACCAAGTTCGTCTCGGTCGTCCCATTTGATCCGTTGGCCTTCTTTGGACCAAGTTCGTCTCATTCGTCCATCTTCGTCCTCCCATTTGATCCGTTGTTATTCTTTGGACCAAGTTCGTCTTGGTCGTCCCATTTGATCCGTTGGCCTTCTTTGGACCAAGTTCGTCTCATTCGTCCATCTTCGTCCTCCCATTTGATCCGTAGGCCTTCTTTGGACCAAGTTCGTCTCGTTCGTCCATCTTCGTCCTCCATTTTGATCCATTGGCTCTTTGGACCATGTTCGTCTCGTTCGTCCCTCTTCGTCCTCCCATTTGATCCGTAGGCCTTCTTTTGACTAAGTTCGGCTCGTTCTACCATCATCGTCCTCCCATTTGATCTGTTGGCATTCTTTGGACCAAGTTCGTCTCGTTCGCCCATCTTCGTCCTCCCATTTGATCCGTTGTTATTCTTTGGCCCAAGTTCGTCTCGTTCGTCCATCTTTGACCTCCCATTTGATCCATTGGCCTTCTTTGGACCAAGTTCTTCTCGTTCGTCCATCTTCGTCCTCCTATTTGATCCGTTGGCATTCTTTGGACCAAGTTCGTCTCGTTCGTCCATCTCCGTCCTCCCATTTGATTCGTTGGCATTCATTGGACCAAGTTCGTCTCGTTCATCCATCTTGGTCCTCCCATTTGATCCGTTGTTATTCTTTGGACCAAGTTCGTCTTGTTCGTCTATCTTCGTCCTCCCATTTGATCCGTTGGCATTCTTTGGACCAAGTTCGTCTCGTTCGTCCATCTTCGTCCTCCCATTTGATCAATTGGCAATCATTGGACCAAGTTCGTCTCGTTCGTCCATCTTCGTCCCCATTTGATCCTTTGGCATTCATTGGACCAAGTTCGTCTCCTTCGTCCATCTTGGTCCTCCCATTTGATCTGTTGGCATTCTTTGGACCAAGTTTGTCTCGTTCATCCATCTTCGTCCTCCCATTTGATGCGTTGTTATTCTTTGGACCAAGTTCGTCTCGTTCGTCCATATTCGTCCTCCCATTTGATCCGCTGTTATTCTTTGGACCAAGTTCGTCTCGTTCGTCCATCTTCGTCCTCCCATTTGATCCATAGGCCTTCTTTGGACCAAGTTCGTCTCGTTCGTCCACCTTTGTCCTCCCATTTGATCCTTTGGCATTCATTGGACCAGGTTCATCTCGTTCATCCATCTTCGTCTTCCCATTTGATCCCTTGGCATTCATTGGACCAAGTTCGTCTCGTTCGTCCATCTTGGTCCTCCCATTTGATCCGTTGGCATTCTTTGGACCAAGTTCGTCTCGTTCGTCCGTCTTCGTCCTCCCATTTGATCCGTTGGCCTTCTTTGGACCAAGTTCGTCTCGTTCGTCCATCTTCGTCCCCATTTGATCCGTAGGCCTTCTTTGGACCATGTTCGTCTCGTTCTACCATCTTCGTCCTCCCATTTGATCCGTTGGCATTCTTTGGACCAAGTTCGTGTTGTTCGTCCCTCTTCGTCCTCCCATTTGATCCGTAGGCCTTCTTTGGACCAAGTTCGTCTCGTTCGTACATCTTCGTCCTCCCATTTGATCCATAGGCCTTCTTTGCACCAAGTTCGTCTCGTTCGTCCATCTTTGTCCTCCCATTTGATCCGTTGGCCTTCTTTGGACCAAGTTCGTCTCGTTCGTCCATCTTACCAAGTTCGTCTCGTTCGTCCATCTTACCAAGTTCGTCTCGTTCGTCCATCTTCGTCCTCCCATTTGATCCGTTGGCATTCTTTGGACCAAGTTCGTCTCGTTCGTCCATCTTTGTCCTCCCATTTGATCCTTTGGCATTCATTGGACCAAGTTCGTCTCCTTCGTCCATCTTCGTCCTCCCATTTGATCTGTTGGCATTCTTTGGACCAAGTTTGTCTCGTTCATCCATCTTCGTCCTCCCATTTGATGCGTTGTTATTCTTTGGACCAAGTTCGTCTCGTTCGTCCATCTTCGTCCTCCCATTTGATCCGTTGTTATTCTTTGTACCAAGTTCGTCTCGTTCGTCCATCTTCGTCCTCCTATTTGATCCGTTGGCATTCTTTGGACCAAGTTCGTCTCGTTCGTCCATCTTCGTCCTCCCATTTGATTCATTGGCATTCATTGGACCAAGTTCGTCTCGTTCGTCCATCTTCGTCCTCCCATTTGATCCGTTGGCCTTCTTTGGACCAAGATCGTCTCGTTCGTCCATCTTGGTCCTCCCATTTGATCCGTTGGCCTTCTTTGGACCAAGATCATCTCCTTCGTCCATCTTCGTCCTCCCATTTGATCCGTTCGCCTTCTTTGGACTAAGTTCATCTCATTCTACCGTCTTTGTCCTCCCATTTGATCCGTTGTTATACTTTGGACCAAGTTCGTCTCGTTCGTCCATCTTCGTCCCCCCATTTGATCCGTTGTTATTCTTTGGACCAAGTTCGTCTCGTTCGTCCATCTTCGTCCTCCCATTTGATCCGTTGTTATTCTTTGGACCAAGTTTGTCTCGTTCGTCCATCTTCGTCCTCCCATTTGACCCATAGTCCTTCTTTGTACCAAGTTCGTCTCGTTCGTCCATCTTCGTCCTCCCATTTGATCCGTTGGCATTCTTTGGACCAAGTTCGTATCGTTCGTCCATCTTGGTCCTCCCATTTGATCCGTTGTTATTCTTTGGACCAAGTTCGTCTCGTTCGTCTCGTTCGTCCATCTTCGTCCTCCCATTTGATCCGTTGTTATTCTTTCGACCAAGTTCGTCTCGGTCGTCCATCTTTGTCGTCCCATTTGATCCGTTGGCCTTCTTTGGACCAAGTTCGTCTCATTCGTCCATCTTCGTCCTCCCATTTGATCCGTAGGCCTTCTTTGGACCAAGTTCGTCTCGTTCGTCCATCTTCGTCCTCCATTTTGATCCATTGGCTCTTTGGACCAAGTTCGTCTCGTTCGTCCCTCTTCGTCCTCCCATTTGATCCGTAGGCCTTCTTTTGACTATGTTCGGCTCGTTCTACCATCATCGTCCTCCCATTTGATCTGTTGGCACTCTTCGGACCAAGTTCGTCTCGTTCGCCCATCTTCGTCCTCCCATTTGATCCGTTGTTATTCTTTGGACCAAGTTCGTCTCGTTCGTCCATCTTGGTCCTCCCATTTGATCCGTTGTTATTCTTTGGGCCAAGTTCGTCTCGTTCGTCCATCTTCGTCCTCCCATTTGATCCGTTGTTATTCTTTGGACCAAGTTTGTCTCGTTCGTCCATCTTCGTCCTCCCATTTGATCCATAGGCCTTCTTTGTACCAAGTTCGTCACGTTCGTCCATCTTCGTCCTCCCATTTGATCCGTTGGCATTCTTTGGACCAAGTTCGTATCGTTCGTCCATCTTGGTCCTCCCATTTGATCCGTTGTTATTCTTTGGACCAAGTTCGTCTCGTTCGTCCATCTTCGTCCTCCCATTTGATCCATAGGCCTTCTTTGGACCAAGTTCGTCTCGTTCGTCCATCTTCGTCCTCCCATTTGATCGGTTGACATTCTTTGGACCAACTTCGTCTCGTTCGTCCATCTTCGTCCCCATTTGATCCGTAGGCCTTCTTTGGACCATGTTCGTCTCGTTCTACCATCTTCGTCCTCCCATTTGATCCGTTGGCATTCTTTTGACCAAGTTCGTGTTGTTCGTCCATCTTCGTCCTCCCATTTGATCCGTTGTTATTCTTTGGACCAAGTTCGTCTCGTTCGTCCATCTTGGTCCTCCCATTTGATCCGTTGTTATTCTTTGGGCCAAGTTCGTCTCGTTCGTCCATCTTCGTCCTCCCATTTGATCCGTTGTTATTCTTTGGACCAAGTTTGTCTCGTTCGTCCATCTTCGTCCTCCCATTTGATCCATAGGCCTTCTTTGTACCAAGTTCGTCACGTTCGTCCATCTTCGTCCTCCCATTTGATCCGTTGGCATTCTTTGGACCAAGTTCGTATCGTTCGTCCATCTTGGTCCTCCCATTTGATCCGTTGTTATTCTTTGGACCAAGTTCGTCTCGTTCGTCCATCTTCGTCCTCCCATTTGATCGGTTGACATTCTTTGGACCAACTTCGTCTCGTTCGTCCATCTTCGTCCCCATTTGATCCGTAGGCCTTCTTTGGACCATGTTCGTCTCGTTCTACCATCTTCGTCCTCCCATTTGATCCGTTGGCATTCTTTGGACCAAGTTCGTGTTGTTCGTCCCTCTTCGTCCTCCCATTTGATCCGTAGGCCTTCTTTGGACCAAGTTCGTCTCGTTCGTACATCTTCGTCCTCCCATTTGATCCATAGGCCTTCTTTGCACCAAGTTCGTCTCGTTCGTCCATCTTTGTCCTCCCATTTGATCCGTTGGCCTTCTTTGGACCAAGTTCGTCTCGTTCGTCCATCTTACCAAGTTCGTCTCGTTCGTCCATCTTACCAAGTTCGTCTCGTTCGTCCATCTTCGTCCTCCCATTTGATCCGTTGGCATTCTTTGGACCAAGTTCGTCTCGTTCGTCCATCTTTGTCCTCCCATTTGATCCTTTGGCATTCATTGGACCAAGTTCGTCTCCTTCGTCCATCTTCGTCCTCCCATTTGATCTGTTGGCATTCTTTGGACCAAGTTTGTCTCGTTCATCCATCTTCGTCCTCCCATTTGATGCGTTGTTATTCTTTGGACCATGTTCGTCTCGTTCGTCCATCTTCGTCCTCCCATTTGATCCGTTGTTATTCTTTGTACCAAGTTCGTCTCGTTCGTCCATCTTCGTCCTCCTATTTGATCTGTTGGCATTCTTTGGACCAAGTTCGTCTCGTTCGTCCATCTTCATCCTCCCATTTGATTCATTGGCATTCATTGGACCAAGTTCGTCTCGTTCGTCCATCTTCGTCCTCCCATTTGATCCGTTGGCCTTCTTTGGACCAAGATCGTCTCGTTCGTCCATCTTGGTCCTCCCATTTGATCCGTTGGCCTTCTTTGGACCAAGATCGTCTCCTTCGTCCATCTTCGTCCTCCCATTTGATCCGTTCGCCTTCTTTGGACTAAGTTCATCTCATTCTACCGTCTTTGTCCTCCCATTTGATCCGTTGGCATTCTTTGGACCAAGTTCGTATCGTTCGTCCATCTTGGTCCTCCCATTTGATCCGTTGTTATACTTTGGAGCAAGTTCGTCTCGTTCGTCCATCTTCGTCCCCCCATTTGATCCGTTGTTATTCTTTGGACCAAGTTCGTCTCGTTCGTCCATCTTCGTCCTCCCATTTGATCCGTTGTTATTCTTTGGACCAAGTTTGTCTCGTTCGTCCATCTTCGTCCTCCCATTTGATCCATAGGCCTTCTTTGTACCAAGTTCGTCTCGTTCGTCCATCTTCGTCCTCCCATTTGATCCGTTGGCATTCTGTGGACCAAGTTCGTATCGTTCGTCCATCTTGGTCCTCCCATTTGATCCGTTGTTATTCTTTGGACCAAGTTCGTCTCGTTCGTCCATCTTCGTCCTCCCATTTGATCCGTTGTTATTCTTTCGACCAAGTTCGTCTCGGTCGTCCATCTTTGTCGTCCCATTTGATCCGTTGGCCTTCTTTGGACCAAGTTCGTCTCATTCGTCCATCTTCGTCCTCCCATTTGATCCGTAGGCCTTCTTTGGACCAAGTTCGTCTCGTTCGTCCATCTTCGTCCTCCATTTTGATCCATTGGCTCTTTGGACCAAGTTCGTCTCGTTCGACCCTCTTCGTCCTCCCATTTGATCCGTAGGCCTTCTTTTGACTACGTTCGGCTTGTTCTACCATCATCGTCCTCCCATTTGATCTGTTGGCATTCTTCGGACCAAGTTCGTCTCGTTCGCCCATCTTCGTCCTCCCATTTGATCCGTTGTTATTCTTTGGACCAAGTTCGTCTCGTTCGTCCATCTTTGACCTCCCATTTGATCCATTGGCCTTCTTTGGACCAAGTTCGTCTCGTTCGTCCATCTTCGTCCTCCCATTTGATTCCTTGGCATTCTTTGGACCAAGTTCGTCTCGTTCGTCCATCTTCGTCCTCCCATTTGATCCGTTGTTATTCTTTGGACCAAGTTCGTCTCGTTCGTCCATCTTGGTCCTCCCATTTGATCCGTTGTTAATCTTTGGGCCAAGTTCGTCTCGTTCGTCCATCTTCGTCCTCCCATTTGATCCATTGGCATTCTTTGGACCAAGTTCGTCTCGTTCGTCCATCTTCGTCCTCCCATTTGATCCGTTGTTATTCTTTGGACCAACTTCGTCTCGTTCGTCCATCTTCGTCCTCCCATTTGATCCATTGGCATTCGTTGGACCAAGTTCGTCTGGTTCGTCCATCTTCGTCCTCCCATTGAATACATTGGCATTCCTTGGACCAGGTTCGTCTCGTTCGTCCATCTTCATCCTCCCATTTGATCCATAGGCCTTCTTTGGACCAAGTTCGTCTCGTTCGTCCATCTTCGTCCTCCGATTTGATCCGTTGGCATTCTTTGGACCAAGTTCATCTCGTTCGTCCATCTTCGTCCTCCATTTTGATCCATTGGCATTCATTGGACCAAGTTCGTCTCGTTCGTCCATCTTCGTCCTCCCATTTGATCCATTGGCATTCTTTGGACCAAGTTCGTCTCGTTCGTCCATCTTCGTCCTCCCATTTGATCCGTTGTTATTCTTTGGACCAAGTTTGTCTCGTTCGTCCATCTTCGTCCTCCCATTTGATCCATAGGCCTTCTTTGGACCAAGATCGTCTCGTTCGTCCATCTTCGTCCTCCCATTTGATCCGTTGGCATTCTTCGGACCAAGTTCGTATCGTTCTTCCATCTTGGTCCTCCCATTTGATCCGTTGTTATTCTTTGGACCAAGTTCGTCTCGTTCGTCCATCTTCGTCCTCGCATTTGATCCGTTGTTATTCTTTGGACCAAGTTCGTCTCGGTCGTCCCATTTGATCCGTTGGCCTTCTTTGGACCAAGTTCGTCTCATTCGTCCATCTTCGTCCTCCCATTTGATCCGTAGGCCTTCTTTGGACCAAGTTCGTCTCGTTCGTCCATCTTCGTCCTCCATTTTGATCCATTTGCTCTTTGGACCATATTCGTCTCGTTCGTCCCTCTTCGTCCTCCCATTTGATCCGTAGGCCTTCTTTTGACTAAGTTCGGCTCGTTCTACCATCATCGTCCTCCCATTTGATCTGTTGGCATTCTTTGGACCAAGTTCGTCTCGTTCGCCCATCTTCGTCCTCCCATTTGATCCGTTGTTATTCTTTGGACCAAGTTCGTCTCGTTCGTCCATCTTTGACCTCCCATTTGATCCATTGGCCTTCTTTGGACCAAGTTCGTCTCGTTCGTCCATCTTCGTCCTCCTATTTGATCCGTTGGCATTCTTCGGACCAAGTTCGTCTCGTTCGTCCATCTCCGTCCTCCCATTTGATTCGTTGGCATTCATTGGACCAAGTTCGTCTCGTTCATCCATCTTGGTCCTCCCATTTGATCCGTTGTTATTCTTTGGACCAAGTTCGTCTCGTTCGTCTATCTTCGTCCTCCCATTTGATCCGTTGGCATTCTTTGGACCAAGTTCGTCTCGTTCGTCCATCTTCGTCCTCCCATTTGATCAATTGGCAATCATTGGACCAAGTTCGTCTCGTTCGTCCACCTTTGTCCTCCCATTTGATCCTTTGGCATTCATTGGACCAGGTTCATCTCGTTCATCCATCTTCGTCCTCCCATTTGATCCCTTGGCATTCATTGGACCAAGTTCGTCTCGTTCGTCCATCTTGGTCCTCCCATTTGATCCGTTGGCATTCTTTGGACCAAGTTCGTCTCGTTCGTCCGTATTCGTCCTCCCATTTGATCCGTTGTCCTTCTTTGGACCAAGTTCGTCTCGTTCGTCCATCTTCGTCCCCATTTGATCCGTAGGCCTTCTTTGGACCATGTTCGTCTCGTTCTACCATCTTCGTCCTCCCATTTGATCCGTTGGCATTCTTTGGACCAAGTTCGTGTTGTTCGTCCCTCTTCGTCCTCCCATTTGATCCGTAGGCCTTCTTTGGACCAAGTTCGTCTCGTTCGTACATCTTCGTCCTCCCATTTGATCCATAGGCCTTCTTTGCACCAAGTTCGTCTCGTTCGTCCATCTTTGTCCTCCCATTTGATCCGTTGGCCTTCTTTGGACCAAGTTCGTCTCGTTCGTCCATCTTACCAAGTTCGTCTCGTTCGTCCATCTTACCAAGTTCGTCTCGTTCGTCCATCTTCGTCCTCCCATTTGATCCGTTGGCATTCTTTGGACCAAGTTCGTCTCGTTCGTCCATCTTTGTCCTCCCATTTGATCCTTTGGCATTCATTGGACCAAGTTCGTCTCCTTCGTCCATCTTCGTCCTCCCATTTGATCTGTTGGCATTCTTTGGACCAAGTTTGTCTCGTTCATCCATCTTCGTCCTCCCATTTGATGCGTTGTTATTCTTTGGACCAAGTTCGTCTCGTTCGTCCATCTTCGTCATCCCATTTGATCCGTTGTTATTCTTTGGACCAAGTTCGTCTCGTTCGTCCATCTTCGTCCTCCCATTTGGTCCATAGGCCTTCTTTGGACCAAGTTCGTCTCGTTCGTCCATCTTGGTCCTCCCATTTGATCCTTTGGCATTCATTGGACCAAGTTCGTCTCGTTCGTCCATCTTTGTCCTCCCATTTGATCCGTTGGCATTCTTTGGACCAAGTTCGTGTCGTTCATCCATCTTCGTCCTCCTATTTGATCCCTTGGCATTCATTGGACCAAGTTCGTCTCGTTCGTCCATCTTCGTCCTCCATTTTTATCCATTGGCATTCTTTGGACCAAGTTCGTCTCGTTCGTCCATCTTCGTCCTCCCATTTGATCCGTAGGCCTTCTTTGGACCAAGTTCGTCTCGTTCGTCCATCTTCGTCCCCATTTGATCCGTAGGCCTTCTTTGGACCATGTTGGTCTCGTTCTACCATCTTCGTCCTCCCATTTGATCCGTTGGCATTCTTTGGACCAAGTTCGTCTCGTTCGTTCATCTTCGTCCTCCCATTTGATCCTTTGGCATTCATTGGACCAAGTTCGTCTCGTTCGTCCGTCTTCGTTCTCCCATTTGATCCGTAGGCCTTCTTTGGACCATGTTCGTCTCGTTCTACCGTCTTCGTCCTCCCATTTGATCCATTGGCATTCTTTGGACCAAGTTCATCTCGTTTGTACATCTTCGTCCTCCCGTTTGATCCATAGGCCTTCTTTGGACCAAGTTCATCTCGTTCGTCCATCTTGGTCCTCCCATTTGATCCGTTGGCATTCTTTGGACCAAGTTCGTCTCGTTCGTCCATCTTCGTCCTCCCATTTGATCCGTTGGCATTCTTTGGACCAAGTTCGTCTCGTTCATCTCTCTTCGTCCTCCCATTTGATCCGTTGGCATTCTTTGGACCAAGTTCGTCTCGTTCGTCCATCTTCGTCCTCCCATTTGATCCGTTGGCCTTCTTTGGACCAAGTTCGTCTCGTTCGTCCATCTTGGTCCTCCCATTTGATCCTTTGGCATTCATTGGACCAAGTTCATCTCGTTCGTCCATCTTTGTCCTCCCATTTGATCCGTTGGCATTCTTTGGACCAAGTTCGTGTCGTTCATCCATCTTCGTCCTCCTATTTGATCCCTTGGCATTCATTGGACCAAGTTCGTCTCGTTCGTCCATCTTCGTCCTCTATTTTTATCCATTGGCATTCTTTGGACCAAGTTCGTCTCGTTCGTCCATCTTCGTCCTCCCATTTGATCCTTTGGCATTCATTGGACCAAGTTCATCTCGTTCGTCCATCTTGGTCCTCCCATTTGATCCGTTGGCATTCTTTGGACCAAGTTCGTCTCGTTCGTCCATCTTGGTTCTCCCATTTGATCCGTTGGCATTCTTTGGACCAAGTTCGTCTCGTTCGTCCACCTTCGTCCTCCCATTTGATCTGTTGGCATTCATTGGACCAAGTTCGTCTCGTTCGTCCGTCTTCGTTCTCCCATTTGATCCGTAGGCCTTCTTTGGACCAAGTTCGTCTCGTTCTACCATCTTCGTCCTCCCATTTGATCCACTAGCATTCTTTGGACCTAGTTCATCTCTTTTGTACATCTTCGTCCTCCCGTTTGATCCATAGGCCTTCTTTGGACCAAGTTCGTCTCGTTCGTCCATCTTGGTCCTCCCATTTGATCCTTTGCCATTCATTGGACCAAGTTCGTGTCGTTCATCCATCTTCGTCCTCCTATTTGATCCCTTGGCATTCATTGGACCAAGTTCGTCTCGTTCGTCCATCTTCGTCCTCCATTTTTATCCATTGGCATTCTTTGGACCAAGTTCGTCTCGTTCGTCCATCTTCGTCCTCCCATTTGATCCGTAGGCCTTCTTTGGACCAAGTTCGTCTCGTTCGTCCATCTTCGTCCCCATTTGATCCGTAGGCCTTCTTTGGACCATGTTGGTCTCGTTCTACCATCTTCGTCCTCCCATTTGATCCGTTGGCATTCTTTGGACCAAGTTCGTCTCGTTCGTTCATCTTCGTCCTCCCATTTGACCCTTTGGCATTCATTGGACCAAGTTCGTCTCGTTCGTCCTTCTTCGTTCTCCCATTTGATCCGTAGGCCTTCTTTGGACCATGTTCGTCTCGTTCTACCGTCTTCGTCCTCCCATTTGATCCATTGGCATTCTTTGGACCAAGTTCATCTCGTTTGTACATCTTCGTCCTCCCGTTTGATCCATAGGCCTTCTTTGGACCAAGTTCATCTCGTTCGTCCATCTTGGTCCTCCCATTTGATCCGTTGGCATTCTTTGGACCAAGTTCGTCTCGTTCGTCCATCTTCGTCCTCCCATTTGATCCGTTGGCATTCTTTGGACCAAGTTCATCTCGTTCATCTCTCTTCGTCCTCCCATTTGATCCGTTGGCATTCTTTGGACCAAGTTCGTCTCGTTCGTCCATCTTCGTCCTCCCATTTGATCCGTTGGCCTTCTTTGGACCAAGTTCGTCTCGTTCGTCCATCTTGGTCCTCCCATTTGATCCTTTGGCATTCATTGGACCAAGTTCATCTCGTTCGTCCATCTTTGTCCTCCCATTTGATCCGTTGGCATTCTTTGGACCAAGTTCGTGTCGTTCATCCATCTTCGTCCTCCTATTTGATCCCTTGGCATTCATTGGACCAAGTTCGTCTCGTTCGTCCATCTTCGTCCTCCATTTTTATCCATTGGCATTCTTTGGACCAAGTTCGTCTCGTTCGTCCATCTTCGTCCTCCCATTTGATCCGTAGGCCTTCTTTGGACCAAGTTCGTCTCGTTCGTCCATCTTCGTCCCCATTTGATCCGTAGGCCTTCTTTGGACCATGTTGGTCTCGTTCTACCATCTTTGTCCTCCCATTTGATCCGTTGGCATTCTTTGGACCAAGTTCGTCTCGTTCGTTCATCTTCGTCCTCCCATTTGATCCTTTGGCATTCATTGGACCAAGTTCGTCTCGTTTGTCCGTCTTCGTTCTCCCATTTGTTCCGTAGGCCTTCTTTGGACCATGTTCGTCTCGTTCTACCATCTTCGTCCTCCCATTTGATCCATTGGCATTCTTTGGACCAAGTTCATCTCGTTTGTACATCTTCGTCCTCCCGTTTGATCCATAGGCCTTCTTTGGACCAAGTTCATCTCGTTCGTCCATCTTGGTCCTCCCATTTGATCCGTTGGCATTCTTTGGACCAAGTTCGTCTCGTTCGTCCATCTTCGTCCTCCCATTTGATCCGTTGGCATTCTTTGGACCAAGTTCGTCTCGTTCATCTCTCTTCGTCCTCCCATTTGATCCGTTGGCATTCTTTGGACCAAGTTCGTCTCGTTCGTCCATCTTCGTCCTCCCATTTGATCCGTTGCCATTCTTTGGACCAAGTTCGTCTCGTTCGTCCATCTTCGTCCTCCCATTTGATCCATTCGCATTCATTGGACCAAGTTCTTCTCGTTCGTCCATCTTCGTCCCCATTTGATCCGTAGGCCTTCTTTGGACCATGTTCGTCTCGTTCTACCATCTTCGTCCTCCCATTTGTTCCGTTGGCATTCTTTGGACCAAGTTCGTGTCGTTCTTCCCTCTTCGTCCTCCCATTTGATCCGTAGGCCTTCTTTGGACCAAGTTCGTCTCGTTCGTACATCTTCGTCCTCCCATTTGATCCATAGGACTTCTTTGGACCAAGTTCGTCTCATTCGTCCATCTTTGTCCTCCCATTTGATCCGTTGGCCTTTTTTGGACCAAGTTCGTCTCGTTCGTCCATCTTCGTCCTCCCATTTGATCCGTTGGCATTCTTTGGACCAAGTTCGTCTCGTTCGTCCATCTTCGTCCTCCCATTTGATCCTTTGGCATTCATTGGACCAAGTTCGTCTCCTTCGTCCATCTTCGTCCTCCCATTTGATCTGTTGGCGTTCTTTGGACTAAGTTTGTCTCGTTCATCAATCTTCGTCCTCCCATTTGATGCGTTGTTTTTCTTTGGACCAAGTTCGTCTCGTTCGTCCATCTTCGTCCTCCCATTTGGTCCGTTGTTATTCTTTGGACCAAGTTCGTCTCGTTCGTCCATCTTCGTCCTCCCATTTGATCCGTAGGCCTTCTTTGGACCAAGTTCATCTCGTTCGTCCATCTTCGTCCCCATTTGATCCGTAGGCCTTCTTTGGACCATGTTGGTCTCGTTCTACCATCTTCGTCCTCCCATTTGATCCGTTGGCATTCTTTGGACCAAGTTCGTCTCGTTCGTTCATCTTCGTCCTCCCATTTGATCCTTTGGCATTCATTGGACCAAGTTCGTCTCGTTCGTCCGTCTTCGTTCTCCCATTTGATCCGTAGGCCTTCTTTGGACCAAGTTCGTCTCGTTCTACCATCTTCGTCCTCCCATTTGATCCACTCGCATTCTTTGGACCTAGTTCATCTCGTTTGTACATCTTCGTCCTCCCGTTTGATCCATAGGCCTTCTTTGGACCAAGTTCGTCTCGTTCGTCCATCTTGGTCCTCCCATTTGATCCTTTGCCATTCATTGGACCAAGTTCATCTCGTTCGTCCATCTTTGTCCTCCCATTTGATCCGTTGGCATTCTTTGGACCAAGTTCGTGTCGTTCATCCATCTTCGTCCTTCCATTTGATCCCTTGGCATTCATTGGACCAAGTTCGTCTCGTTCGTCCATCTTCGTCCTCCATTTTTATCCATTGGCATTCTTTGGACCAAGTTCGTCTCGTTCGTCCATCTTCGTCCTCCCATTTGATCCGTAGGCCTTCTTTGGACCAAGTTCGTCTCGTTCGTCCATCTTCGTCCCCATTTGATCCGTAGGCCTTCTTTGGACCATGTTGGTCTCGTTCTACCATCTTCGTCCTCCCATTTGATCCGTTGGCATTCTTTGGACCAAGTTCGTCTCGTTCGTTCATCTTCGTCCTCCCATTTGATCCTTTGGCATTCATTGGACCAAGTTCGTCTCGTTCGTCCTTCTTCGTTCTCCCATTTGATCCGTAGGCCTTCTTTGGACCATGTTCGTCTCGTTCTACCGTCTTCGTCCTCCCATTTGATCCATTGGCATTCTTTGGACCAAGTTCATCTCGTTTGTACATCTTCGTCCTCCCGTTTGATCCATAGGCCTTCTTTGGACCAAGTTCATCTCGTTCGTCCATCTTGGTCCTCCCATTTGATCCGTTGGCATTCTTTGGACCAAGTTCGTCTCGTTCGTCCATCTTCGTCCTCCCATTTGATCCGTTGGCATTCTTTGGACCAAGTTCATCTCGTTCATCTCTCTTCGTCCTCCCATTTGATCCGTTGGCATTCTTTCGACCAAGTTCGTCTCGTTCGTCCATCTTCGTCCTCCCATTTGATCCGTTGGCCTTCTTTGGACCAAGTTCGTCTCGTTCGTCCATCTTGGTCCTCCCATTTGATCCTTTGGCATTCATTGGACCAAGTTCATCTCGTTCGTCCATCTTTGTCCTCCCATTTGATCCGTTGGCATTCTTTGGACCAAGTTCGTGTCGTTCATCCATCTTCGTCCTCCTATTTGATCCCTTGGCATTCATTGGACCAAGTTCGTCTCGTTCGTCCATCTTCGTCCTCCATTTTTATCCATTGGCATTCTTTGGACCAAGTTCGTCTCGTTCGTCCATCTTCGTCCTCCCATTTGATCCGTAGGCCTTCTTTGGACCAAGTTCGTCTCGTTCGTCCATCTTCGTCCCCATTTGATCCGTAGGCCTTCTTTGGACCATGTTGGTCTCGTTCTACCATCTTCGTCCTCCCATTTGATCCGTTGGCATTCTTTGGACCAAGTTCGTCTCGTTCGTTCATCTTCGTCCTCCCATTTGATCCTTTGGCATTCATTGGACCAAGTTCGTCTCGTTCGTCCGTCTTCGTTCTCCCATTTGTTCCGTAGGCCTTCTTTGGACCATGTTCGTCTCGTTCTACCATCTTCGTCCTCCCATTTGATCCATTGGCATTCTTTGGACCAAGTTCATCTCGTTTGTACATCTTCGTCCTCCCGTTTGATCCATAGGCCTTCTTTGGACCAAGTTCATCTCGTTCGTCCATCTTGGTCCTCCCATTTGATCCGTTGGCATTCTTTGGACCAAGTTCGTCTCGTTCGTCCATCTTCGTCCTCCCATTTGATCCGTTGGCATTCTTTGGACCAAGTTCGTCTCGTTCATCTCTCTTCGTCCTCCCATTTGATCCGTTGGCATTCTTTGGACCAAGTTCGTCTCGTTCGTCCATCTTCGTCCTCCCATTTGATCCGTTGCCATTCTTTGGACCAAGTTCGTCTCGTTCGTCCATCTTCGTCCTCCCATTTGATCCATTCGCATTCATTGGACCAAGTTCTTCTCGTTCGTCCATCTTCGTCCCCATTTGATCCGTAGGCCTTCTTTGGACCATGTTCGTCTCGTTCTACCATCTTCGTCCTCCCATTTGATCCGTTGGCATTCTTTGGACCAAGTTCGTGTCGTTCTTCCCTCTTCGTCCTCCCATTTGATCCGTAGGCCTTCTTTGGACCAAGTTCGTCTCGTTCGTACATCTTCGTCCTCCCATTTGATCCATAGGACTTCTTTGGACCAAGTTCGTCTCATTCGTCCATCTTTGTCCTCCCATTTGATCCGTTGGCCTTTTTTGGACCAAGTTCGTCTCGTTCGTCCATCTTCGTCCTCCCATTTGATCCGTTGGCATTCTTTGGACCAAGTTCGTCTCGTTCGTCCATCTTCGTCCTCCCATTTGATCCTTTGGCATTCATTGGACCAAGTTCGTCTCCTTCGTCCATCTTCGTCCTCCCATTTGATCTGTTGGCGTTCTTTGGACTAAGTTTGTCTCGTTCATCAATCTTCGTCCTCCCATTTGATGCGTTGTTTTTCTTTGGACCAAGTTCGTCTCGTTCGTCCATCTTCGTCCTCCCATTTGGTCCGTTGTTATTCTTTGGACCAAGTTCGTCTCGTTCGTCCATCTTCGTCCTCCCATTTGATCCGTAGGCCTTCTTTGGACCAAGTTCATCTCGTTCGTCCATCTTCGTCCCCATTTGATCCGTAGGCCTTCTTTGGACCATGTTGGTCTCGTTCTACCATCTTCGTCCTCCCATTTGATCCGTTGGCATTCTTTGGACCAAGTTCGTCTCGTTCGTTCATCTTCGTCCTCCCATTTGATCCTTTGGCATTCATTGGACCAAGTTCGTCTCGTTCGTCCGTCTTCGTTCTCCCATTTGATCCGTAGGCCTTCTTTGGACCAAGTTCGTCTCGTTCTACCATCTTCGTCCTCCCATTTGATCCACTCGCATTCTTTGGACCTAGTTCATCTCGTTTGTACATCTTCGTCCTCCCGTTTGATCCATAGGCCTTCTTTGGACCAAGTTCGTCTCGTTCGTCCATCTTGGTCCTCCCATTTGATCCTTTGCCATTCATTGGACCAAGTTCATCTCGTTCGTCCATCTTTGTCCTCCCATTTGATCCGTTGGCATTCTTTGGACCAAGTTCGTGTCGTTCATCCATCTTCGTCCTTCCATTTGATCCCTTGGCATTCATTGGACCAAGTTCGTCTCGTTCGTCCATCTTCGTCCTCCATTTTTATCCATTGGCATTCTTTGGACCAAGTTCGTCTCGTTCGTCCATCTTCGTCCTCCCATTTGATCCGTAGGCCTTCTTTGGACCAAGTTCGTCTCGTTCGTCCATCTTCGTCCCCATTTGATCCGTAGGCCTTCTTTGGACCATGTTGGTCTCGTTCTACCATCTTCGTCCTCCCATTTGATCCGTTGGCATTCTTTGGACCAAGTTCGTCTCGTTCGTTCATCTTCGTCCTCCCATTTGATCCTTTGGCATTCATTGGACCAAGTTCGTCTCGTTCGTCCTTCTTCGTTCTCCCATTTGATCCGTAGGCCTTCTTTGGACCATGTTCGTCTCGTTCTACCGTCTTCGTCCTCCCATTTGATCCATTGGCATTCTTTGGACCAAGTTCATCTCGTTTGTACATCTTCGTCCTCCCGTTTGATCCATAGGCCTTCTTTGGACCAAGTTCATCTCGTTCATCCATCTTGGTCCTCCCATTTGATCCGTTGGCATTCTTTGGACCAAGTTCGTCTCGTTCGTCCATCTTCGTCCTCCCATTTGATCCGTTGGCATTCTTTGGACCAAGTTCATCTCGTTCATCTCTCTTCGTCCTCCCATTTGATCCGTTGGCATTCTTTGGACCAAGTTCGTCTCGTTCGTCCATCTTCGTCCTCCCATTTGATCCGTTGGCCTTCTTTGGACCAAGTTCGTCTCGTTCGTCCATCTTGGTCCTCCCATTTGATCCTTTGGCATTCATTGGACCAAGTTCATCTCGTTCGTCCATCTTTGTCCTCCCATTTGATCCGTTGGCATTCTTTGGACCAAGTTCGTGTCGTTCATCCATCTTCGTCCTCCTATTTGATCCCTTGGCATTCATTGGACCAAGTTCGTCTCGTTCGTCCATCTTCGTCCTCCATTTTTATCCATTGGCATTCTTTGGACCAAGTTCGTCTCGTTCGTCCATCTTCGTCCTCCCATTTGATCCGTAGGCCTTCTTTGGACCAAGTTCGTCTCGTTCGTCCATCTTCGTCCCCATTTGATCCGTAGGCCTTCTTTGGACCATGTTGGTCTCGTTCTACCATCTTCGTCCTCCCATTTGATCCGTTGGCATTCTTTGGACCAAGTTCGTCTCGTTCGTTCATCTTCGTCCTCCCATTTGATCCTTTGGCATTCATTGGACCAAGTTCGTCTCGTTCGTCCGTCTTCGTTCTCCCATTTGTTCCGTAGGCCTTCTTTGGACCATGTTCGTCTCGTTCTACCATCTTCGTCCTCCCATTTGATCCATTGGCATTCTTTGGACCAAGTTCATCTCGTTTGTACATCTTCGTCCTCCCGTTTGATCCATAGGCCTTCTTTGGACCAAGTTCATCTCGTTCGTCCATCTTGGTCCTCCCATTTGATCCGTTGGCATTCTTTGGACCAAGTTCGTCTCGTTCGTCCATCTTCGTCCTCCCATTTGATCCGTTGGCATTCTTTGGACCAAGTTCGTCTCGTTCATCTCTCTTCGTCCTCCCATTTGATCCGTTGGCATTCTTTGGACCAAGTTCGTCTCGTTCGTCCATCTTCGTCCTCCCATTTGATCCGTTGCCATTCTTTGGACCAAGTTCGTCTCGTTCGTCCATCTTCGTCCTCCCATTTGATCCATTCGCATTCATTGGACCAAGTTCTTCTCGTTCGTCCATCTTCGTCCCCATTTGATCCGTAGGCCTTCTTTGGACCATGTTCGTCTCGTTCTACCATCTTCGTCCTCCCATTTGATCCGTTGGCATTCTTTGGACCAAGTTCGTGTCGTTCTTCCCTCTTCGTCCTCCCATTTGATCCGTACGCCTTCTTTGGACCAAGTTCGTCTCGTTCGTACATCTTCGTCCTCCCATTTGATCCATAGGACTTCTTTGGACCAAGTTCGTCTCGTTCGTCCATCTTTGTCCTCCCATTTGATCCGTTGGCCTTTTTTGGACCAAGTTCGTCTCGTTCGTCCATCTTCGTCCTCCCATTTGATCCGTTGGCATTCTTTGGACCAAGTTCGTCTCGTTCGTCCATCTTCGTCCTCCCATTTGATCCTTTGGCATTCATTGGACCAAGTTCGTCTCCTTCGTCCATCTTCGTCCTCCCATTTGATCTGTTGGCGTTCTTTGGACTAAGTTTGTCTCGTTCATCAATCTTCGTCCTCCCATTTGATGCGTTGTTTTTCTTTGGACCAAGTTCGTCTCGTTCGTCCATCTTCGTCCTCCCATTTGGTCCGTTGTTATTCTTTGGACCAAGTTCGTCTCGTTCGTCCATCTTCGTCCTCCCATTTGATCCGTAGGCCTTCTTTGGACCAAGTTCATCTCGTTCGTCCATCTTCGTCCCCATTTGATCCGTAGGCCTTCTTTGGACCATGTTGGTCTCGTTCTACCATCTTCGTCCTCCCATTTGATCCGTTGGCATTCTTTGGACCAAGTTCGTCTCGTTCGTTCATCTTCGTCCTCCCATTTGATCCTTTGGCATTCATTGGACCAAGTTCGTCTCGTTCGTCCGTCTTCGTTCTCCCATTTGATCCGTAGGCCTTCATTGGACCAAGTTCGTCTCGTTCTACCATCTTCGTCCTCCCATTTGATCCACTCGCATTCTTTGGACCTAGTTCATCTCGTTTGTACATCTTCGTCCTCCCGTTTGATCCATAGGCCTTCTTTGGACCAAGTTCGTCTCGTTCGTCCATCTTGGTCCTCCCATTTGATCCTTTGCCATTCATTGGACCAAGTTCATCTCGTTCGTCCATCTTTGTCCTCCCATTTGATCCGTTGGCATTCTTTGGACCAAGTTCGTGTCGTTCATCCATCTTCGTCCTTCCATTTGATCCCTTGGCATTCATTGGACCAAGTTCGTCTCGTTCGTCCATCTTCGTCCTCCATTTTTATCCATTGGCATTCTTTGGACCAAGTTCGTCTCGTTCGTCCATCTTCGTCCTCCCATTTGATCCGTAGGCCTTCTTTGGACCAAGTTCGTCTCGTTCGTCCATCTTCGTCCCCATTTGATCCGTAGGCCTTCTTTGGACCATGTTGGTCTCGTTCTACCATCTTCGTCCTCCCATTTGATCCGTTGGCATTCTTTGGACCAAGTTCGTCTCGTTCGTTCATCTTCGTCCTCCCATTTGATCCTTTGGCATTCATTGGACCAAGTTCGTCTCGTTCGTCCTTCTTCGTTCTCCCATTTGATCCGTAGGCCTTCTTTGGACCATGTTCGTCTCGTTCTACCGTCTTCGTCCTCCCATTTGATCCATTGGCATTCTTTGGACCAAGTTCATCTCGTTTGTACATCTTCGTCCTCCCGTTTGATCCATAGGCCTTCTTTGGACCAAGTTCATCTCGTTCGTCCATCTTGGTCCTCCCATTTGATCCGTTGGCATTCTTTGGACCAAGTTCGTCTCGTTCGTCCATCTTCGTCCTCCCATTTGATCCGTTGGCATTCTTTGGACCAAGTTCATCTCGTTCATCTCTCTTCGTCCTCCCATTTGATCCGTTGGCATTCTTTGGACCAAGTTCGTCTCGTTCGTCCATCTTCGTCCTCCCATTTGATCCGTTGGCCTTCTTTGGACCAAGTTCGTCTCGTTCGTCCATCTTGGTCCTCCCATTTGATCCTTTGGCATTCATTGGACCAAGTTCATCTCGTTCGTCCATCTTTGTCCTCCCATTTGATCCGTTGGCATTCTTTGGACCAAGTTCGTGTCGTTCATCCATCTTCGTCCTCCTATTTGATCCCTTGGCATTCATTGGACCAAGTTCGTCTCGTTCGTCCATCTTCGTCCTCCATTTTTATCCATTGGCATTCTTTGGACCAAGTTCGTCTCGTTCGTCCATCTTCGTCCTCCCATTTGATCCGTAGGCCTTCTTTGGACCAAGTTCGTCTCGTTCGTCCATCTTCGTCCCCATTTGATCCGTAGGCCTTCTTTGGACCATGTTGGTCTCGTTCTACCATCTTCGTCCTCCCATTTGATCCGTTGGCATTCTTTGGACCAAGTTCGTCTCGTTCGTTCATCTTCGTCCTCCCATTTGATCCTTTGGCATTCATTGGACCAAGTTCGTCTCGTTCGTCCGTCTTCGTTCTCCCATTTGTTCCGTAGGCCTTCTTTGGACCATGTTCGTCTCGTTCTACCATCTTCGTCCTCCCATTTGATCCATTGGCATTCTTTGGACCAAGTTCATCTCGTTTGTACATCTTCGTCCTCCCGTTTGATCCATAGGCCTTCTTTGGACCAAGTTCATCTCGTTCGTCCATCTTGGTCCTCCCATTTGATCCGTTGGCATTCTTTGGACCAAGTTCGTCTCGTTCGTCCATCTTCGTCCTCCCATTTGATCCGTTGGCATTCTTTGGACCAAGTTCGTCTCGTTCATCTCTCTTCGTCCTCCCATTTGATCCGTTGGCATTCTTTGGACCAAGTTCGTCTCGTTCGTCCATCTTCGTCCTCCCATTTGATCCGTTGCCATTCTTTGGACCAAGTTCGTCTCGTTCGTCCATCTTCGTCCTCCCATTTGATCCATTCGCATTCATTGGACCAAGTTCTTCTCGTTCGTCCATCTTCGTCCCCATTTGATCCGTAGGCCTTCTTTGGACCATGTTCGTCTCGTTCTACCATCTTCGTCCTCCCATTTGATCCGTTGGCATTCTTTGGACCAAGTTCGTGTCGTTCTTCCCTCTTCGTCCTCCCATTTGATCCGTAGGCCTTCTTTGGACCAAGTTCGTCTCGTTCGTACATCTTCGTCCTCCCATTTGATCCATAGGACATCTTTGGACCAAGTTCGTCTCGTTCGTCCATCTTTGTCCTCCCATTTGATCCGTTGGCCTTTTTTGGACCAAGTTCGTCTCGTTCGTCCATCTTCGTCCTCCCATTTGATCCGTTGGCATTCTTTGGACCAAGTTCGTCTCGTTCGTCCATCTTCGTCCTCCCATTTGATCCTTTGGCATTCATTGGACCAAGTTCGTCTCCTTCGTCCATCTTCGTCCTCCCATTTGATCTGTTGGCGTTCTTTGGACTAAGTTTGTCTCGTTCATCAATCTTCGTCCTCCCATTTGATGCGTTGTTTTTCTTTGGACCAAGTTCGTCTCGTTCGTCCATCTTCGTCCTCCCATTTGGTCCGTTGTTATTCTTTGGACCAAGTTCGTCTCGTTCGTCCATCTTCGTCCTCCCATTTGATCCGTAGGCCTTCTTTGGACCAAGTTCATCTCGTTCGTCCATCTTCGTCCCCATTTGATCCGTAGGCCTTCTTTGGACCATGTTGGTCTCGTTCTACCATCTTCGTCCTCCCATTTGATCCGTTGGCATTCTTTGGACCAAGTTCGTCTCGTTCGTTCATCTTCGTCCTCCCATTTGATCCTTTGGCATTCATTGGACCAAGTTCGTCTCGTTCGTCCGTCTTCGTTCTCCCATTTGATCCGTAGGCCTTCTTTGGACCAAGTTCGTCTCGTTCTACCATCTTCGTCCTCCCATTTGATCCACTAGCATTCTTTGGACCTAGTTCATCTCGTTTGTACATCTTCGTCCTCCCGTTTGATCCATAGGCCTTCTTTGGACCAAGTTCGTCTCGTTCGTCCATCTTGGTCCTCCCATTTGATCCTTTGCCATTCATTGGACCAAGTTCATCTCGTTCGTCCATCTTTGTCCTCCCATTTGATCCGTTGGCATTCTTTGGACCAAGTTCGTGTCGTTCATCCATCTTCGTCCTTCCATTTGATCCCTTGGCATTCATTGGACCAAGTTCGTCTCGTTCGTCCATCTTCGTCCTCCATTTTTATCCATTGGCATTCTTTGGACCAAGTTCGTCTCGTTCGTCCATCTTCGTCCTCCCATTTGATCCGTAGGCCTTCTTTGGACCAAGTTCGTCTCGTTCGTCCATCTTCGTCTCCATTTGATCCGTAGGCCTTCTTTGGACAATGTTGGTCTCGTTCTACCATCTTCGTCCTCCCATTTGATCCGTTGGCATTCTTTGGACCAAGTTCGTCTCGTTCGTTCATCTTCGTCCTCCCATTTGATCCTTTGGCATTCATTGGACCAAGTTCGTCTCGTTCGTCCGTCTTCGTTCTCCCATTTGATCCGTAGGCCTTCTTTGGACCATGTTCGTCTCGTTCTACCATCTTCGTCCTCCCATTTGATCCATTGGCATTCTTTGGACCAAGTTCATCTCGTTTGTACATCTTCGTCCTCCCGTTTGATCCATAGGCCTTCTTTGGACCAAGTTCATCACGTTCGTCCATCTTGGTCCTCCCATTTGATCCGTTGGCATTCGTTGGACCAAGTTCGTGTCGTTCGTCCATCTTCGTCCTCCCATTTGATCCGTTGGCATTCCTTGGACCAAGTTCGTCTCGTTCGTCCATCTTCGTCCTCCCATTTGATCCTTTGGCATTCTTTGGACCAAGTTCGTCTCCTTCGTCCATCTTCGTCCTCCCATTTGATGCGTTGTTTTTCTTTGGACCAAGTTCGTCTCGTTCGTCCATCTTCGTCCTCCCATTTGATCCATAGGCCTTCTTTGGACCAAGTTCGTCTCGTTCGTCCATCTTGGTCCTCCCATTTGATCCTTTGGCATTCATTGGACCAAGTTCATCTCGTTCGTCCATCTTTGTCCTCCCATTTGATCCGTTGGCATTCTTTGGACCAAGTTCGTGTCGTTCATCCATCTTCGTCCTCCCATTTGATCCCTTGGCATTCATTGGACCAAGTTCGTCTCGTTCGTCCATCTTCGTCCTCCATTTTTATCCATTGGCATTCTTTGGACCAAGTTCGTCTCGTTCGTCCATCTTCGTCCTCCCATTTGATCCGTAGGCCTTCTTTGGACCAAGTTCGTCTCATTCGTCCATCTTCGTCACCATTTGATCCGTAGGCCTTCTTTGGACCATGTTGGTCTCGTTCTACCATCTTCGTCCTCCCATTTGATCCGTTGGCATTCATTGGACCAAGTTCATATCGTTTGTACATCTTCGTCCTCCCATTTGATCCTTTGGCATTCATTGGACCAAGTTCGTCTCGTTCGTCCGTCTTCGTTCTCCCATTTGATCCGTAGGCCTTCTTTGGACCATGTTCGTCTCGTTCTACCATCTTCGTCCTCCCATTTGATCCATTGGCATTCTTTTGACCAAGTTCATCTCGTTTGTACATCTTCGTCCTCCCGTTTGATCCATAGGCCTTCTTTGGACCAAGTTCATCTCGTTCGTCCATCTTGGTCCTCCCATTTGATCCGTTGGCATTCTTTGGACCAAGTTCGTCTCGTTCGTCCAGCTTGGTCCTCCCATTTGATCCGTTGGCATTCTTTGGACCAAGTTCGTCTCGTTCGTCCACCTTCGTCCTCCCATTTGATCTGTTGGCATTCATTGGACCAAGTTCGTCTCGTTCGTCCGTCTTCGTTCTCCCATTTGATCCGTAGGCCTTCTTTGGACCAAGTTCGTCTCGTTCTACCATCTTCGTCCTCCCATTTGATCCACTAGCATTCTTTGGACCTAGTTCATCTCTTTTGTACATCTTCGTCCTCCCGTTTGATCCATAGGCCTTCTTTGGACCAAGTTCGTCTCGTTCGTCCATCTTGGTCCTCCCATTTGATCCTTTGCCATTCATTGGACCAAGTTCATCTCGTTCGTCCATCTTTGTCCTCCCATTTGATCCGTTGGCATTCTTTGGACCAAGTTCGTGTCGTTCCTCCATCTTCGTCCTTCCATTTGATCCCTTGGCATTCATTGGACCAAGTTCGTCTCGTTCGTCCATCTTCGTCCTCCATTTTTATCCATTGGCATTCTTTGGACCAAGTTCGTCTCGTTCGTCCATCTTCGTCCTCCCATTTGATCCGTAGGCCTTCTTTGGACCAAGTTCGTCTCGTTCGTCCATCTTCGTCTCCATTTGATCCGTAGGCCTTCTTTGGACCATGTTGGTCTCGTTCTACCATCTTCGTCATCCCATTTGATCCGTTGGCATTCTTTGGACGAAGTTCGTCTCGTTCGTTCATCTTCGTCCTCCCATTTGATCCTTTGGCATTCATTGGACCAAGTTCGTCTCGTTCGTCCGTCTTCGTTCTCCCATTTGATCCGTAGGCCTTCTTTGGACCATGTTCGTCTCGTTCTACCATCTTCGTCCTCCCATTTGATCCATTGGCATTCTTTGGACCAAGTTCATCTCGTTTGTACATCATCGTCCTCCCGTTTGATCCATAGGCCTTCTTTGGACCAAGTTCATCACGTTCGTCCATCTTGGTCCTCCCATTTGATCCGTTGGCATTCGTTGGACCAAGTTCGTGTCGTTCGTCGATCTTCGTCCTCCCATTTGATCCGTTGGCATTCCTTGGACCAAGTTCGTCTCGTTCGTCCATCTTCGTCCTCCCATTTGATCCGTTGGCATTCTTTGGACCAAGTTCGTCTCGTTCGTCCCTCTTCGTCCTCCCATTTGATCCGTTGGCATTCTTTGGACCAAGTTCGTCTCGTTCGTCCATCTTCGTCCTCCCATTTGATCCGTTGGCATTCTTTGGACCAAGTTCGTCTCGTTCGTCCCTCTTCCTCCTCCCATTTGATCTGTTGGCCTTCTTTGGACCAAGTTCGTCTCGTTCGTCCATCTTCGTCCTCCCATTTGATCCGTTGGCATTCTTTGGACCAAGTTCGTCTCGTTCGTCCATCTTCGTCCTCCCATTTGATCCATTGGCATTCATTGGACCAAGTTCGTCTCGTTCGTCCATCTTCGTCCCCATTTGATCCGTAGGCCTTCTTTGGACCTTGTTCGTCTCGTTCTACCATCTTCGTCCTCCCATTTGATCCGTTGGCATTCTTTGGACCAAGTTCGTGTCGTTCTTCCCTCTTCGTCCTCCCATTTGATCCGTAGGCCTTCTTTGGACCAAGTTCGTCTCGTTCGTACATCTTCGTCCTCCCATTTGATCCATAGGCCTTCTTTGGACCAAGTTCGTCTCGTTCGTCCATCTTACCAAGTTCGTCTCGTTCGTCCATCTTCGTCCTCCCATTTGATCCGTTGGCATTCTTTGGACCAAGTTCGTCTCGTTCGTCCATCTTCGTCCTCCTATTTGATCCTTTGGCATTCATTGGACCAAGTTCGTCTCCTTCGTCCATCTTCGTCCTCCCATTTGATCTGTTGGCATTCTTTGGACCAAGTTTGTCTCGTTCCTCCATCTTCGTCCTCCCATTTGATGCGTTGTTATTCTTTGGACCAAGTTCGTCTCGTTCGTCCATCTTCGTCCTCCCATTTGATCCGTTGTTATTATTTGGACCAAGTTCGTCTCGTTCGTCCATCTTCGTCCTCCCATTTGATCCATAGGCCTTCTTTGGACCAAGTTCGTCTCGTTCGTCCATCTTGGTCCTCCCATTTGATCCTTTGGCATTCATTGGACCAAGTTCATCTCGTTCGTCCATCTTTGTCCTCCCATTTGATCCGTTGGCATTCTTTGGACCAAGTTCGTGTCGTTCATCCATCTTCGTCCTCCCATTTGATCCCTTGGCATTCATTGGACCAAGTTCGTCTCGTTCGTCCATCTTCGTCCTCCATTTTTATCCATTGGCATTCTTTGGACCAAGTTCGTCTCGTTCGTCCATCTTCGTCCTCCCATTTGATCCGTAGGCCTTCTTTGGACCAAGTTCGTCTCATTCGTCCATCTTCGTCACCATTTGATCCGTAGGCCTTCTTTGGACCATGTTGGTCTCGTTCTACCATCTTCGTCCTCCCATTTGATCCGTTGGCATTCATTGGACCAAGTTCATATCGTTTGTACATCTTCGTCCTCCCATTTGATCCTTTGGCATTCATTGGACCAAGTTCGTCTCGTTCGTCCGTCTTCGTTCTCCCATTTGATCCGTAGGCCTTCTTTGGACCATGTTCGTCTCGTTCTACCATCTTCGTCCTCCCATTTGATCCATTGGCATTCTTTGGACCAAGTTCATCTCGTTTGTACATCTTCGTCCTCCCGTTTGATCCATAGGCCTTCTTTGGACCAAGTTCATCTCGTTCGTCCATCTTGGTCCTCCCATTTGATCCGTTGGCATTCTTTGGACCAAGTTCGTCTAGTTCGTCCATCTTCGTCCTCCCATTTGATCCGTTGGCATTCTTTGGACCAAGTTCGTCTCGTTCGTCCCTCTTCGTCCTCCCATTTGATCCGTTGGCATTCTTTGGACCAAGTTCGTCTCGTTCGTTCATCTTCGTCCTCCCATTTGATCCGTTGGCATTCTTTGGACCAAGTTCGTCTCGTTCGTCCCTCTTCCTCCTCCCATTTGATCCGTTGGCCTTCTTTGGACCAAGTTCGTCTCGTTCGTCCCTCTTCGTCCTCCCATTTGATCCGTTGGCATTCTTTGGACCAAGTTCGTCTCGTTCGTCCATCTTCGTCGTCCCCATTTGATCCGTTGGCATTCTTTGGACCAAGTTCGTCTCGTTCGTCCCTCTTCGTCCTCCCATTTGATCCGTTGGCATTCTTTGGACCAAGTTCGTCTCGTTCGTCCCTCTTCGTCCTCCCATTTGATCCGTTGGCATTCTTTGGACCAAGTTCGTCTCGTTCGTCCATCTTCGTCGTCCCCATTTGATCCGTTGGCATTCTTTGGACCAAGTTTGTCTCGTTCGTCCCTCTTCGTCCTCCCATTTGATCCGTTTGCCTTCTTTGGACCAAGTTCGTCTCGTTCGTCCATCTTCGTCCTCCCATTTGATCCGTTGGCATTCTTTGGACCAAGTTCGTCTCGTTCGTCCATCTCCCATTTGATCCATTGGCATTCATTGGACCAAGTTCGTCTCGTTCGTCCATCTTCGTCCCCATTTGATCCGTAGGCCTTCTTTGGACCATGTTCGTCTCGTTCTACCATCTTCGTCCTCCCATTTGATCCGTTGGCATTCTTTGGACCAAGTTCGTGTCGTTCTTCCCTCTTCGTCCTCCCATTTGATCCGTAGGCCTTCTTTGGACCAAGTTCGTCTCGTTCGTACATCTTCGTCCTCCCATTTGATCCATAGGCCTTCTTTGGACCAAGTTCGTCTCGTTCGTCCATCTTACCAAGTTCGTCTCGTTCGTCCATCTTCGTCCTCCCATTTGATCCGTTGGCATTCTTTGGACCAAGTTCGTCTCGTTCGTCCATCTTCGTCCTCCTATTTGATCCTTTGGCATTCATTGGACCAAGTTCGTCTCCTTCGTCCATCTTCGTCCTCCCATTTGATCTGTTGGCATTCTTTGGACCAAGTTTGTCTCGTTCCTCCATCTTCGTCCTCCCATTTGATGCGTTGTTATTCTTTGGACCAAGTTCGTCTCGTTCGTCCATCTTCGTCCTCCCATTTGATCCGTTGTTATTCTTTGGACCAAGTTCGTCTCGTTCGTCCATCTTCGTCCTCCCATTTGATCCATAGGCCTTCTTTGGACCAAGTTCGTCTCGTTCGTCCATCTTGGTCCTCCCATTTGATCCTTTGGCATTCATTGGACCAAGTTCATCTCGTTCGTCCATCTTTGTCCTCCCATTTGATCCGTTGGCATTCTTTGGACCAAGTTCGTGTCGTTCATCCATCTTCGTCCTCCCATTTGATCCCTTGGCATTCATTGGACCAAGTTCGTCTCGTTCGTCCATCTTCGTCCTCCATTTTTATCCATTGGAATTCTTTGGACCAAGTTCGTCTCGTTCGTCCATCTTCGTCCTCCCATTTGATCCGTAGGCCTTCTTTGGACCATGTTGGTCTCGTTCTACCATCTTCGTCCTCCCATTTGATCCGTTGGCATTCATTGGACCAAGTTCATATCGTTTGTACATCTTCGTCCTCCCATTTGATCCTTTGGCATTCATTGGACCAAGTTCGTCTCGTTCGTCCGTCTTCGTTCTCCCATTTGATCCGTAGGCCTTCTTTGGACCATGTTCGTCTCGTTCTACCATCTTCGTCCTCCCATTTGATCCATTGGCATTCTTTGGACCAAGTTCATCTCGTTTGTACATCTTCGTCCTCCCGTTTGATCCATAGGCCTTCTTTGGACCAAGTTCATCTCGTTCGTCCATCTTGGTCCTCCCATTTGATCCGTTGGCATTCTTTGGACCAAGTTCGTCTCGTTCGTCCATCTTGGTCCTCCCATTTGATCCGTTGGCATTCTTTGGACCAAGTTCGTCTCGTTCGTCCACCTTCGTCCTCCCATTTGATCTGTTGGCATTCATTGGACCAAGTTCGTCTCGTTCGTCCGTCTTCGTTCTCCCATTTGATCTGTAGGCCTTCTTTGGACCAAGTTCGTCTCGTTCTACCATCTTCGTCCTCCCATTTGATCCACTAGCATTCTTTGGACCTAGTTCATCTCTTTTGTACATCTTCGTCCTCCCGTTTGATCCATAGGCCTTCTTTGGACCAAGTTCGTCTCGTTCGTCCATCTTGGTCCTCCCATTTGATCCTTTGCCATTCATTGGACCAAGTTCATCTCGTTCGTCCATCTTTGTCCTCCCATTTGATCCGTTGGCATTCTTTGGACCAAGTTCGTGTCGTTCATCCATCTTCGTCCTTCCATTTGATCCCTTGGCATTCATTGGACCAAGTTCGTCTCGTTCGTCCATCTTCGTCCTCCATTTTTATCCATTGGAATTCTTTGGACCAAGTTCGTCTCGTTCGTCCATCTTCGTCCTCCCATTTGATCCGTAGGCCTTCTTTGGACCATGTTGGTCTCGTTCTACCATCTTCGTCCTCCCATTTGATCCGTTGGCATTCATTGGACCAAGTTCATATCGTTTGTACATCTTCGTCCTCCCATTTGATCCTTTGGCATTCATTGGACCAAGTTCGTCTCGTTCGTCCGTCTTCGTTCTCCCATTTGATCCGTAGGCCTTCTTTGGACCATGTTCGTCTCGTTCTACCATCTTCGTCCTCCCATTTGATCCATTGGCATTCTTTGGACCAAGTTCATCTCGTTTGTACATCTTCGTCCTCCCGTTTGATCCATAGGCCTTCTTTGGACCAAGTTCATCACGTTCGTCCATCTTGGTCCTCCCATTTGATCCGTTGGCATTCGTTGGACCAAGTTCGTGTCGTTCGTCGATCTTCGTCCTCCCATTTGATCCGTTGGCATTCTTTGGACCAAGTTCGTCTCGTTCGTCCCTCTTCGTCCTCCCATTTGATCCGTTGGCATTCTTTGGACCAAGTTCGTCTCGTTCGTCCATCTTCGTCCTCCCATTTGATCCGTTGGCATTCTTTGGACCAAGTTCGTCTCGTTCGTCCCTCTTCCTCCTCCCATTTGATCTGTTGGCCTTCTTTGGACCAAGTTCGTCTCGTTCGTCCATCTTCGTCCTCCCATTTGATCCGTTGGCATTCTTTGGACCAAGTTCGTGTCGTTCTTCCCTCTTCGTCCTCCCATTTGATCCGTAGGCCTTCTTTGGACCAAGTTCGTCTCGTTCGTACATCTTCGTCCTCCCATTTGATCCATAGGCCTTCTTTGGACCAAGTTCGTCTCGTTCGTCCATCTTACCAAGTTCGTCTCGTTCGTCCATCTTCGTCCTCCCATTTGATCCGTTGGCATTCTTTGGACCAAGTTCGTCTCGTTCGTCCATCTTCGTCCTCCTATTTGATCCTTTGGCATTCATTGGACCAAGTTCGTCTCCTTCGTCCATCTTCGTCCTCCCATTTGATCTGTTGGCATTCTTTGGACCAAGTTTGTCTCGTTCCTCCATCTTCGTCCTCCCATTTGATGCGTTGTTATTCTTTGGACCAAGTTCGTCTCGTTCGTCCATCTTCGTCCTCCCATTTGATCCGTTGTTATTCTTTGGACCAAGTTCGTCTCGTTCGTCCATCTTCGTCCTCCCATTTGATCCATAGGCCTTCTTTGGACCAAGTTCGTCTCGTTCGTCCATCTTGGTCCTCCCATTTGATCCTTTGGCATTCATTGGACCAAGTTCATCTCGTTCGTCCATCTTTGTCCTCCCATTTGATCCGTTGGCATTCTTTGGACCAAGTTCGTGTCGTTCATCCATCTTCGTCCTCCCATTTGATCCCTTGGCATTCATTGGACCAAGTTCGTCTCGTTCGTCCATCTTCGTCCTCCATTTTTATCCATTGGCATTCTTTGGACCAAGTTCGTCTCGTTCGTCCATCTTCGTCCTCCCATTTGATCCGTAGGCCTTCTTTGGACCAAGTTCGTCTCATTCGTCCATCTTCGTCACCATTTGATCCGTAGGCCTTCTTTGGACCATGTTGGTCTCGTTCTACCATCTTCGTCCTCCCATTTGATCCGTTGGCATTCATTGGACCAAGTTCATATCGTTTGTACATCTTCGTCCTCCCATTTGATCCTTTGGCATTCATTGGACCAAGTTCGTCTCGTTCGTCCGTCTTCGTTCTCCCATTTGATCCGTAGGCCTTCTTTGGACCATGTTCGTCTCGTTCTACCATCTTCGTCCTCCCATTTGATCCATTGGCATTCTTTGGACCAAGTTCATCTCGTTCGTCCATCTTGGTCCTCCCATTTGATCCGTTGGCATTCTTTGGACCAAGTTCGTCTCGTTCGTACATCTTCGTCCTCCCATTTGATCCTTTGGCATTCTTTGGACCAAGTTCGTCCTCCCATTTGATCTGTTGGCGTTCTTTGGACTAAGTTTGTCTCATTCATCAATCTTCGTCCTCCCATTTGATGCGTTGTTTTTCTTTGGACCAAGTTCGTCTCGTTCGTCCATCTTCGTCCTCCCATTTGATCCGTTGTTATTCTTTGGACCAAGTTCGTCTCGTTCGTCCATCTTCGTCCTCCCATTTGATCCGTTGGCATTCTTTGGACCAAGTTCGTCTCGTTCGTCCCTCTTCCTCCTCCCATTTGATCCGTTGGCCTTCTTTGGACCAAGTTCGTCTCGTTCGTCCCTCTTCGTCCTCCCATTTGATCCGTTGGCATTCTTTGGACCAAGTTCGTCTCGTTCGTCCCTCTTCGTCCTCCCATTTGATCCGTTGGCATTCTTTGGACCAAGTTCGTCTCGTTCGTCCCTCTTCGTCCTCCCATTTGATCCGTTGGCATTCTTTGGACCAAGTTCGTCTCGTTCGTCCATCTTCGTCGTCCCCATTTGATCCGTTGGCATTCTTTGGACCAAGTTTGTCTCGTTCGTCCCTCTTCGTCCTCCCATTTGATCCGTTGGCCTTCTTTGGACCAAGTTCGTCTCGTTCGTCCATCTTCGTCCTCCCATTTGATCCGTTGGCATTCTTTGGACCAAGTTCGTCTCGTTCGTCCATCTCCCATTTGATCCATTGGCATTCATTGGACCAAGTTCGTCTCGTTCGTCCATCTTCGTCCCCATTTGATCCGTAGGCCTTCTTTGGACCATGTTCGTCTCGTTCTACCGTCTTCGTCCTCCCATTTGATCCATTGGCATTCTTTGGACCAAGTTCATCTCGTTTGTACATCTTCGTCCTCCCGTTTGATCCATAGGCCTTCTTTGGACCAAGTTCATCTCGTTCGTCCATCTTGGTCCTCCCATTTGATCCGTTGGCATTCTTTGGACCAAGTTCGTCTCGTTCGTCCATCTTCGTCCTCCCATTTGATCCGTTGGCATTCTTTGGACCAAGTTCATCTCGTTCATCTCTCTTCGTCCTCCCATTTGATCCGTTGGCATTCTTTCGACCAAGTTCGTCTCGTTCGTCCATCTTCGTCCTCCCATTTGATCCGTTGGCCTTCTTTGGACCAAGTTCGTCTCGTTCGTCCATCTTGGTCCTCCCATTTGATCCTTTGGCATTCATTGGACCAAGTTCATCTCGTTCGTCCATCTTTGTCCTCCCATTTGATCCGTTGGCATTCTTTGGACCAAGTTCGTGTCGTTCATCCATCTTCGTCCTCCTATTTGATCCCTTGGCATTCATTGGACCAAGTTCGTCTCGTTCGTCCATCTTCGTCCTCCCATTTGATCCGTAGGCCTTCTTTGGACCAAGTTCATCTCGTTCGTCCATCTTCGTCCCCATTTGATCCGTAGGCCTTCTTTGGACCATGTTGGTCTCGTTCTACCGTCTTCGTCCTCCCATTTGATCCGTTGGCATTCTTTGGACCAAGTTCGTGTCGTTCTTCCCTCTTCGTCCTCCCATTTGATCCGTAGGCCTTCTTTGGACCAAGTTCGTCTCGTTCGTACATCTTCGTCCTCCCATTTGATCCATAGGCCTTCTTTGGACCAAGTTCGTCTCGTTCGTCCATCTTACCAAGTTCGTCTCGTTCGTCCATCTTCGTCCTCCCATTTGATCCGTTGGCATTCTTTGGACCAAGTTCGTCTCGTTCGTCCATCTTCGTCCTCCTATTTGATCCTTTGGCATTCATTGGACCAAGTTCGTCTCCTTCGTCCATCTTCGTCCTCCCATTTGATCTGTTGGCATTCTTTGGACCAAGTTTGTCTCGTTCCTCCATCTTCGTCCTCCCATTTGATGCGTTGTTATTCTTTGGACCAAGTTCGTCTCGTTCGTCCATCTTCGTCCTCCCATTTGATCCGTTGTTATTCTTTGGACCAAGTTCGTCTCGTTCGTCCATCTTCGTCCTCCCATTTGATCCATAGGCCTTCTTTGGACCAAGTTCGTCTCGTTCGTCCATCTTGGTCCTCCCATTTGATCCTTTGGCATTCATTGGACCAAGTTCATCTCGTTCGTCCATCTTTGTCCTCCCATTTGATCCGTTGGCATTCTTTGGACCAAGTTCGTGTCGTTCATCCATCTTCGTCCTCCCATTTGATCCCTTGGCATTCATTGGACCAAGTTCGTCTCGTTCGTCCATCTTCGTCCTCCATTTTTATCCATTGGAATTCTTTGGACCAAGTTCGTCTCGTTCGTCCATCTTCGTCCTCCCATTTGATCCGTAGGCCTTCTTTGGACCATGTTGGTCTCGTTCTACCATCTTCGTCCTCCCATTTGATCCGTTGGCATTCATTGGACCAAGTTCATATCGTTTGTACATCTTCGTCCTCCCATTTGATCCTTTGGCATTCATTGGACCAAGTTCGTCTCGTTCGTCCGTCTTCGTTCTCCCATTTGATCCGTAGGCCTTCTTTGGACCATGTTCGTCTCGTTCTACCATCTTCGTCCTCCCATTTGATCCATTGGCATTCTTTGGACCAAGTTCATCTCGTTTGTACATCTTCGTCCTCCCGTTTGATCCATAGGCCTTCTTTGGACCAAGTTCATCTCGTTCGTCCATCTTGGTCCTCCCATTTGATCCGTTGGCATTCTTTGGACCAAGTTCGTCTCGTTCGTCCATCTTGGTCCTCCCATTTGATCCGTTGGCATTCTTTGGACCAAGTTCGTCTCGTTCGTCCACCTTCGTCCTCCCATTTGATCTGTTGGCATTCATTGGACCAAGTTCGTCTCGTTCGTCCGTCTTCGTTCTCCCATTTGATCTGTAGGCCTTCTTTGGACCAAGTTCGTCTCGTTCTACCATCTTCGTCCTCCCATTTGATCCACTAGCATTCTTTGGACCTAGTTCATCTCTTTTGTACATCTTCGTCCTCCCGTTTGATCCATAGGCCTTCTTTGGACCAAGTTCGTCTCGTTCGTCCATCTTGGTCCTCCCATTTGATCCTTTGCCATTCATTGGACCAAGTTCATCTCGTTCGTCCATCTTTGTCCTCCCATTTGATCCGTTGGCATTCTTTGGACCAAGTTCGTGTCGTTCATCCATCTTCGTCCTTCCATTTGATCCCTTGGCATTCATTGGACCAAGTTCGTCTCGTTCGTCCATCTTCGTCCTCCATTTTTATCCATTGGAATTCTTTGGACCAAGTTCGTCTCGTTCGTCCATCTTCGTCCTCCCATTTGATCCGTAGGCCTTCTTTGGACCATGTTGGTCTCGTTCTACCATCTTCGTCCTCCCATTTGATCCGTTGGCATTCATTGGACCAAGTTCATATCGTTTGTACATCTTCGTCCTCCCATTTGATCCTTTGGCATTCATTGGACCAAGTTCGTCTCGTTCGTCCGTCTTCGTTCTCCCATTTGATCCGTAGGCCTTCTTTGGACCATGTTCGTCTCGTTCTACCATCTTCGTCCTCCCATTTGATCCATTGGCATTCTTTGGACCAAGTTCATCTCGTTTGTACATCTTCGTCCTCCCGTTTGATCCATAGGCCTTCTTTGGACCAAGTTCATCACGTTCGTCCATCTTGGTCCTCCCATTTGATCCGTTGGCATTCATTGGACCAAGTTCATATCGTTTGTACATCTTCGTCCTCCCATTTGATCCTTTGGCATTCATTGGACCAAGTTCGTCTCGTTCGTCCGTCTTCGTTCTCCCATTTGATCCGTAGGCCTTCTTTGGACCATGTTCGTCTCGTTCTACCATCTTCGTCCTCCCATTTGATCCATTGGCATTCTTTGGACCAAGTTCATCTCGTTTGTACATCTTCGTCCTCCCGTTTGATCCATAGGCCTTCTTTGGACCAAGTTCATCACGTTCGTCCATCTTGGTCCTCCCATTTGATCCGTTGGCATTCGTTGGACCAAGTTCGTGTCGTTCGTCGATCTTCGTCCTCCCATTTGATCCGTTGGCATTCTTTGGACCAAGTTCGTCTCGTTCGTCCCTCTTCGTCCTCCCATTTGATCCGTTGGCATTCTTTGGACCAAGTTCGTCTCGTTCGTCCATCTTCGTCCTCCCATTTGATCCGTTGGCATTCTTTGGACCAAGTTCGTCTCGTTCGTCCCTCTTCCTCCTCCCATTTGATCTGTTGGCCTTCTTTGGACCAAGTTCGTCTCGTTCGTCCATCTTCGTCCTCCCATTTGATCCGTTGGCATTCTTTGGACCAAGTTCGTGTCGTTCTTCCCTCTTCGTCCTCCCATTTGATCCGTAGGCCTTCTTTGGACCAAGTTCGTCTCGTTCGTACATCTTCGTCCTCCCATTTGATCCATAGGCCTTCTTTGGACCAAGTTCGTCTCGTTCGTCCATCTTACCAAGTTCGTCTCGTTCGTCCATCTTCGTCCTCCCATTTGATCCGTTGGCATTCTTTGGACCAAGTTCGTCTCGTTCGTCCATCTTCGTCCTCCTATTTGATCCTTTGGCATTCATTGGACCAAGTTCGTCTCCTTCGTCCATCTTCGTCCTCCCATTTGATCTGTTGGCATTCTTTGGACCAAGTTTGTCTCGTTCCTCCATCTTCGTCCTCCCATTTGATGCGTTGTTATTCTTTGGACCAAGTTCGTCTCGTTCGTCCATCTTCGTCCTCCCATTTGATCCGTTGTTATTCTTTGGACCAAGTTCGTCTCGTTCGTCCATCTTCGTCCTCCCATTTGATCCATAGGCCTTCTTTGGACCAAGTTCGTCTCGTTCGTCCATCTTGGTCCTCCCATTTGATCCTTTGGCATTCATTGGACCAAGTTCATCTCGTTCGTCCATCTTTGTCCTCCCATTTGATCCGTTGGCATTCTTTGGACCAAGTTCGTGTCGTTCATCCATCTTCGTCCTCCCATTTGATCCCTTGGCATTCATTGGACCAAGTTCGTCTCGTTCGTCCATCTTCGTCCTCCATTTTTATCCATTGGCATTCTTTGGACCAAGTTCGTCTCGTTCGTCCATCTTCGTCCTCCCATTTGATCCGTAGGCCTTCTTTGGACCAAGTTCGTCTCATTCGTCCATCTTCGTCACCATTTGATCCGTAGGCCTTCTTTGGACCATGTTGGTCTCGTTCTACCATCTTCGTCCTCCCATTTGATCCGTTGGCATTCATTGGACCAAGTTCATATCGTTTGTACATCTTCGTCCTCCCATTTGATCCTTTGGCATTCATTGGACCAAGTTCGTCTCGTTCGTCCGTCTTCGTTCTCCCATTTGATCCGTAGGCCTTCTTTGGACCATGTTCGTCTCGTTCTACCATCTTCGTCCTCCCATTTGATCCATTGGCATTCTTTGGACCAAGTTCATCTCGTTCGTCCATCTTGGTCCTCCCATTTGATCCGTTGGCATTCTTTGGACCAAGTTCGTCTCGTTCGTACATCTTCGTCCTCCCATTTGATCCTTTGGCATTCTTTGGACCAAGTTCGTCCTCCCATTTGATCTGTTGGCGTTCTTTGGACTAAGTTTGTCTCATTCATCAATCTTCGTCCTCCCATTTGATGCGTTGTTTTTCTTTGGACCAAGTTCGTCTCGTTCGTCCATCTTCGTCCTCCCATTTGATCCGTAGGCCTTCTTTGGACCAAGTTCATCTCGTTCGTCCATCTTCGTCCCCATTTCATCCGTAGGCCTTCTTTGGACCATGTTGGTCTCGTTCTACCCTCTTCGTCCTCCCATTTGATCCGTTGGCATTCTTTGGACCAAGTTCGTCTCGTTCGTTCATCTTCGTCCTCCCATTTGATCCTTTGGCATTCATTGGACCAAGTTCGTCTCGTTCGTCCGTCTTCGTTCTCCCATTTGATCCGTAGGCCTTCTTTGGACCAAGTTCGTCTCGTTCTACCATCTTCGTCCTCCCATTTGATCCACTGGCATTCTTTGGACCAAGTTCATCTCGTTTGTACATCTTCGTCCTCCCGTTTGATCCATAGGCGTTCTTTCGACCAAGTTCATCTCGTTCGTCCATCTTGGTCCTCCCATTTGATCCGTTGGCATTCTTTGGACCAAGTTCGTGTCGTTCGTCCATCTTCGTCCTCCCATTTGATCCGTTGGCATTCTTTGGACCAAGTTCGTCTCGTTCGTCCATCTTCGTCCTCCCATTTGATCCGTTGGCATTCTTTGGACCAAGTTCGTCTCGTTCGTCCATCTTAGTCCTCCCATTTGATCCGTTGGCATTCATTGGACCAAGTTCGTCTTGTTCGTCCCTCTTCGTCCTCCCATTTGATCCGTTGGCATTCTTTGGACCAAGTTCGTCTCGTTCGTCCATGTTCGTCCTCCCATTTGATCCGTAGGCCTTCTTTGGACCAAGTTCGTCTCGTTCGTCCATCTTCGTCCCCATTTGATCCGTAGGCCTTCTTTGGACCATGTTGGTCTCGTTCTACCATCTTCGTCCTCCCATTTGATCCGTTGGCATTCTTTGGACCAACTTCGTCTCGTTCGTTCATCTTCGTCCTCCCATTTGATCCTTTGGCATTCATTGGACCAAGTTCGTCTCGTTCGTCCGTCTTCGTTCTCCCATTTGATCCGTAGGCCTTCTTTGGACCATGTTCGTCTCGTTCTACCATCTTCGTCCTCCCATTTGATCCATTGGCATTCTTTGGACCAAGTTCATCTCGTTTGTACATCTTCGTCCTCCCGTTTGATCCATAGGCCTTCTTTGGACCAAGTTCATCTCGTTCGTCCATCTTGGTCCTCCCATTTGATCCGTTGGCATTCTTTGGACCAAGTTCGTCTCGTTCGTCCCTCTTCGTCCTCCCATTTGATCCGTTGGCATTCTTTGGACCAAGTTCGTCTCGTTCGTCCATCTTCGTCGTCCCCATTTGATCCGTTGGCATTCTTTGGACCAAGTTTGTCTCGTTCGTCCCTCTTCGTCCTCCCATTTGATCCGTTGGCCTTCTTTGGACCAAGTTCGTCTCGTTCGTCCATCTTCATCGTCCCATTTGATCCATTGGCATTCATTGGACCAAGTTCGTCTCGTTCGTCCATCTTCGTCCCCATTTGATCCGTAGGCCTTCTTTGGACCATGTTCGTCTCGTTCTACCATCTTCGTCCTCCCATTTGATCCGTTGGCATTCTTTGGACCAAGTTCGTGTCGTTCTTCCCTCTTCGTCCTCCCATTTGATCCGTAGGCCTTCTTTGGAACAAGTTCGTCTCGTTCGTACATCTTCGTCCTCCCATTTGACCCATAGGCCTTCTTTGGACCAAGTTCGTCTCGTTCGTCCATCTTTGTCCTCCCATTTGATCTGTTGGCCTTCTTTGGACCAAGTTCGTCTCGTTCGTCCATCTTCGTCCTCCCATTTGATCCTTTGGCATTCATTGGACCAAGTTCGTCTCCTTCATCCATCTTCGTCCTCCCATTTGGTCTGTTGGCGTTCTTTGGACCAAGTTTGTCTCGTTCATCAATCTTCGTCCTCCCATTTGATGCGTTGTTATTCTTTGGACCAAGTTCGTCTCGTTCGTCCATCTTCGTCCTCCCATTTGATCCGTAGGCCTTCTTTGGACCAAGTTCGTCTCGTTCGTCCATCTTCGTCCCCATTTGATCCGTAGGCCTTCTTTGGACCATGTTGGTCTCGTTCTACCATCTTCGTCCTCCCATTTGATCCGTTGGCATTCTTTGGACCAACTTCGTCTCGTTCGTTCATCTTCGTCCTCCCATTTGATCCTTTGGCATTCATTGGACCAAGTTCGTCTCGTTCGTCCGTCTTCGTTCTCCCATTTGATCCGTAGGCCTTCTTTGGACCATGTTCGTCTCGTTCTACCATCTTCGTCCTCCCATTTGATCCATTGGCATTCTTTGGACCAAGTTCATCTCGTTTGTACATCTTCGTCCTCCCGTTTGATCCATAGGCCTTCTTTGGACCAAGTTCATCTCGTTCGTCCATCTTGGTCCTCCCATTTGATCCGTTGGCATTCTTTGGACCAAGTTCGTGTCGTTCGTCCATCTTCGTCCTCCCATTTGATCCGTTGGCATTCCTTGGACCAAGTTCGTCTCGTTCGTCCATCTTCGTCCTCCCATTTGATCCGTTGGCATTCTTTGGACCAAGTTCGTCTCGTTCGTCCCTCTTCGTCCTCCCATTTGATCCGTTGGCATTCTTTGGACCAAGTTCGTCTCGTTCGTCCCTCTTCGTCCTCCCATTTGATCCGTTGGCATTCTTTGGACCAAGTTCGTCTCGTTCGTCCATCTTCGTCGTCCCCATTTGATCCGTTGGCATTCTTTGGACCAAGTTTGTCTCGTTCTTCCCTCTTCGTCCTCCCATTTGATCCGTTGGCCTTCTTTGGACCAAGTTCGTCTCGTTCGTCCATCTTCGTCCTCCCATTTGATCCGTTGGCATTCTTTGGACCAAGTTCGTCTAGTTCGTCCATCTTCATCGTCCCATTTGATCCATTGGCATTCATTTGACCAAGTTCGTCTCGTTCGTCCATCTTCGTCCCCATTTGATCCGTAGGCCTTCTTTGGACCATGTTCGTCTCGTTCTACCATCTTCGTCCTCCCATTTGATCCGTTGGCATTCTTTGGACCAAGTTCGTGTCGTTCTTCCCTCTTCGTCCTCCCATTTGATCCGTAGGCCTTCTTTGGAACAAGTTCGTCTCGCTCGTACATCTTCGTCCTCCCATTTGACCCATAGGCCTTCTTTGGACCAAGTTCGTCTCGTTCGTCCATCTTTGTCCTCCCATTTGATCTGTTGGCCTTCTTTGGACCAAGTTCGTCTCGTTCGTCCATCTTCGTCCTCCCATTTGATCCTTTGGCATTCATTGGACCAAGTTCGTCTCCTTCATCCATCTTCGTCCTCCCATTTGGTCTGTTGGCGTTCTTTGGACCAAGTTTGTCTCGTTCATCAATCTTCGTCCTCCCATTTGATGCGTTGTTATTCTTTGGACCAAGTTCGTCTCGTTCGTCCATCTTCGTCCTCCCATTTGATCCGTATGCCTTCTTTGGACCAAGTTCGTCTCGTTCGTCCATCTTCGTCCCCATTTGATCCGTAGGCCTTCTTTGGACCATGTTGGTCTCGTTCTACCATCTTCGTCCTCCCATTTGATCCGTTGGCATTCTTTGGACCAAGTTCGTCTCGTTCGTTCATCTTCGTCCTCCCATTTGATCCTTTGGCATTCATTGGACCAAGTTCGTCTCGTTCGTCCGTCTTCGTTCTCCCATTTGATCCGTAGGCCTTCTTTGGACCATGTTCGTCTCGTTCTACCATCTTCGTCCTCCCATTTGATCCATTGGCATTCTTTGGACCAAGTTCATCTCGTTTGTACATCTTCGTCCTCCCGTTTGATCCATAGGCCTTCTTTGGACCAAGTTCATCTCGTTCGTCCATCTTGGTCCTCCCATTTGATCCGTTGGCATTCTTTGGACCAAGTTCGTGTCGTTCGTCCATCTTCGTCCTCCCATTTGATCCGTTGGCATTCCTTGGACCAAGTTCGTCTCGTTCGTCCATCTTCGTCCTCCCATTTGATCCGTTGGCATTCTTTGGACCAAGTTCGTCTCGTTCGTCCCTCTTCGTCCTCCCATTTGATCCGTTGGCATTCTTTGGACCAAGTTCGTCTCGTTCGTCCCTCTTCGTCCTCCCATTTGATCCGTTGGCATTCTTTGGACCAAGTTTGTCTCGTTCGTCCCTCTTCGTCCTCCCATTTGATCCGTTGGCCTTCTTTGGACCAAGTTCGTCTCGTTCGTCCATCTTCGTCCTCCCATTTGATCCGTTGGCATTCTTTGGACCAAGTTCGTCTAGTTCGTCCATCTTCATCGTCCCATTTGATCCATTGGCATTCATTGGACCAAGTTCGTCTCGTTCGTCCATCTTCGTCCCCATTTGATCCGTAGGCCTTCTTTGGACCATGTTCGTCTCGTTCTACCATCTTCGTCCTCCCATTTGATCCGTTGGCATTCTTTGGACCAAGTTCGTGTCGTTCTTCCCTCTTCGTCCTCCCATTTGATCCGTAGGCCTTCTTTGGAACAAGTTCGTCTCGTTCGTACATCTTCGTCCTCCCATTTGATCCATAGGCCTTCTTTGGACCAAGTTCGTCTCGTTCGTCCATCTTTGTCCTCCCATTTGATCTGTTGGCCTTCTTTTAACCAAGTTCGTCTCGTTCGTCCATCTTCGTCCTCCCATTTGATCCTTTGGCATTCATTGGACCAAGTTCGTCTCCTTCATCCATCTTCGTCCTCCCATTTGGTCTGTTGGCGTTCTTTGGACCAAGTTTGTCTCGTTCATCAATCTTCGTCCTCCCATTTGATGCGTTGTTATTCTTTGGACCAAGTTCGTCTCGTTCGTCCATCTTCGTCCTCCCATTTGATCCGTAGGCCTTCTTTGGACCAAGTTCGTCTCGTTCGTCCATCTTCGTCCCCATTTGATCCGTAGGCCTTCTTTGGACCATGTTGGTCTCGTTCTACCATCTTCGTCCTCCCATTTGATCCGTTGGCATTCTTTGGACCAAGTTCGTCTCGTTCGTTCATCTTCGTCCTCCCATTTGATCCTTTGGCATTCATTGGACCAAGTTCGTCTCGTTCGTCCGTCTTCGTTCTCCCATTTGATCCGTAGGCCTTCTTTGGACCAAGTTCGTCTCGTTCTACCATCTTCGTCCTCCCATTTGATCCATTGGCATTCTTTGGACCAAGTTCATCTCGTTTGTACGTTTTCGTCCTCCCGTTTGATCCATAGGCGTTCATTGGACCAAGTTCATCTCGTTCGTCCATCTTGGTCCTCCCATTTGATCCGTTGGCATTCTTTGGACCAAGTTCGTCTCGTTCGTCCATCTTCGTCCTCCCATTTGATCCATTGGCATTCATTCTCCCATTTGATCCATTGGCATTCATTGGACCAAGTTCGTCTCCTTCGTCCATCTTTGTCCTCCCATTTGATCTGTTGGCCTTCTTTGGACCAAGTTCGTCTCGTTCGTCCATCTTCGTCCTCCCATTTGATCTGTTGGCATTCTTTGGACCAAGTTCGTCTCGTTCGTCCATCTTCGTCCTCCCATTTGATCCTTTGGCATTCATTGGACCAAGTTCGTCTCCTTCGTCCATCTTCGTCCTCCCATTTGATCTGTTGGCGTTCTTTGGACCAAGTTCGTCTCCTTCGTCCCCATTTGATCCGTAGGCCTTCTTTGGACCATGTTCGTATCGTTCTACCATCTTCGTCCTCCCATTTGATCCGTTGGCATTCTTTGGACCAAGTTCGTGTCGTTCGTCCCTCTTCGTCCTCCCATTTGATCCATAGGCCTTCTTTGGACCAAGTTCGTCTCGTTCGTCCATCTTTGTCCTCCCATTTGATCCGTTGGCCTTCTTTGGACCAAGTTCGTCTCGTTCGTCCATCTTCGTCCTCCCATTTGATCTGTTGGCATTCTTTGGACCAAGTTCGTCTCGTTCGTCCATCTTCGTCCTCCCATTTGATCCTTTGGCATTCATTGGACCAAGTTCGTCTCCTTCGTCCATCTTTGTCCTCCCATTTGTTCTGTTGGCGTTCTTTGGACCAAGTTTGTCTCGTTCATCCATCTTCGTCCTCCCATTTGATGCGTTGTTTTTCTTTGGACCAAGTTCGTCTCGTTCGTCCATCTTCGTCCTCCCATTTGATCCGTTGTTATTCTTTGGACCAAGTTCGTCTCGTTCGTCCATCTTCGTCCTCCCATTTGATCCATAGGCCTTCTTTGGACCAAGTTCGTCTCGTTCGTCCATCTTCGTCCTCCCATTTGATCCGTAGGCCTTCTTTGGACCAAGTTCGTCTCGTTCGTCCATCTTCGTCCCCATTTGATCCGTAGGCCTTCTTTGGACCATGTTGGTCTCGTTCTACCATCTTCGTCCTCCCATTTGATCCGTTGGCATTCTTTGGACCAACTTCGTCTCGTTCGTTCATTTTCGTCCTCCCATTTGATCCTTTGGCATTCATTGGACCAAGTTCGTCTCGTTCGTCCGTCTTCGTTCTCCCATTTGATCCGTAGGCCTTCTTTGGACCATGTTCGTCTCGTTCTACCATCTTCGTCCTCCCATTTGATCCATTGGCATTCTTTGGACCAAGTTCATCTCGTTTGTACATCTTCGTCCTCCCGTTTGATCCATAGGCCTTCTTTGGACCAAGTTCATCTCGTTCGTCCATCTTGGTCCTCCCATTTGATCCGTTGGCATTCTTTGGACCAAGTTCGTCTCGTTCGTCCATCTTCGTCCTCCCATTTGATCCGTTGGCATTCTTTGGACCAAGTTCGTCTCGTTCGTCCCTCTTCGTCCTCCCATTTGATCCGTTGGCATTCTTTGGACCAAGTTCGTCTCGTTCGTCCCTCTTCGTCCTCCCATTTGATCCGTTGGCATTCTTTGGACCAAGTTCGTCTCGTTCGTCCATCTTCGTCGTCCCCATTTGATCCGTTGGCATTCTTTGGACCAAGTTTGTCTCGTTCGTCCCTCTTCGTCCTCCCATTTGATCCGTTGGCATTCTTTGGACCAAGTTCGTCTCGTTCGTCCATCTTCGTCCTCCCATTTGATCCGTTGGCATTCTTTGGACCAAGTTCGTCTCGTTCGTCCATCTTCGTCGTCCCATTTGATCCATTGGCATTCATTGGACCAAGTTCGTCTCGTTCGTCCATCTTCGTCCCCATTTGATCCGTAGGCCTTCTTTGGACCATGTTCGTCTCGTTCTACCATCTTCGTCCTCCCATTTGATCCGTTGGCATTCTTTGGACCAAGTTCGTGTCGTTCTTCCCTCTTCGTCCTCCCATTTGATCCGTAGGCCTTCTTTGGAACAAGTTCGTCTCGTTCGTACATCTTCGTCCTCCCATTTGATCCATAGGCCTTCTTTGGACCAAGTTCGTCTCGTTCGTCCATCTTTGTCCTCCCATTTGATCTGTTGGCCTTCTTTGGACCAAGTTCGTCTCGTTCGTCCATCTTCGTCCTCCCATTTGATCCTTTGGCATTCATTGGACCAAGTTCGTCTCCTTCATCCATCTTCGTCCTCCCATTTGGTCTGTTGGCGTTCTTTGGACCAAGTTTGTCTCGTTCATCAATCTTCGTCCTCCCATTTGATGCGTTGTTATTCTTTGGACCAAGTTCGTCTCGTTCGTCCATCTTCGTCCTCCCATTTGATCCGTAGGCCTTCTTTGGACCAAGTTCGTCTCGTTCGTCCATCTTCGTCCCCATTTGATCCGTAGGCCTTCTTTGGACCATGTTGGTCTCGTTCTACCATCTTCGTCCTCCCATTTGATCCGTTGGCATTCTTTGGACCAAGTTCGTCTCGTTCGTTCATCTTCGTCCTCCCATTTGATCCTTTGGCATTCATTGGACCAAGTTCGTCTCGTTCGTCCGTCTTCGTTCTCCCATTTGATCCGTAGGCCTTCTTTGGACCAAGTTCGTCTCGTTCTACCATCTTCGTCCTCCCATTTGATCCATTGGCATTCTTTGGACCAAGTTCATCTCGTTTGTACGTTTTCGTCCTCCCGTTTGACCCATAGGAGTTCATTGGACCAAGTTCATCTCGTTCGTCCATCTTGGTCCTCCCATTTGATCCGTTGGCATTCTTTGGACCAAGTTCGTCTCGTTCGTCCATCTTCGTCCTCCCATTTGATCCATTGGCATTCATTGGACCAAGTTCGTCTCCTTCGTCCATCTTTGTCCTCCCATTTGATCTGTTGGCCTTCTTTGGACCAAGTTCGTCTCGTTCGTCCATCTTCGTCCTCCCATTTGATCTGTTGGCATTCTTTGGACCAAGTTCGTCTCGTTCGTCCATCTTCGTCCTCCCATTTGATCTGTTGGCGTTCTTTGGACCAAGTTCGTCTCCTTCGTCCCCATTTGATCCGTAGGCCTTCTTTGGACCATGTTCGTATCGTTCTACCATCTTCGTCCTCCCATTTGATCCGTTGGCATTCTTTGGACCAAGTTCGTGTCGTTCGTCCCTCTTCGTCCACCCATTTGATCCATAGGCCTTCTTTGGACCAAGTTCGTCTCGTTCGTCCATCTTTGTCCTCCCATTTGATCCGTTGGCCTTCTTTGGACCAAGTTCGTCTCGTTCGTCCATCTTCGTCCTCCCATTTGATTTGTTGGCATTCTTTGGACCAAGTTCGTCTCGTTCGTCCATCTTCGTCCTCCCATTTGATCCTTTGGCATTCATTGGACCAAGTTCGTCTCCTTCGTCCATCTTCGTCCTCCCATTTGATCTGTTGGCGTTCTTTGGACCAAGTTTGTCTCGTTCATCCATCTTCGTCCTCCCATTTGATGCGTTGTTTTTCTTTGGACCAAGTTCGTCTCGTTCGTCCATCTTCGTCCTCCCATTTGATCCGTTGTTATTCTTTGGACCAAGTTCGTCTCGTTCGTCCATCTTCGTCCTCCCATTTGATCCATAGGCCTTCTTTGGACCAAGTTCGTCTCGTTCGTCCACCTTTGTCCTCCCATTTGATCCTTTGGCATTCATTGGACCAGGTTCATCTCGTTCATCCATCTTCGTCCTCCCATTTGATCCCTTGGCATTCATTGGACCAAGTTCGTCTCGTTCGTCCATCTTCGTCCTCCATTTTTATCCATTGGCATTCTTTGGACCAAGTTCGTCTCGTTCGTCAATCTTCGTCCTCCCATTTGATCCGTAGGCCTTCTTTGGACCAAGTTCTTCTCGTTCGTCCATCTTCGTCCTCCCATTTGATCCATAGGCCTTCTTTGGACCAAGTTCGTCTCGTTCGTCCATCTTTGTCCTCCCATTTGATCCTTTGGCATTCATTGGACCAAGTTCATCTCGTTCGTCCATCTTCGTCCTCCCATTTGATCCATTGGCATTCATTGGACCAAGTTCGTCTCGTTCGTCCATCTTCGTCCCCATTTGATCCGTAGGCCTTCTTTGGACCATGTTCGTCTAGTTCTACCATCTTCGACCTCCCATTTGATCCATAGGCCTTCTTTCGACCAAGTTCGTCTCGTTCGTCCATCTTCGTCCTCCCATTTTATCCGTTGGCATTCTTTGGACCAAGTTCGTCTCGTTCGTCCACCTTTGTCCTCCCATTTGATCCTTTGGCATTCATTGGACCAGGTTCATCTCGTTCATCCATCTTCGTCCTCCCATTTGATCCCTTGGCATTCATTGGACCAAGTTCGTCTCGTTCGTCCATCTTCGTCCTCCATTTTTATCCATTGGCATTCTTTGGACCAAGTTCGTGTCGTTCGTCCCTCTTGGTCCTCCTATTCGATCCGTAGGCCTTCTTTGGACCAAGTTCGTCTCATTCGTACATCTTCGTCCTCCCATTTGATCCATAGGCCTTCTTTGGACCAAGTTCGTCTCGTTCGTCCATCTTTGTCCTCCCATTTGATCAGTTGGCCTTCTTTGGACCAAGTTCGTCTCGTTCGTCCATCTTACCTAGTTCGTCTCGTTCGTCCATCTTCGTCCTCCCATTTGATCCGTTGGCATTCTTTGGACCATGTTCGTCTCGTTCGTCCATCTTCGTCCTCCCATTTGATCCTCTGGCATTCATTGGACCAAGTTCGTCTCCTTCGTCCATCTTCGTCCTCCCATTTGATCTGTTGGCATTCTTTGGACCAAGTTTGTCTCGTTCATCCATCTTCGTCCTCCCATTTGATGCCTTGTTATTCTTTGGACCAAGTTCGTCTCGTTTGTCCATCATCGTCCTCCCATTTGATCCGTTGTTATTCTTTGGACCAAGTTCGTCTCGTTCGTCCATCTTCGTCCTCCCATTTGATCCGTTGGCATTCATTGGACCAAGTTCGTCTCGTTCGTCCATCTTCGTCCTCCCATTTGATCCGTTGGCATTCATTGGACCAAGTTCGTCTCGTTCGTCCATCTTCGTCCTCCCATTTGGTCCGTTGGTATTCTTTGGACCAAGTTCGTATCGTTCGTCCCTCTTCGTCCTCCCATTTGATCCGTGGGCCTACTTTGGACCAAGTTCGTCTCGTTCGTCCATCTTCGTCCTCCCATTTGATCCGTTGGCATTCTTTGGACCAATTTCGTCTCGTTCGTCCATCTTCGTCCTCCCATTTGATCCCTTGGCATTCATTGGACCAAGTTCGTCTCGTTCGTTCATCTTCGTCCCCATTTGATCCGTAGGCCTTCTTTGGACCACGTAAGTCTCATTTTACCATCTTCGTCCTCCCATTTGATCCGTTGGCATTCTTTGGACCAAGTTCGTGTCGTTCGTCCCTCTTCGTCCTCCCATTTGATCCGGTGGCCTTCTTTGGACCAAGTTCGTCTCGTTCGTACATCTTCGTCCTCCCATTTGATCCATATGCCTTCTTTGGACCAAGTTCGTCTCGTTCGTCCATCTTTGTCCTCCCATTTGATCCGTTGGCCTTCTTTGGACCAAGCTCGTCTCGTTCGTCCATCTTACCTAGTTCGTCTCGTTCGTCCATCTTCGTCCTCCCATTTGATCTGTTGGCATTCTTTGGACCAAGTTTGTCTCGTTCATCCATCTTCGTCCTCCCATTTGATGCATTGTTATTCATTGGACCAAGTTCGTCTCGTTTGTCCATCATCGTCCTCCCATTTGATCCGTTGTTATTCTTTGGACCAAGTTCGTCTCGTTCGTCCATCTTCGTCCTCCCATTTGATCCATAGGCCTTCTTTGGACCAAGTTCATCTCGTTCGTCCATCTTGGTCCTCCTATTTGATCCGTTGGCATTCTTTGGACCAAGTTCGTGTCGTTCGTCCATCTTCGTCCTCCCATTTGATCCGTTGGCATTCTTTGGACCAAGTTCGTCTCGTTCGTCCCTCTTCGTCCTCCCATTTAATCCGTTGGCATTCTTTGGACCAAGTTCGTCTCGTTCGTCCATCTTCGTCCTCCCATTTGGTCCGTTGGTATTCTTTGGACCAAGTTCGTATCGTTCGTCCCTCTTCGTCCTCCCATTTGATCCGTGGGCCTACTTTGGACCAAGTTCGTCTCGTTCGTCCATCTTCGTCCTCCCATTTGATCCGTTGGCATTCTTTGGACCAAGTTCGTCTCGTTCGTCCATCTTCGTCCTCCCATTTGATCCCTTGGCATTCATTGGACCAAGTTCGTCTCGTTCGTTCATCTTCGTCCCCATTTGATCCGTAGGCCTTCTTTGGACCATGTAAGTCTCGTTTTACCATCTTCGTCCTCCCATTTGATCCGTTGGCATTCTTTGGACCAACTTCGTGTCGTTCGTCCCTCTTCGTCCTCCCATTTGATCCGTAGGCCTTCTTTGGACCAAGTTCGTCTCGTTCGTACATCTTCGTCCTCCCATTTGATCCATATGCCTTCTTTGGACCAAGTTCGTCTCGTTCGTCCATCTTTGTCCTCCCATTTGATCCGTTGGCCTTCTTTGGACCAAGCTGGTCTCGTTCGTCCATCTTACCTAGTTCGTCTCGTTCGTCCATCTTCGTCCTCCCATTTGATCCGTTGGCATTCTTTGGACCAAGTTCGTCTCGTTCGTCCATCTTCGTCCTCCCATTTGATGCGTTGTTTATCTTTGGACCAAGTTCGTCTCGTTCGTCCATCTTCGTCCTCCCATTTGATCCGTTGTTATTCTTTGGACCAAGTTCGTCTCATTCGTCCATCTTCGTCCTCCATTTTTATCCATTGGCATTCTTTGGACCAAGTTCGTCTCGTTCGTCCATCTTCGTCCGCCCATTTGATCCGTAGGCCTTCTTTGGACCAAGTTCGTCTCGTTCGTCCATCTTCGTCACCATTTGATCCGTAGGCCTTCTTTGGACCATGTTGGTCTCATTCTACCATCTTCGTCCTCCCATTTGATCCGTTGGCATTCTTTGGACCAAGTTCGTCTCGTTCGTCCATCTTTGTCCTCCCATTTGATCCTTTGGCATTCATTGGACCAAGTTCGTCTCCTTCGTCCCTCTTCGTCCTCCCATTTGATCTGTTGGCATTCTTTGGACCAAGTTTGTCTCGTTCATCCATCTTCGTCCTCCCATTTGATGCATTGTTATTCTTTGGACCAAGTTCGTCTCGTTCGTCCATCTTCGTCCTCCCATTTGATCCGTTGTTATTCTTTGGACCAAGTTCGTCTCGTTCGTCCATCTTCGTCCTCCCATTTGATCCATAGGCCTTCTTTGGACCAAGTTCGTCTCGTTCGTCCATCTTTGTCCTCCCATTTGATCCTTTGGCATTCATTGGACCAAGTTCATCTCGTTCGTCCATCTTCGTCCTCCCATTTGATCCATTGGCATTCATTGGACCAAGTTCGTCTCGTTCGTCCATCTTCGTCCCCATTTGATCCGTAGGCCATCTTTGGACCATGTTCGTCTCGTTCTACCATCTTCGACCTCCCATTTGATCCGTTGGCATTCTTTGGACCAAGTTCGTGTCGTTCGTCCCTCTTGGTCCTCCTATTTGATCCGTAGGCCTTCTTTGGACCAAGTTCGTCTCATTCGTACATCTTCGTCCTCCCATTTGATCCATAGGCCTTCTTTGGACCAAGTTCGTCTCGTTCGTCCATCTTTGTCCTCCCATTTGATCCGTTGGCCTTCTTTGGACCAAGTTCGTCTCGTTCGTCCATCTTACCTAGTTCGTCTCGTTCGTCCATCTTCGTCCTCCCATTTGATCCGTTGGCATTCTTTGGACCAAGTTCGTCTCGTTCGTCCATCTTCGTCCTCGCATTTGATCCTTTGGCATTCATTGGACCAAGTTCGTCTCCTTCCTCCATCTTCGTCCTCCCATTTGATCTGTTGGCATTCTTTGGACCAAGTTTGTCTCGTTCATCCATCTTCGTCCTCCCATTTGATGCATTGTTATTCTTTGGACCAAGTTCGTCTCGTTTGTCCATCATCGTCCTCCCATTTGATCCGTTGTTATTCTTTGGACCAAGTTCGTCTCGTTCGTCCATCTTCGTCCTCCCATTTGATCCATAGGCCTTCTTTGGACCAAGTTCATCTCGTTCGTCCATCTTTGTCCTCCTATTTGATCTGTTGGCATTCTTTGGACCAAGTTCGTGTCGTTCGTCCATCTTCGTCCTCGCATTTGATCCGTTGGCATTCTTTGGACCAAGTTCGTCTCGTTCGTCCATCTTCGTCCTCCCATTTGATCCGTTGGCATTCATTGGACCAAGTTCGTCTCGTTCGTCCATCTTCGTCCTCCCATTTGGTCCGTTGGTATTCTTTGGACCAAGTTCGTGTCGTTCGTCCCTCTTCGTCCTCCCATTTGATCCGTAGGCCTTCTTTGGACCAAGTTCGTCTCGTTCGTACATCTTCGTCCTCCCATTTGATCTATATGCCTTCTTTGGACCAAGTTCGTCTCGTTCGTCCATCTTCGTCCTCCCATTTGATCCGTTGGCATTCTTTGGACCAAGTTCGTCTCATTCGTACATCTTCGTCCTCCCATTTGATCCATAGGCCTTCTTTGGACCAAGTTCGTCTCGTTCGTCCATCTTTGTCCTCCCATTTGATCCGTTGGCCTTCTTTGGACCAAGTTCGTCTCGTTCGTCCATCTTACCTAGTTCGTCTCGTTCGTCCATCTTCGTCCTCCCATTTGATCCGTTGGCATTCTTTGGACCAAGTTCGTCTCGTTCGTCCATCTTCGTCCTCCCATTTGATCCTTTGGCATTCATTGGACCAAGTTCGTCTCCTTCCTCCATCTTCGTCCTCCCATTTGATCTGTTGGCATTCTTTGGACCAAGTTTGTCTCGTTCATCCATCTTCGTCCTCCCATTTGATGCATTGTTATTCTTTGGACCAAGTTCGTCTCGTTTGTCCATCATCGTCCTCCCATTTGATCCGTTGTTATTCTTTGGACCAAGTTCGTCTCGTTCGTCCATCTTCGTCCTCCCATTTGATCCATAGGCCTTCTTTGGACCAAGTTCATCTCATTCGTCCATCTTTGTCCTCCTATTTGATCTGTTGGCATTCTTTGGACCAAGTTCGTGTCGTTCGTCCATCTTCGTCCTCGCATTTGATCCGTTGGCATTCTTTGGACCAAGTTCGTCTCGTTCGTCCATCTTCGTCCTCCCATTTGATCCGTTGGCATTCATTGGACCAAGTTCGTCTCGTTCGTCCATCTTCGTCCTCCCATTTGGTCCGTTGGTATTCTTTGGACCAAGTTCGTGTCGTTCGTCCCTCTTCGTCCTCCCATTTGATCCGTAGGCCTTCTTTGGACCAAGTTCGTCTCGTTCGTACATCTTCGTCCTCCCATTTGATCTATATGCCTTCTTTGGACCAAGTTCGTCTCATTCGTACATCTTCGTCCTCCCATTTGATCCGTAGGCCTTCTTTGGACTAAGTTCGTCTCGTTCTACCATCTTCGTCCTCCCATTTGATCCTTTGGCATTCATTGGACCAAGTTCGTCTCGTTCGTCCATCTTCGTCCTCCCATTTGGTCCGTTGGTATTCTTTGGACCAAGTTCGTGTCGTTCGTCCCTCTTCGTCCTCCCATTTGATCCGTAGGCCTTCTTTGGACCAAGTTCGTCTCATTCGTACATCTTCGTCCTCCCATTTGATCCATAGGCCTTCTTTGGACCAAGTTCGTCTCGTTCGTCCATCTTTGTCCTCCCATTTGATCAGTTGGCCTTCTTTGGACCAAGTTCGTCTCGTTCGTCCATCTTACCTAGTTCGTCTCGTTCGTCCATCTTCGTCCTCCCATTTGATCCTCTGGCATTCATTGGACCAAGTTCGTCTCCTTCGTCCATCTTCGTCCTCCCATTTGATCTGTTGGCATTCTTTTGACCAAGTTTGTCTCGTTCATCCATCTTCGTCCTCCCATTTGATGCCTTGTTATTCTTTGGACCAAGTTCGTCTCGTTTGTCCATCATCGTCCTCCCATTTGATCCGTTGTTATTCTTTGGACCAAGTTCGTCTCGTTCGTCCATCTTCGTCCTCCCATTTGATCCATAGGCCTTCTTTGGACCAAGTTCATCTCATTCGTCCATCTTGGTCCTCCTATTTGATCCGTTGGCATTCTTTGGACCAAGTTCGTGTCGTTCGTCCATCTTTGTCCTCCCATTTGATCCGTTGGCATTCTTTGGACCAAGTTCGTCTCGTTCGTCCATCTTCGTCCTCCATTTGATCCGTTGGCATTCATTGGACCAAGTTCGTCTCGTTCGTCCATCTTCGTCCTTCCATTTGGTCCGTTGGTATTCTTTGGACCAAGTTCGTATCGTTCGTCCCTCTTCGTCCTCCCATTTGATCCGTGGGCCTACTTTGGACCAAGTTCGTCTCGTTCGTCCATCTTCGTCCTCCCATTTGATCCGTTGGCATTCTTTGGACCAAGTTCGTCTCGTTCGTCCATCTTCGTCCTCCCATTTGATCCCTTGGCATTCATTGGACCAAGTTCGTCTCATTCGTTCATCTTCGTCCCCATTTGATCCGTAGGCCTTCTTTGGACCACGTAAGTCTCGTTTTACCATCTTCGTCCTCCCATTTGATCCGTTGGCATTCTTTGGACCAAGTTCGTGTCGTTCGTCCCTCTTCGTCCTCCCATTTGATCCGGTGGCCTTCTTTGGACCAAGTTCGTCTCGTTCGTACATCTTCGTCCTCCCATTTGATCCATATGCCTTCTTTGGACCAAGTTCGTCTCGTTCGTCCATCTTTGTCCTCCCATTTGATCCGTTGGCCTTCTTTGGACCAAGCTCGTCTCGTTCGTCCATCTTACCTAGTTCGTCTCATTCGTCCATCTTCGTCCTCCCATTTGATCTGGCATTCTTTGGACCAAGTTTGTCTCGTTCATCCATCTTCGTCCTCCCATTTGATGCATTGTTATTCTTTGGACCAAGTTCGTCTCGTTTGTCCATCATCGTCCTCCCATTTGATCCGTTGTTATTCTTTGGACCAAGTTCGTCTCGTTCGTCCATCTTCGTCCTCCCATTTGATCCATAGGCCTTCTTTGGACCAAGTTCATCTCGTTCGTCCATCTTGGTCCTCCTATTTGATCCGTTGGCATTCTTTGGACCATGTTCGTGTCGTTCGTCCATCTTCGTCCTCCCATTTGATCCGTTGGCATTCTTTGGACCAAGTTCGTCTCGTTCGTCCCTCTTCGTCCTCCCATTTGATCCGTTGGCATTCTTTGGACCAAGTTCGTCTCGTTCGTCCATCTTCGTCCTCCCATTTGGTCCGTTGGTATTCTTTGGACCAAGTTCGTATCGTTCGTCCCTCTTCGTCCTCCCATTTGATCCGTGGGCCTACTTTGGACCAAGTTCGTCTCGTTCGTCCATCTTCGTCCTCCCATTTGATCCGTCGGCATTCTTTGGACCAAGTTCGTCTCGTTCGTCCATCTTCGTCCTCCCATTTGATCCCTTGGCATTCATTGGACCAAGTTCGTCTCGTTCGTTCATCTTCGTCCCCATTTGATCCGTAGGCCTTCTTTGGACCATGTAAGTCTCGTTTTACCATCTTCGTCCTCCCATTTGATCCGTTGGCATTCTTTGGACCAAGTTCGTGTCGTTCATCCCTCTTCGTCCTCCCATTTGATCCGTAGGCCTTCTTTGGACCAAGTTCGTCTCGTTCGTACATCTTCGTCCTCCCATTTCATCCATATGCCTTCTTTGGACCAAGTTCGTCTCGTTCGTCCATCTTTGTCCTCCCATTTGATCCGTTGGCCTTCTTTGGACCAAGCTCGTCTCGTTCGTCCATCTTACCTAGTTCGTCTCGTTCGTCCATCTTCGTCCTCCCATTTGATCCGTTGGCATTCTTTGGACCAAGTTCGTCTCGTTCGTCCATCTTCGTCCTCCCATTTGATGCGTTGTTTTTCTTTGGACCAAGTTCGTCTCGTTCGTGCATCTTCGTCCTCCCATTTGATCCGTTGTTATTCTTTGGACCAAGTTCGTCTCGTTCGTCCATCTTCGTCCTCCATTTTTATCCATTGGCATTCTTTGGACCAAGTTCGTCTCGTTCGTCCATCTTCGTCCTCCATTTTTATCCATTGGCATTCTTTGGACCAAGTTCGTCTCGTTCGTCCATCTTCGTCCGCCCATTTGATCCGTAGGCCTTCTTTGGACCAAGTTCGTCTCGTTCGTCCATCTTCGTCACCATTTGATCCGTAGGCCTTCTTTGGACCATGTTGGTCTCATTCTACCATCTTCGTCCTCCCATTTGATCCGTTGGCATTCTTTGGACCAAGTTCGTCTCGTTCGTCCATCTTCGTCCTCCCATTTGATCCGTTGGCATTCTTTGGACCAAGTTCGTCTCGTTCGTCCATCTTCGTCCTCCCATTTGATCCTTTGGCATTCATTGGACCAAGTTCGTCTCCTTCGTCCCTCTTCGTCCTCCCATTTGATCTGTTGGCATTCTTTGGACCAAGTTTGTCTCGTTCGTCCATCTTCGTCCTCCCATTTGATGCATTGTTATTCTTTGGACCAAGTTCGTCTCGTTCGTCCATCTTCGTCCTCCCATTTGATCCGTTGTTATTCTTTGGACCAAGTTCGTCTCGTTCGTCCATCTTCGTCCTCCCATTTGATCCATAGGCCTTCTTTGGACCAAGTTCGTCTCGTTCGTCCATCTTTGTCCTCCCATTTGATCCTTTGGCATTCATTGGACCAAGTTCATCTCGTTCGTCCATCTTCGTCCTCCCATTTGATCCATTGGCATTCATTGGACCAAGTTCGTCTCGTTCGTCCATCTTCGTCCCCATTTGATCCGTAGGCCATCTTTGGACCATGTTCGTCTCGTTCTACCATCTTCGACCTCCCATTTGATCCGTTGGCATTCTTTGGACCAAGTTCGTGTCGTTCGTCCCTCTTGGTCCTCCTATTTGATCCGTAGGCCTTCTTTGGACCAAGTTCGTCTCATTCGTACATCTTCGTCCTCCCATTTGATCCATAGGCCTTCTTTGGACCAAGTTCGTCTCGTTCGTCCATCTTTGTCCTCCCATTTGATCCCTTGGCCTTCTTTGGACCAAGTTCGTCTCGTTCGTCCATCTTACCTAGTTCGTCTCGTTCGTCCATCTTCGTCCTCCCATTTGATCCGTTGGCATTCTTTGGACCAAGTTCGTCTCGTTCGTCCATCTTCGTCCTCCCATTTGATCCTTTGGCATTCATTGGACCAAGTTCGTCTCCTTCCTCCATCTTCGTCCTCCCATTTGATCTGTTGGCATTCTTTGGACCAAGTTCGTGTCGTTCGTCCATCTTCGTCCTCCCATTTGATCCGTTGGCATTCTTTGGACCAAGTTCGTCTCGTTCGTCCCTCTTCGTCCTCCCATTTGATCCGTTGGCATTCTTTGGACCAAGTTCGTCTCGTTCGTCCATCTTCGTCCTCCCATTTGGTCCGTTGGTATTCTTTGGACCAAGTTCGTATCGTTCGTCCCTCTTCGTCCTCCCATTTGATCCGTGGGCCTACTTTGGACCAAGTTCGTCTCGTTCGTCCATCTTCGTCCTCCCATTTGATCCGTTGGCATTCTTTGGACCAAGTTCGTCTCGTTCGTCCATCTTCGTCCTCCCATTTGATCCCTTGGCATTCATTGGACCAAGTTCGTCTCGTTCGTTCATCTTCGTCCCCATTTGATCCGTAGGCCTTCTTTGGACCATGTAAGTCTCGTTTTACCATCTTCGTCCTCCCATTTGATCCGTTGGCATTCTTTGGACCAAGTTCGTGTCGTTCGTCCCTCTTCGTCCTCCCATTTGATCCGTAGGCCTTCTTTGGACCAAGTTCGTCTCGTTCGTACATCTTCGTCCTCCCATTTGATCCATATGCCTTCTTTGGACCAAGTTCGTCTCGTTCGTCCATCTTTGTCCTCCCATTTGATCCGTTGGCCTTCTTTGGACCAAGCTCGTCTCGTTCGTCCATCTTACCTAGTTCGTCTCGTTCGTCCATCTTCGTCCTCCCATTTGATCCGTTGGCATTCTTTGGACCAAGTTCGTCTCGTTCGTCCATCTTCGTCCTCCCATTTGATGCGTTGTTTTTCTTTGGACCAAGTTCGTCTCGTTCGTCCATCTTCGTCCTCCCATTTGATCCGTTGTTATTCTTTGGACCAAGTTCATCTCGTTCGTCCATCTTCGTCCTCCATTTTTATCCATTGGCATTCTTTGGACCAAGTTCGTCTCGTTCGTCCATCTTCGTCCTCCCATTTGATCCGTAGGCCTTCTTTGGACCAAGTTCGTCTCGTTCGTCCATCTTCGTCACCATTTGATCCGTAGGCCTTCTTTGGACCATGTTGGTCTCATTCTACCATCTTCGTCCTCCCATTTGATCCGTTGGCATTCTTTGGACCAAGTTCGTCTCGTTCGTCCATCTTCGTCCTCCCATTTGATCCGTTGGCATTCTTTGGACCAAGTTCGTCTCGTTCGTCCATCTTCGTCCTCCCATTTGATCCTTTGGCATTCATTGGACCAAGTTCGTCTCCTTCGTCCCTCTTCGTCCTCCCATTTGATCTGTTGGCATTCTTTGGACCAAGTTTGTCTCGTTCATCCATCTTCGTCCTCCCATTTGATGCATTGTTATTCTTTGGACCAAGTTCGTCTCGTTCGTCCATCTTCGTCCTCCCATTTGATCCGTTGTTATTCTTTGGACCAAGTTCGTCTCGTTCGTCCATCTTCGTCCTCCCATTTGATCCATAGGCCTTCTTTGGACCAAGTTCGTCTCGTTCGTCCATCTTTGTCCTCCCATTTGATCCTTTGGCATTCATTGGACCAAGTTCATCTCGTTCGTCCATCTTCGTCCTCCCATTTGATCCATTGGCATTCATTGGACCAAGTTCGTCTCGTTCGTCCATCTTCGTCCCCATTTGATCCGTAGGCCATCTTTGGACCATGTTCGTCTCGTTCTACCATCTTCGACCTCCCATTTGATCCGTTGGCATTCTTTGGACCAAGTTCGTGTCGTTCGTCCGTCTTGGTCCTCCTATTTGATCCGTAGGCCTTCTTTGGACCAAGTTCGTCTCATTCGTACATCTTCGTCCTCCCATTTGATCCATAGGCCTTCTTTGGACCAAGTTCGTCTCGTTCGTCCATCTTTGTCCTCCCATTTGATCCGTTGGCCTTCTTTGGACCAAGTTCGTCTCGTTCGTCCATCTTACCTAGTTCGTCTCGTTCGTCCATCTTCGTCCTCCCATTTGATCCGTTGGCATTCTTTGGACCAAGTTCGTCTCGTTCGTCCATCTTCGTCCTCCCATTTGATCCTTTGGCATTCATTGGACCAAGTTCGTCTCCTTCCTCCATCTTCGTCCTCCCATTTGATCTGTTGGCATTCTTTGGACCAAGTTTGTCTCGTTCATCCATCTTCGTCCTCCCATTTGATGCATTGTTATTCTTTGGACCAAGTTCGTCTCGTTTGTCCATCATCGTCCTCCCATTTGATCCGTTGTTATTCTTTGGACCATGTTCGTCTCGTTCGTCCATCTTCGTCCTCCCATTTGATCCGTAGGCCTTCTTTGGACCAAGTTCATCTCGTTCGTCCATCTTTGTCCTCCTATTTGATCTGTTGGCATTCTTTGGACCAAGTTCGTGTCGTTCGTCCATCTTCGTCCTCCCATTTGATCCGTTGGCATTCTTTGGACCAAGTTCGTCTCGTTCGTCCATCTTCGTCCTCCCATTTGATCCGTTGGCATTCATTGGACCAAGTTCGTCTCGTTCGTCCATCTTCGTCCTCCCATTTGGTCCGTTGGTATTCTTTGGACCAAGTTCGTGTCGTTCGTCCCTCTTCGTCCTCCCATTTGATCCGTTGGCATTCTTTGGACCAAGTTCGTCTCGTTCGTCCCTCTTCGTCCTCCCATTTGATCCGTTGGCCTTCTTTGGACCAAGTTCGTCTCGTTCGTACATCTTCGTCCTCCCATTTGATCTATATGCCTTCTTTGGACCAAGTTCATCTCGTTCGTCCATCTTGGTCCTCCTATTTGATCCGTTGGCATTCTTTGGACCAAGTTCGTGTCGTTCGTCCATCTTCGTCCTCCCATTTGATCCGTTGTTATTCTTTGGACCAAGTTCGTCTCGTTCGTCCATCTTCGTCCTCCCATTTGATCCATAGGCCTTCTTTGGACCAAGTTCATCTCGTTCGTCCATCTTGGTCCTCCTATTTGATCCGTTGGCATTCTTTGGACCAAGTTCGTGTCGTTCGTCCATCTTCGTCCTCCCATTTGATCCGTTGGCATTCTTTGGACCAAGTTCGTCTCGTTCGTCCCTCTTCGTCCACCCATTTGATCCGTTGGCATTCTTTGGACCAAGTTCGTCTCGTTCGTCCATCTTCGTCCTCCCATTTGGTCCGTTGGTATTCTTTGGACCAAGTTCGTATCGTTCGTCCCTCTTCGTCCTCCCATTTGATCCGTGGGCCTACTTTGGACCAAGTTCGTCTCGTTCGTCCATCTTCGTCCTCCCATTTGATCCGTTGGCATTCTTTGGACCAAGTTCGTCTCGTTCGTCCATCTTCGTCCTCCCATTTGATCCCTTGGCATTCATTGGACCAAGTTCGTCTCGTTCGTTCATCTTCGTCCCCATTTGATCCGTAGGCCTTCTTTGGACCATGTAAGTCTCGTTTTACCATCTTCGTCCTCCCATTTGATCCGTTGGCATTCTTTGGACCAAGTTCGTGTCGTTCGTCCCTCTTCGTCCTCCCATTTGATCCGTAGGGCTTCTTTGGACCAAGTTCGTCTCGTTCGTACATCTTCGTCCTCCCATTTGATCCATATGCCTTCTTTGGACCAAGTTCGTCTCGTTCGTCCATCTTTGTCCTCCCATTTGATCCGTTGTCCTTCTTTGGACCAAGCTCGTCTCGTTCGTCCATCTTACCTAGTTCGTCTCGTTCATCCATCTTCGTCCTCCCATTTGATCCGTTGGCATTCTTTGGACCAAGTTCGTCTCGTTCGTCCATCTTCGTCCTCCCATTTGATGCGTTGTTATTCTTTGGACCAAGTTCGTCTCGTTCGTCCATCTTCGTCCTCCATTTTTATCCATTGGCATTCTTTGGACCAAGTTCGTCTCGTTCGTCCATCTTCGTCCTCCCATTTGATCCGTAGGCCTTCTTTGGACCAAGTTCGTCTCGTTCGTCCATCTTCGTCACCATTTGATCCGTAGGCCTTCTTTGGACCATGTTGGTCTCATTCTACCATCTTCGTCCTCCCATTTGATCCGTTGGCATTCTTTGGACCAAGTTCGTCTCGTTCGTCCATCTTCGTCCTCCCATTTGATCCGTTGGCATTCTTTGGACCAAGTTCGTCTCGTTCGTCCATCTTCGTCCTCCCATTTGATCCTTTGGCATTCATTGGACCAAGTTCGTCTCCTTCGTCCCTCTTCGTCCTCCCATTTGATCTGTTGGCATTCTTTGGACCAAGTTTGTCTCGTTCATCCATCTTCGTCCTCCCATTTGATGCATTGTTATTCTTTGGACCAAGTTCGTCTCGTTCGTCCATCTTCGTCCTCCCATTTGATCCGTTGTTATTCTCTGGACCAAGTTCGTCTCGTTCGTCCATCTTCGTCCTCCCATTTGATCCATAGGCCTTCTTTGGACCAAGTTCGTCTCGTTCGTCCATCTTTGTCCTCCCATTTGATCCTTTGGCATTCATTGGACCAAGTTCATCTCGTTCGTCCATCTTCGTCCTCCCATTTGATCCATTGGCATTCATTGGACCAAGTTCGTCTCGTTCGTCCATCTTCGTCCTCCCATTTGATCCGTAGGCCTTCTTTGGACCAAGTTCGTCTCGTTCGTCCATCTTCGTCACCATTTGATCCGTAGGCCTTCTTTGGACCATGTTGGTCTCATTCTACCATCTTCGTCCTCCCATTTGATCCGTTGGCATTCTTTGGACCAAGTTCGTCTCGTTCGTCCATCTTCGTCCTCCCATTTGATCCGTTGGCATTCTTTGGACCAAGTTCGTCTCGTTCGTCCATCTTCGTCCTCCCATTTGATCCTTTGGCATTCATTGGACCAAGTTCGTCTCCTTCGTCCCTCTTCGTCCTCCCATTTGATCTGTTGGCATTCTTTGGACCAAGTTTGTCTCGTTCATCCATCTTCGTCCTCCCATTTGATGCATTGTTATTCTTTGGACCAAGTTCGTCTCGTTCGTCCATCTTCGTCCTCCCATTTGATCCGTTGTTATTCTTTGGACCAAGTTCGTCTCGTTCGTCCATCTTCGTCCTCCCATTTGATCCATAGGCCTTCTTTGGACCAAGTTCGTCTCGTTCGTCCATCTTTGTCCTCCCATTTGATCCTTTGGCATTCATTGGACCAAGTTCATCTCGTTCGTCCATCTTCGTCTTCCCATTTGATCCATTGGCATTCATTGGACCAAGTTCGTCTCGTTCGTCCATCTTCGTCCCCATTTGATCCGTAGGCCATCTTTGGACCATGTTCGTCTCGTTCTACCATCTTCGACCTCCCATTTGATCCGTTGGCATTCTTTGGACCAAGTTCGTGTCGTTCGTCCCTCTTGGTCCTCCTATTTGATCCGTAGGCCTTCTTTGGACCAAGTTCGTCTCATTCGTACATCTTCGTCCTCCCATTTGATCCATAGGCCTTCTTTGGACCAAGTTCGTCTCGTTCGTCCATCTTTGTCCTCCCATTTGATCCGTTGGCCTTCTTTGGACCAAGTTCGTCTCGTTCGTCCATCTTACCTAGTTCGTCTCGTTCGTCCATCTTCGTCCTCCCATTTGATCCGTTGGCATTCTTTGGACCAAGTTCGTCTCGTTCGTCCATCTTCGTCCTCCCATTTGATCCTTTGGCATTCATTGGACCAAGTTCGTCTCCTTCCTCCATCTTCGTCCTCCCATTTGATCTGTTGGCATTCTTTGGACCAAGTTTGTCTCGTTCATCCATCTTCGTCCTCCCATTTGATGCATTGTTATTCTTTGGACCAAGTTCGTCTCGTTTGTCCATCATCGTCCTCCCATTTGATCCGTTGTTATTCTTTGGACCAAGTTCGTCTCGTTCGTCCATCTTCGTCCTCCCATTTGATCCATAGGCCTTCTTTGGACCAAGTTCATCTCGTTCGTCCATCTTTGTCCTCCTATTTGATCTGTTGGCATTCTTTGGACCAATTTCGTGTCGTTCGTCCATCTTCGTCCTCCCATTTGATCCGTTGGCATTCTTTGGACCAAGTTCGTCTCGTTCGTCCATCTTCGTCCTCCCATTTGATCCGTTGGCATTCATTGGACCAAGTTCGTCTCGTTCGTCCATCTTCGTCCTCCCATTTGGTCCGTTGGTATTCTTTGGACCAAGTTCGTGTCGTTCGTCCCTCTTCGTCCTCCCATTTGATCCGTAGGCCTTCTTTGGACCAAGTTCGTCTCGTTCGTACATCTTCGTCCTCCCATTTGATCTATATGCCTTCTTTGGACCAAGTTCGTCTCATTCGTACATCTTCGTCCTCCCATTTGATCCGTAGGCCTTCTTTGGACTAAGTTCGTCTCGTTCTACCATCTTCGTCCTCCCATTTGATCCTTTGGCATTCATTGGACCAAGTTCGTCTCGTTCGTCCATCTTTGTCCTCCCATTTGATCCGTTGGCCTTCTTTGGACCAAGTTCGTCTCGTTCGTCCATCTTACCTAGTTCGTCTCGTTCGTCCATCTTCGTCCTCCCATTTGATCCGTTGGCCTTCTTTGGACCAAGTTCGTCTCGTTCGTCCATCTTACCTAGTTCGTCTCGTTCGTCCATCTTCGTCCTCCCATTTGATCCGTTGGCATTCTTTGGACCAAGTTCGTCTCGTTCGTCCATCTTCGTCCACCCATTTGATCCTTTGGCATTCATTGGACCAAGTTCGTCTCCTTCGTCCATCTTCGTCCTCTCATTTGATCTGTTGGCATTCTTTGGACCAAGTTTGTCTCGTTCATCCATCTTCGTCCTCCCATTTGATGCATTGTTATTCTTTGGACCAAGTTCGTCTCCTTTGTCCATCATCGTCCTCCCATTTGATCCGTTGTTATTCTTTGGACCAAGTTCGTCTCGTTCGTCCATCTTCGTCCTCCCATTTGATCCATAGGCCCTCTTTGGACCAAGTTCATCACGTTCGTCCATCTTTGTCCTCCTATTTGATCTGTTGGCATTCTTTGGACCAAGTTCGTGTCGTTCGTCCATCTTCGTCCTCCCATTTGATCCGTTGGCATTCTTTGGACCAAGTTCGTCTCGTTCGTCCATCTTCGTCCTCCCATTTGATCCGTTGGCATTCATTGGACCAAGTTCGTCTCGTTCGTCCCTCTTCGTCCTCCCATTTGATCCGTTGGCATTCTTTGGACTAAGTTCGTCTCGTTCGTCCATCTTCGTCCTCCCATTTGGTCCGTTGGTATTCTTTGGACCAAGTTCGTGTCGTTCGTCCCTCTTCGTCCTCCCATTTGATCCGTAGGCCTTCTTTGGACCAAGTTCGTCTCGTTCGTCCATCTTTGTCCTCCCATTTGATCCGTTGGCCTTCTTTGGACCAAGCTCGTCTCGTTCGTCCATCTTACCTAGTTCGTCTCGTTCGTCCATCTTCGTCCTCCCATTTGATCCGTTGGCCTTCTTTTGACTAAGTTCATCTCGTTCTACCATCATCGTCCTCCCATTTGATCCGTTGGCATTCTTTGGACCAAGTTCGTCTCGTTCGTCCATCTTCGTCCTCCCATTTGATCCGTTGTTATTCTTTGGACCAAGTTCGTCTCGTTCGTCCATCTTCGTCCTCCCATTTGATCCATAGGCCTTCTTTGGACCAAGTTCGTCTCGTTCGTCCACCTTTGTCCTCCCATTTGATCCTTTGGCATTCATTGGATCAGGTTCATCTCGTTCATCCATCTTCGTCCTCCCATTTTATCCATTGGCATTCTTTGGACCAAGTTCGTCTCATTCGTACATCTTCGTCCTCCCATTTGATCCGTAGGCCTTCTTTGGACTAAGTTCGTCTCGTTCTACCATCTTCGTCCTCCCATTTGATCCTTTGGCATTCATTGGACCAAGTTCGTCTCGTTCGTCCATCTTTGTCCTCCCATTTGATCCGTTGGCCTTCTTTGGACCAAGTTCGTCTCGTTCGTCCATCTTACCTAGTTCGTCTCGTTCGTCCATCTTCGTCCTCCCATTTGATCCGTTGGCCTTCTTTGGACCAAGTTCGTCTCGTTCGTCCATCTTACCTAGTTCGTCTCGTTCGTCCATCTTCGTCCTCCCATTTGATCCGTTGGCATTCTTTGGACCAAGTTCGTCTCGTTCGTCCATCTTCGTCCACCCATTTGATCCTTTGGCATTCATTGGACCAAGTTCGTCTCCTTCGTCCATCTTCGTCCTCTCATTTGATCTGTTGGCATTCTTTGGACCAAGTTTGTCTCGTTCATCAATCTTCGTCCTCCCATTTGATGCATTGTTATTCTTTGGACCAAGTTCGTCTCCTTTGTCCATCATCGTCCTCCCATTTGATCCGTTGTTATTCTCTGGACCAAGTTCGTCTCGTTCGTCCATCTTCGTCCTCCCATTTGATCCATAGGCCCTCTTTGGACCAAGTTCATCACGTTCGTCCATCTTTGTCCTCCTATTTGATCTGTTGGCATTCTTTGGACCAAGTTCGTGTCGTTCGTCCATCTTCGTCCTCCCATTTGATCCGTTGGCATTCTTTGGACCAAGTTCGTCTCGTTCGTCCATCTTCGTCCTCCCATTTGATCCGTTGGCATTCATTGGACCAAGTTCGTCTCGTTCGTCCCTCTTCGTCCTCCCATTTGATCCGTTGGCATTCTTTGGACTAAGTTCGTCTCGTTCGTCCATCTTCGTCCTCCCATTTGGTCCGTTGGTATTCTTTGGACCAAGTTCGTGTCGTTCGTCCCTCTTCGTCCTCCCATTTGATCCGTAGGCCTTCTTTGGACCAAGTTCGTCTCGTTCGTCCATCTTTGTCCTCCCATTTGATCCGTTGGCCTTCTTTGGACCAAGCTCGTCTCGTTCGTCCATCTTACCTAGTTCGTCTCGTTCGTCCATCTTCGTCCTCCCATTTGATCCGTTGGCCTTCTTTTGACTAAGTTCATCTCGTTCTACCATCATCGTCCTCCCATTTGATCCGTTGGCATTCTTTGGACCAAGTTCGTCTCGTTCGTCCATCTTCGTCCTCCCATTTGATCCGTTGTTATTCTTTGGACCAAGTTCGTCTCGTTCGTCCATCTTCGTCCTCCCATTTGATCCATAGGCCTTCTTTGGACCAAGTTCGTCTCGTTCGTCCACCTTTGTCCTCCCATTTGATCCTTTGGCATTCATTGGATCAGGTTCATCTCGTTCATCCATCTTCGTCCTCCCATTTGATCCCTTGGCATTCATTGGACCAAGTTCGTCTCGTTCGTCCATCTTCGTCCTCCATTTTTATCCATTGGCATTCTTTGGACCATGTTCGTCTCGTTCGTCCATCTTCGTCCTCCCATTTGATCCGTAGGCCTTCTTTGGACCAAGTTCGTCTCGTTCGTCCATCTTCGTCACCATTTGATCCGTAGGCCTTCTTTGGACCATGTTGGTCTCATTCTACCATCTTCGTCCTCCCATTTGATCCGTTGGCATTCTTTGGACCAAGTTCGTCTCGTTCGCCCATCTTCGTCCTCCCATTTGATCCGTTGGCATTCTTTGGACCAAGTTCGTCTCGTTCGTCCATTTTCGTCCTCCCATTTGATCCTTTGGCATTCATTGGACCAAGTTCGTCTCCTTCGTCCCTCTTCGTCCTCCCATTTGATCTGTTGGCATTCTTTGGACCAAGTTTGTCTCGTTCATCCATCTTCGTCCTCCCATTTGATGCATTGTTATTCTTTGGACCAAGTTCGTCTCGTTCGTCCATCTTCGTCCTCCCATTTGATCCGTTGTTATTCTTTGGACCAAGTTCGTCTCGTTCGTCCATCTTCGTCCTCCCATTTGATTCATAGGCCTTCTTTGGACCAAGTTCGTCTCGTTCGTCCATCTTTGTCCTCCCATTTGATCCTTTGGCATTCATTGGACCAAGTTCATCTCGTTCATCCATCTTCGTCCTCCCATTTGATGCATTGTTATTCTTTGGACCAAGTTCGTCTCCTTTGTCCATCATCGTCCTCCCATTTGATCCGTTGTTATTCTTTGGACCAAGTTCGTCTCGTTCGTCCATCTTCGTCCTCCCATTTGATCCATAGGCCCTCTTTGGACCAAGTTCATCTCGTTCGTCCATCTTTGTCCTCCTATTTGATCTGTTGGCATTCTTTGGACCAAGTTCGTGTCGTTCGTCCATCTTCGTCCTCCCATTTGATCCGTTGGCATTCTTTGGACCAAGTTCGTCTCGTTCGTCCATCTTCGTCCTCCCATTTGATCCGTTGGCATTCATTGGACCAAGTTCGTCTCGTTCGTCCCTCTTCGTCCTCCCATTTGATCCGTTGGCATTCTTTGGACTAAGTTCGTCTCGTTCGTCCATCTTCGTCCTCCCATTTGGTCCGTTGGTATTCTTTGGACCAAGTTCGTGTCGTTCGTCCCTCTTCGTCCTCCCATTTGATCCGTAGGCCTTCTTTGGACCAAGTTCGTCTCGTTCGTCCATCTTTGTCCTCCCATTTGATCCGTTGGCCTTCTTTGGACCAAGCTCGTCTCGTTCGTCCATCTTACCTAGTTCGTCTCGTTCGTCCATCTTCGTCCTCCCATTTGATCCGTTGGCCTTCTTTTGACTAAGTTCATCTCGTTCTACCATCATCGTCCTCCCATTTGATCCGTTGGCATTCTTTGGACCAAGTTCGTCTCGTTCGTCCATCTTCGTCCTCCCATTTGATCCGTTGTTATTCTTTGGACCAAGTTCGTCTCGTTCGTCCATCTTCGTCCTCCCATTTGATCCATAGGCCTTCTTTGGACCAAGTTCGTCTCGTTCGTCCACCTTTGTCCTCCCATTTGATCCTTTGGCATTCATTGGATCAGGTTCATCTCGTTCATTCATCTTCGTCCTCCCATTTGATCCCTTGGCATTCATTGGACCAAGTTCGTCTCGTTCGTCCATCTTCGTCCTCCATTTTTATCCATTGGCATTCTTTGGACCATGTTCGTCTCGTTCGTCCATCTTCGTCCTCCCATTTGATCCGTAGGCCTTCTTTGGACCAAGTTCGTCTCGTTCGTCCATCTTCGTCACCATTTGATCCGTAGGCCTTCTTTGGACCATGTTGGTCTCATTCTACCATCTTCGTCCTCCCATTTGATCCGTTGGCATTCTTTGGACCAAGTTCGTCTCGTTCGCCCATCTTCGTCCTCCCATTTGATCCGTTGGCATTCTTTGGACCAAGTTCGTCTCGTTCGTCCATTTTCGTCCTCCCATTTGATCCTTTGGCATTCATTGGACCAAGTTCGTCTCCTTCGTCCCTCTTCGTCCTCCCATTTGATCTGTTGGCATTCTTTGGACCAAGTTTGTCTCGTTCATCCATCTTCGTCCTCCCATTTGATGCATTGTTATTCTTTGGACCAAGTTCGTCTCGTTCGTCCATCTTCGTCCTCCCATTTGATCCGTTGTTATTCTTTGGACCAAGTTCGTCTCGTTCGTCCATCTTCGTCCTCCCATTTGATCCATAGGCCTTCTTTGGACCAAGTTCGTCTCGTTCGTCCATCTTTGTCCTCCCATTTGATCCTTTGGCATTCATTGGACCAAGTTCATCTCGTTCGTCCATCTTTGTCCTCCCATTTGATCCATTGGCATTCATTGGACCAAGTTCGTCTCGTTCGTCCATCTTCGTCCCCATTTGATCCGTAGGCCATCTTTGGACCATGTTCGTCTCGTTCTACCATCTTCGACCTCCCATTTGATCCGTTGGCATTCTTTGGACCAAGTTCGTGTCGTTCGTCCCTCTTGGTCCTCCTATTTGATCCGTAGGCCTTCTTTGGACCAAGTTCGTCTCATTCGTACATCTTCGTCCTCCCATTTGATCCATAGGCCTTCTTTGGACCAAGTTCGTCTCATTCGTACATCTTCGTCCTCCCATTTGATCCGTAGGCCTTCTTTGGACTAAGTTCGTCTCGTTCTACCATCTTCGTCCTCCCATTTGATCCTTTGGCATTCATTGGACCAAGTTCGTCTCGTTCGTCCATCTTTGTCCTCCCATTTGATCCGTTGGCCTTCTTTGGACCAAGTTCGTCTCGTTCGTCCATCTTACCTAGTTCGTCTCGTTCGTCCATCTTCGTCCTCCCATTTGATCCGTTGGCCTTCTTTGGACCAAGTTCGTCTCGTTCGTCCATCTTACCTAGTTCGTCTCGTTCGTCCATCTTCGTCCTCCCATTTGATCCGTTGGCATTCTTTGGACCAAGTTCGTCTCGTTCGTCCATCTTCGTCCTCCCATTTGATCCTTTGGCATTCATTGGACCAAGTTCGTCTCCGTCGTCCATCTTCGTCCTCCCATTTGATCTGTTGGCATTCTTTGGACCAAGTTTGTCCCGTTCATCCATCTTCGTCCTCCCATTTGATGCATTGTTATTCTTTGGACCAAGTTCGTCTCGTTTGTCCATCATCGTCCTCCCATTTGATCCGTTGTTATTCTTTGGACCAAGTTCGTCTCGTTCGTCCATCTTCGTCCTCCCATTTGATCCATAGGCCTTCTTTGGACCAAGTTCATCTCGTTCGTCCATCTTTGTCCTCCTATTTGATCTGTTGGCATTCTTTGGACCAAGTTCGTGTCGTTCGTCCATCTTCGTCCTCCCATTTGATCCGTTGGCATTCTTTGGACCAAGTTCGTCTCGTTCGTCCATCTTCGTCCTCCCATTTGATCCGTTGGCATTCATTGGACCAAGTTCGTCTCGTTCGTCCCTCTTCGTCCTCCCATTTGATCCGTTGGCATTCTTTGGACTAAGTTCGTCTCGTTCGTCCATCTTCGTCCTCCCATTTGGTCCGTTGGTATTCTTTGGACCAAGTTCGTATCGTTCGTCCCTCTTCGTCCTCCAATTTGATCCGTTGGCCTACTTTGGACCAAGTTCGTCTCGTTCGTCCATCTTCGTCCTCCCATTTGATCCGTTGGCATTCTTTGGACCAAGTTCGTCTCGTTCGTCCATCTTCGTCCTCCCATTTGATCCCTTGGCATTCATTGGACCAACTTCGTCTCGTTCGTTCATCTTCATCCCCATTTGATCCGTAGGCCTTCTTTGGACCATGTTCGTCTCGTTTTACCATCTTCGTCCTCCCATTTGATGCGTTGGCATTCTTTGGACCAAGTTCGTGTCGTTCGTCCCTCTTCGTCCTCCCATTTGATCCGTAGGCCTTCTTTGGACCAAGTTCGTCTCGTTCGTACATCTTCGTCCTCCCATTTGATCCATATGCCTTCTTTGGACCAAGTTCGTCTCGTTCGTCCATCTTTGTCCTCCCATTTGATCCGTTGGCCTTCTTTGGACCAAGCTCGTCTCGTTCGTCCATCTTACCTAGTTCGTCTCGTTCGTCCATCTTCGTCCTCCCATTTGATCCGTTGGCATTCTTTGGACCAAGTTCGTCTCGTTCGTCCATCTTCGTCCTCCCATTTGATCCTTTGGCATTCATTGGACCAAGTTCGTCTCCTTCGTCCATCTTCGTCCTCCCATTTCATCTGTTGGCATTCTTTGGACCAAGTTTGTCTCGTTCCTCCATCTTCGTCCTCCCATTTGATGTATTGTTATTCTTTGGACCATGTTCGTCTCGTTCGTCCATCTTCGTCCTCCCATTTGATCCGTTCTTATTCTTTGGACCAAGTTCGTCTCGTTCGTCCATCTTCGTCCTCCCATTTGATCCATAGGCCTTCTTTGGACCAAGTTCGTCTCGTTCGTCCATCTTTGTCCTCCCATTTGATCCATTGGCATTCATTGGACCAAGTTTGTCTCGTTCGTCCATCTTCGTCCCCATTTGATCCGTAGGCCTTCTTTGGACCAAGTTCATCTCGTTCGTACATCTTCGTCCTCCCATTTGATCCATAGGCCTTCTTTGGACCAAGTTCGTCTCGTTCGTCCATCTTTGTCCTCCCATTTGATCCGTTGGCCTTCTTCGGACCAAGTTCGTCTCGTTCGTCCATATTCGTCCTCCCATTTGATCCGTAGGCCTTCTTTGGACCATGTTCGTCTCGTTTTACCATCTTCGTCCTCCCATTTGACCCGTTGGCATTCTTTGGACCAAGTTCCTCTCGTTCGTCCATATTCGTCCTCCCATTTGATCTGTTGGCGTTCTTTGGACCAAGTTTGTCTCGTTCATCCATCTTCGTCCTCCCATTTGATGCGTTGTTTTTCTTTGGACCAAGTTCGTCTCGTTCGTCTATCTTCGTCCTCCCATTTGATCCATAAGCCTTCTTTGGACCAAGTTCGTCTCGTTCGTCCATCTTTGTCCCCCCGTTTGATCCGTTGGCCTTCTTTGGACCATGTTGGTCTCATTCTACCATCTTCGTCCTCCCATTTGATCCGTTGGCATTCTTTGGACCAAGTTCGTCTCGTTCGCCCATCTTCGTCCTCCCATTTGATCCGTTGGCATTCTTTGGACCAAGTTCGTCTCGTTCGTCCATTTTCGTCCGCCCATTTGATCCTTTGGCATTCATTGGACCAAGTTCGTCTCCTTCGTCCCTCTTCGTCCTCCCATTTGATCTGTTGGCATTCTTTGGACCAAGTTTGTCTCGTTCATCCATCTTCGTCCTCCCATTTGATGCATTGTTATTCTTTGGACCAAGTTCGTCTCGTTCGTCCATCTTCGTCCTCCCATTTGATCCGTTGTTATTCTTTGGACCAAGTTCGTCTCGTTCGTCCATCTTCGTCCTCCCATTTGATCCATAGGCCTTCTTTGGACCAAGTTCGTCTCGTTCGTCCATCTTTGTCCTCCCATTTGATCCTTTGGCATTCATTGGACCAAGTTCATCTCGTTCGTCCATCTTTGTCCTCCCATTTGATCCATTGGCATTCATTGGACCAAGTTCGTCTCGTTCGTCCATCTTCGTCCCCATTTGATCCGTAGGCCATCTTTGGACCATGTTCGTCTCGTTCTACCATCTTCGACCTCCCATTTGATCCGTTGGCATTCTTTGGACCAAGTTCGTGTCGTTCGTCCCTCTTGGTCCTCCTATTTGATCCGTAGGCCTTCTTTGGACCAAGTTCGTCTCATTCGTACATCTTCGTCCTCCCATTTGATCCATAGGCCTTCTTTGGACCAAGTTCGTCTCATTCGTACATCTTCGTCCTCCCATTTGATCCGTAGGCCTTCTTTGGACTAAGTTCGTCTCGTTCTACCATCTTCGTCCTCCCATTTGATCCTTTGGCATTCATTGGACCAAGTTCGTCTCGTTCGTCCATCTTTGTCCTCCCATTTGATCCGTTGGCCTTCTTTGGACCAAGTTCGTCTCGTTCGTCCATCTTACCTAGTTCGTCTCGTTCGTCCATCTTCGTCCTCCCATTTGATCCGTTGGCCTTCTTTGGACCAAGTTCGTCTCGTTCGTCCATCTTACCTAGTTCGTCTCGTTCGTCCATCTTCGTCCTCCCATTTGATCCGTTGGCATTCTTTGGACCAAGTTCGTCTCGTTCGTCCATCTTCGTCCTCCCATTTGATCCTTTGGCATTCATTGGACCAAGTTCGTCTCCGTCGTCCATCTTCGTCCTCCCATTTGATCTGTTGGCATTCTTTGGACCAAGTTTGTCCCGTTCATCCATCTTCGTCCTCCCATTTGATGCATTGTTATTCTTTGGACCAAGTTCGTCTCGTTTGTCCATCATCGTCCTCCCATTTGATCCGTTGTTATTCTTTGGACCAAGTTCGTCTCGTTCGTCCATCTTCGTCCTCCCATTTGATCCATAGGCCTTCTTTGGACCAAGTTCATCTCGTTCGTCCATCTTTGTCCTCCTATTTGATCTGTTGGCATTCTTTGGACCAAGTTCGTGTCGTTCGTCCATCTTCGTCCTCCCATTTGATCCGTTGGCATTCTTTGGACCAAGTTCGTCTCGTTCGTCCATCTTCGTCCTCCCATTTGATCCGTTGGCATTCATTGGACCAAGTTCGTCTCGTTCGTCCCTCTTCGTCCTCCCATTTGATCCGTTGGCATTCTTTGGACTAAGTTCGTCTCGTTCGTCCATCTTCGTCCTCCCATTTGGTCCGTTGGTATTCTTTGGACCAAGTTCGTATCGTTCGTCCCTCTTCGTCCTCCAATTTGATCCGTTGGCCTACTTTGGACCAAGTTCGTCTCGTTCGTCCATCTTCGTCCTCCCATTTGATCCGTTGGCATTCTTTGGACCAAGTTCGTCTCGTTCGTCCATCTTCGTCCTCCCATTTGATCCCTTGGCATTCATTGGACCAACTTCGTCTCGTTCGTTCATCTTCATCCCCATTTGATCCGTAGGCCTTCTTTGGACCATGTTCGTCTCGTTTTACCATCTTCGTCCTCCCATTTGATGCGTTGGCATTCTTTGGACCAAGTTCGTGTCGTTCGTCCCTCTTCGTCCTCCCATTTGATCCGTAGGCCTTCTTTGGACCAAGTTCGTCTCGTTCGTACATCTTCGTCCTCCCATTTGATCCATATGCCTTCTTTGGACCAAGTTCGTCTCGTTCGTCCATCTTTGTCCTCCCATTTGATCCGTTGGCCTTCTTTGGACCAAGCTCGTCTCGTTCGTCCATCTTACCTAGTTCGTCTCGTTCGTCCATCTTCGTCCTCCCATTTGATCCGTTGGCATTCTTTGGACCAAGTTCGTCTCGTTCGTCCATCTTCGTCCTCCCATTTGATCCTTTGGCATTCATTGGACCAAGTTCGTCTCCTTCGTCCATCTTCGTCCTCCCATTTCATCTGTTGGCATTCTTTGGACCAAGTTTGTCTCGTTCCTCCATCTTCGTCCTCCCATTTGATGTATTGTTATTCTTTGGACCATGTTCGTCTCGTTCGTCCATCTTCGTCCTCCCATTTGATCCGTTCTTATTCTTTGGACCAAGTTCGTCTCGTTCGTCCATCTTCGTCCTCCCATTTGATCCATAGGCCTTCTTTGGACCAAGTTCGTCTCGTTCGTCCATCTTTGTCCTCCCATTTGATCCATTGGCATTCATTGGACCAAGTTTGTCTCGTTCGTCCATCTTCGTCCCCATTTGATCCGTAGGCCTTCTTTGGACCAAGTTCATCTCGTTCGTACATCTTCGTCCTCCCATTTGATCCATAGGCCTTCTTTGGACCAAGTTCGTCTCGTTCGTCCATCTTTGTCCTCCCATTTGATCCGTTGGCCTTCTTCGGACCAAGTTCGTCTCGTTCGTCCATATTCGTCCTCCCATTTGATCCGTAGGCCTTCTTTGGACCATGTTCGTCTCGTTTTACCATCTTCGTCCTCCCATTTGACCCGTTGGCATTCTTTGGACCAAGTTCCTCTCGTTCGTCCATATTCGTCCTCCCATTTGATCTGTTGGCGTTCTTTGGACCAAGTTTGTCTCGTTCATCCATCTTCGTCCTCCCATTTGATGCGTTGTTTTTCTTTGGACCAAGTTCGTCTCGTTCGTCTATCTTCGTCCTCCCATTTGATCCATAAGCCTTCTTTGGACCAAGTTCGTCTCGTTCGTCCATCTTTGTCCCCCCGTTTGATCCGTTGGCCTTCTTTGGACCATGTTGGTCTCATTCTACCATCTTCGTCCTCCCATTTGATCCGTTGGCATTCTTTGGACCAAGTTCGTCTCGTTCGCCCATCTTCGTCCTCCCATTTGATCCGTTGGCATTCTTTGGACCAAGTTCGTCTCGTTCGTCCATTTTCGTCCGCCCATTTGATCCTTTGGCATTCATTGGACCAAGTTCGTCTCCTTCGTCCCTCTTCGTCCTCCCATTTGATCTGTTGGCATTCTTTGGACCAAGTTTGTCTCGTTCATCCATCTTCGTCCTCCCATTTGATGCATTGTTATTCTTTGGACCAAGTTCGTCTCGTTCGTCCATCTTCGTCCTCCCATTTGATCCGTTGTTATTCTTTGGACCAAGTTCGTCTCGTTCGTCCATCTTCGTCCTCCCATTTGATCCATAGGCCTTCTTTGGACCAAGTTCTTCTCGTTCGTCCATCTTTGTCCTCCCATTTGATCCTTTGGCATTCATTGGACCAAGTTCATCTCGTTCGTCCATCTTTGTCCTCCCATTTGATCCATTGGCATTCATTGGACCAAGTTCGTCTCGTTCGTCCATCTTCGTCCCCATTTGATCCGTAGGCCATCTTTGGACCATGTTCGTCTCGTTCTACCATCTTCGACCTCCCATTTGATCCGTTGGCATTCTTTGGACCAAGTTCGTGTCGTTCGTCCCTCTTGGTCCTCCTATTTGATCCGTAGGCCTTCTTTGGACCAAGTTCGTCTCATTCGTACATCTTCGTCCTCCCATTTGATCCATAGGCCTTCTTTGGACCAAGTTCGTCTCATTCGTACATCTTCGTCCTCCCATTTGATCCGTAGGCCTTCTTTGGACTAAGTTCGTCTCGTTCTACCATCTTCGTCCTCCCATTTGATCCTTTGGCATTCATTGGACCAAGTTCGTCTCGTTCGTCCATCTTTGTCCTCCCATTTGATCCGTTGGCCTTCTTTGGACCAAGTTCGTCTCGTTCGTCCATCTTACCTAGTTCGTCTCGTTCGTCCATCTTCGTCCTCCCATTTGATCCGTTGGCCTTCTTTGGACCAAGTTCGTCTCGTTCGTCCATCTTACCTAGTTCGTCTCGTTCGTCCATCTTCGTCCTCCCATTTGATCCGTTGGCATTCTTTGGACCAAGTTCGTCTCGTTCGTCCATCTTCGTCCTCCCATTTGATCCTTTGGCATTCATTGGACCAAGTTCGTCTCCGTCGTCCATCTTCGTCCTCCCATTTGATCTGTTGGCATTCTTTGGACCAAGTTTGTCCCGTTCATCCATCTTCGTCCTCCCATTTGATGCATTGTTATTCTTTGGACCAAGTTCGTCTCGTTTGTCCATCATCGTCCTCCCATTTGATCCGTTGTTATTCTTTGGACCAAGTTCGTCTCGTTCGTCCATCTTCGTCCTCCCATTTGATCCATAGGCCTTCTTTGGACCAAGTTCATCTCGTTCGTCCATCTTTGTCCTCCTATTTGATCTGTTGGCATTCTTTGGACCAAGTTCGTGTCGTTCGTCCATCTTCGTCCTCCCATTTGATCCGTTGGCATTCTTTGGACCAAGTTCGTCTCGTTCGTCCATCTTCGTCCTCCCATTTGATCCGTTGGCATTCATTGGACCAAGTTCGTCTCGTTCGTCCCTCTTCGTCCTCCCATTTGATCCGTTGGCATTCTTTGGACTAAGTTCGTCTCGTTCGTCCATCTTCGTCCTCCCATTTGGTCCGTTGGTATTCTTTGGACCAAGTTCGTATCGTTCGTCCCTCTTCGTCCTCCAATTTGATCCGTTGGCCTACTTTGGACCAAGTTCGTCTCGTTCGTCCATCTTCGTCCTCCCATTTGATCCGTTGGCATTCTTTGGACCAAGTTCGTCTCGTTCGTCCATCTTCGTCCTCCCATTTGATCCCTTGGCATTCATTGGACCAACTTCGTCTCGTTCGTTCATCTTCATCCCCATTTGATCCGTAGGCCTTCTTTGGACCATGTTCGTCTCGTTTTACCATCTTCGTCCTCCCATTTGATGCGTTGGCATTCTTTGGACCAAGTTCGTGTCGTTCGTCCCTCTTCGTCCTCCCATTTGATCCGTAGGCCTTCTTTGGACCAAGTTCGTCTCGTTCGTACATCTTCGTCCTCCCATTTGATCCATATGCCTTCTTTGGACCAAGTTCGTCTCGTTCGTCCATCTTCGTCCTCCCATTTGATCCGTTGGCCTTCTTTGGACCAAGCTCGTCTCGTTCGTCCATCTTACCTAGTTCGTCTCGTTCGTCCATCTTCGTCCTCCCATTTGATCCGTTGGCATTCTTTGGACCAAGTTCGTCTCGTTCGTCCATCTTCGTCCTCCCATTTGATCCTTTGGCATTCATTGGACCAAGTTCGTCTCCTTCGTCCATCTTCGTCCTCCCATTTCATCTGTTGGCATTCTTTGGACCAAGTTTGTCTCGTTCCTCCATCTTCGTCCTCCCATTTGATGTATTGTTATTCTTTGGACCATGTTCGTCTCGTTCGTCCATCTTCGTCCTCCCATTTGATCCGTTCTTATTCTTTGGACCAAGTTCGTCTCGTTCGTCCATCTTCGTCCTCCCATTTGATCCATAGGCCTTCTTTGGACCAAGTTCGTCTCGTTCGTCCATCTTTGTCCTCCCATTTGATCCGTTGGCATTCATTGGACCAAGTTTGTCTCGTTCGTCCATCTTCGTCCCCATTTGATCCGTAGGCCTTCTTTGGACCAAGTTCATCTCGTTCGTACATCTTCGTCCTCCCATTTGATCCATAGGCCTTCTTTGGACCAAGTTCGTCTCGTTCGTCCATCTTTGTCCTCCCATTTGATCCGTTGGCCTTCTTCGGACCAAGTTCGTCTCGTTCGTCCATATTCGTCCTCCCATTTGATCCGTAGGCCTTCTTTGGACCATGTTCGTCTCGTTTTACCATCTTCGTCCTCCCATTTGACCCGTTGGCATTCTTTGGACCAAGTTCCTCTCGTTCGTCCATATTCGTCCTCCCATTTGATCTGTTGGCGTTCTTTGGACCAAGTTTGTCTCGTTCATCCATCTTCGTCCTCCCATTTGATGCGTTGTTTTTCTTTGGACCAAGTTCGTCTCGTTCGTCTATCTTCGTCCTCCCATTTGATCCATAAGCCTTCTTTGGACCAAGTTCGTCTCGTTCGTCCATCTTTGTCCCCCCGTTTGATCCGTTGGCCTTCTTTGGACCATGTTGGTCTCATTCTACCATCTTCGTCCTCCCATTTGATCCGTTGGCATTCTTTGGACCAAGTTCGTCTCGTTCGCCCATCTTCGTCCTCCCATTTGATCCGTTGGCATTCTTTGGACCAAGTTCGTCTCGTTCGTCCATTTTCGTCCGCCCATTTGATCCTTTGGCATTCATTGGACCAAGTTCGTCTCCTTCGTCCCTCTTCGTCCTCCCATTTGATCTGTTGGCATTCTTTGGACCAAGTTTGTCTCGTTCATCCATCTTCGTCCTCCCATTTGATGCATTGTTATTCTTTGGACCAAGTTCGTCTCGTTCGTCCATCTTCGTCCTCCCATTTGATCCGTTGTTATTCTTTGGACCAAGTTCGTCTCGTTCGTCCATCTTCGTCCTCCCATTTGATCCGTTGGCATTCTTTGGACCAAGTTCGTCTCGTTCGTCCATCTTCGTCCTCCCATTTGATCCCTTGGCATTCATTGGACCAACTTCGTCTCGTTCGTTCATCTTCATCCCCATTTGATCCGTAGGCCTTCTTTGGACCATGTTCGTCTCGTTTTACCATCTTCGTCCTCCCATTTGATGCGTTGGCATTCTTTGGACCAAGTTCGTGTCGTTCGTCCCTCTTCGTCCTCCCATTTGATCCGTAGGCCTTCTTTGGACCAAGTTCGTCTCGTTCGTACATCTTCGTCCTCCCATTTGATCCATATGCCTTCTTTGGACCAAGTTCGTCTCGTTCGTCCATCTTCGTCCTCCCATTTGATCCGTTGGCCTTCTTTGGACCAAGCTCGTCTCGTTCGTCCATCTTACCTAGTTCGTCTCGTTCGTCCATCTTCGTCCTCCCATTTGATCCGTTGGCATTCTTTGGACCAAGTTCGTCTCGTTCGTCCATCTTCGTCCTCCCATTTGATCCTTTGGCATTCATTGGACCAAGTTCGTCTCCTTCGTCCATCTTCGTCCTCCCATTTCATCTGTTGGCATTCTTTGGACCAAGTTTGTCTCGTTCCTCCATCTTCGTCCTCCCATTTGATGTATTGTTATTCTTTGGACCATGTTCGTCTCGTTCGTCCATCTTCGTCCTCCCATTTGATCCGTTCTTATTCTTTGGACCAAGTTCGTCTCGTTCGTCCATCTTCGTCCTCCCATTTGATCCATAGGCCTTCTTTGGACCAAGTTCGTCTCGTTCGTCCATCTTTGTCCTCCCATTTGATCCATTGGCATTCATTGGACCAAGTTTGTCTCGTTCGTCCATCTTCGTCCCCATTTGATCCGTAGGCCTTCTTTGGACCAAGTTCATCTCGTTCGTACATCTTCGTCCTCCCATTTGATCCATAGGCCTTCTTTGGACCAAGTTCGTCTCGTTCGTCCATCTTTGTCCTCCCATTTGATCCGTTGGCCTTCTTCGGACCAAGTTCGTCTCGTTCGTCCATATTCGTCCTCCCATTTGATCCGTAGGCCTTCTTTGGACCATGTTCGTCTCGTTTTACCATCTTCGTCCTCCCATTTGACCCGTTGGCATTCTTTGGACCAAGTTCCTCTCGTTCGTCCATATTCGTCCTCCCATTTGATCTGTTGGCGTTCTTTGGACCAAGTTTGTCTCGTTCATCCATCTTCGTCCTCCCATTTGATGCGTTGTTTTTCTTTGGACCAAGTTCGTCTCGTTCGTCTATCTTCGTCCTCCCATTTGATCCATAAGCCTTCTTTGGACCAAGTTCGTCTCGTTCGTCCATCTTTGTCCCCCCGTTTGATCCGTTGGCCTTCTTTGGACCATGTTGGTCTCATTCTACCATCTTCGTCCTCCCATTTGATCCGTTGGCATTCTTTGGACCAAGTTCGTCTCGTTCGCCCATCTTCGTCCTCCCATTTGATCCGTTGGCATTCTTTGGACCAAGTTCGTCTCGTTCGTCCATTTTCGTCCGCCCATTTGATCCTTTGGCATTCATTGGACCAAGTTCGTCTCCTTCGTCCCTCTTCGTCCTCCCATTTGATCTGTTGGCATTCTTTGGACCAAGTTTGTCTCGTTCATCCATCTTCGTCCTCCCATTTGATGCATTGTTATTCTTTGGACCAAGTTCGTCTCGTTCGTCCATCTTCGTCCTCCCATTTGATCCGTTGTTATTCTTTGGACCAAGTTCGTCTCGTTCGTCCATCTTCGTCCTCCCATTTGATCCATAGGCCTTCTTTGGACCAAGTTCGTCTCGTTCGTCCATCTTTGTCCTCCCATTTGATCCTTTGGCATTCATTGGACCAAGTTCATCTCGTTCGTCCATCTTTGTCCTCCCATTTGATCCATTGGCATTCATTGGACCAAGTTCGTCTCGTTCGTCCATCTTCGTCCCCATTTGATCCGTAGGCCATCTTTGGACCATGTTCGTCTCGTTCTACCATCTTCGACCTCCCATTTGATCCGTTGGCATTCTTTGGACCAAGTTCGTGTCGTTCGTCCCTCTTGGTCCTCCTATTTGATCCGTAGGCCTTCTTTGGACCAAGTTCGTCTCATTCGTACATCTTCGTCCTCCCATTTGATCCATAGGCCTTCTTTGGACCAAGTTCGTCTCATTCGTACATCTTCGTCCTCCCATTTGATCCGTAGGCCTTCTTTGGACTAAGTTCGTCTCGTTCTACCATCTTCGTCCTCCCATTTGATCCTTTGGCATTCATTGGACCAAGTTCGTCTCGTTCGTCCATCTTTGTCCTCCCATTTGATCCGTTGGCCTTCTTTGGACCAAGTTCGTCTCGTTCGTCCATCTTACCTAGTTCGTCTCGTTCGTCCATCTTCGTCCTCCCATTTGATCCGTTGGCCTTCTTTGGACCAAGTTCGTCTCGTTCGTCCATCTTACCTAGTTCGTCTCGTTCGTCCATCTTCGTCCTCCCATTTGATCCGTTGGCATTCTTTGGACCAAGTTCGTCTCGTTCGTCCATCTTCGTCCTCCCATTTGATCCTTTGGCATTCATTGGACCAAGTTCGTCTCCGTCGTCCATCTTCGTCCTCCCATTTGATCTGTTGGCATTCTTTGGACCAAGTTTGTCCCGTTCATCCATCTTCGTCCTCCCATTTGATGCATTGTTATTCTTTGGACCAAGTTCGTCTCGTTTGTCCATCATCGTCCTCCCATTTGATCCGTTGTTATTCTTTGGACCAAGTTCGTCTCGTTCGTCCATCTTCGTCCTCCCATTTGATCCATAGGCCTTCTTTGGACCAAGTTCATCTCGTTCGTCCATCTTTGTCCTCCTATTTGATCTGTTGGCATTCTTTGGACCAAGTTCGTGTCGTTCGTCCATCTTCGTCCTCCCATTTGATCCGTTGGCATTCATTGGACCAAGTTCGTCTCGTTCGTCCCTCTTCGTCCTCCCATTTGATCCGTTGGCATTCTTTGGACTAAGTTCGTCTCGTTCGTCCATCTTCGTCCTCCCATTTGGTCCGTTGGTATTCTTTGGACCAAGTTCGTATCGTTCGTCCCTCTTCGTCCTCCAATTTGATCCGTTGGCCTACTTTGGACCAAGTTCGTCTCGTTCGTCCATCTTCGTCCTCCCATTTGATCCGTTGGCATTCTTTGGACCAAGTTCGTCTCGTTCGTCCATCTTCGTCCTCCCATTTGATCCCTTGGCATTCATTGGACCAACTTCGTCTCGTTCGTTCATCTTCATCCCCATTTGATCCGTAGGCCTTCTTTGGACCATGTTCGTCTCGTTTTACCATCTTCGTCCTCCCATTTGATGCGTTGGCATTCTTTGGACCAAGTTCGTGTCGTTCGTCCCTCTTCGTCCTCCCATTTGATCCGTAGGCCTTCTTTGGACCAAGTTCGTCTCGTTCGTACATCTTCGTCCTCCCATTTGATCCATATGCCTTCTTTGGACCAAGTTCGTCTCGTTCGTCCATCTTTGTCCTCCCATTTGATCCGTTGGCCTTCTTTGGACCAAGCTCGTCTCGTTCGTCCATCTTACCTAGTTCGTCTCGTTCGTCCATCTTCGTCCTCCCATTTGATCCGTTGGCATTCTTTGGACCAAGTTCGTCTCGTTCGTCCATCTTCGTCCTCCCATTTGATCCTTTGGCATTCATTGGACCAAGTTCGTCTCCTTCGTCCATCTTCGTCCTCCCATTTCATCTGTTGGCATTCTTTGGACCAAGTTTGTCTCGTTCCTCCATCTTCGTCCTCCCATTTGATGTATTGTTATTCTTTGGACCATGTTCGTCTCGTTCGTCCATCTTCGTCCTCCCATTTGATCCGTTCTTATTCTTTGGACCAAGTTCGTCTCGTTCGTCCATCTTCGTCCTCCCATTTGATCCATAGGCCTTCTTTGGACCAAGTTCGTCTCGTTCGTCCATCTTTGTCCTCCCATTTGATCCATTGGCATTCATTGGACCAAGTTTGTCTCGTTCGTCCATCTTCGTCCCCATTTGATCCGTAGGCCTTCTTTGGACCAAGTTCATCTCGTTCGTACATCTTCGTCCTCCCATTTGATCCATAGGCCTTCTTTGGACCAAGTTCGTCTCGTTCGTCCATCTTTGTCCTCCCATTTGATCCGTTGGCCTTCTTCGGACCAAGTTCGTCTCGTTCGTCCATATTCGTCCTCCCATTTGATCCGTAGGCCTTCTTTGGACCATGTTCGTCTCGTTTTACCATCTTCGTCCTCCCATTTGACCCGTTGGCATTCTTTGGACCAAGTTCCTCTCGTTCGTCCATATTCGTCCTCCCATTTGATCTGTTGGCGTTCTTTGGACCAAGTTTGTCTCGTTCATCCATCTTCGTCCTCCCATTTGATGCGTTGTTTTTCTTTGGACCAAGTTCGTCTCGTTCGTCTATCTTCGTCCTCCCATTTGATCCATAAGCCTTCTTTGGACCAAGTTCGTCTCGTTCGTCCATCTTTGTCCCCCCGTTTGATCCGTTGGCCTTCTTTGGACGAAGTTCATCTCATTCGTCCATCTTCGTTCTCCCATTTGATCCGTTGGCCTTCTTTGGACTAAGTTCGTCTCGTTGTACCATCATCGTCCTCCCATTTGATCTGTTGGCATTCTTTGGACCAAGTTCGTCTCGTTCGCCCATCTTCGTCGTCCCATTTGATCCGTTGTTATTCTTTGGACCAACTTCGTCTCGTTCGTCCATATTTGTCCTCCCATTTGATCCATTGGCCTTCTTTGCACCAAGTTCGTCTCGTTCGTCCATCTTCGTCCTCCCATTTGATCCGTTGGCATTCTTTGGACCAAGTTCGTCTCGTTCGTCCATCTTCGTCCTCCCATTTGATCCCTTGGCCTTCATTGGACCAAATTCGTCACGTTCGTCCATCTTCGTCCCCCATTTTGATCCATTGGCATTCTTTGGACCAAGTTCGTCTCGTTCGTCCGTCTTCGTCCGCCCATTTGATCCGTAGGCCTTCTTTGGACCATGTTCGTCTCGTTCTACCATCTTCGTCCTCCCATTTGATCCGTTGGCATTCTTTGGACCAAGTTTGTGTCGTTCGTCCCTCTTCGTCGTCGCATTTGATCCGCAGGCCTTCTTTGGACTAAGTTCGTCTCGTTCTACCATCTTCGTCCTCCCATTTGATCCGTTGGCATTCTTTGGACCAAGTTCGTATCGTTCGTCAATCTTGGTCCTCCCATTTGATCCGTTGGCATTCTTTGGACCAAGTTCGTCTCGTTCGTCCGTCTTCGTCCGCCCATTTGATCCGTAGGCCTTCTTTGGACCATGTTCGTCTCGTTCTACCATCTTCGTCCTCCCATTTGATCCGTTGGCATTCTTTGGACCAAGTTTGTGTCGTTCGTCCCTCTTCGTCGTCCCATTTGATCCGCAGGCCTTCTTTGGACTAAGTTCGTCTCGTTCTACCATCTTCGTCCTCCCATTTGATCCATTGGCATTCTTTGGACCAAGTTCGTCTCGTTTGTACATCTTCGTCCTCCCATTTGATCCGTAGGCCTTCTTTGGACCAAGTTCGTCTCGTTCTACCATCTTCGTCCTCCCATTTGATCCATTGGCATTCTTTGGACCAAGTTCGTCTCGTTTGTACATCTTCGTCCTCCCATTTGATCCGTTGCCATTCTTTGGACCAAGTTCGTCTCGTTCGTCCATCTTCGTCCTCCCATTTGATCCGTTGGCATTCTTTGGACCAAGTTCGTGTCGTTCGTCCATCTTCGTCCTCCCATTTGATCCGTAGGCCTGCTTTGGACCAAGTTCGTCTCGTTCTACCATCTTCGTCCTCCCATTTGATCCATTGGCATTCTTTGGACCAAGTTCGTCTCGTTTGTACATCTTCGTCCTCCCATTTGATCCGTTGCCATTCTTTGGACCAAGTTCGTCTCGTTCGTCCGTCTTCGTCCGCCCATTTGATCCGTAGGCCTTCTTTGGACAATGTTCGTCTCGTTCTACCATCTTCGTCCTCCCATTTGATCCGTTGGCATTCTTTGGACCAAGTTTGTGTCGTTCGTCCCTCTTCGTCGTCCCATTTGATCCGCAGGCCTTCTTTGGACTAAGTTCGTCTCGTTCTACCATCTTCGTCCTCCCATTTGATCCGTTGGCATTCTTTGGACCAAGTTCGTATCGTTCGTCAATCTTGGTCCTCCCATTTGATCCGTTGGCATTCTTTGGACCAAGTTTGTCTCGTTCATCCATCTTCGTCCTCCCATTTGATGCGTTGTTTTTCTTTGGACCAAGTTCGTCTCGTTCGTCTATCTTCGTCCTCCCATTTGATCCATAAGCCTTCTTTGGACCAAGTTCGTCTCGTTCGTCCATCTTTGTCCCCCCGTTTGATCCGTTGGCCTTCTTTGGACGAAGTTCATCTCATTCGTCCATCTTCGTTCTCCCATTTGATCCGTTGGCCTTCTTTGGACTAAGTTCGTCTCGTTGTACCATCATCGTCCTCCCATTTGATCCGTTGTTATTCTTTGGACCAACTTCGTCTTGTTCGTCCATATTTGTCCTCCCATTTGATCCATTGGCCTTCTTTGCACCAAGTTCGTCTCGTTCGTCCATCTTCGTCCTCCCATTTGATCCGTTGGCATTCTTTGGACCAAGTTCGTCTCGTTCGTCCATCTTCGTCCTCCCATTTGATCCCTTGGCATTCATTGGACCAAATTCGTCACGTTCGTCCATCTTCGTCCCCTATTTTGATCCATTGGCATTCTTTGGACCAAGTTCGTCTCGTTCGTCCGTCTTCGTCCGCCCATTTGATCCGGAGGCCTTCTTTGGACCATGTTCGTCTCGTTCTACCATCTTCGTCCTCCCATTTGATCCGTTGGCATTCTTTGGACCAAGTTTGTGTCGTTCGTCCCTCTTCGTCGTCCCATTTGATCCGCAGGCCTTCTTTGGACTAAGTTCGTCTCGTTCTACCATCTTCGTCCTCCCATTTGATCCGTTGGCATTCTTTGGACCAAGTTCGTATCGTTCGTCAATCTTGGTCCTCCCATTTGATCCGTTGGCATTCCTTGGACCAAGTTCGTCTCGTTCGTCCGTCTTCGTCCGCCCATTTGATTCGTAGGCCTTCTTTGGACCATGTTCGTCTCGTTCTACCATCTTCGTCCTCCCATTTGATCCGTTGGCATTCTTTGGACCAAGTTTGTGTCGTTCGTCCCTCTTCGTCGTCCCATTTGATCCGCAGGCCTTCTTTGGACTAAGTTCGTCTCGTTCTACCATCTTCGTCCTCCCATTTGATCCATTGGCATTCTTTGGACCAAGTTCGTCTCGTTTGTACATCTTCGTCCTCCCATTTGATCCGTAGGCCTTCTTTGGACCAAGTTCGTCTCGTCCGTACATCTTCGTCCTCCCATTTGATCCGTTGGCATTCTTTGGATCAAGTTCGTGTCGTTCGTCCATCTTCGTCCTCCCATTTGATCCGTAGGCCTGCTTTGGACCAAGTTCGTCTCGTTTTACCATCTTCGTCCTCCCATTTGATCCATTGGCATTCTTTGGACCAAGTTCGTCTCGTTTGTACATCTTCGTCCTCCCATTTGATCCGTTGCCATTCTTTGGACCAAGTTCGTCTCGTTCGTCCATCTTCGTCCTCCCATTTGATCCGTTGGCATTCTTTGGACCAAGTTCGTGTCGTTCGTCCATCTTCGTCCTCCCATTTGATCCGTAGGCCTGCTTTGGACCAAGTTCGTCTCGTTCTACCATCTTCGTCCTCCCATTTGATCCATTGGCATTCTTTGGACCAAGTTCGTCTCGTTTGTACATCTTCGTCCTCCCATTTGATCCGTTGCCATTCTTTGGACCAGGTTCGTCTCGTTCGTCCGTCTTCGTCCGCCCATTTGATCCGTAGGCCTTCTTTGGACAATGTTCGTCTCGTTCTACCATCTTCGTCCTCCCATTTGATCCGTTGGCATTCTTTGGACCAAGTTTGTGTCGTTCGTCCTTCTTCGTCGTCCCATTTGATACGCAGGCCTTCTTTGGACTAAGTTCGTCTCGTTCTACCATCTTCGTCCTCCCATTTGATCCGTTGGCATTCTTTGGACCAAGTTCGTATCGTTCGTCAATGTTGGTCCTCCCATTTGATCCGTTGTTATTCTTTGGACCAAGTTCGTCTCGTTCGTCCATCTTCGTCCTCCCATTTGATCCGTTGGCATTCTTTGGACCAAGTTCGTCTCGTTCGTCCATCTTCGTGCTCCCATTTGATCCCTTGGCATTCATTGGACCAAGTTCGTCTCGTTCGTCCATCTTCGTCCTCCATTTTTATCCATTGGCATTCTTTGGACCAAGTTCGTCTCGTTCGTCCATCTTCGTCCTCCCATTTGATCCGTAGGCCTTCTTTGGACCAAGTTCGTCTCGTTCGTCCATCTTCGTCCTCCCATTTGATTCGTAGGCCTTCTTTGGACCATGTTCGTCTCGTTCTACCATCTTCGTCCTCCCATTTGATCCGTTGGCATTCTTTGGAGCAAGCTCGTGTCGTTCGTCCCTCTTCGTCCTCCCATTTGATCCGTAGGCCTTCTTTGGACCAAGTTCGTCTCGTTCATACATCTTCGTCCTCCCATTTGATCCATAGGCCTTCTTTGGACCAAGTTCGTCTCGTTCGTCCATCTTCGTCCTCCCATTTGATCTGTTGGCATTCTTTGGACCAAGTTCGTCTCGTTCGTCCATCTTCGTCCTCCCATTTGATCCGTAGGCCTGCTTTGGACCAAGTTCGTCTCGTTCTACCATCTTCGTCCTCCCATTTGATCCGTTGCCATTCTTTGGACCAAGTTCGTGTCGTTCGTCCATCTTCGTCCTCCCATTTGATCCGTAGGCCTGCTTTGGACCATGTTCGTCTCGTTCTACCATCTTCGTCCTCCCATTTGATCCATTGGCATTCTTTGGACCAAGTTCGTCTCGTTTGTACATCTTCGTCCTCCCATTTGATCCGTTGCCATTCTTTGGACCAAGTTCGTCTCGTTCGTCCATCTTCGTCCTCCCATTTGATCCGTTGCCATTCTTTGGACCAAGTTCATCTCGTTCGTCCATCTTCGTCCTCCCATTTGATCCGTTGGCATTCTTTGGACCAAGTTCGTGTCGTTCGTCCATCTTCGTCCTCCCATTTGATCCGTAGGCCTGCTTTGGACCATGTTCGTCTCGTTCTACCATCTTCGTCCTCCCATTTGATCCATTGGCATTCTTTGGACCAAGTTCGTCTCGTTTGTACATCTTCGTCCTCCCATTTGATCCGTTGCCATTCTTTGGACCAAGTTCGTCTCATTCGTCCATCTTCGTCCTCCCATTTGATCCGTTGGCATTCTTTCGACCAAGTTTGTCTCGTTCGTCCCTCTTCATCCTCCCATTTGATCCATTGGCATTCTTTGGACCAAGTTCATCTCGTTCGTTCATCTTCGTCCTCCCATTTGATCCTTTGGCATTCATTGGACCAAGTTCGTCTCGTTCCTCCATCTTCGTCCTCCCATTTGATCCGTAGGCCTGCTTTGGACCAAGTTCGTCTCGTTCTACCATCTTCGTCCTCCCATTTGATCCGTTGGCATTCTTTGGACCAAGTTCGTCTCATTTGTACATCTTTGTCCTCCCATTTGATCCGTTGGCATTCTTTGGACCAAGTTCGTCTCGTTCGTCCATCTTCGTCCTGCCATTTGATCTGTTGGCATTCTTTGGACCAAGTTCGTCTCGTTCGTCCCTCTTCGTCCTCCCATTTGATCCGTTGGCATTCTTTGGAGCAAGTTCGTCTCGTTCGTCCATCTTCGTCCCCATTTGATCCGTAGGCCTTCTTTGGACCATGTTCGTCTCGTTCTACCATCTTCGTCCTCCCATTTGATCCGTTGGCATTCTTTGGACCAAGTTCGTCTCGTTCGTCCCTCTTCGTCCTCCCATTTGATCCGTAGGCCTTTTTTGGACCAAGTTCGTTTGGTTCGTACATCTTCGTCCTCCCATTTCATCCATAGGCCTTCTTTGGACCAAGTTCGTCTCGTTCGTCCATCTTGGTCCTCCCATTTGATCCGTTGGCCTTCTTTTGACCAAGTTCGTCTCGTTCGTCCATCTTCGTCCTCCGATTTGATCCGTTGGCATTCTTTGGACCAAGTTCGTCTCGTTCGTCCATCTTCGTCCTCCCATTTGATCCTTTGGCATTCATTGGACCAAGTTCGTCTCCTTCGTCCATCTTCGTCCTCCCATTTGATCTGTTGGCATTCTTTGGACCAAGTTCGTCTCGTTCGTTCATCTTCGTCCTCCCATTTGATCCTTTGGCATTCATTGGACCAAGTTCGTCTCCTTCGTCCATCTTCGTCCTCCCATTTCATCTGTTGGCATTCTTTGGACCAAGTTTGTCTCGTTCATCCATCTTCGTCCTCCCATTTGATGCATTGTTATTCTTTGGACCAAGTTCGTCTCGTTCGTCCATCTTCGTCCTCCCATTTGATCCGTTGTTATTCTTTGGACCAAGTTCGTCTCGTTCGTCCATCTTCGTCCTCCCATTTGATCCATAGGCCTTCTTTGGACCAAGTTCGTCTCGTTCGTCCATCTTAGTCCTCCCATTTGATCCATTGGCATTCGTTGGACCAAGTTCGTCTCGTTCGTCCATCTTCGTCCCCATTTGATCCGTAGGCCTTCTTTGGACCATGTTCGTCTCGTTCTACTATCTTCGTCCTCCCATTTGATCCGTTGGCATTCTTTGGACCAAGTTCGTGTCGTTCGTCCATCTTTGTCCTCCCATTTGATCCATAGGCCTTCTTTGGAACAAGTTCATCTCGTTCGTACATCTTCGTCCTCCCATTTGATCCATAGGCCTTCTTTGGACCAAGTTCGTCTCGTTCATCCATCTTTGTCCTCCCATTTGATCCGTTGGACTTCTTTGGACCAAGTTCGTCTCGTTCGTCCATCTTCGTCCTCCCATTTGACCCGTTGGCATTCTTTGGACCAAGTTCCTCTCGTTCGTCCATATTCGTCCTCCCATTTGATCCTTTGGCATTCATTGGACCAAGTTCGTCTCCTTCGTCCATCTTCGTCCTCCCATTTGATCTGTTGGCGTTCTTTGGACCAAGTTTGTCTCGTTCATCCATCTTCGTCCTCCCATTTGATGCGTTGTTTTTCTTTGGACCAAGTTCGTCTCGTTCGTCCATCTTCGTCCTCCCATTTGATCCATAAGCCTTCTTTGGACCAAGTTCGTCTCGTTCGTCCATCTTTGTCCCCCCGTTTGATCCGTTGGCCTTCTTTGGACGAAGTTCATCTCATTCGTCCATCTTCGTTCTCCCATTTGATCCGTTAGCCTTCTTTGGACTAAGTTCGTCTCGTTGTACCATCATCGTCCTCCCATTTGATCTGTTGGCAATCTTTGGACCAAGTTCGTCTCGTTCGCCCATCTTCGTCCTCCCATTTGATCCGTTGTTATTCTTTGGACCAACTTCGTCTCGTTCGTCCATATTTGTCCTCCCATTTGATCCATTGGCCTTCTTTGCACCAAGTTCGTCTCGTTCGTCCATCTTCGTCCTCCCATTTGATCCGTTGGCATTCTTTGGACCAAGTTCGTCTCGTTCGTCCATCTTCGTCCTCCCATTTGATCCCTTGGCATTCATTGGACCAAATTCGTCACGTTCGTCCATCTTCGTCCCCCATTTTGATCCATTGGCATTCTTTGGACCAAGTTCGTCTCGTTCGTCCGTCTTCGTCCGCCCATTTGATCCGTAGGCCTTCTTTGGACCATGTTCGTCTCGTTCTACCATCTTCGTCCTCCCATTTGATCCGTTGGCATTCTTTGGACCAAGTTTGTGTCGTTCGTCCCTCTTCGTCGTCCTATTTGATCCGCAGGCCTTCTTTGGACTAAGTTCGTCTCGTTCTACCATCTTCGTCCTCCCATTTGATCCGTTGGCATTCTTTGGACCAAGTTCGTATCGTTCGTCAATCTTGGTCCTCCCATTTGATCCGTTGTTATTCTTTGGACCAAGTTCGTCTCGTTCGTCCATCTTCGTCCTCCCATTTGATCCATTGGCATTCTTTGGACCAAGTTAGTCTCGTTCGTCCATCTTCGTCCTCCCATTTGATCCGTTGGCATTCTTTGGACCAAGTTCGTCTCGTTCGTCCATCTTCGTCCTCCCATTTGATCCCTTGGCATTCATTGGACCATGTTCGTCTCGTTCGTCCATCTTCGTCCTCCATTTTTATCCATTGGCATTCTTTGGACCAAGTTCGTCTCGTTCGTCCATCTTCGTCCTCCCATTTGATCCGTAGGCCTTCTTAGGACCAAGTTCGTCTCGTTCGTCCATCTTCGTCCTCCCATTTGATTCGTAGGCCCTCTTTGGACCATGTTCGTCTCGTTCTACCATCTTCGTCCTCCCATTTGATCCGTTGGCATTCTTTGGAGCAAGCTCGTGTCGTTCGTCCCTCTTCGTCCTCCCATTTGATCCGTAGGCCTTCTTTGGACCAAGTTCGTCTCGTTCATACATCTTCGTCCTCCCATTTGATCCATAGGCCTTCTTTGGACCAAGTTCGTCTCGTTCGTCCATCTTCGTCCTCCCATTTGATCTGTTGGCATTCTTTGGACCAAGTTCGTCTCGTTCGTCCATCTTCGTCCTCCCATTTGATCCGTAGGCCTGCTTTGGACCAAGTTCGTCTCGTTCTACCATCTTCGTCCTCCCATTTGATCCGTTGCCATTCTTTGGACCAAGTTCGTGTCGTTCGTCCATCTTCGTCCTCCCATTTGATCCGTAGGCCTGCTTTGGACCATGTTCGTCTCGTTCTACCATCTTCGTCCTCCCATTTGATCCATTGGCATTCTTTGGACCAAGTTCGTCTCGTTTGTACATCTTCGTCCTCCCATTTGATCCGTTGCCATTCTTTGGACCAAGTTCGTCTCGTTCGTCCATCTTCGTCCTCCCATTTGATCCGTTGCCATTCTTTGGACCAAGTTCGTCTCGTTCGTCCATCTTCGTCCTCCCATTTGATCCGTTGGCATTCTTTGGACCAAGTTCGTGTCGTTCGTCCATCTTCGTCCTCCCATTTGATCCGTAGGCCTGCTTTGGACCATGTTCGTCTCGTTCTACCATCTTCGTCCTCCCATTTGATCCATTGGCATTCTTTGGACCAAGTTCGTCTCGTTTGTACATCTTCGTCCTCCCATTTGATCCGTTGCCATTCTTTGGACCAAGTTCGTCTCATTCGTCCATCTTCGTCCTCCCATTTGATCCGTTGGCATTCTTTCGACCAAGTTTGTCTCGTTCGTCCCTCTTCATCCTCCCATTTGATCCATTGGCATTCTTTGGACCAAGTTCATCTCGTTCGTTCATCTTCGTCCTCCCATTTGATCCTTTGGCATTCATTGGACCAAGTTCGTCTCGTTCCTCCATCTTCGTCCTCCCATTTGATCCGTAGGCCTGCTTTGGACCAAGTTCGTCTCGTTCTACCATCTTCGTCCTCCCATTTGATCCGTTGGCATTCTTTGGACCAAGTTCGTCTCATTTGTACATCTTTGTCCTCCCATTTGATCCGTTGGCATTCTTTGGACCAAGTTCGTCTCGTTCGTCCATCTTCGTCCTGCCATTTGATCTGTTGGCATTCTTTGGACCAAGTTCGTCTCGTTCGTCCCTCTTCGTCCTCCCATTTGATCCGTTGGCATTCTTTGGAGCAAGTTCGTCTCGTTCGTCCATCTTCGTCCCCATTTGATCCGTAGGCCTTCTTTGGACCATGTTCGTCTCGTTCTACCATCTTCGTCCTCCCATTTGATCCGTTGGCATTCTTTGGACCAAGTTCGTCTCGTTCGTCCCTCTTCGTCCTCCCATTTGATCCGTAGGCCTTTTTTGGACCAAGTTCGTTTGGTTCGTACATCTTCGTCCTCCCATTTCATCCATAGGCCTTCTTTGGACCAAGTTCGTCTCGTTCGTCCATCTTGGTCCTCCCATTTGATCCGTTGGCCTTCTTTTGACCAAGTTCGTCTCGTTCGTCCATCTTCGTCCTCCGATTTGATCCGTTGGCATTCTTTGGACCAAGTTCGTCTCGTTCGTCCATCTTCGTCCTCCCATTTGATCCTTTGGCATTCATTGGACCAAGTTCGTCTCCTTCGTCCATCTTCGTCCTCCCATTTGATCTGTTGGCATTCTTTGGACCAAGTTCGTCTCGTTCGTTCATCTTCGTCCTCCCATTTGATCCTTTGGCATTCATTGGACCAAGTTCGTCTCCTTCGTCCATCTTCGTCCTCCCATTTCATCTGTTGGCATTCTTTGGACCAAGTTTGTCTCGTTCATCCATCTTCGTCCTCCCATTTGATGCATTGTTATTCTTTGGACCAAGTTCGTCTCGTTCGTCCATCTTCGTCCTCCCATTTGATCCGTTGTTATTCTTTGGACCAAGTTCGTCTCGTTCGTCCATCTTCGTCCTCCCATTTGATCCATAGGCCTTCTTTGGACCAAGTTCGTCTCGTTCGTCCATCTTAGTCCTCCCATTTGATCCATTGGCATTCGTTGGACCAAGTTCGTCTCGTTCGTCCATCTTCGTCCCCATTTGATCCGTAGGCCTTCTTTGGACCATGTTCGTCTCGTTCTACTATCTTCGTCCTCCCATTTGATCCGTTGGCATTCTTTGGACCAAGTTCGTGTCGTTCGTCCATCTTTGTCCTCCCATTTGATCCATAGGCCTTCTTTGGAACAAGTTCATCTCGTTCGTACATCTTCGTCCTCCCATTTGATCCATAGGCCTTCTTTGGACCAAGTTCGTCTCGTTCATCCATCTTTGTCCTCCCATTTGATCCGTTGGACTTCTTTGGACCAAGTTCGTCTCGTTCGTCCATCTTCGTCCTCCCATTTGACCCGTTGGCATTCTTTGGACCAAGTTCCTCTCGTTCGTCCATATTCGTCCTCCCATTTGATCCTTTGGCATTCATTGGACCAAGTTCGTCTCCTTCGTCCATCTTCGTCCTCCCATTTGATCTGTTGGCGTTCTTTGGACCAAGTTTGTCTCGTTCATCCATCTTCGTCCTCCCATTTGATGCGTTGTTTTTCTTTGGACCAAGTTCGTCTCGTTCGTCCATCTTCGTCCTCCCATTTGATCCATAAGCCTTCTTTGGACCAAGTTCGTCTCGTTCGTCCATCTTTGTCCCCCCGTTTGATCCGTTGGCCTTCTTTGGACGAAGTTCATCTCATTCGTCCATCTTCGTTCTCCCATTTGATCCGTTAGCCTTCTTTGGACTAAGTTCGTCTCGTTGTACCATCATCGTCCTCCCATTTGATCTGTTGGCATTCTTTGGACCAAGTTCGTCTCGTTCGCCCATCTTCGTTCTCCCATTTGATCCGTTGTTATTCTTTGGACCAACTTCGTCTCGTTCGTCCATATTTGTCCTCCCATTTGATCCATTGGCCTTCTTTGCACCAAGTTCGTCTCGTTCGTCCATCTTCGTCCTCCCATTTGATCCGTTGGCATTCTTTGGACCAAGTTCGTCTCGTTCGTCCATCTTCGTCCTCCCATTTGATCCCTTGGCATTCATTGGACCAAATTCGTCACGTTCGTCCATCTTCGTCCCCCATTTTGATCCATTGGCATTCTTTGGACCAAGTTCGTCTCGTTCGTCCGTCTTCGTCCGCCCATTTGATCCGTAGGCCTTCTTTGGACCATGTTCGTCTCGTTCTACCATCTTCGTCCTCCCATTTGATCCGTTGGCATTCTTTGGACCAAGTTTGTGTCGTTCGTCCCTCTTCGTCGTCCTATTTGATCCGCAGGCCTTCTTTGGACTAAGTTCGTCTCGTTCTACCATCTTCGTCCTCCCATTTGATCCGTTGGCATTCTTTGGACCAAGTTCGTATCGTTCGTCAATCTTGGTCCTCCCATTTGATCCGTTGTTATTCTTTGGACCAAGTTCGTCTCGTTCGTCCATCTTCGTCCTCCCATTTGATCCATTGGCATTCTTTGGACCAAGTTAGTCTCGTTCGTCCATCTTCGTCCTCCCATTTGATCCGTTGGCATTCTTTGGACCAAGTTCGTCTCGTTCGTCCATCTTCGTCCTCCCATTTGATCCCTTGGCATTCATTGGACCATGTTCGTCTCGTTCGTCCATCTTCGTCCTCCATTTTTATCCATTGGCATTCTTTGGACCAAGTTCGTCTCGTTCGTCCATCTTCGTCCTCCCATTTGATCCGTAGGCCTTCTTAGGACCAAGTTCGTCTCGTTCGTCCATCTTCGTCCTCCCATTTGATTCGTAGGCCCTCTTTGGACCATGTTCGTCTCGTTCTACCATCTTCGTCCTCCCATTTGATCCGTTGGCATTCTTTGGAGCAAGCTCGTGTCGTTCGTCCCTCTTCGTCCTCCCATTTGATCCGTAGGCCTTCTTTGGACCAAGTTCGTCTCGTTCATACATCTTCGTCCTCCCATTTGATCCATAGGCCTTCTTTGGACCAAGTTCGTCTCGTTCGTCCATCTTCGTCCTCCCATTTGATCTGTTGGCATTCTTTGGACCAAGTTCGTCTCGTTCGTTCATCTTCGTTCTCCCATTTGATCCTTTGGCATTCATTGGACCAAGTTCGTCTCGTTCGTCCATCTTCGTCCTCCCATTTGATCCGTAGGCCTGCTTTGGACCAAGTTCGTCTCGTTCTACCATCTTCGTCCTCCCATTTGATCCATTGGCATTCTTTGGACCAAGTTCGTCTCGTTTGTACATCTTCGTCCTCCCATTTGATCCGTAGGCCTTCTTTGGACCAAGTTCGTCTCGTCCGTACATCTTCGTCCTCCCATTTGATCCGTTGGCATTCTTTGGACCAAGTTCGTGTCGTTCGTCCATCTTCGTCCTCCCATTTGATCCGTAGGCCTGCTTTGGACCAAGTTCGTCTCGTTCTACCATCTTCGTCCTCCCATTTGATCCATTGGCATTCTTTGGACCAAGTTCGTCTCGTTTGTACATCTTCGTCCTCCCATTTGATCCGTTGCCATTCTTTGGACCAAGTTCGTCTCGTTCGTCCATCTTCGTCCTCCCATTTGATCCGTTGGCATTCTTTCGACCAAGTTTGTCTCGTTCGTCCCTCTTCGTCCTCCCATTTGATCCATTGGCATTCTTTGGACCAAGTTCGTCTCGTTCGTTCATCTTCGTCCTCCCATTTGATCCTTTGGCATTCATTGGACCAAGTTCGTCTCGTTACTCCATCTTCGTCCTCCCATTTGATCCGTAGGCCTGCTTTGGACCAAGTTCGTCTCGTTCTACCATCTTCGTCCTCCCATTTGATCCGTTGGCATTCTTTGGACCAAGTTCGTCTCGTTCGTCCCTCTTCGTCCTCCCATTTGATCCGTTGGCCTTCTTTGGACGAAGTTCGTCTCGTTCGTCCATCTTCTTCCTCCCATTTGATCCGTTGGCATTCTTTGGAGCAAGTTCGTCTCGTTCGTCCATCTTCGTCCCCATTTGATCCGTAGGCCTTCTTTGGACCATGTTCGTCTCGTTCTACCATCTTCGTCCTCCCATTTGATCCGTTGGCATTCTTTGGACCAAGTTCGTCTCGTTCGTCCCTCTTCGTCCTCCCATTTGATCCGTAGGCCTTCTTTGGACCAAGTTCGTTTGGTTCGTACATCTTCGTCCTCCCATTTGATCCATAGGCCTTCTTTGGACCAAGTTCGTCTCGTTCGTCCATCTTGGTCCTCCCATTTGATCCGTTGGCCTTCTTTGGACCAAGTTCGTCTCGTTCGTCCATCTTCGTCCTCCCATTTGATCCGTTGGCATTCTTTGCACCAAGTTCGTCTCGTTCGTCCATCTTCGTCCTCCCATTTGATCCTTTGGCATTCATTGGACCAAGTTCGTCTCCTTCGTCCATCTTCGTCCTCCCATTTGATCTGTTGGCATTCTTTGGACCAAGTTTGTCTCGTTCATCCATCTTCGTCCTCCCATTTGAAGCGTTGTTATTCTTTGGACCAAGTTCGTCTCGTTCGTCCATCTTCGTCCTCCCATTTGATCCGTTGTTATTCTTTGGACCAACTTCGTCTCGTTCGTCCATATTTGTCCTCCCATTTGATCCATTGGCCTTCTTTGCACCAAGTTCGTCTCGTTCGTCCATCTTCGTCCTCCCATTTGATCCGTTGGCATTCTTTGGACCAAGTTCGTCTCGTTCGTCCATCTTCGTCCTCCCATTTGATCCCTTGGCATTCATTGGACCAAATTCGTCACGTTCGTCCATCTTCGTCCCCCATTTTGATCCATTGGCATTCTTTGGACCAAGTTCGTCTCGTTCGTCCGTCTTCGTCCGCCCATTTGATCCGTAGGCCTTCTTTGGACCATGTTCGTCTCGTTCTACCATCTTCGTCCTCCCAATTGATCCGTTGGCATTCTTTGGACCAAGTTTGTGTCGTTCGTCCCTCTTCGTCGTCCTATTTGATCCGCAGGCCTTCTTTGGACTAAGTTCGTCTCGTTCTACCATCTTCGTCCTCCCATTTGATCCGTTGGCATTCTTTGGACCAAGTTCGTATCGTTCGTCAATCTTGGTCCTCCCATTTGATCCGTTGTTATTCTTTGGACCAAGTTCGTCTCGTTCGTCCATCTTCGTCCTCCCATTTGATCCATTGGCATTCTTTGGACCAAGTTAGTCTCGTTCGTCCATCTTCGTCCTCCCATTTGATCCGTTGGCATTCTTTGGACCAAGTTCGTCTCGTTCGTCCATCTTCGTCCTCCCATTTGATTCGTAGGCCCTCTTTGGACCATGTTCGTCTCGTTGTACCATCTTCGTCCTCCCATTTGATCCGTTGGCATTCTTTGGAGCAAGCTCGTGTCGTTCGTCCCTCTTCGTCCTCCCATTTGATCCGTAGGCCTTCTTTGGACCAAGTTCGTCTCGTTCATACATCTTCGTCCTCCCATTTGATCCTTTGGCATTCATTGGACCAAGTTCGTCTCCTTCGTCCATCTTCGTCCTCCCATTTGATCTGTTGGCATTCTTTGGACCAAGTTTGTCTCGTTCATCCATCTTCGTCCTCCCATTTGATGCGTTGTTATTCTTTGGACCAAGTTCGTCTCGTTCGTCCATCTTCGTCCTCCCATTTGATCCGTTGTTATTCTTTGGACCAACTTCGTCTCGTTCGTCCATATTTGTCCTCCCATTTGATCCATTGGCCTTCTTTGCACCAAGTTCGTCTCGTTCGTCCATCTTCGTCCTCCCATTTGATCCGTTGGCATTCTTTGGACCAAGTTCGTCTCGTTCGTCCATCTTCGTCCTCCCATTTGATCCCTTGGCATTCATTGGACCAAATTCGTCACGTTCGTCCATCTTCGTCCCCCATTTTGATCCATTGGCATTCTTTGGACCAAGTTCGTCTCGTTCGTCCGTCTTCGTCCGCCCATTTGATCCGTAGGCCTTCTTTGGACCATGTTCGTCTCGTTCTACCATCTTCGTCCTCCCATTTGATCCGTTGGCATTCTTTGGACCAAGTTTGTGTCGTTCGTCCCTCTTCGTCGTCCTATTTGATCCGCAGGCCTTCTTTGGACTAAGTTCGTCTCGTTCTACCATCTTCGTCCTCCCATTTGATCCGTTGGCATTCTTTGGACCAAGTTCGTATCGTTCGTCAATCTTGGTCCTCCCATTTGATCCGTTGTTATTCTTTGGACCAAGTTCGTCTCGTTCGTCCATCTTCGTCCTCCCATTTGATCCATTGGCATTCTTTGGACCAAGTTAGTCTCGTTCGTCCATCTTCGTCCTCCCATTTGATCCGTTGGCATTCTTTGGACCAAGTTCGTCTCGTTCGTCCATCTTCGTCCTCCCATTTGATCCCTTGGCATTCATTGGACCATGTTCGTCTCGTTCGTCCATCTTCGTCCTCCATTTTTATCCATTGGCATTCTTTGGACCAAGTTCGTCTCGTTCGTCCATCTTCGTCCTCCCATTTGATCCGTAGGCCTTCTTTGGACCAAGTTCGTCTCGTTCGTCCATCTTCGTCCTCCCATTTGATTCGTAGGCCCTCTTTGGACCATGTTCGTCTCGTTGTACCATCTTCGTCCTCCCATTTGATCCGTTGGCATTCTTTGGAGCAAGCTCGTGTCGTTCGTCCCTCTTCGTCCTCCCATTTGATCCGTAGGCCTTCTTTGGACCAAGTTCGTCTCGTTCATACATCTTCGTCCTCCCATTTGATCCATAGGCCTTCTTTGGACCAAGTTCGTCTCGTTCGTCCATCTTCGTCCTCCCATTTGATCTGTTGGCATTCTTTGGACCAAGTTCGTCTCGTTCGTTCATCTTCGTTCTCCCATTTGATCCTTTGGCATTCATTGGACCAAGTTCGTCTCGTTCGTCCATCTTCGTCCTCCCATTTGATCCGTAGGCCTGCTTTGGACCAAGTTCATCTCGTTCTACCATCTTCGTCCTCCCATTTGATCCATTGGCATTCTTTGGACCAAGTTCGTCTCGTTTGTACATCTTCGTCCTCCCATTTGATCCGTAGGCCTTCTTTGGACCAAGTTCGTCTCGTCCGTACATCTTCGTCCTCCCATTTGATCCGTTGGCATTCTTTGGACCAAGTTCGTGTCGTTCGTCCATCTTCGTCCTCCCATTTGATCCGTAGGCCTGCTTTGGACCAAGTTCGTCTCGTTCTACCATCTTCGTCCTCCCATTTGATCCATTGGCATTCTTTGGACCAAGTTCGTCTCGTTTGTACATCTTCGTCCTCCCATTTGATCCGTTGCCATTCTTTGGACCAAGTTCGTCTCGTTCGTCCATCTTCGTCCTCCCATTTGATCCGTTGGCATTCTTTCGACCAAGTTTGTCTCGTTCGTCCCTCTTCGTCCTCCCATTTGATCCATTGGCATTCTTTGGACCAAGTTCGTCTCGTTCGTTCATCTTCGTCCTCCCATTTGATCCTTTGGCATTCATTGGACCAAGTTCGTCTCGTTACTCCATCTTCGTCCTCCCATTTGATCCGTAGGCCTGCTTTGGACCAAGTTCGTCTCGTTCTACCATCTTCGTCCTCCCATTTGATCCGTTGGCATTCTTTGGACCAAGTTCGTCTCGTTTGTACATCTTTTTCCTCCCATTTGATCCGTTGGCATTCTTTGGACCAAGTTCGTCTCGTTCGTCCATCTTCGTCCTGCCATTTGATCCGTTGGCATTCTTTGGACCAAGTTCGTCTCGTTCGTCCCTCTTCGTCCTCCCATTTGATCCGTTGGCCTTCTTTGGACGATGTTCGTCTCGTTCGTCCATCTTCTTCCTCCCATTTGATCCGTTGGCATTCTTTGGAGCAAGTTCGTCTCGTTCGTCCATCTTCGTCCCCATTTGATCCGTAGGCCTTCTTTGGACCATGTTCGTCTCGTTCTACCATCTTCGTCCTCCCATTTGATCCGTTGGCATTCTTTGGACCAAGTTCGTTTGGTTCGTACATCTTCGTCCTCCCATTTGATCCATAGGCCTTCTTTGGACCAAGTTCGTCTCGTTCGTCCATCTTGGTCCTCCCATTTGATCCGTTGGCCTTCTTTGGACCAAGTTCGTCTCGTTCGTCCATCTTCGTCCTCCCATTTGATCCGTTGGCATTCTTTGCACCAAGTTCGTCTCGTTCGTCCATCTTCGTCCTCCCATTTGATCCTTTGGCATTCATTGGACCAAGTTCGTCTCCTTTGTCCATCTTCGTCCTCCCATTTGATCTGTTGGCATTCTTTGGACCAAGTTTGTCTCGTTCATCCATCTTCGTCCTCCCATTTGATGCGTTGTTATTCTTTGGACCAAGTTCGTCTCGTTCGTCCATCTTCGTCCTCCCATTTGATCCGTTGTTATTCTTTGGACCAAGTTCGTCTCGTTCGTCCATCTTCGTCCTCCAGTTTGATCCGTTGTTATTCTTTGGACCAAGTTCGTCTCGTTCGTCCATCTTCGTCCTCCCATTTCATCCATAGGCCTTCATTGGACCAAGTTCGTCTCGTTCGTCCATCTTTGTCCTCCCGTTTGATCCATTGGCCTTCTTTCGACGAAGTTCGTCTCATTCGTCCATCTTCGTTCTCCCATTTGATCTGTTGGCCTTCTTTGGACTAAGTTCGTCTCGTTCTACCATCTTCATCCTCCCATTTGATCCGTTGGTATTCTTTGGACCAAGTTCGTGTCGTTCGTCCTCCCATTTGATCCGTACGCCTTCTTTGGACTAAGTTCGTCTCGTTCTACCATCTTCGTCCTCCCATTTGATCCGTTGGCATTCTTTGGACCAAGTTCGTATCGTTCGTCAATCTTGGTCCTCCCATTTGATCCGTTGTTATTCTTTGGACCAAGTTCGTCTCGTTCGTCCAACTTCGTCCTCCCATTTGATACATTGGCATTCTTTGGACCAAGTTCGTCTCGTTCGTCCATCTTCGTCCTCCCATTTGATCCCTTGGCATTCATTGGACCAAGTTTGTCTCGTTCGTCCGTCTTCGTCCTCCATTTTTATCCCTTGGCATTCTTTGGACCAAGTTCGTCTCGTTCGTCCATCTTCGTCCTCCCATTTGATCCTTTGGCATTCATTGGACCAAGTTCTTCTCGTTCATTCATCTTCGTCCTCCCATTTGATCCGTAGGCCTGCTTTGGACCAAGTTCGTCTCGCTCTACCATCTTCGTCCTCCCATTTGATCCGTTGGCATTCTTTGGACCATGTTCATCTCGTTTGTACATCTTCGTCCTCCCATTTGATCCGTTGGCATTCTTTGGACCAAGTTCGTCTTGTTCGTCCATCTTCGTCCTCCCATTTGATCCGATGGCATTCTTTGGACCAAGTTCGTCTCGTTCGTCCCTCTTCGTCCTGCCATTTGATCCGTTGGCCTTCTTTGGACCAAGTTCGTCTCGTTCGTCCATCTTCCTCCTCCAATTTGATCCGTTGGCATTCTTTGGAGCAAGTTCGTCTCGTTCGTCCATCTTCGTCCCCATTTGATCCGTAGGCCTTCTTTGGACCATGTTCGTCTCATTCTACCATCTTCGTCCTCCCATTTGATCCGTTGGCATTTTTTGGACCAAGCTCGTCTCGTTCGTCCCTCTTCGTCCTCCCATTTGATCCGTTGGCCTTGTTTGGACCAAGTTCGTCTCGTTCGTCCATCTTCGTCCTCCCATTTGATCCGTTGGCATTCTTTGGACCAGGTTCGTCTCCTTCGTCCATCTTCGTCCTCCCATTTGATCCGTTGTTATTCTTTGGACCAAGTTCGTCTCGTTCGTCCATCTTCGTGCTCCCATTTGGTCCGTTGGCATTCTTTGGACCAAGTTCGTCTCGTTCGTCCATCTTCGTCCTCCCATTTGATCCTTTGGCATTCATTGGACCAAGTTCGTCTCCTTCGTCCATCTTCGGCCTCCCATTTGATCTGTTGGCATTCTTTGGACCAAGTTTGTCTCGTTCATCCATCTTCGTCCTCCCATTTGAAGCGTTGTTATTCTTTGGACCAAGTTCGTCTCGTTCGTCCATCTTCGTCCTCCCATTTGATGCGTTGTTATTCTTTGGACCAAGTTCGTCTCGTTCGTCCATCTTTGTCCTCCCATTTGATCCGTTGTTATTCTTTGGACCAAGTTCGTCTCGTTCGTCCATCTTCGTCCTCCCATTTCATCCATAGGCCTTCATTGGACCGAGTTCGTCTCGTTCGTCGATCTTTGTCCTCCCGTTTGATCCGTTGGCCTTCTTTCGACGAAGTTCGTCTCATTCGTCCATCTTCGTTCTCCAATTTGATCTGTTGGCATTCTTTGGACCAAGTTCGTCTCATTCGCCCATCTTCGTCCTCCCATTTGATCCGTTGTTATTCTTTGGAACAAGTTCGTCTCGTTCGTCCATATTGGTCCTCCCATTTGATCCATTGGCCTTCTTTGCACCAAGTTCGTCTCGTTCGTCCATCTTCGTCCTCCCATTTGATCCGTTGGCATTCTTTGGACCAAGTTCGTCTCGTTCGTCCATCTTTGTCCTCCCATTTGATCCCTTGGCATTTATTGGACCAAGTTCGTCACGTTCGTCCATCTTCGTCCTCCATTTTGATCCATTGGCATTCTTTGGACCAAGTTCGTCTCGTTCGTCCGTCTTCGTCCTCCCATTTGATCCGTAGTCCTTCTTTGGACCATGTTCGTCTCGTTCTACCATCTTCGTCCTCCCATTTGATCCGTTGGCATTCTTTGGACCAAGTTCGTGTCGTTCGTCCCTCTTCGTCCTCCCATTTGATCCGTAGGCCTTCTTTGGACTAAGTTCGTCTCGTTCTACCATCTTCGTCCTCCCATTTGATCCGTTGGCATTCTTTGGATCAAGTTCATATCGTTCGTCAATCTTGGTCCTCCCATTTGATCCGTTGTTATTCTTTGGACCAAGTTCGTCTCGTTCGTCCATCTTCGTCCTCCCATTTGATACATTGGCATTCTTTGGACCAAGTTCGTCTCGTTCGTCCATCTTCGTCCTCCCAATTGATCCCTTGGCATTCATTGGACCAAGTTTGTCTCGTTCGTCCATCTTCGTCCTCCATTTTTATCCATTGGTATTCTTTGGACCCAGTTCGTCTCGTTCGTCCATATTCGTCCTCCCATTTGATCTGTAGGCCTTCTTTGGACCAAGTTCGTCTCGTTCGTCGATCTTCGTCCTCCCATTTGATCCGTAGGCCTTCTTTGGACCATGTTCGTCTCGTTCTACCATCTTCGTCCTCCCATTTGATCCGTAGGCCTGCTTTGGACCAAGTTCGTCTCGTTCTACCATCTTCGTCCTCCCATTTGATCCATTGGCATTCTTTGGACCAAGTTCGTCTCGTTTGTACATCTTCGTCCTCCCATTTGATCAATAGGCCTTCTTTGGACCAAGTTCATCTCATTCGTCCATCTTCGTCCATCTTCGTCCTCCAATTTGATCCGTTGGCATTCTTTGGACCAAGTTCGTCTCGTTCGTCCATCTTCGTCCTCCCATTTGATCCGTAGGCCTTCTTTGGACCAAGTTCGTCTCGTTCGTCCACCTTCGTCCTCCCATTTGATCCATTGGCATTCATTGGACCAACTTCTCCTCGTTCGTCCATCTTCGTCCCCATTTGATCCGTAGGCCTTCTTTGGACCATGTTCGTCTCGTTCTACCATCTTCGTCCTCCCATTTGATCCGTAGGCCTTCTTTTGACCAAGTTCGTCTCGTTCGTACCTCTTCGTCCTCCCATTTGATCCATAGGCCTTCTTTGGACCAAGTTCGTCTCGTTCGTCCATCTTTGTCCTCCCATTTGATCCGTTGGACTTCTTTGGACCAAGTTCGTCTCGTTCGTCCATCTTCGTCCTCCCATTTGATCCGTTGGCATTGTTTGGACCAAGTTCGTCTCGTTCGTCCATCTTCGTCCTCCCATTTGATCCTTTGGCATTCATTGGACCAAGTTCGTCTCCTTCGTCCATCTTCGACCTCCCATTTGATCTGTTGGCATTATTTGGACCAAGTTTGTCTCGTTCATCCATCTTCGTCCTCCGACTTGATGCGTTGTTATTCTTTGGACCAAGTTCGTCTCGTTCGTCCATCTTTGTCCTCCCATTTGATCCGTTGTTATTCTTTGGACCAAGTTCGTCTCGTTCGTCCATCTTCGTCCTCGCATTTCATCCATAGGCCTTCTTTGGACCAAGTTCGTCTCGTTCGTCCATCTTTGTCCTCCCATTTGATCCGTTGGCCTTCTTTCGACGAAGTTCGTCTCATTCGTCCATCTTCGTTCTCCCATTTGATCCGTTGGCCTTCTTTGGACTAAGTTCGTCTCGTTCTACCATCTTCGTCCTCCCATTTGATCCGTTGGCATTCTTTGGACCAAGTTCGTCTCGTTCGTCCCTCTTCGTGCTCCCATTTGATCCGTAGGCCTTCTTTTACCTATGTTCATCTCGTTCTACCATCATCGTCCTCCCATTTGATCTGTTGGCATTCTTTGGACCAAGTTCGTCTCGTTCGTCCATCTTCGTCCTCCCATTGGATCCGTTGGCATTCTTTGGACCAAGTTCGTCTCGTTCGTCCATCTTTGTCCTCCCATTTGATCCCTTGGCATTCATTGGACCAAGTTCGTCACGTTCGTCCATCTTCGTCCTTCATTTTGATCCATTGGCATTCTTTGGACCAAGTTCGTCTCGTTCGTCCGTATTCGTCCTCCCATTTGATCCGTAGGCCTTTTTGGACCATGTTCGTCTCGTTCTACCTTCTTCGTCCTCCCATTTGATCCCTTGGCTTTCTTTGGACCAAGTTCGTCTCGTTCGTCCCTCTTCGTGCTCCCATTTGATCCGTAGGCCTTCTTTTGACTAAGTTCATCTCGTTCTACCATCATCGTCCTCCCATTTGATCTATTGGCAATCTTTGGACCAAGTTCGTCTCATTCGCCCATATTCGTCCTCCCATTTGATCCGTAGGCCTTCTTTGGACTAAGTTCGTCTCGTTCTACCATCTTCGTCCTCCCATTTGATCTGTTGGCATTCTTTGGACCAAGTTCGTATCGTTCGTCAATCTTGGTCCTCCCATTTGATCCGTTGTTATTCTTTGGACCAAGTTCGTCTCGTTTGTGCATCTTCGTCCTCCCATTTGATACATTGGCATTCTTTGGACCAAGTTCGTCTCGTTCGTCCATCTTCGTCCTCCCATTTGATCCCTTGGCATTCATTGGACCAAGTTTGTCTCGTTCGTCCATCTTCGTCCTCCATTTTTATCCATTGGCATTCTTTGGACCAAGTTCGTCTCGGTCGTCCATCTTCGTCCTCCCATTTGATCCGTAGGCCTTCTTTGGACCAAGTTTGTCTCGTTCGTCCATCTTCGTCCTCCCATTTGATCCATAGGCCTTCTTTGGACCATGTTCATCTCGTTCTACCATCTTCGTCCTCCCATTTGATCCGTAGGCCTGCTTTGGACCAAGTTCGTCTCGTTCTACCATCTTCGTCCTCCCATTTGATCCATTGGCATTCTTTGGACCAAGTTCGTCTCGTTTGTACATCTTCGTCCTCCCATTTGATCAATAGGCCTTCTTTGGACCAAGTTCATCTCATTCGTCCATCTTCGTCCATCTTCGTCCTCCAATTTGATCCGTTGGCATTCTTTGGACCAAGTTCGTCTCGTTCGTCCATCTTCGTCCTCCCATTTGATCCGTAGGCCTTCTTTGGACCAAGTTCGTCTCGTTCGTCCACCTTCGTCCTCCCATTTGATCCATTGGCATTCATTGGACCAACTTCTCCTCGTTCGTCCATCTTCGTCCCCATTTGATCCGTAGGCCTTCTTTGGACCATGTTCGTCTCGTTCTACCATCTTCGTCCTCCCATTTGATCCGTAGGCCTTCTTTTGACCAAGTTCGTCTCGTTCGTACCTCTTCGTCCTCCCATTTGATCCATAGGCCTTCTTTGGACCAAGTTCGTCTCGTTCGTCCATCTTTGTCCTCCCATTTGATCCGTTGGACTTCTTTGGACCAAGTTCGTCTCGTTCGTCCATCTTCGTCCTCCCATTTGATCCGTTGGCATTCTTTGGACCAAGTTCGTCTCGTTCGTCCATCTTCGTCCTCCCATTTGATCCTTTGGCATTCATTGGACCAAGTTCGTCTCCTTCGTCCATCTTCGACCTCCCATTTGATCTGTTGGCATTATTTGGACCAAGTTTGTCTCGTTCATCCATCTTCGTCCTCCGACTTGATGCGTTGTTATTCTTTGGACCAAGTTCGTCTCGTTCGTCAATCTTTGTCCTCCCATTTGATCCGTTGTTATTCTTTGGACCAAGTTCGTCTCGTTCGTCCATCTTCGTCCTCGCATTTCATCCATAGGCCTTCTTTGGACCAAGTTCGTCTCGTTCGTCCATCTTTGTCCTCCCATTTGATCCGTTGGCCTTCTTTCGACGAAGTTCGTCTCATTCGTCCATCTTCGTTCTCCCATTTGATCCGTTGGCCTTCTTTGGACTAAGTTCGTCTCGTTCTACCATCTTCGTCCTCCCATTTGATCCGTTGGCATTCTTTGGACCAAGTTCGTCTCGTTCGTCCCTCTTCGTGCTCCCATTTGATCCGTAGGCCTTCTTTTACCTATGTTCATCTCGTTCTACCATCATCGTCCTCCCATTTGATCTGTTGGCATTCTTTGGACCAAGTTCGTCTCGTTCGTCCATCTTCGTCCTCCCATTGGATCCGTTGGCATTCTTTGGACCAAGTTCGTCTCGTTCGTCCATCTTTGTCCTCCCATTTGATCCCTTGGCATTCATTGGACCAAGTTCGTCACGTTCGTCCATCTTCGTCCTTCATTTTGATCCATTGGCATTCTTTGGACCAAGTTCGTCTCGTTCGTCCGTATTCGTCCTCCCATTTGATCCGTAGGCCTTTTTGGACCATGTTCGTCTCGTTCTACCTTCTTCGTCCTCCCATTTGATCCCTTGGCTTTCTTTGGACCAAGTTCGTCTCGTTCGTCCCTCTTCGTGCTCCCATTTGATCCGTAGGCCTTCTTTTGACTAAGTTCATCTCGTTCTACCATCATCGTCCTACCATTTGATCTATTGGCAATCTTTGGACCAAGTTCGTCTCATTCGCCCATATTCGTCCTCCCATTTGATCCGTAGGCCTTCTTTGGACTAAGTTCGTCTCGTTCTACCATCTTCGTCCTCCCATTTGATCTGTTGGCATTCTTTGGACCAAGTTCGTATCGTTCGTCAATCTTGGTCCTCCCATTTGATCCGTTGTTATTCTTTGGACCAAGTTCGTCTCGTTCGTGCATCTTCGTCCTCCCATTTGATACATTGGCATTCTTTGGACCAAGTTCGTCTCGTTCGTCCATCTTCGTCCTCCCATTTGATCCCTTGGCATTCATTGGACCAAGTTTGTCTCGTTCGTCCATCTTCGTCCTCCATTTTTATCCATTGGCATTCTTTGGACCAAGTTCGTCTCGGTCGTCCATCTTCGTCCTCCCATTTGATCCGTAGGCCTTCTTTGGACCAAGTTCGTCTCGTTCGTCCATCTTCGTCCTCCCATTTGATCCATAGGCCTTCTTTGGACCATGTTCATCTCGTTCTACCATCTTCGTCCTCCCATTTGATCCGTAGGCCTGCTTTGGACCAAGTTCGTCTCGTTCTACCATCTTCGTCCTCCCATTTGATCCATTGGCATTCTTTGGACCAAGTTCGTCTCGTTTGTACATCTTCGTCCTCCCATTTGATCCCTTGGCATTCATTGGACCAAGTTTGTCTCGTTCGTCCATCTTCGTCCTCCATTTTTATCCATTGGTATTCTTTGGACCAAGTTCGTCTCGTTCGTCCATATTCGTCCTCCCATTTGATCTACAGGCCTTCTTTGGACCAAGTTCGTCTCGTTCGTCGATCTTCGTCCTCCCATTTGATCCGTAGGCCTTCTTTGGACCATGTTCGTCTCGTTCTACCATCTTCGTCCTCCATTTGATCCGTAGGCCTGCTTTGGACCCAGTTCGTCTCGTTCTACCATCTTCGTCCTCCCATTTGATCCATTGGCATTCTTTGGACCAAGTTCGTCTCGTTTGTACATCTTCGTCCTCCCATTTGATCAATAGGCCTTCTTTGGACGAAGTTCTTCTCATTCGTCCATCTTCGTCCATCTTCGTCCTCCAATTTGATCCGTTGGCATTCTTTGGACCAAGTTCGTCTCGTTCGTCCATCTTCGTCCTCCCATTTGATCCGTTGGCCTTCTTTGGACCAAGTTCGTCTCGTTCGTCCACCTTCGTCCTCCCATTTGATCCATTGGCATTCATTGGACCAAGTTCTCCTCGTTCGTCCATCTTCGTCCCCATTTGATCCGTAGGCCTTCTTTGGACCATGTTCGTCTCGTTCTACCATCTTCGTCCTCCCATTTGATCCGTAGGCCTTCTTTTGACCAAGTTCGTCTCGTTCGTACCTCTTCGTCCTCCCATTTGATCCATAGGCCTTCTTTGGACCAAGTTCGTCTCGTTCGTCCATCTTTGTCCTCCCATTTGATCCGTAGGCCTTCTTTTACCTATGTTCATCTCGTTCTACCATTATCGTCCTCCCATTTGATCTGTTGGCATTCTTTGGACCAAGTTCGTCTCATTCGCCCATATTCGTCCTCCCATTTGATCCGTTGGAATTCTTTGGACCAAGTTCTTGTCGTTCGTCCCTCTTCGTCCTCCCATTTGATCCGTAGGCCTTCTTTGGACTAAGTTCGTCTCGTTCTACCATCTTCGTCCTCCCATTTGATCTGTTGGCATTCTTTGGACCAAGTTCGTATCGTTCGTCAATCTTGGTCCTCCCATTTGATCCGTTGTTATTCTTTGGACCAAGTTCGTCTCGTTCGTCCATCTTCGTCCTCCCATTTGATACATTGGCATTCTTTGGACCAAGTTCGTCTCGTTCGTCCATCTTCGTCCTCCCATTTGATCCCTTGGCATTCATTGGACCAAGTTTGTCTCGTTCGTCCATCTTCGTCCTCCATTTTTATCCATTGGCATTCTTTGGACCAAGTTCGTCTCGGTCGTCCATCTTCGTCCTCCCATTTGATCCGTAGGCCTTCTTTGGACCAAGTTCGTCTCGTTCGTCCATCTTCGTCCTCCCATTTGATCCATTGGCCTTCTTTGGACCGTGTTCATCTTGTTCTACCATCTTCGTCCTCCCATTTGATCCATTGGCATTCTTTGGACCAAGTTCGTCTCGTTTGTACATCTTCGTCCTCTAATTTGATCCATAGGCCTTCTTTGGACCAAGTTCATCTCGTTCGTCCATCTTCGTCCATCTTCGTCCTCCAATTTGATCCGTTGGCATTCTTTGGACCAAGTTTGTCCCGTTCGTCCATCTTCGTCCTCCCATTTGATCCGTTGGCCTTCTTTGGACCAAGTTCGTCTCGTTCGTCCATCTTCGTCCTCCCATTTGATCCGTTGGCATTCTTTGGACCAAGTTCGTCTCGTTCGTCCATCTTCGTCCTTCATTTTGATCCATTGGCATTCTTTGGACCAAGTTCGTCTCGTTCGTCGTCTTCGTCCTCCCATTTGATCCGTAGGCCTATTTTGGACCAAGTTCGTCTCGTTCGTCCATCTTCGTCCTCCCATTTGATCCATTGGCATTCTTTGGACCAAGTTCGTCTCGTTCGTCCATCTTTGTCCTCAAATTTGATCCGTTGGCATTCTTTGGACCAAGTTCGTCTCGTTCGTCCATCTTCGTCCTCCCATTTGATCCTTTGGCATTCATTGGACCAAGTTCGTCTCCTTCGTCCATCTTCGACCTCCCATTTGATCTGTTGGCATTCTTTGGACCAAGTTTGTCTCGTTCATCCATCTTCGTCCTTCCATTTGATGCGTTGTTATTCTTTGGACCAAGTTCGTCTCGTTCGTCCATCTTCGTCCTCCCATTTCATCCATAGGCCTTCTTTGGACCAAGTTCGTCTCGTTCGTCCATCTTTGTCCTCCCGTTTGATCCGTTGGCCTTCTTTCGACGAAGTTCGTCTCATTCGTCCATCTTCGTTCTCCCATTTGATCCGTTGGCCATCTTTGGACTAAGTTCGTCTCATTCTACCATCTTCGTCCTCCCATTTGATCCGTTGGCATTCTTTGGACCAAGTTCGTCTCGTTCGTCCCTCTTCGTGCTCCCATTTGATCCGTAGGCCTTCTTTTGACTATGTTCATCTCGTTTTACCATCATCGTCCTCCCATTTCATCTGTTGGCATTCTTTGGACCAAGTTCGTCTCGGTCGTCCATCTTCGTCCTCCCATTTGATCCGTAGGCCTTCTTTGGACCAAGTTCGTCTCGTTCGTCCATCTTCGTCCTCCCATTTGATCCATTGGCCTTCTTTGGACCGTGTTCATCTTGTTCTACCATCTTCGTCCTCCCATTTGATCCATTGGCATTCTTTGGACCAAGTTCGTCTCGTTTGTACATCTTCGTCCTCTAATTTGATCCATAGGCCTTCTTTGGACCAAGTTCATCTCGTTCGTCCATCTTCGTCCATCTTCGTCCTCCAATTTGATCCGTTGGCATTCTTTGGACCAAGTTTGTCCCGTTCGTCCATCTTCGTCCTCCCATTTGATCCGTTGGCCTTCTTTGGACCAAGTTCGTCTCATTCGTCCATCTTCGTCCTCCCATTTGATCCGTTGGCATTCTTTGGACCAAGTTCGTCTCGTTCGTCCATCTTCGTCCTTCATTTTGATCCATTGGCATTCTTTGGACCAAGTTCGTCTCGTTCGTCGTCTTCGTCCTCCCATTTGATCCGTAGGCCTATTTTGGACCAAGTTCGTCTCGTTCGTCCATCTTCGTCCTCCCATTTGATCCATTGGCATTCTTTGGACCAAGTTCGTCTCGTTCGTCCATCTTTGTCCTCAAATTTGATCCGTTGGCATTCTTTGGACCAAGTTCGTCTCGTTCGTCCATCTTCGTCCTCCCATTTGATCCTTTGGCATTCATTGGACCAAGTTCGTCTCCTTCGTCCATCTTCGACCTCCCATTTGATCTGTTGGCATTCTTTGGACCAAGTTTGTCTCGTTCATCCATCTTCGTCCTTCCATTTGATGCGTTGTTATTCTTTGGACCAAGTTCGTCTCGTTCGTCCATCTTCGTCCTCCCATTTCATCCATAGGCCTTCTTTGGACCAAGTTCGTCTCGTTCGTCCATCTTTGTCCTCCCGTTTGATCCGTTGGCCTTCTTTCGACGAAGTTCGTCTCATTCGTCCATCTTCGTTCTCCCATTTGATCCGTTGGCCATCTTTGGACTAAGTTCGTCTCATTCTACCATCTTCGTCCTCCCATTTGATCCGTTGGCATTCTTTGGACCAAGTTCGTCTCGTTCGTCCCTCTTCGTGCTCCCATTTGATCCGTAGGCCTTCTTTTGACTATGTTCATCTCGTTTTACCATCATCGTCCTCCCATTTCATCTGTTGGCATTCTTTGGACCAAGTTCGTCTCGTTCGCCCATCTTCGTCCTCCCATTTGATCCGTTGTTATTCTTTGGACCAAGTTCGACTCTTTCGTCCATATTTGTACTCCCATTTAATCCATTGGCGTTCTTTGCACCAAGTTCGTCTCGTTCGTCCATCTTCGTCCTCCCATTTGATCCGTTGGCATTCTTTGGACCAAGTTCGTCTCGTTCGTCCATCTTTGTCCTCCCATTTGATCCCTTGGCATTCATTGGACCAAGTTCGTCACGTTCGTCCATCTTCGTCCTCCATTTTGATCCATCGGCATTCTTTGGACCAAGTTCGTCTCGTTCGTCCGTCTTCATCCTCCCATTTGATCCGTAGGCCTTCTTTGGACCATGTTCGTCTCGTTCTACCATCTTCGTCCTCCCATTTGATCCGTTGGCATTCTTTGGACCAAGTTCGTGTCGTTCGTCAGTCTTCGTCCTCCCATTTGATCCGTAGGCCTTCTTTGGACTAAGTTCGTCTCGTTCTACCATCTTCGTCCTCCCATTTTATCCGTTGGCATTCTTTGGACCAAGTTCTTATCGTTCGTCAATCTTGGTCCTCCCATTTGATCCGTTGTTATTCTTTGGACCAAGTTCGTCTCGTTCGTCCATCTTCGTCCTCCCATTTGATCCCTTGGCATTCTTTGGACCAAGTTCGTCTCGTTCGTCCATCTTCGTCCTCCCATTTGATCCGTTGGCATTCTTTGGACCAAGTTCGTCTCGTTCGTCCATCTTCGTCCTCCCATTTGATCCCTTGGCATTCATTGGACCAAGTTCGTCTCGTTCGTCCATCTTCGTCCTCCCATTTTATCCGTTGGCATTCTTTGGACCAAGTTCTTATCGTTCGTCAATCTTGGTCCTCCCATTTGATCCGTTGTTATTCTTTGGACCAAGTTCGTCTCGTTCGTCCATCTTCGTCCTCCCATTTGATCCCTTGGCATTCTTTGGACCAAGTTCGTCTCGTTCGTCCATCTTCGTCCTCCCATTTGATCCGTTGGCATTCTTTGGACCAAGTTCGTCTCGTTCGTCCATCTTCGTCCTCCCATTTGATCCCTTGGCATTCATTGGACCAAGTTCGTCTCGTTCGTCCATCTTCGTCGTCCATTTTTATCCATTGGCCTTCTTTGGACCAAGTTTGTCTCGTTCGTCCATCTTCGTCCTCCCATTTGATCCATTGGCATTCTTTGGACCAAGTTCGTCTCGTTCGTCCATCTTCGTCCCCATTTGATCCGTAGGCCTTCTTTGGACCATGTTCGTCTCGTTCTACCATCTTCGTCCTCCCATTTGATCCATTGGCATTCTTTGGACCAAGTTCGTCTCGTTCGTCCATCTTCGTCCCCATTTGATCCGTAGGCCTTCTTTGGACCATGTTCGTCTCGTTCTACCATCTTCGTCCTCCCATTTGATCCGTAGGCCTTCTTTTGATCAAGTTCGTCTCGTTCGTACATCTTCGTCCTCCCATTTGATCCATAGGCCTTCTTTGGACCAAGTTCGTCTCGTTCGTCCCTCTTCGTCCTCCCATTTGATCCGTTGGCATTCTTTGGACCAAGTTCGTCTCGTTCGTCCATCTTCGTCCTCCCATTTGGTCCGTTGGTATTCTTTGGACCAAGTTCGTATCGTTCGTCCCTCTTCGTCCTCCCATTTGATCCGTTGGCCTATTTTGGACCAAGTTCGTCTCGTTCGTCCATCTTCGTTCTCCTATTTGATCCGTTGGCCTTCTTTGGACTAAGTTCGTCTCGTTCTACCATCTTCGTCCTCCCATTTGATCCGTTGGCATTCTTTGGACCAAGTTCGTCTCGTTCGTCCCTCTTCGTGCTCCCATTTGATCCGTAGGCCTTCTTTTGACTATGTTCATCTCGTTCTACCATCATCGTCCTCCCATTTGATCTGTTGGCATTCTTTGGACCAAGTTCGACTCGTTCGTCCATATTTGTCCTCCCATTTGATCCATTGGCGTTCTTTGCACCAAGTTCGTCTCGTTCGTCCATCTTCGTCCTCCCATTTGATCCGTTGGCATTCTTTGGACCAAGTTCGTCTCGTTCGTCCATCTTTGTCCTCCCATTTGATCCCTTGGCATTCATTGGACCAAGTTCGTCACGTTCGTCCATCTTCGTCCTCCATTTTGATCCACTGGCATTCTTTGGACCAAGTTCGTCTCGTTCGTCCGTCTTCATCCTCCCATTTGATCCGTAGGCCTTCTTTGGACCATGTTCGTCTCGTTCTACCATCTTCGTCCTCCCATTTGATCTGTTGGCATTCTTTGGACCAAGTTCGTGTCGTTCGTCCCTCTTCGTCCTCCCATTTGATCCGTAGGCCTTCTTTGGACTAAGTGCGTCTCGTTGTACCATCTTCGTCCTCCCATTTGATCCGTTGGCATTCTTTGGACCAAGTTCGTATCGTTCGTCAATCTTGGTCCTCCCATTTGATCCGTTGTTATTCTTTGGACCAAGTTCGTCTCGTTCGTCCATATTCGTCCTCCCATTTGATCCATTGGCATTCTTTGGACCAAGTTCGTCTCGTTCGTCCATCTTCGTCCTCCCATTTGATCCGTTGGCATTGTTTGGACCATGTTCGTCTCGTTCGTCCATCTTCGTCCTCCCATTTGATCCCTTGGCATTCATTGGACCAAGTTCGTCTCGTTCGTCCATCTTCGTCCTCCATTTTTATCCATTGGCCTTCTTTGGACCAAGTTCGTCTCGTTCGTCCATCTTCGTCCTGCCATTTGATCCGTAGGCCTTCTTTGGACCAAGTTCGTCTCGTTCGTCCATCTACGTCCTCCCATTTGATCCGTAGGCCTTCTTTGGACCATGTTCGTCTCGTTCTACCATCTTCGTCCTCCCATTTGATCCGTTGGCATTCTTTGGACCAAGTTCGTGTCGTTCGTCCCTCTTCGTCCTCCCATTTGATCCGTAGGCCTTCTTTGGACCAAGTTCGTCTCGTTCGTACATCTTCGTCCTCCCATTTGATCCGTAGGCCTTCTTTGGACCATGTTCGTCTCGTTCTACCATCTTCGTCCTCCCATTTGATCCGTTGGCATTCTTTGGACCAAGTTCGTCTCGTTCGTCCCTCTTCGTCATCCCATTTGATCCGTTGGCCTTCTTTGGACCAAGTTCGTCTCGTTCGTCCATCTTCGTCCTCCCATTTGATCCATTGGCATTCATTGGACCAAGTTCGTCTCGTTCGTCCATCTTCGTCCCCATTTGATTCGTAGGCCTTCTTTGGACCATGTTCGTCTCGTTCTACCATCTTCGTCCTCCCATTTGATCCGTAGGCCTTCTTTTGACCAAGTTCATCTCGTTCGTACATCTTCGTCCTCCCATTTGATCCCTAGGCCTTCTTTGGACCAAGTTCGTCTCGTTCGTCCATCTTTGTCCTCCCATTTGATCCGTTGGCCTTCTTTGGACCAACTTCGTCTCGTTCGTCCATCTTCGTCCTCCCATTTGATCAGTAGGACTGCTTTGGACCAAGTTCGTCTCGTTCGTCCATCTTCGTCCTCCCATTTGATCCATTTAGATTCATTGGACCAAGTTCGTCTCGTTCGTCCATCTTCGTCCCCATTTGATCCGTAGGCCTTCTTTGGACCATGTTCGTCTCGTTCTACCATCTTCGTCCTCCCATTTGATCCGTAGGCCTTCTTTTGACCAAGTTCGTCTCGTTCGTACATCATCGTCCTCCCATTTGATCCCTAGGCGTTCTTTGGACCAAGTTCGTCTCGTTCGTCCATCTTTGTCCTCCCATTTGATCCGTAGGACTGCTTTGGACCGAGTTCGTCTCGTTCGTCCATCTTCGTCCTCCCATTTGATCCGTTGTTATTCTTTGGACCAAGTTCGTCTTGTTCGTCCATCTTCGTCCTCCCATTTGATCCGTAGGACTGCTTTGGACCAAGTTCGTCTCGTTCGTCCATCTTTGTCCTCCCATTTGATCCGTTGTTATTCTTTGGACCAAGTTCGTCTCGTTCGTCCATCTTCGTCCTCCCATTTGATCCGTTGGCATTGTTTGGACCAAGTTCGTCTCGTTCGTCCATCTTCGTCCTCCCATTTGATCCCTTGGCATTCATTGGACCAAGTTCGTCTCGTTCGTCCATCTTCGTCCTCCATTTTTATCCATTGGCCTTCTTTGGACCAAGTTCGTCTCGTTCGTCCATCTTCGTCCTGCCATTTGATCCGTAGGCCTTCTTTGGACCAAGTTCGTCTCGTTCGTCCATCTTCGTCCTCCCATTTGATCCGTAGGCCTTCTTTGGACCAAGTTCGTCTCGTTCGTCCATCTTCGTCATCCCATTTGATCCGTTGGCATTCTTTGGACCAAGTTCGTCTCGTTCGTCCATCTTCGTCCTCCCATTTGATCCGTTGGCCTTCTTTGGACCAAGTTCGTGTCGTTCGTCCCTCTTCGTCCTCCCATTTGATCCCTAGGCCTTCTTTGGACCAAGTTCGTCTCGTTCGTACATCTTCGTCCTCCCATTTGATCCGTAGGCCTTCTTTGGACCATGTTCGTCTCGTTCTACCATCTTCGTCGTCCCATTTGATCCGTTGGCCTTCTTTGGACCAAGTTCGTCTCGTTCGTCCATCTTCGTCATCCCATTTGATCCGTTGGCATTCTTTGGACCAAGTTCGTCTCGTTCGTCCATCTTCGTCCTCCCATTTTATCCGTTGGCCTTCTTTGCACCAAGTTCGTCTGGTTCGTCCATCTTCGTCCTCCCATTTGATCCGTTGGCATTCTTTGGACCAAGTTCGTCTCGTTCGTCCATCTTCGTCCTCCCATTTGATCCCTTGGCATTCATTGGACCAAGTTCGTCTCGTTCGTACATCTTCGTCCTCCCATTTGATCCGTAGGCCTTCTTTGGACCATGTTCGTCTCGTTCTACCATCTTCGTCGTCCCATTTGATCCGTTGGCCTTCTTTGGACCAAGTTCGTCTCGTTCGTACATCTTCGTCCTCCCATTTGATCCCTAGGCGTTCTTTGGACCAAGTTCGTCTCGTTCCTCCATCTTTGTCCTCCCATTTGATCCGTTGGCCTTCTTTGGACCAAGTTCGTCTCGTTCGTCCATCTTCGTCCTCCCATTTGATCCGTAGGACTGCTTTGGACCAAGTTCGTCTCGTTCGTCCATCTTCGTCCTCCCATTTGATCCGTTGTTATTCTTTGGACCAAGTTCGTCTCGTTCGTCCATCTTCGTCCTCCCATTTGATCCGTAGGACTGCTTTGGACCAAGTTCGTCTCGTTCGTCCATCTTTGTCCTCCCATTTGATCCGTTGTTATTCTTTGGACCAAGTTCGTCTCGTTCGTCCATCTTCGTCCTCCCATTTCATCCATAGGCCTTCTTTGGACCAAGTTCGTCTCGTTCGTCCATCTTTGTCCTCCCGTTTGATCCCTTGGCCTTCTTTCGACGAAGTTCGTCTCCTTCGTCCATCTTCGTTCTCCGATTTGATCCGTTGGCCTTTTTTGGACTAAGTTCGTCTCGTTCTATCATCTTCGTCCTCCCATTTGATCCGTTGGCATTCTTTGGACCAAGTTCGTCTCGTTCATCGCTCTTCGTGCTCCCATTTGATCCGTAGGCCTTCTTTTGACTAAGTTCATCTCGGTCTACCATCATCGTCCTCCCATTTCATCTGTTGGCATTCTTTGGACCATGTTCGTCTCGTTCGCCCATCTTCGTCCTCCCATTTGATCCGTTGTTATTCTTTGGACCAAGTTCGTCTCGTTCGTCCATATTTGTCCTCCCATTTGATCCATTGGCCTTCTTTGCACCAAGTTCGTCTCGTTCGTCCATCTTCGTCCTCCCATTTGATCCGTTGGCATTCTTTGGACCAAGTTCGTCTCGTTCGTCCATCTTTGTCCTCCCATTTGATCCCTTGGCATTCATTGGACTAAGTTCGTCACGTTCGTCCATCTTCGTCCTCCATTTTGATCCATTGGCATTCTTTGGACCAAGTTCGTCTCGTTCGTCCGTCTTCGTCCTCCCATTTGATCCGTAGGCCTTCTTTGGACCAAGTTCGTCTCGTTCGTACATCTTCGTCCTCCCATTTGATCCGTAGGACTGCTTTGGACCAAGTTCGTCTCGTTCGTCCATCTTCGTCCTCCCATTTGATCCGTTGTTATTCTTTGGACCAAGTTCGTCTTGTTCGTCCATCTTCGTCCTCCCATTTGATCCGTAGGACTGCTTTGGACCAAGTTCGTCTCGTTCGTCCATCTTTGTCCTCCCATTTGATCCGTTGTTATTCTTTGGACCAAGTTCGTCTCGTTCGTCCATCTTCGTCCTCCCATTTGATCCGTTGGCATTGTTTGGACCAAGTTCGTCTCGTTCGTCCATCTTCGTCCTCCCATTTGATCCCTTGGCATTCATTGGACCAAGTTCGTCTCGTTCGTCCATCTTCGTCCTCCATTTTTATCCATTGGCCTTCTTTGGACCAAGTTCGTCTCGTTCGTCCATCTTCGTCCTGCCATTTGATCCGTAGGCCTTCTTTGGACCAAGTTCGTCTCGTTCGTCCATCTTCGTCCTCCCATTTGATCCGTAGGCCTTCTTTGGACCAAGTTCGTCTCGTTCGTCCATCTTCGTCATCCCATTTGATCCGTTGGCATTCTTTGGACCAAGTTCGTCTCGTTCGTCCATCTTCGTCCTCCCATTTGATCCGTTGGCCTTCTTTGGACCAAGTTCGTGTCGTTCGTCCCTCTTCGTCCTCCCATTTGATCCCTAGGCCTTCTTTGGACCAAGTTCGTCTCGTTCGTACATCTTCGTCCTCCCATTTGATCCGTAGGCCTTCTTTGGACCATGTTCGTCTCGTTCTACCATCTTCGTCGTCCCATTTGATCCGTTGGCCTTCTTTGGACCAAGTTCGTCTCGTTCGTCCATCTTCGTCATCCCATTTGATCCGTTGGCATTCTTTGGACCAAGTTCGTCTCGTTCGTCCATCTTCGTCCTCCCATTTGATCCGTAGGACTGCTTTGGACCAAGTTCGTCTCGTTCGTCCATCTTCGTCCTCCCATTTGATCCGTTGTTATTCTTTGGACCAAGTTCGTCTCGTTCGTCCATCTTCGTCCTCCCATTTGATCCGTAGGACTGCTTTGGACCAAGTTCGTCTCGTTCGTCCATCTTTGTCCTCCCATTTGATCCGTTGTTATTCTTTGGACCAAGTTCGTCTCGTTCGTCCATCTTCGTCCTCCCATTTCATCCATAGGCCTTCTTTGGACCAAGTTCGTCTCGTTCGTCCATCTTTGTCCTCCCGTTTGATCCCTTGGCCTTCTTTCGACGAAGTTCGTCTCCTTCGTCCATCTTCGTTCTCCGATTTGATCCGTTGGCCTTTTTTGGACTAAGTTCGTCTCGTTCTATCATCTTCGTCCTCCCATTTGATCCGTTGGCATTCTTTGGACCAAGTTCGTCTCGTTCATCGCTCTTCGTGCTCCCATTTGATCCGTAGGCCTTCTTTTGACTAAGTTCATCTCGGTCTACCATCATCGTCCTCCCATTTCATCTGTTGGCATTCTTTGGACCATGTTCGTCTCGTTCGCCCATCTTCGTCCTCCCATTTGATCCGTTGTTATTCTTTGGACCAAGTTCGTCTCGTTCGTCCATATTTGTCCTCCCATTTGATCCATTGGCCTTCTTTGCACCAAGTTCGTCTCGTTCGTCCATCTTCGTCCTCCCATTTGATCCGTTGGCATTCTTTGGACCAAGTTCGTCTCGTTCGTCCATCTTTGTCCTCCCATTTGATCCCTTGGCATTCATTGGACTAAGTTCGTCACGTTCGTCCATCTTCGTCCTCCATTTTGATCCATTGGCATTCTTTGGACCAAGTTCGTCTCGTTCGTCCGTCTTCGTCCTCCCATTTGATCCGTAGGCCTTCTTTGGACCAAGTTCGTCTCGTTCGTACATCTTCGTCCTCCCATTTGATCCGTAGGACTGCTTTGGACCAAGTTCGTCTCGTTCGTCCATCTTCGTCCTCCCATTTGATCCGTTGTTATTCTTTGGACCAAGTTCGTCTTGTTCGTCCATCTTCGTCCTCCCATTTGATCCGTAGGACTGCTTTGGACCAAGTTCGTCTCGTTCGTCCATCTTTGTCCTCCCATTTGATCCGTTGTTATTCTTTGGACCAAGTTCGTCTCGTTCGTCCATCTTCGTCCTCCCATTTGATCCGTTGGCATTGTTTGGACCAAGTTCGTCTCGTTCGTCCATCTTCGTCCTCCCATTTGATCCCTTGGCATTCATTGGACCAAGTTCGTCTCGTTCGTCCATCTTCGTCCTCCATTTTTATCCATTGGCCTTCTTTGGACCAAGTTCGTCTCGTTCGTCCATCTTCGTCCTGCCATTTGATCCGTAGGCCTTCTTTGGACCAAGTTCGTCTCGTTCGTCCATCTTCGTCCTCCCATTTGATCCGTAGGCCTTCTTTGGACCAAGTTCGTCTCGTTCGTCCATCTTCGTCATCCCATTTGATCCGTTGGCATTCTTTGGACCAAGTTCGTCTCGTTCGTCCATCTTCGTCCTCCCATTTGATCCGTTGGCCTTCTTTGGACCAAGTTCGTGTCGTTCGTCCCTCTTCGTCCTCCCATTTGATCCCTAGGCCTTCTTTGGACCAAGTTCGTCTCGTTCGTACATCTTCGTCCTCCCATTTGATCCGTAGGCCTTCTTTGGACCATGTTCGTCTCGTTCTACCATCTTCGTCGTCCCATTTGATCCGTTGGCCTTCTTTGGACCAAGTTCGTCTCGTTCGTCCATCTTCGTCATCCCATTTGATCCGTTGGCATTCTTTGGACCAAGTTCGTCTCGTTCGTCCATCTTCGTCCTCCCATTTTATCCGTTGGCCTTCTTTGCACCAAGTTCGTCTGGTTCGTCCATCTTCGTCCTCCCATTTGATCCGTTGGCATTCTTTGGACCAAGTTCGTCTCGTTCGTCCATCTTCGTCCTCCCATTTGATCCCTTGGCATTCATTGGACCAAGTTCGTCTCGTTCGTCCATCTTCGTCCCCATTTGATTCGTAGGCCTTCTTTGGACCATGTTCGTCCTCCCATTTGATCCGTAGGCCTTCTTTTGACCAAGTTCGTCTCGTTCGTACATCTTCGTCCTCCCATTTGATCCCTAGGCGTTCTTTGGACCAAGTTCGTCTCGTTCCTCCATCTTTGTCCTCCCATTTGATCCGTTGGCCTTCTTTGGACCAAGTTCGTCTCGTTCGTCCATCTTCGTCCTCCCATTTGATCCGTAGGACTGCTTTGGACCAAGTTCGTCTCGTTCGTCCATCTTCGTCCTCCCATTTGATCCGTTGTTATTCTTTGGACCAAGTTCGTCTCGTTCGTCCATCTTCGTCCTCCCATTTGATCCGTAGGACTGCTTTGGACCAAGTTCGTCTCATTCGTCCATCTTTGTCCTCCCATTTGATCCGTTGTTATTCTTTGGACCAAGTTCGTCTCGTTCGTCCATCTTCGTCCTCCCATTTCATCCATAGGCCTTCTTTGGACCAAGTTCGTCTCGTTCGTCCATCTTTGTCCTCCCGTTTGATCCCTTGGCCTTCTTTCGACGAAGTTCGTCTCCTTCGTCCATCTTCGTTCTCCCATTTGATCCGTTGGCCTTTTTTGGACTAAGTTCGTCTCGTTCTATCATCTTCGTCCTCCCATTTGATCCGTTGGCATTCTTTGGACCAAGTTCGTCTCGTTCATCGCTCTTCGTGCTCCCATTTGATCCGTAGGCCTTCTTTTGACTAAGTTCATCTCGGTCTACCATCATCGTCCTCCCATTTCATCTGTTGGCATTCTTTGGACCATGTTCGTCTCGTTCGTCCATCTTCGTCCTCCCATTTGATCCGTTGGCATTCTTTGGACCAAGTTCGTCTCGTTCGTCCATCTTTGTCCTCCCATTTGATCCCTTGGCATTCATTGGACTAAGTTCGTCACGTTCGTCCATCTTCGTCCTCCATTTTGATCCATTGGCATTCTTTGGACCAAGTTCGTCTCGTTCGTCCGTCTTCGTCCTCCCATTTGATCCGTAGGCCTTCTTTGGACCAAGTTCGTCTCGTTCGTACATCTTCGTCCTCCCATTTGATCCGTAGGCCTTCTTTGGACCATGTTCGTCTCGTTCTACCATCTTCGTCGTCCCATTTGATCCATTGGCCTTCTTTGGACCAAGTTCGTCTCGTTCGTCCATCTTCGTCATCCCATTTGATCCGTTGGCATTCTTTGGACCAAGTTCGTCTCGTTCGTCCATCTTCGTCCTCCCATTTTATCCGTTGGCCTTCTTTGCACCAAGTTCGTCTGGTTCGTCCATCTTCGTCCTCCCATTTGATCCGTTGGCATTCTTTGGACCAAGTTCGTCTCGTTCGTCCATCTTCGTCCTCCCATTTGATCCCTTGGCATTCATTGGACCAAGTTCGTCTCGTTCGTCCATCTTCGTCCCCATTTGATTCGTAGGCCTTCTTTGGACCATGTTCGTCCTCCCATTTGATCCGTAGGCCTTCTTTTGACCAAGTTCGTCTCGTTCGTACATCTTCGTCCTCCCATTTGATCCCTAGGCGTTCTTTGGACCAAGTTCGTCTCGTTCCTCCATCTTTGTCCTCCCATTTGATCCGTTGGCCTTCTTTGGACCAAGTTCGTCTCGTTCGTCCATCTTCGTCCTCCCATTTGATCCGTAGGACTGCTTCGGACCAAGTTCGTCTCGTTCGTCCATCTTCGTCCTCCCATTTGATCCGTTGTTATTCTTTGGACCAAGTTCGTCTCGTTCGTCCATCTTCGTCCTCCCATTTGATCCGTAGGACTGCTTTGGACCAAGTTCGTCTCGTTCGTCCATCTTTGTCCTCCCATTTGATCCGTTGTTATTCTTTGGACCAAGTTCGTCTCGTTCGTCCATCTTCGTCCTCCCATTTCATCCATAGGCCTTCTTTGGACCAAGTTCGTCTCGTTCGTCCATCTTTGTCCTCCCGTTTGATCCCTTGGCCTTCTTTCGACGAAGTTCGTCTCCTTCGTCCATCTTCGTTCTCCCATTTGATCCGTTGGCCTTTTTTGGACTAAGTTCGTCTCGTTCTATCATCTTCGTCCTCCCATTTGATCCGTTGGCATTCTTTGGACCAAGTTCGTCTCGTTCATCGCTCTTCGTGCTCCCATTTGATCCGTAGGCCTTCTTTTGACTAAGTTCATCTCGGTCTACCATCATCGTCCTCCCATTTCATCTGTTGGCATTCTTTGGACCATGTTCGTCTCGTTCGCCCATCTTCGTCCTCCCATTTGATCCGTTGTTATTCTTTGGACCAAGTTCGTCTCGTTCGTCCATATTTGTCCTCCCATTTGATCCATTGGCCTTCTTTGCACCAAGTTCGTCTCGTTCGTCCATCTTCGTCCTCCCATTTGATCCGTTGGCATTCTTTGGACCAAGTTCGTCTCGTTCGTCCATCTTTGTCCTCCCATTTGATCCCTTGGCATTCATTGGACTAAGTTCGTCACGTTCGTCCATCTTCGTCCTCCATTTTGATCCATTGGCATTCTTTGGACCAAGTTCGTCTCGTTCGTCCGTCTTCGTCCTCCCATTTGATCCGTAGGCCTTCTTTGGACCATGTTCGTCTCGTTCTACCATCTTCGTCCTCCCATTTGATCTGTTGGCATTCTTTGGACCAAGTTCGTGTCGTTCGTCCCTCTTCGTCCTCCCATTTGATCCGTAGGCCTTCTTTGGACTAAGTTCGTCTCGTTCTACAATCTTCGTCCTCCCATTTGATCCTTTGGCATTCATTGGACCAAGTTCGTCTCGTTCGTCCATCTTCGTCCTCGCATTTGATCCGTAGGCCTGCTTTGGACCAAGTTCGTCTTGTTCTACCATCTTCGTCCTCCCATTTGATCCATTGGCATTCTTTGGACAAAGTTCGTCTCGTTTGTACATCTTCGTCCTCCCATTTGATCCATAGGGCCTTCTTTGGACCAAGTTCCTCTCGTTCGTCCATCTTTGTCCTCCCATTTGATCCATTGGCATTCTTTGGAACAAGTTCGTGTCGTTCGTCCATCTTCGTCCTCCCATTTGATCCGTTGGCATTGTTTGGACCAAGTTCGTCTCGTTCGTCCATCTTCGTCCTCCCATTTGATCCGTTGGCATTCTTTGGACCAAGTTCGTCTCGTTCGTCCCTCTTCGTCTTCCCATTTGATCCGTAGGCCTTCTTTGGACCAAGTTCGTCTCGTTCGTCCATCTTGGTCCTCCCATTTGATCCGTTGGCCTTCTTTGGACAAAGTTAGTTTCGTTCCTCCATCTTCGTCCTCCCATTTGATCCGTTGGCATTCTTTGGACCAAGTTCGTCTCGTTCGTCCATCTTTGTCCTCCCATTTGATCCCTTGGCATTCATTGGACCAAGTTCGTCACGTTCGTCCATCTTCGTCCTCCATTTTGATCCATTGGCATTCTTTGGACCAAGTTCGTCTCGTTCGTCCGTCTTCGTCCTCCCATTTGATCCGTACGCCTTCTTTGGACCATGTTCATCTTGTTCTACCATCTTCGTCCTCCCATTTGATCTGTTGGCATTCTTTGGACCAAGTTCGTGTCGTTCGTCCCTCTTCGTCCTCCCATTTGATCCGTAGGCCTTCTTTGGACTAAGTTCGTCTCGTTTTACCATCTTCGTCCTCCCATTTGATCCATTGGCATTCTTTGGACAAAGTTCGTCTCGTTTGTACATCTTCGTCCTCCCATTTGATCCGTAGGCCTTCTTTGGACCATGTTCGTCTCGTTCTACCCTCTTCGTACTCCCATTTGATCTGTTGGCATTCTTTGGACCAAGTTCGTGTCGTTCGTCCCTCTTCGTCCTCCTATTTGATCCGTAGGCCTTCGTTGGACTAAGTTCGTCTCGTTCTACCATCTTCGTCCCCCCATTTGATCTTTTGGCATTCATTGGACCAAGTTCGTCTCGTTCGTCCATCTTCGTCCTCCCATTTGATCCGTAGGCCTGCTTTGGACCAAGTTCGTCTTGTTCTACCATCTTCGTCCTCCCATTTGATCCATTGGCATTCTTTGGACCAAGTTCGTCTCGTTTGTACATCTTCGTCCTCCCATTTGATCCATAGGCCTTCTTTGGACCAAGTTCATCTCGTTCGTCCATCTTTGTCCTCCCATTTGATCCGTTGGCATTCTTTGGACCAAGTTCGTGTCGTTCGTCCATCTTGGTCCTCCCATTTGATCCGTTGGCCTTCTTTGGACCAAGTTCGTCTCGTTCGTCCATCTTCGTCCTCCCATTTGATCCGTTGGCATTCTTTGGGCCAAGTTCGTCTCGTTCGTTCATCTTCGTCCTCCCATTTGATCCGTAGGACTGCTTTGGACCAAGTTCGTCTCGTTCGTCCATCTTCGTCCTCCCATTTGATCCGTTGTTATTCTTTGGACCAAGTTCGTCTCGTTCGTCCATCTTCGTCCTCCCATTTGATCCGTAGGACTGCTTTGGACCAAGTTCGTCTCGTTCGTCCATCTTTGTCCTCCCATTTGATCCGTTGTTATTCTTTGGACCAAGTTCGTCTCGTTCGTCCATCTTCGTCCTCCCATTTGATCCGTTGGCATTGTTTGGACCAAGTTCGTCTCGTTCGTCCATCTTCGTCCTCCCATTTCATCCCTTGGCATTCATTGGACCAAGTTCGTCTCGTTCGTCCATCTTCGTCCTCCATTTTTATCCATTGGCCTTCTTTGGACCAAGTTCGTCTCGTTCGTCCATCTTCGTCCTGCCATTTGATCCGTAGGCCTTCTTTGGACCAAGTTCGTCTCGTTCGTCCATCTTCGTCCTCCCATTTGATCCGTAGGCCTTCTTTGGACCATGTTCGTCTCGTTCTACCATCTTCGTCGTCCCATTTGATCCGTTGGCCTTCTTTGGACCAAGTTCGTCTCGTTCGTCCATCTTCGTCCTCCCATTTGATCCATTGGCATTCATTGGACCAAGTTCGTCTCGTTCGTCCATCTTCGTCCCCATTTGATTCGTAGGCCTTCTTTGGACCATGTTCGTCCTCCCATTTGATCCGTAGGCCTTCTTTTGACCAAGTTCGTCTCGTTCGTACATCTTCGTCCTCCCATTTGATCCCTAGGCCTTCTTTGGACCAAGTTCGTCTCGTTCGTCCATCTTTGTCCTCCCATTTGATCCGTTGGCCTTCTTTGGACCAAGTTCGTCTCGTTCGTCCATCTTCGTCCTCCCATTTGATCCGTAGGACTGCTTTGGACCAAGTTCGTCTCGTTCGTCCATCTTCGTCCTCCCATTTGATCCGTTGTTATTCTTTGGACCAAGTTCGTCTCGTTCGTCCATCTTCGTCCTCCCATTTGATCCGTAGGACTGCTTTGGACCAAGTTCGTCTCGTTCGTCCATCTTTGTCCTCCCATTTGATCCGTTGTTATTCTTTGGACCAAGTTCGTCTCGTTCGTCCATCTTCGTCCTCCCATTTCATCCATAGGCCTTCTTTGGACCAAGTTCGTCTCGTTCGTCCATATTTGTCCTCCCGTTTGATCCCTTGGCCTTCTTTCGACGAAGTTCGTCTCATTCGTCCATCTTCGTTCTCCCATTTGATCCGTTGGCCTTCTTTGGACTAAGTTCGTCTCGTTCTATCATCTTCGTCCCCCCATTTGATCCGTTGGCATTCTTTGGACCAACTTCGTCTCGTTCATCCCTCTTCGTGCTCCCATTTGATCCGTAGGCCTTCTTTTGACTAAGTTCATCTCGGTCTACCATCATCGTCCTCCCATTTCATCTGTTGGCATTCTTTGGACCATGTTCGTCTCGTTCGCCCATCTTCGTCCTCCCATTTGATCCGTTGTTATTCTTTGGACCAAGTTCGTCTCGTTCGTCCATATTTGTCCTCCCATTTGATCGATTGGCCTTCTTTGCACCAAGTTCGTCTCGTTCGTCCATCTTCGTCCTCCCATTTGATCCATTGGCATTCATTGGACCAAGTTCGTCTCGTTCGTCCATCTTCGTCCCCATTTGATTCGTAGGCCTTCTTTGGACCATGTTCGTCTCGTTCTACCATCTTCGTCCTCCCATTTGATCCGTAGGCCTTCTTTTGACCAAGTTCGTCTCGTTCGTACATCTTCGTCCTCCCATTTGATCCCTAGGCGTTCTTTGGACCAAGTTCGTCTCGTTCCTCCATCTTTGTCCTCCCATTTGATCCGTTGGCCTTCTTTGGACCAAGTTCGTCTCGTTCGTCCATCTTTGTCCTCCCATTTGATCCGTAGGACTGCTTTGGACCAAGTTCGTCTCGTTCGTCCATCTTCGTCCTCCCATTTGATCCGTTGTTATTCTTTGGACCAAGTTCGTCTCGTTCGTCCATCTTCGTCCTCCCATTTGATCCGTAGGACTGTTTTGGACCAAGTTCGTCTCGTTCGTCCATCTTTGTCCTCCCATTTGATCCGTTGTTATTCTTTGGACCAAGTTCGTCTCGTTCGTCCATCTTCGTCCTCCCATTTGATCCGTAGGACTGCTTTGGACCAAGTTTCTCTCGTTCGTCCATCTTTATCCTCCCATTTGATCCGTTGTTATTCTTTGGACCAAGTTCGTCTCGTTCGTCCATCTTCGTCCTCCCAATTGATCCGTTGTTATTCTTTGGACCAAGTTCGTCTCGTTCGTCCATCTTCGTCCTCCCAATTGATCCGTTGGCATTGTTTGGACCAAGTTCGTCTCGTTCGTCCATCTTCGTCCTCCCATTTGATCCCTTGGCATTCATTGGACCAAGTTCGTGTCGTTCGTCCATCTTCGTCCTCCATTTTTATCCATTGGCCTTCTTTGGACCAAGTTCGTCTCGTTCGTCCATCTTCGTCCTCCCATTTGATCCGTTGGCATTCTTTGGACCAAGTTCGTCTCGTTCATCCCTCTTCGTGCTCCCATTTGATCCGTAGGCCTTCTTTTGACTAATCTCATCTCGGTCTACCATCATCGTCCTCCCATTTCATCTGTTGGCATTCTTTGGACCATGTTCGTCTCGTTCGCCCATCTTCGTCCTCCCATTTGATCCGTTGTTATTCTTTGGACCAAGTTCGTCTCGTTCGTCCATATTTGTCCTCCCATTTGATCCATTGGCCTTCTTTGCACCAAGTTCGTCTCGTTCGTCCATCTTCGTCCTCCCATTTGATCCGTTGGCATTCTTTGGACCAAGTTCGTCTCGTTCGTCCATCTTTGTCCTCCCATTTGATCCCTTGGCATTCATTGGACTAACTTCGTCACGTTCGTCCATCTTCGTCCTCCATTTTGATCCATTGGCATTCTTTGGACCAAGTTCGTCTCGTTCGTCCGTCTTCGTCCTCCCATTTGATCCGTAGGCATTCTTTGGACCAAGTTCGTGTCGTTCGTCCCTCTTCGTCCTCCCATTTGATCCGTAGGCCTTCTTTGGACTAAGTTCGTCTCGTTCTACAATCTTCGTCCTCCCATTTGATCCTTTGGCATTCATTGGACCAAGTTCGTCTCATTCGTCCATCTTCGTCCTCGCATTTGATCCGTAGGCCTGCTTTGGACCAAGTTCGTCTTGTTCTACCATCTTCGTCCTCCCATTTGATCCGTTGGCATTCTTTGGACAAAGTTCGTCTCGTTTGTACATCTTCGTCCTCCCATTTGATCCATAGGCCTTCTTTGGACCAAGTTCCTCTCGTTCGTCCATCTTTGTCCTCCCATTTGATCCGTTGGCATTCTTTGGAACAAGTTCGTGTCGTTCGTCCATCTTCGTCCTCCCATTTGATCCGTTGGCATTGTTTGGACCAAGTTCGTCTCGTTCGTCCATCTTCGTCCTCCCATTTGATCCGTTGGCATTCTTTGGACCAAGTTCGTCTCGTTCGTCCCTCTTCGTCTTCCCATTTGATCCGTATGCCTTCTTTGGACCAAGTTCGTCTCGTTCGTCCATCTTGGTCCTCCCATTTGATCCGTTGGCCTTCTTTGGACAAAGTTAGTCTCGTTCATCCATCTTCGTCCTCCCATTTGATCCGTTGGCATTCTTTGGACCAAGTTCGTCTCGTTCGTCCATCTTTGTCCTCCCATTTGATCCCTTGGCATTCATTGGACCAAGTTCGTCACGTTCGTCCATCTTCGTCCTCCATTTTGATCCATTGGCATTCTTTGGACCAAGTTCGTCTCGTTCGTCCGTCTTCGTCCTCCCATTTGATCCGTACGCCTTCTTTGGACCATGTTCATCTTGTTCTACCATCTTCGTCCTCCCATTTGATCTGTTGGCATTCTTTGGACCAAGTTCGTGTCGTTCGTCCCTCTTCGTCCTCCCATTTGATCCGTAGGCCTTCTTTGGACTAAGTTCGTCTCGTTTTACCATCTTCGTCCTCCCATTTGATCCTTTGGCATTCATTGGACCAAGTTCGTCTCGTTCGTCCATCTTCGTCCTCCCATTTGATCCGTAGGCCTGCTTTGGACCAAGTTCGTCTTGTTCTACCATCTTCATCCTCCCATTTGATCCATTGGCATTCTTTGGACAAAGTTCGTCTCGTTTGTACATCTTCGTCCTCCCATTTGATCCGTAGGCCTTCTTTGGACCATGTTCGTCTCGTTCTACCCTCTTCGTACTCCCATTTGATCTGTTGGCATTCTTTGGACCAAGTTCGTGTCGTTCGTCCCTCTTCGTCCTCCCATTTGATCCGTAGGCCTTCGTTGGACTAAGTTCGTCTCGTTCTACCATCTTCGTCCCCCCATTTGATCTTTTGGCATTCATTGGACCAAGTTCGTCTCGTTCGTCCATCTTCGTCCTCCCATTTGATCCGTAGGCCTGCTTTGGACCAAGTTCGTCTTGTTCTACCATCTTCGTCCTCCCATTTGATCCATTGGCATTCTTTGCACCAAGTTCGTCTCGTTCGTCCATCTTCGTCCTCCCATTTGATCCGTTGGCATTCTTTGGACCAAGTTCGTCTCGTTCGTCCATCTTTGTCCTCCCATTTGATCCCTTGGCATTCATTGGACTAAGTTCGTCACGTTCGTCCATCTTCGTCCTCCATTTTGATCCATTGGCATTCTTTGGACCAAGTTCGTCTCGTTCGTCCGTCTTCGTCCTCCCATTTGATCCGTAGGCCTTCTTTGGACCATGTTCGTCTCGTTCTACCATCTTCGTCCTCCCATTTGATCTGTTGGCATTCTTTGGACCAAGTTCGTGTCGTTCGTCCCTCTTCGTCCTCCCATTTGATCCGTAGGCCTTCTTTGGACCAAGTTCGTCTCGTTCGTCCATCTTGGTCCTCCCATTTGATCCGTTGGCCTTCTTTGGACCAAGTTCGTCTCGTTCGTCCATCTTCGTCCTCCCATTTGATCCGTTGGCATTCTTTGGACCAAGTTCGTCTCGTTCGTCCCTCTTCGTCTTCCCATTTGATTCGTTGGCCTTCTTTGGACCAAGTTCGTCTCGTTCGTCCGTCTTCGTCCTCCCATTTGATCCCTTGGCATTCATTGGACTAAGTTCGTCACGTTCGTCCATCTTCGTCCTCCATTTTGATCCATTGGCATTCTTTGGACCAAGTTCGTCTCGTTCGTCCGTCTTCGTCCTCCCATTTGATCCGTAGGCCTTCTTTGGACCATGTTCGTCTCGTTCTACCATCTTCGTCCTCCCATTTGATCTGTTGGCATTCTTTGGACCAAGTTCGTGTCGTTCGTCCCTCTTCGTCCTCCCATTTGATCCGTAGGCCTTCTTTGGACTAAGTTCGTCTCGTTCTACAATCTTCGTCCTCCCATTTGATCCTTTGGCATTCATTGGACCAAGTTCGTCTCATTCGTCCATCTTCGTCCTCGCATTTGATCCGTAGGCCTGCTTTGGACCAAGTTCGTCTTGTTCTACCATCTTCGTCCTCCCATTTGATCCATTGGCATTCTTTGGACAAAGTTCGTCTCGTTTGTACATCTTCGTCCTCCCATTTGATCCATAGGCCTTCTTTGGACCAAGTTCCTCTCGTTCGTCCATCTTTGTCCTCCCATTTGATCCGTTGGCATTCTTTGGAACAAGTTCGTGTCGTTCGTCCATCTTCGTCCTCCCATTTGATCCGTTGGCATTGTTTGGACCAAGTTCGTCTCGTTCGTCCATCTTCGTCCTCCCATTTGATCCGTTGGCATTCTTTGGACCAAGTTCGTCTCGTTCGTCCCTCTTCGTCTTCCCATTTGATCCGTAGGCCTTCTTTGGACCAAGTTCGTCTCGTTCGTCCATCTTGGTCCTCCCATTTGATCCGTTGGCCTTCTTTGGACAAAGTTAGTCTCGTTCATCCATCTTCGTCCTACCATTTGATCCGTTGGCATTCTTTGGACCAAGTTCGTCTCGTTCGTCCATCTTTGTCCTCCCATTTGATCCCTTGGCATTCATTGGACCAAGTTCGTCACGTTCGTCCATCTTCGTCCTCCATTTTGATCCATTGGCATTCTTTGGACCAAGTTCGTCTCGTTCGTCCGTCTTCGTCCTCCCATTTGATCCGTACGCCTTCTTTGGACCATGTTCATCTTGTTCTACCATCTTCGTCCTCCCATTTGATCTGTTGGCATTCTTTGGACCAAGTTCGTGTCGTTCGTCCCTCTTCGTCCTCCCATTTGATCCGTAGACCTTCTTTGGACTAAGTTCGTCTCGTTTTACCATCTTCGTCCTCCCATTTGATCCTTTGGCATTCATTGGACCAAGTTCGTCTCGTTCGTCCATCTTCGTCCTCCCATTTGATCCGTAGGCCTGCTTTGGACCAAGTTCGTCTTGTTCTACCATCTTCATCCTCCCATTTGATCCATTGGCATTCTTTGGACAAAGTTCGTCTCGTTTGTACATCTTCGTCCTCCCATTTGATCCGTAGGCCTTCTTTGGACCATGTTCGTCTCGTTCTACCCTCTTCGTACTCCCATTTGATCTGTTGGCATTCTTTGGACCAAGTTCGTGTCGTTCGTCCCTCTTCGTCCTCCCATTTGATCCGTAGGCCTTCGTTGGACTAAGTTCGTCTCGTTCTACCATCTTCGTCCCCCCATTTGATCTTTTGGCATTCATTGGACCAAGTTCGTCTCGTTCGTCCATCTTCGTCCTCCCATTTGATCCGTAGGCCTGCTTTAGACCAAGTTCGTCTTGTTCTACCATCTTCGTCCTCCCATTTGATCCATTGGCATTCTTTGGACCAAGTTCGTCTCGTTTGTACATCTTCGTCCTCCCATTTGATCCATAGGCCTTCTTTGGACCAAGTTCATCTCGTTCGTCCATCTTTGTCCTCCCATTTGATCCGTTGGCATTCTTTGGACCAAGTTCGTGTCATTCGTCCATCTTCGTCCTCCCATTTGATCCGTTGGCCTTCTTTGGACCAAGTTCGTCTCGTTCGTCCATCTTCGTCCTCCCATTTGATCCGTTGGCATTCTTTGGACCAAGTTCGTCTCGTTCGTTCATCTTCGTCCTCCCATTTGATCCGTAGGACTGCTTTGGACCAAGTTCGTCTCGTTCGTCCATCTTCGTCCTCCCATTTGATCCGTTGTTATTCTTTGGACCAAGTTCGTCTCTTTCGTCCATCTTCGTCCTCCCATTTCATCCATAGGCCTTCTTTGGACCAAGTTCGTCTCGTTCGTCCATCTTTGTCCTCCCGTTTGATCCCTTGGCCTTCTTTCGACGAAGTTCGTCTCATTCGTCCATCTTCGTTCTCCCATTTGATCCGTTGGCCTTCTTTGGACTAAGTTCGTCTCCTTCTATCATCTACGTCCTCCCATTTGATCCGTTGGCATTCTTTGGACCAAGTTCGTCTCGTTCCTCCCTCTTCGTGCTCCCATTTGATCCGTAGGCCATCTTTTGACTAAGTTCATCTCGGTCTACCATCATCGTCCTCCCATTTCATCTGTTGGCATTCTTTGAACCAAATTCGTCTCGTTCGCCCATCTTCATCCTCCCATTTGATCCGTTGTTATTCTTTGGACCAAGTTCGTCTCGTTCGTCCATATTTGTCCTCCCATTTGATCCATTGGCCTTCTTTGCACCAAGTTCGTCTCGTTCTACCCTCTTCGTCCTCCCATTTGATCAGTTGGCATTCTTTGGACCAAGTTCGTGTCGTTCGTCCCTCTTCGTCCTCCCATTTGATCCGTAGGCCTTCTTTGGACTAAGTTCGACTCGTTCTACCATCTTCGTCCTCCCATTTGATCCTTTGGCATTCATTGGACCAAGTTCGTCTCGTTCGTCCATCTTCGTCCTCGCATTTGATCCGTAGGCCTGCTTTGGACCAAGTTCGTCTTGTTCTACCATCTTCGTCCTCCCATTTGACCCATTGGCATTCTTTGGACAAAGTTCGTCTCGTTTGTACATCTTCGTCCTCCCATTTGATCCATAGGCCTTCTTTGGACCAAGTTCATCTCGTTCGTCCATCTTTGTCCTCCCATTTGATCCGTTGGCATTCTTTGGAACAAGTTCGTGTCGTTCGTCCATCTTCGTCCTCCCATTTGATCCGTTGGCATTCATTGGACCAAGTTCGTCTCGTTCGTCCATCTTCGTCCCCATTTGATCCGTAGGCCTTCTTTGTACCATGTTCGTCTCGTTCTACCATCTTCGTCCTCCCATTTGATCCGTTGGCATTCTTTGGACAAAGTTCGTCTCGTTCGTCCCTCCTCGTCTTCCCATTTGATCCGTAGGCCTTCTTTGGACCAAGTTCGTCTCGTTCGTCCATCTTGGTCCTCCCATTTGATCCGTTGGCCTTCTTTGGACCAAGTTCGTCTCGTTCGTCCATCTTCGTCCTCCCATTTGATCCGTTGGCATTCTTTGGACCAAGTTCGTCTCGTTCGTCCCTCTTCGTCTTCCCATTTGATTCGTTGGCCTTCTTTGGACCAAGTTCGTCTCGTTCGTCCGTCTTCGTCCTCCCATTTGATCCGTACGCCTTCTTTGGACCATGTTCGTCTCGTTCGTCCATCTTCGTCCTCCCATTTGATCCCTTGGCATTCATTGGACCAAGTTCGTCTCCTTCGTCCATCTTCGTCCTCCCATTTCATCTGTTGGCATTCTTTGGACCAAGTTTGTCTCGTTCATCCATATTTGTCCTCCCATTTGATCCATTGGCCTTGTTTGCACCAAGTTCGTCTCGTTCGTCCATCTTCGTCCTCCCATTTGATCCGTTGGCATTCTTTGGACCAAGTTCGTCTCGTTCGTCCATCTTTGTCCTCCCATTTGATCCCTTGGCATTCATTGGACTAAGTTCGTCACGTTCGTCCATCTTCGTCCTCCATTTTGATCCATTGGCATTCTTTGGACCAAGTTCATCTCGTTCGTCCGTCTTCGTCCTCCCATTTGATCCGTAGGCCTTCTTTGGACCATGTTCGTCTCGTTCTACCATCTTCGTCCTCCCATTTGATCTGTTGACATTCTTTGGACCAAGTTCGTGTCGTTCGTCCCTCTTCGTCCTCCCATTTGATCCGTAGACCTTCTTTGGACTAAGTTCGTCTCGTTCTACCATCTTCGTCCTCCCATTTGATCCTTTGGCATTCATTGGACCAAGTTCGTCTCGTTCGTCCATCTTCGTCCTCCCATTTGATCCGTAGGCCTGGTTTGGACCAAGTTCGTCTTGTTCTACCATCTTCGTCCTCCCATTTGATCCATTGGCATTCTTTGGACAAAGTTCGTCTCGTTTGTACATCTTTGTCCTCCCATTTGATCCATAGCCTTTCTTTGGACCAAGTTCATCTCGTTCGTCCATCTTTGTCCTCCCATTTGATCCGTTGGCATTCTTTGGACCAAGTTCATGTCGTTCGTCCATCTTCGTCCTCCCATTTGATCCGTTGGCATTCTTTGGACCAAGTTCGTCTCGTTCATCCCTCTTCGTGCTCCCATTTGATCCGTAGGCCTTCTTTTGACTAAGTTCATCTCGGTCTACCATCATCGTCCTCCCATTTCATCTGTTGGCATTCTTTGGACCATGTTCGTCTCGTTCGCCCATCTTCGTCCTCCCATTTGATCCGTTGTTATTCTTTGGACCAAGTTCGTCTCGTTCGTCCATATTTGTCCTCCCATTTGATCCATTGGCCTTCTTTGCACCAAGTTCGTCTCGTTCGTCCATCTTCGTCCTCCCATTTGATCCGTTGGCATTCTTTGGACGAAGTTCGTCTCGTTCGTCCATCTTTGTCCTCCCATTTGATCCCTTGGCATTCATTGGACTAAGTTCGTCACGTTCGTCCATCTTCGTCCTCCATTTTGATCCATTGGCATTCTTTGGACCAAGTTCGTCTCGTTCGTCCGTCTTCGTCCTCCCATTTGATCCGTAGGCCTTCTTTGGACCATGTTCGTCTCGTTCTACCATCTTCGTCCTCCCATTTGATCTGTTGGCATTCTTTGGACCAAGTTCGTGTCGTTCGTCCCTCTTCGTCCTCCCATTTGATCCGTAGGCCTTCTTTGGACTAAGTTCGTCTCGTTCTACAATCTTCGTCCTCCCATTTGATCCTTTGGCAGTCATTGGACCAAGTTCGTCTCGTTCGTCCCTCTTCGTCCTCGCATTTGATCCGTAGGCCTGCTTTGGACCAAGTTCGTCTTGTTCTACCATCTTCGTCCTCCCATTTGATCCGTTGGCATTCTTTGGACAAAGTTCGTCTCGTTTGTACATCTTCGTCCTCCCATTTGATCCATAGGCCTTCTTTGGACCAAGTTCCTCTCGTTCGTCCATCTTTGTCCTCCCATTTGATCCGTTGGCATTCTTTGGAACAAGTTCGTGTCGTTCGTCCATCTTCGTCCTCCCATTTGATCCGTTGGCATTGTTTGGACCAAGTTCGTCTCGTTCGTCCATCTTCGTCCTCCCATTTGATCCGTTGGCATTCTTTGGACCAAGTTCGTCTCGTTCGTCCCTCTTCGTCTTCCCATTTGATCCGTAGGCCTTCTTTGGACCAAGTTCGTCTCGTTCGTCCATCTTGGTCCTCCCATTTGATCCGTTGGCCTTCTTTGGACAAAGTTAGTCTCGTTCATCCATCTTCGTCCTCCCATTTGATCCGTTGGCATTCTTTGGACCAAGTTCGTCTCGTTCGTCCATCTTTGTCCTCCCATTTGATCCCTTGGCATTCATTGGACCAAGTTCGTCACGTTCGTCCATCTTCGTCCTCCATTTTGATCCATTGGCATTCTTTGGACCAAGTTCGTCTCGTTCGTCCATCTTCGTCCTCCATTTTGATCCATTGGCATTCTTTGGACCAAGTTCGTCTCGTTCGTCCGTCTTCGTCCTCCCATTTGATCCGTAGGCCTTCTTTGGACCATGTTCGTCTCGTTCTACCATCTTCGTCCTCCCATTTGATCTGTTGGCATTCTTTGGACCAAGTTCGTGTCGTTCGTCCCTCTTCGTCCTCCCATTTGATCCGTAGGCCTTCTTTGGACTAAGTTCGTCTCGTTCTACAATCTTCGTCCTCCCATTTGATCCTTTGGCAGTCATTGGACCAAGTTCGTCTCGTTCGTCCCTCTTCGTCCTCGCATTTGATCCGTAGGCCTGCTTTGGACCAAGTTCGTCTTGTTCTACCATCTTCGTCCTCCCATTTGATCCGTTGGCATTCTTTGGACAAAGTTCGTCTCGTTTGTACATCTTCGTCCTCCCATTTGATCCATAGGCCTTCTTTGGACCAAGTTCCTCTCGTTCGTCCATCTTTGTCCTCCCATTTGATCCGTTGGCATTCTTTGGAACAAGTTCGTGTCGTTCGTCCATCTTCGTCCTCCCATTTGATCCGTTGGCATTGTTTGGACCAAGTTCGTCTCGTTCGTCCATCTTCGTCCTCCCATTTGATCCGTTGGCATTCTTTGGACCAAGTTCGTCTCGTTCGTCCCTCTTCGTCTTCCCATTTGATCCGTAGGCCTTCTTTGGACCAAGTTCGTCTCGTTCGTCCATCTTGGTCCTCCCATTTGATCCGTTGGCCTTCTTTGGACAAAGTTAGTCTCGTTCATCCATCTTCGTCCTCCCATTTGATCCGTTGGCATTCTTTGGACCAAGTTCGTCTCGTTCGTCCATCTTTGTCCTCCCATTTGATCCCTTGGCATTCATTGGACCAAGTTCGTCACGTTCGTCCATCTTCGTCCTCCATTTTGATCCATTGGCATTCTTTGGACCAAGTTCGTCTCGTTCGTCCGTCTTCGTCCTCCCATTTGATCCGTACGCCTTCTTTGGACCATGTTCATCTTGTTCTACCATCTTCGTCCTCCCATTTGATATGTTGGCATTCTTTGGACCAAGTTCGTGTCGTTCGTCCCTCTTCGTCCTCCCATTTGATCCGTAGGCCTTCTTTGGACTAAGTTCGTCTCGTTTTACCATCTTCGTCCTCCCATTTGATCCTTTGGCATTCATTGGACCAAGTTCGTCTCGTTCGTCCATCTTCGTCCTCCCATTTGATCCGTAGGCCTGCTTTGGACCAAGTTCGTCTTGTTCTACCATCTTCATCCTCCCATTTGATCCATTGGCATTCTTTGGACAAAGTTCGTCTCGTTTGTACATCTTCGTCCTCCCATTTGATCCGTAGGCCATCTTTGGACCATGTTCGTCTCGTTCTACCCTCTTCGTACTCCCATTTGATCTGTTGGCATTCTTTGGACCAAGTTCGTGTCGTTCGTCCCTCTTCGTCCTCCCATTTGATCCGTAGGCCTTCGTTGGACTAAGTTCTTCTCGTTCTACCATCTTCGTCCCCCCATTTGATCTTTTGGCATTCATTGGACCAAGTTCGTCTCGTTCGTCCATCTTCGTCCTCCCATTTGATCCATTGGCATTCTTTGGACCAAGTTCGTCTCGTTTGTACATCTTCGTCCTCCCATTTGATCCATAGGCCTTCTTTGGACCAAGTTCATCTCGTTCGTCCATCTTTGTCCTCCCATTTGATCCGTTGGCATTCTTTGGACCAAGTTCGTGTCGTTCGTCCATCTTGGTCCTCCCATTTGATCCGTTGGCCTTCTTTGGACCAAGTTCGTCTCGTTCGTCCATCTTCGTCCTCCCATTTGATCCGTTGGCATTCTTTGGACCAAGTTCGTCTCGTTCGTTCATCTTCGTCCTCCCATTTGATCCGTAGGACTGCTTTGGACCAAGTTCGTCTCGTTCGTCCATCTTCGTCCTCCCATTTGATCCGTTGTTATTCTTTGGACCAAGTTCGTCTCGTTCGTCCATCTTCGTCCTCCCATTTCATCCATAGGCCTTCTTTGGACCAAGTTCGTCTCGTTCGTCCATCTTTGTCCTCCCGTTTGATCCCTTGGCCTTCTTTCGACGAAGTTCGTCTCATTCGTCCATCTTCGTTCTCCCATTTGATCCGTTGGCCTTCTTTGGACTAAGTTCGTCTCCTTCTATCATCTTCGTCCTCCCATTTGATCCGTTGGCATTCTTTGGACCAAGTTCGTCTCGTTCCTCCCTCTTCGTGCTCCCATTTGATCCGTAGGCCTTCTTTTGACTAAGTTCATCTCGGTCTACCATCATCGTCCTCCCATTTTATCTGTTGGCATTCTTTGGACCAAATTCGTCTCGTTCGCCCATCTTCATCCTCCCATTTGATCCGTTGTTATTCTTTGGACCAAGTTCGTCTCGTTCGTCCATATTTGTCCTCCCATTTGATCCATTGGCCTTCTTTGCACCAAGTTCGTCTCGTTCTACCCTCTTTGTCCTCCCATTTGATCAGTTGGCATTCTTTGGACCAAGTTCGTGTCGTTCGTCCCTCTTCGTCCTCCCATTTGATCCGTAGGCCTTCTTTGGACTAAGTTTGTCTCGTTCTACCATCTTCGTCCTCCCATTTGATCCTTTGGCATTCATTGGACCAAGTTCGTCTCGTTCGTCCATCTTCGTCCTCGCATTTGATCCGTAGGCCTGCTTTGGACCAAGTTCGTCTTGTTCTACCATCTTCGTCCTCCCATTTGACCCATTGGCATTCTTTGGACAATGTTCGTCTCGTTTGTACATCTTCGTCCTCCCATTTGATCCATAGGCCTTCTTTGGACCAAGTTCATCTCGTTCGTCCATCTTTGTCCTCCCATTTGATCCGTTGGCATTCTTTGGAACAAGTTCGTGTCGTTCGTCCATCTTCGTCCTCCCATTTGATCCGTTGGCATTCATTGGACCAAGTTCGTCTCGTTCGTCCATCTTCGTCCCCATTTGATCCGTAGGCCTTCTTTGTACCATGTTCGTCTCGTTCTACCATCTTCGTCCTCCCATTTGATCCCTTGGCATTCATTGGACCAAGTTCGTCTCCTTCGTCCATCTTCGTCCTCCCATTTCATCTGTTGGCATTCTTTGGACCAAGTTTGTCTCGTTCATCCATATTTGTCCTCCCATTTGATCCATTGGCCTTGTTTGCACCAAGTTCGTCTCGTTCGTCCATCTTCGTCCTCCCATTTGATCCGTTGGCATTCTTTGGACCAAGTTCGTCTCGTTCGTCCATCTTTGTCCTCCCATTTGATCCCTTGGCATTCATTGGACTAAGTTCGTCACGTTCGTCCATCTTCGTCCTCCATTTTGATCCATTGGCATTCTTTGGACCAAGTTCATCTCGTTCGTCCGTCTTCGTCCTCCCATTTGATCCGTAGGCCTTCTTTGGACCATGTTCGTCTCGTTCTACCATCTTCGTCCTCCCATTTGAACTGTTGACATTCTTTGGACCAAGTTCGTGTCGTTCGTCCCTCTTCGTCCTCCCATTTGATCCGTAGACCTTCTTTGGACTAAGTTCGTCTCGTTCTACCATCTTCGTCCTCCCATTTGATCCTTTGGCATTCATTGGACCAAGTTCGTCTCGTTCGTCCATCTTCGTCCTCCCATTTGATCCGTAGGCCTGGTTTGGACCAAGTTCGTCTTGTTCTACCATCTTCGTCCTCCCATTTGATCCATTGGCATTCTTTGGACAAAGTTCGTCTCGTTTGTACATCTTTGTCCTCCCATTTGATCCATAGCCTTTCTTTGGACCAAGTTCATCTCGTTCGTCCATCTTTGTCCTCCCATTTGATCCGTTGGCATTCTTTGGACCAAGTTCATGTCGTTCGTCCATCTTCGTCCTCCCATTTGATCCGTTGGCATTCTTTGGACCAAGTTCGTCTCGTTCATCCCTCTTCGTGCTCCCATTTGATCCGTAGGCCTTCTTTTGACTAAGTTCATCTCGGTCTACCATCATCGTCCTCCCATTTCATCTGTTGGCATTCTTTGGACCATGTTCGTCTCGTTCGCCCATCTTCGTCCTCCCATTTGATCCGTTGTTATTCTTTGGACCAAGTTCGTCTCGTTCGTCCATATTTGTCCTCCCATTTGATCCATTGGCCTTCTTTGCACCAAGTTCGTCTCGTTCGTCCATCTTCGTCCTCCCATTTGATCCGTTGGCATTCTTTGGACGAAGTTCGTCTCGTTCGTCCATCTTTGTCCTCCCATTTGATCCCTTGGCATTCATTGGACTAAGTTCGTCACGTTCGTCCATCTTCGTCCTCCATTTTGATCCATTGGCATTCTTTGGACCAAGTTCGTCTCGTTCGTCCGTCTTCGTCCTCCCATTTGATCCGTAGGCCTTCTTTGGACCATGTTCGTCTCGTTCTACCATCTTTGTCCTCCCATTTGATCTGTTGGCATTCTTTGGACCAAGTTCGTGTCGTTCGTCCCTCTTCGTCCTCCCATTTGATCCGTAGGCCTTCTTTGGACTAAGTTCGTCTCGTTCTACAATCTTCGTCCTCCCATTTGATCCTTTGGCAGTCATTGGACCAAGTTCGTCTCGTTCGTCCCTCTTCGTCCTCGCATTTGATCCGTAGGCCTGCTTTGGACCAAGTTCGTCTTGTTCTACCATCTTCGTCCTCCCATTTGATCCGTTGGCATTCTTTGGACAAAGTTCGTCTCGTTTGTACATCTTCGTCCTCCCATTTGATCCATAGGCCTTCTTTGGACCAAGTTCCTCTCGTTCGTCCATCTTTGTCCTCCCATTTGATCCGTTGGCATTCTTTGGAACAAGTTCGTGTCGTTCGTCCATCTTCGTCCTCCCATTTGATCCGTTGGCATTGTTTGGACCAAGTTCGTCTCGTTCGTCCATCTTCGTCCTCCCATTTGATCCGTTGGCATTCTTTGGACCAAGTTCGTCTCGTTCGTCCCTCTTCGTCTTCCCATTTGATCCGTAGGCCTTCTTTGGACCAAGTTCGTCTCGTTCGTCCATCTTGGTCCTCCCATTTGATCCGTTGGCCTTCTTTGGACAAAGTTAGTCTCGTTCATCCATCTTCGTCCTCCCATTTGATCCGTTGGCATTCTTTGGACCAAGTTCGTCTCGTTCGTCCATCTTTGTCCTCCCATTTGATCCCTTGGCATTCATTGGACCAAGTTCGTCACGTTCGTCCATCTTCGTCCTCCATTTTGATCCATTGGCATTCTTTGGACCAAGTTCGTCTCGTTCGTCCGTCTTCGTCCTCCCATTTGATCCGTACGCCTTCTTTGGACCATGTTCATCTTGTTCTACCATCTTCGTCCTCCCATTTGATATGTTGGCATTCTTTGGACCAAGTTCGTGTCGTTCGTCCCTCTTCGTCCTCCCATTTGATCCGTAGGCCTTCTTTGGACTAAGTTCGTCTCGTTTTACCATCTTCGTCCTCCCATTTGATCCTTTGGCATTCATTGGACCAAGTTCGTCTCGTTCGTCCATCTTCGTCCTCCCATTTGATCCGTAGGCCTGCTTTGGACCAAGTTCGTCTTGTTCTACCATCTTCATCCTCCCATTTGATCCATTGGCATTCTTTGGACAAAGTTCGTCTCGTTTGTACATCTTCGTCCTCCCATTTGATCCGTAGGCCATCTTTGGACCATGTTCGTCTCGTTCTACCCTCTTCGTACTCCCATTTGATCTGTTGGCATTCTTTGGACCAAGTTCGTGTCGTTCGTCCCTCTTCGTCCTCCCATTTGATCCGTAGGCCTTCGTTGGACTAAGTTCTTCTCGTTCTACCATCTTCGTCCCCCCATTTGATCTTTTGGCATTCATTGGACCAAGTTCGTCTCGTTCGTCCATCTTCGTCCTCCCATTTGATCCATTGGCATTCTTTGGACCAAGTTCGTCTCGTTTGTACATCTTCGTCCTCCCATTTGATCCATAGGCCTTCTTTGGACCAAGTTCATCTCGTTCGTCCATCTTTGTCCTCCCATTTGATCCGTTGGCATTCTTTGGACCAAGTTCGTGTCGTTCGTCCATCTTGGTCCTCCCATTTGATCCGTTGGCCTTCTTTGGACCAAGTTCGTCTCGTTTGTCCATCTTCGTCCTCCCATTTGATCCGTTGGCATTCTTTGGACCAAGTTCGTCTCGTTCGTTCATCTTCGTCCTCCCATTTGATCCGTAGGACTGCTTTGGACCAAGTTCGTCTCGTTCGTCCATCTTCGTCCTCCCATTTGATCCGTTGTTATTCTTTGGACCAAGTTCGTCTCGTTCGTCCATCTTCGTCCTCCCATTTCATCCATAGGCCTTCTTTGGACCAAGTTCGTCTCGTTCGTCCATCTTTGTCCTCCCGTTTGATCCCTTGGCCTTCTTTCGACGAAGTTCGTCTCATTCGTCCATCTTCGTTCTCCCATTTGATCCGTTGGCCTTCTTTGGACTAAGTTCGTCTCCTTCTATCATCTTCGTCCTCCCATTTGATCCGTTGGCATTCTTTGGACCAAGTTCGTCTCGTTCCTCCCTCTTCGTGCTCCCATTTGATCCGTAGGCCTTCTTTTGACTAAGTTCATCTCGGTCTACCATCATCGTCCTCCCATTTTATCTGTTGGCATTCTTTGGACCAAATTCGTCTCGTTCGCCCATCTTCATCCTCCCATTTGATCCGTTGTTATTCTTTGGACCAAGTTCGTCTCGTTCGTCCATATTTGTCCTCCCATTTGATCCATTGGCCTTCTTTGCACCAAGTTCGTCTCGTTCTACCCTCTTCGTCCTCCCATTTGATCAGTTGGCATTCTTTGGACCAAGTTCGTGTCGTTCGTCCCTCTTCGTCCTCCCATTTGATCCGTAGGCCTTCTTTGGACTAAGTTTGTCTCGTTCTACCATCTTCGTCCTCCCATTTGATCCTTTGGCATTCATTGGACCAAGTTCGTCTCGTTCGTCCATCTTCGTCCTCGCATTTGATCCGTAGGCCTGCTTTGGACCAAGTTCGTCTTGTTCTACCATCTTCGTCCTCCCATTTGACCCATTGGCATTCTTTGGACAATGTTCGTCTCGTTTGTACATCTTCGTCCTCCCATTTGATCCATAGGCCTTCTTTGGACCAAGTTCATCTCGTTCGTCCATCTTTGTCCTCCCATTTGATCCGTTGGCATTCTTTGGAACAAGTTCGTGTCGTTCGTCCATCTTCGTCCTCCCATTTGATCCGTTGGCATTCATTGGACCAAGTTCGTCTCGTTCGTCCATCTTCGTCCCCATTTGATCCGTAGGCCTTCTTTGTACCATGTTCGTCTCGTTCTACCATCTTCGTCCTCCCATTTGATCCGTTGGCATTCTTTGGACCAAGTTCGTCTCGTTCGTCCCTCTTCGTCTTCCCATTTGATCCGTAGGCCTTCTTTGGACCAAGTTCGTCTCGTTCGTCCATCTTCGTCCTCCCATTTGATCCGTTGGCCTTCTTTGGACCAAGTTCGTCTCGTTCGTCCATCTTCGCCCTCCCATTTGATCCGTTGGCATTCTTTGGACCAAGTTCGTCTCGTTCGTCCCTCTTCGTCTTCCCATTTGATTCGTTGGCCTTCTTTGGACCAAGTTCGTCTCGTTCGTCCATCTTTGTCCTCCCATTTGATCCCTTAGCATTCATTGGACAAAGTTCGTCACGGTCGTCCATCTTCGTCCTCCATTTTGATCCATTGGCATTCTTTGGACCAAGTTCGTCTCGTTCGTCCGTCTTCGTCCTCCCATTTGATCCGTACGCCTTCTTTGGACCATGTTCGTCTCGTTCGTCCATCTTCGTCCTCCCATTTGATCCCTTGGCATTCATTGGACCAAGTTCGTCTCCTTCGTCCATCTTCGTCCTCCCATTTCATCTGTTGGCATTCTTTGGACCAAGTTCGTCTCGTTCGTCCGTCTTCGTCCTCCCATTTGATCCGTTGGCATTCTTTGCACCAAGTTCGTCTCGTTCGTCCATCTTCGTCCTCCCATTTGATCTGTTGGCATTCTTTGGACCAAGTTCGTCTCGTTCGTCCATCTTTGTCCTCCCATTTGATCCCTTGGCATTCATTGGACTAAGTTCGTCACGTTCGTCCATCTTCGTCCTCCATTTTGATCCATTGGCATTCTTTGGACCAAGTTCATCTCGTTCGTCCGTCTTCGTCCTCCCATTTGATCCGTAGGCCTTCTTTGGACCATGTTCGTCTCGTTCTACCATCTTCGTCCTCCCATTTGATCTGTTGACATTCTTTGGACCAAGTTCGTGTCGTTCGTCCCTCTTCGTCCTCCCATTTGATCCGTAGACCTTCTTTGGACTAAGTTCGTCTCGTTCTACCATCTTCGTCCTCCCATTTGATCCTTTGGCATTCATTGGACCAAGTTCGTCTCGTTCGTCCATCTTCGTCCTCCCATTTGATCCGTAGGCCTGGTTTGGACCAAGTTCGTCTTGTTCTACCATCTTCGCCCTCCCATTTGATCCATTGGCATTCTTTGGACAAAGTTCGTCTCGTTTGTACATCTTTGTCCTCCCATTTGATCCATAGGCTTTCTTTGGACCAAGTTCATCTCGTTCGTCCATCTTTGTCCTCCCATTTGATCCGTTGGCATTCTTTGGACCAAGTTCATGTCGTTCGTCCATCTTCGTCCGCCCATTTGATCCGTTGTCATTCTTTGGACCAAGTTCGTCTCGTTCGTCCATCTTCGTCCTCCCATTTGATCCGTTGGCATTCTTTGGACCAAGTTCCTCTCGTTCGACCCTCTTCGTCCTCCCATTTGATCCGTTGGCCTTCTTTGGACCAAGTTCGTCTCGTTCGTCTATCTTCGTCCTCCCATTTGATCCGTTGGCATTCTTTGGACCAAGTTCGTCTCGTTCGTCCATCTTCGTCCTCCCATTTCATCCGTAGGACTGCTTTGGACCAAGTTCGTCTCGTTCGTCCATCTTCGTCCTCCCATTTGATCCGTTGTTATTCTTTGGACCAAGTTCGTCTCGTTCGTCCATCTTCGTCCTCCCATTTCATCCATAGGCCTTCTTTGGACCAAGTTCGTCTCGTTCGTCCATCTTTGTCCTCCCGTTTGATCCCTTGGCCTTCTTTCGACGAAGTTCGTCTCATTCGTCCATCTTCGTCCTCCCATTTGATCCGTTGGCATTCTTTGGACCAAGTTCGTCTCGTTCGTCCCTCTTCGTCTTCCCATTTGATCCGTAGGCCTGGTTTGGACCAAGTTCGTCTTGTTCTACCATCTTCGCCCTCCCATTTGATCCATTGGCATTCTTTGGACAAAGTTCGTCTCGTTTGTACATCTTTGTCCTCCCATTTGATCCATAGGCTTTCTTTGGACCAAGTTCATCTCGTTCGTCCATCTTTGTCCTCCCATTTGATCCGTTGGCATTCTTTGGACCAAGTTCATGTCGTTCGTCCATCTTCGTCCGCCCATTTGATCCGTTGTCATTCTTTGGACCAAGTTCGTCTCGTTCGTCCATCTTCGTCCTCCCATTTGATCCGTTGGCATTCTTTGGACCAAGTTCCTCTCGTTCGACCCTCTTCGTCCTCCCATTTGATCCGTTGGCCTTCTTTGGACCAAGTTCGTCTCGTTCGTCTATCTTCGTCCTCCCATTTGATCCGTTGGCATTCTTTGGACCAAGTTCGTCTCGTTCGTCCATCTTAGTCCTCCCATTTGATCCGTTGGCCTTCTTTGGACCAAGTTCCTCTCGTTCGTCCATCTTCGTCCTCCCATTTGATCCGTTGGCATTCTTTGGACCAAGTTCGTCTCGTTCGTCCATCTTCGTCCTCCCATTTGATCCTTTGGCATTCATTGGACCAAGTTCGTCTCCTTCGTCCATCTTCGTCCTCCCATTTGATCTGTTGGCATTCTTTGGACCAAGTTTGTCTCGTTCATCCATCTTCGTCCTCCCATTTGATGCGTTGTTATTCTTTGGACCAAGTTTGTCTCGTTCGTCCATCTTCGTCCTCCCATTTGATCCGTTGTTATTCTTTGGACCAAGTTCGTCTCGTTCGTCCATCTTCGTCCTCCCATTTCATCCATAGGCCTTCTTTGGACCAAGTTTGTCTCGTTCGTCCATCTTCGTCCTCCCATTTGATCCGTTGGCATTCTTTGGAACAAGTTCGTCTCGTTCGTCCATCTTCGTCTTCCCATTTGATCCGTAGGCCTTCTTTGGACCAAGTTCGTCTCGTTCGTCCATCTTGGTCCTCGCATTTGATCCGTTGGCATTCTTTGGACCAAGTTGTTGGAACCAAATGGGTTAAAAGTGTTTTTAATACAAAAACTCCCTAAGTGATTTTATGGTTTTGATGATAACAAAATGTATTAAGGTTTTTACAAAGGATAATCAATTTGTATTAAGCTGTACAATGAATAAATGCTGCCTAACTAAGCTAATTGCAGTCTGCGTCCAATAAGCTCTTCGTGACATTGGCTGGCATTCAAAGTGAGCCTTGCGTCCAATGTTGGCACTGGAATGGACACAAGAGTTTTGCGTCCAATGTTGGCACTGAAGTGGGACATAAAAGTTCTGCGTCCAATGTTTGAGCAGAAGGAAGAATTCTGCGTCCAGCGTCCAATGTTTGAGCAGAAGGAAGAATTCTGCGTCCAATGTTTGAGCACAAGGCAAGAACAAAGTTCTGCGTCCAATGTCTTCTGAAGAAGCAGAATCGCAGAAGTAGAAGAAATCAAGTCTTGAAGACACGCTACTTTCTGCGTCCAATGTTTTCCAAAGAAGCAGAATCAGTAAGCGTTCAATAGAGCAAGACTGGAATAAGTCCAATGATAAGAACAAGGCAATACTGGCAGAGTCCAATGTTTTTATGAGAAGCAGAATTACCGTAAAAGTCCAATGATTTTCAAAGGAACAGATTCAGTGAGCGTCCAATGCATATGAAGGATAAAAGTCCAATGTTAAGTGTGAGCAAGAGTGCAACTCTGCGTCCAATGAAACTGAACAAACAAAAGAACTGCTCTGCGTCCAATGAAATCAGAGTGACAAAGGCACTGTTCTGCGTCCAATAAATAAGAAGGACAACAATATTGCTTTGCGTCCAATGGAGCACAAGGAAGCAGATTGACAAAGGTAGATCAAACAATTGTTCTGCGTCCAATGGAGCAGAAGAACAAATGTACAACAATCAACCTTGCGTCCAATGGAACTATAGGGAAATGGCAAAAGTCCAATACTGGCTTGCATTCAAATGGAATAGATTGGTAAGCATAAGTATGCGTCCAATGTTTGCATGGGTTCTGTGCAAATTGGTAAGTGCAAAGGTATGCGTCCAATAGATTCTTTATGCTGCGTCCAAAACGCAGAGTCTATTACTTGCTATTTACTGCTCATGCATTTAATATGAAACATATTTATTGAGCAAATGATTTGAAATAAATAGCTGAACACAATGCTTTCTGTACATCTTTGTCAACGTATGTGAATGTACTTCTGAAAAGCATAAAGTACTGTGGAAAGTGTACTAAGAGAGAGAATGTACTTTTAACTACTCTATATATCTCTGAACACACCTTTCTGCTTTACACAGTGTATTCTCTCTGTCTCAATAAGATATTATTATTAACCACTGTACAATTGAGACTTTGAGTACAGGTTGCTTCTGATTTGGGAGAAAGAAACGCAGACATGCACAAAGAAGTAGATCTCCTCAGAGCAACGGGAAAATAGCATTAAATGCTATTTGAGAACGGTAATATTATGAAGGCTGAAGCTGAGCTATTCGAAGAACAAGTCTGAAGCTTCATCAAAGCCTATAAATACCGAGAAGCAAGAAGAAGAATATAAGAGACTAAAAACGAAAAAGAAAGAGCTGAACTGCTGTGCAATCTTTTATACTCTGATTAGAAAAGTCTTGTATTTCTTTATCTTCTTGTAAAAGAGAGTTTGCTTAACTCTCAAAGTGCTTTAGATTTCATATCCTCACTTGTGTGAGTTAGACAGCACTTGTATCAAAACTCTGCTGAGTTGTTTAGCCTGAAGAAGCTGTGTTCAAAGAATACTTGGGGTTTAGCCTGAAGAGGCTGCGTCCAAAGAATACTTGGGTTTTAGCCTGGAGAGGCTGTGTGCAAAGAATACTTGGGATTTAGCCTGAAGAGGCTGTGTGCAAAGAATACTTGTATTCTATCAGGTTGATAGTGAAATCTCTCTAGTTTGAGGGGACTGGACGTAGCTCTTAGGAAAGAGTGAACCAGTATAAAAACTTGTGTTATTTCTTCCTTCCCTTAACTCCTTTTATATCTGTGTTTATTACTAACAAAGGGGATTGAAATTATTTTTATTCAAACAAGTTTTTCAAACCAAAAGGGAAGCATTCTGTGCGTCCAATCTTTAGAAAACCAGTGCGTCCAGTTTTTATAAAGAATCTGTGCGTCCAGTGTTTTAGGACTCTGTGCGTCCAATATTTCAAAAAGCATTGTGCGTCCAATATTTGAACTAAGCTGTGCGTCCAACGTTTTTAACAGCCAGCGTCCATCATTTGCGAAAAAGTTTTAAAAGCTTAGAAACACAATTCAACCCCCCCCCTTCTTGTGTTTCATCTTGTTACCTACAGTTGGCATCAGAGCTCGGTCTCTAAGGGGTTGAGCACTTAACAGTGAAGAGAAAGCAAGATCCATGGAGAATGAAGGACTGGCTGTGAACAGACCACCACTGTTCAATGGCAATGAATATGATTACTGGAAGCAAAGAATGATCACATTCTTTGATGCGCAGAATATAGATTTATGGGACGTTGTGGAAACAGGCTACACGGCCCCAGTAAATGATGCAGGTCAACCAGTACCTAGAGCCCAATGGACAGCTGATCAAAGAACCAGATTTCAGCTGAACTCGAAGGCCAGGCACTACCTAATGTGTGCCATCACAAAATCTGAATATGACAAGGTGCATAGCTGCACTACTGCCAAGGAAATGTGGGACACTCTGGCCTTGGCACATGAAGGCTCATCTCAGGTTCGTGAATCTAAGATAAGCATACTAGTTCATCAATATGAACTATTTAAGATGGAAGAACAAGAGTCCATCGATCAAATGTTTGGAAGATTCCAAACTATTACCAACAACCTGAGATCCTTGGGGAAAGTCTACACAACCCAGGAACATGTAAGGAAGATCTTGAGGAGTCTGCCCAGACAGTGGAGACCCAAAGTTACAGCAATACAAGAAGCAAGGGATCTTTCCACTCTTGCTTTAGAGAATCTTCTAGGCTCATTGAAAGTACATGAGCTTGAGCTGAATGAAGAGGGAACCGAGAAAAGAGCAAAGTCCATTGCTCTTAAAGCTCAAAAAGGGAGCACCTCAAAAGCCTTAAAGGCAAATGATTCTGATGAAGAATCATGCAGCTCAGAAGGAGAAGAAGGCTCAGATGATGATGAACTCTCCTTCATCTCCAAGAAAATAAAATCAATGTGGAAAAAGAAGGGTGGCTTCAGAAGGAAGCAATTCAACAGAAGATTTCCACAGAAGGAAGCTGAGCAAAAGGAGGAAAGTTCAGTGGTGTGCTATGGATGCAGGAAACCAGGCCACTACAAGGCAGACTGTCCTGAGGCCGAGAGGACAAAGAAGAAGTTCTTCAAGAAGAAAAAAGGTCTCATGGCAACATGGGAGGACCTTGATGATTCCTCTGATGATGAGGATAAGGAAGAGGCAAATCTGTGTCTAATGGCAGGACTCTCCTCAGTTGAAAGTGAAGACGAAGAGGAGGTAATTTCTTACTCTGAATTAAGAGATAATTTTGATGAGCTTCTTAGAGATTCATCCATTTTATCTGATGAGTACAAGTCTTTAAAGAAAAAGTTTTCTCTTATAACAAAAGATTTTGAAAAGCTTTCTTCAGAAAACAAAGTACTCAAATCAGATAATGAACATTTAAGACTTCAAGTGAGTCAATTGAAGGAAGAATCTCCAAAGAAGTCTGAGTCCAATACTTCCTGTGAAGTACAAGTACTTCAACAAGAAGTAGATGAACTCACTGGACGTTTGTCCAAGTTTGTCAGTAGCTCTGAAAAGCTTGATCAAATTTTAAAAATTCAGAGAAAACCTTCTGACAAAACTGGTTTGGGTTATGAAAAACCGAAACCAAAGTTTTCCAAGAGTCCATCAAAGTTTAATATATATTGTGGATACTGTGGAAAGGCTGGACATGTCACATCGACATGCTTCCATAATAAATGGAACAAGCCTGGACGCAGGCCAAGGACTAACATGAAAGGACCCAAGAAAATCTGGGTACCTAAGAACATGATCATTCCTGTTGCAGATTTGCTTAATGGGAGGAAAGCAACACCAGTCATGGTACCTGGACAGTGGCTGCTCACGACACATGACAGGAGAAAGGTCTATGTTCCAAGACCTAAAGCCTAGATCAAAGGGCTGGGTCACGTTTGGAGGTGACCAGAAAGGCAGAATAGTTGGAATAGGTAAAATTGGTAAACATCCTTTTCCTACTGTTGAAAATGTTTTATTGGTTGAAGGACTCAAACATAATCTACTTAGCATAAGTCAATTGTGTGACAGTGGATGTGATGTTTCCTTTGACAAGGATAAATGTATAGTCAAAAATTCTGATAAGTCCATTCTTTTTCAAGCAAAGAGGCAGGATAATGTTTATAAAATTGATTTCGAAAATCTGTCCAAACAGAATGTCTCATGCTTCATTTCTTTAAATGATGAACAATGGATATAGCACAAGAAGCTTGGTCATGCAAGCTTGAGAACCATCTCAAAGCTTAATAAGCATAGCCTCGTAAGAGGACTTCCAAATCTTGTGTACAAATCTGAGGTTCTCTGTGAAGCATGTCAGAAAGGGAAACAAGTGAAAAACTCTTTTAATTCTAAAAACATTGTTTCCACTTCTAGACCTTTAGAACTTTTACATATGGATTTGTTTGGACCAACACAAACTGCTTCTTTGAGTGGAAAGAAATATGGACTTGTTATAGTTGATGACTATACTAGATGGACATGGGTTAAATTCCTAGCACACAAGGATGAGTCTTTTAAGGTATTCACCATTTTTTGTAAAAGAGTCCAAACTGAGAAAGGAGTTTGTATCAACTCCATTCGAAGTGATCATGGAGGTGAGTTTGAAAATGCAAACTTTCAGAGATTCTGTGAAGAGAATGGAATCCTTCACAATTTCTCTGCACCTAGAACACCACAGCAAAATGGTGTAGTAGAGAGGAAAAATCGATCTTTACAAGAGATGGCCAGGACCATGCTCAATGATCACTCAACCTCTAAGAGGTTTTGGGCTGAAGCTGTAAACACAACATGTTATTTGCAAAACCGAATTTTCATAAGGCCTATATTGAAAAAGACTCCTTATGAATTGTGGAAAGGAAGAAAACCCAACATTTCATATTTTCATCCTTTCGGATGTGAGTGTTTTATTCTTAACACCAAGGATCAACTTGGTAAATTTGACTCTAAAATTGATAATGGAATTTTTCTGGGTTATTCTGAAACTTCCAAGGCATATCGAGTTTACAACTCAAGAACCTTGACTGTTGAAGAGTCAATTCACGTTAAATTCAATGACAAAAAGCCTGACAATGATCTGTCAGAGCTAAGTGATTCTCTTGCAGATATGAGAATACAACCAGGAGGTGAAGAATCATCAAGCAAGATTGAAAAAGATGGACCAGACGCAGGAAACAGTCATGCGTCCAATACTGCAGGTGGTAAAAGCTGGCATTTTAAGACTTATCATCCTGAAGATCAAATTATTGGAAATGCTGATGATAAAGTCAGAACAAGGTCCACATTCAGAGAGCAAACTGATGTAGCATTCATCTCTGAATTGGAGCCAAAGAATATAGATGAAGCCCTATTGGATGAAGGATGGATTTTAGCAATGCAGGAGGAGCTGAATCAGTTCAAAAGAAATGATGTTTGGACTCTGGTAGCCCCACCTGAAGATAAGTCCATCATTGGAACCAAATGGGTATTCAGAAACAAGCTGGATGAAGAAGGTAAAGTTGTGAGAAACAAAGCAAGGTTAGTTGCTCAAGGCTACTCACAACAGGAAGGTATTGATTTTACTAAAACCTTTGCTCCAGTAGCTAGAATAGAAGCCATTCGCATTTTACTTTCATTTGCTGCCCAACATGATATGAGGCTTTATCAAATGGATGTAAAGAGTGCTTTTCTGAATGGTATAATAACAGAAGAAGTCTATGTTGAACAGCCCCCTGGCTTTGAGGATCAATCTTTTCCAAATCATGTTTTTAAATTGAAAAAGGCTCTTTATGGCCTTAAGCAAGCTCCTCGAGCTTGGTATGAAAAACTGAGTTCATTTTTAATGGAAAATGGTTTTTCAAGAGGAAAAGTTGATAACACTCTTTTCAGAAAATCCATAGACTCACATTTCATCATAGTACAGATTTATGTAGATGACATTATTTTTGGTGCTACTGATGAATCTTTGTGTAGAGAATTCTCTGAATTAATGCAGAAAGAATTCGAAATGAGCATGATGGGAGAGTTGAAGTTCTTTCTTGGACTTCAAGTGAAACAGACTAAAGATGGGATATATGTGCATCAGACCAAATATATAAAGGAACTTCTGAAGAAGTTCAAAATGGATGATTGCAAACCCATGAATACCCCCATGCATCCAACTTGCATAATGAGCCTGAATGACAAAGATAAAAAGGTAGATCAAAAGGTATATAGAGGTATGATAGGATCTCTTTTATATCTTACTGCATCTAGACCTGATATTATGTTCAGTGTATGCTTATGTGCAAGATTTCAATCAGATCCTAGAGATTCTCATTTGACTGCTGTCAAGAGAATTTTTAGATATCTGAAAGAGACTACTAATCTTGGTTTGCTGTTTAAGAAATCAGATGAATACAGATTAGTAGGATTCTGTGATGCTGATTATGCTGGAGACAGGCTTGAAAGAAAAAGCACCAGTGGAGGATGTCATTTTATGGGATCCAATTTAGTATCATGGACAAGCAAGAGACAAAGCACAATTGCATTATCAACAGCCGAAGCTGAATATGTCTCTGCAGCAAGTTGTTGTTCTCAGCTCTTATGGATTAAATATCAATTGGAGGACTACAACATTTTCGAGAGTAAGATTTCTGTTCTTTGTGATAATACTGCTGCAATCAATTTATCTAAGAACCCAATCTTACACTCAAGAGCTAAGCATATAGAAATTAAACATCATTTTATTAGAGACTATGTGCAGAAGGGAACATTTGATATTCAGTTTGTTAGCACTGAAAATCAATGGGCAGATATTTTTACAAAACCCCTCTCTGTAGATAGGTTTACTTTTATAAGGAAGCATTTGAATATGCACTTTATAAAAGACTGATGTTTAGCGTCCAATATGCTTAAGTTGAGTCTGAGTCCAATGTGACTAGAGTCCAATAGGACACGTCAGTCTATTTGAGACTTAGAATGTTTTTTTAAAGACTCAAAAGCTTTTACATCTTAGTAATCCCACGCTGAGTCCAAACTCTTTCATAAAGATACTTCTTACAGTTGGTTCATAAAATCTTTTCTGTTTGAGAAAGCCTGTTTAGAAAAGGGGAGAAGAAAAAGTTTTTTTTCGGTTTTAAAGAGGTTTCTGTTTTTAAAAGCTCCAAGTTTTTTTTAAAACTCTCTTTGGACTATGATGTTCTATGAACCTTTTTGCCTGATGACAAAAGGGGGAGAAAGAATGGGATTAAGTTTTTATATCTTGACTAAAAAGGGGAAAGATTTTGACAAAAGGGGAGAAAGATTAAGTCTGATTGCATTAGTCTTATTACCATGTTTTAATCTGATAAGCTATTTGCTTTTTATTGGACTAATCTTGTTGTTATGAGTGAAAGAAATTTTCAGGTACTCTAAGTATATTGAATATCCAAAACCATGAGATGTTTATCTCAGGGGGAGAAGAGTAAGGAAAATCTGAGATGTTTATCTCAGGGGGAGTTTCCCTTAGAAAATTTCTGTTTTTGCTGTTTATTGTTTGTAAAACTTAATAATGTTTGTCATCATCAAAAAGGGGGAGATTGTTGGAACCAAATGGGTTAAAAGTGTTTTTAATACAAAAACTCCCTAAGTGATTTTATGGTTTTGATGATAACAAAATGTATTAAGGTTTTTACAAAGGATAATCAATTTGTATTAAGCTGTACAATGAATAAATGCTGCCTAACTAAGCTAATTGCAGTCTGCGTCCAATAAGCTCTTCATGACATTGGCTGGCATTCAAAGTGAGCCTTGCGTCCAATGTTGGCACTGGAATGGACACAAGAGTTTTGCGTCCAATGTTGGCACTGAAGTGGGACACAAAAGTTCTGCGTCCAATGTTTGAGCAGAAGGAAGAATTCTGCGTCCAGCGTCCAATGTTTGAGCAGAAGGAAGAATTATGCGTCCAATGTTTGAGCACAAGCCAAGAACAAAGTTCTGCGTCCAATGTCTTCTGAAGAAGCAGAATCGCAGAAGTAGAAGAAATCAAGTCTTGAAGACACGCTACTTTCTGCGTCCAATGTTTTCCAAAGAAGCAGAATCAGTAAGCGTTCAATAGAGCAAGACTGGAATAAGTCCAATGATAAGAACAAGGCAATACTGGCAGAGTCCAATGTTTTTATGAGAAGCAGAATTACAGTAAAAGTCCAATGATTTTCAAAGGAACAGATTCAGTGAGCGTCCAATGCATATGAAGGATAAAAGTCCAATGTTCAGTGTGAGCAAGAGTGCAACTCTGCGTCCAATGAAACTGAACAAACAAAAGAATTGCTCTGCGTCCAATGAAATCAGAGTGACAAAGGCACTGTTCTGCGTCCAATAAATAAGAAGGACAACAATATTGCTTTGCGTCCAATGGAGCACAAGGAAGCAGATTGACAAAGGTACATCAAACAATTGTTCTGCGTCCAATGGAGCAGAAGAACAAATGTACAACAATCAACCTTGCGTCCAATGGAACTATAGGGAAATGGCAAAAGTCCAATACTGGCTTGCATTCAAATGGAATAGATTGGTAAGCATAAGTATGCGTCCAATGTTTGCATGGGTTCTGTGCAAATTGGTAAGTGCAAAGGTATGCGTCCAATAGATTCTTTATGCTGCGTCCAAAACGCAGAGTCTATTACTTGCTATTTACTGCTCATGCATTTAATATGAAACATATTTATTGAGCAAATGATTTGAAATAAATAGCTGAACACAATGCTTTCTGTACATCTTTGTCAACGTATGTGAATGTACTTCTGAAAAGCATAAAGTACTGTGGAAAGTGTACTAAGAGAGAGAATGTACTTTTAACTACTCTATATATCTCTGAACACACCTTTCTGCTTTACACAGTGTATTCTCTCTGTCTCAATAAGATATTATTATTAACCACTGTACAATTGAGACTTTGAGTACAGGTTGCTTCTGATTTGGGAGAAAGAAACGCAGACATGCACAAAGAAGTAGATCTCCTCAGAGCAACGGGAAAATAGCATTAAATGCTATTTGAGAACGGTAATATTATGAAGGCTGAAGCTGAGCTATTCGAAGAACAAGTCTGAAGCTTCATCAAAGCCTATAAATACCGAGAAGCAAGAAGAAGAATATAAGAGACTAAAAACGAAAAAGAAAGAGCTGAACTGCTGTGCAATCTTTTATACTCTGATTAGAAAAGTCTTGTATTTCTTTATCTTCTTGTAAAAGAGAGTTTGCTTAACTCTCAAAGTGCTTTAGATTTCATATCCTCACTTGTGTGAGTTAGACAGCACTTGTATCAAAACTCTGCTGAGTTGTTTAGCCTGAAGAAGCTGTGTTCAAAGAATACTTGGGGTTTAGCCTGAAGAGGCTGCGTCCAAAGAATACTTGGGTTTTAGCCTGGAGAGGCTGTGTGCAAAGAATACTTGGGATTTAGCCTGAAGAGGCTGTGTGCAAAGAATACTTGTATTCTATCAGGTTGATAGTGAAATCTCTCTAGTTTGAGCGGACTGGACGTAGCTCTTAGGAAAGGGTGAACCAGTATAAAAACTTGTGTTATTTCTTCCTTCCCTTAACTCCTTTTATATCTGTGTTTATTACTAACAAAGGGGATTGAAATTGTTTTTATTCAAACAAGTTTTTCAAACCAAAAGGGAAGCATTCTGTGCGTCCAATCTTTAGAAAACCAGTGCGTCCAGTTTTTATAAAGAATCTGTGCGTCCAGTGTTTTAGGACTCTGTGCGTCCAATATTTCAAAAAGCACTGTGCGTCCAATATTTGAACCAAGCTGTGCGTCCAACGCTTTTAACAGCCAGCGTCCATCATTTGCGAAAAAGTTTTAAAAGCTTAGAAACACAATTCAACCCCCCCTTCTTGTGTTTCATCTTGTTACCTACACAAGTTCATCTCGTTCGACCCTCTTCGTCCTCCCATTTGATCCGTTGGCCTTCTTTGGACCAAGTTCGTCTATTTCGTCTATCTTCGTCCTCCCATTTGATCCGTTGGCATTCTTTGGACTAAGTTCGTCTCGTTCGTCCATCTTCGTCCTCCCATTTGATCCATTGGCATTCATTGGACCAAGTTCGTCTCGTTCGTCCATCTTCGTCCCCATTTGATCCGTAGGCCTTCTTTGTACCATGTTCGTCTCGTTCTACCATCTTCGTCCTCCCATTTGATCCGTTGGCATTCTTTGGACCTAGTTCGTCTCGTTCGTCCCTCTTCGTCTTCCCATTTGATCCGTAGGCCTTCTTTGGACCAAGTTCGTCTCGTTCGTCCATCTTGGTTTCTCCCATTTGATCCGTTGGCCTTCTTTGGACCAAGTTCGTCTCGTTCGTCCATCTTCGTCCTCCCATTTGATCCTTTGGCATTCATTGGACCAAGTTCGTCTCCTTCGTCCATCTTCGTCCTCCCATTTGATCTGTTGGCATTCTTTGGACCAAGTTCGTCTCGTTCGTCCATCTTCGTCCTCCCATTTGATCCTTTGGCATTCATTGGACCAAGTTCGTCTCCTTCGTCCATCTTCGTCCTCCCATTTGATCTGTTGTTATTCTTTGGACCAAGTTCGTCTCGTTCGTCCATCTTCGTCCTCCCATTTGATCCGTTGTTATTCTTTGGACCAAGTTCGTCTCGTTCGTCCATCTTCGTCCTCCCATTTCATCCATAGGCCTTCTTTGGACCAAGTTCGTCTCGTTCGTCCATCTTCGTCCTCCCATTTGATCCGTTGGCATTCTTTGGACCAAGTTCGTCTCGTTCGTCCATCTTCGTCCTCCCATTTGATCCCTTGGCATTCATTGGACCAAGTTCGTCTCGTTCGTCCATCTTCGTCCTCCCATTTGATCCGTTGGCATTCTTTGGACCAAGTTCGTCTCGTTCGTCCATCTTCGTCCTCCCATTTGATCCCTTGGCATTCATTGGACTAAGTTCGTCTCCTTCGTCCATCTTCGTCCTCCCATTTGATCTGTTGGCATTCTTTGGACCAAGTTTGTCTCGTTCATCCATCTTCGTCCTCCCATTTGATGCGTTGTTATTCTTTGGACCAAGTTCGTCTCGTTCGTCCATCTTCGTCCTCCCATTTGATCCTTTGTTATTCTTTGGACCAAGTTCGTCTCGTTCGTCCATCTTCGTCCTCCCATTTCATCCATAGGCCTTCTTTGGACCAAGTTCATCTCGTTCGTCCATCTTTGTCCTCCTGTTTGATCCCTTGGCCTTCTTTCGACGAAGTTCGTCTCATTCGTCCATCTTCGTTCTCCCATTTGATCCGTTGGCCTTCTTTGGACTAAGTTCGTCTCGTTCTACCATCTTCGTCCTCCCATTTGATCCGTTGGCATTCTTTGGACCAAGTTCGTCTCGTTCATCCCTCTTCGTGCTCCCATTTGATCCGTAGGCCTTCTTTTGACTAAGTTCATCTCGTTCTACCATCATCGTCCTCCCATTTGATCGGCTGGCATTCTTTGGACCAAGTTCGTCTCGTTCGCCCATCTTGGCCCTCCCATTTGATCCGTTGGCCTTCTTTGGACCAAGTTCGTCTCGTTCGTCCATCTTCGTCCTCCCATTTGATCCGTTGGCATTCTTTGAACCAAGTTCGTCTCGTTCGTCGATCTTCGTCTTCCCATTTGATCCGTTGGCATTCTTTGGACCAAGTTCGTCTCGTTCGTCCATCTTCGTCCTCCCATTTGATCCATTGGCATTCTTTGGACCAAGTTCGTCTCGTTCGTCCATCTTCGTCCTCCCATTTGATCCATTGGCATTTATTGGACCAAGTTCGTCTCGTTCGTCCATCTTCGTCCCCATTTGATCCGTAGGCCTTCTTTGTACCATGTTCGTCTCGTTCAACCATCTTCGTCCTCCCATTTGATCCGTTGGCATTCTTTGGACCAAGTTCGTCTCGTTCGTCCATCTTTGTCCTCCCGTTTGATCCCTTGGCCTTCTTTCGACGAAGTTCGTCTCATTCGTCCATCTTCGTTCTCCCATTTGATCCGTTGGCCTTCTTTGGACTAAGTTCGTCTCGTTCTACCATCTTCGTCCTCCCATTTGATCCGTTGGCATTCTTTGGACCAAGTTCGTCTCGTTCATCCCTCTTCGTGCTCCCATTTGATCCGTAGGCCTTCTTTTGACAAAGTTCATCTCGTTCTACCATCATCGTCCTCCCATTTGATCGGTTGGCATTCTTTGGACCAAGTTCGTCTCGTTCGCCCATCTTCGTCCCCATTTGATCCGTTGTTATTCTTTGGACCAAGTTCGTCTCGTTCGTCCATCTTCGTCCTCCCATTTCATCCATAGGCCTTCTTTGGACCAAGTTTGTCTCGTTCGTCCATCTTCGTCCTCCCATTTGATCCGTTGGCATTCTTTGGACCAAGTTCGTCTCGTTCGTCCATCTTCGTCTTCCCATTTGATCCGTAGGCCTTCTTTGGACCAAGTTCGTCTCGTTCGTCCATCTTGGTCCTCCCATTTGATCCGTTGGCCTTCTTTGGACCAAGTTCGTCTCGTTCGTCCATCTTCGTCCTCCCATTTGATCCGTTGGCATTCTTTGGACCAAGTTCGTCTCGTTCGTCTATCTTCGTCCTCCCATTTGATCCGTTGGCATTCTTTGGACCAAGTTCGTCTCGTTCGTCCATCTTCGTCCTCCCATTTGATCCATTGCCATTCATTGGACCAAGTTCGTCTCGTTCGTCCATCTTCGTCCCCATTTGATCCGTAGGCCTTCTTTGTACCGTGTTCGTCTCGTTCTACCATCTTCGTCCTCCCATTTGATCCGTTGGCATTCTTTGGACCAAGTTCGCATCGTTCGTCCATCTTCGTCCTCCCATTTGATCCATTGCCATTCATTGGACCAAGTTCATCTCGTTCGTCCATCTTGGTCCTCCCATTTGATCCGTTGGCCTTCTTTGGACCAAGTTCGTCTCGTTCGTCCCTCTTCGTGCTCCCATTTGATCCGTAGGCCTTCTTTTGACTAGGTTCATCTCGTTCTACCATCATCGTCCTCCCATTTGATCTGTTGGCATTCTTTGGACCAAGTTCGTCTCGTTCGCCCATCTTCGTCCCCATTTGATCCGTTGTTATTCTTTGGACCAAGTTCGTCTCGTTCGTCCATCTTCGTCCTCCCATTTCATCCATAGGCCTTCTTTGGACCAAGTTTGTCTCGTTCGTCCATCTTCGTCCTCCCATTTGATCCGTTGACATTCTTTGGACCAAGTTCGTCTCGTTCGTCCATCTTCGTCTTCCCATTTGATCCGTAGGCCTTCTTTGGACCAACTTCGTCTCGTTCTACCATCTTCGTCCTCCCATTTGATCCGTTGGCATTCTTTGGACCAAGTTCGTCTCGTTCGTCTATCTTCGTCCTCCCATTTGATCCGTTGGCATTCTTTGGACCAAGTTCGTCTCGTTCGTCCATCTTCGTCTTCCCATTTGATCCGTAGGCCTTCTTTGGACCAAGTTCGTCTCGTTCGTCCATCTTGGTCCTCCCATTTGATCCGTTGGCATTCTTTGGACCAAGTTCGTCTCGTTCGTCCCTCTTCGTCTTCCCATTTGATTCGTAGGCCTTCTTTGGACCAAGTTCGTCTCGTTCGTCCATCTTGGTCCTCCCATTTGATCCGTTGGCCTTCTTTGGACCATGTTCGTCCATCTTCGTCCTCCCATTTGATCCTTTGGCATTCATTGGACCAAGTTCGTCTCCTTCGTCCATCTTCGTCCTCCCATTTGATCTGTTGGCATTCTTTGGACCAAGTTTGTCTCGTTCGTCCATCTTCGTCCTCCCATTTGATGCGTTGTTATTCTTTGGACCAAGTTCGTCTCGTTCGTCCATCTTCGTCCTCCCATTTCATCCATAGGCCTTCTTTGGACCAAGTTCGTCTCGTTCGTCCATCTTCGTCCTCCCATTTGATCCCTTGGCATTCATTGGACCAAGTTCGTCTCCTTCGTCCATCTTCGTCCTTCCATTTGATCTGTTGGCATTCTTTGGACCAAGTTTGTCTCGTTCATCCATCTTCGTCCTCCCATTTGATGCGTTGTTATTCTTTGGACCAAGTTCGTCTCGTTCGTCCATCTTCGTCCTCCATTTTGATCCATTGTTATTCTTTGGACCAAGTTCGTCTCGTTCGTCCATCTTCGTTCTCCCATTTCATCCATAGGCCTTCTTTGGACCAAGTTCTTCTCGTTCGTCCATCTTTGTCCTCCCGTTTGATCCCTTGGCCTTCTTTCGACGAAGTTCGTCTCATTCGTCCATCTTCGTTCTCCCATTTGATCCGTTGGCCTTCTTTGGACTAAGTTCGTCTCGTTCTACCATCTTCGTCCTCCCATTTGATCCGTTGGCATTCTTTGGACCAAGTTCGTCTCGTTCATCCCTCTTCGTGCTCCCATTTGATCCGTAGGCCTTCTTTTGACTAAGTTCATCTCGTTCTACCATCATCGTCCTCCCATTTGATCCGTTGTTATTCTTTGGACCAAGTTCGTGTCGTTCGTCCATATTTGTCCTCCCATTTCATCCATTGGCCTTTTTTGCACCAAGTTCGTCTCGTTCATCCATCTTCGTCCTCCCATTTGATCCATTGGGATTCTTTGGACCAAGTTCATCTCGTTCGTCCATCTTTGTCCTCCCATTTGATCCCTTGGCATTCATTGGACCAAGTTCGTCACAGTCGTCCATCTTCGTCCTCCATTTTGATCCACTGGCATTCTTTGGACCAAGTTCGTCTCGTTCGTCCGTCTTCGTCCTCCCATTTGATCCGTAGGCCTTCTTTGGACCATGTTCGTCTCGTTCTACCATCTTCGTCTTCCGATTTGATCCGTTGGCATTCTTTGGACCAAGTTCGTGTCGTTCGTCCCTCTTCGTCCTCCCATTTGATCCGTAGGCCTTCTTTGGACTAAGTTCGTCTCGTTCGTCCATCTTTGTCCTCCCATTTGATCCGTTGGCATTCTTTGGACCAAGTTCGTCTCGTTCGTCCATCTTCGTCCTCCCATTTGATCCGTAGGCCTGCTTTGGACCAAGTTCGTCTCGTTCTACCATCTTCGTCCTCCCATTTGATCCATTGGCATTCTTTGGACCAAGTTCGTCTCGTTTGTCGTCTTCGTCCTCCCATTTGATCCATAGGCCTTCTTTGGACCAAGTTCATCTCGTTCGTCCATCTTTCCCGTTTGATCTGTTGGCATTCTTTGGACCAAGTTCGTCTCGTTCGCCCATCTTCCTCCTCCCATTTGATCCGTTGTTATTCTTTGGACCAAGTTCGTCTCGTTCGTCCATCTTCGTCCTCCCATTTGATCCGTTGGCATTCTTTGGACCAAGTTCGTCTCGTTCGTCCATCTTCGTCCTCCCATTTGATCCCTTGGCATTCATTGGACCAAGTTCGTCTCGTTCGTCCGTCTTCGTCCTCCCATATGATCCGTAGGCCTTCTTTGGACCAAGTTCGTCTCGTTTGTACATCTTCGTCCTCCCATTTGATCCGTTGGCATTCTTTGGACCAAGTTCGTGTCGTTCGTCCCTCTTCGTCCTCCCATTTGATCCGTTGGCATTATTTGGGCCAAGTTCGTACATCTTCGTCCTCCATTTTGATCCATTGGCGCTCTTTGGACCAAGTTCGTCTCGTTCGTCCGTCTTCGTCCTCCCATTTGATTCGTAGGCCTTCTTTGGACCATGTTCGTCTCGTTCTACCATCTTCGTCCACCCATTTGATCCGTTGGCATTCTTTGGACCAAGTTCGTGTCGTTCGTCCCTCTTCGTCCTCCCATTTGATCCGTAGGCCTTCTTTGGACTAAGTTCGTCTCGTTCTACCATCTTCGTCCTCCCATTTGATCCGTTGTTATTCTTTGGACCAAGTTCGTCTCGTTCGTTCATCTTCGTCCTTCCATTTGATCGATTGGCATTTTTTGGAACAAGTTCGTCTCGTTCGTCCATCTTCATCCTCCCATTTGATCCCTTGGCATTCATTGGACCAAGTTCGTCTCGTTCGTCCGTCTTCGTCCTCCCATTTGATCCGTAGGCCTTCTTTGGACCAAGTTCGTCTCGTTCTACCATCTTCGTCCTCCCATTTGATCCATTGGCATTCTTTGGACCAAGTTCGTCTCGTTTGTACATCTTCGTCCTCCCATTTGATCCATAGGCCTTCTTTGGACCAAGTTCCTCTCGTTCGTCCATCTTTGTCCTCCCATTTGATCTGTTGGCATTCTTTGGACCAAGTTCGTGTCGTTCGTCCATCTTCGTCCTCCCATTTGATCCGTTGGCATTCTTTGGACCAAGTTCGTCTCGTTCGTCCATCTTCGTCCTCCCATTTGATCCGTTGGGATTCTTTGGACCAAGTTCGTCTCGTTCGACCCTCTTCGTCCCCCCATTTGATCCGTTGGCCTTCTTTGGACGAAGTTCGTCTCGTTCGTCTATCTTCGTCCTCCCATTTGATCCGTTGGCATTCTTTGGACCAAGTTCGTCTCGTTCGTCCATCTTCGTCCTCCCATTTGATCCGTAGGCCTTCTTTGTAACATGTTCGTCTCGTTCTACCATCTTCGTCCTCCCATTTAATCCGTTGGCATTCTTTGGACCAAGTTCGTCTCGTTCGTTCCTCTTCGTCCTCCCATTTGATCCGTAGGCCTTCTTTGGACCAAGTTCGTCTCGTTCCTCCATCTTCGTCCTCCCATTTGATCCGTTGGCATTCTTTGGACCATGTTCGTCTCGTCCGTCCATCTTCGTCCTCCCATTTGATCCCCAGGCCTTCTTTGGACAAAGTTCATCTCGTTTGTCCTTCTTTGTCCTCCCATTTGATCCGTTGGCATTCTTTGGACCAAGTTCGTGTCGTTCGTCCATTTTCGTCCTCCCATTTGATCCGTTGGCATTCTTTGGACCAAGTTTGTCTCGTTCGTCCATCTTCGTCATCCCATTTGATCCGTTGGCATTCTTTGGATGAAGTTCGTGTCGTTCGTCCATCTTCGTCCTCCCATTTGATCCCTTGGCATTCATTGGACCAAGTTCGTCTCGTTCGTCCATCTTCGTCCCCATTTGATCCGTAGGCCTTCTTTGGACCATGTTCGTCTCGTTTTACCATCTTCGTCCTCCCATTTGATCCGTTGGCATTCTTTGGACCAAGTTCGTCTCGTTGGTCCATCTTTGTCCTCCCATTTGATCCGTTGGCATACTTTGGACCAAGTTCATCTCGTTCATCCATCTTCGTCCTCCCATTTGATCCTTTGGCATTCATTGGACCAAGTTCGTCTCCTTCGTCCATCTTCGTCCTCCCATATGATCCGTTGGCCTTCTTTGGACCAAGTTCGTCTCGTTCGTCCATCTTACCTAGTTTGTCTCGTTCATCCATCTTCGTCCTCCCATTTGATGCATTGTTATTCTTTGGACCAAGTTCGTCTCGTTCGTCCATCTTCGTCCTCCCATTTGATCCGTTGTTATTCTTTGGACCAAGTTCGTCTCGTTCGTCCATCTTCGTCCTCCCATTTGATCCATAGGCCTTATTTGGACCAAGTTCGTCTCGTTCGTCCATCTTTGTCCTCCCATTTGATCCTTTGGCATTCATTGGACCAAGTTCATCTCGTTCGACCATCTTTGTCCTCCCATTTGATCCGTTGGCATTCTTTGGACCAAGTTCGTGTCGTTCATCCATCTTCGTCCTCCCATTTGATCCCTTGGCATTCATTGGACCAAGTTCGTCTCGTTCGTCCATCTTCGTCCTCTATTTTTATCCTTTGGCATTCTTTGGACCAAGTTCGTCTCGTTCATCCATCTTCGTCCTCCCATTCGATCCGTAGGCCTTCTTTGGACCAAGTTCGTCTCATTCGTCCATCTTCGTCCCCATTTGATCCGTAGGCCTTCTTTCGACCATGTTCGTCTCGTTCTACCATCTTCGTCCTCCCATTTGATCCGTTGGCATTCTTTGGACCAAGTTCGTGTCGTTCGTCCCTCTTCGTCCTCCCATTTGATCCGTAGGCCTTCTTTGGACCAAGTTCGTCTCGTTCGTCCATCTTTGTCCTCCCATTTGATCCGTTGGCCTTCTTTGGACCAAGTTCGTCTCGTTCGTCCATCTTACCAAGTTCGTCTCGTTCGTCCATCTTCGTCCTCCCATTTTATCCGTTGGCATTCTTTGGACCAAGTTCGTCTCGTTCGTCCATCTTCGTCCTCCCATTTGATCCTTTGGCATTCATTGGACCAAGTTCGTCTCCTTCGTCCATCTTCGTCCTCCCATTTGATCCCTTGGCATTCATTGGACCAAGTTTGTCTCGTTCGTCCATCTTCGTCCTCCATTTTGATCCATTGGCGCTCTTTGGACCAAGTTCGTCTCGTTCGTCCGTCTTCGTCCTCCCATTTGATCCGTAGGCCTTCTTTGTACCATGTTCGTCTCGTTCTACCATCTTCGTCCTCCCATTTAATCCGTTGGCATTCTTTGGACCAAGTTCGTCTCGTTCGTTCCTCTTCGTCCTCCCATTTGATCCGTAGGCCTTCTTTGGACCAAGTTCGTCTCGTTCCTCCATCTTCGTCCTCCCATTTGATCCGTTGGCATTCTTTGGACCAAGTTCGTCTCGTTCATCCATCTTCGTTCTCCCATTTGATCCCTTGGCATTCTTTGAACCAAGTTCGTCTCGTTCGTCCATCTTCGTCCTCCCATTTGATCCGTTGGCATTCTTTGGACCAAGTTCGTCTCGTTCGTCCCTCTTCGTCCTCCCATTTGATCCGTTGGCCTTCTTTGGACCAAGTTCGTCTCGTTCGTCCCTCTTCGTCCTCCCATTTGATCCGTAGGCCTTCTTTGGACCAAGTTCGTCTCGTTCGTCCATCTTTGTCCTCCCATTTGATCCATTGGCCTTCTTTGGACCAAGTTCGTCTCGTTCGTCCATCTTACCAAGTTCGTCTCGTTCGTCCATCTTCGTCCTCCCATTTTATCCGTTGGCATTCTTTGGACCAAGTTCGTCTCGTTCGTCCATCTTCGTCCTCCCATTTGATCCTTTGGCATTCATTGGACCAAGTTCGTCTCCTTCGTCCATCTTCGTCCTCCCATTTGATCCCTTGGCATTCATTGGACCAAGTTTGTCTCGTTCGTCCATCTTCGTCCTCCATTTTGATCCATTGGCGCTCTTTGGACCAAGTTCGTCTCGTTCGTCCGTCTTCGTCCTCCCATTTGATCCGTAGGCCTTCTTTGTACCATGTTCGTCTCGTTCTACCATCTTCGTCCTCCCATTTAATCCGTTGGCATTCTTTGGACCAAGTTCGTCTCGTTCGTTCCTCTTCGTCCTCCCATTTGATCCGTAGGCCTTCTTTGGACCAAGTTCGTCTCGTTCCTCCATCTTCGTCCTCCCATTTGATCCGTTGGCATTCTTTGGACCAAGTTCGTCTCGTTCATCCATCTTCGTTCTCCCATTTGATCCCTTGGCATTCTTTGAACCAAGTTCGTCTCGTTCGTCCATCTTCGTCCTCCCATTTGATCCGTTGGCATTCTTTGGACCAAGTTCGTCTCGTTCGTCCCTCTTCGTCCTCCCATTTGATCCGTTGGCATTCTTTGAACCAAGTTCGTCTCGTTCGTCCATCTTCGTCCTCCCATTTGATCCGTTGGCATTCTTTGGACCAAGTTCGTCTCGTTCGTCCCTCTTCGTCCTCCCATTTGATCCCTTGGCATTCTTTGAACCAAGTTCGTCTCGTTCGTCCATCTTCGTCCTCCCATTTGATCCGTTGGCATTCTTTGGACCAAGTTCGTCTCGTTCGTCCCTCTTCGTCCTCCCATTTGATCCGTTGGCCTTCTTTGGACCAAGTTCGTCTCGTTCGTCCATCTTCGTCCTCCCATTTGATCCATTGGCATTCATTGGACCAAGTTCGTCTCGTTCGTCCATCTTCGACCCCATTTGATCCGTAGGCCTTCTTTGGACCATGTTCATCTCGTTTTACCATCTTCGTCCTCCCATTTGATCCGTTGGCATTCTTTGGACCAAGTTCGTCTCGTTCGTCCCTCTTCGTCCTCCCATTTGATCCGTTGGCCTTCTTTGGACCAAGTTCGTCTCGTTCGTCCATCTTCGTCCTCGCATTTGATCCGTTGGCATTCTTTGGACCAAGTTCGTCTCGTTCGTCCATCTTCGTCCTCCCATTTGATCCCTTGGCATTCATTGGACCAAGTTCGTCTCGTTCGTCCATCTTCGTCCTCCATTTTGATCCATTGGCGCTCTTTGGACCAAGTTCGTCTCGTTCGTCCGTCTTCGTCCTCCCATTTGATTCGTAGGCCTTCTTTGGACCATGTTCGTCTCGTTCTACCATCTTCGTCCACCCATTTGATCCGTTGGCATTCTTTGGACCAAGTTCGTGTCGTTCGTCCCTCTTCGTCCTCCCATTTGATCCGTAGGCCTTCTTTGGACTAAGTTCGTCTCGTTCTACCATCTTCGTCCTCCCATTTGATCCGTTGTTATTCTTTGGATCATGTTCGTCTCGTTCGTTCATCTTCGTCCTTCCATTTGATCCATTGGCATTTTTTGGAACAAGTTCGTCTCGTTCGTCCATCTTCATCCTCCCATTTAATCCCTTGGCATTCATTGGACCAAGTTCGTCTCGTTCGTCCGTCTTCGTCCTCCCATTTGATCCGTAGGCCTTCTTTGGACCAAGTTCGTCTCCTGCTACCATCTTCGTCCTCCCATTTGATCCATTGGCATTCTTTGGACCAAGTTCGTCTCGTTTGTACATCTTCGTCCTCCCATTTGATCCATAGGCTTTCTTTGGACCAAGTTCATCTCGTTCGTCCATCTTTGTCCTCCCATTTGATCTGTTGGCATTCTTTGGACCAAGTTCGTGTCGTTCGTCCATCTTCGTTCTCCCATTTGATCCGTTGGCATTCTTTGGACAAAGTTCGTCTCGTTGGTCCATCTTTGTCCTCCCATTTGATCCGTTGGCATTCTTTGGACCAAGTTCGTCTCGTTCGTCCATCTTCGTCCTCCCATTTGATCCCTTGGCATTCATTGGACCAAGTTCGTCTCGTTCGTCCATCTTCGTCCCCATTTGATCCGTAGGCCTTCTTTGGACCATGTTCGTCTCGTTTTACCATCTTCGTCCTCCCATTTGATCCGTTGGCATTCTTTGGACCAAGTTCGTCTCGTTGGTCCGTCTTTGTCCTCCCATTTGATCCGTTGGCATTCTTTGGACCAAGTTCGTCTCGTTCGTCCATCTTCGTCCTCCCATTTGATCCTTTGGCATTCATTGGACCAAGTTCGTCTCCTTCGTCCATCTTCGTCCTCCCATTTGATCCGTTGGCCTTCTTTGGACCAAGTTCGTCTCGTTCGTCCATCTTACCTAGTTTGTCTCGTTCGTCCATCTTCGTCCTCCCATTTGATCCTTTGGCATTCATTGGACCAAGTTCGTCTCCTTCGTCCATCTTCGTCCTCCCATTTGATCTGTTGGCATTCTTTGGAACAAGTTTGTCTCGTTCATCCATCTTCGTCCTCCCATTTGATGCATTGTTATTCTTTGGACCAAGTTCGTCTCGTTCGTCCATCTTCGTCCTCCCATTTGATCCCTTGGCATTCATTGGACCAAGTTCGTCTCGTTCGTCCATCTTCGTCCCCATTTGATCCGTAGGCCTTCTTTGGACCATGTTCGTCTCGTTTTACCATCTTCGTCCTCCCATTTGATCCGTTGGCATTCTTTGGACCAAGTTCTTCTCATTGGTCCATCTTTGTCTTCCCATTTGATCCGTTGGCATTCTTTGGACCAAGTTCGTCTCGTTCGTCCATCTTCGTCCTCCCATTTGATCCTTTGGCATTCATTGGACCAAGTTCGTCCCCTTCGTCCATCTTCGTCCTCCCATTTGATCCGTTGGCCTTCTTTGGACCAAGTTCGTCTCGTTCGTCCATCTTACCTAGTTTGTCTCGTTCGTCCATCTTCGTCCTCCCATTTGATCCTTTGGCATTCATTGGACCAAGTTCGTCTCGTTCGTCCATCTTCGTCCTCCCATTTGATCCGTTATTATTCTTTGGACCAAGTTCGTCTCGTTCGTCCATCTTCGTCCTCCCATTTGATCCATAGGCCTTCTTTGGACCAAGTTCGTCTCGTTCGTCCATCTTTGTCCTCCCATTTGATCCTTTCGCATTCATTGGACCAAGTTCATCTCGTTCGTCCATCTTTGTCCTCCCATTTGATCCGTTGGCATTCTTTGGACCAAGTTCGTGTCGTTCATCCATCTTCGTCCTCCCATTTGATTCCTTGGCATTCATTGGACCATGTTCGTCTCGTTCGTCCATCTTCGTCCTCCATTTTTATCCTTTGGCATTCTTTGGACCAAGTTCGTCTCGTTCATCCATCTTCGTCCTCCCATTCGATCCGTAGGCCTTCTTTGGACCAAGTTCGTCTCGTTCGTCCATCTTCGTCCCCATTTGATCCGTAGGCCTTCTTTGGACCATGTTCGTCTCGTTCTACCATCTTCGTCCTCCCATTTGATCCGTTGGCATTCTTTGGACCAAGTTCGTGTCGTTCGTCCCTCTTCGTCCTCCCATTTGATCCCTAGGCCTTCTTTGGACCAAGTTCGTCTAGTTCGTAGATCTTCGTCCTCCCATTTGATCCATAGGCCTTCTTTGGACCAAGTTCGTCTCGTTCGTCCATCTTTGTCCTCCCATTTGATCCGTTGGCCTTCTTTGGACCAAGTTCGTCTCGTTTGTCCATCTTACCAAGTTCGTCTCGTTCGTCCATCTTTGTCCTCCCATTTTATCCGTTGGCATTCTTTCGCCCAAGTTCGTCTCGTTCGTCCATCTTCGTCCTCCCATTTGATCCTTTGGCATTCATTGGACCAATTTCGTCTCCTTCGTCCATCTTCGTCCTCCCATTTGATCTGTTGGCATTCTTTGGACCAAGTTTGTCTCGTTCATCCATCTTCGTCCTCCCATTTGATGCGTTGTTATTCTTTGGACCAAGTTCGTCTCGTTCGTCCATCTTCGTCCTCCCATTTGATCCGTTGTTATTCTTTGGACCAAGTTCGTCTCGTTCGTCCATCTTCGTCCTCCCATTTGATCCAAAGGCCTTCTTTGGACCAAGTTCGTCTCGTTCGTCCATCTTTGCCCTCCCATTTGATCCTTTGGCATTCATTGCACCAAGTTCATCTCGTTCGTCCATCTTTGTCCTCCCATTTGATCCGTTGGCATTCTTTGGACCAAGTTCGTGTCGTTCCTCCATCTTCGTCCTCCCATTTGATCCCTTGGCATTCATTGGACCAAGTTCGTCTCGTTCGTCCATCTTCGTCCTCCATTTTTATCCATTGGCATTCTTTGGACCAAGTTCGTCTCGTTCGTCCATCTTCGTCCTCCCATTCGATCCGTTGGCCTTCTTTGGACCAAGTTCGTCTCGTTCGTCCATCTTACCAAGTTCGTCTCGTTCGTCCATCTTCGTCCTCCCATTTGATCCGTTGGCATTCTTTGGACCAAGTTCGTCTCGTTCGTCCATCTTCGTCCTCCCATTTGATGCTTTGGCATTCATTGGACCAAGTTCGTCTCCTTCGTCCATCTTCGTCCTCCCATTTGATCCGTTGGCCTTCTTTGGACCAAGTTCGTCTCGTTCGTCCATCTTACCTAGTTTGTCTCGTTCGTCCATCTTCGTCCTCCCATTTGATCCTTTGGCATTCATTGGACCAAGTTCGTCTCCTTCGTCCATCTTCGTCCTCCCATTTGATCTGTTGGCTTTCTTTGGAACAAGTTTGTCTCGTTCGTCCATCTTCGTCCTCCATTTTGATCCATTGGCGCTCTTTGGACCAAGTTCGTCTCGTTCGTCCGTCTTCGTCCTCCCATTTGATCCGTAGGCCTTCTTTGTACCATGTTCGTCTCGTTCTACCATCTTCGTCCTCCCATTTAATCCGTTGGCATTCTTTGGACCAAGTTCGTCTCGTTCGTTCCTCTTCGTCCTCCCATTTGATCCGTAGGCCTTCTTTGGACCAAGTTCGTCTCGTTCCTCCATCTTCGTCCTCCCATTTGATCCGTTGGCATTCTTTGGACCAAGTTCGTCTCGTTCATCCATCTTCGTTCTCCCATTTGATCCCTTGGCATTCTTTGAACCAAGTTCGTCTCGTTCGTCCATCTTCGTCCTCCCATTTGATCCGTTGGCATTCTTTGGACCAAGTTCGTCTCGTTCGTCCCTCTTCGTCCTCCCATTTGATCCGTTGGCCTTCTTTGGACCAAGTTCGTCTCGTTCGTCCATCTTCGTCCTCCCATTTGATCCGTTGGCATTCTTTGGGCCAAGTTCGTCTCGTTCGTCCATCTTCGTCCTCCCATTTGATCCATTGGCATTCATTGGACCAAGTTCGTCTCGTTCGTCCATCTTCGTCCCCATTTGATCCGTAGGCCTTCTTTGGACCATGTTCATCTCGTTTTACCATCTTCGTCCTCCCATTTGATCCGTTGGCATTCTTTGGACCAAGTTCGTCTCGTTCGTCCCTCTTCGTCCTCCCATTTGATCCGTTGGCCTTCTTTGGACCAAGTTCGTCTCGTTCGTCCATCTTCGTCCTCCCATTTGATCCGTTGGCATTCTTTGGACCAAGTTCGTCTCGTTCGTCCATCTTCGTCCTCCCATTTGATCCCTTGGCATTCATTGGACCAAGTTCGTCTCGTTCATCCATCTTCGTCCTCCATTTTGATCAATTGGCGCTCTTTGGACCAAGTTCGTCTCGTTCGTCCGTCTTCGTCCTCCCATTTGATTCGTAGGCCTTCTTTGGACCATGTTCGTCTCGTTCTACCATCTTCGTCCTCCCATTTGATCCGTTGGCATTCTTTGGACCAAGTTCGTGTCGTTCGTCCCTCTTCGTCCTCCCATTTGATCCCTAGGCCTTCTTTGGACCAAGTTCGTCTAGTTCGTACATCTTCGTCCTCCCATTTGATCCATAGGCCTTCTTTGGACCAAGTTCGTCTCGTTCGTCCATCTTTGTCCTCCCATTTGATCCGTTGGCCTTCTTTGGACCAAGTTCGTCTCGTTCGTCCATCTTACCAAGTTCGTCTCGTTCGTCCATCTTTGTCCTCCCATTTTATCCGTTGGCATTCTTTGGCCCAAGTTCGTCTCGTTCGTCCATCTTCGTCTTCCCATTTGATCCTTTGGCATTCATTGGACCAATTTCGTCTCCTTCGTCCATCTTCGTCCTCCCATTTGATCTGTTGGCATTCTTTGGACCAAGTTTGTCTCGTTCATCCATCTTCGTCCTCCCATTTGATGCGTTGTTATTCTTTGGACCAAGTTCGTCTCGTTCGTCCATCTTCGTCCTCCCATTTGATCCGTTGTTATTCTTTGGACCAAGTTCGTCTCGTTCGTCCATCTTCGTCCTCCCATTTGATCCAAAGGCCTTCTTTGGACCAAGTTCGTCTCGTTCGTCCATCTTTGCCCTCCCATTTGATCCTTTGGCATTCATTGCACCAAGTTCATCTCGTTCGTCCATCTTTGTCCTCCCATTTGATCCGTTGGCAATCTTTGGACCAAGTTCGTGTCGTTCCTCCATCTTCGTCCTCCCATTTGATCCCTTGGCATTCATTGGACCAAGTTCGTCTCGTTCGTCCATCTTCGTCCTCCATTTTTATCCATTGGCATTCTTTGGACCAAGTTCGTCTCGTTCGTCCATCTTCGTCCTCCCATTTGATCCGTTGGCCTTCTTTGGACCAAGTTCGTCTCGTTCGTCCATCTTACCAAGTTCGTCTCGTTCGTCCATCTTCGTCCTCCCATTTGATCCGTTGGCATTCTTTGGACCAAGTTCGTCTCGTTCGTCCATCTTCGTCCTCCCATTTGATGCTTTGGCATTCATTGGACCAAGTTCGTCTCCTTCGTCCATCTTCGTCCTCCCATTTGATCCGTTGGCCTTCTTTGGACCAAGTTCGTCTCGTTCGTCCATCTTACCTAGTTTGTCTCGTTCGTCCATCTTCGTCCTCCCATTTGATCCTTTGGCATTCATTGGACCAAGTTCGTCTCCTTCGTCCATCTTCGTCCTCCCATTTGATCTGTTGGCTTTCTTTGGAACAAGTTTGTCTCGTTCGTCCATCTTCGTCCTCCATTTTGATCCATTGGCGCTCTTTGGACCAAGTTCGTCTCGTTCGTCCGTCTTCGTCCTCCCATTTGATCCGTAGGCCTTCTTTGTACCATGTTCGTCTCGTTCTACCATCTTCGTCCTCCCATTTAATCCGTTGGCATTCTTTGGACCAAGTTCGTCTCGTTCGTTCCTCTTCGTCATCCCATTTGATCCGTAGGCCTTCTTTGGACCAAGTTCGTCTCGTTCCTCCATCTTCGTCCTCCCATTTTATCCGTTGGCATTCTTTGGACCAAGTTCGTCTCGTTCATCCATCTTCGTTCTCCCATTTGATCCCTTGGCATTCTTTGAACCAAGTTCGTCTCGTTCGTCCATCTTCGTCCTCCCATTTGATCCGTTGGCATTCTTTGGACCAAGTTCGTCTCGTTCGTCCCTCTTCGTCCTCCCATTTGATCCGTTGGCCTTCTTTGGACCAACTTCGTCTCGTTCGTCCATCTTCGTCCTCCCATTTGATCCGTTGGCATTCTTTGGGCCAAGTTCGTCTCGTTCGTCCATCTTCGTCCTCCCATTTGATCCATTGGCATTCATTGGACCAAGTTCGTCTCGTTCGTCCATCTTCGTCCCCATTTGATCCGTAGGCCTTCTTTGGACCATGTTCATCTCGTTTTACCATCTTCGTCCTCCCATTTGATCCGTTGGCATTCTTTGGACCAAGTTCGTCTCGTTCGTCCCTCTTCGTCCTCCCATTTGATCCGTTGGCCTTCTTTGGACCAAGTTCGTCTCGTTCGTCCATCTTCGTCCTCCCATTTGATCCGTTGGCATTCTTTGGACCAAGTTCGTCTCGTTCGTCCATCTTCGTCCTCCCATTTGATCCCTTGGCATTCATTGGACCAAGTTCGTCTCGTTCATCCATCTTCGTCCTCCATTTTGATCAATTGGCGCTCTTTGGACCAAGTTCGTCTCGTTCGTCCGTCTTCGTCCTCCCATTTGATTCGTAGGCCTTCTTTGGACCATGTTCGTCTCGTTCTACCATCTTCGTCCACCCATTTGATCCGTTGGCATTCTTTGGACCAAGTTCGTGTCGTTCGTCCCTCTTCGTCCTCCCATTTGATCCGTAGGCCTTCTTTGGACTAAGTTCGTCTCGTTCTACCATCTTCGTCCTCCCATTTGATCCGTTGTTATTCTTTGGATCATGTTCGTCTCGTTCGTTCATCTTCGTCCTTCCATTTGATCCATTGGCATTTTTTGGAACAAGTTCGTCTCGTTCGTCCATCTTCATCCTCCCATTTAATCCCTTGGCATTCATTGGACCAAGTTCATCTCGTTCGTCCGTCTTCGTCCTCCCATTTGATCCGTAGGCCTTCTTTGGACCAAGTTCGTCTCCTGCTACCATCTTCGTCCTCCCATTTGATCCAATGGCATTCTTTGGACCAAGTTCGTCTCGTTTGTACATCTTCGTCCTCCCATTTGATCCATAGGCTTTCTTTGGACCAAGTTCATCTCGTTCGTCCATCTTTGTCCTCCCATTTGATCTGTTGGCATTCTTTGGACCAAGTTCGTGTCGTTCGTCCATCTTCGTTCTCCCATTTGATCCGTTGGCATTCTTTGGACCAAGTTCGTCTCGTTGGTCCATCTTTGTCCTCCCATTTGATCCGTTGGCATTCTTTGGACCAAGTTCGTCTCGTTCGTCCATCTTCGTCCTCCCATTTGATCCTTTGGCATTCATTGGACCAAGTTCGTCTCCTTCGTCCATCTTCGTCCTCCCATTTGATCCGTTGGCCTTCTTTGGACCAAGTTCGTCTCGTTCGTCCATCTTACCTAGTTTGTCTCGTTCGTCCATCTTCGTCCTCCCATTTGATCCTTTGGCATTCATTGGACCAAGTTCGTCTCCTTCGTCCATCTTCGTCCTCCCATTTGATCTGTTGGCATTCTTTGGAACAAGTTTGTCTCGTTCATCCATCTTCGTCCTCCCATTTGATGCATTGTTATTCTTTGGACCAAGTTCGTCTCGTTCGTCCATCTTCGTCCTCCCATTTGATCCCTTGGCATTCATTGGACCAAGTTCGTCTCGTTCGTCCATCTTCGTCCCCATTTGATCCGTAGGCCTTCTTTGGACCATGTTCGTCTCGTTTTACCATCTTCGTCCTCCCATTTGATCCGTTGGCATTCTTTGGACCAAGTTCTTCTCATTGGTCCATCTTTGTCCTCCCATTTGATCCGTTGGCATTCTTTGGACCAAGTTCGTCTCGTTCGTCCATCTTCGTCCTCCCGTTTGATCCTTTGGCATTCATTGGACCAAGTTCGTCCACTTCGTCCATCTTCGTCCTCCCATTTGATCCGTTGGCCTTCTTTGGACCAAGTTCGTCTCGTTCGTCCATCTTACCTAGTTTGTCTCGTTCGTCCATCTTCGTCCTCCCATTTGATCCTTTGGCATTCATTGGACCAAGTTCGTCTCGTTCGTCCATCTTCGTCCTCCCATTTGATCCGTTATTATTCTTTGGACCAAGTTCGTCTCGTTCGTCCATCTTCGTCCTCCCATTTGATCCATAGGCCTTCTTTGGACCAAGTTCGTCTCGTTCGTCCATCTTTGTCCTCCCATTTGATCCTTTCGCATTCATTGGACCAAGTTCATCTCGTTCGTCCATCTTTGTCCTCCCATTTGATTCCTTGGCATTCATTGGACCAAGTTCGTCTCGTTCGTCCATCTTCGTCCTCCATTTTTATCCATTGGCATTCTTTGGACCAAGTTCGTCTCGTTCGTCCATCTTCGTCCTCCCATTTGATCCGTTGGCCTTCTTTGGACCAAGTTCGTCTCGTTCGTCCATCTTACCAAGTTCGTCTCGTTCGTCCATCTTCGTCCTCCCATTTGATCCGTTGGCATTCTTTGGACCAAGTTCGTCTCGTTCGTCCATCTTCGTCCTCCCATTTGATGCTTTGGCATTCATTGGACCAAGTTCGTCTCCTTCGTCCATCTTCGTCCTCCCATTTGATCCGTTGGCCTTCTTTGGACCAAGTTCGTCTCGTTCGTCCATCTTACCTAGTTTGTCTCGTTCGTCCATCTTCGTCCTCCCATTTGATCCTTTGGCATTCATTGGACCAAGTTCGTCTCCTTCGTCCATCTTCGTCCTCCCATTTGATCTGTTGGCTTTCTTTGGAACAAGTTTGTCTCGTTCGTCCATCTTCGTCCTCCATTTTGATCCATTGGCGCTCTTTGGACCAAGTTCGTCTCGTTCGTCCGTCTTCGTCCTCCCATTTGATCCGTAGGCCTTCTTTGTACCATGTTCGTCTCGTTCTACCATCTTCGTCCTCCCATTTAATCCGTTGGCATTCTTTGGACCAAGTTCGTCTCGTTCGTTCCTCTTCGTCATCCCATTTGATCCGTAGGCCTTCTTTGGACCAAGTTCGTCTCGTTCCTCCATCTTCGTCCTCCCATTTTATCCGTTGGCATTCTTTGGACCAAGTTCGTCTCGTTCATCCATCTTCGTTCTCCCATTTGATCCCTTGGCATTCTTTGAACCAAGTTCGTCTCGTTCGTCCATCTTCGTCCTCCCATTTGATCCGTTGGCATTCTTTGGACCAAGTTCGTCTCGTTCGTCCCTCTTCGTCCTCCCATTTGATCCGTTGGCCTTCTTTGGACCAACTTCGTCTCGTTCGTCCATCTTCGTCCTCCCATTTGATCCGTTGGCATTCTTTGGGCCAAGTTCGTCTCGTTCGTCCATCTTCGTCCTCCCATTTGATCCATTGGCATTCATTGGACCAAGTTCGTCTCGTTCGTCCATCTTCGTCCCCATTTGATCCGTAGGCCTTCTTTGGACCATGTTCATCTCGTTTTACCATCTTCGTCCTCCCATTTGATCCGTTGGCATTCTTTGGACCAAGTTCGTCTCGTTCGTCCCTCTTCGTCCTCCCATTTGATCCGTTGGCCTTCTTTGGACCAAGTTCGTCTCGTTCGTCCATCTTCGTCCTCCCATTTGATCCGTTGGCATTCTTTGGACCAAGTTCGTCTCGTTCGTCCATCTTCGTCCTCCCATTTGATCCCTTGGCATTCATTGGACCAAGTTCGTCTCGTTCATCCATCTTCGTCCTCCATTTTGATCAATTGGCGCTCTTTGGACCAAGTTCGTCTCGTTCGTCCGTCTTCGTCCTCCCATTTGATTCGTAGGCCTTCTTTGGACCATGTTCGTCTCGTTCTACCATCTTCGTCCACCCATTTGATCCGTTGGCATTCTTTGGACCAAGTTCGTGTCGTTCGTCCCTCTTCGTCCTCCCATTTGATCCGTAGGCCTTCTTTGGACTAAGTTCGTCTCGTTCTACCATCTTCGTCCTCCCATTTGATCCGTTGTTATTCTTTGGATCATGTTCGTCTCGTTCGTTCATCTTCGTCCTTCCATTTGATCCATTGGCATTTTTTGGAACAAGTTCGTCTCGTTCGTCCATCTTCATCCTCCCATTTAATCCCTTGGCATTCATTGGACCAAGTTCATCTCGTTCGTCCGTCTTCGTCCTCCCATTTGATCCGTAGGCCTTCTTTGGACCAAGTTCGTCTCCTGCTACCATCTTCGTCCTCCCATTTGATCCAATGGCATTCTTTGGACCAAGTTCGTCTCGTTTGTACATCTTCGTCCTCCCATTTGATCCATAGGCTTTCTTTGGACCAAGTTCATCTCGTTCGTCCATCTTTGTCCTCCCATTTGATCTGTTGGCATTCTTTGGACCAAGTTCGTGTCGTTCGTCCATCTTCGTTCTCCCATTTGATCCGTTGGCATTCTTTGGACCAAGTTCGTCTCGTTGGTCCATCTTTGTCCTCCCATTTGATCCGTTGGCATTCTTTGGACCAAGTTCGTCTCGTTCGTCCATCTTCGTCCTCCCATTTGATCCTTTGGCATTCATTGGACCAAGTTCGTCTCCTTCGTCCATCTTCGTCCTCCCATTTGATCCGTTGGCCTTCTTTGGACCAAGTTCGTCTCGTTCGTCCATCTTACCTAGTTTGTCTCGTTCGTCCATCTTCGTCCTCCCATTTGATCCTTTGGCATTCATTGGACCAAGTTCGTCTCCTTCGTCCATCTTCGTCCTCCCATTTGATCTGTTGGCATTCTTTGGAACAAGTTTGTCTCGTTCATCCATCTTCGTCCTCCCATTTGATGCATTGTTATTCTTTGGACCAAGTTCGTCTCGTTCGTCCATCTTCGTCCTCCCATTTGATCCCTTGGCATTCATTGGACCAAGTTCGTCTCGTTCGTCCATCTTCGTCCCCATTTGATCCGTAGGCCTTCTTTGGACCATGTTCGTCTCGTTTTACCATCTTCGTCCTCCCATTTGATCCGTTGGCATTCTTTGGACCAAGTTCTTCTCATTGGTCCATCTTTGTCCTCCCATTTGATCCGTTGGCATTCTTTGGACCAAGTTCGTCTCGTTCGTCCATCTTCGTCCTCCCGTTTGATCCTTTGGCATTCATTGGACCAAGTTCGTCCACTTCGTCCATCTTCGTCCTCCCATTTGATCCGTTGGCCTTCTTTGGACCAAGTTCGTCTCGTTCGTCCATCTTACCTAGTTTGTCTCGTTCGTCCATCTTCGTCCTCCCATTTGATCCTTTGGCATTCATTGGACCAAGTTCGTCTCGTTCGTCCATCTTCGTCCTCCCATTTGATCCGTTATTATTCTTTGGACCAAGTTCGTCTCGTTCGTCCATCTTCGTCCTCCCATTTGATCCATAGGCCTTCTTTGGACCAAGTTCGTCTCGTTCGTCCATCTTTGTCCTCCCATTTGATCCTTTCGCATTCATTGGACCAAGTTCATCTCGTTCGTCCATCTTTGTCCTCCCATTTGATTCCTTGGCATTCATTGGACCAAGTTCGTCTCGTTCGTCCATCTTCGTCCTCCATTTTTATCCTTTGGCATTCTTTGGACCAAGTTCGTCTCGTTCATCCATCTTCGTCCTCCCATTCGATCCGTAGGCCTTCTTTGGACCAAGTTCGTCTCGTTCGTCCATCTTCGTCCCCATTTGATCCGTAGGCCTTCTTTGGACCATGTTCGTCTCGTTCTACCATCTTCGTCCTCCCATTTGATCCGTTGGCATTCTTTGGACCAAGTTCGTGTCGTTCGTCCCTCTTCGTCCTCCCATTTGATCCCTAGGCCTTCTTTGGACCAAGTTCGTCTAGTTCGTACATCTTCGTCCTCCCATTTGATCCATAGGCCTTCTTTGGACCAAGTTCGTCTCGTTCGTCCATCTTTGTCCTCCCATTTGATCCGTTGGCCTTCTTTGGACCAAGTTCGTCTCGTTCGTCCATCTTCGTCCTCCCATTTGATCCTTTGGCATTCATTGGACCAATTTCGTCTCCTTCGTCCATCTTCGTCCTCCCATTTGATCTGTTGGCATTCTTTGGACCAAGTTTGTCTCGTTCATCCATCTTCGTCCTCCCATTTGATGCGTTGTTATTCTTTGGACCAAGTTCGTCTCGTTCGTCCATCTTCGTCCTCCCATTTGATCCGTTGTTATTCTTTGGACCAAGTTCGTCTCGTTCGTCCATCTTCGTCCTCCCATTTGATCCAAAGGCCTTCTTTGGACCAAGTTCGTCTCGTTCGTCCATCTTTGTCCTCCCATTTGATCCTTTGGCATTCATTGCACCAAGTTCATCTCGTTCGTCCATCTTTGTCCTCCCATTTGATCCGTTGGCATTCTTTGGACCAAGTTCGTGTCGTTCCTCCATCTTCGTCCTCCCATTTGATCCCTTGGCATTCATTGGACCAAGTTCGTCTCGTTCGTCCATCTTCGTCCTCCATTTTTATCCATTGGCATTCTTTGGACCAAGTTCGTCTCGTTCGTCCATCTTCGTCCTCCCATTTGATCCGTTGGCCTTCTTTGGACCAAGTTCGTCTCGTTCGTCCATCTTACCAAGTTCGTCTCGTTCGTCCATCTTCGTCCTCCCATTTGATCCGTTGGCATTCTTTGGACCAAGTTCGTCTCGTTCGTCCATCTTCGTCCTCCCATTTGATGCTTTGGCATTCATTGGACAAAGTTCGTCTCCTTCGTCCATCTTCGTCCTCCCATTTGATCCGTTGGCCTTCTTTGGACCAAGTTCGTCTCGTTCGTCCATCTTACCTAGTTTGTCTCGTTCGTCCATCTTCGTCCTCCCATTTGATCCTTTGGCATTCATTGGACCAAGTTCGTCTCCTTCGTCCATCTTCGTCCTCCCATTTGATCTGTTGGCTTTCTTTGGAACAAGTTTGTCTCGTTCGTCCATCTTCGTCCTCCATTTTGATCCATTGGCGCTCTTTGGACCAAGTTCGTCTCGTTCGTCCGTCTTCGTCCTCCCATTTGATCCGTAGGCCTTCTTTGTACCATGTTCGTCTCGTTCTACCATCTTCGTCCTCCCATTTAATCCGTTGGCATTCTTTGGACCAAGTTCGTCTCGTTCGTTCCTCTTCGTCCTCCCATTTGATCCGTAGGCCTTCTTTGGACCAGGTTCGTCTCGTTCCTCCATCTTCGTCCTCCCATTTGATCCGTTGGCATTCTTTGGACCAAGTTCGTCTCGTTCATCCATCTTCGTTCTCCCATTTGATCCCTTGGCATTCTTTGAACCAAGTTCGTCTCGTTCGTCCATCTTCGTCCTCCCATTTGATCCGTTGGCATTCTTTGGACCAAGTTCGTCTCGTTCGTCCCTCTTCGTCCTCCCATTTGATCCGTTGGCCTTCTTTGGACCAAGTTCGTCTCGTTCGTCCATCTTCGTCCTCCCATTTGATCCGTTGGCATTCTTTGGGCCAAGTTCGTCTCGTTCGTCCATCTTCGTCCTCCCATTTGATCCATTGGCATTCATTGGACCAAGTTCGTCTCGTTCGTCCATCTTCGTCCCCATTTGATCCGTAGGCCTTCTTTGGACCATGTTCATCTCGTTTTACCATCTTCGTCCTCCCATTTGATCCGTTGGCATTCTTTGGACCAAGTTCGTCTCGTTCGTCCCTCTTCGTCCTCCCATTTGATCCGTTGGCCTTCTTTGGACCAAGTTCGTCTCGTTCGTCCATCTTCGTCCTCCCATTTGATCCGTTGGCATTCTTTGGACCAAGTTCGTCTCGTTCGTCCATCTTCGTCCTCCCATTTGATCCCTTGGCATTCATTGGACCAAGTTCGTCTCGTTCGTCCATCCTCGTCCTCCATTTTGATCAATTGGCGCTCTTTGGACCAAGTTCGTCTCGTTCGTCCGTCTTCGTCCTCCCATTTGATTCGTAGGCCTTCTTTGGACCATGTTCGTCTCGTTCTACCATCTTCGTCCACCCATTTGATCCGTTGGCATTCTTTGGACCAAGTTCGTGTCGTTCGTCCCTCTTCGTCCTCCCATTTGATCCGTAGGCCTTCTTTGGACTAAGTTCGTCTCGTTCTACCATCTTCGTCCTCCCATTTGATCCGTTGTTATTCTTTGGATCATGTTCGTCTCGTTCGTTCATCTTCGTCCTTCCATTTGATCCATTGGCATTTTTTGGAACAAGTTCGTCTCGTTCGTCCATCTTCATCCTCCCATTTAATCCCTTGGCATTCATTGGACCAAGTTCGTCTCGTTCGTCCGTCTTCGTCCTCCCATTTGATCCGTAGGCCTTCTTTGGACCAAGTTCGTCTCGTTTGTACATCTTCGTCCTCCCATTTGATCCATAGGCTTTCTTTGGACCAAGTTCATCTAGTTCGTCCATCTTTGTCCTCCCATTTGATCTGTTGGCATTCTTTGGACCAAGTTCGTGTCGTTCGTCCATCTTCGTTCTCCCATTTGATCCGTTGGCATTCTTTGGACCAAGTTCGTGTCGTTCCTCCATCTTCGTCCTCCCATTTGATCCCTTGGCATTCATTGGACCAAGTTCGTCTCGTTCGTCCATCTTCGTCCTCCATTTTTATCCATTGGCATTCTTTGGACCAAGTTCGTCTCGTTCGTCCATCTTCGTCCTCCCATTTGATCCGTTGGCCTTCTTTGGACCAAGTTCGTCTCGTTCGTCCATCTTACCAAGTTCGTCTCGTTCGTCCATCTTCGTCCTCCCATTTGATCCGTTGGCATTCTTTGGACCAAGTTCGTCTCGTTCGTCCATCTTCGTCCTCCCATTTGATGCTTTGGCATTCATTGGACAAAGTTCGTCTCCTTCGTCCATCTTCGTCCTCCCATTTGATCCGTTGGCCTTCTTTGGACCAAGTTCGTCTCGTTCGTCCATCTTACCTAGTTTGTCTCGTTCGTCCATCTTCGTCCTCCCATTTGATCCTTTGGCATTCATTGGACCAAGTTCGTCTCCTTCGTCCATCTTCGTCCTCCCATTTGATCTGTTGGCTTTCTTTGGAACAAGTTTGTCTCGTTCGTCCATCTTCGTCCTCCATTTTGATCCATTGGCGCTCTTTGGACCAAGTTCGTCTCGTTCGTCCGTCTTCGTCCTCCCATTTGATCCGTAGGCCTTCTTTGTACCATGTTCGTCTCGTTCTACCATCTTCGTCCTCCCATTTAATCCGTTGGCATTCTTTGGACCAAGTTCGTCTCGTTCGTTCCTCTTCGTCCTCCCATTTGATCCGTAGGCCTTCTTTGGACCAAGTTCGTCTCGTTCCTCCATCTTCGTCCTCGCATTTGATCCGTTGGCATTCTTTGGACCAAGTTCGTCTCGTTCATCCATCTTCGTTCCCCCATTTGATCCGTTGGCATTCTTTGGGCCAAGTTCGTCTCGTTCGTCCATCTTCGTCCTCCCATTTGATCCATTGGCATTCATTGGACCAAGTTCGTCTCGTTCGTCCATCTTCGTCCCCATTTGATCCGTAGGCCTTCTTTGGACCATGTTCATCTCGTTTTACCATCTTCGTCCTCCCATTTGATCCGTTGGCATTCTTTGGACCAAGTTCGTCTCGTTCGTCCCTCTTCGTCCTCCCATTTGATCCGTTGGCCTTCTTTGGACCAAGTTCGTCTCGTTCGTCCATCTTCGTCCTCCCATTTGATCCGTTGGCATTCTTTGGACCAAGTTCGTCTCGTTCGTCCATCTTCGTCCTCCCATTTGATCCCTTGGCATTCATTGGACCAAGTTCGTCTCGTTCGTCCATCCTCGTCCTCCATTTTGATCAATTGGCGCTCTTTGGACCAAGTTCGTCTCGTTCGTCCGTCTTCGTCCTCCCATTTGATTCGTAGGCCTTCTTTGGACCATGTTCGTCTCGTTCTACCATCTTCGTCCACCCATTTGATCCGTTGGCATTCTTTGGACCATGTTCGTGTCGTTCGTCCCTCTTCGTCCTCCCATTTGATCCGTAGGCCTTCTTTGGACTAAGTTCGTCTCGTTCTACCATCTTCGTCCTCCCATTTGATCCGTTGTTATTCTTTGGATCATGTTCGTCTCGTTCGTTCATCTTCGTCCTTCCATTTGATCCATTGGCATTTTTTGGAACAAGTTCGTCTCGTTCGTCCATCTTCATCCTCCCATTTAATCCCTTGGCATTCATTGGACCAAGTTCGTCTCGTTCGTCCGTCTTCGTCCTCCCATTTGATCCGTAGGCCTTCTTTGGACCAAGTTCGTCTCGTTTGTACATCTTCGTCCTCCCATTTGATCCATAGGCTTTCTTTGGACCAAGTTCATCTCGTTCGTCCATCTTTGTCCTCCCATTTGATCTGTTGGCATTCTTTGGACCAAGTTCGTGTCGTTCGTCCATCTTCGTTCTCCCATTTGATCCGTTGGCATTCTTTGGACCAAGTTCGTCTCGTTGGTCCATCTTTGTCCTCCCATTTGATCCGTTGGCATTCTTTGGTCCAAGTTCGTCTCGTTCGTCCATCTTCGTCCTCCCATTTGATCCCTTGGCATTCATTGGACCAAGTTCGTCTCGTTCGTCCATCTTCGTCCCCATTTGATCCGTAGGCCTTCTTTGGACCATGTTCGTCTCGTTTTACCATCTTCGTCCTCCCATTTGATCCGTTGGCATTCTTTGGACCAAGTTCGTCTCGTTGGTCCGTCTTTGTCCTCCCATTTTATCCGTTGGCATTCTTTGGACCAAGTTCGTCTCGTTCGTCCATCTTCGTCCTCCCATTTGATCCTTTGGCATTCATTGGACCAAGTTCGTCTCCTTCGTCCATCTTCGTCCTCCCATTTGATCCGTTGGCCTTCTTTGGACCAAGTTCGTCTCGTTCGTCCATCTTACCTAGTTTGTCTCGTTCGTCCATCTTCGTCCTCCCATTTGATCCTTTGGCATTCATTGGACCAAGTTCGTCTCCTTCGTCCATCTTCGTCCTCCCATTTGATCTGTTGGCATTCTATGGAACAAGTTTGTCTCGTTCATCCATCTTCGTCCTCCCATTTGATGCATTGTTATTCTTTGGACCAAGTTCGTCTCGTTCGTCCATCTTCGTCCTCCCATTTGATCCCTTGGCATTCATTGGACCAAGTTCGTCTCGTTCGTCCATCTTCGTCCCCATTTGATCCGTAGGCCTTCTTTGGACCATGTTCGTCTCGTTTTACCATCTTCGTCCTCCCATTTGATCCGTTGGCATTCTTTGGACCAAGTTCTTCTCATTGGTCCATCTTTGTCCTCCCATTTGATCCGTTGGCATTCTTTGGACCAAGTTCGTCTCGTTCGTCCATCTTCGTCCTCCCATTTGATCCTTTGGCATTCATTGGACCAAGTTCGTCCCCTTCGTCCATCTTCGTCCTCCCATTTGATCCGTTGGCCTTCTTTGGACCAAGTTCGTCTCGTTCGTCCATCTTACCTAGTTTGTCTCGTTCGTCCATCTTCGTCCTCCCATTTGATCCTTTGGCATTCATTGGACCAAGTTCGTCTCGTTCGTCCATCTTCGTCCTCCCATTTGATCCGTTATTATTCTTTGGACCAAGTTCGTCTCGTTCGTCCATCTTCGTCCTCCCATTTGATCCATAGGCCTTCTTTGGACCAAGTTCGTCTCGTTCGTCCATCTTTGTCCTCCCATTTGATCCTTTCGCATTCATTGGACCAAGTTCATCTCGTTCGTCCATCTTTGTCCTCCCATTTGATCCGTTGGCATTCTTTGGACCAAGTTCGTGTCGTTCATCCATCTTCGTCCTCCCATTTGATTCCTTGGCATTCATTGGACCAAGTTCGTCTCGTTTGTCCATCTTCGTCCTCCCATTCGATCCGTAGGCCTTCTTTGACCAAGTTCGTCTCGTTCGTCCATCTTCGTCCCCATTTGATCCGTAGGCCTTCTTTGGACCATGTTCGTCTCGTTCTACCATCTTCGTCCTCCCATTTGATCCGTTGGCATTCTTTGGACCAAGTTCGTGTCGTTCGTCCCTCTTCGTCCTCCCATTTGATCCCAAGGCCTTCTTTGGACCAAGTTCGTCTAGTTCGTACATCTTCGTCCTCCCATTTGATCCATAGGCCTTCTTTGGACCAAGTTCGTCTCGTTCGTCCATCTTTGTCCTCCCATTTGATCCGTTGGCCTTCTTTGGACCAAGTTCGTCTCGTTCGTCCATCTTACCAAGTTCGTCTCGTTCGTCCATCTTTGTCCTCCCATTTTATCCGTTGGCATTCTTTGGCCCAAGTTCGTCTCGTTCGTCCATCTTCGTCCTCCCATTTGATCCTTTGGCATTCATTGGACCAAGTTCGTCTCCTTCGTCCATCTTCGTCCTCCCATTTGATCTGTTGGTATTCTTTGGACCAAGTTTGTCTCGTTCATCCATCTTCGTCCTCCCATTTGATGCGTTGTTATTCTTTGGACCAAGTTCGTCTCGTTCGTCCATCCTCGTCCTCCCATTTGATCCGTTGTTATTCTTTGGACCAAGTTCGTCTCGTTCGTCCATCTTCGTCCTCCCATTTGATCCAAAGGCCTTCTTTGGACCAAGTTCGTCTCGTTCGTCCATCTTTGTCCTCCCATTTGATCCTTTGGCATTCATTGCACCAAGTTCATCTCGTTCGTCCATCTTTGTCCTCCCATTTGATCCGTTGGCATTCTTTGGACCAAGTTCGTGTCGTTCCTCCATCTTCGTCCTCCCATTTGATCCCTTGGCATTCATTGGACCAAGTTCGTCTCGTTCGTCCATCTTCGTCCTCCATTTTTATCCATTGGCATTCTTTGGACCAAGTTCGTCTCGTTCGTCCATCTTCGTCCTCCCATTTGATCCGTTGGCCTTCTTTGGACCAAGTTCGTCTCGTTCGTCCATCTTACCAAGTTCGTCTCGTTCGTCCATCTTCGTCCTCCCATTTGATCCGTTGGCATTCTTTGGACCAAGTTCGTCTCGTTCGTCCATCTTCGTCCTCCCATTTGATGCTTTGGCATTCATTGGACCAAGTTCGTCTCCTTCGTCCATCTTCGTCCTCCCATTTGATCCGTTGGCCTTCTTTGGACCAAGTTCGTCTCGTTCGTCCATCTTACCTAGTTTGTCTCGTTCGTCCATCTTCGTCCTCCCATTTGATCCTTTGGCATTCATTGGACCAAGTTCGTCTCCTTCGTCCATCTTCGTCCTCCCATTTGATCTGTTGGCTTTCTTTGGAACAAGTTTGTCTCGTTCATCCATCTTCGTCCTCCCATTTGATGCATTGTTATTCTTTGGACCAAGTTCGTCTCGTTCGTCCATCTTCGTCCTCCCATTTGATCCGTTGTTATTCTTTGGACCAACTCCGTCTCGTTCGTCCATCTTCGTCCTCCCATTCGATCCATAGGCCTTCTTTGGACCAAGTTCGTCTCGTTCGTCCATCTTTGTCCTCCCATTTGATCCGTTGCCATTCTTTGGACCAAGTTCGTGTCGTTCATCCATCTTCGTCCTCCCATTTGATCCCTTGGCATTCATTGGACCAAGTTCGTCTCGTTCGTCCATCTTCGTCCTCCATTTTTATCCATTGGCATTCTTTGGACCAAGTTCGTCTCGTTCATCCATCTTCGTCCTCCCATTCGATCCGTAGGCCTTCTTTGGACCAAGTTCGTCTCGTTCGTCCATCTTCGTCCCCATTTGATCCGTAGGCCTTCTTTGGACCATGTTCGTCTCGTTCTACCATCTTCGTCCTCCCATTTGATCCGTTGGCATTCTTTGGACCAAGTTCGTGTCGTTCGTCCCTCTTCGTCCTCCCATTTGATCCGTAGGCCTTCTTTGGACCAAGTTCGTCTCGTTCGTACATCTTCGTCCTCCCATTTGATCCATAGGCCTTCTTTGGACCAAGTTCGTCTCGTTCGTCCATCTTTGTCCTCGCATTTGATCCGTTGGCCTTCTTTGGACCAAGTTCGTCTCGTTCGTCCATCTTCGTCCTCCCATTTGATCCATAGGCCTTCTTTGGACCAAGTTCGTCTCGTTCGTCCATCTTTGTCCTCCCATTTGATCCTTTGGCATTCATTGGACCAAGTTCCTCTCGTTCGTCCATCTTTGTCCTCCCATTTGATCCGTTGGCATTCTTTGGACCAAGTTCGTGTCGTTCATCCATCTTCGTCCTCCCATTTGATCCCTTGGCATTCATTGGACCAAGTTCGTCTCGTTCGTCCATCTTCGTCCTCCATTATTATCCATTGGCATTCTTTGGACCAAGTTCGTCTCGTTCATCCATCTTCGTCCTCCCATTCGATCCGTAGGCCTTCTTTGGACCAAGTTCGTCTCGTTCGTCCATCTTCGTCCCCATTTGATTCGTAGGCCTTCTTTGGACCATGTTCGTCTCGTTCTACCATCTTCGTCCTCCCATTTGATCCGTTGGCATTCTTTGGACCAAGTTCGTGTCGTTCGTCCCTCTTCGTCCTCCCATTTGATCCGTAGGCCTTCTTTGGACCAAGTTCGTCTAGTTCGTACATCTTCGTCCTCCCATTTGATCCCTAGGCCTTCTTTGGACCAAGTTCGTCTCGTTCGTCCATCTTTGTCCTCCCATTTGATCCGTTGGCCTTCTTTGGACCAAGTTCGTCTCGTTCGTCCATCTTCGTCCTCCCATTTGATCCATAGGCCTTCTTTGGAGCAAGTTCGTCTCGTTCGTCCATCTTTGTCCTCCCATTTGATCCTTTGGCATTCATTGGACCAAGTTCATCTCGTTCGTCCATCTTTGTCCTCCCATTTGATCCGTTGGCATTCTTTGGACCAAGTTCGTGTCGTTCATCCATCTTCGTCCTCCCATTTGATCCCTTGGCATTCATTGGACCAAGTTCGTCTCGTTCGTCCATCTTCGTCCTCCATTATTATCCATTGGCATTCTTTGGACCAAGTTCGTCTCGTTCATCCATCTTCGTCCTCCCATTCGATCCGTAGGCCTTCTTTGGACCAAGTTCGTCTCGTTCGTCCATCTTCGTCCCCATTTGATTCGTAGGCCTTCTTTGGACCATGTTCGTCTCGTTCTACCATCTTCGTCCTCCCATTTGATCCGTTGGCATTCTTTGGACCAAGTTCGTGTCGTTCGTCCCTCTTCGTCCTCCCATTTGATCCGTAGGCCTTCTTTGGACCAAGTTCGTCTAGTTCGTACATCTTCGTCCTCCCATTTGATCCATAGGCCTTCTTTGGACCAAGTTCGTCTCGGTCGTCCATCTTTGTCCTCCCATTTGATCCGTTGGCCTTCTTTGGACCAAGTTCGTCTCGTTCGTCCATCTTACCAAGTTCGTCTCGTTCGTCCATCTTTGTCCTCCCATTTTATCCGTTGGCATTCTTTGGCCCAAGTTCGTCTCGTTCGTCCATCTTCGTCCTCCCATTTGATCCTTTGGCATTCATTGGACCAAGTTCGTCTCCTTCGTCCATCTTCGTCCTCCCATTTGATCTGTTGGTATTCTTTGGACCAAGTTTGTCTCGTTCATCCATCTTCGTCCTCCCATTTGATGCGTTGTTATTCTTTGGACCAAGTTCGTCTCGTTCGTCCATCCTCGTCCTCCCATTTGATCCGTTGTTATTCTTTGGACCAAGTTCGTCTCGTTCGTCCATCTTCGTCCTCCCATTTGATCCAAAGGCCTTCTTTGGACCAAGTTCGTCTCGTTCGTCCATCTTTGTCCTCCCATTTGATCCTTTGGCATTCATTGCACCAAGTTCATCTCGTTCGTCCATCTTTGTCCTCCCATTTGATCCGTTGGCATTCTTTGGACCAAGTTCGTGTCGTTCCTCCATCTTCGTCCTCCCATTTGATCCCTTGGCATTCATTGGACCAAGTTCGTCTCGTTCGTCCATCTTCGTCCTCCATTTTTATCCATTGGCATTCTTTGGACCAAGTTCGTCTCGTTCGTCCATCTTCGTCCTCCCATTTGATCCGTTGGCCTTCTTTGGACCAAGTTCGTCTCGTTCGTCCATCTTACCAAGTTCGTCTCGTTCGTCCATCTTCGTCCTCCCATTTGATCCGTTGGCATTCTTTGGACCAAGTTCGTCTCGTTCGTCCATCTTCGTCCTCCCATTTGATGCTTTGGCATTCATTGGACCAAGTTCGTCTCCTTCGTCCATCTTCGTCCTCCCATTTGATCCGTTGGCCTTCTTTGGACCAAGTTCGTCTCGTTCGTCCATCTTACCTAGTTTGTCTCGTTCGTCCATCTTCGTCCTCCCATTTGATCCTTTGGCATTCATTGGACCAAGTTCGTCTCCTTCGTCCATCTTCGTCCTCCCATTTGATCTGTTGGCTTTCTTTGGAACAAGTTTGTCTCGTTCATCCATCTTCGTCCTCCCATTTGATGCATTGTTATTCTTTGGACCAAGTTCGTCTCGTTCGTCCATCTTCGTCCTCCCATTTGATCCGTTGTTATTCTTTGGACCAACTCCGTCTCGTTCGTCCATCTTCGTCCTCCCATTCGATCCATAGGCCTTCTTTGGACCAAGTTCGTCTCGTTCGTCCATCTTTGTCCTCCCATTTGATCCTTTGGCATTCATTGGACCAAGTTCATCTCGTTCGTCCATCTTTGTCCTCCCATTTGATCCGTTGCCATTCTTTGGACCAAGTTCGTGTCGTTCATCCATCTTCGTCCTCCCATTTGATCCCTTGGCATTCATTGGACCAAGTTCGTCTCGTTCGTCCATCTTCGTCCTCCATTTTTATCCATTGGCATTCTTTGGACCAAGTTCGTCTCGTTCATCCATCTTCGTCCTCCCATTCGATCCGTAGGCCTTCTTTGGACCAAGTTCGTCTCGTTCGTCCATCTTCGTCCCCATTTGATCCGTAGGCCTTCTTTGGACCATGTTCGTCTCGTTCTACCATCTTCGTCCTCCCATTTGATCCGTTGGCATTCTTTGGACCAAGTTCGTGTCGTTCGTCCCTCTTCGTCCTCCCATTTGATCCGTAGGCCTTCTTTGGACCAAGTTCGTCTCGTTCGTACATCTTCGTCCTCCCATTTGATCCATAGGCCTTCTTTGGACCAAGTTCGTCTCGTTCGTCCATCTTTGTCCTCGCATTTGATCCGTTGGCCTTCTTTGGACCAAGTTCGTCTCGTTCGTCCATCTTCGTCCTCCCATTTGATCCATAGGCCTTCTTTGGACCAAGTTCGTCTCGTTCGTCCATCTTTGTCCTCCCATTTGATCCTTTGGCATTCATTGGACCAAGTTCCTCTCGTTCGTCCATCTTTGTCCTCCCATTTGATCCGTTGGCATTCTTTGGACCAAGTTCGTGTCGTTCATCCATCTTCGTCCTCCCATTTGATCCCTTGGCATTCATTGGACCAAGTTCGTCTCGTTCGTCCATCTTCGTCCTCCATTATTATCCATTGGCATTCTTTGGACCAAGTTCGTCTCGTTCATCCATCTTCGTCCTCCCATTCGATCCGTAGGCCTTCTTTGGACCAAGTTCGTCTCGTTCGTCCATCTTCGTCCCCATTTGATTCGTAGGCCTTCTTTGGACCATGTTCGTCTCGTTCTACCATCTTCGTCCTCCCATTTGATCCGTTGGCATTCTTTGGACCAAGTTCGTGTCGTTCGTCCCTCTTCGTCCTCCCATTTGATCCGTAGGCCTTCTTTGGACCAAGTTCGTCTAGTTCGTACATCTTCGTCCTCCCATTTGATCCATAGGCCTTCTTTGGACCAAGTTCGTCTCGTTCGTCCATCTTTGTCCTCCCATTTGATCCGTTGGCCTTCTTTGGACCAAGTTCGTCTCGTTCGTCCATCTTCGTCCTCCCATTTGATCCATAGGCCTTCTTTGGAGCAAGTTCGTCTCGTTCGTCCATCTTTGTCCTCCCATTTGATCCTTTGGCATTCATTGGACCAAGTTCATCTCGTTCGTCCATCTTTGTCCTCCCATTTGATCCGTTGGCATTCTTTGGACCAAGTTCGTGTCGTTCATCCATCTTCGTCCTCCCATTTGATCCCTTGGCATTCATTGGACCAAGTTCGTCTCGTTCGTCCATCTTCGTCCTCCATTATTATCCATTGGCATTCTTTGGACCAAGTTCGTCTCGTTCATCCATCTTCGTCCTCCCATTCGATCCGTAGGCCTTCTTTGGACCAAGTTCGTCTCGTTCGTCCATCTTCGTCCCCATTTGATTCGTAGGCCTTCTTTGGACCATGTTCGTCTCGTTCTACCATCTTCGTCCTCCCATTTGATCCGTTGGCATTCTTTGGACCAAGTTCGTGTCGTTCGTCCCTCTTCGTCCTCCCATTTGATCCGTAGGCCTTCTTTGGACCAAGTTCGTCTAGTTCGTACATCTTCGTCCTCCCATTTGATCCCTAGGCCTTCTTTGGACCAAGTTCGTCTCGTTCGTCCATCTTTGTCCTCCCATTTGATCCGTTGGCCTTCTTTGGACCAAGTTCGTCTCGTTCGTCCATCTTCGTCCTCCCATTTGATCCATAGGCCTTCTTTGGACCAAGTTCGTCTCGTTCGTCCATCTTTGTCCTCCCATTTGATACTTTGGCATTCATTGGACCAAGTTCCTCTCGTTCGTCCATCTTTGTCCTCCCATTTGATCCGTTGGCATTCTTTGGACCAAGTTCGTGTCGTTCATCCATCTTCGTCCTCCCATTTGATCCCTTGGCATTCATTGGACCAAGTTCGTCTCGTTCGTCCATCTTCGTCCTCCATTTTTATCCATTGGCATTCTTTGCACCAAGTTCGTCTCGTTCATCCATCTTCGTCCTCCCATTCGATCCGTAGGCCTTCTTTGGACCAAGTTCGTCTCGTTCGTCCATCTTCGTCCCCATTTGATTCGTAGGCCTTCTTTGGACCATGTTCGTCTCGTTCTACCATCTTCGTCCTCCCATTTGATCCGTTGGCATTCTTTGGACCAAGTTCGTGTCGGTCGTCCCTCTTCGTCCTCCCATTTGATCCGTAGGCCTTCTTTGGACCAAGTTCGTCTAGTTCGTACATCTTCGTCCTCCCATTTGATCCATAGGCCTTCTTTGGACCAAGTTCGTCTCGTTCGTCCATCTTTGTCCTCCCATTTGATCCGTTGGCCTTCTTTGGACCAAGTTCGTCTCGTTCGTCCATCTTTGTCCTCCCATTTGATCCGTTGGCATTCTTTGGACCAAGTTCGTGTCGTTCATCCATCTTCGTCCTCCCATTTGATCCCTTGGCATTCATTGGACCAAGTTCGTCTCGTTCGTCCATCTTTGTCCTCCCATTTGATCTGTTCGCCTTCTTTGGACCAAGTTCGTCTCGTTCGTCCATCTTACCAAGTTCGTCTCGTTCGTCCATCTTCGTCCTCCCATTTTATCCGTTGGCATTCTTTGGACCAAGTTCGTCTCGTTCGTCCATCTTCGTCCTCCCATTTGATCCATAGGCCTTCTTTGGACCAAGTTCGTCTCGTTCGTCCATCTTTGTCCTCCCATTTGATCCGTTGGCCTTCTTTGGACCAAGTTCGTCTCGTTCGTCCATCTTACCAAGTTCGTCTCGTTCGTCCATCTTCGTCCTCCCATTTTATCCGTTGGCATTCTTTGGACCAAGTTCGTCTCGTTCGTCCATCTTCGTCCTCCCATTTGATCCTTTGGCATTCATTGGATCAAGTTCGTCTCCTTCGTCCATCTTCGTCCTCCCATTTGATCTGTTGGCATTCTTTGGACCAAGTTTGTCTCGTTCCTCCATCTTCGTCCTCCCATTTGATGTGTTGTTATTCTTTGGACCAAGTTCGTCTCGTTCGTCCATCTTCGTCCTCCCATTTGATCCGTTGTTATTCTTTGGACCAAGTTCGTCTCGTTCGTCCATCTTCGTCCTCCCATTTGATCCATAGCCTTCTTTGGACCAAGTTCGTCTCGTTCGTCCATCTTTGTCCTCCCATTTGATCCTTTGGCATTCATTGGACCAAGTTCCTCTCGTTCGTCCATCTTTGTCCTCCCATTTGATCCGTTGGCATTCTTTGGACCAAGTTCGTGTCGTTCATCCATCTTCGTCCTCCCATTTGATCCCTTGGCATTCATTGGACCAAGTTCGTCTCGTTCATCCATCTTCGTCCTCCCATTCGATCCGTAGGCCTTCTTTGGACCAAGTTCGTCTCGTTCGTCCATCTTCGTCCCCATTTGATCCGTAGGCCTTCTTTGGACCATGTTCGTCTCGTTCTACCATCTTCGTCCTCCCATTTGATCCGTTGGCATTCTTTGGACCAAGTTCGTGTCGTTCGTCCCTCTTCGTCCTCCCATTTGATCCGTAGGCCTTCTTTGGACCAAGTTCGTCTCGTTCGTACATCTTCGTCCTCCCATTTGATCCATAGGCCTTATTTGGACCAAGTTCGTCTCGTTCGTCCATCTTTGTCCTCGCATTTGATCCGTTGGCCTTCTTTGGACCAAGTTCGTCTCGTTCGTCCATCTTCGTCCTCCCATTTGATCCATAGGCCTTCTTTGGACCAAGTTCGTCTCGTTCGTCCATCTTTGTCCTCCCATTTGATCCTTTGGCATTCATTGGACCAAGTTCATCTCGTTCGTCCATCTTTGTCCTCCCATTTGATCCGTTGGCATTCTTTGGACCAAGTTCGTGTCGTTCATCCATCTTCGTCCTCCCATTTGATCCCTTGGCATTCATTGGACCAAGTTCGTCTCGTTCGTCCATCTTCGTCCTCCATTTTTATCCATTGGCATTCTTTGGACCAAGTTCGTCTCGTTCATCCATCTTCGTCCTCCCATTCGATCCGTAGGCCTTCTTTGGACCAAGTTCGTCTCGTTCGTCCATCTTCCTCCCCATTTGATCCGTAGGCCTTCTTTGGACCATGTTCGTCTCGTTCTACCATCTTCGTCCTCCCATTTGATCCGTTGGCATTCTTTGGACCAAGTTCGTGTCGTTCGTCCCTCTTCGTCCTCCCATTTGATCCGTAGGCCTTCTTTGGACCAAGTTCGTCTAGTTCGTACATCTTCGTCCTCCCATTTGATCCATAGGCCTTCTTTGGACCAAGTTCGTCTCGTTCGTCCATCTTTGTCCTCCCATTTGATCCGTTGGCCTTCTTTGGACCAAGTTCGTCTCGTTCGTCCATCTTACCAAGTTCGTCTAATTCGTCCATCTTCGTCCTCCCATTTTATTCGTTGGCATTCTTTGGACCAAGTTCGTCTCGTTCGTCCATCTTCGTCCTCCCATTTGATCCTTTGGCATTCATTGGATCAAGTTCGTCTCCTTCGTCCATCTTCGTCCTCCCATTTGATCTGTTGGCATTCTTTGGACCAAGTTTGTCTCGTTCTTCCATCTTTGTCCTCCCATTTGATCCGTTGGCATTCTTTGGACCAAGTTCGTGTCGTTCATCCATCTTCGTCCTCCCATTTGATCCCTTGGCATTCATTGGACCAAGTTCGTCTCGTTCGTCCATCTTCGTCCTCCATTTTTATCCATTGGCATTCTTTGGACCAAGTTCGTCTCGTTCTACCATCATCGTCCTCCCATTTGATCGGTTGGCATTCTTTGGACCAAGTTCGTCTCGTTCGCCCATCTTCGTCCCCATTTGATCCGTTGTTATTCTTTGGACCAAGTTCGTCTCGTTCGTCCATCTTTGTCCTCCCATTTGATCCGTTGGCATTCTTTGGACCAAGTTCGTGTCGTTCATCCATCTTCGTCCTCCCATTTGATCCCTTGGCATTCATTGGACCAAGTTCGTCTCGTTCGTCCATCTTTGTCCTCCCATTTGATCCGTTGGCCTTCTTTGGACCAAGTTCGTCTCGTTCGTCCATCTTACCAAGTTCGTCTCGTTCGTCCATCTTCGTCCTCCCATTTTATCCGTTGGCATTCTTTGGACCAAGTTCGTCTCGTTCGTCCATCTTCGTCCTCCCATTTGATCCATAGGCCTTCTTTGGACCAAGTTCGTCTCGTTCGTCCATCTTTGTCCTCCCATTTGATCCGTTGGCCTTCTTTGGACCAAGTTCATCTCGTTCGTCCATCTTACCAAGTTCGTCTCGTTCGTCCATCTTCGTCCTCCCATTTTATCCGTTGGCATTCTTTGGACCAAGTTCGTCTCGTTCGTCCATCTTCGTCCTCCCATTTGATCCTTTGGCATTCAATGGATCAAGTTCGTCTCCTTCGTCCATCTTCGTCCTCCCATTTGATCTGTTGGCATTCTTTGGACCAAGTTTGTCTCGTTCATCCATCTTCGTCCACCCATTTGATGTGTTGTTATTCTTTGGACCAAGTTCGTCTCGTTCGTCCATCTTCGTCCTCCCATTTGATCCGTTGTTATTCTTTGGACCAAGTTCGTCTCGTTCGTCCATCTTCGTCCTCCCATTTGATCCATAGCCTTCTTTGGACCAAGTTCGTCTCGTTCGTCCATCTTTGTCCTCCCATTTGATCCTTTGGCATTCATTGGACCAAGTTCCTCTCGTTCGTCCATCTTTGTCCTCCCATTTGATCCGTTGGCATTCTTTGGACCAAGTTCGTGTCGTTCATCCATCTTCGTCCTCCCATTTGATCCCTTGGCATTCATTGGACCAAGTTCGTCTCGTTCATCCATCTTCGTCCTCCCATTCGATCCGTAGGCCTTCTTTGGACCAAGTTCGTCTCGTTCGTCCATCTTCGTCCCCATTTGATCCGTAGGCCTTCTTTGGACCATGTTCGTCTCGTTCTACCATCTTCGTCCTCCCATTTGATCCGTTGGCATTCTTTGGACCAAGTTCGTGTCGTTCGTCCCTCTTCGTCCTCCCATTTGATCCGTAGGCCTTCTTTGGACCAAGTTCGTCTCGTTCGTACATCTTCGTCCTCCCATTTGATCCATAGGCCTTATTTGGACCAAGTTCGTCTCGTTCGTCCATCTTTGTCCTCGCATTTGATCCGTTGGCCTTCTTTGGACCAAGTTCGTCTCGTTCGTCCATCTTCGTCCTCCCATTTGATCCATAGGCCTTCTTTGGACCAAGTTCGTCTCGTTCGTCCATCTTTGTCCTCCCATTTGATCCTTTGGCATTCATTGGACCAAGTTAATCTCGTTCGTCCATCTTTGTCCTCCCATTTGATCCGTTGGCATTCTTTGGACCAAGTTCGTGTCGTTCATCCATCTTCGTCCTCCCATTTGATCCCTTGGCATTCATTGGACCAAGTTCGTCTCGTTCGTCCATCTTTGTCCTCCATTTTTATCCATTGGCATTCTTTGGACCAAGTTCGTCTCGTTCATCCATCTTCGTCCTCCCATTCGATCCGTAGGCCTTCTTTGGACCAAGTTCGTCTCGTTCGTCCATCTTCGTCCCCATTTGATCCGTAGGCCTTCTTTGGACCATGTTCGTCTCGTTCTACCATCTTCGTCCTCCCATTTGATCCGTTGGCATTCTTTGGACCAAGTTCGTGTCGTTCGTCCCTCTTCGTCCTCCCATTTGATCCGTAGGCCTTCTTTGGACCAAGTTCGTCTAGTTCGTACATCTTCGTCCTCCCATTTGATCCATAGGCCTTCTTTGGACCAAGTTCGTCTAATTCGTCCATCTTCGTCCTCCCATTTTATTCGTTGGCATTCTTTGGACCAAGTTCGTCTCGTTCGTCCATCTTCGTCCTCCCATTTGATCCTTTGGCATTCATTGGATCAAGTTCGTCTCCTTCGTCCATCTTCGTCCTCCCATTTGATCTGTTGGCATTCTTTGGACCAAGTTTGTCTCGTTCATCCATCTTTGTCCTCCCATTTGATCCGTTGGCATTCTTTGGACCAAGTTCGTGTCGTTCATCCATCTTCGTCCTCCCATTTGATCCCTTGGCATTCATTGGACCAAGTTCGTCTCGTTCGTCCATCTTCGTCCTCCATTTTTATCCATTGGCATTCTTTGGACCAAGTTCGTCTCGTTCTACCATCATCGTCCTCCCATTTGATCGGTTGGCATTCTTTGGACCAAGTTCGTCTCGTTCGCCCATCTTCGTCCCCATTTGATCCGTTGTTATTCTTTGGACCAAGTTCGTCTCGTTCGTCCATCTTCGTCCTCCCATTTCATCCATAGGCCTTCTTTGGACCAAGTTTGTCTCGTTCGTCCATCTTCGTCCTCCCATTTGATCCTTTGGCATTCATTGGATCAAGTTCGTCTCCTTCGTCCATCTTCGTCCTCCCATTTGATCTGTTGGCATTCTTTGGACCAAGTTTGTCTCGTTCATCCATCTTCGTCCTCCCATTTGATGCGTTGTTATTCTTTGGACCAAGTTCCTCTCGTTCGTCCATCTTTGTCCTCCCATTTGATCCGTTGGCATTCTTTGGACCAAGTTCGTGTCGTTCATCCATCTTCGTCCTCCCATTTGATCCCTTGGCATTCATTGGACCAAGTTCGTCTCGTTCGTCCATCTTTGTCCTCCCATTTGATCTGTTCGCCTTCTTTGGACCAAGTTCGTCTCGTTCGTCCATCTTACCAAGTTCGTCTCGTTCGTCCATCTTCGTCCTCCCATTTTATCCGTTGGCATTCTTTGGACCAAGTTCGTCTCGTTCGTCCATCTTCGTCCTCCCATTTGATCCATAGGCCTTCTTTGGACCAAGTTCGTCTCGTTCGTCCATCTTTGTCCTCCCATTTGATCCGTTGGCCTTCTTTGGACCAAGTTCATCTCGTTCGTCCATCTTACCAAGTTCGTCTCGTTCGTCCATCTTCGTCCTCCCATTTTATCCGTTGGCATTCTTTGGACCAAGTTCGTCTCGTTCGTCCATCTTCGTCCTCCCATTTGATCCTTTGGCATTCATTGGATCAAGTTCGTCTCCTTCGTCCATCTTCGTCCTCCCATTTGATCTGTTGGCATTCTTTGGACCAAGTTTGTCTCGTTCATCCATCTTCGTCCACCCATTTGATGTGTTGTTATTCTTTGGACCAAGTTCGTCTCGTTCGTCCATCTTCGTCCTCCCATTTGATCCGTTGTTATTCTTTGGACCAAGTTCGTCTCGTTCGTCCATCTTCGTCCTCCCATTTGATCCATAGCCTTCTTTGGACCAAGTTCGTCTCGTTCGTCCATCTTTGTCCTCCCATTTGATCCTTTGGCATTCATTGGACCAAGTTCCTCTCGTTCGTCCATCTTTGTCCTCCCATTTGATCCGTTGGCATTCTTTGGACCAAGTTCGTGTCGTTCATCCATCTTCGTCCTCCCATTTGATCCCTTGGCATTCATTGGACCAAGTTCGTCTCGTTCATCCATCTTCGTCCTCCCATTCGATCCGTAGGCCTTCTTTGGACCAAGTTCGTCTCGTTCGTCCATCTTCGTCCCCATTTGATCCGTAGGCCTTCTTTGGACCATGTTCGTCTCGTTCTACCATCTTCGTCCTCCCATTTGATCCGTTGGCATTCTTTGGACCAAGTTCGTGTCGTTCGTCCCTCTTCGTCCTCCCATTTGATCCGTAGGCCTTCTTTGGACCAAGTTCGTCTCGTTCGTACATCTTCGTCCTCCCATTTGATCCATAGGCCTTATTTGGACCAAGTTCGTCTCGTTCGTCCATCTTTGTCCTCGCATTTGATCCGTTGGCCTTCTTTGGACCAAGTTCGTCTCGTTCGTCCATCTTCGTCCTCCCATTTGATCCATAGGCCTTCTTTGGACCAAGTTCGTCTCGTTCGTCCATCTTTGTCCTCCCATTTGATCCTTTGGCATTCATTGGACCAAGTTCATCTCGTTCGTCCATCTTTGTCCTCCCATTTGATCCGTTGGCATTCTTTGGACCAAGTTCGTGTCGTTCATCCATCTTCGTCCTCCCATTTGATCCCTTGGCATTCATTGGACCAAGTTCGTCTCGTTCGTCCATCTTTGTCCTCCATTTTTATCCATTGGCATTCTTTGGACCAAGTTCGTCTCGTTCATCCATCTTCGTCCTCCCATTCGATCCGTAGGCCTTCTTTGGACCAAGTTCGTCTCGTTCGTCCATCTTCGTCCTCCCATTTGATCCGTTGGCCTTCTTTGGACCAAGTTCGTCTCGTTCGTCCATCATACCAAGTTCGTCTAATTCGTCCATCTTCGTCCTCCCATTTTATTCGTTGGCATTCTTTGGACCAAGTTCGTCTCGTTCGTCCATCTTCGTCCTCCCATTTGATCCATAGGCCTTCTTTGGACCAAGTTCGTCTCGTTCGTCCATCTTTGTCCTCCCATTTGATCCTTTGGCATTCATTGGACCAAGTTCATCTCGTTCGTCCATCTTTGTCCTCCCATTTGATCCGTTGGCATTCTTTGGACCAAGTTCGTGTCGTTCATCCATCTTCGTCCTCCCATTTGATCCGTTGGCATTCTTTGGACCAAGTTCGTGTCGTTCGTCCCTCTTCGTCCTCCCATTTGATCCGTAGGCCTTCTTTGGACCAAGTTCGTCTAGTTCGTACATCTTCGTCCTCCCATTTGATCCATAGGCCTTCTTTGGACCAAGTTCGTCTCGTTCGTCCATCTTTGTCCTCCCATTTGATCCGTTGGCCTTCTTTGGACCAAGTTCGTCTCGTTCGTCCATCATACCAAGTTCGTCTAATTCGTCCATCTTCGTCCTCCCATTTTATTCGTTGGCATTCTTTGGACCAAGTTCGTCTCGTTCGTCCATCTTCGTCCTCCCATTTGATCCTTTGGCATTCATTGGATCAAGTTCGTCTCCTTCGTCCATCTTCGTCCTCCCATTTGATCTGTTGGCATTCTTTGGACCAAGTTTGTCTCGTTCATCCATCTTTGTCCTCCCATTTGATCCGTTGGCATTCTTTGGACCAAGTTCGTGTCGTTCATCCATCTTCGTCCTCCCATTTGATCCCTTGGCATTCATTGGACCAAGTTCGTCTCGTTCGTCCATCTTCGTCCTCCATTTTTATCCATTGGCATTCTTTGGACCAAGTTCGTCTCGTTCTACCATCATCGTCCTCCCATTTGATCGGTTGGCATTCTTTGGACCAAGTTCGTCTCGTTCGCCCATCTTCGTCCCCATTTGATCCGTTGTTATTCTTTGGACCAAGTTCGTCTCGTTCGTCCATCTTCGTCCTCCCATTTCATCCATAGGCCTTCTTTGGACCAAGTTTGTCTCGTTCGTCCATCTTCGTCCTCCCATTTGATCCTTTGGCATTCATTGGATCAAGTTCGTCACCTTCGTCCATCTTCGTCCTCCCATTTGATCCGTTGGCATTCTTTGGACCAAGTTTGTCTCGTTCATCCATCTTCGTCCTCCCATTTGATGCGTTGTTATTCTTTGGACCAAGTTCCTCTCGTTCGTCCATCTTTGTCCTCCCATTTGATCCGTTGGCATTCTTTGGACCAAGTTCGTGTCGTTCATCCATCTTCGTCCTCCCATTTGATCCCTTGGCATTCATTGGACCAAGTTCGTCTCGTTCGTCCATCTTCGTCCCCATTTTTATCCATTGGCATTCTTTGGACCAAGTTCGTCTCGTTCGTCCATCTTCGTCCTCCCATTTGATCGGTAGGCCTTCTTTGGACCAAGTTCGTCTCGTTCGTCCATCTTCGTCCTCATTTGATCCGTAGCCCTTCTTTGGACCATGTTCGTCTCGTTCTACCATCTTCGTCCTCCCATTTGATCCGTTGGCATTCTTTGGACCAAGTTCGTGTCGTTCATCCATCTTCGTCCTCCCATTTGATCCCTTGGCATTCATTGGACCAAGTTCGTCTCGTTCGTCCATCTTCGTCCCCATTTTTATCCATTGGCATTCTTTGGACCAAGTTCGTCTCGTTCGTCCATCTTCGTCCTCCCATTTGATCGGTAGGCCTTCTTTGGACCAAGTTCGTCTCGTTCGTCCATCTTCGTCCTCATTTGATCCGTAGCCCTTCTTTGGACCATGTTCGTCTCGTTCTACCATCTTCGTCCTCCCATTTGATCCGTTGGCATTCTTTGGACCAAGTTCGTGTCGTTCATCCATCTTCGTCCTCCCATTTGATCCCTTGGCATTCATTGGACCAAGTTCGTCTCGTTCGTCCATCTTCGTCCCCATTTTTATCCATTGGCATTCTTTGGACCAAGTTCGTCTCGTTCGTCCATCTTCGTCCTCCCATTTGATCGGTAGGCCTTCTTTGGACCAAGTTCGTCTCGTTCGTCCATCTTCGTCCTCATTTGATCCGTAGCCCTTCTTTGGACCATGTTCGTCTCGTTCTACCATCTTCGTCCTCCCATTTGATCCGTTGGCATTCTTTGGACCAAGTTCGTCTCGTTCATCCATCTTCGTCCTCCCATTCGATCCATAGGCCTTCTTTGGACCAAGTTCGTCTCGTTCGTCCATCTTTGTCCTCCCATTTGATCCGTTGGCCTTCTTTGGACCAAGTTCGTCTCGTTCGTCCATCTTACCAAGTTCGTCTCGTTCGTCCACCTTCGTCCTCCCATTTTATCCGTTGGCATTCTTTGGACCAAGTTCGTCTCGTTCGTCCATCTTCGTCCTCCCATTTGATCCTTTGGCATTCATTGGATCAAGTTCGTCTCCTTCGTCCATCTTCGTCCTCCCATTTGATCTGTTGGCATTCTTTGGACCAAGTTTGTCTCGTTCATCCATCTTCGTCCTCCCATTTGATGCGTTGTTATTCTTTGGACCAAGTTCGTCTCGTTCGTCCATCTTCGTCCTCCCATTTGATCCGTTGTTATTCTTTGGACCAAGTTCGTCTCGTTCGTCCATCTTCGTCCTCCCATTTGATCCATAGGCCTTCTTTGGACCAAGTTCGACTCGTTCGTCCATCTTTGTCCTCCCATTTGATCCTTTGGGATTCATTGGACCAAGTTCATCTCGTTCGTCCATCTTAGTCCTCCCATTTGATCCGTTGGCATTCTTTGGACCAAGTTCGTCTCGTTCGTCCATCTTTGTCCTCCCATTTGATCCGTTGGCATTCTTTGGACCAAGTTCGTGTCGTTCATCCATCTTCGTCCTCCCATTTGATCCCTTGGCATTCATTGGACCAAGTTCGTCTCGTTCGTCCATCTTCGTCCTCCATTTTTATCCATTGGCATTCTTTGGACCAAGTTCGTCTCGTTCGTCCATCTTCGTCCTCCCATTTGATCGGTAGGCCTTCTTTGGACCAAGTTCGTCTCGTTCGTCCATCTTCGTCCTCATTTGATCCGTAGGCCTTCTTTGGACCATGTTCGTCTCGTTCTACCATCTTCGACCTCCCATTTGATCCGTTGGCATTCTTTGGACCAAGTTCGTGTCGTTCGTCCCTCTTCGTCCTCCCATTTGATCCGTAGGCCTTCTTTGGACCAAGTTCGTCTCGTTCGTCCATCTTTGTCCTCCCATTTGATCCGTTGGCCTTCTTTGGACCAAGTTCGTCTCGTTCGTCCATCTTACCAAGTTCGTCTCGTTCGTCCATCTTCGTCCTCCCATTTGATCCGTTGGCATTCTTTGGACCAAGTTCGTCTCGTTCGTCCATCTTCGTCCTCCCATTTGATCCTTTGGCATTCATTGGACCAAGTTCGTCTCCTTCGTCCATCTTCGTCCTCCCATTTGATCTGTTGGCATTCTTTGGACCAAGTTTGTCTCGTTCATCCATCTTCGTCCTCCCATTTGATGCGTTGTTATTCTTTGGACCAAGTTCGTCTCGTTCATCCATCTTCGTCCTCCCATTTGATCTGTTGGCATTCTTTGGACCAAGTTTGTCTCGTTCATCCATCTTCGTCCTCCCATTTGATGCGTTGTTATTCTTTGGACCAAGTTCGTCTCGTTCATCCATCTTCGTCCTCCCATTTGATCCGTTGTTATTCTTTGGACCAAGTTCGTCTCGTTCATCCATCTTCGTCCTCCCATTTGATCCGTTGTTATTCTTTGGACCAAGTTCGTCTCGTTCGTCCATCTTTGTCCTCCCATTTGATCCTTCGGGATTCATTGGACCAAGTTCATCTCGTTCGTCCATCTTAGTCCTCCCATTTGATCCGTTGGCATTCTTTGGACCAAGTTCGTGTCGTTCATCCATCTTCGTCCTCCCATTTGATCCCTTGGCATTCATTGGACCAAGTTCGTCTCGTTCGTCCATCTTCGTCCTCCATTTTTCTCCTTTGGCATTCTTTGGACCAAGTTCATGTCGTTCGTCCATCTTCGTCCTCCATTTGATCCATAGGCCTTCTTTGGACCAAGTTCGTCTCGTTCGTCGATCTTTGTCCTCCCATTTGATCCGTTGGCCTTCTTTGGACCAAGTTCGTCTCGTTCGTCCATCTTCGTCCTCCCATTTGACCCGTTGGCATTCTTTGGACCAAGTTCGTCTCGTTCGTGCATCTTCGTCCTCCCATTTGATCCCTTGGCATTCATTGGACCAAGTTGGTGTCGTTCGTCCATCTTCGTCCTCCATTTGATCCATAGGCCTTCTTTGGACCAAGTTCGTCTCGTTCGTCCATCTTCGTCCTCCATTTTTATCCATTGGCATTCTTTGGACCAAGTTCGTCTCGTTCGTCAATCTTCGTCCTCCCATTTGATCCGTAGGCCTTCTCTGGACCAAGTTCGTCTCGTTCGTCCATCTTCGTCCCCATTTGATCCGTAGGCCTTCTTTGGACCATGTTCGTCTCGTTCTACCATCTTCGTCCTCCCATTTGTTCCGTTGGCATTCTTTGGACCAAGTTCGTGTCGTTCGTCCCTCTTCGTCCTCCCATTTGATCTGTAGGCCTTCTTTGGACCAAGTTCGTCTCGTTCGTACATCTTCGTCCTCCCATTTGATCCATAGGCCTTCATTGGACAAAGTTTGTCTCGTTCGTCCATCTTCGTCCTCCCATTTGATCCGTTGGCATTCTTTGGACCAAGTTCGTATCGTTCGTCAATCTTGGTGCTCCCATTTGATCCGTTGTTATTCTTTGGACCAAGTTCGTCTCGTTCATCCATCTTCGTCCTTCCATTTGATCCCTTGGCATTCTTTGGACCAAGTTCGTGTCGTTCGTCCATCTTCGTCCTCCATTTGATCCATAGGCCTTCTTTGGACCAAGTTCGTCTCGTTCGTCGATCTTTGTCCTCCCATTTGATCGTTGGCCTTCTTTGGACCAAGTTCGTCTCGTTCGTCCATCTTCGTCCTCCCATTTGATCCGTTGGCATTCTTTGGACCAAGTTCGTGTCGTTCGTCCATCTTCGTCCTCCATTTGATCCATAGGCCTTCTTTGGACCAAGTTCGTCTCGTTCGTCCATCTTCGTCCTCCATTTTTATCCATTGGCATTCTTTGGACCAAGTTCGTCTCGTTCGTCAATCTTCGTCCTCCCATTTGATCCGTAGGCCTTCTTTGGACCAAGTTCGTCTCGTTCGTCCATCTTCGTCCCCATTTGATCCGTAGGCCTTCTTTGGACCATGTTCGTCTCGTTCTACCATCTTCGTCCTCCCATTTGTTCCGTTGGCATTCTTTGGACCAAGTTCGTGTCGTTCGTCCCTCTTCGTCCTCCCATTTGATCCGTAGGCCTTCTTTGGACCAAGTACGTCTCGTTCGTACATCTTCGTCCTCCCATTTGATCCATAGGCCTTCTTTGGACCAAGTTTGTCTCGTTCGTCCATCTTCGTCCTCCCATTTGATCCGTTGGCATTCTTTGGACCAAGTTCGTATCGTTCGTCAATCTTGGTGCTCCCATTTGATCCGTTGTTATTCTTTGGACCAAGTTCGTCTCGTTCATCCATCTTCGTCCTTCCATTTGATCCCTTGGCATTCTTTGGACCAAGTTTGTGTCGTTCGTCCATCTTCGTCCTCCATTTGATCCATAGGCCTTCTTTGGACCAAGTTCGTCTCGTTCGTCGATCTTTGTCCTCCCATTTGATCCGTTGGCCTTCTTTGGACCAAGTTCGTCTCGTTCGTCCATCTTCGTCCTCCCATTTGATCCGTTGGCATTCTTTGGACCAAGTTCGTCTCGTTCGTGCATCTTCGTCCTCCCATTTGATCCCTTGGCATTCATTGGACCAAGTTCGTGTCGTTCGTCCATCTTCGTCCTCCATTTGATCCATAGGCCTTCTTTGGACCAAGTTCGTCTCGTTCGTCGATCTTTGTCCTCCCATTTGATCCGTTGGCCTTCTTTGGACCAAGTTCGTCTCGTTCGTCCATCTTCGTCCTCCCATTTGATCCGTTGGCATTCTTTGGACGAAGTTCGTCTCGTTCGTCCATCTTCGTCCTCCATTTTTATCCATTGGCATTCTTTGGACCAAGTTCGTCTCGTTCGTCAATCTTCGTCCTCCCATTTGATCCGTTGGCATTCTTTGGACCAAGTTCGTATCGTTCGTCAATCTTGGTGCTCCCATTTGATCCGTTGTTATTCTTTGGACCAAGTTCGTCTCGTTCATCCATCTTCGTCCTTCCATTTGATCCCTTGGCATTCTTTGGACCAAGTTCGTGTCGTTCGTCCATCTTCGTCCTCCATTTGATCCATAGGCCTTCTTTGGACCAAGTTCGTCTCGTTCGTCGATCTTTGTCCTCCCATTTGATCCGTTGGCCTTCTTTGGACCAAGTTCGTCTCGTTCGTCCATCTTCGTCCTCCCATTTGATCCGTTGGCATTCTTTGGACCAAGTTCGTCCCGTTCGTGCATCTTCGTCCTCCCATTTGATCCCTTGGCATTCATTGGACCAAGTTCGTGTCGTTCGTCCATCTTCGTCCTCCATTTGATCCATAGGCCTTCTTTGGACCAAGTTCGTCTCGTTCGTGGATCTTTGTCCTCCCATTTGATCCGTTGGCCTTCTTTGGACCAAGTTCGTCTCGTTCGTCCATCTTCGTCCTCCCATTTGATCCGTTGGCATTCTTTGGACCAAGTTCGTCTCGTTCGTGCATCTTCGTCCTCCCATTTGATCCTTTGGCATTCATTGGACCAAGTTCGTCTTGTTCGTCCGTCTTCGTCCTCCCATTTGATCCGTAGGCCTTCTTTGGACCAAGTTCGTCTCGTTCTACCATCTTCGTCCTCCCATTTGATCCATTGGCATTCTTTGGACCAAGTTCGTCTCGTTTGTACATCTTTATCCTCCCATTTGATCCGTTGGCCTTCTTTGGACCAAGTTCGTCTCGTTCGTCCATCTTCGTCCTCCCATTTGATCCGTTGGCATTCTTTGGACCAAGTTCGTCTCGTTCGTTCATCTTCGTCCTCCCATTTGATCCTTTGGCATTCATTGGACCAAGTTCGTCTCGTTCGTCCGTCTTCATCCTCCCATTTGATCCGTAGGCCTTCTTTGGACCAAGTTCGTCTCGTTCTACCATCTTCGTCCTCCCATTTGATCTATTGGCATTCTTTGGACCAAGTTCGTCTCGTTTGTACATCTTCGTCCTCCCATTTGATCCGTTGGCATTCTTTGGACCAAGTTCGTCTCGTTCGTCCATCTTTATCCTCCCATTTGATCCGTTGGCCTTCTTTGGACCAAGTTCGTCTCGTTCGTACATCTTCGTCCTCCCATTTGATCCATAGGCCTTCTTTGGACCAAGTTTGTCTCGTTCGTCCATCTTCGTCCTCCCATTTGATCCGTTGGCATTCTTTGGACCAAGTTCGTATCGTTCGTCAATCTTGGTGCTCCCATTTGATCCGTTGTTATTCTTTGGACCAAGTTCGTCTCGTTCATCCATCTTCGTCCTTCCATTTGATCCCTTGGCATTCTTTGGACCAAGTTCGTGTCGTTCGTCCATCTTCGTCCTCCATTTGATCCATAGGCCTTCTTTGGACCAAGTTCGTCTCGTTCGTCGATCTTTGTCCTCCCATTTGATCCGTTGGCCTTCTTTGGACCAAGTTCGTCTCGTTCGTCCATCTTCGTCCTCCCATTTGATCCGTTGGCATTCTTTGGACCAAGTTCGTCTCGTTCGTGCATCTTCGTCCTCCCATTTGATCCCTTGGCATTCATTGGACCAAGTTCGTGTCGTTCGTCCATCTTCGTCCTCCATTTGATCCATAGGCCTTCTTTGGACCAAGTTCGTCTCGTTCGTCGATCTTTGTCCTCCCATTTGATCCGTTGGCCTTCTTTGGACCAAGTTCGTCTCGTTCGTCCATCTTCGTCCTCCCATTTGATCCGTTGGCATTCTTTGGACCAAGTTCGTCTCGTTCGTCCATCTTCGTCCTCCATTTTTATCCATTGGCATTCTTTGGACCAAGTTCGTCTCGTTCGTCAATCTTTGTCCTCCCATTTGATCCGTAGGCCTTCTTTGGACCAAGTTCGTCTCGTTCGTACATCTTCGTCCTCCCATTTGATCCATAGGCCTTCTTTGGACCAAGTTTGTCTCGTTCGTCCATCTTCGTCCTCCCATTTGATCCGTTGGCATTCTTTGGACCAAGTTCGTATCGTTCGTCAATCTTGGTGCTCCCATTTGATCCGTTGTTATTCTTTGGACCAAGTTCGTCTCGTTCATCCATCTTCGTCCTTCCATTTGATCCCTTGGCATTCCTTGGACCAAGTTCGTGTCGTTCGTCCATCTTCGTCCTCCATTTGATCCATAGGCCTTCTTTGGACCAAGTTCGTCTCGTTCGTCGATCTTTGTCCTCCAATTTGATCCGTTGGCCTTCTTTGGACCAAGTTCGTCTCGTTCGTCCATCTTCGTCCTCCCATTTGATCCGTTGGCATTCTTTGGACCAAGTTCGTCCCGTTCGTGCATCTTCGTCCTCCCATTTGATCCCTTGGCATTCATTGGACCAAGTTCGTGTCGTTCGTCCATCTTCGTCCTCCATTTGATCCATAGGCCTTCTTTGGACCAAGTTCGTCTCGTTCGTGGATCTTTGTCCTCCCATTTGATCCGTTGGCCTTCTTTGGACCAAGTTCGTCTCGTTCGTCCATCTTCGTCCTCCCATTTGATCCGTTGGCATTCTTTGGACCAAGTTCGTCTCGTTCGTGCATCTTCGTCCTCCCATTTGATCCTTTGGCATTCATTGGACCAAGTTCGTCTTGTTCGTCCGTCTTCGTCCTCCCATTTGATCCGTAGGCCTTCTTTGGACCAAGTTCGTCTCGTTCTACCATCTTCGTCCTCCCATTTGATCCATTGGCATTCTTTGGACCAAGTTCGTCTCGTTTGTACATCTTTATCCTCCCATTTGATCCGTTGGCCTTCTTTGGACCAAGTTCGTCTCGTTCGTCCATCTTCGTCCTCCCATTTGATCCGTTGGCATTCTTTGGACCAAGTTCGTCTCGTTCGTTCATCTTCGTCCTCCCATTTGATCCTTTGGCATTCATTGGACCAAGTTCGTCTCGTTCGTCCGTCTTCATCCTCCCATTTGATCCGTAGGCCTTCTTTGGACCAAGTTCGTCTCGTTCTACCATCTTCGTCCTCCCATTTGATCTATTGGCATTCTTTGGACCAAGTTCGTCTCGTTTGTACATCTTCGTCCTCCCATTTGATCCGTTGGCATTCTTTGGACCAAGTTCGTGTCGTTCGTCCATCTTCGTCCTCCCATTTGATCCGTTGGCATTCTTTGGGCCAATTTCGTCTCGTTCGTCCGTCTTCGTCCTCCCATTTGATCCGTTGGCCTTCTTTGGACCAAGTTCGTCTCGTTCGTCCATCTTCTTCCTCCCATTTGATCCGTTGGCATTCTTTGGACCAAGTTCGTCTCGTTCGTCCATCTTCGTCCTCCCATTTGATCCATTGGCATTCATTGGACCAAGTTCGTCTCGTTCGTCCATCTTTGTCCCCATTTGATCCGTAGGCCTTCTTTGCACCATGTTCGTCTCGTTCTACCATCTTTGTCCTCCCATTTGATCCATTGGCATTCTTTAGACCATGTTCGTCTCGTTTGTACATCTTCGTCCTCCCATTTGATCCATTGGCCTTCTTTGGACCAAGTTCATCTCGTTCGTCAATCTTTGTCCTCCCATTTGATCCGTTGGCATTCTTTGGACCAAGTTCGTGTCGTTCGTCCATCTTCGTCCTCCCATTTGATCCGTTGGCATTCTTTGGACCAAGTTCCTCTCGTTCGTCCATCTTCGTCCTCCCATTTGATCCGTTGTTATTCTTTGGACCAAGTTCGTCTCGTTCGTCCATCTTCGTCCTTCCATTTGATCCATTGGCATTCTTTGGACCAAGTTCGTCTCGTTCGTCCATCTTCCTCCTCCCATTTGATCCGTTGGCATTCTTTGGACCAAGTTCGTCTCGTTCGTCCATCTTCGTCCTCCCATTTGATCCGTTGTTATTCTCTGGACCAAGTTCGTCTCGTTCGTCCATCTTCGTCCTTCCATTTGATCCATTGGCATTCTTTGGACCAAGTTCGTCTCGTTCGTCCATCTTCCTCCTCCCATTTGATCCGTTGGCATTCTTTGGACAAAGTTCGTCTCGTTCATCCATCTTTGTCCCCCCATTTGATCCGTTGGCATTCTTTGGACGAAGTTCGTGTCGTTCGTCCATCTTCGTCCTCCCATTTGATCCTTTGGCATTCATTGGACCAAGTTCGTCTTGTTCGTCCGTCTTCGTCCTCCCATTTGATCCGTAGGCCTTCTTTGGACCAAGTTCGTCTCGTTCTACCATCTTCGTCCTCCCATTTGATCCATTGGCATTCTTTGGACCAAGTTCGTCTCGTTTGTACATCTTTATCCTCCCATTTGATCCGTTGGCCTTCTTTGGACCAAGTTCGTCTCGTTCGTCCATCTTCGTCCTCCCATTTGATCCGTTGGCATTCTTTGGACCAAGTTCGTCTCGTTCGTTCATCTTCGTCCTCCCATTTGATCCTTTGGCATTCATTGGACCAAGTTCGTCTCGTTCGTCCGTCTTCATCCTCCCATTTGATCCGTAGGCCTTCTTTGGACCAAGTTCGTCTCGTTCTACCATCTTCGTCCTCCCATTTGATCTATTGGCATTCTTTGGACCAAGTTCGTCTCGTTTGTACATCTTCGTCCTCCCATTTGATCCGTTGGCATTCTTTGGACCAAGTTCGTCTCGTTCGTCCATCTTTATCCTCCCATTTGATCCGTTGGCCTTCTTTGGACCAAGTTCGTCTCGTTCGTCCATCTTCGTCCTTCCATTTGATCCGTTGGCATTCTTTGGACCAAGTTCGTCTCGTTCGTCCGTCTTCGTCCTCCCATTTGATCCGTAGTCCTTCTTTGGACCAAGTTCGTCTCGTTCTACCATCTTCGTCCTCCCATTTGATCCATTGGCATTCTTTGGACCAAGTTCGTCTCGTTTGTACATCTTCGTCCTCCCATTTGATCCGTTGGCATTCTTTGGACCAAGTTCGTGTCGTTCGTCCATCTTCGTCCTCCCATTTGATCCGTTGGCATTCTTTTGGCCAATTTCGTCTCGTTCGTCCGTCTTTGTCCTCCCATTTGATCCGTTGGCCTTCTTTGGACCAAGTTCGTCTCGTTCGTCCATCTTCATCCTCCCATTTGATCCGTTGGCATTCTTTGGACCAAGTTCGTCTCGTTCGTCCATCTTCGTCCTCCCATTTGATCCACTGGCATTCATTGGACCAAGTTCGTCTCGTTCGTCCATCTTCGTCCCCATTTGATCCGTAGGCCTTCTTTGCACCATGTTCGTCTCGTTCTACCATCTTTGTCCTCCCATTTGATCCATTGGCATTCTTTAGACCAAGTTCGTCTCGTTTGTACATCTTCGTCCTCCCATTTGATCCATTGGCCTTCTTTGGACCAAGTTCATCTCGTTCGTCAATCTTTGTCCTCCCATTTGATCCGTTGGCATTCTTTGGACCAAGTTCGTGTCGTTCGTCCATCTTCGTCCTCCCATTTGATCCGTTGGCATTCTTTGGACCAAGTTCCTCTCGTTCGTCCATCTTCGTCCTCCCATTTGATCCGTTGTTATTCTTTGGACCAAGTTCGTCTCGTTCGTCCATCTTCGTCCTTCCATTTGATCCATTGGCATTCTTTGGACCAAGTTCGTCTCGTTCGTCCATCTTCCTCCTGCCATTTGATCCGTTGGCATTCTTTGGACCAAGTTCGTCTCGTTCGTCCATCTTCGTCCTCCCATTTGATCCGTTGTTATTCTTTGGACCAAGTTCGTCTCGTTCGTCCATCTTCGTCCTTCCATTTGATCCATTGGCATTCTTTGGACCAAGTTCGTCTCGTTCGTCCATCTTCCTCCTCCCATTTGATCCGTTGGCATTCTTTGGACCAAGTTCGTCTCGTTCGTCCATCTTTGTCCCCCCATTTGATCCGTTGGCATTCTTTGGACCAAGTTCGTGTCGTTCGTCCATCTTCGTCCTCCCATTTGATCCGTTGGCATTCTTTGGACCAAGTTCATCTCGTTCGTCCATCTTCGTCCTCCCATTTGATCCGTTGTTATTCTTTGGACCAAGTTCGTCTCGTTCGTCCATCTTCGTCCTCCCATTTGATCCGTTGGCATTCTTTGGACCAAGTTCGTCTCGTTCGTTCATCTTCGTCCTCCCATTTGATCCTTTGGCATTCATTGGACCAAGTTCGTCTCGTTCGTCCGTCTTCGTCCTCCCATTTGATCCGTAGGCCTTCTTTGGACCAAGTTCGTCTCATTCTATCCTCTTCGTCCTCCCATTTGATCCATTGGCATTCTTTGGACCAAGTTCGTCTCGTTCGTCCATCTTCCTCCTCCCATTTGATCCGTTGGCATTCTTTGGACCAAGTTCGTCTCGTTCGTCCATCTTCGTCCTCCCATTTGATCCGTTGTTATTCTTTGGACCAAGTTCGTCTCGTTCATCCATCTTCGTCCTTCCATTTGATCCCTTGGCATTCTTTGGACCAAGTTCGTGTCGTTTGTACATCTTCGTCCTCCCATTTGATCCATAGGCCTTCTTTGGACCAAGTTCATCTCGTTCGTCAATCTTTGTCCTCCCATTTGATCCGTTGGCATTCTTTGGACCAAGTTCGTCTCGTTCGTCCATCTTCGTCCTCCCTTTTGATCCGTTGTTATTCTTTGGACCAAGTTCGTCTCGTTCGTCCATCTTCGTCCTTCCATTTGAATCATTGGCATTCTTTGGACCAAGTTCGTCTCGTTCGTCCATCTTCCTCCTCCCATTTGATCCGTTGGCATTCTTTGGACCAAGTTCGTCTCGTTCGTCCATCTTTATCCTCCCATTTGATCCGTTAGCCTTCTTTGGACCAAGTTCGTCGCGTTCGTCCATCTTTGTCCTCCCATTTGATCCGTTGGCATTCTTTGGACCAAGTTCGTCTCGTTCGTTCATCTTCGTCCTCCCATTTGATCCCTAGGCCTTCTTTGGACCAAGTTCGTCTCGTTCTACCATCTTCGTCCTCCCATTTGATCCATTGGCATTCTTTGGACCAAGTTCGTCTCGTTTGTTCATCTTCGTCCTCCCATTTGATCCGTTGGCATTCTTTGGGCCAAGTTCGTCTCGTTCGTCCATCTTCGTCCTCCCATTTGATCCGTTGGCATTCTTTGGACCAAGTTCGTCTCGTTCGTCCCTCTTGGTCCTCCCATTTGATCCGTTGGCATTCTTTGGACCAAGTTCGTGTCGTTCGTCCATCTTCGTCCTCCCATTTGATCCGTTGGCATTCTTTGGACCAAGTTCGTCTCGTTCGTCCATCTTCGTCCTCCCATTTGATCCGTTGTTATTCTTTGGACCAAGTTCGTCTCGTTCGTCCATCTTCGTCCTTCCATTTGATCCATTGGCATTCTTTGGACCAAGTTCGTCTCGTTCGTCCATCTTCCTCCTCCCATTTGATCCGTTGGCATTCTTTGGACCAAGTTCTTCTCGTTCGTCCATCATCGTCCTCCCATTTGATCCGTTGGCATTCTTTGGACCATGTTCGTCTCGTTCGTTCATCTTCGTCCTCCCATTTGATCCTTTGGCATTCATTGGACCAAGTTCGTCTCATTCGTCCGTCTTCGTCCTCCCATTTGATCCGTAGGCCTTCTTTGGACCAAGTTCGTCTCGTTCTACCATCTTCGTCCTCCCATTTGATCCATTGGCATTCTTTGGACCAAGTTCGTCTCGTTTGTACATCTTCGTCCTCCCATTTGATCCGTTGGCATTCTTTGGACCAAGTTCGTGTCGTTCGTCCATCTTCGTCCTCCCATTTGATCCGTTGGCATTCTTTGCACCAAGTTCGTCTCGTTCGTCCCTTTTCGTCCTCCCATTTGATCCGTTGGCCTTCTTTGGACCAAGTTCGTCTCGTTCGTCCATCTTCATCCTCCCATTTGATCCGTTGGCATTCTTTGGACCAAGTTCGTCTCGTTCGTCCATCTTCGTCCTCCCATTTGATCCGTTGGCATTCTTTGGACCAAGTTCGTCTCGTTCGTGCATCTTCGTCCTCCCATTTGATCCTTTGGCATTCATTGGACCAAGTTCGTCTCGTTCGTCCGTCTTCGTCCTCCCATTTGATCCGTAGGCCTTCTTTGGACCAAGTTCGTCTCATTCTACCCTCTTCGTCCTCCCATTTGATCCATTGGCATTCTTTGGACCAAGTTCGTCTCGTTCGTCCATCTTCCTCCTCCCATTTGATCCGTTGGCATTCTTTGGACCAAGTTCGTGTCGTTCGTCCATCTTCGTCCTCCCATTTGATCCGTTGGCATTCTTTGGACCAAGTTCATCTCGTTCGTCCATCTTCGTCCTCCCATTTGATCCGTTGTTATTCTTTGGACCAAGTTCGTCTCGTTCGTCCATCTTCGTCCTCCCATTTGATCCGTTGGCATTCTTTGGACCAAGTTCGTCTCGTTCGTTCATCTTCGTCCTCCCATTTGATCCTTTGGCATTCATTGGACCAAGTTCGTCTCGTTCGTCCGTCTTCGTCCTCCCATTTGATCCGTAGGCCTTCTTTGGACCAAGTTCGTCTCATTCTATCCTCTTCGTCCTCCCATTTGATCCATTGGCATTCTTTGGACCAAGTTCGTCTCGTTCGTCCATCTTCCTCCTCCCATTTGATCCGTTGGCATTCTTTGGACCAAGTTCGTCTCGTTCGTCCATCTTCGTCCTCCCATTTGATCCGTTGTTATTCTTTGGACCAAGTTCGTCTCGTTCATCCATCTTCGTCCTTCCATTTGATCCCTTGGCATTCTTTGGACCAAGTTCGTGTCGTTTGTACATCTTCGTCCTCCCATTTGATCCATAGGCCTTCTTTGGACCAAGTTCATCTCGTTCGTCAATCTTTGTCCTCCCATTTGATCCGTTGGCATTCTTTGGACCAAGTTCGTCTCGTTCGTCCATCTTCGTCCTCCCTTTTGATCCGTTGTTATTCTTTGGACCAAGTTCGTCTCGTTCGTCCATCTTCGTCCTTCCATTTGAATCATTGGCATTCTTTGGACCAAGTTCGTCTCGTTCGTCCATCTTCCTCCTCCCATTTGATCCGTTGGCATTCTTTGGACCAAGTTCGTCTCGTTCGTCCATCTTTATCCTCCCATTTGATCCGTTAGCCTTCTTTGGACCAAGTTCGTCGCGTTCGTCCATCTTTGTCCTCCCATTTGATCCGTTGGCATTCTTTGGACCAAGTTCGTCTCGTTCGTTCATCTTCGTCCTCCCATTTGATCCCTAGGCCTTCTTTGGACCAAGTTCGTCTCGTTCTACCATCTTCGTCCTCCCATTTGATCCATTGGCATTCTTTGGACCAAGTTCGTCTCGTTTGTTCATCTTCGTCCTCCCATTTGATCCGTTGGCATTCTTTGGGCCAAGTTCGTCTCGTTCGTCCATCTTCGTCCTCCCATTTGATCCGTTGGCATTCTTTGGACCAAGTTCGTCTCGTTCGTCCCTCTTGGTCCTCCCATTTGATCCGTTGGCATTCTTTGGACCAAGTTCGTGTCGTTCGTCCATCTTCGTCCTCCCATTTGATCCGTTGGCATTCTTTGGACCAAGTTCGTCTCGTTCGTCCATCTTCGTCCTCCCATTTGATCCGTTGTTATTCTTTGGACCAAGTTCGTCTCGTTCGTCCATCTTCGTCCTTCCATTTGATCCATTGGCATTCTTTGGACCAAGTTCGTCTCGTTCGTCCATCTTCCTCCTCCCATTTGATCCGTTGGCATTCTTTGGACCAAGTTCTTCTCGTTCGTCCATCATCGTCCTCCCATTTGATCCGTTGGCATTCTTTGGACCATGTTCGTCTCGTTCGTTCATCTTCGTCCTCCCATTTGATCCTTTGGCATTCATTGGACCAAGTTCGTCTCATTCGTCCGTCTTCGTCCTCCCATTTGATCCGTAGGCCTTCTTTGGACCAAGTTCGTCTCGTTCTACCATCTTCGTCCTCCCATTTGATCCATTGGCATTCTTTGGACCAAGTTCGTCTCGTTTGTACATCTTCGTCCTCCCATTTGATCCGTTGGCATTCTTTGGACCAAGTTCGTGTCGTTCGTCCATCTTCGTCCTCCCATTTGATCCGTTGGCATTCTTTGCACCAAGTTCGTCTCGTTCGTCCCTTTTCGTCCTCCCATTTGATCCGTTGGCCTTCTTTGGACCAAGTTCGTCTCGTTCGTCCATCTTCATCCTCCCATTTGATCCGTTGGCATTCTTTGGACCAAGTTCGTCTCGTTCGTCCATCTTCGTCCTCCCATTTGATCCGTTGGCATTCTTTGGACCAAGTTCGTCTCGTTCGTGCATCTTCGTCCTCCCATTTGATCCTTTGGCATTCATTGGACCAAGTTCGTCTCGTTCGTCCGTCTTCGTCCTCCCATTTGATCCGTAGGCCTTCTTTGGACCAAGTTCGTCTCATTCTACCCTCTTCGTCCTCCCATTTGATCCATTGGCATTCTTTGGACCAAGTTCGTCTCGTTCGTCCATCTTCCTCCTCCCATTTGATCCGTTGGCATTCTTTGGACCAAGTTCGTCTCGTTCGTCCATCTTCGTCCTCCCATTTGATCCGTTGTTATTCTTTGGACCAAGTTCGTCTCGTTCATCCATCTTCGTCCTTCCATTTGATCCCTTGGCATTCTTTGGACCAAGTTCGTGTCGTTTGTACATCTTCGTCCTCCCATTTGATCCATAGGCCTTCTTTGGACCAAGTTCATCTCGTTCGTCAATCTTTGTCCTCCCATTTGATCCGTTGGCATTCTTTGGACCAAGTTCGTCTCGTTCGTCCATCTTCGTCCTCCCATTTGATCCGTTGTTATTCTTTGGACCAAGTTCGTCTCGTTCGTCCATCTTCGTCCTTCCATTTGAATCATTGGCATTCTTTGGACCAAGTTCGTCTCGTTCGTCCATCTTCCTCCTCCCATTTGATCCGTTGGCATTCTTTGGACCAAGTTCGTCTCGTTCGTCCATCTTTATCCTCCCATTTGATCCGTTAGCCTTCTTTGGACCAAGTTCGTCTCGTTCGTCCATCTTTGTCCTCCCATTTGATCCGTTGGCATTCTTTGGACCAAGTTCGTCTCGTTCGTTCATCTTCGTCCTCCCATTTGATCCGTAGGCCTTCTTTGGACCAAGTTCGTCTCGTTCTACCATCTTCGTCCTCCCATTTGATCCATTGGCTTTCTTTGGACCAAGTTCGTCTCGTTTGTTCATCTTCGTCCTCCCATTTGATCCGTTGGCATTCTTTGGGCCAAGTTCGTCTCGTTCGTCCATCTTCGTCCTCCCATTTGATCCGTTGGCATTCTTTGGACCAAGTTCGTCTCGTTCGTCCCTCTTTGTCCTCCCATTTGATCCGTTGGCATTCTTTGGACCAAGTTCGTGTCGTTCGTCCATCTTCGTCCTCCCATTTGATCCGTTGGCATTCTTTGGACCAAGTTCGTCTCGTTTGTCCATCTTCGTCCTCCCATTTGATCCGTTGTTATTCTTTGGACCAAGTTCGTCTCGTTCGTCCATCTTCGTCCTTCCATTTGATCCATTGGCATTCTTTGGACCAAGTTCGTCTCGTTCGTCCATCTTCCTCCTCCCATTTGATCCGTTGGCATTCTTTGGACCAAGTTCGTCTCGTTCGTCCATCTTCGTCCTCCCATTTGATCCGTTGGCATTCTTTGGACCAAGTTCGTCTCGTTCGTTCATCTTCGTCCTCCCATTTGATCCTTTGGCATTCATTGGACCAAGTTCGTCTCGTTCGTCCGTCTTCGTCCTCCCATTTGATCCGTAGGCCTTCTTTGGACCAAGTTCGTCTCGTTCTACCATCTTCGTCCTCCCATTTGATCCATTGGCATTCTTTGGACCAAGTTCGTCTCGTTTGTACATCTTCGTCCTCCCATTTGATCCGTTGGCATTCTTTGGACCAAGTTCGTGTCGTTCGTCCATCTTCGTCCTCCCATTTGATCCGTTGGCATTCTTTGCACCAAGTTCGTCTCGTTCGTCCCTTTTCGTCCTCCCATTTGATCCGTTGGCCTTCTTTGGACCAAGTTCGTCTCGTTCGTCCATCTTCATCCTCCCATTTGATCCGTTGGCATTCTTTGGACCAAGTTCGTCTCGTTCGTCCATCTTCGTCCTCCCATTTGATCCGTTGGCCTTCTTTGGACCAAGTTCGTCTCGTTCGTCCATCTTCATCCTCCCATTTGATCCGTTGGCATTCTTTGGACCAAGTTCGTCTCGTTCGTCCAATCTTCGTCCTCCCATTTGATCCGTAGGCCTTCTTTGGACCATGTTCGTCTCGTTCTACCATCTTCGTCCTCCCATTTGATCCATAGGCCTTCTTTGGACCAAGTTCATCTCGTTCGTCAATCTTTGTCCTCCCATTTGATCCGTTGGCATTCTTTGGACCAAGTTCGTGTCGTTCGTCCATCTTCGTCCTCCCATTTGATCCGTTGGAATTCTTTGGACCAAGTTCATCTCGTTCGTCCATCTTCGTCCTCCCATTTGATCCGTTGTTATTCTTTGGACCAAGTTCGTCTCGTTCGTCCATCTTCGTCCTTCCATTTGATCCATTGGCATTCTTTGGACCAAGTTCGTCTCGTTCGTCCATCTTTCTCCTCCCATTTGATCCGTTGGCATTCTTTGGACCAAGTTCATCTCGTTCGTCCATCTTTGTCCCCCCATTTGATCCGTTGGCATTCTTTGGACCAAGTTCGTCTCGTTCGTCCATCTTCGTCCTTCCATTTGATCCATTGGCATTCTTTGGACCAAGTTCGTCTCGTTCGTCCGTCTTCGTCCTCCCATTTGATCCGTTGGCATTCTTTGGACAGAGTTCGTCTCGTTCGTCCCTCTTTGTCCTCCCATATGATCCGTAGGCCTTCTTTGGACCAAGTTCGTCTCGTTCTACCATCTTCGTCCTCCCATTTGATCCATTGGCATTCTTTGGACCAAGTTCGTCTCGTTTGTACATCTTCGTCCTCCCATTTGATCCGTTGGCATTCTTTGGACCAAGTTCGTCTCGTTCGTCCATCTTCGTCCTTCCATTTGATCCATTGGCATTCTTTGGACCAAGTTCGTCTCGTTCGTCCATCTTCCTCCTCCCATTTGATCCGTTGGCATTCTTTGGACCAAGTTCGTCTCGTTCGTCCATCTTTATCCTCCCATTTGATCCGTTGGCATTCTTTGGACCAAGTTCGTCTCGTTCGTTCATCTTCGTCCTCCCATTTGATCCTTTGGCATTCATTGGACCAAGTTCGTCTCATTCGTCCGTCTTCGTCCTCCCATTTGATCCGTAGGCCTTCTTCGGACCAAGTTCGTCTCGTTCTACCATCTTCGTCCTCCCATTTGATCCATTGGCATTCTTTGGACCAAGTTCGTCTCGTTTGTACATCTTCGTCCTCCCATTTGATCCGTTGGCCTTCTTTGGACCAAGTTCGTGTCGTTCGTCCATCTTCGTCCTCCCATTTGATCCGTTGGCATTCTTTGGGCCAAGTTCGTCTCGTTCGTCCGTCTTCGTCCTCCCATTTGATCCGTTGGCATTCTTTGCACCAAGTTCGTCTCGTTCGTCCCTCTTCGTCCTCCCATTTGATCCGTTGGCCTTCTTTGGACCAAGTTCGTCTCGTTCGTCCATCTTCCTCCTCCCATTTGATCCGTTGGCATTCTTTGGACCAAGTTCGTCTCGTTCGTCCATCTTCGTCCTCCCATTTGATCCATTGGCATTCATTGGACCAAGTTCGTCTCGTTCGTCCATCTTCGTCCCCATTTGATCCGTAGGCCTTCTTTGGACCATGTTCGTCTCGTTCTACCATCTTTGTCCTCCCATTTGATCCATTGGCATTCTTTAGACCAAGTTCGTCTCGTTTGTACATCTTCGTCCTCGCATTTGATCCATAGGCCTTCTTTGGACCAAGTTCATCTCGTTCGTCAATCTTTGTCCTCCCATTTGATCCGTTGGCATTCTTTGGACCAAGTTCGTGTCGTTCGTCCATCTTCGTCCTCCCATTTGATCCGTTGGCATTCTTTGGACCAAGTTCCTCTCGTTCGTCCATCTTCGTTCTCCCATTTGATCCGTTGTTATTCTTTGGACCAAGTTCGTCTCGTTCGTCCATCTTCGTCCTTCCATTTGATCCATTGGCATTCTTTGGACCAAGTTCGTCTCGTTCGTCCATCTTCGTCCTCCCATTTGATCCGTGGTTATTCTTTGGACCAAGTTCGTCTCGTTCGTCCATCTTCGTCCTTCCATTTGATCCATTGGCATTCTTTGGACCAAGTTCGTCTCGTTCGTCCGTCTTCGTCCTCCCATTTGATCCGTTGGCATTCTTTGGACAGAGTTCGTCTCGTTCGTCCCTCTTTGTCCTCCCATATGATCCGTAGGCCTTCTTTGGACCAAGTTCGTCTCGTTCTACCATCTTCGTCCTCCCATTTGATCCATTGGCATTCTTTGGATCAAGTTCGTCTCGTTTGTACATCTTCGTCCTCCCATTTGATCCGTTGGCATTCTTTGGACCAAGTTCGTCTCGTTCGTCCATCTTCGTCCTCCCATTTGATCCGTTGGCATTCTTTTGGCCAAGTTCGTCTCGTTCGTCCGTCTTCGTCCTCCCATTTGATCCGTTGGCATTCTTTGCACCAAGTTCGTCTCGTTCGTCCCTCTTCGTCCTCCCATTTGATCCGTTGGCCTTCTTTGGACCAAGTTCGTCTCGTTCGTCCATCTTCCTCCTCCCATTTGATCCGTTGGCATTCTTTGGACCAAGTTCGTCTCGTTCGTCCATCTTCGTCCTCCCATTTGATCCATTGGCATTCATTGGACCAAGTTCGTCTCGTTCGTCCATCTTTCTCCTCCCATTTGATCCGTTGGCATTCTTTGGACCAAATTCGTCTCGTTCGTCCATCTTTGTCCCCCCATTTGATCCGTTGGCATTCTTTGGACCAAGTTGGTGTCGTTCGTCCATCTTCGTCCTCCCATTCGATCCGTTGGCATTCTTTGGACCAAGTTCGTCTCGTTCGTCCTTCTTCGTCCTCCCATTTGATCCGTGGTTATTCTTTGGACCAAGTTCGTCTCGTTCGTCCATCTACGTCCTTCCATTTGATCAATTGGCATTCTTTGGACCAAGTTCATCTCGTTCGTCCGTCTTCGTCCTCCCATTTGATCCGTTGGCATTCTTTGGACAGAGTTCATCTCGTTCGTCCCTCTTTGTCCTCCCGTATGATCCGTAGGCCTTCTTTGGACCAAGTTCGTCTCGTTCTACCATCTTCGTCCTCCCATTTGATCCATTGGCATTCTTTGGACCAAGTTCGTCTCGTTTGTACACCTTCGTCCTCCCATTTGATCCGTTGGCATTCTTTGGACCAAGTTCGTCTCGTTCGTCCATCTTCGTCCTTCCATTTGATCCATTGGCATTCTTTGGACCAAGTTCGTCTCGTTCGTCCATCTTCCTCCTCCCATTTGATCCGTTGGCATTCTTTGGACCAAGTTCGTCTCGTTCGTCCATCTTTATCCTCCCATTTGATCCGTTGGCCTTCTTTGGACCAAGTTCGTCTCGTTCGTCCATCTTCGTCCTCCCATTTGATCCGTTGGCATTCTTTGGACCAAGTTCGCCTCGTTCGTTCATCTTCGTCCTCCCATTTGATCCTTTGGCATTCATTGGACCAAGTTCGTCTCGTTCGTCCGTCTTCGTCCTCCGATTTGATCCGTAGGCCTTCTTTGAACCAAGTTCGTCTCGTTCTACCATCTTCGTCCTCCCATTTGATCCATTGGCATTCTTTGGACCAAGTTCGTCTCGTTTGTACATCTTCGTCCTCCCATTTGATCCGTTGGCATTCTTTGGACCAAGTTCGTGTCGTTCGTCCATCTTCGTCCTCCCATTTGATCCGTTGGCATTCTTTGGGCCAAGTTCGTCTCGTTCGTCCGTCTTCGTCCTCCCATTTGATCCGTTGACATTCTTTGCACCAAGTTCGTCTCGTTCGTCCCTCTTCGTCCTCCCATTTGATCTGTTGGCCTTCTTTGGACCAAGTTCGTCTCGTTCGTCCATCTTCCTCCTCCCATTTGATCCGTTGGCATTCTTTGGACCAAGTTCGTCTCGTTCGTCCATCTTCGTCCTCCCATTTGATCCCTTGGCATTCATTGGACCAAGTTCGTCTCGTTCGTCCATCTTCGTCCCCATTTGATCCGTAGGCCTTCTTTGGACCATGTTCGTCTCGTTCTACCATCTTTGTCCTCCCATTTGATCCGTTGGCATTCTTTAGACCAAGTTCATCTCGTTTGTACATCTTCGTCCTCCCATTTGATCCATAGGCCTTCTTTGGACCAAGTTCATCTCGTTCGTCAATCTTTGTCCTCCCATTTGATCCGTTGGCATTCTTTCGACCAAGTTCGTGTCGTTCGTCCATCTTCGTCCTCCCATTTGATCCGTTGGCATTCTTTGGACCAAGTTCTTCTCGTTCGTCCATCTTCGTCCTCCCATTTGATCCGTTGTTATTCTTTGGACCAAGTTCGTCTCGTTCGTCCATCTTCGTCCTTCCATTTGATCCATTGGCATTCTTTGGACCAAGTTCGTCTCGTTCGTCCATCTTCCTCCTCCCATTTGATCCGTTGGCATTCTTTGGACCAAGTTCGTCTCGTTCGTCCATCTTTATCCTCCCATTTGATCCGTTGGCCTTCTTTGGACCAAGTTCGTCTCGTTCGTCCATCTTCGTCCTCCCATTTGATCCGTTGGCATTCTTTGGACCAAGTTCGTCTCGTTCGTTCATCTTCGTCCTCCCATTTGATCCGTTGGCATTCTTTGGGCCAAGTTCGTCTCGTTCGTCCGTCTTCGTCCTCCCATTTGATCCGTTGGCATTCTTTGGACCAAGTTCGTCTCGTTCGTCCCTCTTTGTCCTCCCATTTGATCCGTTGGCATTCTTTGGACCAAGTTCGTGCCGTTCGTCCATCTTCGTCCTCCCATTTGATCCGTTGGCATTCTTTGGACCAAGTTCGTCTCGTTCGTCCATCTTTATCCTCCCATTTGATCCGTTGGCCTTCTTTGGACCAAGTTCCTCTCGTTCGTCCATCTTCGTCCTCCCATTTGATCCGTTGGCATTCTTCGGACCAAGTTCGTCTCGTTCGTCCATCTTCGTCCTCCCATTTGATCCCTTGGCATTCATTGGACCAAGTTCGTCTCATTCGTCCGTCTTCGTCCTCCCATTTGATCCGTAGGCCTTCTTTGGACCAAGTTCGTCTCGTTCTACCATCTTCGTCCTCCCATTTGATCCATTGGCATTCTTTGGACCAAGTTCGTCTCGTTTGTACATCTTCGTCCTCCCATTTGATCCGTTGGCATTCTTTGGACCAAGTTCGTGTCGTTCGTCCATCTTCGTCCTCCCATTTGATCCGTTGGCATTCTTTGGGCCAAGTTCGTCTCGTTCGTCCGTCTTCGTCCTCCCATTTGATCCGTTGGCATTCTTTGCACCAAGTTCGTCTCGTTCGTCCCTCTTTATCCTCCCATTTGATCCGTTGGCCTTCTATGGACCAAGTTCCTCTCGTTCGTCCATCTTCGTCCTCCCATTTGATCCGTTGGAATTCTTTGGACCAAGTTCGTCTCGTTCGTTCATCTTCGTCCTCCCATTTGATCCTTTGGCATTCATTGGACCAAGTTCGTCTCGTTCGTCCGTCTTCTGTAACGTCCATAATTTTTGATTCTGTTTTAATTTTATTATATGTATATGATGTGTGTTTAAATAGGATAAAATATATTTTTTTAAGGATAATTAAATAGATGAAGCTCTCTGACATTGGGAGGTGATGGTTTGAGTTAGACGGTTAGATACAGAGAGAATTCTGTTTGCCGTAAATAGACGAAAGAGTGGCTTTGTGAAGTAGAAACCCTAGATTTAGGTTAAGAAAAAGATTTGAAGGTATAAATAGTGATTTTATAATATTCGAGGATTTTAGAAATGTATTCGGGAATTTTCTGAAGAACGCATAAAAATATTACCGTTTTGGTCCCTATAGTTTGACTAGGTTGAACTGTGAGTGGATATGGAGACCAGAACATATCTAGAAATATTTTTGAGGATGCCAAATGATGTTTCCTAATATTTTAGAATTTTAGAAATTATTTTGGAAATTTTTGGAATGACAGATGAAGAATTGCAGTTTTGGTCCCTGTAGAACGAGAACTGGATAGCAGGGAGAGCAGGTGAATGCCAGAAGCTTAGGAAATGATTCAAAATCAACCAAAAGAGTACCCAATGGTATTCTTATAATATCTATGATTTTTAGAAATTTTCTGGGATTTTTCTGAGAAAGTTGATTTTTACCCTAAGTTATGGGTTACGGTAAAAATCGAAAAGTTACCGTAGTGCTTCTAAGCTTGATCTTTTTGAACCAAGACTTTTGTGACATCTTATTTACATGGCTTAGGACTTATTACAAGGTTCATGAGAGGTTTTACCCCAATAGGTTAGGTTTGGACAATTTTTACTATGAAATACAAAAGTTACCATACTTAATTACCCTTGGAGATTTACCATTTACCATGGTTAAGGTAAAAAAAATTAATTTACCCCCTTGGACTGCTGTGCTGCGCCAGATTAGAAGAGGAAGAGGGTAGAATTCTCTTGAAGCATGACTCATGGGCATGGACCAATAAGAACCAAGCAAGTGAACCAAGTAATGATTAAGAGAAAAAAATCATAAGATAGGAAGAGAAAGGGAGAGGGAGCCGTGAGTTTGAGGAAGAGAAGGAGAAGAAGACCTTCATGTTCTTGAGTTTATCTTGTGCAACTCCATAGCCAAACCTTGAGTGATTCTTCCAAAATCCTTGTCCAAATACACTAGTTTTCAAGTCTTGAATCATAGGATTAGTGGACAAGAAGCTAACAAGAAGCAAACAAGGAAGAGAAGGGAAGGAAGAAGGAAGAGCTTGGAGTAGGATTTTCTTCAAGTTTGGTAAGGGGAAATCTCTTCTTACATGAGTATATAAAGCTTGGTAGACATAGATAGAGCTTTGATGGTATGATTTTGATTATGGTGATGTTAATTTTGTTCTAGGGTTCATGAAGTTGATAACTTATGTGGTCATGTATTTTTATGAATATGATTGTGTTTTGAGATGTGCATATGTTTGGTATGACCCTTGTTAATGGATTGAATGGATTGGAGAAGAATTTGGGGTTGGTTAGGGTTTGATTTTGATCATGGTTGTGCTCTTGGTATGAAGATGCTATGCTCTTGTTGATGAGTTGTGTTCATGGCTTGAATATGGCATGAGATTGTTGTGAAAATAATGAACCTCATTTGTTTGGATTCAATTGAACTTAAACATGCAAAGAAGAGATTGGTTACATCATTTTTGTGAAAATCGCAAGTCTGGTACGCCCTGGGTGTGGCTGTTTTCGTGGCTGGGAAATTCTGGAAAACAGGGGACAGCTCTGTTCATACCGCGGGTGTGAAAAACTCTTGCGCCTGTGAACAGTTCTGGACCCAGGTTTTTGAAAATTAGTATTTTTGGTAAAAATCAAATTTTCCCAATATTTTTCATAAACATACTTAAGAGAAAATGATTATTTGAACATTAAAGAATGGTATGTATGTTACTTAAGTTGAATTTTAGAACTTAAATATGGATTTGAATAAATATATTTTGGAAAAAGATCAATATTTCAAAGAGAGTAAAAATGTGATAAAAGAGATGTTGAATGAGCACAAAGAGATGTTGAATGAGCACAAAGAGATGTGAATGAGCACAAAGAGATGTGAATTATCATGAATGATGATAATGTGATAACCTAGAGTGAAGGTTATATGTGATTGTGCAAGTAATAACCTAGAGAAAAGGTTAAAGTGATTACAAGACAAACCAAAGCTTAAAAATGCTTGAGAATGGTGATTTTGTATGCTTAATGTGATGTGCCATTTTGCATAAAGAGAAAGAGAATTTGGCAAGTGGCCAATGTGATGAGCATTACAACCCGGATGGGGTTGAGAATAGGGATAGTCTGGCCACAGTAGCCTAAAGGGATTATCCAGGTTGCGAAACCCCTCAGATGGTCAGGTAGGAGATATCCCCTGAGCCGAGGCAAGTCGCATAACCCGGCTTGGATAAATCTGACGGACTTGACTATTCATGATATGGTGAGACGTAGCTTATCTGAATGATTACTATGAAGTCTGGAGGGACTCTCTGGTAAGTCTGATAAGTCTGCTACGGCCAATCGCTCAATGGTGTTGGAGGTAGGGAAGTCTCCTTGGAGCACTACGAGGGTGATGTGAGGGGAAATAGAAGTGACATGCATTGTATTATATATGAGTTGATGATAAGTTGATTGATGCTGAGATTGGCATTATGACTGTGAATATTTTATTGTGCTGAGATTGATGCTGTGACTGTGATTATTTAATTGTGTCTATGAGAACATATTGTTTTTCTGGTAAATGTTATACTTCTGAATCAAGAAAGGGTGAGTAGTAGATAATTAATATTGCTATTAAATCTGATAAGTTGGGTAGAATTTGTATTGATTGTCTCTATGCTTTATTATTTATGTACGATGATTTTTCACCCTTGCCTATATGTTTTGTGCTCTTGTTTTGAACATGATTCATATAGATGGGAGATCCTCCGGCAGGGTTGACCAAAGTCCGTAGACTTAGTTTCTGGCCCAGAGGGGCGGAAGGAGAGGGGTGGATTATCAACCCCGAGACACAGTGGGGTACATATTTAGGTTATGTTACGTCGCTAGAAACGTCCACTGAAGGACCGCATAGATGGATTGTAGAAAATATTATATTAGATGTAAAGATGCCTATACAGGAGCTGTGGGATGCCTGGAAAGAGAAGGAGAGGCAGAGGCAACAGGTGCCTCAACCAGAGCCTACACACCGATCCGAGCCAAAGCAGCAGGAGACTACAAGACCAGGTCCACTGCACCAGAGAACTAGGACTCCTCCTTGTAAGAGGTTTTACAGGAAATGGAGACAAACGGCGCGTAAGAGTACAGTACGCCGTGCACAGCCACTGAAGATCACTCCCTCCGAGAAGAGGCCAATGGAGAAGACACCTACCCCTCAGCCTGATAGCAAGGGAAAGGGGAAGCAGATAGTGGAAGAGGAAAGTGATCCTTCAGAGGAATCAGTGGGTAGTGTGTAGGAGTGGTGAGGACATAGTGTGCGGAGTGACTTTGTTTTGTTTTGTTTATGTAGTAGTTGACTCTATACCGGTGCGGGCTTATACTTAGAGTATTTTGGATGACTGTACTTTATACTATATGACTTTACCAGTTGACCAGTGATGTATATGTACACTTGAGATCAGTAGTATATCTGATGTATATTATTCCTTTAGTAGTTAGTTTCTCTTGTTTTTCATTTCGTTAATGATACGTTACGTCATGAAAGAGTTTTCAAAATCGAAACAACGTAAGTGAGAGTTTCAAGTAAAAATAAATAATAAATAAGGCTCATGTTTCCTTTAAAGAAAAAAATTTATACTCATTTTCGAAAGATCAACTTAGGTTAATTAAAAGAAGAATTTCCTTAAAATGAAAATCAATATGACGTATTTTAGATAAATCAGGTTACTTATGTTGTAATATCCTTTTATGAGAAAGGGTGTTGCAATTAGTGGTATCAGAGCCCGGTTGAGTCATGTAGGGATGTTTAGGGTGTAGGTACATTATGTTAGGTGGTGTGTTAATGCAAAATGGGAGAGTTGTATCTTATGCATCTCGTCAGTTGAAAACTCATGAAAGGAATTATCCAACCCATGATCTCGAGTTAGCTTCAGTGGTGTTTGCTTTGAAGATTTGGAGACATTACCTTTATGGGTTAACTTTTACCGTGTTTAGTGATCATAAGAGTTTGAAGTACTTGTTTGATCAAAAGGAGTTAAATATGAGACAGAGGAGATGGATAGAATTTCTTAAGGATTATGATTTTAATCTGATGTATCATCCAGGAAAAGCTAACGTTGTGGCCGATGCTTTGAGTAGGAAGTCTGTGCATATGTCAGTCATGATGATTAAAGAGTTAGAATTGATAGAGAATTTCCGTGATCTGAATTTATCAATGGATGTATACAGAGATAGGATTTCATTAAGTATGATTAAGGTGACAAGTGAGTTGATGAAAGAGATCAAGGAACAACAAGCAACTGATGAGCATTTGATCGAAAAGAGAGAGTTGCTTGAACAAGGAAAGGTTACGGAGTTTAGTATAGGGAGTGATGGTATTTTAAGATGTAAGGGTAGAGTTTGTGTACCAAATAATTCTGAGATGAGAAGGTTAATTCTTGATGAGTTGCATAAAAGTAAGCTAAGTATTCATCCTGGATTTAATAAGATGTACCAAGATTTGAAACAAAGATACTGGTGGCCAGGAATGAAGAAGCAAGTGGCTGAATATGTAGCATCTTGTTTGACTTGTCAAAAAGCAAAGATAGAACATAGAAAACCTGCAGGAATGATGCAATCTCTAGAGATACCTGAGTGGAAATGGGAAGGATATCTATGGATTTTGTATCTGGGTTGCCTAGAACTCGGAAAGGATTTGATGCAGTCTGGGTGATCATAGATAGATTAACTAAGTCGTCTCATTTTCTTCCTATCAACATGAAGTATTCTTTAGAGAAGTTGGCCCAGTTGTACATAAAAGAGATTGTTAGACTACATGGAGTGCCTTCTAGCATAGTTTCCGACAGAGATCCAAGGTTTACCTCTAGATTTTGGCAGAGTATGCAGAATGCATTAGGGACTAGGCTTAAATTGAGTTCTGCTTATCATCCACAGACGGATGGTCAAACAGAGAGAACAATTCAATCCCTAGAGGACTTGTTGAGAGCTTGTGTTTTGGATCACAAAGAGGGTTGGGATGAACTGTTGCCATTAATTGAGTTTACTTATAACAACAGTTATCATTCTAGTATAGGAATGGCACCATATGAGGCTTTATATGGGAGGAAATGCCAAACACCTTTGTGTTGGTATCAGGATGGAGAGAGTATGATAGTGGGACCAGAAGTTGTGCAAGAAACAACGGAGAAAGTGAAACAGATTAGAGAGAGAATGCGAGTGGCACAGAGTCGGCAAAAGAGTTATTCTGACAAGAGAAGGAGGCCACTTGAATTTCAGGAAGGTGAACATGTTTTCTTGAGAGTCACACCAGTGACTGGGGTTGGTAGAGCCATAAAATCTAGAAAACTTACTCCAAAATTCATAGGACCATATCAAATTCTTCGTCGGGTAGGTCCTGTAGCCTATAAAATTTCTTTACCACCTTTTCTTTCAAATCTCCATGATGTTTTTCATGTGTCCCAACTGAAGAAGTATATATCTGATCCCTCTCACGTGATTGAGTCTGATATCGTACAATTAAAAGAGAATCTGACGTATGAAGCATATCCTGTGCGGATTGAAGATAGAAGGATCAAGCAGCTCAGGGATAAGCAAATTCCTTTAGTCAAAGTGATTTGGGATAGTACTACTGGTGATGCAACATGGGAATTGGAAGATAAAATGCAGGAGCAATATCCAGAATTGTTTTTAGGTACATAAATTTCGAGGACGAAATTTTTTTTTAGAGGGGGAGAATTGTAACGTCCATAATTTTTGATTCTGTTTTAATTTTATTATATGTATATGATGTGTGTTTAAATAGGATAAAATATATTTTTTTAAGGATAATTAAATAGATGAAGCTCTCTGACATTGGGAGGTGATGGTTTGAGTTAGACGGTTAGATACAGAGAGAATTCTGTTTGCCGTAAATAGACGAAAGAGTGGCTTTGTGAAGTAGAAACCCTAGATTTAGGTTAAGAAAAAGATTTGAAGGTATAAATAGTGATTTTATAATATTCGAGGATTTTAGAAATGTATTCGGGAATTTTCTGAAGAACGCATAAAAATATTACCGTTTTGGTCCCTATAGTTTGACTAGGTTGAACTGTGAGTGGATATGGAGACCAGAACATATCTAGAAATATTTTTGAGGATGCCAAATGATGTTTCCTAATATTTTAGAATTTTAGAAATTATTTTGGAAATTTTTGGAATGACAGATGAAGAATTGCAGTTTTGGTCCCTGTAGAACGAGAACTGGATAGCAGGGAGAGCAGGTGAATGCCAGAAGCTTAGGAAATGATTCAAAATCAACCAAAAGAGTACCCAATGGTATTCTTATAATATCTATGATTTTTAGAAATTTTCTGGGATTTTTCTGAGAAAGTTGATTTTTACCCTAAGTTATGGGTTACGGTAAAAATCGAAAAGTTACCGTAGTGCTTCTAAGCTTGATCTTTTTGAACCAAGACTTTTGTGACATCTTATTTACATGGCTTAGGACTTATTACAAGGTTCATGAGAGGTTTTACCCCAATAGGTTAGGTTTGGACAATTTTTACTATGAAATACAAAAGTTACCATACTTAATTACCCTTGGAGATTTACCATTTACCATGGTTAAGGTAAAAAAAATTAATTTACCCCCTTGGACTGCTGTGCTGCGCCAGATTAGAAGAGGAAGAGGGTAGAATTCTCTTGAAGCATGACTCATGGGCATGGACCAATAAGAACCAAGCAAGTGAACCAAGTAATGATTAAGAGAAAAAAATCATAAGATAGGAAGAGAAAGGGAGAGGGAGCCGTGAGTTTGAGGAAGAGAAGGAGAAGAAGACCTTCATGTTCTTGAGTTTATCTTGTGCAACTCCATAGCCAAACCTTGAGTGATTCTTCCAAAATCCTTGTCCAAATACACTAGTTTTCAAGTCTTGAATCATAGGATTAGTGGACAAGAAGCTAACAAGAAGCAAACAAGGAAGAGAAGGGAAGGAAGAAGGAAGAGCTTGGAGTAGGATTTTCTTCAAGTTTGGTAAGGGGAAATCTCTTCTTACATGAGTATATAAAGCTTGGTAGACATAGATAGAGCTTTGATGGTATGATTTTGATTATGGTGATGTTAATTTTGTTCTAGGGTTCATGAAGTTGATAACTTATGTGGTCATGTATTTTTATGAATATGATTGTGTTTTGAGATGTGCATATGTTTGGTATGACCCTTGTTAATGGATTGAATGGATTGGAGAAGAATTTGGGGTTGGTTAGGGTTTGATTTTGATCATGGTTGTGCTCTTGGTATGAAGATGCTATGCTCTTGTTGATGAGTTGTGTTCATGGCTTGAATATGGCATGAGATTGTTGTGAAAATAATGAACCTCATTTGTTTGGATTCAATTGAACTTAAACATGCAAAGAAGAGATTGGTTACATCATTTTTGTGAAAATCGCAAGTCTGGTACGCCCTGGGTGTGGCTGTTTTCGTGGCTGGGAAATTCTGGAAAACAGGGGACAGCTCTGTTCATACCGCGGGTGTGAAAAACTCTTGCGCCTGTGAACAGTTCTGGACCCAGGTTTTTGAAAATTAGTATTTTTGGTAAAAATCAAATTTTCCCAATATTTTTCATAAACATACTTAAGAGAAAATGATTATTTGAACATTAAAGAATGGTATGTATGTTACTTAAGTTGAATTTTAGAACTTAAATATGGATTTGAATAAATATATTTTGGAAAAAGATCAATATTTCAAAGAGAGTAAAAATGTGATAAAAGAGATGTTGAATGAGCACAAAGAGATGTTGAATGAGCACAAAGAGATGTGAATGAGCACAAAGAGATGTGAATTATCATGAATGATGATAATGTGATAACCTAGAGTGAAGGTTATATGTGATTGTGCAAGTAATAACCTAGAGAAAAGGTTAAAGTGATTACAAGACAAACCAAAGCTTAAAAATGCTTGAGAATGGTGATTTTGTATGCTTAATGTGATGTGCCATTTTGCATAAAGAGAAAGAGAATTTGGCAAGTGGCCAATGTGATGAGCATTACAACCCGGATGGGGTTGAGAATAGGGATAGTCTGGCCACAGTAGCCTAAAGGGATTATCCAGGTTGCGAAACCCCTCAGATGGTCAGGTAGGAGATATCCCCTGAGCCGAGGCAAGTCGCATAACCCGGCTTGGATAAATCTGACGGACTTGACTATTCATGATATGGTGAGACGTAGCTTATCTGAATGATTACTATGAAGTCTGGAGGGACTCTCTGGTAAGTCTGATAAGTCTGCTACGGCCAATCGCTCAATGGTGTTGGAGGTAGGGAAGTCTCCTTGGAGCACTACGAGGGTGATGTGAGGGGAAATAGAAGTGACATGCATTGTATTATATATGAGTTGATGATAAGTTGATTGATGCTGAGATTGGCATTATGACTGTGAATATTTTATTGTGCTGAGATTGATGCTGTGACTGTGATTATTTAATTGTGTCTATGAGAACATATTGTTTTTCTGGTAAATGTTATACTTCTGAATCAAGAAAGGGTGAGTAGTAGATAATTAATATTGCTATTAAATCTGATAAGTTGGGTAGAATTTGTATTGATTGTCTCTATGCTTTATTATTTATGTACGATGATTTTTCACCCTTGCCTATATGTTTTGTGCTCTTGTTTTGAACATGATTCATATAGATGGGAGATCCTCCGGCAGGGTTGACCAAAGTCCGTAGACTTAGTTTCTGGCCCAGAGGGGCGGAAGGAGAGGGGTGGATTATCAACCCCGAGACACAGTGGGGTACATATTTAGGTTATGTTACGTCGCTAGAAACGTCCACTGAAGGACCGCATAGATGGATTGTAGAAAATATTATATTAGATGTAAAGATGCCTATACAGGAGCTGTGGGATGCCTGGAAAGAGAAGGAGAGGCAGAGGCAACAGGTGCCTCAACCAGAGCCTACACACCGATCCGAGCCAAAGCAGCAGGAGACTACAAGACCAGGTCCACTGCACCAGAGAACTAGGACTCCTCCTTGTAAGAGGTTTTACAGGAAATGGAGACAAACGGCGCGTAAGAGTACAGTACGCCGTGCACAGCCACTGAAGATCACTCCCTCCGAGAAGAGGCCAATGGAGAAGACACCTACCCCTCAGCCTGATAGCAAGGGAAAGGGGAAGCAGATAGTGGAAGAGGAAAGTGATCCTTCAGAGGAATCAGTGGGTAGTGTGTAGGAGTGGTGAGGACATAGTGTGCGGAGTGACTTTGTTTTGTTTTGTTTATGTAGTAGTTGACTCTATACCGGTGCGGGCTTATACTTAGAGTATTTTGGATGACTGTACTTTATACTATATGACTTTACCAGTTGACCAGTGATGTATATGTACACTTGAGATCAGTAGTATATCTGATGTATATTATTCCTTTAGTAGTTAGTTTCTCTTGTTTTTCATTTCGTTAATGATACGTTACGTCATGAAAGAGTTTTCAAAATCGAAACAACGTAAGTGAGAGTTTCAAGTAAAAATAAATAATAAATAAGGCTCATGTTTCCTTTAAAGAAAAAAATTTATACTCATTTTCGAAAGATCAACTTAGGTTAATTAAAAGAAGAATTTCCTTAAAATGAAAATCAATATGACGTATTTTAGATAAATCAGGTTACTTATGTTGTAATATCCTTTTATGAGAAAGGGTGTTGCATCTTCGTCCTCCCATATGATCCGTAGGCCTTCTTTGGACCAAGTTCGTCTCGTTCTACCATCTTCGTCCTCCCATTTGATCCATTGGCATTCTTTGGACGAAGTTCGTCTCGTATGTACATCTTCGTCCTCCCATTTGATCCGTAGGCCTTCTTTGGACCAAGTTCGTCTCGTTCTACCATCTTCGTCCTCCCATTTGATCCATTGGCATTCTTTGGACCATGTTCGTCTCGTTTGTACATTTTCGTCCTCCCATTTGATCCGTTGGCATTCTTTGGACCAAGTTCGTGTCGTTCGTCCATCTTCGTCCTCCCATTTGATCCGTTGGCATTCTTTGGGCCAAGTTCGTCTCGGTCGTCCGTCTTCGTCCTCCCATTTGATCCATTGGCATTCTTTGGGCCAAGTTCGTCTCGTTCGTCCGTCTTCGTCCTCCCATTTGATCCGTAGGCCTTCTTTGGACCAAGTTCGTCTCGTTCTACCCTCTTCGTCCTCCCATTTGATCCATTGGCATTCTTTGGACCAAGTTCGTCTCGTTTGTACATCTTCGTCCTCCCATTTGATCCGTTGGCATTCTTTGGACCAAGTTCGTGTCGTTCGTCCATCTTCGTCCTCCCATTTGATCCGTTGGCATTCTTTGGGCCAAGTTCGTCTCGTTCGTCCGTCTTCGTCCTCCCATTTGATCCGTTGGCATTCTTTGGACCAAGTTCGTCTCGTTCGTCCCTCTTTGTCCTCCCATTTGATCCGTTGGCATTCTTTGGACCAAGTTCGTGCCGTTCGTCCATCTTCGTCCTCCCATTTGATCCGTTGGCATTCTTTGGACCAAGTTCGTCTCGTTCGTCCATCTTCGTCCTTCCATTTGATCCATTGGCATTCTTTGGACCAAGTTTGTCTCGTTCGTCCATCTTCGTCCTCCCATTTGATCCGTTGGCATTCTTTGGACCAAGTTCGTCTCGTTCGTCCATCTTTATCCTCCCATTTGATCCGTTGGCCTTCTTTGGAACAAGTTCCTCTCTGATGGCCTCCTTGTTGTAACAACTTGGCCAATGACTTGAATTCACCACTTAGATTCTGGTTGTGACTTAGAACTAGTGATTTTTGATCTTTAAGAAAGAATAGCAAGAAAGGATTGTTCTTATTTTAACAAGAACAAGTGAGCAGAATAAGAACAAGTGAACAAAAGGGAAGTGAAGAATAAGAGCTCTTGTTATAACAAGCAAACAAGAGAGCAGATTGTAAAACAAAAAAACAAGAAGAATGGATGGGAGGCAAGGGGCGCCACCTTAGTCTAATCCAAGACAAGGATAAGCCTATGGAAATGAGGATCACCACAAGAAAGGATTCTTGGTAAGATCAAAGTCTGGTTCAATCCAGAACCAAAGAGTAAGGACTCAATTACACAAGGTAATATTTTTGCTCAAAATCAAAGTTCTATTTCCATGTGCCATGCACCCCTTTATATAGGGAGGGGGCTGGTCTGATTTACAAGTGCAGACTTGGCTATGTCTTTCAAGGCTTACAAGGAATCCTAGGTGCTCATTAAGGAGCAATTACAAGAATTAAGTTGGCTGTCATCCAGCCCTTCTTATGTGCCAAAAACAAGAGAATCCTAGGCTAGAATTAACAAGTAATTACAAGCAATTATATGGCTGCTCCCTAGCTTTTTAATGTGCAAGGAATCCTAAGAACTCACATTGAGTTGGCTGGTTCCATGGCCTTCAATATGCGCTTAACTCCTCCTCAATGCAGCCACCATGGCTGTTACACTTTTAATGTGGTGTTTGGAGCATTCATGCCTTTGTCTTGATTGCAATGAATTCTTTGTCTTGTGTAACTCCTTCTTGCCTTGATGTGCTTTGATTCACTTTGTCTTCCTTGACTTCATTTAAGCGCCCACCATGCAGCTTTTATTAAGTCCCTCTTGCTTTTATTCAAGCAACCACTTAAAGTGGATTAAACACACCAAAAATTAACAAGGAATTAAATAACTTAGTGCCTTGGTCCCAAATAACTCAATTGGTCACATGCACTTTATTTAAAACAAAATAACATGGCTGGTTTCATGAGTGTTGCGCCTCCTCCATAGCTTGGATGACAAGCATGGTCTTTGGTGCAATTACTTCTTTGTCCATGTTGGAAATTGTCTTAGTCATGAATTGGACTAAGCCTTCTTGGACCCTTCTTGACATTGCCTTAGTAATTGGGCCTCCTAGGCTTTGAATGGCTTCTTGGACCTCTATGTCCTCATCATTCGCCCCCTCTTGAAAAGAATTCGACCTCGAATTGAAGTCTTCATCACCTACATCAAAAGGAGACAAGTCAGCAACATTGAAAGTGGCACTAACACCATACTCACCAGGAAGGTCAATCTTGTAAGCATTATCATTAACTTTGGCAATTACTTGGAAAGGGCCATCGCCCCTAGGCATTAACTTAGATTTCCTTTGTGAAGGAAACCTTTCCTTTCTCATATGGATCCAAACCCAATCTCCGGGTTCAAAGATAACCCGTTTGCGCCCTTTATTGGCGTTTTTGGCATAGCTTTCATTCTTCTTATCAATTTGCAATTTAATTTTCTCATGCAAACTTTTCACAAATTCAGCTTTGGCTTTGCCATCTTTATGCTTCAAAAGAGATGTGTTAGGTAAAGGTAACAAATCAAGAGGAGTCAAAAGATTATAACCATACACAATCTCAAATGAGGAATGATTTGTAGTACTATGGACAGCCCTTTTATAAGCAAATTCAACTTGGGGCAACCATGTTTCCCACATTTTCAAATTCTTTGAAAGCACAGCCCTTAAGAGAGTAAAGAGAGTTCTGTTTACTACCTCAGTTTGCCCATCAGTTTGGGGATGACAAGTTGTAGAGAATAGTAACTTAGTCCCCACCTTACCCCACAAAGTTCTCCAAAAGTGGCTTAGAAACTTAGCATCACGATCGGACACTATACTCTTTGGTAGGCCATGTAGGCGCACCACTTCCTTGAAAAACAAGTCAGCAATGTGGTAAGCATCATCCACCTTTTTGCATAGGATGAGATCAATGTGGTGCTCAATCCCTCTCAAAGGTGGCAGCCCACTTGGTACCTCCTTAGGAAACAAGTCCTCAAATTCCTGCAAAAGAAAATCTATGCATTTTGGCAATTCTTTGGTGTTAGGTAAATTTTCCAACAAAACCACCTCTTTGCTAAAAAGCAAATATAGGGGCTGATTTGAAAACATAGTTTTTTTAGCCTCCCCTTTTGTCGCCATCAAGCTTTCTTTCTTTTCTTCATTTTTCTTTTTGTCACTCTTTTTTCTCTCTTTTTCTTTGGCGATCTTTTCTTTTTCTTCTTTTTCTTTTTCTATTTCTTTTTCTTTTTCTTTTTCTTTTTCATATTTTTCTCTCAATTTCTTTTGATCATCTCTCACCTCACTTGGGCTCAAAGGAGCCAATACAATTCTTTTTCCATGATGAACAAAGGAGTACTTGTTGGTGTGCCCTTCATGACTTGCCTTCTTGTCAAATTGCCAAGGCCTTCCCAACAACACATGGCTGGCCTCCATTGGTACAACATCACAAACAGCCACATCCTCATATTTACCAATTGAAAAAGAAATTTCTACTTGCTTGTCCACAACCATCTCAACATCATTAACAAGCCATTGAAGCTTATATGGCTTGGGGTGGGGTTTAGTTTCTATTTGCAGTTTGGAAACTAATCTTGTACTAGCAACATTTGTACAACTCCCACCATCAATAATAAGGGAACATACCTTGCCTTTTATGAGGCATCTTGAGTGAAAAATGTTTTCCCTTTGAGTTGCCTCTTCTTCCTTGACCATGGCTTCTAGCACCCTCTTCATCATAAGCAACTCTCCACTTGGTATTTGGGCCTCCTCCTCTTCACCACCCTCTTCATACTCTTCGCCCTCTTCCTCTTCCTCCTCAACCTCCTCTACCATCATAATTCTCTTGGTAGGACATTGAGATGCAATGTGTCCTAAGCCTTGGCACTTGAAACACTTAACAGCCCGGTTAGTTGAATTTTGAGAAGGACTAGTTATAGTGTTTTTACCTTTTGGATCAGCCGTGGCTTCTTTGGATGATGAGGCACCTTCATTCTTTGGGTGATTCTTCCAATTGGAAGTGGTACTGCTTCTTCTTATTTGGCCCTTCCTTTTGAGTTGTTGTTCTACCTTTGTGGCTTGATGTAACAAATCGTCCAATTGGACATAGTGTTGTAGCTCCACTATATCACTAATGTCACGATTTAGACCATGCAAGAATCTGGCCATGGTTGCTTCTTCATCCTCCTCCACATTTGCTCTAATTTTCGCCACCTCCATCTCCTTAAAGTACTCATCTACACTCTTATTACCTTGGGTGAGTCGCTGTAACTTGTTGTGCAACTCTCTATTGTAATAAGATGGGACGAATCTCCTTCTCATGAGCCTTTTCATCTCCTCCCATGTGGCAATGGGTTGCTCATTGTTCCTTCTCCTTTCCTTCACCAATTGATCCCACCACACCAAGGCATAATCTGTAAATTCAATAGAAGCAACCTGCACCTTTTGAAGATCAGTGTAATTATAACAGGAAAAAATTTGTTCAATTTTAGTTTCCCATTCTAAAAACGCCTCGGGATCATTCCTTCCAACAAACTGTGGTACTTTTATTTTTATACCACTCAACCTCTCTTCTCTATGATCATCACGCCTTCTCCTCCGATCCTCCCCATCACTATTGTTTTGTGAGTTTTCCAATTGATCAAGTCTCTCATTGATACCTTCCAACTCTTGTTTTAATAGTTCACTCATTTTTGCCGTGAGGGCTTCTAAAAGTAAACGATTTTGAGGATCCATAACTCTTTTAGTTCTTTAGAGAAACCAGAAAATGAAGCAACACAAGAAACCAATCAAAATAATAATCCACACACCAAAATAGCTTAGAGTAGCAAAGGTAAAAACAAGAAACAAAAGAAACTGAACAAAAATTGTGAGAACTAGAACAAATTAGAACTCACTCAAAGAACAAAATAGAAAAAAAAGGAATCAAAGTGCAGCAAAAACAAAACACAACCAGAATTCAAAACACAAATATATTTTTTTTTTTTCTTTTGAATTTTCGCAGCCCTTTTTTTTTTCTGTTTTTTTTTTTTTTTTAACAAACTAAGAATCAAAACACAAAGATAAGATTAGATAAACCTGGGCTTCTTTTTTTTGTAACAATTCGAACCAAAGCTTTGATGCCAAATGATGGCCTCCTTGTTGTAACAACTTGGCCAATGACTTGAATTCACCACTTAGATTCTGGTTGTGACTTAGAACTAGTGATTTTTGATCTTTAAGAAAGAATAGCAAGAAAGGATTGTTCTTATTTTAACAAGAACAAGTGAGCAGAATAAGAACAAGTGAACAAAAGGGAAGTGAAGAATAAGAGCTCTTGTTATAACAAGCAAACAAGAGAGCAGATTGTAAAACAAAAAAACAAGAAGAATGGATGGGAGGCAAGGGGCGCCACCTTAGTCTAATCCAAGACAAGGATAAGCCTATGGAAATGAGGATCACCACAAGAAAGGATTCTTGGTAAGATCAAAGTCTGGTTCAATCCAGAACCAAAGAGTAAGGACTCAATTACACAAGGTAATATTTTTGCTCAAAATCAAAGTTCTATTTCCATGTGCCATGCACCCCTTTATATAGGGAGGGGGCTGGTCTGATTTACAAGTGCAGACTTGGCTATGTCTTTCAAGGCTTACAAGGAATCCTAGGTGCTCATTAAGGAGCAATTACAAGAATTAAGTTGGCTGTCATCCAGCCCTTCTTATGTGCCAAAAACAAGAGAATCCTAGGCTAGAATTAACAAGTAATTACAAGCAATTATATGGCTGCTCCCTAGCTTTTTAATGTGCAAGGAATCCTAAGAACTCACATTGAGTTGGCTGGTTCCATGGCCTTCAATATGCGCTTAACTCCTCCTCAATGCAGCCACCATGGCTGTTACACTTTTAATGTGGTGTTTGGAGCATTCATGCCTTTGTCTTGATTGCAATGAATTCTTTGTCTTGTGTAACTCCTTCTTGCCTTGATGTGCTTTGATTCACTTTGTCTTCCTTGACTTCATTTAAGCGCCCACCATGCAGCTTTTATTAAGTCCCTCTTGCTTTTATTCAAGCAACCACTTAAAGTGGATTAAACACACCAAAAATTAACAAGGAATTAAATAACTTAGTGCCTTGGTCCCAAATAACTCAATTGGTCACATGCACTTTATTTAAAACAAAATAACATGGCTGGTTTCATGAGTGTTGCGCCTCCTCCATAGCTTGGATGACAAGCATGGTCTTTGGTGCAATTACTTCTTTGTCCATGTTGGAAATTGTCTTAGTCATGAATTGGACTAAGCCTTCTTGGACCCTTCTTGACATTGCCTTAGTAATTGGGCCTCCTAGGCTTTGAATGGCTTCTTGGACCTCTATGTCCTCATCACTCTCGTTCGTCCATCTTCGTCCTCCCATTTGATCCGTTGGCATTCTTCGGACCAAGTTCGTCTCGTTCGTCCATCTTCGTCCTCCCATTTGATCCTTTGGCATTCATTGGACCAAGTTCGTCTCCTTCGTCCGTCTTCGTCCTCCCATTTGATCCGTAGGCCTTCTTTGGACCAAGTTCGTCTCGTTCTACCATCTTCGTCCTCCCATTTGATCCATTGGCATTCTTTGGACCAAGTTCGTCTCGTTTGTACATCTTCGTCCTCCCATTTGATCCGTTGGCATTCTTTGGACCAAGTTCGTGTCGTTCGTCCATCTTCGTCCTCCCATTTGATCCGTTGGCATTCTTTGGGCCAAGTTCGTCTCGTTCGTCCGTCTTCGTCCTCCCATTTGATCCGTTGGCATTCTTTGCACCAAGTTCGTCTCGTTCGTCCCTCTTTATCCTCCCATTTGATCCTTTGGCCTTCTATGGACCAAGTTCCTCTCGTTCGTCCATCTTCGTCCTCCCATTTGATCTGTTGGAATTCTTTGGACCAAGTTCGTCTCGTTCGTTCATCTTCGTCCTCCCATTTGATCCTTTGGCATTCATTGGACCAAGTTCGTCTCGTTCGTCCGTCTTCGTCCTCCCATATGATCCGTAGGCCTTCTTTGGACCAAGTTCGTCTCGTTCTACCATCTTCGTCCTCCCATTTGATCCATTGGCATTCTTTGGACGAAGTTCGTCTCGTTTGTACATCTTCGTCCTCCCATTTGATCCGTAGGCCTTCTTTGGACCAAGTTCGTCTCGTTCTACCATCTTCGTCCTCCCATTTGATCCATTGGCATTCTTTGGACCATGTTCGTCTCGTTTGTACATTTTCGTCCTCCCATTTGATCCGTTGGCATTCTTTGGACCAAGTTCGTGTCGTTCGTCCATCTTCGTCCTCCCATTTGATCCGTTGGCATTCTTTGGGCCAAGTTCGTCTCGGTCGTCCGTCTTCGTCCTCCCATTTGATCCATTGGCATTCTTTGGGCCAAGTTCGTCTCGTTCGTCCCTCTTCGTCCTCCCATTTGATCCGTTGGCCTTCTTTGGACCAAGTTCGTCTCGTTCGTCCATCTTCGTCCTCCCATTTGATCCGTTGGCATTCTTTGGACCAAGTTCGTCTCGTTCGTCCATCTTCGTCCTCCCATTTGATCCATTGGCATTCATTGGACCAAGTTCGTCTCGTTCGTCCATCTTCGTCCCCATTTGATCCGTAGGCCTTCTTTGGACCATGTTCGTCTCGTTCTACCATCTTTGTCCTCCCATTTGATCCATTGGCATTCTTTAGGCCAAGTTCGTCTCGTTTGTACATCTTCGTCCTCCCATTTGATCCGTTGGCATTCTTTGGACCAAGTTCCTCTCGTTCGTCCATCTTCGTCCTCCCATTTGATCCGTTGTTATTCTTTGGACCAAGTTCGTCTCGTTCGTCTATCTTCGTCCTTCCATTTGATCCATTGGCATTCTTTGGACCAAGTTCGTCTCGTTCGTCCATCTTCCTCCTCCCATTTGATCCGTTGGCATTCTTTGGACCAAATTCGTCTCGTTCGTCCATCTTTATCCTCCCATTTGATCCGTTGGCCTTCTTTGGACCAAGTTCGTCTCGTTCGTCCATCTTCGTCCTCCCATTTGATCCGTTGGCATTCTTTGGACCAAGTTCGTCTCGTTCGTTCATCTTCGTCCTCCCATTTGATCCTTTGGCATTCATTGGACCAAGTTCATCTCGTTCGTCAATCTTTGTCCTCCCATTTGATCCGTTGGCATTCTTTGGACCAAGTTCGTGTCGTTCGTCCATCTTCGTCCTCCCATTTGATCCGTTGGCATTCTTTGGACCAAGTTCCTCTCGTTCGTCCATCTTCGTCCTCCCATTTGATCCGTTGTTATTCTTTGGACCAAGTTCGTCTCGTTCGTCCATCTTCGTCCTTCCATTTGATCCATTGGCATTCTTTGGACCAAGTTCGTCTCGTTCGTCCATCTTCCTCCTCCCATTTGATCCGTTGGCATTCTTTGGTCCAAATTCGTCTCGTTCGTCCATCTTTATCCTCCCATTTGATCCGTTGGCCTTCTTTGGACCAAGTTCGTCTCGTTCGTCCATCTTCGTCCTCCCATTTGATCCGTTGGCATTCTTTGGACCAAGTTCGTCTCGTTCGTTCATCTTCGTCCTCCCATTTGATCCTTTGGCATTCATTGGACCAAGTTCGTCTCGTTCGTCCGTCTTCGTCCTCCCATTTGATCCGTAGGCCTTCTTTGGACCAAGTTCGTCTCGTTCTACCCTCTTCGTCCTCCCATTTGATCCATTGGCATTCTTTGGACCAAGTTCGTCTCGTTTGTACATCTTCGTCCTCCCATTTGATCCGTTGGCATTCTTTGGACCAAGTTCGTGTCGTTCGTCCATCTTCGTCCTCCCATTTGATCCGTTGGCATTCTTTGGGCCAAGTTTGTCTCGTTCGTCCGTCTTCGTCCTCCCATTTGATCCGTTGGCATTCTTTGGACCAAGTTCGTCTCGTTCGTCCCTCTTTGTCCCCCCATTTGATCCGTTGGCATTCTTTGGACCAAGTTCGTGTCGTTCGTCCATCTTCGTCCTCCCATTTGATCCGTTGGCATTCTTTGGACCAAGTTCGTGTCGTTCGTCCATCTTCGTCCTCCCATTTGATCCGTTGGCATTCTTTGGACCAAGTTCGTCTCGTTCGTCCATCTTCGTCCTCCCATTTGATCCGTTGTTATTCTTTGGACCAAGTTCCTCTCGTTCGTCCCTCTATGTCCCCCCATTTGATCCGTTGGCATTCTTTGGACCAAGTTCGTGTCGTTCGTCCATCTTCGTCCTCCCATTTGATCCGTTGGCATTCTTTGGACCAAGTTAGTCTCGTTCGTCCATCTTCGTCCTCCCATTTGATCCGTTGGCATTCTTTGGACCAAGTTCGTCTCGTTCGTCCATCTTCGTCCTCCCATTTGATCCGTTGTTATTCTTTGGACCAAGTTCGTCTCGTTCGTCCCTCTTTGTCCCCCCATTTGATCCGTTGGCATTCTTTGGACCATGTTCGTGTCGTTCGTCCATCTTCGTCCTCCCATTTGATCCGTTGGCATTTTTTGGACCAAGTTCGTCTCGTTCGTCCATCTTCGTCCTCCCATTTGATCCGTTGTTATTCTTTGGACCAAGTTCGTCTCGTTCGTCCATCTTCCTCCTCCCATTTGATCCGTTGGCATTCTTTGGACTAAGTTCGTCTCGTTCGTCCATCTTTATCCTCCCATTTGATCCGTTGGCCTTCTTTGGACCAAGTTCGTCTCGTTCGTCCATCTTCGTCCTCCCATTTGATCCGTTGGCATTCTTTGGACCAAGTTCGTCTCGTTCCTCCATCTTCGTCCTCCCATTTGATCCGTTGGCATTCTTTGGACCAAGTTCGTCTCGTTCGTTCATCTTCGTCCTCCCATTTGATCCTTTGGCATTCATTGGACCAAGTTCGTCTCGTTCGTCCGTCTTCGTCCTCCCATATGATCCGTAGGCCTTCTTTGGACCAAGTTCGTCTCGTTCTACCATCTTCGTCCTCCCATTTGATCCATTGGCATTCTTTGGACCAAGTTCGTCTCGTTTGTACATCTTCGTCCTCCCATTTGATCCGTTGGCATTCTTTGGACCAAGTTCGTGTCGTTCGTCCATCTTCGTCCTCCCATTTGATCCATTGGCATTCTTTGGACCAAGTTCGTCTCGTTTGTACATCTTCGTCCTCCCATTTGATCCGTTGGCATTCTTTGGACCAAGTTCGTGTCGTTCGTCCATCTTCGTCCTCCCATTTGATCCGTTGGCATTCTTTGGGCCAAGTTCGTCTCGTTCGTCCGTCTTCGTCCTCCCATTTGATCCGTTGGCATTCTTTGCACCATGTTCGTGTCGTTCGTCCGTCTTCGTCCTCCCATATGATCCGTAGGCCTTCTTTGGACCAAGTTCGTCTCGTTTGTACATCTTCGTCCTCCCATTTGATCCGTTGGCATTCTTTGGACCAAGTTCGTGTCGTTCGTCCCTCTTCGTCCTCCCATTTGATCCGTTGGCATTCTTTGGGCCAAGTTCGTCTCGTTCGTCCGTCTTCGTCCTCCCATTTGATCCGTTGGCATTCTTTGGACCAATTTCGTCTCGTTCGTCCCTCTTCGTCCTCCCATTTGATCCGTTGGCCTTCTTTGGACCAAGTTCGTCTCGTTCGTCCATCTTCGTCCTCCCATTTGATCCGTTGTTATTCTTTGGACCAAGTTCGTCTCGTTCGTCCATCTTCGTCCTTCCATTTGATCCATTGGCATTCTTTGGACCAAGTTCGTCTCGTTCGTCCATCTTCCTCCTCCCATTTGATCCGTTGGCATTCTTTGGACCAAGTTCGTCTCGTTCGTCCATCTTTATCCTCCCATTTGATCCGTTGGCCTTCTTTGGACCAAGTTCGTCTCGTTCGTCCATCTTCGTCCTCCCATTTGATCCGTAGGCCTTCTTTGGACCAAGTTCGTCTCGTTCTACCATCTTCGTCCTCCCATTTGATCCATTGGCATTCTTTGGACCAAGTTCGTCTCGTTTGTACATCTTCGTCCTCCCATTTGATCCGTTGGCATTCTTTGGACCAAGTTCGTCTCGTTCGTCCATCTTTATCCTCCCATTTGATCCGTTGGCCTTCTTTGGACCAAGTTCGTCTCGTTCGTCCATCTTCGTCCTCCCATTTGATCCGTTGGCATTCTTTGGACCAAGTTCGTCTCGTTCGTTCATCTTCGTCCTCCCATTTGATCCTTTGGCATTCATTGGACCAAGTTCGTCTCGTTCGTCCGTCTTCGTCCTCCCATATGATCCGTAGGCCTTCTTTGGACCAAGTTCGTCTCGTTCTACCATCTTCGTCCTCCCATTTGATCCATTGGCATTCTTTGGACCAAGTTCGTCTCGTTTGTACATCTTCGTCCTCCCATTTGATCCGTTGGCATTCTTTGGACCAAGTTCGTGTCGTTCGTCCATCTTCGTCCTCCCATTTGATCCATTGGCATTCTTTGGACCAAGTTCGTCTCGTTTGTACATCTTCGTCCTCCCATTTGATCCGTTGGCATTCTTTGGACAAAGTTCGTGTCGTTCGTCCATCTTCGTCCTCCCATTTGATCCGTTGGCATTCTTTGGGCCAAGTTCGTCTCGTTCGTCCATCTTCGTCCTCCCATTTGATCCGTTGGCATTCTTTGGACCAAGTTCGTCTCGTTCGTTCATCTTCGTCCTCCCATTTGATCCTTTGGCATTCATTGGACCAAGTTCGTCTCATTCGTCCGTCTTCGTCCTCCCATATGATCCGTAGGCCTTCTTTGGACCAAGTTCGTCTCGTTCTACCATCTTCGTCCTCCCATTTGATCCATTGGCATTCTTTGGACCAAGTTCGTCTCGTTTGTACATCTTCGTCCTCCCATTTGATCCGTTGGCATTCTTTGGACCAAGTTCGTCTCGTTCCTCCATCTTCGTCCTCCCATTTGATCCGTTGGCATTCTTTGGACCAAGTTCGTCTCGTTCGTTCATCTTCGTCCTCCCATTTGATCCTTTGGCATTCATTGGACCAAGTTCGTCTCGTTCGTCCGTCTTCGTCCTCCCATATGATCCGTAGGCCTTCTTTGGACCAAGTTCGTCTCGTTCTACCATCTTCGTCCTCCCATTTGATCCATTGGCATTCTTTGGACCAAGTTCGTCTCGTTTGTACATCTTCGTCCTCCCATTTGATCCGTTGGCATTCTTTGGACCAAGTTCGTGTCGTTCGTCCATCTTCGTCCTCCCATTTGATCCATTGGCATTCTTTGGACCAAGTTCGTCTCGTTTGTACATCTTCGTCCTCCCATTTGATCCGTTGGCATTCTTTGGACCAAGTTCGTGTCGTTCGTCCATCTTCGTCCTCCCATTTGATCCGTTGGCATTCTTTGGGCCAAGTTCGTCTCGTTCGTCCGTCTTCGTCCTCCCATTTGATCCGTTGGCATTCTTTGCACCATGTTCGTGTCGTTCGTCCGTCTTCGTCCTCCCATATGATCCGTAGGCCTTCTTTGGACCAAGTTCGTCTCGTTTGTACATCTTCGTCCTCCCATTTGATCCGTTGGCATTCTTTGGACCAAGTTCGTGTCGTTCGTCCCTCTTCGTCCTCCCATTTGATCCGTTGGCATTCTTTGGGCCAAGTTCGTCTCGTTCGTCCGTCTTCGTCCTCCCATTTGATCCGTTGGCATTCTTTGGACCAATTTCGTCTCGTTCGTCCCTCTTCGTCCTCCCATTTGATCCGTTGGCCTTCTTTGGACCAAGTTCGTCTCGTTCGTCCATCTTCGTCCTCCCATTTGATCCGTTGTTATTCTTTGGACCAAGTTCGTCTCGTTCGTCCATCTTCGTCCTTCCATTTGATCCATTGGCATTCTTTGGACCAAGTTCGTCTCGTTCGTCCATCTTCCTCCTCCCATTTGATCCGTTGGCATTCTTTGGACCAAGTTCGTCTCGTTCGTCCATCTTTATCCTCCCATTTGATCCGTTGGCCTTCTTTGGACCAAGTTCGTCTCGTTCGTCCATCTTCGTCCTCCCATTTGATCCGTTGTTATTCTTTGGACCAAGTTCGTCTCGTTCGTCCATCTTCGTCCTTCCATTTGATCCATTGGCATTCTTTGGACCAAGTTCGTCTCGTTCGTTCATCTTCGTCCTCCCATTTGATCCTTTGGCATTCATTGGACCAAGTTCGTCTCGTTCGTCCGTCTTCGTCCTCCCATTTGATCCGTAGGCCTTCTTTGGACCAAGTTCGTCTCGTTCTACCCTCTTCGTCCTCCCATTTGATCCATTGGCATTCTTTGGACCAAGTTCGTCTCGTTCGTCCGTCTTCGTCCTCCCATTTGATCCGTTGGCATTCTTTGGACAAAGTTCGTCTCGTTCGTCCCTCTTTGTCCTCCCATTTGATCCGTTGGCATTCTTTGGACCAAGTTCGTGTCGTTCGTCCCTCTTCGTCCTCCCATTTGATCCGTTGGCATTCTTTGGGCCAAGTTCGTCTCGTTCGTCCGTCTTCGTCGTCCCATTTGATCCGTTGGCATTCTTTGGACCAAGTTCGTCTCGTTCGTCCCTCTTCGTCCTCCCATTTGATCCGTTGGCCTTCTTTGGACCAAGTTCGTCTCGTTCGTCCATCTTCGTCCTCCCATTTGATCCGTTGGCATTCTTTGGACCAAGTTCGTCTCGTTCGTCCATCTTCGTCCTCCCATTTGATCCCTTGGCATTCATTGGACCAAGTTCGTCTCGTTCGTCCATCTTCGTCCTCCCATTTGATCCGTTGGCATTCTTTGGACCAAGTTCGTCTCGTTCGTCCATCTTTATCCTCCCATTTGATCCGTTGGCCTTCTTTGGACCAAATTCGTCTCGTTCGTCCATCTTCGTCCTCCCATTTGATCCGTTGGCATTCTTTGGACCAAGTTCGTCTCGTTCGTTCATCTTCGTCCTCCCATTTGATCCTTTGGCATTCATTGGACCAAGTTCGTCTCGTTCGTCCGTCTTCGTCCTCCCATATGATCCGTAGGCCTTCTTTGGACCAAGTTCGTCTCGTTCTACCATCTTCGTCCTCCCATTTGATCCCTTGTCATTCTTTGGACCAAGTTCGTCTCGTTTGTACATCGTCGTCCTCCCATTTGATCCGTTGGCATTCTTTGGACCAAGTTCGTGTCGTTCGTCCATCTTCGTCCTCCCATTTGATCTGTTGGCATTCTTTGGACCATGTTCGTCTCGTTCTACCATCTTCGTCCTCCCATTTGATCCATTGGCATTCTTTAGACCAAGTTCGTCTCGTTTGTACATCTTCGTCCTCCCATTTGATCCATAGGCCTTCTTTGGACCAAGTTCATCTCGTTCGTCAATCTTTGTCCTCCCATTTGATCCGTTGGGATTCTTTGGACCATGTTCGTGTCGTTCGTCCATCTTCGTCCTCCCAATTGATCCGTTGGCATTCTTTGGACCAAGTTCGTCTCGTTCGTCCATCTTCGTCCTCCCATTTGATCCGTTGTTATTCTTTGGACCAAGTTCGTCTCGTTCGTCCATCTTCCTCCTCCCATTTGATCCGTTGGCATTCTTTGGACCAAGTTCGTCTCGTTCGTCCATCTTTATCCTCCCATTTGATCCGTTGGCCTTCTTTGGACCAAGTTCGTCTCGTTCGTCCATCTTCGTCCTCCCATTTGATCCGTTGGCATTCTTTCGACCAAGTTCGTCTCGTTCGTTGATCTTCGTCCTCCCATTTGATCCTTTGGCATTCATTGGACCAAGTTCGTCTCATTCGTCCGTCTTCGTCCTCCCATATGATCCGTAGGCCTTCTTTGGACCAAGTTCGTCTCGTTTGTACATCTTCGTCCTCCCATTTGATCCGTTGGCATTCTTTGGACCAAGTTCGTGTCGTTCGTCCCTCTTCGTCCTCCCATTTGATCCGTTGGCATTCTTTGGGCCAAGTTCGTCTCGTTCGTCCGTCTTCGTCCTCCCATTTGATCCGTTGGCATTCTTTGGACCAAGTTCGTCTCGTTCGTCCCTCTTCGTCCTCCCATTTGATCCGTTGGCCTTCTTTGGACCAAGTTCGTCTCGTTCGTCCATCTTCGTCCTCCCATTTGATCCATGGTTATTCTTTGGACCAAGTTCGTCTCGTTCGTCCATCTTTGTCCTTCCATTTGATCCATTGGCATTCTTTGGACCAAGTTCGTCTCGTTCGTCCGTCTTCGTCCTCCCATTTGATCCGTTGGCATTCTTTGGACAAAGTTCGTCTCGTTCGTCCCTCTTTGTCCTCCCATTTGATCCGTTGGCATTCTTTGGACGAAGTTCGTGTCGTTCGTCCTTCTTCGTCCTCCCATTTGATCCGTTGGCATTCTTTGGACCAAGTTCGTCTCGTTCGTCCATCTTCGTCCTCCCATTTGATCCGTTGTTATTCTTTGGACCAAGTTCATCTCGTTCGTCCATCTTCCTCCTTCCATTTGATCCATTGGCATTCTTTGGACCAAGTTCGTCTCGTTCGTCCATCTTCCTCCTCCCATTTGATCCGTTGGCCTTCTTTGGACCAAGTTCGTCTCGTTCGTCCATCTTCGTCCTCCCATTTGATCCGTTGGCCTTCTTTGGACCAAGTTCGTCTCGTTCGTCCATCTTCGTCCTCCCATTTGATCCGTTGTTATTCTTTGGACCAAGTTCGTCTCGTTCGTCCATCTTCGTCCTTCCATTTGATCCATTGGCATTCTTTGGACCAAGTTCGTCTCGTTCGTCCATCTTCCTCCTCCCATTTGATCCGTTGGCATTCTTTGGACCAAGTTCGTCTCGTTCGTCCATCTTTATCCTCCCATTTGATCCGTTGGCCTTCTTTGGACCAAGTTCGTCTCGTTCGTCCATCTTCGTCCTCCCATTTGATCCGTTGGCATTCTTTGGACCAAGTTCGTCTCGTTCGTTCATCTTCGTCCTCCCATTTGATCCTTTGGCATTCATTGGACCAAGTTCGTCTCGTTCGTCCGTCTTCGTCCTCCCATATGATCCGTAGGCCTTCTTTGGACCAAGTTCGTCTCGTTCTACCATCTTCGTCCTCCCATTTGATCCATTGGCATTCTTTGGACCAAGTTCGTCTCGTTTGTACATCTTCGTCCTCCCATTTGATCCGTTGGCATTCTTTGGACCAAGTTCGTGTCGTTCGTCCATCTTCGTCCTCCCATTTGATCCATTGGCATTCTTTGGACCAAGTTCGTCTCGTTTGTACATCTTCGTCCTCCCATTTGATCCGTTGGCATTCTTTGGACAAAGTTCGTGTCGTTCGTCCATCTTCGTCCTCCCATTTGATCCGTTGGCATTCTTTGGGCCAAGTTCGTCTCGTTCGTCCATCTTCGTCCTCCCATTTGATCCGTTGGCATTCTTTGGACCAAGTTCGTCTCGTTCGTTCATCTTCGTCCTCCCATTTGATCCTTTGGCATTCATTGGACCAAGTTCGTCTCGTTCGTCCGTCTTCGTCCTCCCATATGATCCGTAGGCCTTCTTTGGACCAAGTTCGTCTCGTTCTACCATCTTCGTCCTCCCATTTGATCCATTGGCATTCTTTGGACCAAGTTCGTCTCGTTTGGACATCTTCGTCCTCCCATTTGATCCGTTGGCATTCTTTGGACCAAGTTCGTGTCGTTCGTCCATCTTCGTCCTCCCATTTGATCTGTTGGCATTCTTTGGACCATGTTCGTCTCGTTCTACCATCTTCGTCCTCCCATTTGATCCATTGGCATTCTTTAGACCAAGTTCGTCTCGTTTGTACATCTTCGTCCTCCCATTTGATCCATAGGCCTTCTTTGGACCAAGTTCATCTCGTTCGTCAATCTTTGTCCTCCCATTTGATCCGTTGGGATTCTTTGGACCATGTTCGTGTCGTTCGTCCATCTTCGTCCTCCCAATTGATCCGTTGGCATTCTTTGGACCAAGTTCGTCTCGTTCGTCCATCTTCATCCTCCCATTTGATCCGTTGTTATTCTTTGGACCAAGTTCGTCTCGTTCGTCCATCTTCCTCCTCCCATTTGATCCGTTGGCATTCTTTGGACCAAGTTCGTCTCGTTCGTCCATCTTTATCCTCCCATTTGATCCGTTGGCCTTCTTTGGACCAAGTTCGTCTCGTTCGTCCATCTTCGTCCTCCCATTTGATCCGTTGGCATTCTTTCGACCAAGTTCGTCTCGTTCGTTGATCTTCGTCCTCCCATTTGATCCTTTGGCATTCATTGGACCAAGTTCGTCTCATTCGTCCGTCTTCGTCCTCCCATATGATCCGTAGGCCTTCTTTGGACCAAGTTCGTCTCGTTTGTACATCTTCGTCCTCCCATTTGATCCGTTGGCATTCTTTGGACCAAGTTCGTGTCGTTCGTCCCTCTTCGTCCTCCCATTTGATCCGTTGGCATTCTTTGGGCCAAGTTCGTCTCGTTCGTCCGTCTTCGTCCTCCCATTTGATCCGTTGGCATTCTTTGGACCAAGTTCGTCTCGTTCGTCCCTCTTCGTCCTCCCATTTGATCCGTTGGCCTTCTTTGGACCAAGTTCGTCTCGTTCGTCCATCTTCGTCCTCCCATTTGATCCATGGTTATTCTTTGGACCAAGTTCGTCTCGTTCGTCCATCTTTGTCCTTCCATTTGATCCATTGGCATTCTTTGGACCAAGTTCGTCTCGTTCGTCCGTCTTCGTCCTCCCATTTGATCCGTTGGCATTCTTTGGACAAAGTTCGTCTCGTTCGTCCCTCTTTGTCCTCCCATTTGATCCGTTGGCATTCTTTGGACGAAGTTCGTGTCGTTCGTCCTTCTTCGTCCTCCCATTTGATCCGTTGGCATTCTTTGGACCAAGTTCGTCTCGTTCGTCCATCTTCGTCCTCCCATTTGATCCGTTGTTATTCTTTGGACCAAGTTCATCTCGTTCGTCCATCTTCCTCCTTCCATTTGATCCATTGGCATTCTTTGGACCAAGTTCGTCTCGTTCGTCCATCTTCCTCCTCCCATTTGATCCGTTGGCCTTCTTTGGACCAAGTTCGTCTCGTTCGTCCATCTTCGTCCTCCCATTTGATCCGTTGGCCTTCTTTGGACCAAGTTCGTCTCGTTCGTCCATCTTCGTCCTCCCATTTGATCCGTTGTTATTCTTTGGACCAAGTTCGTCTCGTTCGTCCATCTTCGTCCTTCCATTTGATCCATTGGCATTCTTTGGACCAAGTTCGTCTCGTTCGTCCATCTTCCTCCTCCCATTTGATCCGTTGGCATTCTTTGGACCAAGTTCGTCTCGTTCGTCCATCTTTATCCTCCCATTTGATCCGTTGGCCTTCTTTGGACCAAGTTCGTCTCGTTCGTCCATCTTCGTCCTCCCATTTGATCCGTTGGCATTCTTTGGACCAAGTTCGTCTCGTTCGTTCATCTTCGTCCTCCCATTTGATCCTTTGGCATTCATTGGACCAAGTTCGTCTCGTTCGTCCGTCTTCGTCCTCCCATATGATCCGTAGGCCTTCTTTGGACCAAGTTCGTCTCGTTCTACCATCTTCGTCCTCCCATTTGATCCATTGGCATTCTTTGGACCAAGTTCGTCTCGTTTGTACATCTTCGTCCTCCCATTTGATCCGTTGGCATTCTTTGGACCAAGTTCGTGTCGTTCGTCCATCTTCGTCCTCCCATTTGATCCATTGGCATTCTTTGGACCAAGTTCGTCTCGTTTGTACATCTTCGTCCTCCCATTTGATCCGTTGGCATTCTTTGGACAAAGTTCGTGTCGTTCGTCCATCTTCGTCCTCCCATTTGATCCGTTGGCATTCTTTGGGCCAAGTTCGTCTCGTTCGTCCATCTTCGTCCTCCCATTTGATCCGTTGGCATTCTTTGGACCAAGTTCGTCTCGTTCGTTCATCTTCGTCCTCCCATTTGATCCTTTGGCATTCATTGGACCAAGTTCGTCTCGTTCGTCCGTCTTCGTCCTCCCATATGATCCGTAGGCCTTCTTTGGACCAAGTTCGTCTCGTTCTACCATCTTCGTCCTCCCATTTGATCCATTGGCATTCTTTGGACCAAGTTCGTCTCGTTTGTACATCTTCGTCCTCCCATTTGATCCGTTGGCATTCTTTGGACCAAGTTCGTCTCGTTCCTCCATCTTCGTCCTCCCATTTGATCCGTTGGCATTCTTTGGACCAAGTTCGTCTCGTTCGTTCATCTTCGTCCTCCCATTTGATCCTTTGGCATTCATTGGACCAAGTTCGTCTCGTTCGTCCGTCTTCGTCCTCCCATATGATCCGTAGGCCTTCTTTGGACCAAGTTCGTCTCGTTCTACCATCTTCGTCCTCCCATTTGATCCATTGGCATTCTTTGGACCAAGTTCGTCTCGTTTGTACATCTTCGTCCTCCCATTTGATCCGTTGGCATTCTTTGGACCAAGTTCGTGTCGTTCGTCCATCTTCGTCCTCCCATTTGATCCATTGGCATTCTTTGGACCAAGTTCGTCTCGTTTGTACATCTTCGTCCTCCCATTTGATCCGTTGGCATTCTTTGGACCAAGTTCGTGTCGTTCGTCCATCTTCGTCCTCCCATTTGATCCGTTGGCATTCTTTGGGCCAAGTTCGTCTCGTTCGTCCGTCTTCGTCCTCCCATTTGATCCGTTGGCATTCTTTGCACCATGTTCGTGTCGTTCGTCCGTCTTCGTCCTCCCATATGATCCGTAGGCCTTCTTTGGACCAAGTTCGTCTCGTTTGTACATCTTCGTCCTCCCATTTGATCCGTTGGCATTCTTTGGACCAAGTTCGTGTCGTTCGTCCCTCTTCGTCCTCCCATTTGATCCGTTGGCATTCTTTGGGCCAAGTTCGTCTCGTTCGTCCGTCTTCGTCCTCCCATTTGATCCGTTGGCATTCTTTGGACCAATTTCGTCTCATTCGTCCCTCTTCGTCCTCCCATTTGATCCGTTGGCCTTCTTTGGACCAAGTTCGTCTCGTTCGTCCATCTTCGTCCTCCCATTTGATCCGTTGTTATTCTTTGGACCAAGTTCGTCTCGTTCGTCCATCTTCGTCCTTCCATTTGATCCATTGGCATTCTTTGGACCAAGTTCGTCTCGTTCGTCCATCTTCCTCCTCCCATTTGATCCGTTGGCATTCTTTGGACCAAGTTCGTCTCGTTCGTCCATCTTTATCCTCCCATTTGATCCGTTGGCCTTCTTTGGACCAAGTTCGTCTCGTTCGTCCATCTTCGTCCTCCCATTTGATCCGTTGTTATTCTTTGGACCAAGTTCGTCTCGTTCGTCCATCTTCGTCCTTCCATTTGATCCATTGGCATTCTTTGGACCAAGTTCGTCTCGTTCGTTCATCTTCGTCCTCCCATTTGATCCTTTGGCATTCATTGGACCAAGTTCGTCTCGTTCGTCCGTCTTCGTCCTCCCATTTGATCCGTAGGCCTTCTTTGGACCAAGTTCGTCTCGTTCTACCCTCTTCGTCCTCCCATTTGATCCATTGGCATTCTTTGGACCAAGTTCGTCTCGTTCGTCCGTCTTCGTCCTCCCATTTGATCCGTTGGCATTCTTTGGACAAAGTTCGTCTCGTTCGTCCCTCTTTGTCCTCCCATTTGATCCGTTGGCATTCTTTGGACCAAGTTCGTGTCGTTCGTCCCTCTTCGTCCTCCCATTTGATCCGTTGGCATTCTTTGGGCCAAGTTCGTCTCGTTCGTCCGTCTTCGTCCTCCCATTTGATCCGTTGGCATTCTTTGGACCAAGTTCGTCTCGTTCGTCCCTCTTCGTCCTCCCATTTGATCCGTTGGCCTTCTTTGGACCAAGTTCGTCTCGTTCGTCCATCTTCGTCCTCCCATTTGATCCGTTGGCATTCTTTGGACCAAGTTCGTCTCGTTCGTCCATCTTCGTCCTCCCATTTGATCCCTTGGCATTCATTGGACCAAGTTCGTCTCGTTCGTCCATCTTCGTCCTCCCATTTGATCCGTTGGCATTCTTTGGACCAAGTTCGTCTCGTTCGTCCATCTTTATCCTCCCATTTGATCCGTTGGCCTTCTTTGGACCAAATTCGTCTCGTTCGTCCATCTTCGTCCTCCCATTTGATCCGTTGGCATTCTTTGGATCAAGTTCGTCTCGTTCGTTCATCTTCGTCCTCCCATTTGATCCTTTGGCATTCATTGGACCAAGTTCGTCTCGTTCGTCCGTCTTCGTCCTCCCATATGATCCGTAGGCCTTCTTTGGACCAAGTTCGTCTCGTTCTACCGTCTTCGTCCTCCCATTTGATCCCTTGGCATTCTTTGGACCAAGTTCGTCTCGTTTGTACATCGTCGTCCTCCCATTTGATCCGTTGGCATTCTTTGGACCAAGTTCGTGTCGTTCGTCCATCTTCGTCCTCCCATTTGATCTGTTGGCATTCTTTGGACCATGTTCGTCTCGTTCTACCATCTTCGTCCTCCCATTTGATCCATTGGCATTCTTTAGACCAAGTTCGTCTCGTTTGTACATCTTCGTCCTCCCATTTGATCCATAGGCCTTCTTTGGACCAAGTTCATCTCGTTCGTCAATCTTTGTCCTCCCATTTGATCCGTTGGGATTCTTTGGACCATGTTCGTGTCGTTCGTCCATCTTCGTCCTCCCAATTGATCCGTTGGCATTCTTTGGACCAAGTTCGTATCGTTCGTCCATCTTCGTCCTCCCATTTGATCCGTTGTTATTCTTTGGACCAAGTTCGTCTCGTTCGTCCATCTTCCTCCTCCCATTTGATCCGTTGGCATTCTTTGGACCAAGTTCGTCTCGTTCGTCCATCTTTATCCTCCCATTTGATCCGTTGGCCTTCTTTGGACCAAGTTCGTCTCGTTCGTCCATCTTCGTCCTCCCATTTGATCCGTTGGCATTCTTTCGACCAAGTTCGTCTCGTTCGTTGATCTTCGTCCTCCCATTTGATCCTTTGGCATTCATTGGACCAAGTTCGTCTCATTCGTCCGTCTTCGTCCTCCCATATGATCCGTAGGCCTTCTTTGGACCAAGTTCGTCTCGTTTGTACATCTTCGTCCTCCCATTTGATCCGTTGGCATTCTTTGGACCAAGTTCGTGTCGTTCGTCCCTCTTCGTCCTCCCATTTGATCCGTTGGCATTCTTTGGGCCAAGTTCGTCTCGTTCGTCCGTCTTCGTCCTCCCATTTGATCCGTTGGCATTCTTTGGACCAAGTTCGTCTCGTTCGTCCCTCTTCGTCCTCCCATTTGATCCGTTGGCCTTCTTTGGACCAAGTTCGTCTCGTTCGTCCATCTTCGTCCTCCCATTTGATCCATGGTTATTCTTTGGACCAAGTTCGTCTCGTTCGTCCATCTTTGTCCTTCCATTTGATCCATTGGCATTCTTTGGACCAAGTTCGTCTCGTTCGTCCGTCTTCGTCCTCCCATTTGATCCGTTGGCATTCTTTGGACAAAGTTCGTCTCGTTCGTCCCTCTTTGTCCTCCCATTCGATCCGTTGGCATTGTTTGGACGAAGTTCGTGTCGTTCGTCCTTCTTCGTCCTCCCATTTGATCCGTTGGCATTCTTTGGACCAAGTTCGTCTCGTTCGTCCATCTTCGTCCTCCCATTTGATCCGTTGTTATTCTTTGGACCAAGTTCATCTCGTTCGTCCATCTTCCTCCTTCCATTTGATCCATTGGCATTCTTTGGACCAAGTTCGTCTCGTTCGTCCATCTTCCTCCTCCCATTTGATCCGTTGGCCTTCTTTGGACCAAGTTCGTCTCGTTCGTCCATCTTCGTCCTCCCATTTGATCCGTTGGCATTCTTTGGACCAAGTTCGTCTCGTTCGTCCGTCTTCGTCCTCCCAAATGATCCGTAGGCCTTCTTTGGACCAAGTTCGTCTCGTTTGTACATCTTCGTCCTCCCATTTGATCCGTTGGCATTCTTTGGACCAAGTTCGTGTCGTTCGTCCCTCTTCGTCCTCCCATTTGATCCGTTGGCATTCTTTGGGCCAAGTTCGTCTCGTTCGTCCGTCTTCGTCCTCCCATTTGATCCGTTGGCATTCTTTGGACCAAGTTCGTCTTGTTCGTCCCTCTTCGTCCTCCCATTTGATCCGTTGGCATTCTTTGGACCAAGTTCGTCTCGTTCGTCCATCTTCGTCCTCCCATTTGATCCGTTGTTATTCTTTGGACCAAGTTCGTCTCGTTCGTCCATCTTCGTCCTTCCATTTGATCCATTGGCATTCTTTGGACCAAGTTCGTCTCGTTCGTCCATCTTCCTCCTCCCATTTGATCCGTTGGCATTCTTTGGACCAAGTTCGTCTCGTTCGTCCATCTTTATCCTCCCATTTGATCCGTTGGCCTTCTTTGGACCAAATTCGTCTCGTTCGTCCATCTTCGTCCTCCCATATGATCCGTTGGCATTCTTTGGACCAAGTTCGTCTCGTTCGTTCATCTTCGTCCTCCCATTTGATCCTTTGGCATTCATTGGACCAAGTTCGTCTCGTTCGTCCGTCTTCGTCCTCCCATATGATCCGTAGGCCTTCTTTGGACCAAGTTCGTCTCGTTCTACCATCTTCGTCCTCCCATTTGATCCCTTGGCATTCTTTGGACCAAGTTCGTCTCGTTTGTACATCTTCGTCCTCCCATTTGATCCGTTGGCATTCTTTGGACCAAGTTCGTGTCGTTCGTCCATCTTCGTCCTCCCATTTGATCCGTTGGCATTCTTTGGACCATGTTCGTCTCGTTCTACCATCTTCGTCCTCCCATTTGATCCATTGGCATTCTTTAGACCAAGTTCGTCTCGTTTGTACATCTTCGTCCTCCCATTTGATCCATAGGCCTTCTTTGGACCAAGTTCATCTCGTTCGTCAATCTTTGTCCTCCCATTTGATCCGTTGGCCTTCTTTGGACCAAGTTCGTCTCGTTCGTCCATCTTCGTCCTCCCATTTGATCCGTTGGCATTCTTTCGACCAAGTTCGTCTCGTTCGTTGATCTTCGTCCTCCCATTTGATCCTTTGGCATTCATTGGACCAAGTTCGTCTCATTCGTCCGTCTTCGTCCTCCCATATGATCCGTAGGCCTTCTTTGGACCAAGTTCGTCTCGTTTGTACATCTTCGTCCTCCCATTTGATCCGTTGGCATTCTTTGGACCAAGTTCGTGTCGTTCGCCCCTCTTCGTCCTCCCATTTGATCCGTTGGCATTCTTTGGGCCAAGTTCGTCTCGTTCGTCCGTCTTCGTCCTCCCATTTGATCCGTTGGCATTCTTTGGACCAAGTTCGTCTCGTTCGTCCCTCTTCGTCCTCCCATTTGATCCGTTGGCCTTCTTTGGACCAAGTTCGTCGCGTTCGTCCATCTTCGTCCTCCCATTTGATCCATGGTTATTCTTTGGACCAAGTTTGTCTCGTTCGTCCATCTTTGTCCTTCCATTTGATCCATTGGCATTCTTTGGACCAAGTTCGTCTCGTTCGTCCGTCTTCGTCCTCCCATTTGATCCGTTGGCATTCTTTGGACAAAGTTCGTCTCGTTCGTCCCTCTTTGTCCTCCCATTTGATCCGTTGGCATTCTTTGGACGAAGTTCGTGTCGTTCGTCCTTCTTCGTCCTCCCATTTGATCCGTTGGCATTCTTTGGACCAAGTTCGTCTCGTTCGTCCATCTTCGTCCTCCCATTTGATCCGTTGTTATTCTTTGGACCAAGTTCGTCTTGTTCGTCCATCTTCCTCCTTCCATTTGATCCATTGGCATTCTTTGGACCAAGTTCATCTCGTTCGTCCATCTTCCTCCTCCCATTTGATCCGTTGGCATTCTTTGGACCAAGTTCGTCTCGTTCGTCCATCTTTATCCTCCCATTTGATCCGTTGGCCTTCTTTGGACCAAGTTCGTCTCGTTCGTCCGTCTTCGTCCTCCCATATGATCCGTAGGCCTTCTTTGGACCAAGTTCATCTCGTTTGTACATCTTCGTCCTCCCATTTGATCCGTTGGCATTCTTTGGACCAAGTTCGTGTCGTTCGTCCCTCTTCGTCCTCCCATTTGATCCGTTGGCATTCTTTGGGCCAAGTTCGTCTCGTTCGTCCGTCTTCGTCCTCCCATTTGATCCGTTGGCATTCTTTGGACCAAGTTCGTCTGGTTCGTCCCTCTTCGTCCTCCCATTCGATCCCTTGGCATTCTTTGGACCAAGTTCGTCTCGTTCGTCCATCTTCGTCCTCCCATTTGATCCCTTGGCATTCATTGGACCAAGTTCGTCTCGTTCGTCCATCTTCGTCCTCCCATTTGATCCGTTGGCATTCTTTGGACCAAGTTCGTCTCGTTCGTCCATCTTTATCCTCCCATTTGATCCGTTGGCCTTCTTTGGACCAAATTCGTCTCGTTCGTCCATCTTCGTCCTCCCATATGATCCGTTGGCATTCTTTGGACCAAGTTCGTCTCGTTCGTTCATCTTCGTCCTCCCATTTGATCCTTTGGCATTCATTGGACCAAGTTCGTCTCGTTCGTCCGTCTTCGTCCTCCCATATGATCCGTAGGCCTTCTTTGGACCAAGTTCGTCTCGTTCTACCATCTTCGTCCTCCCATTTGATCCCTTGGCATTCTTTGGACCAAGTTCGTCTCGTTTGTACATCTTCGTCCTCCCATTTGATCCGTTGGCATTCTTTGGACCAAGTTCGTGTCGTTCGTCCATCTTCGTCCTCCCATTTGATCCGTTGGCATTCTTTGGACCATGTTCGTCTCGTTCTACCATCTTCGTCCTCCCATTTGATCCATTGGCATTCTTTAGACCAAGTTCGTCTCGTTTGTACATCTTCGTCCTCCCATTTGATCCATAGGCCTTCTTTGGACCAAGTTCATCTCGTTCATCAATCTTTGTCCTCCCATTTGATCCGTTGGCATTCTTTGGACCATGTTCGTGTCGTTCGTCCATCTTCGTCCTCCCAATTGATCCGTTGGCATTCTTTGGACCAAGTTCGTCTCGTTCGTCCATCTTCGTCCTCCCATTTGATCCGTTGTTATTCTTTGGACCAAGTTCGTCTCGTTCGTCCATCTTCGTCCTTCCATTTGATCCATTGGCATTCTTTGGACCAAGTTCGTCTCGTTCGTCCATCTTCCTCCTCCCATTTGATCCGTTGGCATTCTTTGGACCAAGTTCGTCTCGTTCGTCCATCTTTATCCTCCCATTTGATCCGTTGGCCTTCTTTGGACCAAGTTCGTCTCGTTCGTCCGTCTTCGTCCTCCCATATGATCCGTAGGCCTTCTTTGGACCAAGTTCATCTCGTTTGTACATCTTCGTCCTCCCATTTGATCCGTTGGCATTCTTTGGACCAAGTTCGTGTCGTTCGTCCCTCTTCGTCCTCCCATTTGATCCGTTGGCATTCTTTGGGCCAAGTTCGTCTCGTTCGTCCGTCTTCGTCCTCCCATTTGATCCGTTGGCATTCTTTGGACCAAGTTCGTCTGGTTCGTCCCTCTTCGTCCTCCCATTCGATCCCTTGGCATTCTTTGGACCAAGTTCGTCTCGTTCGTCCATCTTCGTCCTCCCATTTGATCCCTTGGCATTCATTGGACCAAGTTCGTCTCGTTCGTCCATCTTCGTCCTCCCATTTGATCCGTTGGCATTCTTTGGACCAAGTTCGTCTCGTTCGTCCATCTTTATCCTCCCATTTGATCCGTTGGCCTTCTTTGGACCAAATTCGTCTCGTTCGTCCATCTTCGTCCTCCCATATGATCCGTTGGCATTCTTTGGACCAAGTTCGTCTCGTTCGTTCATCTTCGTCCTCCCATTTGATCCTTTGGCATTCATTGGACCAAGTTCGTCTCGTTCGTCCGTCTTCGTCCTCCCATATGATCCGTAGGCCTTCTTTGGACCAAGTTCGTCTCGTTCTACCATCTTCGTCCTCCCATTTGATCCCTTGGCATTCTTTGGACCAAGTTCGTCTCGTTTGTACATCTTCGTCCTCCCATTTGATCCGTTGGCATTCTTTGGACCAAGTTCGTGTCGTTCGTCCATCTTCGTCCTCCCATTTGATCCGTTGGCATTCTTTGGACCATGTTCGTCTCGTTCTACCATCTTCGTCCTCCCATTTGATCCATTGGCATTCTTTAGACCAAGTTCGTCTCGTTTGTACATCTTCGTCCTCCCATTTGATCCATAGGCCTTCTTTGGACCAAGTTCATCTCGTTCGTCAATCTTTGTCCTCCCATTTGATCCGTTGGCATTCTTTGGACCATGTTCGTGTCGTTCGTCCATCTTCGTCCTCCCAATTGATCCGTTGGCATTCTTTGGACCAAGTTCGTCTCGTTCGTCCATCTTCGTCCTCCCATTTGATCCGTTGTTATTCTTTGGACCAAGTTCGTCTCGTTCGTCCATCTTCGTCCTTCCATTTGATCCATTGGCATTCTTTGGACCAAGTTCGTCTCGTTCGTCCATCTTCCTCCTCCCATTTGATCCGTTGGCATTCTTTGGACCAAGTTCGTCTCGTTCGTCCATCTTTATCCTCCCATTTGATCCGTTGGCCTTCTTTGGACCAAGTTCGTCTCGTTCGTCCATCTTCGTCCTCCCGTTTGATCCGTTGGCATTCTTTGGACCAAGTTCGTCTCGTTCGTTGATCTTCGTCCTCCCATTTGATCCGTTGGCATTCATTGGACCAAGTTCGTCTCGTTCGTCCGTCTTCGTCCTCCCATATGATCCGTAGGCCTTCTTTGGACCAAGTTCGTCTCGTTTGTACATCTTCGTCCTCCCATTTGATCCGTTGGCATTCTTTGGACCAAGTTCGTGTCGTTCGTCCCTCTTCGTCCTCCCATTTGATCCGTTGGCATTCTTTGGGCCAAGTTCGTCTCGTTCGTCCGTCTTCGTCCTCCCATTTGATCCGTTGGCATTCTTTGGACCAAGTTCGTCTCGTTCGTCCCTCTTCGTCCTCCCATTTGATCCGTTGGCATTCTTTGGACCAAGTTCGTCTCGTTCGTCCATCTTCGTCCTCCCATTTGATCCCTTGGCATTCATTGGACCAAGTTCGTCTCGTTCGTCCATCTTCGTCCTCCCATTTGATCCGTTGGCATTCTTTGGACCAAGTTCGTCTCGTTCGTCCATCTTTATCCTCCCATTTGATCCGTTGGCATTCTTTGGACCAAGTTCGTCTCGTTCGTTCATCTTCGTCCTCCCATTTGATCCTTTGGCATTCATTGGACCAAGTTCGTCTCGTTCGTCCGTCTTCGTCCTCCCATATGATCCGTAGGCCTTCTTTGGACTAAGTTCGTCTCGTTCTACCATCTTCGTCCTCCCATTTGATCCCTTGGCATTCTTTGGACCAAGTTCGTCTCGTTTGTACATCTTCGTCCTCCCATTTGATCCGTTGGCATTCTTTGGACCAAGTTCGTCTCGTTCGTCCATCTTCGTCCTCCCATTTGATCCGTTGGCATTCTTTGGACCAAGTTCGTCTCGTTCGTCCATCTTTATCCTCCCATTTGATCCGTTGGCCTTCTTTGGACCAAGTTCGTCTCGTTCGTCCATCTTCGTCCTCCCATTTGATCCGTTGGCATTCTTTGGACCAAGTTCGTCTCGTTCGTTGATCTTCGTCCTCCCATTTGATCCTTTGGCATTCATTGGACCAAGTTCGTCTCGTTCGTCCGTCTTCGTCCTCCCATATGATCCGTAGGCCTTCTTTGGACCAAGTTCGTCTCGTTCTACCATCTTCGTCCTCCCATTTGATGCCTTGGCATTCTTTGGACCAAGTTCGTCTCGTTTGTACATCTTCGTCCTCCCATTTGATCCGTTTGCATTCTTTGGACCAAGTTCGTGTCGTTCGTCCATCTTCGTCCTCTCATTTGATCCGTTGGCATTCTTTTGGCCAAGTTCGTCTCGTTCGTCCGTCTTCGTCCTCCCATTTGATCCGTTGGCATTCTTTGGACCAAGTTCGTCTCGTTCGTCCCTCTTCGTCCTCCCATTTGATCCGTTGGCCTTCTTTGGACCAAGTTCGTCTCGTTCGTCCATCTTCGTCCTCCCATTTGATCCGTTGGCATTCTTTGGACCAAGTTCGTCTCGTTCGTCCATCTTCGTCCTCCCATTTGATCCATTGGCATTCATTGGACCAAGTTCGTCTCGTTCGTCCATCTTCGTCCTCCCATTTGATCCATTGGCATTCTTTAGACCAAGTTCGTCTCGTTTGTACATCTTCGTCCTCCCATTTGATCCATAGGCCTTCTTTGGACCAAGTTCATCTCGTTCGTCAATCTTTGTCCTCCCATTTGATCCGTTGGCATTCTTTGGACCATGTTCGTGTCGTTCGTCCATCATCGTCCTCCCAATTGATCCGTTGGCATTCTTTGGACCAAGTTCGTCTCGTTCGTCCATCTTCGTCCTCCCATTTGATCCGTTGTTATTCTTTGGACCAAGTTCGTCTCGTTCGTCCATCTTCGTCCTTCCATTTGATCCATTGGCATTCTTTGGACCAAGTTCGTCTCGTTCGTCCATCTTCCTCCTCCCATTTGATCCGTTGGCATTCTTTGGACCAAGTTCGTCTCGTTCGTCCATCTTTATCCTCCCATTTGATCCGTTGGCCTTCTTTGGACCAAGTTCGTCTCGTTCGTCCATCTTCGTCCTCCCATTTGATCCGTTGGCATTCTTTGGACCAAGTTCGTCTCGTTCGTTGATCTTCGTCCTCCCATTTGATCCTTTGGCATTCATTGGACCAAGTTCGTCTCGTTCGTCCGTCTTCGTCCTCCCATATGATCCGTAGGCCTTCTTTGGACCAAGTTCGTCTCGTTCTACCATCTTCGTCCTCCCATTTGATGCCTTGGCATTCTTTGGACCAAGTTCGTCTCGTTTGTACATCTTCGTCCTCCCATTTGATCCGTTTGCATTCTTTGGACCAAGTTCGTGTCGTTCGTCCATCTTCGTCCTCCCATTTGATCCGTTGGCATTCTTTTGGCCAAGTTCGTCTCGTTCGTCCGTCTTCGTCCTCCCATTTGATCCGTTGGCATTCTTTGGACCAAGTTCGTCTCGTTCGTCCCTCTTCGTCCTCCCATTTGATCCGTTGGCCTTCTTTGGACCAAGTTCGTCTCGTTCGTCCATCTTCGTCCTCCCATTTGATCCGTTGGCATTCTTTGGACCAAGTTCGTCTCGTTCGTCCATCTTCGTCCTCCCATTTGATCCATTGGCATTCATTGGACCAAGTTCGTCTCGTTCGTCCATCTTCGTCCTCCTATTTGATCCGTTGGCATTCTTTGGACCAAGTTCGTCTCGTTCGTCCATCTTCCTCCTCCCATTTGATCCGTTGGTATTCTTTGGACCAAGTTCGTCTCGTTCGTCCATCTTTATCCTCCCATTTGATCCGTTGGCCTTCTTTGGACCAAGTTCGTCTCGTTCGTCCATCTTCGTCCTCCCATTTGATCCGTTGGCATTCTTTGGACCAAGTTCGTCTCGTTCGTGCATCTTCGTCCTCCCATTTGATCCTTTGGTATTCATTGGACCAAGTTCGTCTCGTTCGTCCATCTTTGTCCTCCCATTTGATCCGTTGGCATTCTTTGGACCATGTTCGTGTCGTTCGTCCATCTTCGTCCTCCCAATTGATCCGTTGGCATTCTTTGGACCAAGTTCGTCTCGTTCGTCCATCTTCGTCCTCCCATTTGATCCGTTGTTATTCTTTGGACCAAGTTCGTCTCGTTCGTCCATCTTCGTCCTTCCATTTGATCCATTGGCATTCTTTGGACCAAGTTCGTCTCGTTCGTCCATCTTCCTCCTCCCATTTGATCCGTTGGCATTCTTTGGACCAAGTTCGTCTCGTTCGTCCATCTTTATCCTCCCATTTGATCCGTTGGCCTTCTTTGAACCAAGTTCGTCTCGTTCGTCCATCTTCGTCCTCCCATTTGATCCGTTGGCATTCTTTGGACCAAGTTCGTCTCGTTCGTTGATCTTCGTCCTCCCGTTTGATCCGTTGGCATTCTTTGGACCAAGTTCGTCTCGTTCGTTGATCTTCGTCCTCCCATTTGATCCGTTGGCATTCATTGGACCAAGTTCGTCTCGTTCGTCCGTCTTCGTCCTCCCATATGATCCGTAGGCCTTCTTTGGACCAAGTTCGTCTCGTTTGTACATCTTCGTCCTCCCATTTGATCCGTTGGCATTCTTTGGACCAAGTTCGTGTCGTTCGTCCCTCTTCGTCCTCCCATTTGATCCGTTGGCATTCTTTGGGCCAAGTTCGTCTCGTTCGTCCGTCTTCGTCCTCCCATTTGATCCGTTGGCATTCTTTGGACCAAGTTCGTCTCGTTCGTCCCTCTTCGTCCTCCCATTTGATCCGTTGGCATTCTTTGGACCAAGTTCGTCTCGTTCGTCCATCTTCGTCCTCCCATTTGATCCCTTGGCATTCATTGGACCAAGTTCGTCTCGTTCGTCCATCTTCGTCCTCCCATTTGATCCGTTGGCATTCTTTGGACCAAGTTCGTCTCGTTCGTCCATCTTTATCCTCCCATTTGATCCGTTGGCATTCTTTGGACCAAGTTCGTCTCGTTCGTTCATCTTCGTCCTCCCATTTGATCCTTTGGCATTCATTGGACCAAGTTCGTCTCGTTCGTCCGTCTTCGTCCTCCCATATGATCCGTAGGCCTTCTTTGGACTAAGTTCGTCTCGTTCTACCATCTTCGTCCTCCCATTTGATCCCTTGGCATTCTTTGGACCAAGTTCGTCTCGTTTGTACATCTTCGTCCTCCCATTTGATCCGTTGGCATTCTTTGGACCAAGTTCGTCTCGTTCGTCCATCTTCGTCCTCCCATTTGATCCGTTGGCATTCTTTGGACCAAGTTCGTCTCGTTCGTCCATCTTTATCCTCCCATTTGATCCGTTGGCCTTCTTTGGACCAAGTTCGTCTCGTTCGTCCATCTTCGTCCTCCCATTTGATCCGTTGGCATTCTTTGGACCAAGTTCGTCTCGTTCGTTGATCTTCGTCCTCCCATTTGATCCTTTGGCATTCATTGGACCAAGTTCGTCTCGTTCGTCCGTCTTCGTCCTCCCATATGATCCGTAGGCCTTCTTTGGACCAAGTTCGTCTCGTTCTACCATCTTCGTCCTCCCATTTGATGCCTTGGCATTCTTTGGACCAAGTTCGTCTCGTTTGTACATCTTCGTCCTCCCATTTGATCCGTTTGCATTCTTTGGACCAAGTTCGTGTCGTTCGTCCATCTTCGTCCTCTCATTTGATCCGTTGGCATTCTTTTGGCCAAGTTCGTCTCGTTCGTCCGTCTTCGTCCTCCCATTTGATCCGTTGGCATTCTTTGGACCAAGTTCGTCTCGTTCGTCCCTCTTCGTCCTCCCATTTGATCCGTTGGCCTTCTTTGGACCAAGTTCGTCTCGTTCGTCCATCTTCGTCCTCCCATTTGATCCGTTGGCATTCTTTGGACCAAGTTCGTCTCGTTCGTCCATCTTCGTCCTCCCATTTGATCCATTGGCATTCATTGGACCAAGTTCGTCTCGTTCGTCCATCTTCGTCCTCCCATTTGATCCATTGGCATTCTTTAGACCAAGTTCGTCTCGTTTGTACATCTTCGTCCTCCCATTTGATCCATAGGCCTTCTTTGGACCAAGTTCATCTCGTTCGTCAATCTTTGTCCTCCCATTTGATCCGTTGGCATTCTTTGGACCATGTTCGTGTCGTTCGTCCATCATCGTCCTCCCAATTGATCCGTTGGCATTCTTTGGACCAAGTTCGTCTCGTTCGTCCATCTTCGTCCTCCCATTTGATCCGTTGTTATTCTTTGGACCAAGTTCGTCTCGTTCGTCCATCTTCGTCCTTCCATTTGATCCATTGGCATTCTTTGGACCAAGTTCGTCTCGTTCGTCCATCTTCCTCCTCCCATTTGATCCGTTGGCATTCTTTGGACCAAGTTCGTCTCGTTCGTCCATCTTTATCCTCCCATTTGATCCGTTGGCCTTCTTTGGACCAAGTTCGTCTCGTTCGTCCATCTTCGTCCTCCCATTTGATCCGTTGGCATTCTTTGGACCAAGTTCGTCTCGTTCGTTGATCTTCGTCCTCCCATTTGATCCTTTGGCATTCATTGGACCAAGTTCGTCTCGTTCGTCCGTCTTCGTCCTCCCATATGATCCGTAGGCCTTCTTTGGACCAAGTTCGTCTCGTTCTACCATCTTCGTCCTCCCATTTGATGCCTTGGCATTCTTTGGACCAAGTTCGTCTCGTTTGTACATCTTCGTCCTCCCATTTGATCCGTTTGCATTCTTTGGACCAAGTTCGTGTCGTTCGTCCATCTTCGTCCTCCCATTTGATCCGTTGGCATTCTTTTGGCCAAGTTCGTCTCGTTCGTCCGTCTTCGTCCTCCCATTTGATCCGTTGGCATTCTTTGGACCAAGTTCGTCTCGTTCGTCCCTCTTCGTCCTCCCATTTGATCCGTTGGCCTTCTTTGGACCAAGTTCGTCTCGTTCGTCCATCTTCGTCCTCCCATTTGATCCGTTGGCATTCTTTGGACCAAGTTCGTCTCGTTCGTCCATCTTCGTCCTCCCATTTGATCCATTGGCATTCATTGGACCAAGTTCGTCTCGTTCGTCCATCTTCGTCCTCCTATTTGATCCGTTGGCATTCTTTGGACCAAGTTCGTCTCGTTCGTCCATCTTCCTCCTCCCATTTGATCCGTTGGTATTCTTTGGACCAAGTTCGTCTCGTTCGTCCATCTTTATCCTCCCATTTGATCCGTTGGCCTTCTTTGGACCAAGTTCGTCTCGTTCGTCCATCTTCGTCCTCCCATTTGATCCGTTGGCATTCTTTGGACCAAGTTCGTCTCGTTCGTGCATCTTCGTCCTCCCATTTGATCCTTTGGTATTCATTGGACCAAGTTCGTCTCGTTCGTCCATCTTTGTCCTCCCATTTGATCCGTTGGCATTCTTTGGACCATGTTCGTGTCGTTCGTCCATCTTCGTCCTCCCAATTGATCCGTTGGCATTCTTTGGACCAAGTTCGTCTCGTTCGTCCATCTTCGTCCTCCCATTTGATCCGTTGTTATTCTTTGGACCAAGTTCGTCTCGTTCGTCCATCTTCGTCCTTCCATTTGATCCATTGGCATTCTTTGGACCAAGTTCGTCTCGTTCGTCCATCTTCCTCCTCCCATTTGATCCGTTGGCATTCTTTGGACCAAGTTCGTCTCGTTCGTCCATCTTTATCCTCCCATTTGATCCGTTGGCCTTCTTTGAACCAAGTTCGTCTCGTTCGTCCATCTTCGTCCTCCCATTTGATCCGTTGGCATTCTTTGGACCAAGTTCGTCTCGTTCGTTGATCTTCGTCCTCCCATTTGATCCTTTGGGATTCATTGGACCAAGTTCGTCTCGTTCGTCCGTCTTTGTCCTCCCATATGATCCGTAGGCCTTCTTTGGACCAAGTTCGTCTCGTTCTACCATCTTCGTCCTCCCATTTGATCCCTTGGCATTCTTTGGACCAAGTTCGTCTCGTTTGTACATCTTCGTCCTCCCATTTGATCCGTTGCCATTCTTTGGACCAAGTTCGTGTCGTTCGTCCATCTTCGTCCTCCCATTTGATCCGTTGGCATTCTTTGGGCCAAGTTCGTCTCGTTCGTCCGTGTTCGTCCTCCCATTTGATCCGTTGGCATTCTTTGGACCAAGTTCGTCTCGTTCGTCCCTCTTCGTCCTCCCATTTGATCCGTTGGCCTTCTTTGGACCAAGTTCGTCTCGTTCGTCCATCTTCGTCCTCCCATTTGATCCGTTGGCATTCTTTGGACCAAGTTCGTCTCGTTCGTCCATCTTCGTCCTCCCATTTGATCCTTTGGCATTCATTGGACCAAGTTCGTCTCGTTCGTCCATCTTCGTCCTCCTATTTGATCCGTTGGCATTCTTTGGACCAAGTTCGTCTCGTTCGTCCATCTTCCTCCTCCCATTTGATCCGTTGGCATTCTTTGGACCAAGTTCGTCTCGTTCGTCCATCTTTATCCTCCCATTTGATCCGTTGGCCTTCTTTGGACCAAGTTCGTCTCGTTCGTCCATCTTCGTCCTCCCATTTGATCCGTTGGCGTTCTTTGGACCAAGTTCGTCTCGTTCGTTGATCTTCGTCCTCCCATTTGATCCTTTGGCATTCATTGGACCAAGTTCGTCTCGTTCGTCCGTCTTCGTCCTCCCATATGATCCGTAGGCCTTCTTTGGACCAAGTTCGTCTCGTTCTACCATCTTCGTCCTCCCATTTGATCCCTTGGCATTCTTTGGACCAAGTTCGTCTCGTTTGTACATCTTCGTCCTCCCATTTGATCCGTTGGCATTCTTTGGACCAAGTTCGTGTCGTTCGTCCATCTTCGTCCTCCCATTTGATCCGTTGGCATTCTTTGGGCCAAGTTCGTCTCGTTCGTCCGTCTTCGTCCTCCCATTTGATCCGTTGGCATTCTTTGGACCAAGTTCGTCTCGTTCGTCCCTCTTCGTCCTCCCATTTGATCCGTTGGCCTTCTTTGGACCAAGTTCGTCTCGTTCGTCCATCTTCGTCCTCCCATTTGATCCGTTGGCATTTTTGGACCAAGTTCGTCTCGTTCGTCCATCTTCGTCCCCCATTTGATCCATTGGCATTCATTGGACCAAGTTCGTCTCGTTCGTCCATCTTCGTCCCCATTTGATCCGTAGGCCTTCTTTGGACCATGTTCGTCTCGTTCTACCATCTTCGTCCTCCCATTTGATCCATTGGCATTCTTTAGACCAAGTTCGTCTCGTTTGTACATCTTCGTCCTCCCATTTGATCCATAGGCCTTCTTTGGACCAAGTTCATCTCGTTCGTCAATCTTTGTCCTCCCATTTGATCCGTTGGCATTCTTTGGACCAAGTTCGTGTCGTTCGTCCATCTTCGTCCTCCCATTTGATCCGTTGGCATTCTTTGGACCAAGTTCGTCTCGTTCGTCCGTCTTCGTCCTCCCATTTGATCCGTTGGCATTCTTTGGACGAAGTTCGTGTCGTTCGTCCTTCTTCGTCCTCCCATTTGATCCGTTGGCATTCTTTGGACCAAGTTCGTCTCGTTCGTCCATCTTCGTCCTCCCATTTGATCCATTGGCATTCTTTGGACCAAGTTCGTCTCGTTCGTCCCTCTTTGTCCTCCCATTTGATCCGTTGGCATTCTTTGGACGAAGTTCGTGTCGTTCGTCCTTCTTCGTCCTCCCATTTGATCCGTTGGCATTCTTTGGACCAAGTTCGTCTCGTTCGTCCATCTTCGTCCTCCCATTTGATCCGTTGTTATTCTTTGGACCAAGTTCGTCTCGTTCGTCCATCTTCCTCCTTCCATTTGATCCATTGGCATTCTTTGGACCAAGTTCATCTCGTTCGTCCATCTTCCTCCTCCCATTTGATCCGTTGGCATTCTTTGGACCAAGTTCGTCTCGTTCGTCCATCTTTATCCTCCCATTTGATCCGTTGGCCTTCTTTGGACCAAGTTCGTCTCGTTCGTCCATCTTCGTCCTCCCATTTGATCCGTTGGCATTCTTTGGACCAAGTTTGTCTCGTTCGTTGATCTTCGTCCTCCCATTTGATCCGTTGGCATTCATTGGACCAAGTTCGTCTCGTTCGTCCGTCTTCGTCCTCCCATATGATCCGTAGGCCTTCTTTGGACCAAGTTCGTCTCGTTTGTACATCTTCGTCCTCCCATTTGATCCGTTGGCATTCTTTGGACCAAGTTCGTGTCGTTCGTCCCTCTTCGTCCTCCCATTTGATCCGTTGGCATTATTTGGGCCAAGTTCGTCTCGTTCGTCCGTCTTCGTCCTCCCATTTGATCCGTTGGCATTCTTTGGACCAAGTTCGTCTCGTTCGTCCCTCTTCGTCCTCCCATTTGATCCGTTGGCCTTCTTTGGACCAAGTTCGTCTCGTTCGTCCATCTTCGTCCTCCCATTTGATCCGTTGGCATTCTTTGGACCAAGTTCGTCTCGTTCGTCCATCTTCGTCCTCCCATTTGATCCGTTGGCATTCTTTGGACCAAGTTTGTCTCGTTCGTCCATCTTTATCCTCCCATTTGATCCGTTGGCCTTCTTTGGACCAAATTCGTCTCGTTCGTCCATCTTCGTCCTCCCATTTGATCCGTTAGCATTCTTTGGACCAAGTTCGTCTCGTTCGTTCATCTTCGTCCTCCCATTTGATCCTTTGGCATTCATTGGACCAAGTTCGTCTCGTTCGTCCGTCTTCGTCCTCCCATATGATCCGTAGGCCTTCTTTGGACCAAGTTCGTCTCGTTCTACCATCTTCGTCCTCCCATTTGATCCCTTGGCATTCTTTGGACCATGTTCGTCTCGTTTGTACATCTTCGTCCTCCCATTTCATCCGTTGGCATTCTTTGGACCAAGTTCGTGTCGTTCGTCCATCTTCGTCCTCCCATTTGATCCGTTGGCATTCTTTGGACCATGTTCGTCTCGTTCTACCATCTTCGTCCTCCCATTTGATCCATTGGCATTCTTTAGACCAAGTTCGTGTCGTTTGTACATCTTCGTCCTCCCATTTGATCCATAGGCCTTCTTTTGACCAAGTTCATCTCGTTCGTCAATCTTTGTCCTCCCATTTGATCCGTTGGCATTCTTTGGACCATGTTCGTGTCGTTCGTCCATCTTCGTCCTCCCATTTGATCCGTTGGCATTCTTTGGACCAAGTTCGTCTCGTTCGTCCATCTTCGTCCTCCCATTTGATCCTTTGGCATTCATTGGACCAAGTTCGTCTCGTTCGTCCATCTTCGTCCTCCCATTTGATCCGTTGGCATTCTTTGGACCAAGTTCGTCTCGTTCGTTGATCTTCGTCCTCCCATTTGATCCTTTGGCATTCATTGGACCAAGTTCGTCTCGTTCGTCCGTCTTCGTCCTCCCATATGATCCGTAGGCCTTCTTTGGACCAAGTTCGTCTCGTTCTACCATCTTCGTCCTCCCATTTGATCCCTTGGCATTCTTTGGACCAAGTTCGTCTCGTTTGTACATCTTCGTCCTCCCATTTGATCCGTTGGCATTCTTTGGACCAAGTTCGTGTCGTTCGTCCATCTTCGTCCTCCCATTTGATCCGTTGGCATTCTTTGGGCCAAGTTCGTCTCGTTCGTCCGTCTTCGTCCTCCCATTTGATCCGTTGGCATTCTTTGGACCAAGTTCGTGTCGTTCGTCCCTCTTCGTCCTCCCATTTGATCCGTTGGCATTATTTGGGCCAAGTTCGTCTCGTTCGTCCGTCTTCGTCCTCCCATTTGATCCGTTGGCATTCTTTGGACCAAGTTCGTCTCGTTCGTCCCTCTTCGTCCTCCCATTTGATCCGTTGGCCTTCTTTGGACCAAGTTCGTCTCGTTCGTCCATCTTCGTCCTCCCATTTGATCCGTTGTTATTCTTTGGACCAAGTTCGTCTCGTTCGTCCATCTTCCTCCTTCCATTTGATCCATTGGCATTCTTTGGACCAAGTTCATCTCGTTCGTCCATCTTCCTCCTCCCATTTGATCCGTTGGCATTCTTTGGACCAAGTTCGTCTCGTTCGTCCATCTTTATCCTCCCATTTGATCCGTTGGCCTTCTTTGGACCAAGTTCGTCTCGTTCGTCCATCTTCGTCCTCCCATTTGATCCGTTGGCATTCTTTGGACCAAGTTCGTCTCGTTCGTTGATCTTCGTCCTCCCATTTGATCCGTTGGCATTCATTGGACCAAGTTCGTCTCGTTCGTCCGTCTTCGTCCTCCCATATGATCCGTAGGCCTTCTTTGGACCAAGTTCGTCTCGTTCTACCATCTTCGTCCTCCCATTTGATCCCTTGGCATTCTTTGGACCAAGTTCGTCTCGTTTGTACATCTTCGTCCTCCCATTTGATCCGTTGGCATTCTTTGGACCAAGTTCGTGTCGTTCGTCCATCTTCGTCCTCCCATTTGATCCGTTGGCATTCTTTGGGCCAAGTTCGTCTCGTTCGTCCGTCTTCGTCCTCCCATTTGATCCGTTGGCATTCTTTGGACCAAGTTCGTCTCGTTCGTCCCTCTTCGTCCTCCCATTTGATCCGTTGGCCTTCTTTGGACCAAGTTCGTCTCGTTCGTCCATCTTCGTCCTCCCATTTGATCCGTTGGCATTTTTGGACCAAGTTCGTCTCGTTCGTCCATCTTCGTCCCCCATTTGATCCATTGGCATTCATTGGACCAAGTTCGTCTCGTTCGTCCATCTTCGTCCCCATTTGATCCGTAGGCCTTCTTTGGACCATGTTCGTCTCGTTCTACCATCTTCGTCCTCCCATTTGATCCATTGGCATTCTTTAGACCAAGTTCGTCTCGTTTGTACATCTTCGTCCTCCCATTTGATCCATAGGCCTTCTTTGGACCAAGTTCATCTCGTTCGTCAATCTTTGTCCTCCCATTTGATCCGTTGGCATTCTTTGGACCAAGTTCGTGTCGTTCGTCCATCTTCGTCCTCCCATTTGATCCATTGGCATTCTTTGGACCAAGTTCGTCTCGTTCGTCCGTCTTCGTCCTCCCATTTGATCCTTTGGCATTCATTGGACCAAGTTCGTCTCGTTCGTCCGTCTTCGTCCTCCCATTTGATCCGTAGGCCTTCTTTGGACCAAGTTCGTCTCGTTCTACCATCTTCGTCCTCCCATTTGATCCATTGGCATTCTTTGGACCAAGTTCGTCTCGTTTGTACATCTTCGTCCTCCCATTTGATCCGTTGGCATTCTTTGGACGAAGTTCGTGTCGTTCGTCCTTCTTCGTCCTCCCATTTGATCCGTTGGCATTCTTTGGACCAAGTTCGTCTCGTTCGTCCATCTTCGTCCTCCCATTTGATCCGTTGTTATTCTTTGGACCAAGTTCGTCTCGTTCGTCCATCTTCCTCCTTCCATTTGATCCATTGGCATTCTTTGGACCAAGTTCATCTCGTTCGTCCATCTTCCTCCTCCCATTTGATCCGTTGGCATTCTTTGGACCAAGTTCGTCTCGTTCGTCCATCTTTATCCTCCCATTTGATCCGTTGGCCTTCTTTGGACCAAGTTCGTCTCGTTCGTCCATCTTCGTCCTCCCATTTGATCCGTTGGCATTCTTTGGACCAAGTTTGTCTCGTTCGTTGATCTTCGTCCTCCCATTTGATCCGTTGGCATTCATTGGACCAAGTTCGTCTCGTTCGTCCGTCTTCGTCCTCCCATATGATCCGTAGGCCTTCTTTGGACCAAGTTCGTCTCGTTTGTACATCTTCGTCCTCCCATTTGATCCGTTGGCATTCTTTGGACCAAGTTCGTGTCGTTCGTCCCTCTTCGTCCTCCCATTTGATCCGTTGGCATTATTTGGGCCAAGTTCGTCTCGTTCGTCCGTCTTCGTCCTCCCATTTGATCCGTTGGCATTCTTTGGACCAAGTTCGTCTCGTTCGTCCCTCTTCGTCCTCCCATTTGATCCGTTGGCATTCTTTGGACCAAGTTCGTCTCGTTCGTCCATCTTCGTCCTCCCATTTGATCCGTTGGCATTCTTTGGACCAAGTTCGTCTCGTTCGTCCATCTTCGTCCTCCCATTTGATCCGTTGGCATTCTTTGGACCAAGTTTGTCTCGTTCGTCCATCTTTATCCTCCCATTTGATCCGTTGGCCTTCTTTGGACCAAATTCGTCTCGTTCGTCCATCTTCGTCCTCCCATTTGATCCGTTAGCATTCTTTGGACCAAGTTCGTCTCGTTCGTTCATCTTCGTCCTCCCATTTGATCCTTTGGCATTCATTGGACCAAGTTCGTCTCGTTCGTCCGTCTTCGTCCTCCCATATGATCCGTAGGCCTTCTTTGGACCAAGTTCGTCTCGTTCTACCATCTTCGTCCTCCCATTTGATCCCTTGGCATTCTTTGGACCATGTTCGTCTCGTTTGTACATCTTCGTCCTCCCATTTGATCCGTTGGCATTCTTTGGACCAAGTTCGTGTCGTTCGTCCATCTTCGTCCTCCCATTTGATCCGTTGGCATTCTTTGGACCATGTTCGTCTCGTTCTACCATCTTCGTCCTCCCATTTGATCCATTGGCATTCTTTAGACCAAGTTCGTGTCGTTTGTACATCTTCGTCCTCCCATTTGATCCATAGGCCTTCTTTTGACCAAGTTCATCTCGTTCGTCAATCTTTGTCCTCCCATTTGATCCGTTGGCATTCTTTGGACCATGTTCGTGTCGTTCGTCCATCTTCGTCCTCCCATTTGATCCGTTGGCATTCTTTGGACCAAGTTCGTCTCGTTCGTCCATCTTCGTCCTCCCATTTGATCCTTTGGCATTCATTGGACCAAGTTCGTCTCGTTCGTCCATCTTCGTCCTCCCATTTGATCCGTTGGCATTCTTTGGACCAAGTTCGTCTCGTTCGTTGATCTTCGTCCTCCCATTTGATCCTTTGGCATTCATTGGACCAAGTTCGTCTCGTTCGTCCGTCTTCGTCCTCCCATATGATCCGTAGGCCTTCTTTGGACCAAGTTCGTCTCGTTCTACCATCTTCGTCCTCCCATTTGATCCCTTGGCATTCTTTGGACCAAGTTCGTCTCGTTTGTACATCTTCGTCCTCCCATTTGATCCGTTGGCATTCTTTGGACCAAGTTCGTGTCGTTCGTCCATCTTCGTCCTCCCATTTGATCCGTTGGCATTCTTTGGGCCAAGTTCGTCTCGTTCGTCCGTCTTCGTCCTCCCATTTGATCCGTTGGCATTCTTTGGACCAAGTTCGTGTCGTTCGTCCCTCTTCGTCCTCCCATTTGATCCGTTGGCATTATTTGGGCCAAGTTCGTCTCGTTCGTCCGTCTTCGTCCTCCCATTTGATCCGTTGGCATTCTTTGGACCAAGTTCGTCTCGTTCGTCCCTCTTCGTCCTCCCATTTGATCCGTTGGCCTTCTTTGGACCAAGTTCGTCTCGTTCGTCCATCTTCGTCCTCCCATTTGATCCGTTGTTATTCTTTGGACCAAGTTCGTCTCGTTCGTCCATCTTCCTCCTTCCATTTGATCCATTGGCATTCTTTGGACCAAGTTCATCTCGTTCGTCCATCTTCCTCCTCCCATTTGATCCGTTGGCATTCTTTGGACCAAGTTCGTCTCGTTCGTCCATCTTTATCCTCCCATTTGATCCGTTGGCCTTCTTTGGACCAAGTTCGTCTCGTTCGTCCATCTTCGTCCTCCCATTTGATCCGTTGGCATTCTTTGGACCAAGTTCGTCTCGTTCGTTGATCTTCGTCCTCCCATTTGATCCGTTGGCATTCATTGGATCAAGTTCGTCTCGTTCGTCCGTCTTCGTCCTCCCATATGATCCGTAGGCCTTCTTTGGACCAAGTTCGTCTCGTTTGTACATCTTCGTCCTCCCATTTGATCTGTTGGCATTCTTTGGACCAAGTTCGTGTCGTTCGTCCCTCTTCGTCCTCCCATTTGATCCGTTGGCATTATTTGGGCCAAGTTCGTCTCGTTCGTCCGTCTTCGTCCTCCCATTTGATCCGTTGGCATTCTTTGGACCAAGTTCGTCTCGTTCGTCCCTCTTCGTCCTCCCATTTGATCCGTTGGCCTTCTTTGGACCAAGTTCGTCTCGTTCGTCCATCTTCGTCCTCCCATTTGATCCGTTGGCATTCTTTGGACCAAGTTCGTCTCGTTCGTCCATCTTCGTCCTCCCATTTGATCCGTTGGCATTCTTTGGACCAAGTTTGTCTCGTTCGTCCATCTTTATCCTCCCATTTGATCCGTTGGCCTTCTTTGGACCAAATTCGTCTCGTTCGTCCATCTTCGTCCTCCCATTTGATCCGTTAGCATTCTTTGGACCAAGTTCGTCTCGTTCGTTCATCTTCGTCCTCCCATTTGATCCTTTGGCATTCATTGGACCAAGTTCGTCTCGTTCGTCCGTCTTCGTCCTCCCATATGATCCGTAGGCCTTCTTTGGACCAAGTTCGTCTCGTTCTACCATCTTCGTCCTCCCATTTGATCCCTTGGCATTCTTTGGACCAAGTTCGTCTCGTTTGTACATCTTCGTCCTCCCATTTGATCCGTTGGCATTCTTTGGACCAAGTTCGTGTCGTTCGTCCATCTTCGTCCTCCCATTTGATCCGTTGGCATTCTTTGGACCATGTTCGTCTCGTTCTACCATCTTCGTCCTCCCATTTGATCCATTGGCATTCTTTAGACCAAGTTCGTCTCGTTTGTACATCTTCGTCCTCCCATTTGATCCATAGGCCTTCTTTGGACCAAGTTCATCTCGTTTGTCAATCTTTGTCCTCCCATTTGATCCGTTGGCATTCTTTGGACCATGTTCGTGTCGTTCGTCCATCTTCGTCCTCCCATTTGATCCGTTGGCATTCTTTGGACCAAGTTCGTCTCGTTCGTCCATCTTCGTCCTCCCATTTGATCCTTTGGCATTCATTGGACCAAGTTCGTCTCGTTCGTCCATCTTCGTCCTCCCATTTGATCCGTTGGCATTCTTTGGACCAAGTTCGTCTCGTTCGTCCATCTTCGTCCTCCCATTTGATCCTTTGGCATTCATTGGACCAAGTTCGTCTCGTTCGTCCATCTTCGTCCTCCCATTTGATCCGTTGGCATTCTTTGGACCAAGTTCGTCTCGTTCGTTGATCTTCGTCCTCCCATTTGATCCTTTGGCATTCATTGGACCAAGTTCGTCTCGTTCGTCCGTCTTCGTCCTCCCATATGATCCGTAGGCCTTCTTTGGACCAAGTTCGTCTCGTTCTACCATCTTCGTCCTCCCATTTGATCCCTTGGCATTCTTTGGACCAAGTTCGTCTCGTTTGTACATCTTCGTCCTCCCATTTGATCCGTTGGCATTCTTTGGACCAAGTTCGTGTCGTTCGTCCATCTTCGTCCTCCCATTTGATCCGTTGGCATTCTTTGGGCCAAGTTCGTCTCGTTCGTCCGTCTTCGTCCTCCCATTTGATCCGTTGGCATTCTTTGGACCAAGTTCGTGTCGTTCGTCCCTCTTCGTCCTCCCATTTGATCCGTTGGCATTCTTTGGACCATGTTCGTCTCGTTCTACCATCTTCGTCCTCCCATTTGATCCATTGGCATTCTTTAGACCAAGTTCGTCTCGTTTGTACATCTTCGTCCTCCCATTTGATCCATAGGCCTTCTTTGGACCAAGTTCATCTCGTTCGTCAATCTTTGTCCTCCCATTTGATCCGTTGGCATTCTTTGGACCATGTTCGTGTCGTTCGTCCATCTTCGTCCTCCCATTTGATCCTTTGGCATTCATTGGACCAAGTTCGTCTCGTTCGTCCGTCTTCGTCCTCCCATATGATCCGTAGGCCTTCTTTGGACCAAGTTCGTCTCGTTCTACCATCTTCGTCCTCCCATTTGATCCCTTGGCATTCTTTGGACCAAGTTCGTCTATTTTGTACATCTTCGTCCTCCCATTTGATCCGTTGGCATTCTTTGGACCAAGTTCGTGTCGTTCGTCCATCTTCGTCCTCCCATTTGATCCGTTGGCATTCTTTGGACCATGTTCGTCTCGTTCTACCATCTTCGTCCTCCCATTTGATCCATTGGCATTCTTTAGACCAAGTTCGTGTCGTTTGTACAACTTCGTCCTCCCATTTGATCCATAGGCCTTCTTTGGACCAAGTTCATCTCGTTCGTCAATCTTTGTCCTCCCATTTGATCCGTTGGCATTCTTTGGACCATGTTCGTGTCGTTCGTCCATCTTCGTCCTCCCATTTGATCCGTTGGCATTCTTTGGACCAAGTTCGTCTCGTTCGTCCATCTTCGTCCTCCCATTTGATCCTTTGGCATTCATTGGACCAAGTTCGTCTCGTTCGTCCATCTTCGTCCTCCCATTTGATCCGTTGGCATTCTTTGGACCAAGTTCGTCTCGTTCGTTGATCTTCGTCCTCCCATGTGATCCTTTGGCATTCATTGGACCAAGTTCGTCTCGTTCGTCCGTCTTCGTCCTCCCATATGATCCGTAGGCCTTCTTTGGACCAAGTTCGTCTCGTTCTACCATCTTCGTCCTCCCATTTGATCCCTTGGCATTCTTTGGACCAAGTTCGTCTCGTTTGTACATCTTCGTCCTCCCATTTGATCCGTTGGCATTCTTTGGACCAAGTTCGTGTCGTTCGTCCATCTTCGTCCTCCCATTTGATCCGTTGGCATTCTTTGGGCCAAGTTCGTCTCGTTCGTCCGTCTTCGTCCTCCCATTTGATCCGTTGGCATTCTTTGGACCAAGTTCGTGTCGTTCGTCCCTCTTCGTCCTCCCATTTGATCCGTTGGCATTATTTGGGCCAAGTTCGTCTCGTTCGTCCGTCTTCGTCCTCCCATTTGATCCGTTGGCATTCTTTGGACCAAGTTCGTCTCGTTCGTCCCTCTTCGTCCTCCCATTTGATCCGTTGGCCTTCTTTGGACCAAGTTCGTCTCGTTCGTCCATCTTCGTCCTCCCATTTGATCCGTTGGCATTCTTTGGACCAAGTTCGTCTCGTTCGTCCATCTTCGTCCTCCCATTTGATCCGTTGGCATTCTTTGGACCAAGTTTGTCTCGTTCGTCCATCTTTATCCTCCCATTTGATCCGTTGGCCTTCTTTGGACCAAATTCGTCTCGTTCGTCCATCTTCGTCCTCCCATTTGATCCGTTAGCATTCTTTGGACCAAGTTCGTCTCGTTCGTTCATCTTCGTCCTCCCATTTGATCCTTTGGCATTCATTGGACCAAGTTCGTCTCGTTCGTCCGTCTTCGTCCTCCCATATGATCCGTAGGCCTTCTTTGGACCAAGTTCGTCTCGTTCTACCATCTTCGTCCTCCCATTTGATCCCTTGGCATTCTTTGGACCAAGTTCGTCTCGTTTGTACATCTTCGTCCTCCCATTTGATCCGTTGGCATTCTTTGGACCAAGTTCGTGTCGTTCGTCCATCTTCGTCCTCCCATTTGATCCGTTGGCATTCTTTGGACCATGTTCGTCTCGTTCTACCATCTTCGTCCTCCCATTTGATCCATTGGCATTCTTTAGACCAAGTTCGTCTCGTTTGTACATCTTCGTCCTCCCATTTGATCCATAGGCCTTCTTTGGACCAAGTTCATCTCGTTCGTCAATCTTTGTCCTCCCATTTGATCCGTTGGCATTCTTTGGACCATGTTCGTGTCGTTCGTCCATCTTCGTCCTCCCATTTGATCCGTTGGCATTCTTTGGACCAAGTTCGTCTCGTTCGTCCATCTTCGTCCTCCCATTTGATCCTTTGGCATTCATTGGACCAAGTTTGTCTCGTTCGTCCATCTTCGTCCTCCCATTTGATCCGTTGGCATTCTTTGGACCAAGTTCGTCTCGTTCGTTGATCTTCGTCCTCCCATTTGATCCTTTGGCATTCATTGGACCAAGTTCGTCTCGTTCGTCCGTCTTCGTCCTCCCATATGATCCGTAGGCCTTCTTTGGACCAAGTTCGTCTCGTTCTACCATCTTCGTCCTCCCATTTGATCCCTTGGCATTCTTTGGACCAAGTTCGTCTCGTTTGTACATCTTCGTCCTCCCATTTGATCCGTTGGCATTCTTTGGACCAAGTTCGTGTCGTTCGTCCATCTTCGTCCTCCCATTTGATCCGTTGGCATTCTTTGGGCCAAGTTCGTCTCGTTCGTCCGTCTTCGTCCTCCCATTTGATCCGTTGGCATTCTTTGGACCAAGTTCGTGTCGTTCGTCCCTCTTCGTCCTCCCATTTGATCCGTTGGCATTATTTGGGCCAAGTTCGTCTCGTTCGTCCGTCTTCGTCCTCCCATTTGATCCGTTGGCATTCTTTGGACCAAGTTCGTCTCGTTCGTCCCTCTTCGTCCTCCCATTTGATCCGTTGGCCTTCTTTGGACCAAGTTCGTCTCGTTCGTCCATCTTCGTCCTCCCATTTGATCCGTTGTTATTCTTTGGACCAAGTTCGTCTCGTTCGTCCATCTTCCTCCTTCCATTTGATCCATTGGCATTCTTTGGACCAAGTTCATCTCGTTCGTCCATCTTCCTCCTCCCATTTGATCCGTTGGCATTCTTTGGACCAAGTTCGTCTCGTTCGTCCATCTTTATCCTCCCATTTGATCCGTTGGCCTTCTTTGGACCAAGTTCGTCTCGTTCGTCCATCTTCGTCCTCCCATTTGATCCGTTGGCATTCTTTGGACCAAGTTCGTCTCGTTCGTTGATCTTCGTCCTCCCATTTGATCCGTTGGCATTCATTGGACCAAGTTCGTCTCGTTCGTCCGTCTTCGTCCTCCCATATGATCCGTAGGCCTTCTTTGGACCAAGTTCGTCTCGTTTGTACATCTTCGTCCTCCCATTTGATCCGTTGGCATTCTTTGGACCAAGTTCGTGTCGTTCGTCCCTCTTCGTCCTCCCATTTGATCCGTTGGCATTATTTGGGCCAAGTTCGTCTCGTTCGTCCGTCTTCGTCCTCCCATTTGATCCGTTGGCATTCTTTGGACCAAGTTCGTCTCGTTCGTCCCTCTTCGTCCTCCCATTTGATCCATTGGCATTCTTTGGACCAAGTTCGTCTCGTTTGTACATCTTCGTCCTCCCATTTGATCCGTTGGCATTCTTTGGACCAAGTTCGTGTCGTTCGTCCATCTTCGTCCTCCCATTTGATCCGTTGGCATTCTTTGGACCATGTTCGTCTCGTTCTACCATCTTCGTCCTCCCATTTGATCCATTGGCATTCTTTAGACCAAGTTCGTCTCGTTTGTACATCTTCGTCCTCCCATTTGATCCATAGGCCTTCTTTGGACCAAGTTCATCTCGTTCGTCAATCTTTGTCCTCCCATTTGATCCGTTGGCATTCTTTGGACCATGTTCGTGTCGTTCGTCCATCTTCGTCCTCCCATTTGATCCTTTGGCATTCATTGGACCAAGTTCGTCTCGTTCGTCCGTCTTCGTCCTCCCATATGATCCGTAGGCCTTCTTTGGACCAAGTTCGTCTCGTTCTACCATCTTCGTCCTCCCATTTGATCCCTTGGCATTCTTTGGACCAAGTTCGTCTATTTTGTACATCTTCGTCCTCCCATTTGATCCGTTGGCATTCTTTGGACCAAGTTCGTGTCGTTCGTCCATCTTCGTCCTCCCATTTGATCCGTTGGCATTCTTTGGACCATGTTCGTCTCGTTCTACCATCTTCGTCCTCCCATTTGATCCATTGGCATTCTTTAGACCAAGTTCGTGTCGTTTGTACAACTTCGCCCTCCCATTTGATCCATAGGCCTTCTTTGGACCAAGTTCATCTCGTTCGTCAATCTTTGTCCTCCCATTTGATCCGTTGGCATTCTTTGGACCATGTTCGTGTCGTTCGTCCATCTTCGTCCTCCCATTTGATCCGTTGGCATTCTTTGGACCAAGTTCGTCTCGTTCGTCCATCTTCGTCCTCCCATTTGATCCTTTGGCATTCATTGGACCAAGTTCGTCTCGTTCGTCCATCTTCGTCCTCCCATTTGATCCGTTGGCATTCTTTGGACCAAGTTCGTCTCGTTCGTTGATCTTCGTCCTCCCATTTGATCCTTTGGCATTCATTGGACCAAGTTCGTCTCGTTCGTCCGTCTTCGTCCCCCCATATGATCCGTAGGCCTTCTTTGGACCAAGTTCGTCTCGTTCTACCATCTTCGTCCTCCCATTTGATCCCTTGGCATTCTTTGGACCAAGTTCGTCTCGTTTGTACATCTTCGTCCTCCCATTTGATCCGTTGGCATTCTTTGGACCAAGTTCGTGTCGTTCGTCCATCTTCGTCCTCCCATTTGATCCGTTGGCATTCTTTGGGCCAAGTTCGTCTCGTTCGTCCGTCTTCGTCCTCCCATTTGATCCGTTGGCATTCTTTGGACCAAGTTCGTGTCGTTCGTCCCTCTTCGTCCTCCCATTTGATCCGTTGGCATTATTTGGGCCAAGTTCGTCTCGTTCGTCCGTCTTCGTCCTCCCATTTGATCCGTTGGCATTCTTTGGACCAAGTTCGTCTCGTTCGTCCCTCTTCGTCCTCCCATTTGATCCGTTGGCCTTCTTTGGACCAAGTTCGTCTCGTTCGTCCATCTTCGTCCTCCCATTTGATCCGTTGTTATTCTTTGGACCAAGTTCGTCTCGTTCGTCCATCTTCCTCCTTCCATTTGATCCATTGGCATTCTTTGGACCAAGTTCATCTCGTTCGTCCATCTTCCTCCTCCCATTTGATCCGTTGGCATTCTTTGGACCAAGTTCGTCTCGTTCGTCCATCTTCGTCCTCCCATTTGATCCGTTGGCATTCTTTGGACCAAGTTCGTCTCGTTCGTTGATCTTCGTCCTCCCATTTGATCCGTTGGCATTCATTGGACCAAGTTCGTCTCGTTCGTCCGTCTTCGTCCTCCCATATGATCCGTAGGCCTTCTTTGGACCAAGTTCGTCTCGTTTGTACATCTTCGTCCTCCCATTTGATCCGTTGGCATTCTTTGGACCAAGTTCGTGTCGTTCGTCCCTCTTCGTCCTCCCATTTGATCCGTTGGCATTATTTGGGCCAAGTTCGTCTCGTTCGTCCGTCTTCGTCCTCCCATTTGATCCGTTGGCATTCTTTGGACCAAGTTCGTCTCGTTCGTCCCTCTTCGTCCTCCCATTTGATCCGTTGGCCTTCTTTGGACCAAGTTCGTCTCGTTCGTCCATCTTCGTCCTCCCATTTGATCCGTTGGCATTCTTTGGACCAAGTTCGTCTCGTTCGTCCATCTTCGTCCTCCCATTTGATCCGTTGGCATTCTTTGGACCAAGTTTGTCTCGTTCGTCCATCTTTATCCTCCCATTTGATCCGTTGGCCTTCTTTGGACCAAATTCGTCTCGTTCGTCCATCTTCGTCCTCCCATTTGATCCGTTAGCATTCTTTGGACCAAGTTCGTCTCGTTCGTTCATCTTCGTCCTCCCATTTGATCCTTTGGCATTCATTGGACCAAGTTCGTCTCGTTCGTCCGTCTTCGTCCTCCCATATGATCCGTAGGCCTTCTTTGGACCAAGTTCGTCTCGTTCTACCATCTTCGTCCTCCCATTTGATCCCTTGGCATTCTTTGGACCAAGTTCGTCTCGTTTGTACATCTTCGTCCTCCCATTTGATCCGTTGGCATTCTTTGGACCAAGTTCGTGTCGTTCGTCCATCTTCGTCCTCCCATTTGATCCGTTGGCATTCTTTGGACCATGTTCGTCTCGTTCTACCATCTTCGTCCTCCCATTTGATCCATTGGCATTCTTTAGACCAAGTTCGTCTCGTTTGTACATCTTCGTCCTCCCATTTGATCCATAGGCCTTCTTTGGACCAAGTTCATCTCGTTCGTCAATCTTTGTCCTCCCATTTGATCCGTTGGCATTCTTTGGACCATGTTCGTGTCGTTCGTCCATCTTCGTCCTCCCATTTGATCCGTTGGCATTCTTTGGACCAAGTTCGTCTCGTTCGTCCATCTTCGTCCTCCCATTTGATCCTTTGGCATTCATTGGACCAAGTTCGTCTCGTTCGTCCATCTTCGTCCTCCCATTTGATCCGTTGGCATTCTTTGGACCAAGTTCGTCTCGTTCGTGGATCTTCGTCCTCCCATTTGATCCTTTGGCATTCATTGGACCAAGTTCGTCTCGTTCGTCCGTCTTCGTCCTCCCATATGATCCGTAGGCCTTCTTTGGACCAAGTTCGTCTCGTTCTACCATCTTCGTCCTCCCATTTGATCCCTTGGCATTCTTTGGACCAAGTTCGTCTCGTTTGTACATCTTCGTCCTTCCTTTTGATCCGTTGGCATTCTTTGGACCAAGTTCGTCTCGTTTGTACATCTTCGTCCTCCCATTTGATCCGTTGGCATTCTTTGGACCAAGTTCGTCTCGTTTGTACATCTTCGTCCTTCCATTTGATCCCTTGGCATTCTTTGGACCAAGTTCGTCTCGTTCGTCCATCTTCGTCCTCCCATTTGATCCGTTGGCATTCTTTGGGCCAAGTTCGTCTCGTTCTTCCGTCTTCGTCCTCCCATTTGATCCGTTGGCATTCTTTGGACCAAGTTCGTGTCGTTCGTCCCTCTTCGTCCTCCCATTTGATCCGTTGGCATTATTTGGGCCAAGTTCGTCTCGTTCGTCCGTCTTCGTCCTCCCATTTGATCCGTTGGCATTCTTTGGACCAAGTTCGTCTCGTTCGTCCCTCTTCGTCCTCCCATTTGATCCGTTGGCCTTCTTTGGACCAAGTTCGTCTCGTTCGTCCATCTTCGTCCTCCCATTTGATCCGTTGTTATTCTTTGGACCAAGTTCGTCTCGTTCGTCCATCTTCCTCCTTCCATTTGATCCATTGGCATTCTTTGGACCAAGTTCATCTCGTTCGTCCATCTTCCTCCTCCCATTTGATCCGTTAGCATTCTTTGGACCAAGTTCGTCTCGTTCGTCCATCTTTATCCTCCCATTTGATCCGTTGGCCTTCATTGGACCAAGTTCGTCTCGTTCGTCCGTCTTCGTCCTCCCATATGATCCGTAGGCCTTCTTTGGACCAAGTTCGTCTCGTTTGTACATCTTCGTCCTCCCATTTGATCCGTTGGCATTCTTTGGACCAAGTTCGTGTCGTTCGTCCCTCTTCGTCCTCCCATTTGATCCGTTGGCATTATTTGGGCCAAGTTCGTCTCGTTCGTCCGTCTTCGTCCTCCCATTTGATCCGTTGGCATTCTTTGGACCAAGTTCGTCTCGTTCGTCCCTCTTCGTCCTCCCATTTGATCCATTGGCATTCTTTGGACCAAGTTCGTCTCGTTTGTACATCTTCGTCCTCCCATTTGATCCGTTGGCATTCTTTGGACCAAGTTCGTGTCGTTCGTCCGTCTTCGTCCTCCCATATGATCCGTAGGCCTTCTTTGGACCAAGTTCGTCTCGTTTGTACATCTTCGTCCTCCCATTTGATCCGTTGGCATTCTTTGGACCAAGTTCGTGTCGTTCGTCCCTCTTCGTCCTCCCATTTGATCCGTTGGCATTATTTGGGCCAAGTTCGTCTCGTTCGTCCGTCTTCGTCCTCCCATTTGATCCGTTGGCATTCTTTGGACCAAGTTCGTCTCGTTCGTCCCTCTTCGTCCTCCCATTTGATCCATTGGCATTCTTTGGACCAAGTTCGTCTCGTTTGTACATCTTCGTCCTCCCATTTGATCCGTTGGCATTCTTTGGACCAAGTTCGTGTCGTTCGTCCATCTTCGTCCTCCCATTTGATCCGTTGGCATTCTTTGGACCATGTTCGTCTCGTTCTACCATCTTCGTCCTCCCATTTGATCCATTGGCATTCTTTAGACCAAGTTCGTCTCGTTTGTACATCTTCGTCCTCCCATTTGATCCATAGGCCTTCTTTGGACCAAGTTCATCTCGTTCGTCAATCTTTGTCCTCCCATTTGATCCGTTGGCATTCTTTGGACCATGTTCGTGTCGTTCGTCCATCTTCGTCCTCCCATTTGATCCTTTGGCATTCATTGGACCAAGTTCGTCTCGTTCATCCGTCTTCGTCCTCCCATATGATCCGTAGGCCTTCTTTGGACCAAGTTCGTCTCGTTCTACCATCTTCGTCCTCCCATTTGATCCCTTGGCATTCTTTGGACCAAGTTCGTCTATTTTGTACATCTTCGTCCTCCCATTTGATCCGTTGGCATTCTTTGGACCAAGTTCGTGTCGTTCGTCCATCTTCGTCCTCCCATTTGATCCGTTGGCATTCTTTGGACCATGTTCGTCTCGTTCTACCATCTTCGTCCTCCCATTTGATCCATTGGCATTCTTTAGACCAAGTTCGTGTCGTTTGTACAACTTCGTCCTCCCATTTGATCCATAGGCCTTCTTTGGACCAAGTTCATCTCGTTCGTCAATCTTTGTCCTCCCATTTGATCCGTTGGCATTCTTTGGACCATGTTCGTGTCGTTCGTCCATCTTCGTCCTCCCATTTGATCCGTTGGCATTCTTTGGACCAAGTTCGTCTCGTTCGTCCATCTTCGTCCTCCCATTTGATCCTTTGGCATTCATTGGACCAAGTTCGTCTCGTTCGTCCATCTTCGTCCTCCCATTTGATCCGTTGGCATTCTTTGGACCAAGTTCGTCTCGTTCGTTGATCTTCGTCCTCCCATTTGATCCTTTGGCATTCATTGGACCAAGTTCGTCTCGTTCGTCCGTCTTCGTCCTCCCATATGATCCGTAGGCCTTCTTTGGACCAAGTTCGTCTCGTTCTACCATCTTCGTCCTCCCATTTGATCCCTTGGCATTCTTTGGACCAAGTTCGTCTCGTTTGTACATCTTCGTCCTCCCATTTGATCCGTTGGCATTCTTTGGACCAAGTTCGTGTCGTTCGTCCATCTTCGTCCTCCCATTTGATCCGTTGGCATTCTTTGGGCCAAGTTCGTCTCGTTCGTCCGTCTTCGTCCTCCCATTTGATCCGTTGGCATTCTTTGGACCAAGTTCGTGTCGTTCGTCCCTCTTCGTCCTCCCATTTGATCCGTTGGCATTATTTGGGCCAAGTTCGTCTCGTTCGTCCGTCTTCGTCCTCCCATTTGATCCGTTGGCATTCTTTGGACCAAGTTCGTCTCGTTCGTCCCTCTTCGTCCTCCCATTTGATCCGTTGGCCTTCTTTGGACCAAGTTCGTCTCGTTCGTCCATCTTCGTCCTCCCATTTGATCCGTTGGCATTCTTTGGACCAAGTTCGTCTCGTTCGTCCATCTTCGTCCTCCCATTTGATCCGTTGGCATTCTTTGGACCAAGTTTGTCTCGTTCGTCCATCTTTATCCTCCCATTTGATCCGTTGGCCTTCTTTGGACCAAATTCGTCTCGTTCGTCCATCTTCGTCCTCCCATTTGATCCGTTAGCATTCTTTGGACCAAGTTCGTCTCGTTCGTTCATCTTCGTCCTCCCATTTGATCCTTTGGCATTCATTGGACCAAGTTCGTCTCGTTCGTCCGTCTTCGTCCTCCCATATGATCCGTAGGCCTTCTTTGGACCAAGTTCGTCTCGTTCTACCATCTTCGTCCTCCCATTTGATCCCTTGGCATTCTTTGGACCAAGTTCGTCTCGTTTGTACATCTTCGTCCTCCCATTTGATCCGTTGGCATTCTTTGGACCAAGTTCGTGTCGTTCGTCCATCTTCGTCCTCCCATTTGATCCGTTGGCATTCTTTGGACCATGTTCGTCTCGTTCTACCATCTTCGTCCTCCCATTTGATCCATTGGCATTCTTTAGACCAAGTTCGTCTCGTTTGTACATCTTCGTCCTCCCATTTGATCCATAGGCCTTCTTTGGACCAAGTTCATCTCGTTCGTCAATCTTTGTCCTCCCATTTGATCCGTTGGCATTCTTTGGACCATGTTCGTGTCGTTCGTCCATCTTCGTCCTCCCATTTGATCCGTTGGCATTCTTTGGACCAAGTTCGTCTCGTTCGTCCATCTTCGTCCTCCCATTTGATCCTTTGGCATTCATTGGACCAAGTTTGTCTCGTTCGTCCATCTTCGTCCTCCCATTTGATCCGTTGGCATTCTTTGGACCAAGTTCGTCTCGTTCGTTGATCTTCGTCCTCCCATTTGATCCTTTGGCATTCATTGGACCAAGTTCGTCTCGTTCGTCCGTCTTCGTCCTCCCATATGATCCGTAGGCCTTCTTTGGACCAAGTTCGTCTCGTTCTACCATCTTCGTCCTCCCATTTGATCCCTTGGCATTCTTTGGACCAAGTTCGTCTCGTTTGTACATCTTCGTCCTCCCATTTGATCCGTTGGCATTCTTTGGACCAAGTTCGTGTCGTTCGTCCATCTTCGTCCTCCCATTTGATCCGTTGGCATTCTTTGGGCCAAGTTCGTCTCGTTCGTCCGTCTTCGTCCTCCCATTTGATCCGTTGGCATTCTTTGGACCAAGTTCGTGTCGTTCGTCCCTCTTCGTCCTCCCATTTGATCCGTTGGCATTATTTGGGCCAAGTTCGTCTCGTTCGTCCGTCTTCGTCCTCCCATTTGATCCGTTGGCATTCTTTGGACCAAGTTCGTCTCGTTCGTCCCTCTTCGTCCTCCCATTTGATCCGTTGGCCTTCTTTGGACCAAGTTCGTCTCGTTCGTCCATCTTCGTCCTCCCATTTGATCCGTTGTTATTCTTTGGACCAAGTTCGTCTCGTTCGTCCATCTTCCTCCTTCCATTTGATCCATTGGCATTCTTTGGACCAAGTTCATCTCGTTCGTCCATCTTCCTCCTCCCATTTGATCCGTTGGCATTCTTTGGACCAAGTTCGTCTCGTTCGTCCATCTTTATCCTCCCATTTGATCCGTTGGCCTTCTTTGGACCAAGTTCGTCTCGTTCGTCCATCTTCGTCCTCCCATTTGATCCGTTGGCATTCTTTGGACCAAGTTCGTCTCGTTCGTTGATCTTCGTCCTCCCATTTGATCCGTTGGCATTCATTGGACCAAGTTCGTCTCGTTCGTCCGTCTTCGTCCTCCCATATGATCCGTAGGCCTTCTTTGGACCAAGTTCGTCTCGTTTGTACATCTTCGTCCTCCCATTTGATCCGTTGGCATTCTTTGGACCAAGTTCGTGTCGTTCGTCCCTCTTCGTCCTCCCATTTGATCCGTTGGCATTATTTGGGCCAAGTTCGTCTCGTTCGTCCGTCTTCGTCCTCCCATTTGATCCGTTGGCATTCTTTGGACCAAGTTCGTCTCGTTCGTCCCTCTTCGTCCTCCCATTTGATCCATTGGCATTCTTTGGACCAAGTTCGTCTCGTTTGTACATCTTCGTCCTCCCATTTGATCCGTTGGCATTCTTTGGACCAAGTTCGTGTCGTTCGTCCATCTTCGTCCTCCCATTTGATCCGTTGGCATTCTTTGGACCATGTTCGTCTCGTTCTACCATCTTCGTCCTCCCATTTGATCCATTGGCATTCTTTAGACCAAGTTCGTCTCGTTTGTACATCTTCGTCCTCCCATTTGATCCATAGGCCTTCTTTGGACCAAGTTCATCTCGTTCGTCAATCTTTGTCCTCCCATTTGATCCGTTGGCATTCTTTGGACCATGTTCGTGTCGTTCGTCCATCTTCGTCCTCCCATTTGATCCTTTGGCATTCATTGGACCAAGTTCGTCTCGTTCGTCCGTCTTCGTCCTCCCATATGATCCGTAGGCCTTCTTTGGACCAAGTTCGTCTCGTTCTACCATCTTCGTCCTCCCATTTGATCCCTTGGCATTCTTTGGACCAAGTTCGTCTATTTTGTACATCTTCGTCCTCCCATTTGATCCGTTGGCATTCTTTGGACCAAGTTCGTGTCGTTCGTCCATCTTCGTCCTCCCATTTGATCCGTTGGCATTCTTTGGACCATGTTCGTCTCGTTCTACCATCTTCGTCCTCCCATTTGATCCATTGGCATTCTTTAGACCAAGTTCGTGTCGTTTGTACAACTTCGTCCTCCCATTTGATCCATAGGCCTTCTTTGGACCAAGTTCATCTCGTTCGTCAATCTTTGTCCTCCCATTTGATCCGTTGGCATTCTTTGGACCATGTTCGTGTCGTTCGTCCATCTTCGTCCTCCCATTTGATCCGTTGGCATTCTTTGGACCAAGTTCGTCTCGTTCGTCCATCTTCGTCCTCCCATTTGATCCTTTGGCATTCATTGGACCAAGTTCGTCTCGTTCGTCCATCTTCGTCCTCCCATTTGATCCGTTGGCATTCTTTGGACCAAGTTCGTCTCGTTCGTTGATCTTCGTCCTCCCATTTGATCCTTTGGCATTCATTGGACCAAGTTCGTCTCGTTCGTCCGTCTTCGTCCCCCCATATGATCCGTAGGCCTTCTTTGGACCAAGTTCGTCTCGTTCTACCATCTTCGTCCTCCCATTTGATCCCTTGGCATTCTTTGGACCAAGTTCGTCTCGTTTGTACATCTTCGTCCTCCCATTTGATCCGTTGGCATTCTTTGGACCAAGTTCGTGTCGTTCGTCCATCTTCGTCCTCCCATTTGATCCGTTGGCATTCTTTGGGCCAAGTTCGTCTCGTTCGTCCGTCTTCGTCCTCCCATTTGATCCGTTGGCATTCTTTGGACCAAGTTCGTGTCGTTCGTCCCTCTTCGTCCTCCCATTTGATCCGTTGGCATTATTTGGGCCAAGTTCGTCTCGTTCGTCCGTCTTCGTCCTCCCATTTGATCCGTTGGCATTCTTTGGACCAAGTTCGTCTCGTTCGTCCCTCTTCGTCCTCCCATTTGATCCGTTGGCCTTCTTTGGACCAAGTTCGTCTCGTTCGTCCATCTTCGTCCTCCCATTTGATCCGTTGTTATTCTTTGGACCAAGTTCGTCTCGTTCGTCCATCTTCCTCCTTCCATTTGATCCATTGGCATTCTTTGGACCAAGTTCATCTCGTTCGTCCATCTTCCTCCTCCCATTTGATCCGTTGGCATTCTTTGGACCAAGTTCGTCTCGTTCGTCCATCTTCGTCCTCCCATTTGATCCGTTGGCATTCTTTGGACCAAGTTCGTCTCGTTCGTTGATCTTCGTCCTCCCATTTGATCCGTTGGCATTCATTGGACCAAGTTCGTCTCGTTCGTCCGTCTTCGTCCTCCCATATGATCCGTAGGCCTTCTTTGGACCAAGTTCGTCTCGTTTGTACATCTTCGTCCTCCCATTTGATCCGTTGGCATTCTTTGGACCAAGTTCGTGTCGTTCGTCCCTCTTCGTCCTCCCATTTGATCCGTTGGCATTATTTGGGCCAAGTTCGTCTCGTTCGTCCGTCTTCGTCCTCCCATTTGATCCGTTGGCATTCTTTGGACCAAGTTCGTCTCGTTCGTCCCTCTTCGTCCTCCCATTTGATCCGTTGGCCTTCTTTGGACCAAGTTCGTCTCGTTCGTCCATCTTCGTCCTCCCATTTGATCCGTTGGCATTCTTTGGACCAAGTTCGTCTCGTTCGTCCATCTTCGTCCTCCCATTTGATCCGTTGGCATTCTTTGGACCAAGTTTGTCTCGTTCGTCCATCTTTATCCTCCCATTTGATCCGTTGGCCTTCTTTGGACCAAATTCGTCTCGTTCGTCCATCTTCGTCCTCCCATTTGATCCGTTAGCATTCTTTGGACCAAGTTCGTCTCGTTCGTTCATCTTCGTCCTCCCATTTGATCCTTTGGCATTCATTGGACCAAGTTCGTCTCGTTCGTCCGTCTTCGTCCTCCCATATGATCCGTAGGCCTTCTTTGGACCAAGTTCGTCTCGTTCTACCATCTTCGTCCTCCCATTTGATCCCTTGGCATTCTTTGGACCAAGTTCGTCTCGTTTGTACATCTTCGTCCTCCCATTTGATCCGTTGGCATTCTTTGGACCAAGTTCGTGTCGTTCGTCCATCTTCGTCCTCCCATTTGATCCGTTGGCATTCTTTGGACCATGTTCGTCTCGTTCTACCATCTTCGTCCTCCCATTTGATCCATTGGCATTCTTTAGACCAAGTTCGTCTCGTTTGTACATCTTCGTCCTCCCATTTGATCCATAGGCCTTCTTTGGACCAAGTTCATCTCGTTCGTCAATCTTTGTCCTCCCATTTGATCCGTTGGCATTCTTTGGACCATGTTCGTGTCGTTCGTCCATCTTCGTCCTCCCATTTGATCCGTTGGCATTCTTTGGACCAAGTTCGTCTCGTTCGTCCATCTTCGTCCTCCCATTTGATCCTTTGGCATTCATTGGACCAAGTTCGTCTCGTTCGTCCATCTTCGTCCTCCCATTTGATCCGTTGGCATTCTTTGGACCAAGTTCGTCTCGTTCGTGGATCTTCGTCCTCCCATTTGATCCTTTGGCATTCATTGGACCAAGTTCGTCTCGTTCGTCCGTCTTCGTCCTCCCATATGATCCGTAGGCCTTCTTTGGACCAAGTTCGTCTCGTTCTACCATCTTCGTCCTCCCATTTGATCCCTTGGCATTCTTTGGACCAAGTTCGTCTCGTTTGTACATCTTCGTCCTTCCTTTTGATCCGTTGGCATTCTTTGGACCAAGTTCGTCTCGTTTGTACATCTTCGTCCTCCCATTTGATCCGTTGGCATTCTTTGGACCAAGTTCGTCTCGTTTGTACATCTTCGTCCTTCCATTTGATCCCTTGGCATTCTTTGGACCAAGTTCGTCTCGTTCGTCCATCTTCGTCCTCCCATTTGATCCGTTGGCATTCTTTGGGCCAAGTTCGTCTCGTTCTTCCGTCTTCGTCCTCCCATTTGATCCGTTGGCATTCTTTGGACCAAGTTCGTGTCGTTCGTCCCTCTTCGTCCTCCCATTTGATCCGTTGGCATTATTTGGGCCAAGTTCGTCTCGTTCGTCCGTCTTCGTCCTCCCATTTGATCCGTTGGCATTCTTTGGACCAAGTTCGTCTCGTTCGTCCCTCTTCGTCCTCCCATTTGATCCGTTGGCCTTCTTTGGACCAAGTTCGTCTCGTTCGTCCATCTTCGTCCTCCCATTTGATCCGTTGTTATTCTTTGGACCAAGTTCGTCTCGTTCGTCCATCTTCCTCCTTCCATTTGATCCATTGGCATTCTTTGGACCAAGTTCATCTCGTTCGTCCATCTTCCTCCTCCCATTTGATCCGTTAGCATTCTTTGGACCAAGTTCGTCTCGTTCGTCCATCTTTATCCTCCCATTTGATCCGTTGGCCTTCATTGGACCAAGTTCGTCTCGTTCGTCCGTCTTCGTCCTCCCATATGATCCGTAGGCCTTCTTTGGACCAAGTTCGTCTCGTTTGTACATCTTCGTCCTCCCATTTGATCCGTTGGCATTCTTTGGACCAAGTTCGTGTCGTTCGTCCCTCTTCGTCCTCCCATTTGATCCGTTGGCATTATTTGGGCCAAGTTCGTCTCGTTCGTCCGTCTTCGTCCTCCCATTTGATCCGTTGGCATTCTTTGGACCAAGTTCGTCTCGTTCGTCCCTCTTCGTCCTCCCATTTGATCCATTGGCATTCTTTGGACCAAGTTCGTCTCGTTTGTACATCTTCGTCCTCCCATTTGATCCGTTGGCATTCTTTGGACCAAGTTCGTGTCGTTCGTCCATCTTCGTCCTCCCATTTGATCCGTTGGCATTCTTTGGACCATGTTCGTCTCGTTCTACCATCTTCGTCCTCCCATTTGATCCATTGGCATTCTTTAGACCAAGTTCGTCTCGTTTGTACATCTTCGTCCTCCCATTTGATCCATAGGCCTTCTTTGGACCAAGTTCATCTCGTTCGTCAATCTTTGTCCTCCCATTTGATCCGTTGGCATTCTTTGGACCATGTTCGTGTCGTTCGTCCATCTTCGTCCTCCCATTTGATCTGTTGGCATTCTTTGGACCAAGTTCTTCTCGTTCGTCCATCTTCGTCCTCCCATTTGATCCTTTGGCATTCATTGGACCAAGTTCGTCTCGTTCGTCCATCTTCGTCCTCCCATTTGATCCGTTGGCATTCTTTGGACCAAGTTCGTCTCGTTCGTTGATCTTCGTCCTCCCATTTGATCCTTTGGCATTCATTGGACCAAGTTCGTCTCGTTCGTCCGTCTTCGTCCTCCCATTTGATCCCTTGGCATTCTTTGGACCAAGTTCGTCTCGTTTGTACATCTTCGTCCTCCCATTTGATCCGTTGGCATTCTTTGGACCAAGTTCGTGTCGTTCGTCCATCTTCGTCCTCCCATTTGATCCGTTGGCATTCTTTGGACCAAGTTCGTGTCGTTCGTCCCTCTTCGTCCTCCCATTTGATCAGTTGGCATTATTTGGGCCAAGTTCGTCTCGTTCGTCCGTCTTCGTCCTCCCATTTGATCCGTTGGCCTTCTTTGGACCAAGTTCGTCTCGTTCGTCCATCTTCGTCCTCCCATTTGATCCGTTGTTATTCTTTGGACCAAGTTCGTCTCGTTCGTCCATCTTCCTCCTTCCATTTGATCCATTGGCATTCTTTGGACCAAGTTCATCTCGTTCGTCCATCTTCCTCCTCCCATTTGATCCGTTGGCATTCTTTGGACCAAGTTCGTCTCGTTCGTCCATCTTTATCCTCCCATTTGATCCGTTGGCCTTCTTTGGACCAAGTTCGTCTCGTTCGTCCATCTTCGTCCTCCCATTTGATCCGTTGGCATTCTTTGGACCAAGTTCGTCTCGTTCGTTGATCTTCGTCCTCCCATTTGATCCGTTGGCATTCATTGGACCAAGTTCGTCTCGTTCGTCCGTCTTCGTCCTCCCATATGATCCGTAGGCCTTCTTTGGACCAAGTTCGTCTCGTTTGTACATCTTCGTCCTCCCATTTGATCCGTTGGCATTCTTTGGACCAAGTTCGTGTCGTTCGTCCCTCTTCGTCCTCCCATTTGATCCGTTGGCATTATTTGGGCCAAGTTCGTCTCGTTCGTCCGTCTTCGTCCTCCCATTTGATCCGTTGGCATTCTTTGGACCAAGTTCGTCTCGTTCGTCCCTCTTCGTCCTCCCATTTGATCCGTTGGCCTTCTTTGGACCAAGTTCGTCTCGTTCGTCCATCTTCGTCCTCCCATTTGATCCGTTGGCATTCTTTGGACCAAGTTCGTCTCGTTCGTCCATCTTCGTCCTCCCATTTGATCCGTTGGCATTCTTTGGACCAAGTTTGTCTCGTTCGTCCATCTTTATCCTCCCATTTGATCCGTTGGCCTTCTTTGGACCAAATTCGTCTCGTTCGTCCATCTTCGTCCTCCCATTTGATCCGTTAGCATTCTTTGGACCAAGTTCGTCTCGTTCGTTCATCTTCGTCCTCCCATTTGATCCTTTGGCATTCATTGGACCAAGTTCGTCTCGTTCGTCCGTCTTCGTCCTCCCATATGATCCGTAGGCCTTCTTTGGACCAAGTTCGTCTCGTTCTACCATCTTCGTCCTCCCATTTGATCCCTTGGCATTCTTTGGACCAAGTTCGTCTCGTTTGTACATCTTCGTCCTCCCATTTGATCCGTTGGCATTCTTTGGACCAAGTTCGTGTCGTTCGTCCATCTTCGTCCTCCCATTTGATCCGTTGGCATTCTTTGGACCATGTTCGTCTCGTTCTACCATCTTCGTCCTCCCATTTGATCCATTGGCATTCTTTAGACCAAGTTCGTCTCGTTTGTACATCTTCGTCCTCCCATTTGATCCATAGGCCTTCTTTGGACCAAGTTCATCTCGTTCGTCAATCTTTGTCCTCCCATTTGATCCGTTGGCATTCTTTGGACCATGTTCGTGTCGTTCGTCCATCTTCGTCCTCCCATTTGATCCGTTGGCATTCTTTGGACCAAGTTCGTCTCGTTCGTCCATCTTCGTCCTCCCATTTGATCCTTTGGCATTCATTGGACCAAGTTCGTCTCGTTCGTCCATCTTCGTCCTCCCATTTGATCCGTTGGCATTCTTTGGACCAAGTTCGTCTCGTTCGTTGATCTTCGTCCTCCCATTTGATCCTTTGGCATTCATTGGACCAAGTTCGTCTCGTTCGTCCGTCTTCGTCCTCCCATATGATCCGTAGGCCTTCTTTGGACCAAGTTCGTCTCGTTCTACCATCTTCGTCCTCCCATTTGATCCCTTGGCATTCTTTGGACCAAGTTCGTCTCGTTTGTACATCTTCGTCCTCCCATTTGATCCGTTGGCATTCTTTGGACCAAGTTCGTGTCGTTCGTCCATCTTCGTCCTCCCATTTGATCCGTTGGCATTCTTTGGGCCAAGTTCGTCTCGTTCTTCCGTCTTCGTCCTCCCATTTGATCCGTTGGCATTCTTTGGACCAAGTTCGTGTCGTTCGTCCCTCTTCGTCCTCCCATTTGATCCGTTGGCATTATTTGGGCCAAGTTCGTCTCGTTCGTCCGTCTTCGTCCTCCCATTTGATCCGTTGGCCTTCTTTGGACCAAGTTCGTCTCGTTCGTCCATCTTCGTCCTCCCATTTGATCCGTTGTTATTCTTTGGACCAAGTTCGTCTCGTTCGTCCATCTTCCTCCTTCCATTTGATCCATTGGCATTCTTTGGACCAAGTTCATCTCGTTCGTCCATCTTCCTCCTCCCATTTGATCCGTTGGCATTCTTTGGACCAAGTTCGTCTCGTTCGTCCATCTTTATCCTCCCATTTGATCCGTTGGCCTTCTTTGGACCAAGTTCGTCTCGTTCGTCCATCTTCGTCCTCCCATTTGATCCGTTGGCATTCTTTGGACCAAGTTCGTCTCGTTCGTTGATCTTCGTCCTCCCATTTGATCCGTTGGCATTCATTGGACCAAGTTCGTCTCGTTCGTCCGTCTTCGTCCTCCCATATGATCCGTAGGCCTTCTTTGGACCAAGTTCGTCTCGTTTGTACATCTTCGTCCTCCCATTTGATCCGTTGGCATTCTTTGGACCAAGTTCGTGTCGTTCGTCCCTCTTCGTCCTCCCATTTGATCCGTTGGCATTATTTGGGCCAAGTTCGTCTCGTTCGTCCGTCTTCGTCCTCCCATTTGATCCGTTGGCATTCTTTGGACCAAGTTCGTCTCGTTCGTCCCTCTTCGTCCTCCCATTTGATCCGTTGGCCTTCTTTGGACCAAGTTCGTCTCGTTCGTCCATCTTCGTCCTCCCATTTGATCCGTTGGCATTCTTTGGACCAAGTTCGTCTCGTTCGTCCATCTTCGTCCTCCCATTTGATCCGTTGGCATTCTTTGGACCAAGTTTGTCTCGTTCGTCCATCTTTATCCTCCCATTTGATCCGTTGGCCTTCTTTGGACCAAATTCGTCTCGTTCGTCCATCTTCGTCCTCCCATTTGATCCGTTAGCATTCTTTGGACCAAGTTCGTCTCGTTCGTTCATCTTCGTCCTCCCATTTGATCCTTTGGCATTCATTGGACCAAGTTCGTCTCGTTCGTCCGTCTTCGTCCTCCCATATGATCCGTAGGCCTTCTTTGGACCAAGTTCGTCTCGTTCTACCATCTTCGTCCTCCCATTTGATCCCTTGGCATTCTTTGGACCAAGTTCGTCTCGTTTGTACATCTTCGTCCTCCCATTTGATCCGTTGGCATTCTTTGGACCAAGTTCGTGTCGTTCGTCCATCTTCGTCCTCCCATTTGATCCGTTGGCATTCTTTGGACCATGTTCGTCTCGTTCTACCATCTTCGTCCTCCCATTTGATCCATTGGCATTCTTTAGACCAAGTTCGTCTCGTTTGTACATCTTCGTCCTCCCATTTGATCCATAGGCCTTCTTTGGACCAAGTTCATCTCGTTCGTCAATCTTTGTCCTCCCATTTGATCCGTTGGCATTCTTTGGACCATGTTCGTGTCGTTCGTCCATCTTCGTCCTCCCATTTGATCCGTTGGCATTCTTTGGACCAAGTTCGTCTCGTTCGTCCATCTTCGTCCTCCCATTTGATCCTTTGGCATTCATTGGACCAAGTTCGTCTCGTTCGTCCATCTTCGTCCTCCCATTTGATCCGTTGGCATTCTTTGGACCAAGTTCGTCTCGTTCGTTGATCTTCGTCCTCCCATTTGATCCTTTGGCATTCATTGGACCAAGTTCGTCTCGTTCGTCCGTCTTCGTCCTCCCATATGATCCGTAGGCCTTCTTTGGACCAAGTTCGTCTCGTTCTACCATCTTCGTCCTCCCATTTGATCCCTTGGCATTCTTTGGACCAAGTTCGTCTCGTTTGTACATCTTCGTCCTCCCATTTGATCCGTTGGCATTCTTTGGACCAAGTTCGTGTCGTTCGTCCATCTTCGTCCTCCCATTTGATCCGTTGGCATTCTTTGGGCCAAGTTCGTCTCGTTCTTCCGTCTTCGTCCTCCCATTTGATCCGTTGGCATTCTTTGGACCAAGTTCGTGTCGTTCGTCCCTCTTCGTCCTCCCATTTGATCCGTTGGCATTATTTGGGCCAAGTTCGTCTCGTTCGTCCGTCTTCGTCCTCCCATTTGATCCGTTGGCATTCTTTGGACCAAGTTCGTCTCGTTCGTCCCTCTTCGTCCTCCCATTTGATCCGTTGGCCTTCTTTGGACCAAGTTCGTCTCGTTCGTCCATCTTCGTCCTCCCATTTGATCCGTTGTTATTCTTTGGACCAAGTTCGTCTCGTTCGTCCATCTTCCTCCTTCCATTTGATCCATTGGCATTCTTTGGACCAAGTTCATCTCGTTCGTCCATCTTCCTCCTCCCATTTGATCCGTTAGCATTCTTTGGACCAAGTTCGTCTCGTTCGTCCATCTTTATCCTCCCATTTGATCCGTTGGCCTTCTTTGGACCAAGTTCGTCTCGTTCGTCCATCTTCGTCCTCCCATTTGATCTGTTGGCATTCTTTGGACCAAGTTCGTCTCGTTCGTTGATCTTCGTCCTCCCATTTGATCCGTTGGCATTCATTGGACCAAGTTCGTCTCGTTCGTCCGTCTTCGTCCTCCCATATGATCCGTAGGCCTTCTTTGGACCAAGTTCGTCTCGTTTGTACATCTTCGTCCTCCCATTTGATCCGTTGGCATTCTTTGGACCAAGTTCGTGTCGTTCGTCCCTCTTCGTCCTCCCATTTGATCCGTTGGCATTATTTGGGCCAAGTTCGTCTCGTTCGTCCGTCTTCGTCCTCCCATTTGATCCGTTGGCATTCTTTGGACCAAGTTCGTCTCGTTCGTCCCTCTTCGTCCTCCCATTTGATCCATTGGCATTCTTTGGACCAAGTTCGTCTCGTTTGTACATCTTCGTCCTCCCATTTGATCCGTTGGCATTCTTTGGACCAAGTTCGTGTCGTTCGTCCATCTTCGTCCTCCCATTTGATCCGTTGGCATTCTTTGGACCATGTTCGTCTCGTTCTACCATCTTCGTCCTCCCATTTGATCCATTGGCATTCTTTAGACCAAGTTCGTCTCGTTTGTACATCTTCGTCCTCCCATTTGATCCATAGGCCTTCTTTGGACCAAGTTCATCTCGTTCGTCAATCTTTGTCCTCCCATTTGATCCGTTGGCATTCTTTGGACCATGTTCGTGTCGTTCGTCCATCTTCGTCCTCCCATTTGATCTGTTGGCATTCTTTGGACCAAGTTCGTCTCGTTCGTCCATCTTCGTCCTCCCATTTGATCCTTTGGCATTCATTGGACCAAGTTCGTCTCGTTCGTCCATCTTCGTCCTCCCATTTGATCCGTTGGCATTCTTTGGACCAAGTTCGTCTCGTTCGTTGATCTTCGTCCTCCCATTTGATCCTTTGGCATTCATTGGACCAAGTTCGTCTCGTTCGTCCGTCTTCGTCCTCCCATATGATCCGTAGGCCTTCTTTGGACCAAGTTCGTCTCGTTCTACCATCTTCGTCCTCCCATTTGATCCCTTGGCATTCTTTGGACCAAGTTCGTCTCGTTTGTACATCTTCGTCCTCCCATTTGATCCGTTGGCATTCTTTGGACCAAGTTCGTGTCGTTCGTCCATCTTCGTCCTCCCATTTGATCCGTTGGCATTCTTTGGGCCAAGTTCGTCTCGTTCTTCCGTCTTCGTCCTCCCATTTGATCCGTTGGCATTCTTTGGACCAAGTTCGTGTCGTTCGTCCCTCTTCGTCCTCCCATTTGATCCGTTGGCATTATTTGGGCCAAGTTCGTCTCGTTCGTCCGTCTTCGTCCTCCCATTTGATCCGTTGGCATTCTTTGGACCAAGTTCGTCTCGTTCGTCCCTCTTCGTCCTCCCATTTGATCCGTTGGCCTTCTTTGGACCAAGTTCGTCTCGTTCGTCCATCTTCGTCCTCCCATTTGATCCGTTGTTATTCTTTGGACCAAGTTCGTCTCGTTCGTCCCTCTTCGTCCTCCCATTTGATCCGTTGGCCTTCTTTGGACCAAGTTCGTCTCGTTCGTCCATCTTCGTCCTCCCATTTGATCCGTTGTTATTCTTTGGACCAAGTTCGTCTCGTTCGTCCATCTTCCTCCTTCCATTTGATCCATTGGCATTCTTTGGACCAAGTTCATCTCGTTCGTCCATCTTCCTCCTCCCATTTGATCCGTTGGCATTCTTTGGACCAAGTTCGTCTCGTTCGTCCATCTTTATCCTCCCATTTGATCCGTTGGCCTTCTTTGGACCAAGTTCGTCTCGTTCGTCCATCTTCGTCCTCCCATTTGATCCGTTGGCATTCTTTGGACCAAGTTCGTCTCGTTCGTTGATCTTCGTCCTCCCATTTGATCCGTTGGCATTCATTGGACCAAGTTCGTCTCGTTCGTCCGTCTTCGTCCTCCCATATGATCCGTAGGCCTTCTTTGGACCAAGTTCGTCTCGTTTGTACATCTTCGTCCTCCCATTTGATCCGTTGGCATTCTTTGGACCAAGTTCGTGTCGTTCGTCCCTCTTCGTCCTCCCATTTGATCCGTTGGCATTATTTGGGCCAAGTTCGTCTCGTTCGTCCGTCTTCGTCCTCCCATTTGATCCGTTGGCATTCTTTGGACCAAGTTCGTCTCGTTCGTCCCTCTTCGTCCTCCCATTTGATCCATTGGCATTCTTTGGACCAAGTTCGTCTCGTTTGTACATCTTCGTCCTCCCATTTGATCCGTTGGCATTCTTTGGACCAAGTTCGTGTCGTTCGTCCATCTTCGTCCTCCCATTTGATCCGTTGGCATTCTTTGGACCATGTTCGTCTCGTTCTACCATCTTCGTCCTCCCATTTGATCCATTGGCATTCTTTAGACCAAGTTCGTCTCGTTTGTACATCTTCGTCCTCCCATTTGATCCATAGGCCTTCTTTGGACCAAGTTCATCTCGTTCGTCAATCTTTGTCCTCCCATTTGATCCGTTGGCATTCTTTGGACCATGTTCGTGTCGTTCGTCCATCTTCGTCCTCCCATTTGATCTGTTGGCATTCTTTGGACCAAGTTCGTCTCGTTCGTCCATCTTCGTCCTCCCATTTGATCCTTTGGCATTCATTGGACCAAGTTTGTCTCGTTCGTCCATCTTCGTCCTCCCATTTGATCCGTTGGCATTCTTTGGACCAAGTTCGTCTCGTTCGTTGATCTTCGTCCTCCCATTTGATCCTTTGGCATTCATTGGACCAAGTTCGTCTCGTTCGTCCGTCTTCGTCCTCCCATATGATCCGTAGGCCTTCTTTGGACCAAGTTCGTCTCGTTCTACCATCTTCGTCCTCCCATTTGATCCCTTGGCATTCTTTGGACCAAGTTCGTCTCGTTTGTACATCTTCGTCCTCCCATTTGATCCGTTGGCATTCTTTGGACCAAGTTCGTGTCGTTCGTCCATCTTCGTCCTCCCATTTGATCCTTTGGCATTCTTTGGGCCAAGTTCGTCTCGTTCGTCCGTCTTCGTCCTCCCATTTGATCCGTTGGCATTCTTTGAACCAAGTTCGTGTCGTTCGTCCCTCTTCGTCCTCCCATTTGATCCGTTGGCATTATTTGGGCCAAGTTCGTCTCGTTCGTCCGTCTTCGTCCTCCCATTTGATCCGTTGGCATTCTTTGGACCATGTTCGTCTCGTTCGTCCCTCTTCGTCCTCCCATTTGATCCGTTGCCCTTCTTTGGACCAAGTTCGTCTCGTTCGTCCATCTTCGTCCTCCCATTTGATCCGTTGGCATTCTTTGGACCAAGTTCGTCTCGTTCGTCCATCTTCGTCCTCCCATTTGATCCCTTGGCATTCATTGGACCAAGTTCGTCTCGTTCGTTCATCTTCGTCCTCCCATTTGATCCGTTGGCATTCTTTGGACCAAGTTCGTCTCGTTCGTCCATCTTTATCCTCCCATTTGATCCGTTGGCCTTCTTTGGACCAAATTCGTCTCGTTCGTCCATCTTCGTCCTCCCACTTGATCCGTTGGCATTCTTTGGACCAAGTTCGTCTCGTTCGTTCATCTTCGTCCTCCCATTTGATCCTTTGGCATTCATTGGACCAAGTTCGTCTCGTTCGTCCGTCTTCGTCCTCCCATATGATCCGTAGGCCTTCTTTGGACCAAGTTCGTCTCGTTCTACCATCTTCGTCCTCCCATTTGATCCCTTGGCATTCTTTGGACCAAGTTCGTCTCGTTTGTACATCTTCGTCCTCCCATTTGATCCGTTGGCATTCTTTGGACCAAGTTCGTGTCGTTCGTCCATCTTCGTCCTCCCATTTGATCCGTTGGCATTCTTTGGACCATGTTCGTCTCGTTCTACCATCTTCGTCCTCCCATTTGATCCATTGGCATTCTTTAGACCAAGTTCGTCTCGTTTGTACATCTTCGTCCTCCCATTTGATCCATAGGCCTTCTTTGGACCAAGTTCATCTCGTTCGTCAATCTTTGTCCTCCCATTTGATCCGTTGGCATTCTTTGGACCATGTTCGTGTTGTTCGTCCATCTTCGTCCTCCCAATTGATCCGTTGGCATTCTTTGGACCAAGTTCGTCTCGTTCGTCCATCTTCGTCCTCCCATTTGATCCGTTGTTATTCTTTGGACCAAGTTCGTCTCGTTCGTCCATCTTCGTCCTTCCATTTGATCCACTGGCATTCTTTGGACCAAGTTCGTCTCGTTCGTCCATCTTCCTCCTCCCATTTGATCCGTTGGCATTCTTTGGACCAAGTTCGTCTCGTTCGTCCATCTTTATCCTCCCATTTGATCCGTTGGCCTTCTTTGGACCAAGTTCGTCTCGTTCGTCCATCTTCGTCCTCCCATTTGATCCGTTGGCATTCTTTGGACCAAGTTCGTCTCGTTCGTTGATCTTCGTCCTCCCATTTGATCCTTTGGCATTCATTGGACCAAGTTCGTCTCGTTCGTCCATCTTCGTCCTCCCATATGATCCGTAGGCCTTCTTTGGACCAAGTTCGTCTCGTTCTACCATCTTCGTCCTCCCATTTGATCCCTTGGCATTCTTTGGACCAAGTTCGTCTCGTTTGTACATCTTCGTCCTCCCATTTGATCCGTTGGCATTCTTTGGACCAAGTTCGTGTCGTTCGTCCATCTTCGTCCTCCCATTTGATCCGTTGGCATTCTTTGGGCCAAGTTCGTCTCGTTCGTCCGTCTTCGTCCTCCCATTTGATCCGTTGGCATTCTTTGGACCAAGTTCGTCTCGTTCGTCCATCTTCGTCCTCCCATTTGATCCGTTGGCATTCTTTGGACCAAGTTCGTCTCGTTCGTGGATCTTCGTCCTCCCATTTGATCCGTTGGCATTCATTGGACCAAGTTCGTCTCGTTCGTCCGTCTTCGTCCTCCCATATGATCCGTAGGCCTTCTTTGGACCAAGTTCGTCTCGTTTGTACATCTTCGTCCTCCCATTTGATCCGTTGGCATTCTTTGGACCAAGTTCGTGTCGTTCGTCGCTCTTCGTCCTCCCATTTGATCCGTTGGCATTATTTGGGCCAAGTTCGTCTCGTTCATCCGTCTTCGTCCTCCCATTTGATCCGTTGGCCTTCTTTGGACCAAGTTCGTCTCGTTCGTCCATCTTCGTCCTCCCATTTGATCCGTTGGCATTCTTTGGACCAAGTTCATCTCGTTCGTCCATCTTCGTCCTCCCATTTGATCCCTTGGCATTCATTGGACCAAGTTCGTCTCGTTCGTCCATCTTCGTCCTCCCATTTGATCCGTTGGCATTCTTTGGACCAAGTTCGTCTCGTTCGTCCATCTTTATCCTCCCATTTGATCCGTTGGCCTTCTTTGGACCAAATTCGTCTCGTTAGTCCATCTTCGTCCTCCCATTTGATCCGTTGGCATTCTTTGGACCAAGTTCGTCTCGTTCGTTCATCTTCGTCCTCCCATTTGATCCTTTGGCATTCATTGGACCAAGTTCGTCTCGTTCGTCCGTCTTCGTCCTCCCATATGATCCATAGGCCTTCTTTGGACCAAGTTCGTCTCGTTCTACCATCTTCGTCCTCCCATTTGATCCGTTGGCATTCTTTGGACCAAGTTCGTCTCGTTCTACCATCTTCGTCCTCCCATTTGATCCCTTGGCATTCTTTGGACCAAGTTCGTCTCGTTTGTACATCTTCGTCCTCCCATTTGATCCGTTGGCATTCTTTGGACCAAGTTCGTGTCGTTCGTCCATCTTCGTCCTCCCATTTGATCCGTTGACATTCTTTGGACCATGTTCGTCTCGTTCTACCATCTTCGTCCTCCCATTTGATCCATTGGCATTCTTTAGACCAAGTTCGTCTCGTTTGTACATCTTCGTCCTCCCATTTGATCCATAGGCCTTCTTTGGACCAAGTTCATCTCGTTCGTCAATCCTTGTCCTCCCATTTGATCCGTTGGCATTCTTTGGACCATGTTCGTGTCGTTCGTCCATCTTCGTCCTCCCAATTGATCCGTTGGCATTCTTTGGACCAAGTTCGTCTCGTTCGTCCATCTTCGTCCTCCCATTTGATCCGTTGTTATTCTTTGGACCAAGTTCGTCTCGTTCGTCCATCTTCGTCCTTCCATTTGATCCATTGGCATTCTTTGGACCAAGTTCGTCTCGTTCGTCCATCTTCCTCCTCCCATTTGATCCGTTGGCATTCTTTGGACCAAGTTCGTCTCGTTCGTCCATCTTTATCCTCCCATTTGATCTGTTGGCCTTCTTTGGACCAAGTTCGTCTCGTTCGTCCATCTTCGTCCTCCCATTTGATCCGTTGGCATTCTTTGGACCAAGTTCGTCTCGTTCGTTGATCTTCGTCCTCCCATTTGATCCTTTGGCATTCATTGGACCAAGTTCGTCTCGTTCGTCCGTCTTCGTCCTCCCATATGATCCGTAGGCCTTCTTTGGACCAAGTTCGTCTCGTTCTTACCATCTTCGTCCTCCCATTTGATCCCTTGGCATTCTTTGGACCATGTTCGTCTCGTTTGTACATCTTCGTCCTCCCATTTGATCCGTTGGCATTCTTTGGACCAAGTTCGTGTCGTTCGTCCATCTTCGTCCTCCCATTTGATCCGTTTTGGGCCAAGTTCGTCTCGTTCGTCCGTCTTCGTCCTCCCATTTGATCCGTTGGCATTCTTTGGACCAAGTTCGTGTCGTTCGTCCCTCTTCGTCCTCCCATTTGATCCGTTGGCATTATTTGGGCCAAGTTCGTCTCGTTCGTCCGTCTTCGTCCTCCCATTTGATCCGTTGGCATTCTTTGGGCCAAGTTCGTCTCGTTCGTCCGTCTTCGTCCTCCCATTTGATCCGTTGGCATTCTTTGGACCAAGTTCGTCTCGTTCGTCCCTCTTCGTCCTCCCATTTGATCCGTTGGCCTTCTTTGGACCAAGTTCGTCTCGTTCGTCCATCTTCGTCCTCCCATTTGATCCGTTGGCATTCTTTGGACCAAGTTCGTCTCGTTCGTCCATCTTCGTCCTCCCATTTGATCCCTTGGCATTCATTGGACCAAGTTCGTCTCGTTCGTCCATCTTCGTCCTCCCATTTGATCCGTTGGCATTCTTTGGACCAAGTTCGTCTCGTTCGTCCATCTTTATCCTCCCATTTGATCCGTTGGCCTTCTTTGGACCAAGTTCGTCTCGTTCGTCGCGTCTTCGTCCTCCCATATGATCCGTAGGCCTTCTTTGGACCAAGTTCGTCTCGTTCTACCATCTTCGTCCTCCCATTTGATCCCTTGGCATTCTTTGGACCAAGTTCGTCTCGTTTGTACATCTTCGTCCTCCCATTTGATCCGTTGGCATTCTTTGGACCAAGTTCGTGTCGTTCGTCCATCTTCGTCCTCCCATTTGATCCGTTGGCATTCTTTGGACCATGTTCGTCTCGTTCTACCATCTTCGTCCTCCCATTTGATCCATTGGCATTCTTTAGACCAAGTTCGTCTCGTTTGTACATCTTCGTCCTCCCATTTGATCCATAGGCCTTCTTTGGACCAAGTTCATCTCGTTCGTCAATCTTTGTCCTCCCATTTGATCCGTTGGCATTCTTTGGACCATGTTCGTGTCGTTCGTCCATCTTCGTCCTCCCAATTGATCCGTTGGCATTCTTTGGACCAAGTTCGTCTCGTTCGTCCATCTTCGTCCTCCCATTTGATCCGTTGTTATTCTTTGGACCAAGTTCGTCTCGTTCGTCCATCTTCGTCCTTCCATTTGATCCATTGGCATTCTTTGGACCAAGTTCGTCTCGTTCGTCCATCTTCCTCCTCCCATTTGATCCGTTGGCATTCTTTGGACCAAGTTCGTCTCGTTCGTCCATCTTTAACCTCCCATTTGATCCGTTGGCCTTCTTTGGACCAAGTTCGTCTCGTTCGTCCATCTTCGTCCTCCCATTTGATCCGTTGGCATTCTTTGGACCAAGTTCGTCTCGTTCGTTGATCTTCGTCCTCCCATTTGATCCTTTGGCATTCATTGGACCAAGTTCGTCTCGTTCGTCCGTCTTCGTCCTCCCATATGATATGTAGGCCTTCTTTGGACCAAGTTCGTCTCGTTCTACCATCTTCGTCCTCCCATTTGATCCCTTGGCTTTCTTTGCACCAAGTTCGTCTCGTTTGTACATCTTCGTCCTCCCATTTGATCCGTTGGCATTTTTTGGACCAAGTTCGTGTCGTTCGTCCATCTTCGTCCTCCCATTTGATCCGTTGGCATTCTTTGGGCCAAGTTCGTCTCGTTCGTCCGTCTTCGTCCTCCCATTTGATCCGTTGGCATTCTTTGGACCAAGTTCGTCTCGTTCGTCCCTCTTCGTCCTCCCATTTGATCCGTTGGCCTTCTTTGGACCAAGTTCGTCTCGTTCGTCCATCTTTGTCCTCCCATTTGATCCGTTGGCATTCTTTGGACCAAGTTCGTCTCGTTCGTCCATCTTCGTCCTCCCATTTGATCCGTTGGCATTCTTTGGACCAAGTTCGTCTCGTTCGTCCATCTTCCTCCTCCCATTTGATCCGTTGGCATTCTTTGGACCAAGTTCGTCTCGTTCGTCCATCTTTATCCTCCCATTTGATCCGTTGGCCTTCTTTGGACCAAGTTCGTCTCGTTCGTCCATCTTCGTCCTCCCATTTGATCCGTTGGCATTCTTTGGACCAAGTTCGTCTCGTTCGTTCATCTTCGTCCTCCCATTTGATCCTTTGGCATTCATTGGACCAAGTTCGTCTCGTTCGTCCATCTTTGTCTTCCCATTTGATCCGTTGGCATTCTTTGGACCATGTTCGTGTCGTTCGTCCATCTTCGTCCTCGCAATTGATCCGTTGGCATTCTTTGCACCAAGTTCGTCTCGTTCGTCCATCTTCGTCCTCCCATTTGATCCGTTGTTATTCTTTGGACCAAGTTCGTCTCGTTTGTCCATCTTCGTCCTTCCATTTGATCCATTGGCATTCTTTGGACCAAGTTCGTCTCGTTCGTCCATCTTCCTCCTCCCATTTGATCCGTTGGCATTCTTTGGACCAAGTTCGTCTCGTTCGTCCATCTTTAACCTCCCATTTGATCCGTTGGCCTTCTTTGGACCAAGTTCGTCTCGTTCGTCCATCTTCGTCCTCCCATTTGATCCGTTGGCATTCTTTGGACCAAGTTCGTCTCGTTCGTTGATCTTCGTCCTCCCATTTGATCCTTTGGCATTCATTGGACCAAGTTCGTGTCGTTCGTCCGTCTTCGTCCTCCCATATCATCCGTAGGCCTTCTTTGGACCAAGTTCGTCTCGTTCTACCATCTTCGTCCTCCCATTTGATCCCTTGGCATTCTTTGGACCAAGTTCGTCTCGTTTGTACATCTTCGTCCTCCCATTTGATCCGTTGGCATTCTTTGGACCAAGTTCGTGTCGTTCGTCCATCTTCGTCCTCCCATTTGATCCGTTGGCATTCTTTGCACCAAGTTCGTCTCGTTCGTCCGTCTTCGTCCTCCCATTTGATCCGTTGGGATTCTTTGGACCAAGTTCGTCTCGTTCGTCCCTCTTCGTCCTCCCATTTGATCCGTTGGCCTTCTTTGGACCAAGTTCGTCTCGTTCGTCCATCTTTGTCCTCCCATTTGATCCGTTGGCATTCTTTGGACCAAGTTCGTCTCGTTCGTCCATCTTCGTCCTCCCATTTGATCCGTTGGCATTCTTTGGACCAAGTTCGTCTCGTTCGTCCATCTTCCTCCTCCCATTTGATCCGTTGGCATTCTTTGGACCAAGTTCCTCTCGTTCGTCCATCTTTATCCTCCCATTTGATCCGTTGGCCTTCTTTGGACCAAGTTCGTCTCGTTCGTCCATCTTCGTCCCCATTTGATCCGTAGGCCTTCTTTGGACCATGTTCGTCTCGTTCTACCATCTTCGTCCTCCCATTTGATCCATTGGCATTCTTTAGACCAAGTTCGTCTCGTTTGTACATCTTCGTCCTCCCATTTGATCCATAGGCCTTCTTTGGACCAAGTTCATCTCGTTCGTCAATCTTTGTCCTCCCATTTGATCCGTTGGCATTCTTTGGACCATGTTCGTGTCGTTCGTCCATCTTCGTCCTCCCAATTGATCCGTTGGCATTCTTTGGACCAAGTTCGTCTCGTTCGTCCATCTTCGTCCTCCCATTTGATCCGTTGTTATTCTTTGGACCAAGTTCGTCTCGTTCGTCCATCTTCGTCCTTCCATTTGATCCGTTGGCATTCTTTGGACCAAGTTCGTCTCGTTCGTTCATCTTCGTCCTCCCATTTGATCCTTTGGCATTCATTGGACCAAGTTCGTCTCGTTCGTCCATCTTTGTCCTCCCATTTGATCCGTTGGCATTCTTTGGACCATGTTCGTGTCGTTCGTCCATCTTCGTCCTCGCAATTGATCCGTTGGCATTCTTTGCACCAAGTTCGTCTCGTTCGTCCATCTTCGTCCTCCCATTTGATCCGTTGTTATTCTTTGGACCAAGTTCGTCTCGTTTGTCCATCTTCGTCCTCCCATTTGATCCGTTGGCCTTCTTTGGACCAAGTTCGTCTCGTTCGTCCATCTTTGTCCTCCCATTTGATCCGTTGGCATTCTTTGGACCAAGTTCGTCTCGTTCGTCCATCTTCCTCCTCCCATTTGATCCGTTGGCATTCTTTGGACCAAGTTCGTCTCGTTCGTCCATCTTTAACCTCCCATTTGATCCGTTGGCCTTCTTTGGACCAAGTTCGTCTCGTTCGTCCATCTTCGTCCTCCCATTTGATCCGTTGGCATTCTTTGGACCAAGTTCGTCTCGTTCGTCCATCTTCCTCCTCCCATTTGATCCGTTGGCATTCTTTGGACCAAGTTCGTCTCGTTCGTCCATCTTCCTCCTCCCATTTGATCCGTTGGCCTTCTTTGGACCAAGTTCGTCTCGTTCGTCCATCTTCGTCCTCCCATTTGATCCGTTGGCATTCTTTGGACCAAGTTCGTCTCGTTCGTTCATCTTCGTCCTCCCATTTGATCCTTTGGCATTCATTGGACCAAGTTCGTCTCGTTCGTCCATCTTTGTCCTCCCATTTGATCCGTTGGCATTCTTTGGACCATGTTCGTGTCGTTCGTCCATCTTCGTCCTCGCAATTGATCCGTTGGCATTCTTTGCACCAAGTTCGTCTCGTTCGTCCATCTTCGTCCTCCCATTTGATCCGTTGTTATTCTTTGGACCAAGTTCGTCTCGTTTGTCCATCTTCGTCCTTCCATTTGATCCATTGGCATTCTTTGGACCAAGTTCGTCTCGTTCGTCCATCTTCCTCCTCCCATTTGATCCGTTGGCATTCTTTGGACCAAGTTCGTCTCGTTCGTCCATCTTTAACCTCCCATTTGATCCGTTGGCCTTCTTTGGACCAAGTTCGTCTCGTTCGTCCATCTTCGTCCTCCCATTTGATCCGTTGGCATTCTTTGGACCAAGTTCGTCTCGTTCGTTGATCTTCGTCCTCCCATTTGATCCTTTGGCATTCATTGGACCAAGTTCGTCTCGTTCGTCCGTCTTCGTCCTCCCATATCATCCGTAGGCCTTCTTTGGACCAAGTTCGTCTCGTTCTACCATCTTCGTCCTCCCATTTGATCCCTTGGCATTCTTTGGACCAAGTTCGTCTCGTTTGTACATCTTCGTCCTCCCATTTGATCCGTTGGCATTCTTTGGACCAAGTTCGTGTCGTTCGTCCATCTTCGTCCTCCCATTTGATCCGTTGGCATTCTTTGCACCAAGTTCGTCTCGTTCGTCCGTCTTCGTCCTCCCATTTGATCCGTTGGGATTCTTTGGACCAAGTTCGTCTCGTTCGTCCCTCTTCGTCCTCCCATTTGATCCGTTGGCCTTCTTTGGACCAAGTTCGTCTCGTTCGTCCATCTTTGTCCTCCCATTTGATCCGTTGGCATTCTTTGGACCAAGTTCGTCTCGTTCGTCCATCTTCGTCCTCCCATTTGATCCGTTGGCATTCTTTGGACCAAGTTCGTCTCGTTCGTCCATCTTCCTCCTCCCATTTGATCCGTTGGCATTCTTTGGACCAAGTTCGTCTCGTTCGTCCATCTTTATCCTCCCATTTGATCCGTTGGCCTTCTTTGGACCAAGTTCGTCTCGTTCGTCCATCTTCGTCCCCATTTGATCCGTAGGCCTTCTTTGGACCATGTTCGTCTCGTTCTACCATCTTCGTCCTCCCATTTGATCCATTGGCATTCTTTAGACCAAGTTCGTCTCGTTTGTACATCTTCGTCCTCCCATTTGATCCATAGGCCTTCTTTGGACCAAGTTCATCTCGTTCGTCAATCTTTGTCCTCCCATTTGATCCGTTGGCATTCTTTGGACCAAGTTCGTGTCGTTCGTCCATCTTCGCCCTCCCATTTGATCCGTTGGCATTCTTTGGACCAAGTTCGTGTCGTTCGTCCATCTTCGTCCTCCTATTTGATCCATTGGCATTCTTTGGACCAAGTTCCTCTCGTTCGTCCATCTTCGTCCTCCCATTTGATCCGTTGTTATTCTTTGGACCAAGTTCTTCTCGTTCGTCCATCTTCGTCCTTCCATTTGATCCATTGGCATTCTTTGGACCAAGTTCGTCTCGTTCGTCCATCTTCCTCCTCCCATTTGATCCGTTGGCATTCTTTGGACCATGTTCGTCTCGTTCGTCCATCTTTATCCTCCCATTTCATCCGTTGGCCTTCTTTGGACCAAGTTCGTCTCGTTCGTCCATCTTCGTCCTCCCATTTGATCCGTTGGCATTCTTTGGACCAAGTTCGTCTCGTTCGTTCATCTTCGTCATCCCATTTGATCCTTTGGCATTCATTGGACCAAGTTCGTCTCGTTCGTCCGTCTTCGTCCTCCCATTTGATCCGTAGGCCTTCTTTGGACCAAGTTCGTCTCGTTCTACCCTCTTCGTCCTCCCATTTGATCCATTGGCATTCTTTGGACCAAGTTCGTCTCGTTTGTACATCTTCGTCCTCCCATTTGATCCGTTGGCATTCTTTGGACCAAGTTCGTCTCGTTCGTCCATCTTCGTCCTCCCATTTGATCCGTTGTTATTCTTTGGACCAACTTCGTCTCGTTCGTCCATCTTCGTCCTTCCATTTGATCCATTGGCATTCTTTGGACCAAGTTCGTGTCGTTCGTCCATCTTCGTCCTCCCATTTGATCCGTTGGCATTCTTTGGACCAAGTTCGTGTCGTTCGTCCATCTTCGTCCTCCCATTTGATCCTTTGGCTTTCTTTGGACCAAGTTCCTCTCGTTCGTCCATCTTCGTCCTCCCATTTGATTCGTTGTTATTCTTTGGACCAAGTTCGTCTCGTTCGTCCATCTTCGTCCTTCCATTTGATCCATTGGCATTCTTTGGACCAAGTTCGTCTCGTTCGTCCATCTTGCTCCTCCCATTTGATCCGTTGGCATTCTTTGGACCAAGTTCGTCTCGTTCGTCCATCTTTATCCTCCCATTTCATCCGTTGGCCTTCTTTGGACCAAGTTCGTCTCGTTCGTCCATCTTCGTCCTCCCATTTGATCCGTTGGCATTCTTTGGACCAAGTTCGTCTCGTTCGTTCATCTTCGTCCTCCCATTTGCTCCTTTGGCATTCATTGGACCAAGTTCGTCTCGTTCGTCCGTCTTCGTCCTCCCATATGATCCGTAGGCCTTCTTTGGACCAAGTTCGTCTCGTTCTACCATCTTCGTCCTCCCATTTGATCCATTGGCATTCTTTGGACCAAGTTCGTCTCGTTTGTACATCTTCGTCCTCCCATTTGATCCGTTGGCATTCTTTGGACCAAGTTCGTGTCGTTCGTCCATCTTCGTCCTCCCATTTGATCCGTTGGCATTCTTTGGGCCAAGTTCGTCTCGTTCGTCCGTCTTCGTCCTCCCATTTGATCCGTTGGCATTCTTTGGACCAAGTTCGTCTCGTTCGTCCCTCTTCGTCCTCCCATTTGATCCGTTGGCCTTCTTTGGACCAAGTTCGTCTCGTTCGTCCATCTTCGTCCTCCCATTTGATCCGTTGGCATTCTTTGGACCAAGTTCGTCTCGTTCGTCCCTCTTCGTCCTCCCATTTGATCCGTTGGCCTTCTTTGGACCAAGTTCGTCTCGTTCGTCCATCTTCGTCCTCCCATTTGATCCGTTGGCATTCTTTGGGCCAAGTTCGTCTCGTTCGTCCGTCTTCGTCCTCCCATTTGATCCCTTGGCATTCATTGGACCAAGTTCGTCTCGTTCGTCCATCTTCGTCCCCATTTGATCTGTAGGCCTTCTTTGGACCATGTTCGTCTCGTTCTACCATCTTCGTCCTCCCATTTGATCCATTGGCATTCTTTAGACCAAGTTCGTCTCGTTTGTACATCTTCGTCCTCCCATTTGATCCATAGGCCTTCTTTGGACCAAGTTCATCTCGTTCGTCAATCTTTGTGCTCCCATTTGATCCGTTGGCATTCTTTGGACCAAGTTCGTCTCGTTCGTTCATCTTCGTCCTCCCATTTGATCCTTTGGCATTCATTGGACCAAGTTCGTCTCGTTCGTCCGTCTTCGTCCTCCCATTTGATCCGTAGGCCTTCTTTGGACCAAGTTCGTCTCGTTCTACCCTCTTCGTCCTCCCATTTGATCCATTGGCATTCTTTGGACCAAGTTCGTCTCGTTTGTACATCTTCGTCCTCCCATTTGATCCGTTGGCATTCTTTGGACCAAGTTCGTGTCGTTCGTCCATCTTCGTCCTCCCATTTGATCCGTTGGCATTCTTTGGGCCAAGTTCGTCTCGTTCGTCCGTCTTCGTCCTCCCATTTGATCCGTTGGCATTGTTTGGACCAAGTTCGTCTCGTTCGTTCATCTTCGTCCTCCCATTTGCTCCTTTGGCATTCATTGGACCAAGTTCGTCTCGTTCGTCCGTCTTCGTCCTCCCATATGATCCGTAGGCCTTCTTTGGACCAAGTTCGTCTCGTTCTACCATCTTCGTCCTCCCATTTGATCCATTGGCATTCTTTGGACCAAGTTCGTCTCGTTTGTACATCTTCGTCCTCCCATTTGATCCGTTGGCATTCTTTGGACCAAGTTCGTGTCGTTCGTCCATCTTCGTCCTCCCATTTGATCCGTTGGCATTCTTTGGGCCAAGTTCGTCTCGTTCGTCCGTCTTCGTCCTCCCATTTGATCCGTTGGCATTCTTTGGACCAAGTTCGTCTCGTTCGTCCCTCTTCGTCCTCCCATTTGATCCGTTGGCCTTCTTTGGACCAAGTTCGTCTCGTTCGTCCATCTTCGTCCTCCCATTTGATCCGTTGGCATTCTTTGGACCAAGTTCGTCTCGTTCGTCCATCTTCGTCCTCCCATTTGATCCCTTGGCATTCATTGGACCAAGTTCGTCTCGTTCGTCCATCTTCGTCCCCATTTGATCTGTAGGCCTTCTTTGGACCATGTTCGTCTCGTTCTACCATCTTCGTCCTCCCATTTGATCCATTGGCATTCTTTAGACCAAGTTCGTCTCGTTTGTACATCTTCGTCCTCCCATTTGATCCATAGGCCTTCTTTGGACCAAGTTCATCTCGTTCGTCAATCTTTGTGCTCCCATTTGATCCGTTGGCATTCTTTGGACCAAGTTCGTCTCGTTCGTTCATCTTCGTCCTCCCATTTGATCCTTTGGCATTCATTGGACCAAGTTCGTCTCGTTCGTCCGTCTTCGTCCTCCCATTTGATCCGTAGGCCTTCTTTGGACCAAGTTCGTCTCGTTCTACCCTCTTCGTCCTCCCATTTGATCCATTGGCATTCTTTGGACCAAGTTCGTCTCGTTTGTACATCTTCGTCCTCCCATTTGATCCGTTGGCATTCTTTGGACCAAGTTCGTGTCGTTCGTCCATCTTCGTCCTCCCATTTGATCCGTTGGCATTCTTTGGGCCAAGTTCGTCTCGTTCGTCCGTCTTCGTCCTCCCATTTGATCCGTTGGCATTCTTTGGACCAAGTTCGTCTCGTTCGTTCATCTTCGTCCTCCCATTTGCTCCTTTGGCATTCATTGGACCAAGTTCGTCTCGTTCGTCCGTCTTCGTCCTCCCATTTGATCCGTAGGCCTTCTTTGGACCAAGTTCGTCTCGTTCTACCCTCTTCGTCCTCCCATTTGATCCATTGGCATTCTTTGGACCAAGTTCGTCTCGTTTGTACATCTTCGTCCTCCCATTTGATCCGTTGGCATTCTTTGGACCAAGTTCATCTCGTTCGTCAATCTTTGTCCTCCCATTTGATCCGTTGGCATTCTTTGGACCAAGTTCGTGTCGTTCGTCCATCTTCGTCCTCCCATTTGATCCGTTGGCATTCTTTGGACCAAGTTCGTGTCGTTCGTCCATCTTCGTCCTCCCATTTGATCCTTTGGCTTTCTTTGGACCAAGTTCCTCTCGTTCGTCCATCTTCGTCCTCCCATTTGATCCGTTGTTATTCTTTGGACCAAGTTCGTCTCGTTCGTCCATCTTCGTCCTTCCATTTGATCCATTGGCATTCTTTGGACCAAGTTCGTCTCGTTCGTCCATCTTCCTCCTCCCATTTGATCCGTTGGCATTCTTTGGACCAAGTTCGTCTCGTTCGTCCATCTTTATCCTCCCATTTCATCCGTTGGCCTTCTTTGGACCAAGTTCGTCTCGTTCGTCCATCTTCGTCCTCCCATTTGATCCGTCGGCATTCTTTGGACCAAGTTCGTCTCGTTCGTTCATCTTCGTCCTCCCATTTGCTCCTTTGGCATTCATTGGACCAAGTTCGTCTCGTTCGTCCGTCTTCGTCCTCCCATATGATCCGTAGGCCTTCTTTGGACCAAGTTCGTCTCGTTCTACCATCTTCGTCCTCCCATTTGATCCATTGGCATTCTTTGGACCAAGTTCGTCTCGTTTGTACATCTTCGTCCTCCCATTTGATCCGTTGGCATTCTTTGGACCAAGTTCGTCTCGTTCTACCCTCTTCGTCCTCCCATTTGATCCATTGGCATTCTTTGGACCAAGTTCGTCTCGTTTGTACATCTTCGTCCTCCCATTTGATCCGTTGGCATTCTTTGGACCAAGTTCGTGTCGTTCGTCCATCTTCGTCCTCCCATTTGATCCGTTGGCATTCTTTGGGCCAAGTTCGTCTCGTTCGTCCGTCTTCGTCCTCCCATTTGATCCGTTGGCATTCTTTGGACCAAGTTCGTCTCGTTCGTTCATCTTCGTCCTCCCATTTGCTCCTTTGGCATTCATTGGACCAAGTTCGTCTCGTTCGTCCGTCTTCGTCCTCCCATTTGATCCGTAGGCCTTCTTTGGACCAAGTTCGTCTCGTTCTACCCTCTTCGTCCTCCCATTTGATCCATTGGCATTCTTTGGACCAAGTTCGTCTCGTTTGTACATCTTCGTCCTCCCATTTGATCCGTTGGCATTCTTTGGACCAAGTTCATCTCGTTCGTCAATCTTTGTCCTCCCATTTGATCCGTTGGCATTCTTTGGACCAAGTTCGTGTCGTTCGTCCATCTTCGTCCTCCCATTTGATCCGTTGGCATTCTTTGGACCAAGTTCGTGTCGTTCGTCCATCTTCGTCCTCCCATTTGATCCTTTGGCTTTCTTTGGACCAAGTTCCTCTCGTTCGTCCATCTTCGTCCTCCCATTTGATCCGTTGTTATTCTTTGGACCAAGTTCGTCTCGTTCGTCCATCTTCGTCCTTCCATTTGATCCATTGGCATTCTTTGGACCAAGTTCGTCTCGTTCGTCCATCTTCCTCCTCCCATTTGATCCGTTGGCATTCTTTGGACCAAGTTCGTCTCGTTCGTCCATCTTTATCCTCCCATTTCATCCGTTGGCCTTCTGTGGACCAAGTTCGTCTCGTTCGTCCATCTTCGTCCTCCCATTTGATCCGTTGGCATTCTTTGGACCAAGTTCGTCTCGTTCGTTCATCTTCGTCCTCCCATTTGCTCCTTTGGCATTCATTGGACCAAGTTCGTCTCGTTCGTCCGTCTTCGTCCTCCCATATGATCCGTAGGCCTTCTTTGGACCAAGTTCGTCTCGTTCTACCATCTTCGTCCTCCCATTTGATCCATTGGCATTCTTTGGACCAAGTTCGTCTCGTTTGTACATCTTCGTCCTCCCATTTGATCCGTTGGCATTCTTTGGACCAAGTTCGTGTCGTTCGTCCATCTTCGTCCTCCCATTTGATCCGTTGGCATTCTTTGGGCCAAGTTCGTCTCGTTCGTCCGTCTTCGTCCTCCCATTTGATCCGTTGGCATTCTTTGGACCAAGTTCGTCTCGTTCGTCCCTCTTCGTCCTCCCATTTGATCCGTTGGCCTTCTTTGGACCAAGTTCGTCTCGTTCGTCCATCTTCGTCCTCCCATTTGATCCGTTGGCATTCTTTGGACCAAGTTCGTCTCGTTCGTCCATCTTCGTCCTCCCATTTGATCCCTTGGCATTCATTGGACCAAGTTCGTCTCGTTCGTCCATCTTCGTCCCCATTTGATCTGTAGGCCTTCTTTGGACCATGTTCGTCTCGTTCTACCATCTTCGTCCTCCCATTTGATCCATTGGCATTCTTTAGACCAAGTTCTTCTCGTTTGTACATCTTCGTCCTCCCATTTGATCCATAGGCCTTCTTTGGACCAAGTTCATCTCGTTCGTCAATCTTTGTGCTCCCATTTGATCCGTTGGCATTCTTTGGACCAAGTTCGTCTCGTTCGTTCATCTTCGTCCTCCCATTTGATCCTTTGGCATTCATTGGACCAAGTTCGTCTCGTTCGTCCGTCTTCGTCCTCCCATTTGATCCGTAGGTCTTCTTTGGACCAAGTTCGTCTCGTTCTACCCTCTTCGTCCTCCCATTTGATCCATTGGCATTCTTTGGACCAAGTTCGTCTCGTTCGTCCATCTTCGTCCTTCCATTTGATCCATTGGCATTCTTTGGACCAAGTTCGTCTCGTTCGTCCATCTTCCTCCTCCCATTTGATCCGTTGGCATTCTTTGGACCAAGTTCGTCTCGTTCGTCCATCTTTATCCTCCCATTTCATCCGTTGGCCTTCTTTGGACCAAGTTCGTCTCGTTCGTCCATCTTCGTCCTCCCATTTGATCCGTTGGCATTCTTTGGACCAAGTTCGTCTCGTTCGTTCATCTTCGTCCTCCCATTTGCTCCTTTGGCATTCATTGGACCAAGTTCGTCTCGTTCGTCCGTCTTCGTCCTCCCATATGATCCGTAGGCCTTCTTTGGACCAAGTTCGTCTCGTTCTACCATCTTCGTCCTCCCATTTGATCCATTGGCATTCTTTGGACCAAGTTCGTCTCGTTTGTACATCTTCGTCCTCCCATTTGATCCGTTGGCATTCTTTGGACCAAGTTCGTGTCGTTCGTCCATCTTCGTCCTCCCATTTGATCCGTTGGCATTCTTTGGGCCAAGTTCGTCTCGTTCGTCCGTCTTCGTCCTCCCATTTGATCCGTTGGCATTCTTTGGACCAAGTTCGTCTCGTTCGTCCCTCTTCGTCCTCCCATTTGATCCGTTGGCCTTCTTTGGACCAAGTTCGTCTCGTTCGTCCATCTTCGTCCTCCCATTTGATCCGTTGGCATTCTTTGGACCAAGTTCGTCTCGTTCGTCCATCTTCGTCCTCCCATTTGATCCCTTGGCATTCATTGGACCAAGTTCGTCTCGTTCGTCCATCTTCGTCCCCATTTGATCTGTAGGCCTTCTTTGGACCATGTTCGTCTCGTTCTACCATCTTCGTCCTCCCATTTGATCCATTGGCATTCTTTAGACCAAGTTCGTCTCGTTTGTACATCTTCGTCCTCCCATTTGATCCATAGGCCTTCTTTGGACCAAGTTCATCTCGTTCGTCAATCTTTGTGCTCCCATTTGATCCGTTGGCATTCTTTGGACCAAGTTCGTCTCGTTCGTTCATCTTCGTCCTCCCATTTGATCCTTTGGCATTCATTGGACCAAGTTCGTCTCGTTCGTCCGTCTTCGTCCTCCCATTTGATCCGTAGGCCTTCTTTGGACCAAGTTCGTCTCGTTCTACCCTCTTCGTCCTCCCATTTGATCCATTGGCATTCTTTGGACCAAGTTCGTCTCGTTTGTACATCTTCGTCCTCCCATTTGATCCGTTGGCATTCTTTGGACCAAGTTCGTGTCGTTCGTCCATCTTCGTCCTCCCATTTGATCCGTTGGCATTCTTTGGGCCAAGTTCGTCTCGTTCGTCCGTCTTCGTCCTCCCATTTGATCCGTTGGCATTCTTTGGACCAAGTTCGTCTCGTTCGTTCATCTTCGTCCTCCCATTTGCTCCTTTGGCATTCATTGGACCAAGTTCGTCTCGTTCGTCCGTCTTCGTCCTCCCATTTGATCCGTAGGCCTTCTTTGGACCAAGTTCGTCTCGTTCTACCCTCTTCGTCCTCCCATTTGATCCATTGGCATTCTTTGGACCAAGTTCGTCTCGTTTGTACATCTTCGTCCTCCCATTTGATCCGTTGGCATTCTTTGGACCAAGTTCATCTCGTTCGTCAATCTTTGTCCTCCCATTTGATCCGTTGGCATTCTTTGGACCAAGTTCGTGTCGTTCGTCCATCTTCGTCCTCCCATTTGATCCGTTGGCATTCTTTGGACCAAGTTCGTGTCGTTCGTCCATCTTCGTCCTCCCATTTGATCCTTTGGCTTTCTTTGGACCAAGTTCCTCTCGTTCGTCCATCTTCGTCCTCCCATTTGATCCGTTGTTATTCTTTGGACCAAGTTCGTCTCGTTCGTCCATCTTCGTCCTTCCATTTGATCCATTGGCATTCTTTGGACCAAGTTCGTCTCGTTCGTCCATCTTCCTCCTCCCATTTGATCCGTTGGCATTCTTTGGACCAAGTTCGTCTCGTTCGTCCATCTTTATCCTCCCATTTCATCCGTTGGCCTTCTTTGGACCAAGTTCGTCTCGTTCGTCCATCTTCGTCCTCCCATTTGATCCGTTGGCATTCTTTGGACCAAGTTCGTCTCGTTCGTTCATCTTCGTCCTCCCATTTGCTCCTTTGGCATTCATTGGACCAAGTTCGTCTCGTTCGTCCGTCTTCGTCCTCCCATATGATCCGTAGGCCTTCTTTGGACCAAGTTCATCTCGTTCTACCATCTTCGTCCTCCCATTTGATCCATTGGCATTCTTTGGACCAAGTTCGTCTCGTTTGTACATCTTCGTCCTCCCATTTGATCCGTTGGCATTCTTTGGACCAAGTTCGTCTCGTTCTACCCTCTTCGTCCTCCCATTTGATCCATTGGCATTCTTTGGACCAAGTTCGTCTCGTTTGTACATCTTCGTCCTCCCATTTGATCCGTTGGCATTCTTTGGACCAAGTTCGTGTCGTTCGTCCATCTTCGTCCTCCCATTTGATCCGTTGGCATTCTTTGGGCCAAGTTCGTCTCGTTCGTTCATCTTCGTCCTCCCATTTGCTCCTTTGGCATTCATTGGACCAAGTTCGTCTCGTTCGTCCGTCTTCGTCCTCCCATTTGATCCGTAGGCCTTCTTTGGACCAAGTTCGTCTCGTTCTACCCTCTTCGTCCTCCCATTTGATCCATTGGCATTCTTTGGACCAAGTTCGTCTCGTTTGTACATCTTCGTCCTCCCATTTGATCCGTTGGCATTCTTTGGACCAAGTTCATCTCGTTCGTCAATCTTTGTCCTCCCATTTGATCCGTTGGCATTCTTTGGACCAAGTTCGTGTCGTTCGTCCATCTTCGTCCTCCCATTTGATCCGTTGGCATTCTTTGGACCAAGTTCGTGTCGTTCGTCCATCTTCGTCCTCCCATTTGATCCTTTGGCTTTCTTTGGACCAAGTTCCTCTCGTTCGTCCATCTTCGTCCTCCCATTTGATCCGTTGTTATTCTTTGGACCAAGTTCGTCTCGTTCGTCCATCTTCGTCCTTCCATTTGATCCATTGGCATTCTTTGGACCAAGTTCGTCTCGTTCGTCCATCTTCCTCCTCCCATTTGATCCGTTGGCATTCTTTGGACCAAGTTCGTCTCGTTCGTCCATCTTTATCCTCCCATTTCATCCGTTGGCCTTCTGTGGACCAAGTTCGTCTCGTTCGTCCATCTTCGTCCTCCCATTTGATCCGTTGGCATTCTTTGGACCAAGTTCGTCTCGTTCGTTCATCTTCGTCCTCCCATTTGCTCCTTTGGCATTCATTGGACCAAGTTCGTCTCGTTCGTCCGTCTTCGTCCTCCCATATGATCCGTAGGCCTTCTTTGGACCAAGTTCGTCTCGTTCTACCATCTTCGTCCTCCCATTTGATCCATTGGCATTCTTTGGACCAAGTTCGTCTCGTTTGTACATCTTCGTCCTCCCATTTGATCCGTTGGCATTCTTTGGACCAAGTTCGTGTCGTTCGTCCATCTTCGTCCTCCCATTTGATCCGTTGGCATTCTTTGGGCCAAGTTCGTCTCGTTCGTCCGTCTTCGTCCTCCCATTTGATCCGTTGGCATTCTTTGGACCAAGTTCGTCTCGTTCGTCCCTCTTCGTCCTCCCATTTGATCCGTTGGCCTTCTTTGGACCAAGTTCGTCTCGTTCGTCCATCTTCGTCCTCCCATTTGATCCGTTGGCATTCTTTGGACCAAGTTCGTCTCGTTCGTCCATCTTCGTCCTCCCATTTGATCCCTTGGCATTCATTGGACCAAGTTCGTCTCGTTCGTCCGTCTTCGTCCTCCCATTTGATCCGTAGGCCTTCTTTGGACCAAGTTCGTCTCGTTCTACCCTCTTCGTCCTCCCATTTGATCCATTGGCATTCTTTGGACCAAGTTCGTCTCGTTTGTACATCTTCGTCCTCCCATTTGATCCGTTGGCATTCTTTGGACCAAGTTCGTGTCGTTCGTCCATCTTCGTCCTCCCATTTGATCCGTTGGCATTCTTTGGGCCAAGTTCGTCTCGTTCGTCCGTCTTCGTCCTCCCATTTGATCCGTTGGCATTCTTTGGACCAAGTTCGTCTCGTTCGTTCATCTTCGTCCTCCCATTTGCTCCTTTGGCATTCATTGGACCAAGTTCGTCTCGTTCGTCCGTCTTCGTCCTCCCATTTGATCCGTAGGCCTTCTTTGGACCAAGTTCGTCTCGTTCTACCCTCTTCGTCCTCCCATTTGATCCATTGGCATTCTTTGGACCAAGTTCGTCTCGTTTGTACATCTTCGTCCTCCCATTTGATCCGTTGGCATTCTTTGGACCAAGTTCATCTCGTTCGTCAATCTTTGTCCTCCCATTTGATCCGTTGGCATTCTTTGGACCAAGTTCGTGTCGTTCGTCCATCTTCGTCCTCCCATTTGATCCGTTGGCATTCTTTGGACCAAGTTCGTGTCGTTCGTCCATCTTCGTCCTCCCATTTGATCCTTTGGCTTTCTTTGGACCAAGTTCCTCTCGTTCGTCCCTCTTCGTCCTCCCATTTGATCCGTTGTTATTCTTTGGACCAAGTTCGTCTCGTTCGTCCATCTTCGTCCTTCCATTTGATCCATTGGCATTCTTTGGACCAAGTTCGTCTCGTTCGTCCATCTTCCTCCTCCCATTTCATCCGTTGGCATTCTTTGGACCAAGTTCGTCTCGTTCGTCCATCTTTATCCTCCCATTTCATCCGTTGGCCTTCTTTGGACCAAGTTCGTCTCGTTCGTCCATCTTCGTCCTCCCATTTGATCCGTTGGCATTCTTTGGACCAAGTTCGTCTCGTTCGTTCATCTTCGTCCTCCCATTTGCTCCTTTGGCATTCATTGGACCAAGTTCGTCTCGTTCGTCCGTCTTCGTCCTCCCATATGATCCGTAGGCCTTCTTTGGACCAAGTTCATCTCGTTCTACCATCTTCGTCCTCCCATTTGATCCATTGGCATTCTTTGGACCAAGTTCGTCTCGTTTGTACATCTTCGTCCTCCCATTTGATCCGTTGGCATTCTTTGGACCAAGTTCGTCTCGTTCTACCCTCTTCGTCCTCCCATTTGATCCATTGGCATTCTTTGGACCAAGTTCGTCTCGTTTGTACATCTTCGTCCTCCCATTTGATCCGTTGGCATTCTTTGGACCAAGTTCGTGTCGTTCGTCCATCTTCGTCCTCCCATTTGATCCGTTGGCATTCTTTGGGCCAAGTTCGTCTCGTTCGTCCGTCTTCGTCCTCCCATTTGATCCGTTGGCATTCTTTGGACCAAGTTCGTCTCGTTCGTTCATCTTCGTCCTCCCATTTGCTCCTTTGGCATTCATTGGACCAAGTTCGTCTCGTTCGTCCGTCTTCGTCCTCCCATTTGATCCGTAGGCCTTCTTTGGACCAAGTTCGTCTCGTTCTACCCTCTTCGTCCTCCCATTTGATCCATTGGCATTCTTTGGACCAGGTTCGTCTCGTTTGTACATCTTCGTCCTCCCATTTGATCCGTTGGCATTCTTTGGACCAAGTTCATCTCGTTCGTCAATCTTTGTCCTCCCATTTGATCCGTTGGCATTCTTTGGACCAAGTTCGTGTCGTTCGTCCATCTTCGTCCTCCCATTTGATCCTTTGGCTTTCTTTGGACCAAGTTCCTCTCGTTCGTCCATCTTCGTCCTCCCATTTGATCCGTTGTTATTCTTTGGACCAAGTTCGTCTCGTTCGTCCATCTTCGTCCTTCCATTTGATCCATTGGCATTCTTTGGACCAAGTTCGTCTCGTTCGTCCATCTTCCTCCTCCCATTTGATCCGTTGGCATTCTTTGGACCAAGTTCGTCTCGTTCGTCCATCTTTATCCTCCCATTTCATCCGTTGGCCTTCTTTGGACCAAGTTCGTCTCGTTCGTCCATCTTCGTCCTCCCATTTGATCCGTTGGCATTCTTTGGACCAAGTTCGTCTCGTTCGTTCATCTTCGTCCTCCCATTTGCTCCTTTGGCATTCATTGGACCAAGTTCGTCTCGTTCGTCCGTCTTCGTCCTCCCATATGATCCGTAGGCCTTCTTTGGACCAAGTTCGTCTCGTTCTACCATCTTCGTCCTCCCATTTGATCCATTGGCATTCTTTGGACCAAGTTCGTCTCGTTTGTACATCTTCGTCCTCCCATTTGATCCGTTGGCATTCTTTGGACCTAGTTCGTGTCGTTCGTCCATCTTCGTCCTCCCATTTGATCCGTTGGCATTCTTTGGGCCAAGTTCGTCTCGTTCGTCCGTCTTCGTCCTCCCATTTGATCCGTTGGCATTCTTTGGACCAAGTTCGTCTCGTTCGTCCCTCTTCGTCCTCCCATTTGATCCGTTGGCCTTCTTTGGACCAAGTTCGTCTCGTTCGTCCATCTTCGTCCTCCCATTTGATCCGTTGGCATTCTTTGGACCAAGTTCGTCTCGTTCGTCCATCTTCGTCCTCCCATTTGATCCCATTGGCATTCATTGGACCAAGTTCGTCTCGTTCGTCCATCTTCGTCCCCATTTGATCTGTAGGCCTTCTTTGGACCATGTTCGTCTCGTCTACCATCTTCGTCCTCCCATTTGATCCATTGGCATTCTTTAGACCAAGTTCGTCTCGTTTGTACATCTTCGTCCTCCCATTTGATCCATAGGCCTTCTTTGGACCAAGTTCATCTCGTTCGTCAATCTTTGTGCTCCCATTTGATCCGTTGGCATTCTTTGGACCAAGTTCGTCTCGTTCGTTCATCTTCGTCCTCCCATTTGATCCTTTGGCATTCATTGGACCAAGTTCGTCTCGTTCGTCCGTCTTCGTCCTCCCATTTGATCCGTAGGCCTTCTTTGGACCAAGTTCGTCTCGTTCTACCCTCTTCGTCCTCCCATTTGATCCATTGGCATTCTTTGGACCAAGTTCGTCTCGTTTGTACATCTTCGTCCTCCCATTTGATCCGTTGGCATTCTTTGGACCAAGTTCGTGTCGTTCGTCCATCTTCGTCCTCCCATTTGATCCGTTGGCATTCTTTGGGCCAAGTTCGTCTCGTTCGTCCGTCTTCGTCCTCCCATTTGATCCGTTGGCATTCTTTGGACCAAGTTCGTCTCGTTCGTTCATCTTCGTCCTCCCATTTGCTCCTTTGGCATTCATTGGACCAAGTTCGTCTCGTTCGTCCGTCTTCGTCCTCCCATATGATCCGTAGGCCTTCTTTGGACCAAGTTCGTCTCGTTCTACCATCTTCGTCCTCCCATTTGATCCATTGGCATTCTTTGGACCAAGTTCGTCTCGTTTGTACATCTTCGTCCTCCCATTTGATCCGTTGGCATTCTTTGGACCAAGTTCGTGTCGTTCGTCCATCTTCGTCCTCCCATTTGATCCGTTGGCATTCTTTGGGCCAAGTTCGTCTCGTTCGTCCGTCTTCGTCCTCCCATTTGATCCGTTGGCATTCTTTGGACCAAGTTCGTCTCATTCGTCCCTCTTCGTCCTCCCATTTGATCCGTTGGCCTTCTTTGGACCAAGTTCGTCTCGTTCGTCCATCTTCGTCCTCCCATTTGACCCGTTGGCATTCTTTGGACCAAGTTCGTCTCGTTCGTCCATCTTCGTCCTCCCATTTGATCCAGTGGCATTCATTGGACCAAGTTCGTCTCGTTCGTCCATCTTCGTCCCCATTTGATCTGTAGGCCTTCTTTGGACCATGTTCGTCTCGTTCTACCATCTTCGTCCTCCCATTTGATCCATTGGCATTCTTTAGACCAAGTTCGTCTCGTTTGTACATCTTCGTCCTCCCATTTGATCCATAGGCCTTCTTTGGACCAAGTTCATCTCGTTCGTCAATCTTTGTCCTCCCATTTGATCCGTTGGCATTCTTTGGACCAAGTTCGTCTCGTTCGTTCATCTTCGTCCTCCCATTTGATCCTTTGGCATTCATTGGACCAAGTTCGTCTCGTTCGTCCGTCTTCGTCCTCCCATTTGATCCGTAGGCCTTCTTTGGCCAAGTTCGTCTCGTTCTACCCTCTTCGTCCTCCCATTTGATCCATTGGCATTCTTTGGACCAAGTTCGTCTCGTTTGTACATCTTCGTCCTCCCATTTGATCCGTTGGCATTCTTTGGACCAAGTTCGTGTCGTTCGTCCATCTTCGTCCTCCCATTTGATCCGTTGGCATTCTTTGGGCCAAGTTCGTCTCGTTCGTCCGTCTTCGTCCTCCCATTTGATCCGTTGGCATTCTTTGGACCAAGTTCGTCTCGTTCGTCCCTCTTTGTCCTCCCATTTGATCCGTTGGCATTCTTTGCACCAAGTTCGTGTCGTTCGTCAATCTTTGTCCTCCCATTTGATCCGTTGGCATTCTTTGGACCAAGTTCGTGTCGTTCGTCCATCTTCGTCCTCCCATTTGATCCGTTGGCATTCTTTGGACCAAGTTCTTCTCGTTCGTCCATCTTCGTCCTCCCATTTGATCCGTTGTTATTCTTTGGACCAACTTCGTCTCGTTCGTCCATCTTCGTCCTTCCATTTGATCCATTGGCATTCTTTGGACCAAGTTCGTCTCGTTCGTCCATCTTCCTCCTCCCATTTGATCCGTTGGCATTCTTTGGACCAAGTTCGTCTCGTTCGTCCATCTTTATCCTCCCATTTGATCCGTTGGCCTTCTTTGGACCAAGTTCGTCTCGTTCGTCCATCTTCGTCCTCACATTTGATCCGTTGGCATTCTTTGGACCATGTTCGTCTCGTTCGTTCATCTTCGTCCTCCCATTTGATCCTTTGGCATTCATTCGACCAAGTTCGTCTCGTTCGTCCCTCTTCGTCCTCCCATTTGATCCGTTGGCCTTCTTTGGACCAAGTTCGTCTCGTTCGTCCATCTTCGTCCTCCCATTTGATCCGTTGGCATTCTTTGGACCAAGTTCGTCTCGTTCGTCCATCTTCGTCCTCCCATTTGATCCATTGGCATTCATTGGACCAAGTTCGTCTCGTTCGTCCATCTTCGTCCCCATTTGATCTGTAGGCCTTCTTTGGACCATGTTCGTCTCGTTCTACCATCTTCGTCCTCCCATTTGATCCATTGGCATTCTTTAGACCAAGTTCGTCTCGTTTGTACATCTTCGTCCTCCCATTTGATCCATAGGCCTTCTTTGGACCAAGTTCATCTCGTTCGTCAATCTTTGTCCTGCCATTTGATCCGTTGGCATTCTTTGGACCAAGTTCGTCTCGTTCGTTCATCTTCGTCCTCCCATTTGATCCTTTGGCATTCATTGGACCAAGTTCGTCTCGTTCGTCCGTCTTCGTCCTCCCATTTGATCCGTAGGCCTTCTTTGGCCAAGTTCGTCTCGTTCTACCCTCTTCGTCCTCCCATTTGATCCATTGGCATTCTTTGGACCAAGTTCGTCTCGTTTGTACATCTTCGTCCTCCCATTTGATCCGTTGGCATTCTTTGGACCAAGTTCGTGTCGTTCGTCCATCTTCGTCCTCCCATTTGATCCGTTGGCATTCTTTTGGGCCAAGTTCGTCTCGTTCGTCCGTCTTCGTCCTCCCATTTGATCCGTTGGCATTCTTTGGACCAAGTTCGTCTCGTTCGTCCCTCTTTGTCCTCCCATTTGATCCGTTGGCATTCTTTGCACCAAGTTCGTGTCGTTCGTCAATCTTTGTCCTCCCATTTGATCCGTTGGCATTCTTTGGACCAAGTTCGTGTCGTTCGTCCATCTTCGTCCTCCCATTTGATCCGTTGGCATTCTTTGGACCAAGTTCATCTCGTTCGTCCATCTTCGTCCTCCCATTTGATCCGTTGTTATTCTTTGGACCAACTTCGTCTCGTTCGTCCATCTTCGTCCTTCCATTTGATCCATTGGCATTCTTTGGACCAAGTTCGTCTCGTTCGTCCATCTTCCTCCTCCCATTTGATCCGTTGGCATTCTTTGGACCAAGTTCGTCTCGTTCGTCCATCTTTATCCTCCCATTTGATCCGTTGGCCTTCTTTGGACCAAGTTCGTCTCGTTCGTCCATCTTCGTCCTCACATTTGATCCGTTGGCATTCTTTGGACCAAGTTCGTCTCGTTCTTCCCTCTTTGTCCTCCCATTTGATCCGTTGTTATTCTTTGGACCAAGTTCGTCTCGTTCGTTCATCTTCGTCCTCCCATTTGCTCCTTTGGCATTCATTGGACCAAGTTCGTCTCGTTCGTCCGTCTTCGTCCTCCCATATGATCCGTAGGCCTTCTTTGGACCAAGTTCGTCTCGTTCTACCATCTTCGTCCTCCCATTTGATCCATTGGCATTCTTTGGACCAAGTTCGTCTCGTTTGTACATCTTCGTCCTCCCATTTGATCCGTTGGCATTCTTTGGACCAAGTTCGTGTCGTTCGTCCATCTTCGTCCTCCCATTTGATCCGTTGGCATTCTTTGGACCAAGTTCGTGTCGTTCGTCCATCTTCGTCCTCCCATGTGATCCATTGGCATTCTTTGGACCAAGTTCCTCTCGTTCGTCCATCTTCGTCCTCCCATTTGATCCGTTGTTATTCTTTGGACCAAGTTCGTCTCGTTCGTCCATCTTCGTCCTTCCATTTGATCCATTGGCATTCTTTGGACCATGTTCGTCTCGTTCGTCCATCTTCCTCCTCCCATTTGATCCGTTGGCATTCTTTGGACCAAGTTCGTCTCGTTCGTCCATCTTTATCCTCCCATTTCATCCGTTGGCCTTCTTTGGACCAAGTTCGTCTCGTTCGTCCATCTTCGTCCTCCCATTTGATCCGTTGGCATTCTTTGGGCCAAGTTCGTCTCGTTCGTCCGTTTTCGTCCTCCCATTTGATCCGTTGGCATTCATTGGACCAAGTTCGTCTCGTTCGTCCGTCTTCGTCCTCCCATTTGATCCGTCGGCCTTCTTTGGACCAAGTTCGTCTCGTTCTACCCTCTTCGTCCTCCCATTTGATCCATTGGCATTCTTTGGACCATGTTCGTCTCGTTTGTACATCTTCGTCCTCCCATTTGATCCGTTGGCATTCTTTGGACCAAGTTCGTGTCGTTCGTCCATCTTCGTCCTCCCATTTGATCCGTTGGCATTCCTTGGGCCAAGTTCGTCTCGTTCGTCCGTCTTCGTCCTCCCATTTGATCCGTTGGCATTCTTTGGACCAAGTTCGTCTCGTTCGTCCCTCTTTGTCCTCCCATTGGATCCGTTGGCATTCTTTGCACCAAGTTCGTGTCGTTCGTCAATCTTTGTCCTCCCATTTGATCCGTTGGCATTCTTTGGACCAAGTTCGTCTCGTTCGTCCCTCTTCGTCCTCCCATTTGATCCGTTGGCCTTCTTTGGACCAAGTTCGTCTCGTTCGTCCATCTTCGTCCTCCCATTTGATCCGTTGGCATTCTTTGGACCAAGTTCGTCTCGTTCGTCCATCTTCGTCCTCCCATTTGATCCATTGGCATTCATTGGACCAAGTTCGTCTCGTTCGTCCATCTTCGTCCCCATTTGATCTGTAGGCCTTCTTTGGACCATGTTCGTCTCGTTCTACCATCTTCGTCCTCCCATTTGATCCATTGGCATTCTTTAGACCAAGTTCGTCTCGTTTGTACATCTTCGTCCTCCCATTTGATCCATAGGCCTTCTTTGGACCAAGTTCATCTCGTTCGTCAATCTTTGTCCTCCCATTTGATCCGTTGGCATTCTTTGGACCAAGTTCGTCTCGTTCGTTCATCTTCGTCCTCCCATTTGATCCTTTGGCATTCATTGGACCAAGTTCGTCTCGTTCGTCCGTCTTCGTCCTCCCATTTGATCCGTAGGCCTTCTTTGGCCAAGTTCGTCTCGTTCTACCCTCTTCGTCCTCCCATTTGATCCATTGGCATTCTTTGGACCAAGTTCGTCTCGTTTGTACATCTTCGTCCTCCCATTTGATCCGTTGGCATTCTTTGGACCAAGTTCGTCTCGTTCGTCCGTCTTCGTCCTCCCATTTGATCCGTTGGCATTCTTTGGACCAAGTTCGTCTCGTTCGTCCCTCTTTGTCCTCCCATTTGATCCGTTGGCATTCTTTGCACCAAGTTCGTGTCGTTCGTCAATCTTTGTCCTCCCATTTGATCCGTTGGCATTCTTTGGACCAAGTTCGTGTCGTTCGTCCATCTTCGTCCTCCCATTTGATCCGTTGGCATTCTTTGGACCAAGTTCGTGTCGTTCGTCCATCTTCGTCCTCCCATTTGATCCGTTGGCATTCTTTGGACCAAGTTCATCTCGTTCGTCCATCTTCGTCCTCCCATTTGATCCGTTGTTATTCTTTGGACCAACTTCGTCTCGTTCGTCCATCTTCGTCCTTCCATTTGATCCATTGGCATTCTTTGGACCAAGTTCGTCTCGTTCGTCCATCTTCCTCCTCCCATTTGATCCGTTGGCATTCTTTGGACCAAGTTCGTCTCGTTCGTCCATCTTTATCCTCCCATTTGATCCGTTGGCCTTCTTTGGACCAAGTTCGTCTCGTTCGTCCATCTTCGTCCTCACATTTGATCCGTTGGCATTCTTTGGACCAAGTTCGTCTCGTTCGTTCATCTTCGTCCTCCCATTTGATCCTTTGGCATTCATTCGACCAAGTTCGTCTCGTTCGTCCCTCTTCGTCCTCCCATTTGATCCGTTGGCCTTCTTTGGACCAAGTTCGTCTCGTTCGTCCATCTTCGTCCTCCCATTTGATCCGTTGGCATTCTTTAGACCAAGTTCGTCTCGTTCGTCCATCTTCGTCCTCCCATTTGATCCATTGGCATTCATTGGACCAAGTTCGTCTCGTTCGTCCATCTTCGTCCCCATTTGATCTGTAGGCCTTCTTTGGACCATGTTCGTCTCGTTCTACCATCTTCGTCCTCCCATTTGATCCATTGGCATTCTTTAGACCAAGTTCGTCTCGTTTGTACATCTTCGTCCTCCCATTTGATCCATAGGCCTTCTTTGGACCAAGTTCATCTCGTTCGTCAATCTTTGTCCTCCCATTTGATCCGTTGGCATTCTTTGGACCAAGTTCGTCTCGTTCGTTCATCTTCGTCCTCCCATTTGATCCTTTGGCATTCATTGGACCAAGTTCGTCTCGTTCGTCCGTCTTCGTCCTCCCATTTGATCCGTAGGCCTTCTTTGGCCAAGTTCGTCTCGTTCTACCCTCTTCGTCCTCCCATTTGATCCATTGGCATTCTTTGGACCAAGTTCGTCTCGTTTGTACATCTTCGTCCTCCCATTTGATCCGTTGGCATTCTTTGGACCAAGTTCGTGTCGTTCGTCCATCTTCGTCCTCCCATTTGATCCGTTGGCATTCTTTGGGCCAAGTTCGTCTCGTTCGTCCGTCTTCGTCCTCCCATTTGATCCGTTGGCATTCTTTGGACCAAGTTCGTCTCGTTCGTCCCTCTTTGTCCTCCCATTTGATCCGTTGGCATTCTTTGCACCAAGTTCGTGTCGTTCGTCAATCTTTGTCCTCCCATTTGATCCGTTGGCATTCTTTGGACCAAGTTCGTCTCGTTCGTCCATCTTCGTCCTCCCATTTGATCCGTTGTTATTCTTTGGACCAACTTCGTCTCGTTCGTCCATCTTCGTCCTTCCATTTGATCCATTGGCATTCTTTGGACCAAGTTCGTCTCGTTCGTCCATCTTCCTCCTCCCATTTGATCCGTTGGCATTCTTTGGACCAAGTTCGTCTCGTTCGTCCATCTTTATCCTCCCATTTGATCCGTTGGCCTTCTTTGGACCAAGTTCGTCTCGTTCGTCCATCTTCGTCCTCACATTTGATCCGTTGGCATTCTTTGGACCAAGTTCGTCTCGTTCGTTCATCTTCGTCCTCCCATTTGATCCTTTGGCATTCATTCGACCAAGTTCGTCTCGTTCGTCCGTCTTCGTCCTCCCATTTGATCCGTAGGCCTTCTTTGGACCAAGTTCGTCTCGTTCGTCCGTCTTCGTCCTCCCATTTGATCCGTTGGCATTCTTTGGACAAAGTTCGTCTCGTTTTTCCCTCTTTGTCCTCCCATTTGATCCGTTGTTATTCTTTGGACCAAGTTCGTCTCGTTCGTCCATCTTCGTCCTCCCATTTGATCCGTTGGCATTCTTTGGACCAAGTTCGTCTCGTTCGTCCATCTTCGTCCTCCCATTTGATCCGTGGTTATTCTTTGGACCAAGTTCGTCTCGTTCGTCCATCTTCGTCCTTCCATTTGATCCATTGGCATTCTTTGGACCAAGTTCGTCTCGTTCGTCCATCTTCGTCCTTCCATTTGATCCATTGGCATTCTTTGGACCAAGTTCGTCTCGTTCGTCCGTCTTCGTCCTCCCATTTGATCCGTTGGCATTCTTTGGACCAAGTTCGTGTCGTTCGTCCCTCTTCGTCCTCCCATTTGATCCGTTGGCATTCTTTGGACCAAGTTCGTGTCGTTCGTCCATCTTCGTCCTCCCATTTGATCCGTTGGCATTCTTTGGACCAAGTTCGTCTCGTTCGTCCATCTTCGTCCTCCCATTTGATCCGTTGTTATTCTTTGGACCAAGTTCGTCTCGTTCGTCCATCTTCGTCCTTCCATTTGATCCGTTGGCATTCTTTGGACCAAGTTCGTCTCGTTCGTCCATCTTTTTCCTCCCATTTGATCCGTTGGCCTTCTTTGGACCAAGTTCGTCTCGTTCGTTCATCTTCGTCCTCCCATTTGCTCCTTTGGCATTCATTGGACCAAGTTCGTCTCGTTCGTCCGTCTTCGTCCTCCCATATGATCCGTAGGCCTTCTTTGGACCAAGTTCGTCTCGTTCTACCCTCTTCGTCCTCCCATTTGATCCATTGGCATTCTTTGGACCAAGTTCGTCTCGTTTGTACATCTTCGTCCTCCCATTTGATCCGTTGGCATTCTTTGGACCAAGTTCGTGTCGTTCGTCCATCTTCGTCCTCCCATTTGATCCGTTGGCATTCTTTGGACCAAGTTCGTGTCGTTCGTCCATCTTCGTCCTCCCATTTGATCCATTGGCATTCTTTGGACCAAGTTCCTCTCGTTCGTCCATCTTCGTCCTCCCATTTGATCCGTTGTTATTCTTTGGACCAAGTTCGTCTCGTTCGTCCATCTTCGTCCTTCCATTTGATCCATTGGCATTCTTTGGACCATGTTCGTCTCGTTCGTCCATCTTCCTCCTCCCATTTGATCCGTTGGCATTCTTTGGACCAAGTTCGTCTCGTTCGTCCATCTTTATCCTCCCATTTCATCCGTTGGCCTTCTTTGGACCAAGTTCGTCTCGTTCGTCCATCTTCGTCCTCCCATTTGATCCGTTGGCATTCTTTGGGCCAAGTTCGTCTCGTTCGTCCGTCTTCGTCCTCCCATTTGTTCCGTTGGCATTCATTGGACCAAGTTCGTCTCGTTCGTCCGTCTTCGTCCTCCCATTTGATCCGTAGGCCTTCTTTGGACCAAGTTCGTCTCGTTCTACCCTCTTCGTCCTCCCATTTGATCCATTGGCATTCTTTGGACCAAGTTCGTCTCGTTTGTACATCTTCGTCCTCCCATTTGATCCGTTGGCATTCTTTGGACCAAGTTCGTGTCGTTCGTCCATCTTCGTCCTCCCATTTGATCCGTTGGCATTCTTTGGACCAAGTTCGTGTCGTTCGTCCATCTTCGTCCTCCCATTTGATCCATTGGCATTCTTTGGACCAAGTTCCTCTCGTTCGTCCATCTTCGTCCTCCCATTTGATCCGTTGTTATTCTTTGGACCAAGTTCGTCTCGTTCGTCCATCTTCGTCCTTCCATTTGATCCATTGGCATTCTTTGGACCATGTTCGTCTCGTTCGTCCATCTTCCTCCTCCCATTTGATCCGTTGGCATTCTTTGGACCAAGTTCGTCTCGTTCGTCCATCTTTATCCTCCCATTTCATCCGTTGGCCTTCTTTGGACCAAGTTCGTCTCGTTCGTCCATCTTCGTCCTCCCATTTGATCCGTTGGCATTCTTTGGGCCAAGTTCGTCTCGTTCGTCCGTCTTCGTCCTCCCATTTGATCCGTTGGCATTCATTGGACCAAGTTCGTCTCGTTCGTCCGTCTTCGTCCTCCCATTTGATCCGTAGGCCTTCTTTGGACCAAGTTCGTCTCGTTCTACCCTCTTCGTCCTCCCATTTGATCCATTGGCATTCTTTGGACCAAGTTCGTCTCGTTTGTACATCTTCGTCCTCCCATTTGATCCGTTGGCATTCGTTGGACCAAGTTCGTGTCGTTCGTCAATCTTTGTCCTCCCATTTGATCCGTTGGCATTCTTTGGACCAAGTTCGTCTCGTTCGTCCATCTTCGTCCTCCCATTTGATCCGTTGGCATTCTTTGGACCAAGTTCGTCTCGTTCGTCCATCTTCGTCCTCCCATTTGATCCGTGGTTATTCTTTGGACCAAGTTCGTCTCGTTCGTCCATCTTCGTCCTTCCATTTGATCCATTGGCATTCTTTGGACCAAGTTCGTCTCGTTCGTCCGTCTTCGTCCTCCCATTTGATCCGTTGGCATTCTTTGGACAAAGTTCGTCTCGTTCGTCCCTCTTTGTCCTCCCATTTGATCCGTTGGCATTCTTTGGACCAAGTTCGTGTCGTTCGTCCATCTTCGTCCTCCCATTTGATCCGTTGGCATTCTTTGGACCAAGTTCGTCTCGTTCGTCCATGTTCGTCCTCCCATTTGATCCGTTGTTATTCTTTGGACCAAGTTCGTCTCGTTCGTCCATCTTCGTCCTTCCATTTGATCCATTGGCATTCTTTGGACCAAGTTCGTCTCGTTCGTCCATCTTTTTCCTCCCATTTGATCTGTTGGCCTTCTTTGGACCAAGTTCGTCTCGTTCGTTCATCTTCGTCCTCCCATTTGCTCCTTTGGCATTCATTGGACCAAGTTCGTCTCGTTCGTCCGTCTTCGTCCTCCCATATGATCCGTAGGCCTTCTTTGGACCATGTTCGTCTCGTTCTACCATCTTCGTCCTCCCATTTGATCCATTGGCATTCTTTGGACCAAGTTCGTCTCGTTTGTACATCTTCGTCCTCCCATTTGATCCGTTGGCATTCTTTGGACCAAGTTCGTGTCCTTCGTCCATCTTCGTCCTCCCATTTGATCCGTTGGCATTCTTTGGACCAAGTTCGTGTCGTTCGTCCGTCTTCGTCCTCCCATTTGATCCATTGGCATTCTTTGGACCAAGTTCCTCTCGTTCGTCCATCTTCGTCCTCCCATTTGATCCTTTGGCATTCATTGGACCAAGTTCGTCTCGTTCGTCCGTCTTCGTCCTCCCATTTGATCCGTAGGCCTTCTTTGGACCAAGTTCGTCTCGTTCTACCCTCTTCGTCCTCCCATTTGATCCATTGGCATTCTTTGGACCAAGTTCGTCTCGTTTGTACATCTTCGTCCTCCCATTTGATCCGTTGGCATTCTTTGGACCAACTTCGTGTCGTTCGTCCATCTTCGTCCTCCCATTTGATCCGTTGGCATTCTTTGGGCCAAGTTCGTCTCGTTCGTCCGTCTTCGTCCTCCCATTTGATCCGTTGGCATTCTTTGGACCAAGTTCGTCTCGTTCGTCCCTCTTTGTCCTCCCATTTGATCCGTTGGCATTCTTTGCACCAAGTTTGTGTCGTTCGTCAATCTTTGTCCTCCCATTTGATCCGTTGGCATTCTTTGGACCAAGTTCGTGTCGTTCGTCCATCTTCGTCCTCCCATTTGATCCGTTGGCATTCTTTGGACCAAGTTCGTCTCGTTCGTCCATCTTTGTCCTCCCATTTGATCCGTTGTTATTCTTTGGACCAACTTCGTCTCGTTCGTCCATCTTCGTCCTTCCATTTGATCCTTTGGCATTCTTTGGACCAAGTTCGTCTCGTTCGTCCATCTTCCTCCTCCCATTTGATCCGTTGGCATTCTTTGGACCAAGTTCGTCTCGTTCGTCCATCTTTATCCTCCCATTTGATCCGTTGGCCTTCTTTGGACCAAGTTCGTCTCGTTCGTCCATCTTCGTCCTCCCATTTGATCCGTTGGCATTCTTTGGACCAAGTTCGTCTCGTTCGTTCATCTTCGTCCTCCCATTTGATCCTTTGGCATTCATTGGACCAAGTTCGTCTCGTTCGTCCGTCTTCGTCCTCCCATTTGATCCGTAGGTCTTCTTTGGACCAAGTTCGTCTCGTTCGTCCGTCTTCGTCCTCCCATTTGATCCGTTGGCATTCTTTGGACCAAGTTCGTCTCGTTCGTCCCTCTTCGTCCTCCCATTTGATCCGTGGTTATTCTTTGGACCAAGTTCGTCTCGTTCGTCCATCTTCGTCCTTCCATTTGATCCATTGGCATTCTTTGGACCAAGTTCGTCTCGTTCGTCCGTCTTCGTCCTCCCATTTGATCCGTTGGCATTCTTTGGACAAAGTTCGTCTCGTTCGTCCCTCTTTGTCCTCCCATTTGATCCGTTGGCATTCTTTGGACCAAGTTCGTGTCGTTCGTCCATCTTCGTCCTCCCATTTGATCCGTTGGCATTCTTTGGACCAAGTTCGTCTCGTTCGTCCATCTTCGTCCTCCCATTTGATCCGTTGTTATTCTTTGGACCAAGTTCGTCTCGTTCGTCCATCTTCGTCCTTCCATTTGATCCATTGACATTCTTTGGACCAAGTTCGTCTCGTTCGTCCATCTTTTTCCTCCCATTTGATCCGTTGGCCTTCTTTGGACCAAGTTCGTCTCGTTCGTTCATCTTCGTCCTCCCATTTGCTCCTTTGGCATTCATTGGACCAAGTTCGTCTCGTTCGTCCGTCTTCGTCCTCCCATATGATCCGTAGGCCTTCTTTGGACCAAGTTCGTCTCGTTCTACCATCTTCGTCCTCCCATTTGATCCATTGGCATTCTTTGGACCAAGTTCGTCTCGTTTGTACATCTTCGTCCTCCCATTTGATCCGTTGGCATTCTTTGGACCAAGTTCGTGTCGTTCGTCCATCTTCGTCTCGTTCGTCCGTCTTCGTCCTCCCATTTGATCCGTTGGCATTCTTTGGGCCAAGTTCGTCTCGTTAGTCCGTCTTCGTCCTCCCATTTGATCCGTTGGCATTCCTTGGACCAAGTTCGTCTCGTTCGTCCCTCTTCGTCCTCCCATTTGATCCGTTGGCATTCTTTGGACCAAGTTCGTCTCGTTCGTTCATCTTCGTCCTCCCATTTGCTCCTTTGGCATTCATTGGACCAAGTTCGTCTCGTTCGTCCGTCTTCGTCCTCCCATATGATCCGTAGGCCTTCTTTGGACCAAGTTCGTCTCGTTCTACCATCTTCGTCCTCCCATTTGATCCATTGGCATTCTTTGGACCAAGTTCGTCTCGTTTGTACATCTTCGTCCTCCCATTTGATCCGTTGGCTTTCTTTGGACCAAGTTCGTGTCGTTCGTCCATCTTCGTCTCGTTCGTCCGTCTTCGTCCTCCCATTTGATCCGTTGGCATTCTTTGGGCCAAGTTCGTCTCGTTCGTCCGTCTTCGTCCTCCCATTTGATCCGTTGGCATTCTTTGGACCAAGTTCGTCTCGTTCGTCCCTCTTCGTCCTCCCATTTGATCCGTTGGCCTTCTTTGGACCAAGTTCGTCTCGTTCGTCCATCTTCGTCCTCCCATTTGATCCGTTGGCATTCTTTGGACCAAGTTCGTCTCGTTCGTCCATCTTCGTCCTCCCATTTGATCCATTGGCATTCATTGGACCAAGTTCGTCTCGTTCGTCCATCTTTGTCCCCATTTGATCCGTAGGCCTTCTTTGGACCATGTTCGTCTCGTTCTACCATCTTCGTCCTCCCATTTGATCCATTGGCATTCTTTAGACCAAGTTCGTCTCGTTTGTACATCTTCGTCCTCCCATTTGATCCATAGGCCTTCTTTGGACCAAGTTCATCTCGTTCGTCAATCTTTGTCCTCCCATTTGATCCGTTGGCATTCTTTGGACCAAGTTCGTGTCGTTCGTCCATCTTCGTCCTCCCATTTGATCCGTTGGCATTCTTTGGACCAAGTTCATGTCGTTCGTCCATCTTCGTCCTCCCATTTGATCCATTGGCATTCTTTGGACCAAGTTCCTCTCGTTCGTCCATCTTCGTCCTCCCATTTGATCCGTTGTTATTCTTTGGACCAAGTTCGTCTCGTTCGTCCATCTTCGTCCTTCCATTTGATCCATTGGCATTCTTTGGACCAAGTTCGTCTCGTTCGTCCATCTTCCTCCTCCCATTTGATCCGTTGGCATTCTTTGGACCAAGTTCGTCTCGTTCGTCCATCTTTATCCTCCCATTTCATCCGTTGGCCTTCTTTGGACCAAGTTCGTCTCGTTCGTCCATCTTCGTCCTCCCATTTGATCCGTTGGCATTCTTTGGACCAAGTTCGTCTCATTCGTTCATCTTCGTCCTCCCATTTGCTCCTTTGGCATTCATTGGACCATGTTCGTCTCGTTCGTCCGTCTTCGTCCTCCCATATGATCCGTAGGCCTTCTTTGGACCAAGTTCGTCTCGTTCTACCATCTTCGTCCTCCCATTTGATCCATTGGCATTCTTTGGACCAAGTTCCTCTCGTTTGTACATCTTCGTCCTCCCATTTGATCCGTTGGCATTCTTTGGACCAAGTTCGTCTCGTTCGTTCATCTTCGTCCTCCCATTTGATCCTTTGGCATTCATTGGACCAAGTTCGTCTCGTTCGTCCGTCTTCGTCCTCCCATTTGATCCGTAGGCCTTCTTTGGACCAAGTTCGTCTCGTTCTACCCTCTTCGTCCTCCCATTTGATCCATTGGCATTCTTTGGACCAAGTTCGTCTCGTTTGTACATCTTCGTCCTCCCATTTGATCCGTTGGCATTCTTTGGGCCAAGTTCGTGTCGTTCGTCCGTCTTCGTCCTCCCATTTGATCCGTTGGCATTCTTTGGACCAAGTTCGTCTCGTTCGTCCCTCTTCGTCCTCCCATTTGATCCGTTGGCATTCTTTGGACCAAGTTCGTCTCGTTCGTTCATCTTCGTCCTCCCATTTGCTCCTTTGGCATTCATTGGACCAAGTTCGTCTCGTTCGTCCGCCTTCGTCCTCCCATATGATCCGTAGGCCTTCTTTGGACCAAGTTCGTCTCGTTCTACCATCTTCGTCCTCCCATTTGATCCATTGGCATTCTTTGGACCAAGTTCGTCTCGTTTGTACATCTTCGTCCTCCCATTTGATCCGTTGGCATTCTTTGGACCAAGTTCGTGTCGTTCGTCCATCTTCGTCTCGTTCGTCCGTCTTCGTCCTCCCATTTGATCCGTTGGCATTCTTTGGGCCAAGTTCGTCTCGTTCGTCCGTCTTCGTCCTCCCATTTGATCCGTTGGCATTCTTTGGACCAAGTTCGTCTCGTTCGTCCCTCTTCGTCCTCCCATTTGATCCGTTGGCCTTCTTTGGACCAAGTTCGTCTCGTTCGTCCATCTTCGTCCTCCCATTTGATCCGTTGGCATTCTTTGGACCAAGTTCGTCTCGTTCGTCCATCTTCGTCCTCCCATTTGATCCATTGGCATTCATTGGACCAAGTTCGTCTCGTTCGTCCATCTTCGTCCCCATTTGATCCGTAGGCCTTCTTTGGACCATGTTCGTCTCGTTCTACCATCTTCGTCCTCCCATTTGATCCATTGGCATTCTTTAGACCAAGTTCGTCTCGTTCGTCCATCTTCGTCCTCCCATTTGATCCGTTGGCATTCTTTGGACCAAGTTCGTCTCGTTCGTCCATCTTCGTCCTCCCATTTGATCCATTGGCATTCATTGGACCAAGTTCGTCTCGTTCGTCCATCTTCGTCCCCATTTGATCCGTAGGCCTTCTTTGGACCATGTTCGTCTCGTTCTACCATCTTCGTCCTCCCATTTGATCCATTGGCATTCTTTAGACCAAGTTCGTCTCGTTTGTACATCTTCGTCCTCCCATTTGATCCATAGGCCTTCTTTGGACCAAGTTCATCTCGTTCGTCAATCTTTGTCCTCCCATTTGATCCGTTGGCATTCTTTGGACCAAGTTCGTGTCGTTCGTCCATCTTCGTCCTCCCATTTGATCCGTTGGCATTCTTTGGACCAAGTTCGTGTCGTTCGTCCATCTTCGTCCTCCCATTTGATCCATTGGCATTCTTTGGACCAAGTTCCTCTCGTTCGTCCATCTTCGTCCTCCCATTTGATCCGTTGTTATTCTTTGGACCAAGTTCGTCTCGTTCGTCCATCTTCGTCCTTCCATTTGATCCATTGGCATTCTTTGGACCAAGTTCGTCTCGTTCGTCCATCTTTATCCTCCCATTTCATCCGTTGGCCTTCTTTGGACCAAGTTCGTCTCGTTCTACCCTCTTCGTCCTCCCATTTGATCCATTGGCATTCTTTGGACCAAGTTCGTCTCGTTTGTACATCTTCGTCCTCCCATTTGATCCGTTGGCATTCTTTGGACCAAGTTCGTGTCGTTCGTCCATCTTCGTCCTCCCATTTGATCCGTTGGCATTCTTTGGACCAAGTTCGTCTCGTTCTACCATCTTCGTCCTCCCATTTGATCCATTGGCATTCTTTGGACCAAGTTCCTCTCGTTTGTACATCTTCGTCCTCCCATTTGATCCGTTGGCATTCTTTGGACCAAGTTCGTCTCGTTCGTTCATCTTCGTCCTCCCATTTGATCCTTTGGCATTCATTGGACCAAGTTCGTCTCGTTCGTCCGTCTTCGTCCTCCCATTTGATCCGTAGGCCTTCTTTGGACCAAGTTCGTCTCGTTCTACCCTCTTCGTCCTCCCATTTGATCCATTGGCATTCTTTGGACCAAGTTCGTCTCGTTTGTACATCTTCGTCCTCCCATTTGATCCGTTGGCATTCTTTGGACCAAGTTCGTGTCGTTCGTCCATCTTCGTCCTCCCATTTGATCCGTTGGCATTCTTTGGGCCAAGTTCGTGTCGTTCGTCCGTCTTCGTCCTCCCATTTGATCCGTTGGCATTCTTTGGACCAAGTTCGTCTCGTTCGTCCCTCTTCGTCCTCCCATTTGATCCGTTGGCATTCTTTGGACCAAGTTCGTCTCGTTCGTTCATCTTCGTCCTCCCATTTGCTCCTTTGGCATTCATTGGACCAAGTTCGTCTCGTTCGTCCGTCTTCGTCCTCCCATATGATCCGTAGGCCTTCTTTGGACCAAGTTCGTCTCGTTCTACCATCTTCGTCCTCCCATTTGATCCATTGGCATTCTTTGGACCAAGTTCGTCTCGTTTGTACATCTTCGTCCTCCCATTTGATCCGTTGGCATTCTTTGGACCAAGTTCGTGTCGTTCGTCCATCTTCGTCTCGTTCGTCCGTCTTCGTCCTCCCATTTGATCCGTTGGCATTCTTTGGGCCAAGTTCGTCTCGTTCGTCCGTCTTCGTCCTCCCATTTGATCCGTTGGCATTCTTTGGACCAAGTTCGTCTCGTTCGTCCCTCTTCGTCCTCCCATTTGATCCGTTGGCCTTCTTTGGACCAAGTTCGTCTCGTTCGTCCATCTTCGTCCTCCCATTTGATCCGTTGGCATTCTTTGGACCAAGTTCGTCTCGTTCGTCCATCTTCGTCCTCCCATTTGATCCATTGGCATTCATTGGACCAAGTTCGTCTCGTTCGTCCATCTTCGTCCCCATTTGATCCGTAGGCCTTCTTTGGACCATGTTCGTCTCGTTCTACCATCTTCGTCCTCCCATTTGATCCATTGGCATTCTTTAGACCAAGTTCGTCTCGTTCGTCCATCTTCGTCCTCCCATTTGATCCGTTGGCATTCTTTGGACCAAGTTCGTCTCGTTCGTCCATCTTCGTCCTCCCATTTGATCCATTGGCATTCATTGGACCAAGTTCGTCTCGTTCGTCCATCTTCGTCCCCATTTGATCCGTAGGCCTTCTTTGGACCATGTTCGTCTCGTTCTACCATCTTCGTCCTCCCATTTGATCCATTGGCATTCTTTAGACCAAGTTCATCTCGTTTGTACATCTTCGTCCTCCCATTTGATCCATAGGCCTTCTTTGGACCAAGTTCGTCTCGTTCGTCAATCTTTGTCCTCCCATTTGATCCGTTGGCATTCTTTGGACCAAGTTCGTGTCGTTCGTCCATCTTCGTCCTCCCATTTGATCCGTTGGCATTCTTTGGACCAAGTTCGTGTCGTTCGTCCATCTTCGTCCTCCCATTTGATCCATTGGCATTCTTTGGACCAAGTTCCTCTCGTTCGTCCATCTTCGTCCTCCCATTTGATCCGTTGTTATTCTTTGGACCAAGTTCGTCTCGTTCGTCCATCTTCGTCCTTCCATTTGATCCATTGGCATTCTTTGGACCAAGTTCGTCTCGTTCGTCCATCTTCCTCCTCCCATTTGATCCGTTGGCATTCTTTGGACCAAGTTCGTCTCGTTCGTCCATCTTTATCCTCCCATTTAATCCGTTGGCCTTCTTTGGACCAAGTTCGTCTCGTTCGTCCATCTTCGTCCTCCCATTTGATCCGTTGGCATTCTTTGGACCAAGTTCGTCTCGTTCGTTCATCTTCGTCCTCCCATTTGCTCCTTTGGCATTCATTGGACCAAGTTCGTCTCGTTCGTCCGTCTTCGTCCTCCCATATGATCCGTAGGCCTTCTTTGGACCAAGTTCGTCTCGTTCTACCATCTTCGTCCTCCCATTTGATCCATTGGCATTCTTTGGACCAAGTTCCTCTCGTTTGTACATCTTCGTCCTCCCATTTGATCCGTTGGCATTCTTTGGACCAAGTTCGTCTCGTTCGTTCATCTTCATCCTCCCATTTGATCCTTTGGCATTCATTGGACCAAGTTCGTCTCGTTCGTCCGTCTTCGTCCTCCCATTTGATCCGTAGGCCTTCTTTGGACCAAGTTCGTCTCGTTCTACCCTCTTCGTCCTCCCATTTGATCCATTGGCATTCTTTGGACCAAGTTCGTCTCGTTTGTACATCTTCGTCCTCCCATTTGATCCGTTGGCATTCTTTGGACCAAGTTCGTGTCGTTCGTCCCTCTTCGTCCTCCCATTTGATCCGTTGGCATTCTTTGGGCCAAGTTCGTCTCGTTCGTCCGTCTTCGTCCTCCCATTTGATCCGTTGGCATTCTTTGGACCAAGTTCGTCTCGTTCGTCCCTCTTGGTCCTCCCATTTGATCCGTTGGCATTCTTTGCACCAAGTTCGTGTCGTTCGTCCATCTTCGTCCTCCCATTTGATCCGTCGGCATTCTTTGGACCAAGTTCGTCTCGTTCGTCCATCTTCGTCCTTCCATTTGATCCATTGGCATTCTTTGGACCAAGTTCGTCTCGTTCGTCCATCTTCGTCCTCCCATATGATGCGT